>OU015674.1:4055000-5545805 GCA_907165275.2 Zygaena filipendulae
TTCATGTGATTTTCACCAATATATAGAGTGATTCATGAGGAAGGTTTATAACAATAATTTATCCTTGAATTCCCGCGGGAACTCCGAAATTTTGGCGGGCGAAACCGCGGAGAACAGCTAGTTTAAAAATAAAATAAAGACGTAACAAAAATGAGGCGGGATATCATAACGAGTGGCATACACCGCCGCCTCGGCGACCGACCTGCATGGCGAGGTGGTGCTGGTGCGCGAGCGCCGCGGACAGCTCCGCGTCCTCGGTGGACGCGTCCGACCGCGACACCGGGCTGTGCTGCGGACCGTACGCGCCCTCCACCGGACCGTTGCTGCAACACACACAAATTCGAAATTTCAATTATTAAATTCGTAACAATACGAGCACATCGAGGTGTAAATACGATGGGCTAGTTTACTAAATTTGATTTATATTCTATTTTTTTAGTTTGTCATGAAAATTAATTAAATATATTGGACACGTATTATTTACCTACGTAATCAGAAAATAACGTGACATCACACCTTGTTGCAGTTTATACGACGTTATGACGTCACGAGCTCTCACTCCCTAAACTTTGCGCTTTATCTAAGTATTTTTTCATCAATAAAAAAATACGTGTCTATCTTTTTTTATTATGGAACTAGCGAACTAAGTAGAATTTTTATTTTCATACCTCAGACACGTGCACGTTATTATAGATCGATGATCGCATATTTGCCATGTTGGCCGTTCAAATTTCAAAGCAGACGCCAATGGATTGTGGCAAATCCTATAATTATAAATGCGAAAGTGCGTTTGTTTGTTACGTTTTCACAATACTCAACCGATCATCATGAAATTTTGCATACGGTCTACACGTTGCCAGGGGTACAGAAAAGGAGACAGGGTAACTACTTTTTTCTGAGAATTCCCGTGGGAACTCTGATATTCACTCGGGTGAAACAATATATATATATAGGTACATTCTTTTGTGTTGTGCAGAAATAAATGTAATTCTAATACACAAACAAATCCTAATTGACATTGTGTTAATTATCACACGGAGACCACATTATAAGGACGGTTTCAGTGATCGGTCACGGGTATGGAATGCGAAGGTGAACCACGGGACCCGATGCGGTGACGTCACGAGGTCTCTACCTCTCTCGACAGACAGCCGGAAGTTCATCCAACCTACCACCCGAGGTCGATTCCACGAAATCTTATAGGTACACACACACACACACACACTGCATTATTAATACATATACTGTTTTCTGCAAACTAGTTTCGTAAGTTATGTGTGTGTTCTTATAAATTTAAACAACAAAGGAGGTCAAAAGACGTTTGATTATAACTTTTGAGGACTTGTATCCCCCCTTCAGGTGCGTTAGGTCCCAGAATATTCACGTTGGCCGTTAGCTTCTAACAAATGCTAAAGTACGGGAGATTAATCAAGTTTATACTATTCACCATAAAAAAGTTTACCTACTTAATATTAGCTTGCACATAGCCATACATAAAATGCATACCTATTACAATATTATAAATGCAAAAGTAACTCTGTTTGTTTGTTACTTTTCACGCTTTGACCGAGGAACAGATTTCGATTTTTGGCAAGGAGATTACATTCCAAGGCCTACATAATACACTCGAGAGCAATGAATCCGGGTCACTTAAAGAATCCTAAAAATCTCGGAAACTAAAAATGCTAGGTTAATGCAATAAATCGTATTTAATAGACAATGTGATACTCCTTAAATGAAGGTATTAAAACTTCTTAGTTATTGTAAAGTTATATCATAAAAAAATCAAACTTGAAAAAGGGCCACTTTCGAAGATGGAACTACGAAATTACAGCATTTGGTTTTGCTTTTGTTTGTAATCTGTCATTTATGTGGGTACATAAACCATGTTGATAGTGCTCTATATTCATTATTCAAGCTGAAATTATGTCGCTTACGCCTGAAGAATGCACCAGAATACTTACAATGCTGGAAACCGGCCGGAGTCAGCGCGATACAGCCAGGACTGTCGGTGTGTCGCTGTCAACAGTACAAAGAGTTCTCCGACGTTACGAAGAAACTGGTTCTAACCTACGCAGACCAGGAACGGGCAGAACCAGGTGTACCACAGCATGAGAAGACCGATACTTGGTGAACACCATGCTTCGAAATCGCTTTCTCACAGGAACTGAACTCACAAATCAGTTTCGACGCCTCGGAGGAAGTAACCCAAGTGCATGGACAGTAAGACGTCGGCTTGCTGAATCTAACTTAAAACCCCTTAGACCTGCAAACGGCCCTAAACTGGAGCGTGCGCATCGTATTTCAAGACTAAGATATGCCCAGAGCCACGTAAATTGGAGTATTGAAGATTGGTCAAAAGTTATGTTCTCCGACGAATCAAAATTTATGCTCTACAAGCACGATGGAAGATACAGAGTGTATCGAAGACCAGGGGAAAGATTCAAGCAAGCATGCATCGAAGAAAAAGTAGCCTACGGTGGTGGGTCTGTACTTGTGTGGGCCGGAATTTCTTCTGAAAGTCGCACAGAGCTGGTGATCATAGAAAACGGCTCTTTAACTAGCGTAAGATATGTGGAAGAAATCCTCAATGATCACGTTGGTCCATTTATGGTCAATTTAGGTGAGGATGCTATATTTATGCATGACAATGCCCGACCTCATACAGGTAGGATTGTGAATGACTACCTTCAAGAGATGAACATTACTCGTATGGAGTGGCCAGCGCGCAGCCCGGATATCAACCCGATCGAGCATGCTTGGGACGAGCTAGGCAGATGCGTAAAACAACGAAACCCTCCCCCAATCACGCTTCGTGAGCTCAAAATTGCTCTCACAGAGGAATGGGAGAATATTCCCCAAAATCGTATAAGGAACTTGGTGTACAGCATGCCAAACCGCGTAAACGCAGTAATGGAAGCACGAGGAGGCAATACGAAGTATTAAAATTCAAGAAAATCGTAATAAAGTTCAAAAATTTCATGTTTCCTATTTTTGTTTTAAGGAGAGATCAGCAGTTTTTTTCTTTATGTAATTTTGTGTTAATAAAATGTATGGTGACTCATATTTTTTTTACTTTCATTTAAGGAGTATTACATTGTCTATTAAATACAATTTATTGCATTAACCTATCATTTTTAGTTTCCGAGATTTTTAACATTCTTTAAGTGACCCGGATTCATTGCTCTCGAGTGTAATATTATGTTACTTTTTACTATCGATCAAAGTGTTTTCCGAAGTTTATTCGGGCGTGCGAAGCCACGAGGAATCACTAGTCATAAGATAGCATACAAAACATTACATGAACCTAAGGTTAAGCCCTGAAAACTAGACAAGAATTCGTTTGATCGGTGGTATGTATTGCTTATCATTAATCCCATACAACTGTGTGTAATGTCTGTAGGTTATCGCCGAACCTAAAGTTTTTTTTTATCTAACTTCAATGCAAACAGTCATTAACTGGACATGAACTATAATACCAATCCGAATGATAACGAAAAGTGTACTTTAATAAGTATAATATTCTTTAGGAATGACTGATATCATTACACTCACTGACCAAACTCATTTCGTGTTTAAAATTGCATTTATCAGAGTAGGTCCACTTAATGTACCTAGTGAGTAGTAACCTATGAGTAAACAGGTCTCATTCTTATGTACTTTACCTATTTACAGTTATTTTTATTTCGGAATTTCCATGGGAACTCCGAAATTACTGCCCGTATGATTAACGCAAACGCGCAAATCGAATTGAACGTGCGTCAGAAAACTATAGCATAACTAGCTGTCCTCCGCGGTTTCACCCGCGGTATTTAGGAGTTCCCGCGGGAATTCCAGGATAAATTATACGTATAAACCTTCCTCTTGGATCACTCTATCTATTAAAAAAACCGCATCGAAATCTGTTGCGTAATTTTAAAGATCTAAGCATACATTTATACTATGTAGTGATTATCTAACAATAAAATTACCAGAGAACCTACGGTAGGTACAGTAAATATAGTTATTTACTCTGAGGTAAATACATATAAAATGGCTGACCGTTAGCTTACTGGAATAGTAACGTCGATCGACATGATTGCTTGTAAGTGTTCATTAAGGACTTACGGTAAGTGCCAGGGCAGGTGAGGAGGGAAGGGGGTTAGGGCAGGGGGGGGGGGGGGCACCTCGAATTAGCCTTAGCCACACGAGTGGTGACCGCGCACCGCTAATTGTCCACAGGAATGAATGTAATTCAAAACTTGACACGACGACTGTGTATCTATACTAGCTGTGCCCCGCGGTTTCACCCGCGGTAATTTTGAAGTTCCCGCGGGAATTCCGGGAAGAAAGGTACCCTATGTCCTTCTCTGTACCCCTGACAACGTGCATGCCAAATTTCATCCAAATCCGTTTAGCCGTTTTTGCGTGATTGAGTAACAAACATCCAAACATCCACACTTTCACATTTATAATATATATTAGTAGGATAGTAGGATAGTAGGATTATGTGTGCTTTGATTTTACTGTAAGTAACTACATATTGAAATTATAAACGCGTTGGCCAGTAGTACAAAACAAAATGGATACCCTCTTATCCCAGAGTTGCCGCGGGAAGTCCCAAATGAACGCGGGTGAAACTCCTTCCTTCTATGTTGGTAGGTCTATCTTTAATCCTTATGTTGGCAGGAGCAATGCAATTCTGTTAAAATGTATTTAATATTTTTTTCCACATTTGATTTCGATTAAACTTTAAGTAAATTTTAAAATTCTTACGGATGAAGTGTTTATTTTTGTTTTTTAGTTCTTTAAACTAGGTATTTGGTTTTTGTAGACGGAATATCTTTAAAGATATGGTTAACATATTATACATATATTATACGTGCATGCATACAAAGTTTCATTTCGATAGGGAGAGTGATATTAGACAAATTGACATCTAAGATTACACCAAGTGAATCAATAGGAAGACATAAGTAGATAAGACGGTTGGTATTGAAGAATCCGCGATTCTGTACCTACATTGAATATTTTTACCTAAAATTGAGAGGGGTGATAAAAGAAGAGTAACCAAGCACAAAAACTATTTTCTGTCTGTCTGTCTGTCTGTTCGCGATAATCTCCGAATCTACTGAAGATTGTCATGCGGTTTTCACAGCTTACATTAGGCTTAGCCTGGAGCCACATATAGGCTTTGCTTCATTAAAATCGGATGTCGGGAAAAAAAGTTGTTGCATAAAAACCTTTCGCGCGGGTGAAACTGCGGGGCTCAGCTAGTCCGAAATAAAATGTAATTGATATAATTCTTATAAATTCCACTCTGTAAAATGATATTAGGTCTCCGAGACAGTTAGCTCGCGATCACACCGACTCTCGAGTGTCAAAACGCGGAAATAAAATACGGGGCTACTTCACAATTTTAATTTAATGTTGAAATTAAAAACGTCTCGATGGGACTTATATACTCGCGCAGCCAGCACACTATACTAGCTGTGCCCTGCGGTTTCACCCGCGTGAGTTTCGGAATTCCCACAGGAACTCTAAAGTTCTTTTATTCTTCTTCTCCTTACAATAACAAACACAACAAAAAAATTACTAGCGAAATTGGTCCAGCCGTTCACGCGTGATGCCGTGACCAAGGGAAATAGGGATTCATTTTTATATAATTATTAATTATTATAGGTTAGCAACGGTTCGTACTATACGAACAGCCATACCTACGAACTTCGTATTAGGTACCTACCTCCGGAACTTTATGTTTGGGGGCAAAAAGTGTCTTACGCGGCGACCACACACTTGATGAGTGACGAGGGAAAGCGAGGGAGCAGAGACGTAGTTACTCTTTATGCTACTCGCTATGATGAAAAGATGTCATCCACCATCTCCGTTGGCGAGGAGAACGATGTCGATGTATAATTAATTTATTAATTTTGATAATATTGAATTATTGATAAAATTAGCGATATCTACTAAATGTACATATAGCGCACGCTGCAACCATTTCCACATCCATTTTTACTGTTGTAAACGTAAACAACCTTTTTATATGCAAAGCGCATGCAAAGCGTCGCAATTATTATTATTATTATTTTTTGCGGGAGTAGAACATTGTGGGCAGAGCTGAGGGCAGCATCGCAGCAGTTGGAGTAGAGCGATGCGCAGCGCAATACAAGGAGCTCAGTGTGGCAAAGGCACTATAGATTTACTTTTGATTATTAGTTTCTGTTACAACTGAATATAATATTAACGTCTTTTGCACATCTCTTTTGGCCCGAAACGTTCTTTGCCATATAGACATTGAAAAGAAATAAGATACCTACCTACAGACGTTTTGCCGCTTAGCTCTCGTTTTTAATACGCTTATGTCGCTTATATTATGTTAATTCACTTTTACATAATTAAAATAAAATCATAGGAGTCAATGTTAACCTATTTCTCACCTACAGGCGCATCGAAATGAAACTTAGTACATGTATACGTACATCTCGGATGAGAGGGCAATATTATTATGATCATCAGCTGATGGAGCCGAGAGATGGTCATGGGAACTCTGTAACTAAGCGAAAAAACTCCCATCCATTTTAAGATCGTTAAATTGTGGTCCCACATGATTATTACTTTTTAATTTACACTTTATATGTATTTAAAGCGTGTTTATTTAGTTTTTTAAAAGGATTTGAACTTATTCTACGGATTTAACAATCACAGTTTGTCATAAAGAACATTTCTAGCAGCCCCCATCCCCTTTTGTTTTTTGCTACAAATAAACATTCAACATCATTCAAATAAACATTACCTACTCAATGTACAATTACTCACATGTTGTTGACAATTAACATAACCCCTTCGCATCATCCCAAGTTTCGATTTGTCTTGTCGAGCAAGTCGACAGGCTGGCTGTGTAACGTATACGTAACTTCTAACAATGGGGGAAACTTTGTTCATACACACGTTCACAACTTACAACAAACATTTTGATTGCGGCATTCGATATTATAATAATAATGGAATAAAATTCTCACACGAAACACTTTCTATCTATCGAGGTGTACAGCGTGGGCCAGGCCAAGTTCTGGCCAATGCGCGTGGCATGAATCTGATGTTCACATCATTTATCAATTTAATAATTTCGCTCTCGTTTTTCATAATCACACGAAATAAAAAACATTTTTAAAGGACTATTAATATATGTATGTAATCCCACATTACATTTAAGTTAAAAACGGTTAGAAAGGATTAAAAAAACGCAAATTCACTTTTCTCTCTCTCACTCATTAAAAATTATAAATTATTTTCTTTCTACCTTTCCAGGGGATAGCCAATTTGGCGCAACTTATCTCGAATGCTCTAAAAGTAAAGTTTAAAAAATTCTTTGGATAGGTACATTTTAGTATTTTTATAGCTATCAGATGTATTTTAATTTGATAACACAAATTTTGTGGGCCGAAACATTTTAATTTGTAACTTTGCTTTATTTTCACATTTATTTTTTATTTTTAGGAGGTTTGAATTACGTACTATAAAAATATAAAACTAAAAAGTATTTACACGCAAATTTACAAATAAGGATTACATAAACAATTGGATATAAAAAATTACAGGTGACAAGCATTGGAAATAGTAGATATGAAAATAGATTTCGGCGGTTCGTTGCACTATATCCGGCTATTTTCGTCGTAATCCCAAATTATGTACAGTCGGCAATATAGGTAGGTATACAGTTTTGATAGTTATGGAATCTTATTGCAATAATAATAAAGTTTAACAGATCTACCCAAACTGTTGTACTACTTTTGATGCAGACTATACCTATATAAACGTGTAATCCCTGTTAATCTTATAATAATCAGATTTCAGATCGAGGTCAACTACAGCAAAAGAAAGACTCTGAATCGAATAACGTGTATGCTACATACGTTTTATAGTATCTTACAAAGTGAGCTACAAATAAATAAGAGGTGAGAGGCGAAAGAGGTGCGAAAATATCAAAAAGGAGAAACGATATCAAGGGGCTAGTAGCAGCAGTTACTTTACACAATTCGGTTTTGATCGTGCTTTTTTTCGTGATTCGTGATTTTTAACTAAAAATGTTTTTATCACGTTTTAAATACTAAATAATCATAATGAAACATTAGTAATTACTCTATTTGACATACCTACTCTCGTATCGATTTATTTTTAAACTTTAGAAATTATTTTTTCTTAGCGGGTCCCCAGGGGACACTTTAAAACTACAAGTAACTGTAAGCGGAGTCGCGTTCAACAGCTAGTATCACCGTAAAACTGGTACGAGTTGATATCATACACGCTAATACAGCATCAACAAATCGCGTCGTTTCAAGTCAAAATCTAAATTTCAAACTCCAAATCGCGTAATCAATTTGGATGTCTGCGAATTTCATTACACCACGTTTTGTAATCTATTCCTGGACGTATTTCTCCCTTGGCGGTTGTCAACCGTGACTTCATCGTTTGCGAATTGGTTTCATTTCGGGAGAGAAATTGAAAGGCGACTAGATTGGCACGTATTTTGATGGGCATGAGACGGTAAAAAAAAAATATACACAGAAATACTGGCTACAAATTTTAGCTTAGTGTGGTATTAAAAAAAACTTAAAATTTGATTCCCGGCTAACTTCAAATTAACTTTATATGACGACTGAAACTGTCATACGGTCAAATTCGAAAAATCGGCGCTTGACAGTCTACCTCCAACACAGATTCCAATCAATCCAAAAATTAAGATGCTTCAGCATATTCTGCCGTTGCAAATGTCAACTTTAAAGATAAAAGATGAATTTTAAGAAATACCTTTTAAAATAAAAGAATACCTACCAATCCTTTAATACTTATAATATCATTGCCTACCATATAAAACGTTCTTATAAGACTTGTATGATAAGAGATGTGTAAACTTTGGAATATGTTCAATGTTCATTCAATCTACAATCTATATGTATATACGTAACTTGCAGCCGACGCGGAAACTTTCCTAACTCCAATACGACTTCTTCCTCCAGTAATAAAATCTCAAGGCACCACTAATAATTTCGCAACTCCCAATCAGAAATCAATAACGAATCCACCGCCACAGTCAGGAGATTTTTGTCATTTAAGGTCACCGCAGACTTACCGAAAAACGAGTTTTCACTGGGTTATGTAAATACATAGGTACATCTTTATTGCGATTAGCAGATAAACTTATTGTTGTGAGTTTCTTTTGCCGAGAAGGATATTTTAAAATTATTTTACGGCTCTTTTTTACAAGTTTACATGTAAAAAGTGAAACTAACCCAATCGATAGTAACATTATTGGTATTTGATACACATATTTGATATACATTATATTATATACCAAACATTTTTCTACCCAGGCGGCGCTAGCCCTAAAACTATCGTTCACCTAGACTAAGAATATTATATTTATTAGGCATTCGAGCTGACAAGGTGACCTGCTCAACGTTTTCCAACTATTAAAGTATCGGATGACCAACTATAGATATTATAAAAAGACAAAAGATAAACAGAAAATGGCTATCACTGCGGCGATAATTTAAAATAGCGTTTTTAAGCTCTTATTAACTATTTTGGGGTTTCAACCCACCATTTCTGTCAACCCGTTAAAAGAAAACAATAGGTATTCTAACCGGTAATGTTGGATTGGAACCATTATAAGAATAGTAAATAATATGTCATATAACTACTATAAAATAGTTCAGGAGTAAAAAAATAGTACAACGGCAGATACCATGAAAAGGCAGGTAAACTGTACCGATTAACATAATATTATTACACAACCACAATTAAAACATTAACTGCATCGAACTGTGGATTTAATTGGTACAAATTAGAACGGTCACGTGTGTCGTCACGGGGGGCAACTCATTGGGTGTACTAACTTCTGATGTAGATACCTACATTATGGGTAGAAGGTAGGTGTTGTTAAAAACGTCAACGATGCGAAACGACAGCAATGTAACCGTATTGTCGATCACTTAATTCAAAAATAGTTTAAAACGTAGGTACCTACTCGAAAACTTAGCATGTAGGCTTAGAACTAATCGATACAAAACTATTTGATATATTGCCTTAATTATAAAGTTGTATTGTGCAGCTTGCTCCCGGGGAAGGTTTTTCTTTACAGCTTCTTCTCTCTAGTAATAGCACTAGAAAAACTGTGAATGTGCGCACTGTCACATTGTAATTCAAAGATTATAATTTTTATTGACGTTAAAAAAGCCACACTTATCGAAGACTTTGACTAACTTACCGCCGCACTCAGAGTCAACTTTAATGATTACTTAGTTAAGTATAGATTTTTAAAACAAAACTGCCGCAATCAGACAAGTTTAATAAATTAATGTTAATTGGCATTTAACTAATTAAGTTACATCTCATTAAATGTCAATTAACATTAATTTACTGAATGTCTCTGATTGCAGCAGTTTTGTTTTAAAAATCTATACTTAACTAAGTAATCATTAAAGTCGACTCTGAGTGCGGCGGTTAGTGTTGGAAATTGATAATTTAAGTATAGTCAATGATAACTCTAGGTCTACTTTGGATTTTGTTCGAGTAACTCTAACTGCGAGTGTTTATTGCCATCCCGTACAATTTTCTGTCCCGCGGAATAAAACATCAAAGAGAAAACCTCGTCTTTCCACAGATCCAGAAACAGCGTAAGATCTCGCGGGATTTATTTGTGAAGATTTAATGGAGTTTGAGTCTAATACGTGACATGATATTTTCAAAGCTTATAATATAATTACGTTCGGTAAAGACTCCATTTATCGATGCGTCTATTCTCTCCCTCCTTTGCCTATATACATACAAGATTAAAAAAAAAATTTCATGAAGTTCATAGTCAATAAATTGTTGTACGAGTATAAACTAGCTGTCCCGCGCGTTCCATATAAACTTTGCAGCCTCTTTTCACCCCCTTATAGGGGTTGAATATTCAAAAATCCTTTCTTAGTGCACACCTATGTCACTTAAGGAATATTTGTGCAAAATGTCATGTTTCTAGACCACAGATAATATACTATACTAGACCCAGCGGTTTCAGCTATGCGATCAGTCAGTCAGTTTCTACTTTTATATACATTATATAGATTTTATAGAATAAACTAGCTGTGCCCCGCGGTTTCACCCGCGTGAGTTTCGGAATTCCTGCAGGAACTCCCTTTAGGGGGATGAAAAATAGATGTTGTCAGATTCTCAGACATACTGCATATGCATACAAAATTTCATAAAAATCGGTCAAGCCGTTTCGGAGGAGTATGGGAACGAACATTGTGACACGAGAATTTTATATATTAGATAACAGTGAAGACGGTAAAGCTAGATAAAAACCAACTTTAATACCGACCACTGGTCCGGTTGTATCTCTAGATAAATACTCCTGCTCGAGACCATAGTAAATCAATGCTCGAGACACCCAGACGGTATCATATCGACGAGTGAAGCTGATGGAGCATCGCTCGAGGTTAGAACATATAAACAGAACCGTGTGCCATATTGGAAGTCTGCGGTCAGTTATTGTTTTTGCTTAGATACATATGTACATAAAAACATGTACAATTACATATACCAGCGAGTCATAGACATAGGTAGAGTGAGCGTAAAAGTGCGAAATAGAACACAGTATCAATAAAAAAAAACGATCAGATAAAATTGATAAATACGCAATAAATAACAAAGTGCGGACGCACAACAGAGTAAGAACGACAATTCTCCTTTTTAATCTTATATCAATATTAGTTTTATTATTTTGAATTTCTTTATAATTTCAGTTCCGTTTTTTGCCATTTGGCTACGGAACCCTAAAAAAGATGATTTGAAGAAGATTGAGATTGAAAGGCGGTTTACTTTGATTGTTTATAAGTCTGACAATTTATGCATCTCAATGAATTAATGAATACTTTACTGCATAAACAAATACAGAGCACACTGGGACTCTGAAAAAGTATCTACTTCTATGTTTTTTTTAAGTAATAAAGTCCCTCATTTGCACAATTTTACAGTTATACTGTATTCGTTTTCCTGCTGGCTGTACTTGCCTGCCATCACGTGCATCCAGTACACCGAGGAGCAGGTACACAATAGCCCATTGTAATGCGTCGCACCCAACCACCACGGATCAATTCAAATCACTATTTTTAACTTCAACCAATGAATAGCTAATAATGCATTGCTAATACAACACGAACGTGCTATATTAAAAAAAAAACACCAAAGCATTTTCTTTTTTAAATATCGCTCTATTTAATTTTGGACATGATCATAGAAAATTCTTTGTCAAAGTTGCCCTTTTTAAAAACTTTTATTTTATTGTTTAGTTGACTGCCTTTAATTACACGGTAAAAAATCGTAAAACTTACAAATCAACTTTTAACAACCCTTCACTTGCGTTACCTTTTGGACATAGATAAGCAGTAGTGTGTTAACCCACACTGGAGAAATTTTGAAAAAATCGTGTTTTAAAATTATATCGCCATTTTCTGTCAACATTTTTTGTATTCAATATTTAGTTACATACTTAAACAATGTAATAAGGTAAACATATAATTAAAAAACGTTCCCTAACTCTCAAAAAATCGTTCTGAATAGATAACTTAATATTGTGGGTTAACATGTTATTGCTTATCTGCGTCCTTTTAATCAATAGCAATTTTAATGACAGCACTGTCGGTGTAGTGCTCACTGCCTACACCGACGGTGCCACACCCGCGGTGGTAAGTGTTATTATGTACTCCTAACACTGACTGCTGCGCCAGTTGTCGCGGGTTCGACCCCCACAACAGGGTAAGCATTTATGTGATGAACATTGGGTTTACTCAGAATTTGGTTGTATATTATATGCCGTAAGTATGTATTAACAAACAAAAAGTATATTATTACTAGCTGTGCCTCGCGGTTTCACCCGCGTGAATTTTGGAATTCCTGCAGGAACTCCAAAGTAGCCTAATTTACTTCTTAAACCTTCCCTTTCTAAACTTCCACAAATATTTCAAGATCAAAATTAACCATATCGGTGCAGCGAGACAAACGAACAGCAATTCATTTTTATATATGAAGAAGATATTAGGGATCTGGCACCCATATTACAAGTTCTGCTTAGTGTGGGACCAAGAACTATACCACCATAACACGTCGTCGCGCCACAAAAATGGTTTATTCCTCATGCTCAAATATCTTTAACGTAAAAAAATTACAATTAGAACGGGTCTTATGGCATGTTGAGTATTAATTTCCACTATTTTGGCTTCTGGAATGTTTGGGATTGTGTTTTTGGGATGCGCGTTGTGGGCAAGGGATGTTGTTGGTCATCCTTGTCTGCTTGAACTTGGGGCAGATCATTTTCCGAAATAAAATAAATGTTAATATTATAAATGCGATAGTAACTCTGTCTATTTGTCTGTCTGTCCGGTCATAGGGTATTTTTATCCCGAATTCCTGCGGGATTTCCGAAATTACAGCTTGTGAAACCGCGGGGAACAGCTAGTTACTGAATAAGGTCCCATTTGGCGCTGTGTGATAATGTCCAAGCATCCTACTTCCCACTAATAATTTATTACTCTGAGCTAATATTATAAACGCGAAAGTTTGTAAGAATGCACGAATGTATGGATGGATGGATGGATGTTTGTTACTCTTTCACGCAAAAACTACTGGATGGATTTAAATGAAACTTTACAATAATATAGCTTATACATTAGATTAACACATAGGGTACTTTTTATCCCGGAATTCCCGCAGGAACTCGGAAATTAACGCGGGTGAAACCGCGGGGCACAACTAGTTAATTATAAGAGCAGGTTTTCAGATTCCATAAATTGTCTTTGATCTTCATCGTTGATTTCTTTTTTTTTCCATGCAGGAATCACTGCAGTATGTTGGAATCTCGCACAGCCCTAAACAGTTAGGTACAACTAACAACGCGACGTTTGGACAAGTGTAAGAACATAGTATAAAAAGTAACAGCCGTGTGGGTGAATATTAAAACTAGCAACACCACTAAAACACTCATATAATTTTCATGTCAACTCATACCAAAGAGCTGGCAATTTTCATCGTAATGGAAAATTTATTTAAATGCCAGCAAATCGCATACCTAAGTACTACACACTGCCCATGACCTCGCACTATATTATTCAATCCACCGTGAAAATTTCAATCAACATCTTCAGTTTAACCAGAGTAACCAGACTACTCTATCAAGTGGGGTAGGCATGCCGACTTCGAAATGGCTTTTAATTTATTGTTTAGGGTTTCTCAACATGATATTGTAATCATCTTGACATTTCACAAAGCGGTAGATATAATATAAAAATGTACTGATTATACAGACGATAGCGGGCAGAAGTGTTACGTAATATTATAAGCATTAATATTATATTTTATAATACCAAAGTTTCATAGAAAAAAATTAGTTAAAAATGTAAATACATAGCGAAAAAAAAAACACTTTACACTAGGATACGTACCCTGTACCATAAAATATCACAATTTTATTCCGTAACAAACAAAATATTCAAATTAAAACACGTATAAGGAAAATAATATTGGACTTTATAAACTTTGGCAATAAAATTAAAACTGTTAAGTGTTAACTAATACCATATAGGTACTTTTTTGTTGAAACTGAAATCGCAACCTTGTATTATTTTTTCTACTTTCCTCTCCAAATTGGCGTTATTATTTGTCTATACTAATATTACAAAAAGATTAGATATTTTGTGTATGTTTGTTTGTACTTAATGGATAAACTCAAAAAACTTTAAACAGATTTTTAATCCTTTCACTTATCGGAAGTTACAATGTTTCTGACATACGGTCCTTTTTAGTTTTAACCTCGAAATCCCACGGGAACTCCGAAATTAATGCGTGTGAAACAGCGGAGGATCGACTAGTATAGTATGAACGAATTTATTTCTCATCGCCATCCTTTGTGGATCCCTTAAGAAAGCATCCGAAAATCGCGCACCGTATAGCAGCATACTTGGCAGTAAATTCAAGAGACAACTCGGGCATAACTCCGCTCTGTTACCTAACCATCCTTCTGCTTGGACATCGCTAAAAGCTTTAGGCATGTCAATAATGATGTTATATCGCATACAATATTCTGAGCATTTCCGAACGACGGACACACTATCTGTGACCCCATTGCGAATCGCCGAGTATTCGAACTTGGGTCAAACTCAGACATAACCTTAATCTATACTCATAATGAAGAGAAAGTTCGGCTGTTCGGACATATCTCAAGAAAAGTATCTATACATATATGCGTTATCTCATGAAGATCAAAATTCTATACATATAATCCGTCGATAATAAAAAAAAATAGTTGACACGTATATATACAACGTGTTAATGAATTAACTAAAAACTAGAAAGTAGTTTGCTCAGAATCAACTGGCGAATCGATCGCACTATTTTATATAGGTCAATCGTTTTAATATAGGTTATATTTTTTAATTTTTACTAGCCCATGTCTAAATT
Source organism: Zygaena filipendulae (assembly GCA_907165275.2). NCBI lineage: Eukaryota > Metazoa > Arthropoda > Insecta > Lepidoptera > Zygaenidae > Zygaena > Zygaena filipendulae. The sequence goes on from OU015674.1 coordinate 4,070,481, forward strand.
ATTTATAATACAATATTTGGCGCGTACGCCGCCCGCAGCAAAAAAATTTGAACCGGTAGGCGCGGGCGTAGCGCTTGGAATTTCGTAGATAGGTCACCTCCAGACTAATGTTGAATAACTTTTAAAGTATAATTTTTTTTGCCATAAAATATATTTTAATCATATTATTGTTTATTTTTTTAAATGAGGTGTTAGGTTCATCTGGTTTTCAGTTAATTCATTAACACGTATATTTTTTTAATGGCGTCGCGTCGCGCGGTTTGCGCATTTTGCCAGTTTCAAAAGGTAGGGAAATGATGAAAAACATGAAAGGATGCGGATTCGGAACTTTGGATAGGATCAGGAGACTGTAGGTTATTGGTTTACATAGGTAATCATAAATAATATTATCCTACTAATATTATAAATGTAAAAGTGTGGATGTTTGGATGTTTGTTACTCAATCACGCAAAAACGGCTGAACGGATTTGGATGAAATTTGGCACGCACGTTGTCAGGGATACAGAGAAGGACATAGGGTACTTTTTATCCCGGAATTCCCGCGGGAACTCCGAAATTACCGCGGGTGAAACCGCGGGGCAACGCTAGTTATATAGTATTATATTCAAATTCAGTAGTGCGGGACGCTCATTACCATGAGTCCCGTTCCGATTTATGTTGACCCGAGCCGAAGGCGATATATTCACACATTTCGATTTTTGTCGAAACTATAGTTCATAGGTCCCGCTGTCAAAGGGTCCTGAATCCCGAGGGAATTCCAAAATTCATGGGCAACCCGCGGGGCACAACTAGTTATCACAATAAGCGCATCTACACTAATATTGTAAAGATGTACAATTTGTAAGTTTAGATGTAGAGGATAATCTCTGGAACTGGACCGACTCTAAAAATTATTTCGCTGATAAAAACAGTATCCCTGAATATCATACTTTAGTTAGAGTTCTAAAGCAAAACGGATACAGTACGAAGAGAAGTTGCTCGCGGAGAGGGAAACGGGAAAGACCGCCAGAAGTTAGCCGGCAACCAGCATTCCTACCCTATATCAAAGGTGTTACTGACAGAATTGGAGACAAACTTAATAAATTTTCTATTAAAACAGTATACAAGCCTGCCAACAAAATGTTTTCACTTTTACGGTCCCCGAAGGATAAAACACCGTTTCAATCTCCGGGAGTATACAAAATAGATTGCAGTTGTGGTAGCTCATACATAGGACAGACAAAGCGACCAATTACAGATCGTGTTAAAGAGCACATAACAGCAATTAAAAAAAAAGAGACTCAAAAATCGGCCGTTGCGGAACACATCTTGCAACCGGATCTGAACCACACTGGATTGAGTTCCATCGTTTGAAGGTCCTCTCAACTGAACGTCACTACTACGCGAGGATAGTGCGTGAAACGGTTGAAATAAAGAAACACAAAACTTTCAATCGAGATGACGGATATAGGTTGCCTACGACATAGGATCCTATAATTCAAAAAACAAAAAATCGTTGCGGCCGTCCAGAACCGGTGAATGCGGACCGAGTGAGTGTAGTGTGCAGGGACCTTAAAAGTGCATCTAATAAAAAAGAACATCCAGTGAGGGTAGATGAAGAATCTGCTCGCGCGACTCGCTATCGACGCCGCAATGCTTTAGTCAGCCTGTGACCACGGCGTGATGCAACTCAGCCGAAACGTCAGGCAAAAAAGGTGATAAAAAACATCGCGTTCAAGTCCCGCGTAATTTACATAATATAATGTGCTCAAAACGCGAAAATCTAAAAACTTTAATAACATACTTTAGGTTACTTATCGCCGTGATACAAAGTGTTCCCGACTGTACTATTCTGAAATTGACGCCGTGTTTAATAAACTGCATTATAAACCTAAACGCGGTGCTAAAAGAGCCACTTTGCGAGCAAGAGTCCAAAAATTCATAAATGGGATATCAGTTGTTAGCACAGAACCGCATTCAGCTCACGCTGTGTGATGTCATTTCACGGGTAGTGGCACTACTTTACTACGTCTCTCGGCGCGAACGTCAATACGCGCACAAACAGTTTTCATTCTTCAACTAGCTGTGCCCCGCGTGAGATTCGGAATCACCGCAGGAACTATTTTTTCTATAATAAAAGTAGCCTAAGTAACTCCTACATCAGCTATCTGCCCGTGAAAGTCCCGTTGAAATCGGTCCAGCCCTTTCAGAGATTAGCCGAAACAAACAGACAGACAGAGAAATTTTTTAAAAATAGATTTTTTATGTGAGTACCTACTGAGTACCGTATATACTTGCATATGCATTTAGTGAAAAGCTGTTAATTTGAAATTACAAACAGACACTTCAATTTTATTTATATGTATAGTATAGATTTAGAACAGACTTTTGAATGACACTAACACTTTATGTGTAATAATTCTATGGACTCAGTGTAATTATAATATCTTCAAAACTTACCGATACAATGTGCCCGAATGTATTTTCTTCACGCCTTCCATGCTTGGTGTGGTATGCTTCTCATGTCGCGGATCCAAATCGATTTGTTAATGGCGTGTCTCAATTTATTCAACACTATGTAATGTCATTCTGTAGATGCTCGATGGATTTTTGGACACCTAGAAACAAAAAAAGTAAATGAGATAGTCAATAGGTAATGATCACATCATTGACTACTGTATTCGTAAATGCAACTTGCAGAATTTTGTACACAACGAGTGCGAAAAATTTCCTATTTTGAAACAAAGTCGTCTCTGTTAAAGACGTATTGTGGCATTCAACTGGTTTACAAAATAGACACACAGTCACAACGCAATAGTAATAATTGAGTTTAAATTATTATTTTTGTTAGATAGATAGTTAACTGTGACGTTCACAAAACGATAATACCGTTACACTTATTGCATTGCTGCAATAATATTATAATGAAACATTGTAACAAGTATTTTAGAGGTAAAGTTTGTGAGTTTGTGACGTTGTAGGGGGTACTGTCTGGATCTACTAGCCGATATCGAAAATTATTACACTTATAGGAAGCTACGGTAGTCCTGAGTGACATACCGTTACTAAGGGTACTTTTTATCCCGAAATTTCCACGGGAACTCTGAAATTACCGCAGGGTAGACCGCGGGGGATAGTTAGTTTTTTTTTCTTAATAAACAGCATAGCACAGCTGACAAATTTGTTCACGCGTTTTTAAATTTTCCAGCGGGTTACTTTTGTTTTTTTTTTTTTAGGTATTGATCAATTTTCCGACATGTTGATTCCAAGGGCACTATTATTTATAATGCTAGCTTCAAGATTATGTACGTACACGCCGAAATTGTGCCTGCGGTTTCGCGGTTCGTTTGTCAACAGGTCAACAGCTATGCGTTCCTAAACCATTGATCCAGCCGAACAACCAGCGGGTTGTACGTATGCGTCCGCGAAAGTTCCTATTCTGATACCGACACTCACGCGGGTGTAACGGCAGGCCCCAGCTAGTTGATACTAATTTAAAATCTAGTTCTATTAGTACTCTACTTTAAAAACGGTTTTTAACTAGGTACTAATTTTGCTACAAATGATTACATAAAATTTTAGTAATACAAATTACAAATTACATTTGTGTCAAACACTGCTACATCATTTCTTAGCTTTTTTTATGAATGAAACTGTACCTACTGCAAATTTAGTTATGCTCACATTTGCCAACCAAGTTAATTGTTTATGCAATTAGCACAAGGAATGGTGAGCTCAGACCAACTTTGGTAATAGAGCAGACTGCAGAGTAGATAATTATGATATATTCTTTATTGGATTTAATTTTTTAAGATATTAATGTTAATGGAATTTTCCCTGAGTTTGTTTTAACCTACTAAGTTCTAAATTGCTTCTTCTTTTTTCAAATTAGGCATCTGAATCAATTTAACATTCACATCCGTTTACGGGCTTTTATCAAGTTTAAACCCAAGCACTCAGCTCTAATTCATAAGGAAATATTTGCTGGGAAACAATTTATTTTGCAATGGCTTTAACCACAAAATTCCGATGCCTCAATGCCTCAATGGTGAAGTAATAATGTTATGACCAATACAGTAGGTAGGTATTATGATAATAAGTAAATATTTATGTTGAGTAAATTGTAACTAAGATGGAGTATTAGTTGAAATGAGTATTGCAACTAATAGAGTTTATTTGCCTTGAAGTATATTTAAAACTATTTAATTAACACTTAAAATGTTTGATGATAAAAAAATGGGATTTTTATTTTATTTATTTTTATTTGATTTATAACTAAATCATTTAATTTAAATCTATAGTATTTCTAAAAAGTGCTTTTCTTTATCAAAATTAACATTCAAATATCATTTAATTCAAACATCATGAATAGACAAATATTTTGTAGTTTGAATTTTTTTTTTATTATTATAATACTTACTACTATTTTATTTTAAAAAGGATATTATTTTATAGAAATAAATATATGCAAATTGAATATAATATATTCAATTTACATGTAGAGGGTGCCCAAAATATTCACACAAGTCAGCTATTACTGTAGGTATTATTGAAAAAGGCACAAAATATCCAAATGTTACCACAACATTGGATAAATTTAAAATGAATTAATGGAAAAAAGAGTGGATAAAACTTGTTGTAGCTGACTTGGTTAACCTAAATTTACTAATAGTTAGTTTTTTTATGTAATTAAGTACCTCAAAATATATGTATTTCAAGGTATGACAGCAAGGAATAATAACAAAACATGCATTGCAGATTATTTTCTACACAGAATAATTTCTTCTTTTGTCTGTCTATTTGTTTCTTCCAGCTAATCTCTGAAACAGCTGGAAAGATTTTAACGAGACTTTTCAATTTTATAAGGAGTACCAAGTTATTTTTGAAAAAGAATTGTTTCTGCAGGAATTCTTAAACTCATGCAGGTGAAACTGTGGAGCACAGCTAGTATCACATAAATGATTACTTGTATACCTCTAAAGCTTTGATTATTACCACCAAAGGCGCTATAGAAATTTCCTTTTGTACAAAAATTATCCCTATCAATTACACACTTTGGATAGTCACTAGAGTAGATGGATAAGGGTCTCTCTTAGCATTACTGTAATGCTTTAATTCAAAATTGCTAACAATTTCCTATTTTTTTCAATAATAATACTTCTGGTAATTCATTAGCTGAAATGTAATTAATAGAGTTTAACACATGAGAATTAAGTTTTACTAATTTGCCTTATCCTAGCTAGTTATGCTAACAGGGTACATACTTCTAACAGAGTTAGGAGATGATCTGTGAAATTACTAAAATATTGATATTTTTATAAGTTGGAAACTATACGAGATTAATCTTTTCTCTAAGTAATTTTTAAAGGTAACATTGTGAATTCATAATTTTGATCATTCAATAAAAATAAAAATAAAACATGAATGAAAAATTGCGCGAAAACCAACACATACAATGTACTCATGGCACACTAATATTAACAAGAGCACAAGATGTTATAAAATAGCGGAAGAGAAAAATGAGAGTATACACTTAGGAAAGTATTCATCAAAATCCTGAACCCACCGCAGAAGACACGCAAAATACCTTGACAATCCGAAAATGGCCACAAACGTTGTCGACAACTAACTCGAGCAGCTTTCAATTAATGGAACGTGGGATACTTTTTAAACACTTTGAATTTCTAGTATGACTGCACTTTCCAACAGCTTTTACTATCACGGCCCCTACTATCACAAGTAGGTAGTACAAACACCATAGAATATATTCCGATTGACGTACTCTACGCGCAGGGAGCGGTCGGTACCTATGTAATCAGCAATGTTACACACGTGATGCGTTTTATACACACCTGATAATAATTAACAAACAGAGCACCTAACAAAGTCACTTAATATAATCACAAAATAACTTGTCACTACACATCACAACTAAATTACGTTTTGGCAAAAACTATGCGATAGGTATCTGGTACTGGTATCCACAAATTAACTAGACTTAGGTATCGTCTTTCCTTCAATCAAGCACGTATTTCATAGACATTTTTTTTTATTAAATTTACTACTTTTGGATAAGGCAAAGGACTCTAAGCCTATACAGCCAATTCAGATGTCTTTCTTTTCTGAAGTTATTTACATTGAAATTTATCGGTGAAATGCATTTCAATGCGTTACGGGTACTTGTAAAGCAATTCTTCACAATCAGACCTTAATAGGAAGCTCTGTAGGAACTAGGAAGTAATAAAGTAAAATGATATCCTCCCAGCGAACACCCCATTTCATCTTATTTCACTGTTTTACACACTGCTCATCAGTCATGGATAACTATTATGAAAATTTCACCACATTTACACAATATTTACCACGACAAACTAATTGGTTTAACAAAGAAATAAAACTGTTTTCCATTTAGCTCAAATGCCGCCAAAAGTCGTATTCCATAGACATTTTTTACGATAACATAATTTGGGGACAAGGTAGTGCCCCCGCCAAGATGAGCCAAGCGAAGCGCAAGGGCCCTACCCTATCTTTTCTCAAAGTGCTTCGTCGTTTTTTGAACCCTTATAACTTAGGTTTGGCTTATACCAGATGTTATCGATAGCAGACTTAATAAACATATACAGTTTTAATGGCATAGCTCTTATACTTTAGACTTTATTGATATCTAAAAAACACTGATTTCTTCACTGACTCACTGATGATCATCAAAAGCTGAAATTTCGTATGTAAGCTTGTATTAGTACACAAACAACAAAAAAATTATAAAACTTGTAACTTAAAATCCCCCAACCCTTCAAACTAGGGGATGAAAGTTTGTTTGAGACTTCTGCAATTTTGACTTACAAAAAAAACCATACGCGTCGAATTGAGAACCTCCTCCTTTTTGAGAACTCGGTTAAAAAGAAGTTAAATCCTACCAAAAACATATTCATCTAAAATGTTGCCAAGACGACACGATATGACTCACACGAACAAAAAGTTACCAGATTTCATATAGATCTAGCTTCTAACTCCACACGCCCTAACTTTACAAGGCCTAACTTCACAAACTCTACACATTAGTTAAAATATGTGGCTTGGCCGTTTGACTAATGTTAGAAGCTTGGCTCTATATGAGATATGATAATTTTTGGACAGTGCGATTCATATTATGGTCAAGTCTTGGCAACATTTTACATGAAAATGTTTTTTGGTGGGATTAAGTTATAGACAATTTCCAGTTGCCATTCGCCAATTTTTCCACAGCTTTTCATATTATTCTGTGTTGGCAACATTAGTCACCATTTCCAATGTTGCCAGATACACGAATTTTGTACTAAGATAGTAGAATTTTTTATGAACTTGGTCCCATGTTTATAAAATTTAATAGTAATAATACTCGTGTAAAATATTACTTTATTTACCAATTATAAATATATAAGCTACCAAACTATACCAAACTATAGTTTGCCGTGTCTCCTAGACATGAGAAATACTCGTAACAAAACCGAAACTTCGTGAAACATAATTGATGAAGAAATTAGATGCTTTGGAGATATATTTTTCTAATTTGTCACTTAAATTAAAACATGAAATTAAAATGTCATCCTGCTAGAATTATATTATTAATATGAAATAAAATAAACTTTATTTGTTACGACAACCGTTAATATATGCAATAACAAAAACAAATATGTAATATAATACATATATTATTAATTTACTATTTATTCATAATATAATTTATTATTAAGCAATAAGTTTATACATTAAAATTATCTAGATAATATTAAGCTTAGATATTGCCTTCTTACAGTAGAACACAACATTTGTCATACAAAACAAAAAATAAAATATTGGTACCTACAAAAGCTCGAGTTATTTTAACAAAATATCAATTTCAATAAAAATCAAATACCTACTTAACTAATTTAGTCTTTTTTACGGTTTTATGTTCAATGTATTATGGTTTAACCCGGTGATATTACAACTATTAAACAGGTTTAACCTATGAAAATCATGTTTCTATGTAAACTTCTCTATGCGCAATTACGGCGCGATGAGAATAACACTTAGATTTGAGCATAATGCACCGATTCTGACGCAAAGAGGCTTGCAACTCAGTATAATATATACTTACTTACCTACCTAAAGTTTACATGTACTGAGTTCCATATGTCTAGTTAATCTGAGACTGAGTTGCAAGCGCTCTGTTTTAGGACTCTGTACCCAAAGGTTATTTGCTCAGTGCCCAAAGGGTAAAACTATTAATTACTAAGACTTCACCGTCCGTCTGTCTATCCGTCTGTCACCAGGCTGTATCTCATGAACCGTGATAGTTGACAGTTGAAATTTTCACAGATGATGTAGGTATTTCTTTTATCGCTATAACAACAAATACTAATAAGCAGAATAAAATAAATATTTCAAGGGTAATAAATACAACAAACGTGATGACTTTTTTGCTCGTTTTTGCTTGATATTGATAACGGCAAGAGGGAGTAGTAATATCCTTGGCATTATTTAATGTATATGTATGTACGTAAGGTAGTCAAATCTCACTACATTTTGTTTCAAGTTTAAATGTTGCAGAATTATTATTAAAAAAAATTAACTTCATCTATTTATATTATGATGATAGTATTTCATCCCACTGCACTGCACTGTCATTATGTTACCTACAAAATTTTTACTAATTATTTAATGTGATGAGTAGATACCTATTTTTTTTTAAGGTCACAGGAGTTATCTAGAAAACTGTTTCAGAATTTTTGCCTCTCATTAGTCACTACCAAGTACCAATTCATCCTTAAAAAGGGAATAGGTAACATCAGAGAGAAGGTAATCACTACTTTTTAGGCACAGAGTACTTTTTAATGTTTTGGGCCCGATGTAACATCACATCAATGATAGGTATTTATCGCCAAGCTATAAATGTTCATCATTACTCTGTCTCACGAACAACACGGCGCTTTTTTTGTAATGAAAGATACTGTTTTGCCAGTTTTTATTCAAAAAAATTAAATGTGCGCTTTGTGTACGTAGGTAAAATAACTGTACTTGCATTCGAAAAAACACTGTCACCGGGTTGTATCGCAGACGATACTAGCGCCAAACATTTTTAGATCGGAAATCTTCAACATTAATACTTGTTTTTTTTTACTTTTTTTTCGTAGAATTTTTGTCGTCGGACTGGTATCCATGTGTGCGCATATGTATGTTATGTTGTGTGTGCGTGGTGATTTGTGTTAAATGCTGTAAGAAATATAATAAATCAGATATAATTCAACAATGAAACTTATATAAATGTGAAGAAATACAGTGTGTTCTGTTATCAAGTGCTAGTGAGTCCGTCGGGAGGCGGTAATCATGTAAGTTTTTATCATAATTTTGTCAATCCACTTGATGTACCATAAACAAAAATGTCAGCTATCCTGATTTTTTGTTTCTCGGCTGCTTGGCCGGAATTGTAGCGTTAATTATATCATTCGAATGATATCAATTAGCGGCCGACGCTTTCTTCGAAGATGGAATCAAGTACGACCATCGTGCGTGGGCCAATAAATCGGCCACAATAAGCGTGCGTTTCAGTACTCGTGCCCGTCTACACCCGATCTACCTCATTGTTTATGTATGGAGTGTAAACTAGGAATTTTTATGGTATTTCGCAGTGTATTCTCGTTTTTTATTCAATATCTGGCTATGATCAGTAAATTGGTTCGGGGTGAAGGCGGTTCTCGGATAGCGAAGCGCGGCGCGCGCCTTCCGCCGTCCGAGGACTTGTCGATCTCTATTTATAATAAACCCTCGATCGCTTTATGCAGTATAATGACATTCTTGTAATGAAGTGCCGTTTCGTGGATTAGTGGGACATGTGCCAATTACTGCGTCCGTGATGAGAGGTGTGCTGAACATTTATTATGTGTGTATACAGTTTTATTATTACCTATACTGTTTACATATGTGACAGGTTTGATGTCTGCTTGTTTGGATGGTCGGAGCATACTCTGAAATACCTTAGGGATGTTAGTTATCCAAAACTATTGAAACACTTTACATATTTATAATAATACATGTACCTATAAACATATTATACCTAAAACCTGTTTTCCAGTTTGTTTCAAAACAATAAGAACAAAAAATGTGTTTTGGGTTTGATTTTGGTTAGTGGTACTTTTTGAATTCAGAAATTTAATTGAAATATATATTGAAAGTAAAATAATGAATATTTTTAGCTCTTTTTGTTTCCAATTCTCATCGCAATATGGTGACAATGTTGACAACATGTAGTTAGTGCTTGTTCAGTATTAATAGTATAGTATAGCAGTAGTGTTGTCTAACTGTACTATGGACATTTTTTCTATGTAACAACTAACCGCCACACTCAGAGTCGACTTTAATGATTACTTAGTTAAGTATAAATTTTTAAAACAAAACTGCCGCAATCAGAGATGTTCAGTAAATTAATGTTAGTTGGCATTTAATGAGATGTAACTTAATTAGTTAAATGCCAACTAGCATTAATTTATTAAACTTATCTGATTACGGCAGTTTTGTTTTAAAAATCTATACTTAACTAAGTAATCATTAAAGTCGACTCTGAGTGTGGCGGTAAGTAAACAAATTTTAATCAACATAATTTTAATCCTAAGTATCTTTGATAGATATGAACAGAAGAGAAACAAGTTAATAACTGAGTATAAGTGCAAAATTATGTAGGTGTAGTTGAGAACCAGTTTTGTATTTTTTATAATCTTGTTAGTTCTAATTATTATCACTTGCAAGTCTACTTATTGTAAGAATTATATAAATCCAATAGCCTTGAAAGCATTGTAGATGTAACTGAGCAAATAAATAATGCTTAATAATACTTTGTAAATTCTAAAACTACAGAATTTAGAAATCTTTATCAGCTTAAGGTACAACATTGTTAAGTTTCAATAAAATTTTACTAGTAAAAATAAATTGTTTATTAAAATTATGTATTTAAAAAAAACATTGATAATAATCTACTCTTATTTCTCCTAGTAGTAGTGAAATTCTTATTGCTCCTAGTACTGCCCTTGAGAGTTGAGATAGCTTTATTTATAAGAACCCCAGATCACTAAATTAAGGAATTTAAGAAAATTGACATTTAATCTCTATAACTGAACCAATGTTTAAATTTAATAATAATAAAGTCGAAACTGAATATAACAACATCTTTTATTACAACAGACCAGTTATTACAACCGAATGGCAAGGTCCTGACCGAATTTGGCATTCTGCAATATTACAAACAATTTTCACTTATTCTAATCTATGATAAATGTTTTGACTTATTATAAGCTAGGTACCACTTTCTCCCACACCCCATATTCTGCACCCCTTGTGCATTGTTTTTCATTTAACTTTTTCCAATCAAAACATACATAATATCTATTTGGTGTATTGCTTATAACTACTATCGGATACAGGGATACAGCGTCAAGTTATATGGTCCCATCAATGTTGTTATATTCGGTTTCAACTGTAATTATAATATTATTTGTTTTAGTTTAATAGCGAACCTTTTATGGTCCAAGTTATTTCATATTCAGGATGTTACATTTGAGATTAGTGAGATAAACAAAAATTTCAAATAAACATAATCAAGATGATAGAAGAATCTAGAGTCAGCATTAATATGTTCACATTTTTGTCAGTTGTTGGATTTATTACTATTCCATTGTATTAGATTCAACAACTGTCAAAAGTTATAATATTACATGTTTTTTATGCTTATTTATAACCACATAAATAATATTTTTCGTTTCATATTAAAAAGTGTTGGTTATAGGATTCTTTAAAATTATTATCATTTTTGCACCAAAAAGTAAAAACTGATTACATTTTCATCATAATACCATAACTTAATATTGTATTCAATTATCCTGGCTACAGGGAAACTTTTCAAATGAAAAAAAAAACCTGCTTAAAATTGATGATGATATCAATACTATAAAAAGTGGACAAAACCACTTCCCTTATTTTGAGTCAGTTAAAAGAATTGTATGATATTATATAACATGTGGTAAAATTAACTGCAAATATTTGGAGGGCAGAAAGTATACAGTATAACAAACAGGATAAGCGAAAAAATAATATTATAAGTTCGGTAGTTTGGTTGGTTTTCAGAATATGAGGAAAATAAATTCATTGAAAAATCATTATAATTAATTAATTACATTCACAAGGTACACAACACACGTAGCTCACTTATACGTATACAAGGCACGCGCCACACATTTAGCGAGCGATGGATCAGCTGTTCAGCTCGATCGAGGACATTGAACTTAATATGCTGGCGCGCGGCGATGTGTGTGTAAAGCGATTGAGCGGCGGAATCTTCACAGGTTGTTTTCTTTTTGATTGATTTATTTTGTTTCAAATTTTTTTTTTTCATCTCTTTTATTTCATGAACATATTTATAACGGTGCATACTTTCAACCCTTTAAATATGTGCAGACAATTTTACCACATGTTATATATTATGTGTTATAATTTTGTCATATATGTGTGTACACAGTCAAGTTGGCGAAGGCACGCAGAGGTATGATAAAGGAGAAGGAGAAGGGCGGGGGAGCCCGTCTGAAGGACGAGCCCAACGACCCGGCTGAACCTGGTGAGAACGCCTTTGCATTATTCACTTTTGAACTAAATCAATTAAAAGGATAAAAAGAAAATTAACTAGAAATTTAGCAATAGGGTACTTGCATGAATATTTTTTTTCAGTCTATTTTAAAGATATATGGCCTACTAAACAAAGCAAGAAAAAGGAAAAAAATATATGCATAAATTAATTAAATAGAACGTTTCAAAGTCCTACTTTAGACTTTACCACCGAAACGCGGAATGACGTCACTTGTTCAAAATTACGCCTTATTAATCTGTGATAGAAATGTCACTGTCGTATTGACAGGATCATGTGACACTGACAGACAGGTAACTTCAATATCCTAAAGCGAAATTAAGGTTGAACTGTGTCGAGTTATTTCCAAAAGTTCCAGTAAAGAATCGAAATGCATCTTACCGATGCATTTTAAAGTCAAAAACTTCAAAAAATAAAAAAAATGCGTTGACTATATGCACTTGGTTTATTTTGCCTTCTTTGAAAGAGGTAAATGTTTCCTAAAAAAATAAAAGTGACGTCATGTGTTAAGCTTGACTGTGATTGGTGTTTCGTTGCAACGTTCCGTTTCACAAAATTAAAAGTTGAATATTTTGGAAACTATTGAAAATTTTTTAGTAAATCTTTCACGATAACGCTTTTCTAAGGCTCTATTTTTGAAATATTGACACAATTTCTTATAATAAATTTCATGCAAGTACCCTATTTTAGTGTCAATGAAAGACTCAAAGTTCACCATAAAGTTATCATAATAAAATTCATAGATGATGCTAGATAACGAACATGCGTTAAATATACGATATCTCTGATATTTTTGCACATAAAAAGATGAATAAACTGTCATGCCATCAGTCAAAATCTTCCTCGTTCCTATCATCTGATGCAACACAACGAGGTTGAGTTTATCCAGATGATAAATTGAAAAAGGAGGACATTAATATATCTAAAAATATATAAAAAAAAACGGCCGAGTGAGAGTTTGACTCGCGCACGAAGGGTACCCTGCCTATATTATCTATAAAAACGGCAAAAAAAATCACGTTTGTTGTATGGGAGCCCCCTTAATTTTTTTTAATTCTGTTTTTTTGTATTTGTTGTTATATCGTCAATAGAAATACATCATCTGTGAAAATTTCAACTGTCTAACTATCACGGTTCATGAGATTCAGCCTGGAGACAGACGGACGGACGGACAGTGGAGTCTTAGTAATGGGGTCCCGTTTTACCCTGGGTATGAAAATCAAAATTCTATTAAGTTCTTCAGTTAGATAATAAAAAAATAATAGACAAGTATCTTTTGCTTTTTCAAATTATTGAAAAAAAATACGAAAGGAGTGGGGGGGGGGCTCTTGACATCATAACTTGCTATAAACTGTAGCACGGCCTGACGTCACGCAACACTTCGACTTAATGCATCTCTGTTATTTTTTCATTACGTAAAAAAAATTCAAATACGTGCCCGATTTTTTTTATTATTCTACAAGACGGACTAAAAATTAAAATTTGGTTAACAAACCAATGGGTTTAGTTTAGTTCGTTGGGACATGATAAGAGGACATTTTATAAAAACTAATAAAATGTCTAGTTTAAAATGTACTTTCGGACTTTTAAACTGTACTTCACTATTTCCTCGAACAAAAACGGCATTATTCTGGAAGATAATGTGTATTTGTATAAAGTTAGAGACGGCATGGCATCACGGGCAAGGTGTTTTGTTTTGTTCTCCATGATGGTGTTCGTTTGTTTTCTTTATTTAGAGTGGTTATTCTTGACACGCGGCGTTTATTTCAATCACCTTCACATACGAGTTGCTGCGGCTACGCAAAGACAAAAGTTCCAAGCTCTACCTACTGAAAGTCTGCCCTCTAATGATTTAATAACTATTTTTGTCCCACTGTAATTAATTCGTTCCCCTAGTAGGACGAAAAGAAAAATGTTGGGGACCGAAGGCTACGGATCAATTTTAAAAATAGACGGCTGGCATGCACGTTGTCAGGGGTACAGAGAAGGACATAGGGTACTTTTATCCCGGAATTCCCGCGGGAATTCCGAAATTACTGCGGGTGAAACCGCGGGGCAGAGCTAGTAATAAGGCGCGGTGGCCAACGCCCGGATGATATGCCAGTGGATGAGTGGATTTTTAGGTGACGAATATTTAAATTATGCCTTTATATTATGACATTATTATGAATATTAATGATTGTAATTATGATGGAAATGTATTTTCCTCCTTTCTTTCTTTTCTTTCAATATTGAAATTAAGTGTTGCTTCTTCAGTCTGGGCAAAATCATTCAAAACAACTTCATTTCTGATTGTAATTAAGACATGCAATAGAGTATATGAGATGATGCTGCACTATAACAATTACATAATAATATAACGAGAATTTTAATTTGAAATTATTAAAATTATTAGAATAGTTACTATGCAGAAGGCCTATGTTTTTGCCTAATACTAAATACATATTATGCAGAATAGTCCCCAAATTTCTATTTGGCTTAGGTACGTGGCTGGTAAAAACCGGCCTAGCTGAGGAGAATTGAAAAATTAGAAATAACAGGTAATAGTAGGTATAATAATGTTTGCAACGCTTTGGTCAATGACTTGTTGACTTGGTAATGTTATGATGTATGAATCCCTACTAATATTATAAATGCAAAAGTAACTCTGTCTGTCTGTCGCTTTCACGACTTGAACGGCTCAACCGATCATCATGAATATTTGCATACACGTTGTCAGGGATACAGAGAAGGACATTCTATCCCGGAATTCCCGTGGGAAATCCGAAATTAACGCGGATGAATCTGCATTAAATTTTGCATACTACAGGTTGTTATAGAGGTAAAGAAAAGGATATAGGGTAGTTTTATCCCAGAATTCCCGAACCCTTCGTAGTTCGTGCGCGAGTCCGACTCGCACTTGGCCAGTTTTTAAGCCAACATCTCAGGGACATAATCTACACGGATTACCTACTGATCTGTACTTTTTAAATATAACTTGACAAAAATATTTAGGTGTTTGATCCGCGCATCACGCAAATTGTACCTAACGGAATTGAACGTAGTTTTCGTAGTTTTGCCTTTCTTATAAAGCGCAAAATACGAAATTTCTGGAGGCAACAGTGGAGCCGGGGCACTTTTTAAAATCATGCGACCGAAGCCGCAATCCCTATTTCCCTTGATCACGCCATAACTTGAGAACGACATAAAATACTTTTTATTCTGTAATTCCCACGGGAACTCCGAAGTTATTGCGGGTGAAACCGTGGGGAACAACTAGTTCTAAAAATAAGTTATCGCCGTAACTTTTTTCGCGGCAAATTGTCCGCACTCTAGCCATCGGCCTCGGGTAATCAATTCGTCTCATTTGTATTGATAACGGCCGAGAGCGCTCTCTCGCCCACTCCGTCCACTGATCATTTAGGTATAATATCTACGTTAAAAATATGAATAATTCATTTAGAGTTACCTGATACAAATGTTTAAATACCTGACAAAATTCCTGATTTAAAAAAAAAATCTCGTCGGGAACAAAGGAGGAGAGAAATGTTAATTATTATCTTTTTAGCTAAAAAATAAAAATATAGTTTGTAATTTACAGAAGATTGTAAGCCTTAAAAAGAAGTACATAGCAGCGCGTTTGCTTTGTTTTCTATTAATGTAAACAAGAAAGGTAAGTACATGAGAAAAAAAATATTAATAATTCCTGACATTTGAGGAAAATTCCTGACGTCTGGTAACCCTAAATTCATCCAAATTCTATTATTATTATTATTGTAGGTAAATACCTACCTATATTTTATAGATTTGCAATGTTTTTGGCGTGTTGGTCTAATAGGTACGTACGTACTAGATCGTCGTATCAAAATTCGACGTGTGGTTTTGACCCCTTTCGCGCGACCGTGACACAAGCGGATCGCGAATTGATGAACCGAAAACAACTTTTAGTTTCTATGGAAACTATCTTTGTTATTGTTAACTAATGACATTATAAGTATTGTTAATCCAATGTTATTTGTTATTATATTTCGCGAAAAACGAAATGCGTGGTTCTTATTTTTGATTTTCGCCTTTTCTTACAGCGCATCATACTTCACTGCAAAGTTATAAGGAGGTTAATTCAAATTCAAAAATTCTTTATTACTTAGGAATTAGGATTGATTGTTAACTTGTTTCAATCACTGATAATAATCGCCAGCCGGCTCTTAGAACTATAAATGACTGTTAGGTGGTTATATTATCTTTAACTGTTAGTTCGGAATAGGTCCTCTACTGAAAAGAGCTGACAAGAAACTCAGCAGTTTTTTTTTGGCATTATAAAATAAAATTGTGATTGTAGGCACCTACTTATAAAAATAAGAGAACAAAAGATAACTGAATAGAGCAATTCATTCCTCTATTCATTTTAAGTTTGGATGTAGGTGTTAGTCTGGAATTACTAAACTCAGGAAGATACTTACAGCAGTTTGAGTAACATAGAATCCTTTTTTCGGAAGGAGGAGTCCCCGAAGGAGCCCCGAAATCAAACGAGCGGAACTATGGGCAATACCAGTTTACAGTTACCAGTTATTCAGTTACGAGAAATCTTAAAATTGGGTAGATTTTTTTTATCCAGATACAAAGAGTTCCCGAGGGAGCTACGGAATGAACGCCGCGAAATCCGCGAGGAAACAGCTAGTTTTAAATAAAAACAAAATCAAACACTCACTTTATCTACTTCGACGACCTTCGCTTATCAGCCCTGAAAAAAGTTAAATAAGTGTTTTGAGATAAAAGTACCCTGTGTCACTCTGGGATACTATACCTTTCTAGTTTCTATCAGTTTAGAATCCGTTCATTGCTTCAAAAGATGGTCCTACCTGCAAACTTAGAGACATTGCCTCTTCATAATAACAGTGTACAATAGAATGTAAAACCTAACCTTGGACTGTAGGGCACGGGTCGCGGCCGCCGTCAGCGTCACTGCCGACGCCGGCGGCGCTGAAAAAGGAGCCTGAGGAGGCGGCGCACCGGGTCAAGATGGAGCCCCACTCGCAGTCCGGGGATGACGCCGCCGGGGAGCTCGGCGTCGACGGCATCAAGACGGAGATCGACGGCCTTATGGACGGTGATGGTGGTTCCTTTTACTAATCACATGTTCTGAAACGAGAATACCAACCAAAGCGGTTAGTTTGATCTAAGGATGTTACTAGGATAAGTCGGAACCTCCGATTTACCTCCAGTTCCACTTCAGCTCCGATAAATCTACCTCCATAACATCTTAATACCTCTTGAAAAAAGGTAGTTTTTCAAAAAACAACGTTACAATGCATTGCAAGTTGCAACGAAAAGCGTCCGATCCAACGCTAGTTTGAAGCGGAGAAACAATAAACAAAAACTTTGGTTTACGAGGGTTACTTAAGTTTTTTTGCGAGGAACAAAGACATAATATTTTATGAACTATGGTTATACTATGGCTAGTAAAGAAACGTATTCGCTCGTAGCGCCATCTAGTATGTACAAAGTAAATAAAAAAAATGTTCTTGACACTCTTACAGGTCAAAGCAATACACAATAACAATAATATAAGTAACTCTCAGTTAGTGTCACAGTAACAACAAATATGACATTTTTTAATATTGTGGAAAATATATTGTCTGGAAGTCGATAAAGGAACTTTTGGGACTTCCTTCGCAACTGTGGCGCGCCCGCCCCGCCTACATGACCTCTCTAGTTAATATACATACAATATTAGTTTCTCTGTGGTTACAACCACGCCACTCTCATTCAACTGCCCCTATAATCTTCACCAGCTTTTGTCCAGATATGATGATGTAGGTGATGAAATAGCTATTTTAACTTGCAAAAATTGATGCACTATCAGAAAAGAAGCATTCATGCTTATTTTGATGTTCCCACCCACCTGGATTTATGATCTGGAATATTGTTGGTCTTGCATGTAAATTAAACCGTGGGGCATCGATGAGTAAAAAATGTAAATTGTAATATTATTTGTGAACTAGGTGACCCCACGAAATCCCCGTCGTGCGAGCTAGGCGGGCCCGGCTCGCTGAAGTCGGAGCGCCTCTCCTCCGATTCGAACGACATACTGGACCCTCAGACCGGTCTCCGGGGGCCCTCCAACAATCTGCAGGTGAAGTATCCACAGTGTCTTAAAACTAAAGCTATTGTTGATATTCGGCCTCTGAGATCAGTTCGGCCGGCGGCGTCTGTCCTTCGGTTGAGACGCGAACCCTCAATACTTGTTATATATGTTTAGTTGTTGTATACGTATGCTGTAGATCTTTGTGTTGTGTCAAATAAAGTTTTTCAATTCAATTCAATTTTTTTTTTATATCTTAGAAAGTATTTTCGTAAGGCCAGCATTAAAAATATGGAACCAACAAAAATAAATGACAGAGTTGACGCATCGATAACTGACAGAAGATTTTTGTTTAGCAGGATGGCAACCAAAGCTGCCGCAACCCAAATGGAGGCCCTGAGAGTATGGGCTCGTGCCGCATGGGGGGCGGGGGGCCGATGGGCCCCGGGGTGTCCATGGGGCCTATGTCCAGCGAGCAGCAGACCTTGCCATCTAACGTTATCAGCAAGCAGGCTGGCAGTATGGAGGTAAAAACGATAATATGAATTAATTATGCGGTTAGTCATAGTAAACAAGGATCGTTTCGTTCCCATAAAACTTTTTTTAAATATTATATACCAGCATTGCAGAATTTTATGATCAAAAATTCCTAATTAGTATTTACCCGTTTTCACCTATTTTCCCATCATTTCTTTAATATCTTAGAATACCTATATTATTTATTAAAAACTATATAAATATATTTTCTTTACGGGTGACGTGCGTAGCCATTTCATATGCCTTAAGTGTTTGTTTCACAACGAAGCGCGCAGTTTATATGAAGGGCGGTTCCCATGGTATTCTTCGTTCAGTACTTACAACAGCATTGTGTTCTCCCGGCAGCAGAGCCAAATATTCGTGTTCTCGACAATGCTGGCGAACAAGGGCGCCGAGTCGGTCATGACTGGACACCACCAGTCCATCATCCTGTACCACTGCGCTCAGCCGGCCACCAAGAAGTACCTCGAGGTAAAACATACTGTTTTCTACATTTACACGGTTTCACTCGCTTTAATTCGGAAGTTCCCGCGGGGACTCCGATTTCCGTTCTTAACTGACGTCTCCTACCTATGAACTGTCACGTGGTTTTCGAAATCAGTAACGGTCAGTAAGAGACCTTTCGCTTTTGTTTATACTACAATAATAATATTATTATGAAGTGGTAAATTTTTGTAAATTAGAAAGTTGTTGAGAAGTTTGTTTTGTTTGTTTTGATTTGAAATTTGTTTGTTTTGAAAGCTACCGTATTCCTAACTGGCACAGCTTTAATATTATTATGAAGTGGTAAATTTTTGTAAGTTTGGATGTAGGTAAAATTTTCACTGCTACGCCTTCTTAAATAACAAAAAACTTATTTCAGAAACACCCGTTAAAAATGAGCCAATTTAACAAACAAAATCCTGCACAGTGGTTGAATAACCTAGCTATGGCCAACAAAACACGTGGAGGCATGCGCGGCGGGCCTAACATGATGGGTGGTCCTAACCAAATGGGGCACATGGGTCAGATGGGTCCCATGGGACCGAACGGGCCGATGGGGCCCAACATGGGACCGATGAGTCACGGTGGTCCTATGGGCCACATGGGTCCCAACATGATGGGCTCCAATAGGATGGGAGGACCAGGCAATCAAATGATGATGATGAAGGGCGGTCCTGGACCTGGCCCGATGGGACAAATGGGTCCCGGCATGGGTCCCATGGATGGGTTTCCAGGGGGCACCCCGTCCTGTGGTGTCATGGACGGCCTCGGTGCTGATGGTGAAATGCCCTGGGACACCGTGAGTGTTTGTTTTTAAAATTCAATGAATTTTTTTCTGTATACTGTTACCGTATAAAACACCGCAAACTTTTCGTTTTTATAGAAAAACTCCTCCGTAATGTCAAATGGGTCGGGCCCTATGCCGCCCTGCTCGGAGCCCGGCGCCGCGCCTTCCGACGCGCCCTCCAGCCAGGCTTCCTCCGAGACCACTAATACAGGCACTGATTCTTGCCAAGGTGGCCCTAAAGGTACTTTCACAATAACTACCACTTTGCAGTCAGTCAAATATTCATATAGAATTGTGACTTACTATATTATGTTTTATGAATTAGGTAATCGAAAAAATCCAGGTGTGAAAATACCGGATGAGAATTTAACACCGCAGCAACGCGCTCACAGGGAAGAGCAACTGGCCACTATACGGAAGATGCAGCAATTACTTTTCCCTGAAAACGGAGGCAACAATCCCAATCAAGTACCTGGAGATGGCTCCCAGCCCAACGAGATTAATCCCCCCAACTCATCGGCGAATATGAACATGTCATACCAGTCCATGTCTGGCATGGGTCCGAACGGCCCCATGGGTTCAGGACCAAATGGGCCTATGGTATCTATGTCCAATAGCATGAACTCCGGACCGAGCTGCACGATGTCCGGGCCGATGGGACCGAACGGACCTATGGGCCCAGGTGGTCCGATGGGCCCTGGTGGCCCGATGGGACCAAACTCGCAGATGGGTGGCCCCATGGGAGGAATGGGCGGACCGGGTGGGATGGGCATGGGTCATGGACCTAATGGGATGATGGGACCCAACGGTCCCATGATGGGAGGAATGGGTCCGAATGGGCCAATGGGTCCCATGGGACCTTGCGGCATGAAAGGTATCCGAGGTCCGTGTGGAGGACCAGACATGAAGGGCGGAATGTGTCCTGATATGCATATGGGAAGAGGATGTGTTGGACCTATGGGGGTAAGCTGCCAGGGATTCGTTTTTACTTGTTCAGTTATTACATCAAGATACTGCAGATATCTTTAATGTATTTGTATTGTTTTTTAATTATTACAGAGAATGCCTAACCCAATGGGTGGGATGGGGCCCAAAGCCTGTATGATGGGAGGCCCTCACATGGGACCTAGGATGATGCAAGGACCTAATCTCGGTGCAATGAATGGTAAATATTATAAAGCAGTTCTTTTCTATAAATTTATTCATATACTTGACGAGAAAACATTGATAACTGACTCTTTGGCATATAAAAGACTTGAGAGGTCGTATACTTTTTAGACTTTCCGAGCGTAATACAAGCGACGATGAATATGTATACTTTACACTGCATTCCCTTACGGACTCCGCATTCTATGCGACAACATAATATTATGCTGACTCTGTCCAGCCCCCTTAGCCAAGTTGACAGTATACAATTTGGCATCGCAGCAATTACAATGCGATTCTTTCCTTTTTAATTAACTTCAGGTTTATAATAATAATAATAATCCACTTCGCAACACACAGATCTACTTGATTCCACATTAAGGTATAAGCATGTGTTGTGGAAACCAATTAACACGTGAAATACTACATATTACATATACTATATTATACTACTAGCTGTCCCCCGCGATTTCATACGCTGTAATTTCGGAGTTCCCGCGGGAAATCCGGGATAAAATCTGTCCTATCTTTTAAGTTAGGCCAAATACAATATAGTGACCAAATTTCATCATGATCGATTCAGTAGTTTAGGAGTCCATCGCGGACAAACACCGTGACGCGTAATTTAGATAATATATTAAGATAGATATATAAACATGCTCAGACTGGAAAGTGGAACCCTATGTTCATCACACAAAGTCCACTCTCGCCACGGGAATCGAACCCGAAACCCCTGATTAGCGGGTAGGCCGTGGTGATTGGTGACCTACTGCGCCAATCGATCGTTAATAATAATAATAGTTTATTCACACAAGACATCACTAATTAACATAAGAAAAAGACATGTTTATGTCTACCGTATTGTATATTATGTGTATGTGTACTGTAGTGTGCTGTACTGATGTATGTGAAGGGCGCGGTGTTGCAGGCGGCATGGTGATGGAGGGCATGATGGGCGGGATGGTGCACGGCGAGTGCGGGCCCGAGCACCACGGCGTGCCCGTCGGCGGGCCCATGTGCGACGAGTACGGCCGCGGCAGGAACGTGAGTACACACCCCGAGCCAAGACACTAGCAAGAAAGAATTAAAGAAAGGGAGTTTATTTGTTGCGATCAAAAAAGAACAAAAAAAACTACACACGAGCAAACCGATCCAACTCCGCAGTTTCTTCTATTAATGCACACGGACGACTAGTGTGCACACGTGCAGGGTGTGCGCGTGTGGCGTAGGGCTCGAATAATAATAATTACGCTTCACAACACACAGATCTACTTAACCCCACACTAAGCTATAAGCTTGTGTCGTGGAAACCAAGCTAACGTGGGATATACTATACTATACATTACGTATATATTACGTATCTATACTAATATTATAAAGAGGCGAAGTTTGTGACGTAGAGGGTAATCTCTAGATCTACTGAACCGATTTTGAAAATTCTTTTTTTTATACAAAGCTACGGCAGTCCTGAGCAACATAGGACTATCGTACCATACTTTTTATCTCGATATTCCGAACCGCGGGTGAAACCGCGGGGGACAGCTAGTATGATATATATAATTATGTTGTATAGTGATATATAAACATGCCCAGACTAGAAAGGGGAGCACGATGTTCATCACACAAAGTCCACCACCACCGGGATTGGATACACCATTTATTTATTTATTTATTGTTAACACATACCACCATAAAATAATGAATCCGGGTGACTTTTAACATGACGACAATGCTTGTTTGTACATTACAGATGGGCCCCGGCGACCCCGGCGGGTTAGGTCCAGGGGGCCCGGGCGGTCACATGGGCCACAAAAATCCCTTGCGCAGCCCCAAGAGCCCAGCCAGCGCAGCCGACATCGACTGGCAGAAGATACACCACCAGTTCTTCGACGACCACAAATCTATGGACAACGACCTTGGTAAGCGTTAATTTCGTATCTTAAAATTATTTTTTTCCAATATTCAGATGAATACTCGTTAGTTACTAGTCGAATTTTAGTATTCGTCTAGGCAACAATTAAAATGTAGTCGCAGGAGTACAAATTGTCGACTATGCCTATTTTGTCAGTTTACAAATGGTCTCGCAAAAAGAAATTTCAGTGCTATTTAGTTCTGTTATGGCCCAGTTCAAACCTAAACTTGCACGTCGGGGTGCTTACAAATACATAAAAGAAAGCGTTTAGTAACAGCTGGCGATTCGTACAATATAGCTAATTGAAGACGCCGTCAAATTTCCCAAATAACTAGGATGTTTGATTCATCATTAGGTGTTTATTTATTTCTTATCACTAATTTCATATCACTTTTCTTTCTGTTTGAGTACTTTTAATTATTTATTGATCTTTGATGATCCTTATCTTGTGTTATTTAAACAAATACGTCATCACTTTGTTGAGCAATTTAACTTAATCTTTGCTATTTCCTCATCTCCAGGGTCACAGGTAAAGTCGCCGTGCTCGGAGCGAGGCAGCTGCCTGCCCCCGCCTCCGTACGCCGCCTCGCCTCTACACCGGTCCGCCTCTGTGCCGATAGGTTTGTAAACGGACAGCAGAACAAAACCTTTAACAGTGTTTAAGCTCTTATTGTGTAACTAATTATCTAACGATCGAAATTGTCGAAATCGAAATGTCTTGAAAGATTGGAGAAAGAACATTAAGATGGCTGTGTCACTCGTTAGTAAACGTAATTTCGTAATTTTTTTTTGTATTTGTAGCCATAGTATTTCCCTTGCGCGTCTGTATTTGTTCATAATAAAAAAAAAATTGTAAATTGAAATTGGAATTGTAATTTCATTGACGTCGAAAAGCGCCAAACTTGCAAAACATTATCCTCTATACTTTACCTCTTTATAATATCAGTATAGACAGCCTGGTGACCCTCCATACAAATGAACTGATTCAAGTACTTTCCCACAATTAAAGATGACCGACTTGTACACGTGTACACGTGTTGTGCGTGGGCGTATCGCAAGGTTGGCTGGCAGTCAGCTGTCATTTGGCACATTTAGATTCTAAATGTGTCAAACTTTCATCGAAATTTCTAAGAAATTCGCAGGGTATGAGGAGGCATGAAATTAAAAGAAGGCGGGGAGTGTCGCTTCTTTTCTTTATATATAATCTCTATTCTTTGTTAGATACATATGGGTACTACTTTCCTCTGTGATAAGGTCCACAGTTAATTTGTCGTATTATTTATCAACAGCGAGCCAGTCGCCGTCGCACGGCTCGGTGCAAATGCCGATGTCGGCGGAGGCGTCGCGCGCCGGCTCCGGCCTCAACAGCCCCGCGCACTGCAAGCAGGGGCCCAAGAACGACGCACCAGGTCCGTCACACGACACGACACCACACCACACCACACGACACGACACGACACGACACACGAAACATGCCCTTGCCGACATAAAAAAGCCAGAAAAAACCAGATTAATTAACTCACTGATCTGTAGTATAAATACATAACTCGTTGATCTATAATATACAGAACGTGTAAGTTTTACCCAAGACGCACGGTTCCATACAAATGTAAATTTTGAATAGATGGTACAAACAAACGCATACCTAGACTTAATACATTGTAATTAACTGAATTAAAGCGTGAAATCTATCAACACCGATTCACCGATCACCTCGTGACACGCACAAAAAACACAAGACAGTGCACTATTTTGGCGGACGTTCTTGAATCATTGATTGTTAATCTTGGGTATTTTTGTAGGTCGACGAGTTGATCAATAAACCTAGGCTAGTAACGTGCAGTTTATTGTAAAACCAGTCGAATCGAGACTGCTTTTTACAAGATTTCTAGAATAATTTTACTATTGAAAAGCTTGGTTTACCTTCAGGGTATAGAATATTTTGATTGTTTGAAAGTCATTGTATATTTGGATTTAATGACCAGTCGATTTTAAATTCGAAGAAATAAGAAAGTAAATACCTATATTGTTTAAAAAATTACTCGCACTTTACTAGTCCAAATGTTTACAAATATCTAGTTTGTATGTGTAATTTTATTTATTAATCCACGTGTTGATTGAAGTGCTGAATGAAATCCGGTAAGTTTCTCAATAGCCAAGACCAGAAGCCATAGATGTAGTAAAGCATGCGGTCGTTTTGTGTTAGACATTTTCCCAACCACGAATTTTTGTTGTCTTGAAAAACTTTGTTTAGCATTTAAACTTCGAACCGCATTTCCGAATGTCGGTCCGGAGGCTATTTTTATAATTTTTTAAAGTTTTTTTCTTTTGGATTTCCACATTAATTTTCTGTAGTTGTAATGCATTATTTTTTGTTTTCCTCCCCCTCTCCCTCGCAAAACGCTTGACGCTTGAAATCCCAACGTGTGACGAAAATAACAACGAACACGTAACACTAAAAAACAAAACAATCGGCAAACCACCAACCGGCACGGGAACTGTCCAAACGTTGGCACCAACGTTGGAAACGAAAGAAATACTAGAGAAACTAGACGACGGTGTGTTTGTGCGAACGCTGCAATGTTTGGCGGCGCAGCAACAGAAGAAGGAGCCGAGCTTGATGCCCGTGCCGTCGCCGCAGCAAATATCCTATCTCAACCAGTTCGAAGGTAACACTAAGCTAATACGAGAGCCGCAGACAGATATAGACACCGCAAGTTGACCCACTCGGCCGTTGGCGGGCACCGTTTGTACTATAAATATAAATATAAAATCTAGGGGTTTTTTAATTGGCATTACAGAGTGTTAGGTTGAACAAGAGACATATTGATGGAGAAGGAAGGGTATTCAGCGTTCGATTCGCGTTCCAAATTTCTAAACGTTATTATTTAATACATTATTCACAAAAATTGAGCAAGCATAAAACCGGCGTGCCGGCGGATCCTAGCTAAAAATAATAGTAATAATAATAAATAATAATAATAATATCATTTATTCGTCTCCACAAAAAAGGTCACACGCGTTTTTTCTCGCTAATTAGTTATTTGTTGTGTAAGTACGAGAATATTTTTTATTTTTTATATTTTTATTCTTCTATATCTCTCCGTCTACCCAATGGTTAACTGGTAGAGAATGCCGCAAGGCATTAAGTTCGCCATTTTTACTTATCGTGCAATAAAGAATAAATAAATAAATAAATATTAGTTACTAGCTGTTCCTTGCGGCTTTACCCGCGTTAATTTCGGAGGTCGCGTGGCAATCCCGGATTAAAGTACACTATTCTGTACCCATGAAAACGTGTATGCAAAATTTCATGACGATCGTTCGAGCCGTTAAGGCGTGAAAGCGTAACAAACAAACAAACAAACCATGAATTATCGTGGACTTTCAATATGTTCCTCGTTTATTAAATTCAAGGTCTTAGAATTCTATAAAGTCAAATGTGGTGCAGATTTTTTCCAGTGTTAACGCAAACACAACATTCTGACGAAGAGTTCCACTAACAATGAGTTTAAAAATTAAAATGCTAACAATTGGTACCTCAGACGATTTGTAGCCAAGCTAATAAGTTTGTTTCCGTTTTTCTACTCTATATCCAAATTCGTTTGTTTCGGTTACGTTCAAGAGCAAACTAAAGAAAGTGATTTGTTCGATTGAGAGTTTATTTGCAACGCTAATTAGGCGTTTTTGATAGAACAACTTGCGATGTCTATTCTATGTCACATAATCTACATTAACTATGATTCAAAGCGCTTCTTACTCTCATTGGTATTCATTTTCTTGTATGTGCTTGCAGCTTGTGATTGACATATTTTTAAGAATGCAATAAAGATTATATTATTCCCCGCATCCTTTATATATTACATATTTTAATGAAAACGCGGATTTTTAGACCGGTTTGTTTATATTTTACGAAAAGGCTGTTTGTGGATAGTTTCTTTATATAATGAAGATATAATAGCTGAAGATGATATTCATATGCATAAACAATTCAAAAAAAATATGTGTCAGTTATCTTTTGGTTTACCTAATTATATTTTGGTTATTTTGTGTTTTATGTATAGTATTTGTGTAGTATGTGTGTGTGTGTGTAGTGTGTACTTACATTAAATATTACATTCTGTTTCATTATATCTGGGTGGTGGTTGGTGAAAATGTGCTAACATGCATAATGTGTACCTTTCATACTCTATGGCTACGTTTCTTTCATTCTTGTACGATCATTCAAGTCGACATTGTTATTAATAAATAATTAAGCACCTTATATATTTATGTCGCAGACGAGAAGTATAATTCGCCCGTTTACAATTTGTACGATGCCGGCATTTTGTACGTTGCCAAGAGCAGAAAACGCCGGTGTTTCGTATTTGCAAGCACCGTCCGTCGTCCCAAAATAATGCATTTTATGTCCTTAGTATTATACAAAATGCCGGCCGTTTGTAAATGGAAGAATTGTACAATATGACTACGACGCATATATTTGCAACGTTGACATGTATGCAGATGTGTAACGGTTGTTGTTTGTGTCAGGTCAAGAGTTGACGATACAAAAACAACCCAACACATCGCTGAAGGACAACGGACCGCCCTCGAACAGCGGCGGGCAGACGCCGCAGTCGGGCAACCAGAAGTCGCCGGCCACGTGAGTTGATGACGTCATATCGCACGACTGATACTCCCACTAGCCGCCCACTCTCATTAGCCGCCCACTCCCACTAGCCACCCACTCCCACTAGTCGAGGTACAATTCATTAACCGTACCGCTCTTGATCGATAAGAACCTATGTCGCGACAGCCGTTCGAATTCATTTGTACTTGTATCGATATAATATGTGGGGAGATCCAAAGAGATTGCAGAGGCAATGCGATTTTGTGTTCGCGTAGAAGAATTGACTCTCTGTTGCCTCTAAATTCATATTTTCATATCGAATAAGACAGTGTCTTATTATTTAAGATAGAAATCTATAATATCTATTTTCTTTAGAAAATGGATCCTTAAATATTTCTTATACCATTAAACATGCGATATATTTAACCCGAGCAACGCCGGAATCCGCTGCTATATGTATAAAGAAAGGAATTGCTATTCGTTTGTCACGCTAAAACTCGAGAATGGCTGGACTGATTTGGTTTTTTTTGATCTTGAAATATTTGTGGGAGTTCAGGAAAGCTTTAAGAAGTAAATTTAGCTACTTTAGGAGTTCCTGCATGGATTCCGAAACTCACGCGGGTGAAACCGCGGGGTCCAGCTATTATGTATATAAAAATGAATCCCTATTTCCCTTGGTCACGGCATCACGCGTGAGCGGCTGGACCAATTTCGGTAAATCTTTTTTGTATTTTTTATTGCAAAGAGAAGAAGAATATGAAAGAATTCCTGTGGGAATCCCGAAATTCGTGATGGGACTTTCACTGCTGATTAGCTGATGTTATAAGGAGTAAATTCAGCTACTTTGAAGTTTCTGCGGGAATTACGAAACTTACGCCGGTGAAACCGCGGGGTACAGCTAGTATAATATAACAAAATTAAAGTTTTTGGATAGTACTACATTACCTTATTATAGAATAGAGGTACGTAACAAAAGAAGTTTTTTGAATATACATATTATATGAGTGGCAACCACGAAGACGCGGCGTGGGTAGGCCCGCTACAAAGTGGACCGGTGACTTGGTGAAGGTCGCGGGACGCCATTAGAGGACGGGACCGCTGTGGCGATCCTTGAGGGAGGTCTATGTGGTCAGCAGTGGTCGACTTTTGACTGATATTACGATTTATGATGATACGATGTGTGTGTGTGTGTGTGTGTGTGTGCGACAGCATGATGCCGGGCACGCCGGAGCCGCACTCGTCGCTGTCGGAGCAGCGCGCGGGCCGGTTCTCCATGGAGCAGAGCCCCGGCTTCAACAACCCGCAGACACCCACCTCGGCCGCCAACTCCAAGTGCGGTGAGAACACCACCTCTAGTAGCTGGACGTACATAACTCTTTGTCAATTAAGTAACACTTGGTGTCAATATAAAAATCAACTTTTGTTTTTTGTTCTTATTTTTCGCGCTGCCGTTGCCGTGCCGTTTATCCTATTGCGATAAAATATATTGGTCAACTTGTACTTGCGCTAAGGATATAGGCATAGTAGGCAGTTCCCACAGGTTACCATATTTGACCACACTGTCACCTAACATAATGTAAGCTATGGTCAAACGTGTAGCCTGTTTATAATAATAAATAATTGTAAAAAAGTCCCAAGTCTCGCAACTCAGTTCTTCTACAGTAAAAAGTTGTGAGATCAATGTAATACCAAGTCGGTTAATTTATTCAGTGCCTACTTAAGGGTCCTTCTGTCTAAAGTTATCATGTTATTAGCTAATCTAATAACATTTTATAGTGACCATATCAAATTTAAAAATCTTTTATGTTTTAAATAGATTGATTGGCTTGGCGATCACGTGAAAACACCATATATCTCACATGTAATACATAATTATGGTTCTAAACAATCTAATTTAATTATAATATGTATTACTTGTGAGATACATTGTGTTTTCACGTGATCGCCAAGCCAATCAATCTATTTAAAACATAAAAGATTTTTAAATTTGATATGGTCACTATAAAATGTTATTAGATTAGCTTATAACATGATAACTTTAGACAGAAGGACCCTTAAGTAGGCACTGAATAAATTAACCGACTTGGTATTACATTGATCTCACAACTTTTTACTGTAGAAGAACTGAGTTGCGAGACTTGGGACTTTTTTACAAGTTTGTTTTTGATGGGATCTCATTTCTTTTTGTAAATGGTCTTCCTCCTTTTCTTTTCTGGTACTACTTCTTGAGCTTCAGCTACAGTTTTTCGCAAAGCTCACTCCCTGTCTCTATGGACTTTTATCTCGGAATTCCCGAAGGATCTCCGAAATTAACGCTGGTGAAATCTCATGAAATATTGCATGCACGTTGTCAGGGGTAAAGAAAACCTAGTGATATAGGGTACTAACTACTTTGCATCTCTGAATTCCCGCGGGATCACCGAAATTATTGCGATAAAATATATTGGTCAACTTGTACTTGCGCTAAGGATATAGGCATAGTAGGCAGTTCCCACAGGTTACCATATTTGACCACACTGTCACCTAACATAATGTAAGCTGTGGTCAAACGTGTAGCCTGTTTATAATAATAAATAATAATAATGGCCTATCGATGCATTCTAACAATACAAAATGTGGCTTAAATCCGAATTAGATAGTATAACCAAACAAAAAATAATAATAATTGTAATGTTCGCGTGTAGACGAGAAATCTAGGCCGAGCCCGTCGTCCGGCCGCTCGGGCCAGGAGGGCGCGGGCGCGGCGAAGACCCCGCAGCGGGAGGCGGGCGCGCTCGGTCAGGGCCCGTACGCGCCCGCGTCGTCGGCCGCCGCATGCGCCGCCGCCGGGCCCAAGAGCAGCTGCAGCACCGCGCCCACCGCCGGCGCCGGCATGGAGGACACGCTCGCCAACACCAACGAGGTGAGCACGTCGCACACCGCACACTGCACACCGAACACTGCACACTGCACACTGCACACCGCACACTGCACACTGCACACTGCACACCGCACACTGCACACTGCACACCGCACACTGCACACTGCACACCGCACACTGCACACTGCACACTGCACACCGCACACTGCACACTGCACACCGCACACTGCACACCGCACACTGCACACTGCACACTGCACAGCGCACACTGCACACTGCACACTGCACACCGCACACTGCACACTGCACACCGCACACCGCACACTGCACACCGCAGACTGCACACCGCACATTGCACACTGCCCGCACGCATCGGGTCAGCGGGGGTAGCCAAGTTGACATTCCAAAACGTTAACGAATAGAAAACTTATGTAACGAATCGTCATGTCGCTTGCGTCAGCCAATCAAAACTCTATTTTCCAAACTGTTTTCTATTAGTTGACGATTGTGGAATGTCGATTTGGCTAACCCCGCAGGGCCTCTATTCACTGTGACCATAACACGTAGCTTTAACTAGACGTGTGAAAGTGATGCGAGTAATAACACTCGAGTGATATTACTCCGCGAGGTGATGCATTATCACAATATCACCCATTACGCGAGAGAAACAAACATCCCACTATTACCCGACACCTACTCGGCACTCGGCTCACTCAAAAATACAAGTTACTGATTTTGAAGGGTATAACCGCCACCCTAGGTCCATATTTCTGTAGAAAGCGTCGAGTACTTAATGTTTGAATGATATTATGTAATGTTATCAAAGCTGTCAAAGGCAAAGTAATGTCATAATCACAATATCATCACACTGAAACTTAACCTTTTGCGAATGTTTTAACATAACGCGCCTAAGAAATTGTTTTCTTGCGTACTCAAAGAATTTGGAGCGTTTGAGATTGTATTTTTGGGACTTGTGTTATGGGCAAATAATGTTGTTGGTCATAGTGAATAAGGGCCCTGATCCCACTAAGCAAATACATCTTGTATACAAATTTACGTATTGTATTCTTTTAAAAATGCCATTTTATTTTTACAGACGACAATGTCGGGCGGTCCTATCAGCTCTAGCCTATCGGGCCCGTTCCCCGGCTCATGCAGTATGAACAGGCCGGACAACATCCCCATAAACCCGAACCAGGGTCCCAACGGCCCCATGGGGCCAGCGACCTCCTCCTTCGACCCGATCTCTTCGCTGGCGCAGATGTCGCAGCAGCTCACCAACTCGGTGGGCGGCGGCGGGCCTCCCCCCGGCGCTATGGGCCCCGCGCCCCCCATGGGCCCCTTCGCGCCGGCGCCGCACCACATGCAGCACCACGGGATGCACCCGCACCCCCACACGCATCCACACACGCATCCTCACTCACATATGATGATGAACGATTTAGGTAATACATAGTTTGATATCACGTCATTAACACCCTACTAATATTATAAATTCGAAAGTTTGTAAGTATGTATGGATGGATGGATGTTTGTTACTCTTTCATGCAAAAACTACTGAATTGATTTGAATGAAACTGTACAATAATATAGCTTATACATCAGATTAACACATAGGGTACTTTTTATCCCGGAATTCCCGCGGGAACTCCGATTTTACCGCGGGTGAAACCGCGGGGCACAGCTAGTCGATAATATTGCAACTACTACGAATCGACGTGACAATTATAATTTCTTTCATCGACAGGTTGCCATATGGACGGCATGGGCGGTCCCGGTATGGGTGGACCCATGGAAAGCATGATGGGCGGCGGTGATTTCCCACCCGAGATGAACCTGAGCCCGAAAATGGGGGGAGGACCTATGGGTGGGCCGATGGGGCCAATGGGGCCGGACGCTCAGATGATGGGTCCCCGGATGGGCGGGCCCGGCAAAATGCCTCCATTCAACGGAGCCAACGTGCAAGTGAAGCCGAGCGCGCCGAACACGATACAGTATCTGCCGACGAGGCCGCAGATGGCGTGCAACTCGGGCCCGCGCGGCCCGCCCAGCCTGGACTTCCTGCACCGCGTCACGAGCCCCATGCAGATGGACGGCGGCAAGGGCGGCGTGCAGTACTTCCCGGGCGGCGCGCGCGGCCTGGACATGGAGGGCGGCATGCGCGGCGTGATGCGCGCCCCCGGCGGCATGCTGCGGATGCCGCACTACCCCGCCGGCTTCAGCTCGCCGCCCAAGATGGGCGACGCGTACGGCGGGCCCGGCCCCGGCCCCATGTGCGGGCCCGGCCCCAACTTCCGGGGCGTGAAGGGCGGCATGGGCCCCGGCAACGTGCGGATGGGCAGCGGCCAGCCCCTGCCCCCGTCCATGGGCGGGCCGAACCCCGGCTTCAAGGGGCAGGGGTTCGCGGTGCCGTCGACCGCGGACCCCAACTACGCGGCGCAGTTCCACAACTTCCAGCAGCAGCTGTACGCGACGGGCAGCCGCGCCGCGCAGCCCCACCAGGGCTACCCGCCCTACCAGCCGTCCAAGTGATGACTGCCCCTTAACGGTGACTGTGTCCTCAGTGTGCGGGGCGCCGCCGCCCGCGCCGCCCGCGCCGCGTGAGGCGGGTGCGCGGCGGGACTAGTGGGGGCGGCGGGGCAGTGCGCGGCAGCGGGTGCTGGGTGCACGGGGCACGGGGCACGCGGCACCCCACCCAACCCCGGGGACCCCCACCCCCACCCAACTATTTAACGGATCTACCTAAACGGCCTGTCGATACTTCTAAGAAGTTGTTTTTTTTTTTTTACGTTTTAACACTTTCACAATGCAGACTGACCAGTGAGGTTTTAAAAATTTTTCTATTCGTCATAAATAGTAGATATAAATAAATAATTAATTTATAATGGTCGTACTTAACGTATGAGACATGCACCAGTGAAATGAGAGATCAAATATTTGTTAGCCCAGAGATTGTGAGATTTTTTTATGATTTTATTAGATATGGTCAGGTTTTATAAACTAAAATATAATGATTAAATTTAAATCTATTAAGTTTAACGATGTTGAGATAATAGATTTCATGTGGTTTTTTTTTTTGACTGAGTTTGATTTTTATATTAGTAAATGGAAATGTTTTTTGTACAAATTGTACAAAGTTAGGCATGCTATGTACTCTACATAATTTAAAGTACAGTAACACACAAACTATTAATTGTGTATAATTTATGCTTACGGCAATAACTTAGAATTAACAATGTATTGATTTTTTATGCCAGATTATTCAGTGTATTGGTTCCTTATTTTAGCATCTTTTATTTAAGATTCCTATGCACACAGATATCTAGTCAATTTTGAAATTAATAACACCCGATCCAGTTGAAATGTAACAATTAACTATTAATCCCTGAGTTGAGATAGTTTTTAATTTATCGACAAGTACACAGCCCTTACTTATTAGGTTATTGAATTTATGTTTTTGTCCATTTTTAGTTTATAAGACTAATAATTTTTTTTATTAGGTGAAATTGGTTTTATTTGTAATTACTAGTAGGTATGGCATTATGGCCAGTATCAGTTAGCAAACACACTTTTTTAATAACTGTTTCTTAACTAAAATGATCTGATTGCAACATCCCTTCAGTCTTCCAGTATGATAACAAATACTAAATGCAATAATAACAGAGTAATCAAATTACTCTTGGGTCTAAGCTTTTTGACTTGCATTTGAACATAGTAAGTTTAGATTTAGAGACATGTTTCGTCCTGCGGTAACAGCTTGTATCAAATCCATTCTTAAAATGTTCAAATTGATATGAAAATATCATCAGTGGTCTTATTTTTAAAAAACCTATTTCAAAAAGTACTTAAAAAATCTGTAGATAGATGCCATTACTACAGTGAATTTGATTTTCGAAATATTATTATTTTATTACTTATCCATATTTATTGATGTTTAATTTATTATCTACTGCCGATTATTGGGAATACTGTTGTCTGTTTTTCAATA
The DNA here is from genome assembly GCA_907165275.2 of Zygaena filipendulae. NCBI lineage: Eukaryota > Metazoa > Arthropoda > Insecta > Lepidoptera > Zygaenidae > Zygaena > Zygaena filipendulae. The sequence goes on from OU015674.1 coordinate 4,105,492, forward strand.
GAATGCAACATTAATTTCTGTTTATTGTAGGATTAAAAATAAACTTTACATAGGACATAATTGTAACGCTAAGCTAGTATTCGCACATTGTGAGCGTCGCAGTGGCCTTCGATACCTAATGCCTTGTTTATAAAGCAATCAATCCCCGATCTGTGTCGACGTTCCTGTCCTGTCTTGTCCTGTCCTGTTGAGGGAAATTTCTTGGGTAAATATCATTGTTACATTGTTTTTAATGAAATTTGTCGCTAAAGCATTAAACTCGTTGTTTTCCTAAATATTCTCTGCTACGGGTTTAGCAATGGCGCCGAGTCAAAGCGACGATCAAAATTTTACATTGTATACCGAACGGTATTCTTACAATAATACGGCACCAAGTTTGAGAGCAATCTTTTACAAAGTACCACTTTGACGAAATATACTGTAAGAAACGTTCGGTATCCAGTTTGAAATTGCGGTGCGGGTTGCTCTTCGTCTCTGGTTTATTGTGAACTAACCCCAAATGGGTGGGTGCCAGTGTGCCGATGTTGTAAAAAAAATTGCTAAAAGTCGAATATAGGTACTAAATAACAGTTTAATTTGTTGAGTCCAACTATAGTTCAATTTGATAATTTGAACTGTAATTAATTGAGGGTCGATTTTTCTCGCTAGCCTAAGCTCTCGATAAGCAATCAATCGAGATGTTTTCCACATTGTAACATTATTCGATTCATAACTGCAACTTAAAAATAACAGGGCATGCTCCCATTGATTGCTCAGAATAAAAAAAACCTAAGTGCATCATATTAATACAAAAATAGCTTAGCTTTTGAGTTTATCCATCACAAACAAAAAAAAATAAGTACCTATATAAAAATCGCTAAACCATGTCCTTCCCATTTGACCCCGTCACTGGTGACAAAATAATGATATAGTTACAAAATTCCCATTTGTCGATGCTGGAAGGAAAACCTCGAGGCGGGATTTTGCTTGTTTTCCACGACACAAGCTTAATGTGAAAATGTGTGAGGTGAAATACAAAATCGTTATTTCTTCAATCTTGAAATATTAAGAACATAATGTAGGTACAGAAGAATTCTGTAGGTACGTTAAGATGTATAGTTACTGGGTGTTTCAGTCCACCCAAAGTGCGTGTCATGTCGTCCCTTACAGTTTTAATCAAAGATTGAAGGTATTTTTCAATCACATACCTGTGGTGCTTGCGAATTATTCATAATAACATTTCGAGTCTAATCGCTGAATGTTACTTCGCGCTATTTATTTATGTACCTACTAACTAGCTGTCCTCTACGTTTTCGCCTGCGGTAATTTCGGAGTTCCCGCGGGAATTCCATGATGAAATACATATAAACTTTCCTCATGAATCACTCCATCTGTTAGTGAAAACCGCATGAAAATCCGTTCAGTAGTTTTTTGAGTTTAACGCGAACAGACAGACAGACGCGGCGGAGGACTCTGGTTTATAATATTATTATGTAAGGATGTAAACATAAATACATACCTAGTTCATTAGGTATATCAGCAATAAATTTTAGTAATACGTAGGGTGCGTCTATTTATTTTTTCGATGCTTTGTCTGCGTTACCTACGTAATTCTGCCGTAAGTTTTATCCAAAACTAGCTATGCCCCGCGGTTTCACCCGCCTGAGTTTCGGAATTCCCGCAGGAACTATTTTTTTCTAAAATAAAAGTAGCCTAAGTTACTCCTTACAACATGAGCTATCTGCCAGTGAAAATCCCGTTAAAATCAGTTCAACCGTTTCAGACCTTGGCCGCAACAGACACAAAAAATTTAGAGAATTGTTTTTTTTATGTAAGTAATAAGTACCGTATATAGTTTCATTGTATGCATTTAGTGAAAAGCTGTTAATTTGGAATTACAAACAGACACTTCAATTTTATTTATATGTATAGATATGGGATTACCCGAAAATAACAAACTTGCTAAATGGGTCTAATGGTACAGTGTGATAGAAAACTTGTACATAATATTCAGTTAAGTTTCAAGTAGCTCAAGAAATATATTTAGGGCTTGCTAATATGAAACTCTTGCCGGACATCAATGAAAATAAATAACTAGGAGCAAGCAAGAAAGTTGTAATTTGAGATTATTGGGCGTGCAAAATATGTTGTAACATAATGGGACAAGCGTCCGATAAGTAACACCCGCTAGGAGTTAGATAGACTTAATTTAATGTAATTAATAAAATTAGGGTAAAGAATGGTTCTTGTTTTAGCATATAAGTGAAGAGCAATGATATGAAATAAATTAAAAAGTAAAAATAGTTTGTGTAATATTAATAAGAGAGGAAATTAAGATGCAAACTATTGGTTGTGATTCTGACACAATTTGTTAAGTTGTTGGTAGATTGGTCACACGAATTATTATTATATTATAAATAAATCGTGGAAACTTAACCGACTTCACCTATACGTGTTTTTTTTTATTATATTTTTTACATGTCGTTCTCGTTTGTACATCACTAACAATAAATAACTGTACAGAGTACTTTTGGACTTAATTTAAGGCAATAAATGTATTTATTTTATAACTCGTGATCTAAGAAATTATTCTTAATTATTATAAAAAATATATAATAATATGCTTGTATACTATTGTTTTATTGGTTGTACTTTTACCTATTTATTTAAGTATATTTCAATAGTCTGTAGTTATACCACAGATAATATAATACTATGTTATACTTTTGACTTGCTGCGGCCTGCAGCTGCGCTTACTTACTGCTGCACACAGAGTAATTTTAATGAGTACCTACTTAAGGATTTTTAAATAAAATAAACAAAATAACTAATGAACCATTAATTTTCCTGTCTGAGAGAAGTCAAAATTAGGTATCACAGGGGGGGTGGTCCGTCCCCCCGCGCGACTGTAACCATGCGCAGCTATCCCTTCCACATTTCGCTCAGCGCTAAACTTACGTGCCGCTACCTACATCGAACCGTAATAGGGACGGCAAAATAGCTAATAACTTTATTGAAAAACTAGCTGCACCCCGCGGTTTCCGCCGCGGTAATTTCGGAGTTCCCACGGAAGTTCCGGCATAAAAAGTACCCTATGTCCTTCTCTGTACCCCTGACAACGTGCATGCCAAATTTCATCCAAATTCGTTCAGCCGTTTTTTGCGTGATTGAGTAACAAACATCCACACTTTCACACTTTCAAATTAATTTATAATATTAGTAGGACTAGTAGGATAACGTAAATTTACTCGTAGTTTGCTTAGATTAGATTAGACGCTTAGGAGAGAAGCAGCAATGAAAAATGTTGCAAAACGGCAAACAATATTTTTTTTTGAGAGCTTCCGTTTACTGTGGAGTATGTAATAGGTATTTTCCTCAAATTAACACGGGTGACACCACAGTCCACGGGGCACAGCTAGTGAAAATATAAAAAGCATATAACAATCGTTGGGACGTTTCCAGCGAATAAAAAAATCGTTCAAATTTATAGGAAAGTGATTTATGGCAAAGTTTTATTTTTAGAAACGAAAAAAAATCATTACACAAAAAAAAAAAATCCGTAGTTTTCGGAGTTATTTTTATAAGTTTACAACCTTAATTTTCAAAATTCATCCAATCTAGCAACAAAATGGGGAAAAAATAGTCGGTTCTAAATACATAATCTTTAACCATGGACCAATTAAATATTGGTCCATGTCTTTAACAATGAAAATGAATGTTTGTATGTCTGTCCTCTATGAGTTTCGAAACCATTGGTCTGATTGTGATAAAACTTTGGCGGATTGTTCTGCCTGCGTCCGTAAAGGTTCCATCCCAAAACTCACGCGCGGGAAATCCCAGGGCACAGCTAGTATTATAATGGTAAGTTCACACGCGTGCGTTCAACTCTACATTCAACGTGCACATTCACATTCACGAGCGTGTAAACGGTACGCCCGAGCCCGTGAACGCGCCTGTGAACGTGAATGCCGCGAATCGGGCAAGTGTCGGTTTTTTGGCAAAGTTCAAAGGATGAATGTGCGGGCGCCCGGTGACTGTTTACACGCGTGCGGGCGCCCGGTGACTGTTTACACGCGCGCGGGCAGTCAGTCTGTCCCGCGCTTTCGCGACGAGTGGATCTTCATTCAACGTTGCTAAGAAAGTCGCTACGATCGGATATTACAATCGTTCATAATTTTGTTCCTTTTTCCAATAAAAATAAGTTAAGCCAAAGGATATGGCAGCAACAACACCGAGATCCTCGCTGCTCGCCATTCTGGCACTGACTGACACGACGGCGTGCGTGTAAACAGCTTGAATGTCCGCCGGCCCGGGACGGGCTGCATGCCGCGCAGCCCGCCAGGCAGCCCGCCGGGCTGCACGGCGCGCGTGTGAACGTAGCATAATATATAACTTCGGAGGTAATTTGAGAGTTGCATGTTTTTTTTTCAGTCTATTTTAAAGATATATGGCCTACTTAAACAAAGCAAGAAAAAGAAAAAAAATATATGCATAAATTAATTTAATAGAGCGTTTCAAAGTTCCTACTTTAGACCTTACCGCCGAAACGCAGAATGACGTCACTTGTTCAAAATTACGCCTTATTAATCTGTGATAGAAATGTCAATGTCGTATTGACAGGGTCATGTGACACTAACAGACAGATAACCTCAATATCCAAAAGCGAAATTAAGGTTGAACTGTGTCGATTTACTTCCAAAAGTTCCAGTAAAGAATCGAAATGCATCTTACCGATGCATTTTAAAGTAAAAAACTTCAGAAAATGAAAAATATGCGTTGACTGTATGCACTTAGTTTCTTTTGCCTTCTCTGAAAGAGGTAAATGTTTCCTAAAAAAATAAAAGTGACGTCATGTGTTAAGCTTGGCTGTGATTGGTGTTTCGTTGCAACGTTCCGTTTCACAAAATTAAAAGTTTAATATTTTGGAAACTATTGAAAATTTTTTAGTAAATCTTTCACGATAACGCATTTCTAAGGCTCTATTTTTGAAATATTGACACAATTTCTTATTATAAATTTCATGCAAGTACCCTATTGTGCAATTATTATCTGCCAAAGGGAGATTATTTTTAGTTTAACTTTTTATTAATAATTTGTATAGGTACTTATGCTCTATTTTATTAAAAATCCTGAAATATTGGGATAAATTCTGAGATATGGTAACCCTACATCCTTTTGGAGAAGGCAAAGGGATATTAGTCCATACAGCCAGTTCAGGTGTTTTTCTTTTTTAGCAGAACTTCTGAAAGTAGTTCTTGAGATGCTCTGTAGGAAGTTATAACAAACACTCTATTTCATCTTATTTCACTGTTTCCATACACTGTTCATCACTAATAGATCACTATTATGCAAATTTCGCCACGTTTACACAATATTAATCTATTACTAATACTAATAAACTATTACACAATATAAACTAATTTGTAAAACGAAGAAATAATACCAATAGCTAGGGAGCTGGTGGCAGTAATTTTTATATGATTTCATCGTCTCTGCCAGGTTGATAATATTAGAGTACTAAGTAAAATAATCATTTTAAACAATTTCTGCCATTCATTAATGCTGCAATATCAAATGAATTAGTAAATGCATTGCAAAAAATGTTGAAAAACAATAGGTGTCTAGTACGATATCATCGCTTCTGTCGATAGTCTTAATACACTGTATTTAATATAAAAAATATACTAGTGGTAGCTATCTGAAGTTTTTCCTGCTGTGTTTTAAAGTAACTAATTTTTTTTCTATATATTTTTTTTTTTTTTTATTTTTTATATATCTTATTAATTAATAAGATATATAAAAAATAACTCATTTCATCGTCAGGCAGAATGGAATCACTATTGAAATTATATTATAAGAGATAAAAAAAAAATACTTCTGCCACCATGATGATGCTGCAATAATAATATGTATTGTCGAAAAAAGGTGAAAAAAAAATAAACAATAAATTATAACATCGTTTCAGCGCCAAAAGTAATTATAGTAGGATAGCCAATTGAACAAAGAAGATACTAAATTCAACTCAGCACATTTTACTCCGCTTATAGCCTTATAACTGCTAAATTCATATCATTCTGTCTTGCTACGCTAGCTGGTGAGTTATTGAGTTATAGTTTGCTGCTTACAGCTGGACACTTTTTTGGCTTGTTCCCCGTATAAGGTGGTTCTCCCTACCTTTCAAACTAGTAGGTACCTACCAAGTACCAAAGCTTCATGGTATCTAAATACGTTTGTGTCAACCTCAATCTTGAAGCTTTTCTTTTGTTCATACTAATTCATAGCTTTGGGCGATGGATATTAAAGCTGATCTATATGATCGGCATCAACCATCAATAGAGGTTACCTACCTTGGTTGAGTTGATGTAAAAACTTTTTTTAAAATTTACACCTTTCGGGGAAGGCAAGAGTTTATTATTCTTAAAGTAATTTATTAAAATACTAGTTGTGCCCCGCGGTTTCACCCGCGTTAATTTCTGAGTTCCCGCGGGAATTCCGGGATAAAAAGTACCCTATGTGTTAATCTGATGTATAAGCTATACTTATTGTAAAGTTTCATTTAAATCCATCCAGTAGTTTTTGCGTGAAAGAGTGACAAACACCCATCCATCCATCCATCCATACATACTTAAAAACTTTCGCGTTTATAATATTAGTAGGATATAAATTTATTAGAAATTGAGAGGTATAAACATATTTTTCCGCAACACGACATCTCTTATACCATAAATTTTATTTAAAAATTATTGTATACCAATTTGGAAACCAACGTTCAACTTGTCTTTTGAATTATATCGTTAAAACAGATAACAATGTTAAAACATCGTCACAGATAATTACGAAACTTTCATTGTTTTAGAAAAAAATTTACGAAAGCTATTTTCAAAATTCTAATTATTTTCTACTTCTTCCCTTCAATTAATGCAATCTCTCGCGATTTATCACATTTAATTCTTCCAATATACGTTTTCTTTAGCAATTAAAGTAATTATGGCGAAACGCCAATGACAGTGTAAGATTGTTCCCCAAGATAAAACACGATTCCCTCTCGAAAACCAGCCTTTTTCTTGAAAAACAAAATGGCTGTTGAACGGTATTGAAAATCAGAAAATATCGAATAAATAATGCGATAGGCGCCCACTCTGTACGCACACGCACGACCACGCACGACCTCCACCGGTCAACAACCTTCTTTCTACTTATTTGTATGGGTACTTCTGACTTTGTACTGGGTAATACTGGGGAGGCAGGCGCCAGGCACTTGGTCTGTTTTTGCTCTGTAACACAAAGTCATCCAACCTTATCTATCAAAAATAATAAAAGTTAAATGAGCTTGTCTATGGAAACAGAACGGAATCTTGTAAAAAGATTAGGCCATTTCATAAAACAAATGTATAGTAGTAACTTGCAGAAAACATCATTGGGACAGTTGTATTTTATTCAGCTTTGCATTTTATGTTAAATTGAATCGTGAACCGCACTGTAGGTCAAAGGCAAAGATTCATCTTCGACTCCTGCCGAAGGGTTAGCAGTCTCGATTCAGCAATAGAAAAGATTTGCATTGAAAGAAGACGTAAGGTAAACATCGATTTTTAACGTTTATCATTGGTTTCAGTTTACGTGTTAGTAAAACTAGTGTGTCCTAACCATTTACAGTGGATACACAAGTGTTTGTAATGTATTTTTAGTGCATCCTTGTACGAAATGAAAGTTTGACTTTTGCCACATATTCTTTTGAACGGCACCTGACGGGTCGACATATAGTTACGACGAAAAGTACCTATTTTGCAACGTAAACGGTTTTCCTGATGTCTATTTGTAATATTTTAGTTAATCCGTTGTTGTTTGATTCGTTCAGATTGCTTCCAGAGGTTTATGGAAGTGATGGGTTTAATTGTTTTTTTCCTTCGTTAAAATGTCAAATTGTGGTCTTGTCAAGCTGGGTTGAGTCATTGTTTCAATCGAAATAACTTTATAACTTTTGCTTCCATCCATCTAACATTGTTTACTTACAATATTGTTTTACATGATTACCTAGTATCTAAATTCTAAATTAATGTTTTTAAGATTTAGTGATCTCACTGAAAATATCTGTTTTGGGCATAAGCATCATGTTTTTCCATATTAAACTGGAACTATTTTAGCTCTGTTTAAAAAAGCTAATTAAAGAAATAACAATTTAATAATATTTTGGTTTAAAAAATCTCATTTCTTATATAGAGAGACATTGACTTTTCTTTACATTTAGAAATATATTAATATCTGAAAAATTATAATTTTTTAGAACTAGTTTAATTATAACAAATAAATACCATTTTAAAATATTACAGTAAGTTGTTTTAGTCGCTAATCGTCAAACAGATCTTTTGATAATGTAAACTCTATTGGTTTTCTATTCTAATTGTAAATAGACAACGTAAAAAAATGTGGTTAATTTTGGAAAATAGGATTCAATAATATTGAAAAGATGATAGTGTTCCTTATTATTTCATTAAGTTTAATTTGAGAGTTATTTTTATACTACTACAAAATATAGAAGAATACATTCAAAAACTTAGCATTTGCTCCAATAAAGGAGTAAATAAATAATTAACTACTGGTTATCATTATTATGTTATCATGTGCTTCTTTTAATTGAATCTTTGAAGTGATTAGTAGGGCCTAAGTCATAACCATTCAATCTGATGATGTTGATTATATTTTTAGTTGATTAATACATGTAAGTGTTAATAGTGAAATTATTTGAGTCATAGAGTAAGTATCTCTCCTCCTTTTTTTTAGAAGTCGGTTAATAAAAAGACATTGTAATTCACATATTCAATAGTACTAACATCACATAAAAATCAAAATATGTTTGAAATAAATTAGTGAATGTTTTGAGAAAAGAAAATAAACAACATATTATGTATTTAATGTTATCATTGCTTAATTCAATGCAAACTATCTTATCTATGGCAATATATCTTGTATCTTGTGCCAATACATGATAATCAAAACATTTTATAATATGAAAGTCTTTGAAGGGTGTATAATTAGGTAGTCTTTGCTACTGTTACTCTTAAGATTTAAAATGTCTATTAATGTTACTGTAATATACTAAAAGATCCATCTTATCTTAATTCTTAAGCACATAGATTCTACCACAGACACATAAGGGTTGGGATTTTATAGGTAGGTAGTAGGTATCCATGAAGGTTGATAACAATTAAGGATTGTCAACATGGCTAAGGGGGTTGTATTCTTTAGAAGACATACCTAACACTTATGTTAGCGCATCTTCTGTACATTTGTGTGTTTGAACAGCCTGTGTGATTGCATTATACCTATCACTAAACATAATATATAGGTAAATTTTTATCACTGTAGAGCTCAATTTTGCACGAATTGAAACAAGCACCTTATAAAGGGTCTCAATAATTGTAAATTTAGTAGTTACCTTTGGTCTGATGTACTAGGCAACTCAGAGCTAAATGTGACCCTGATGATGTGTGAGAACGATAATGTTATGCACCTTTCTAAATTATTAGCGCTTACATAACAAATGTCAATGAAAATAGAAGATGTCCATTGCTGGTAAAGTTGCAACTTAGTTGCTCGATTTCATAAAAATAATAAATTTATTTACAAGAAAAGAACATACATTATGTTATTCACAGGTGAAAACACTAAACCCTAGTGAGATTTAAATAGTATCACAGCTGGCAACACATAGTAGGTACGGGCTAGTGCACAGAAAGTCATATCAGTGTTTAAGAAAAAGTGGTTTAAATTAACAACTACATACTACATACATTAGTTATAGCCAAATGAAATAAATTTTGAATTAGTAAAAGAGAGAAGCTCAAGCATAAAATTAAATGACTAACATGCAGCAACAAGACAAATTGTTAGTGCAAAAAAATAAAAAAAATTGTGGGTACTTTTACTTCCCCATTTTACCTCTCCTCTGTGTGTTATCTTGTTTAACCGACTTCCAAAAAAGGAGGAAGTTCTCAATTAGACTAATTTTTTTTGTATCTTTGTTATGCCATTACTCGAAGACGGCTGGACGGATTTGGATAATTCTTTTTTGGTTGATACTTGATAGAGTATACTTTCAAGTTGGTCCCATTGTAAAAAAAGCCAAGATTTGATGATAGGACCAAGCACATTCATAGGTTATTTTTAACTATTTAGTGTAGTGCATTTTGTGTTTTTGAAGTCAGTTTTAATTTTTTGTTAAAATTTTATTATAAATAGATTTCAATATAAATTTTGTGTGACACGTATGTTTGAAAATGTCTCAAAAATGTCTCATAAATAAGTGGGTAAATATAATTATGTACAAATATTTACCTTTCTTATTTAGTTGCATTTAAGAAGCTTTGTTATCGATCAGCTGCATTATAGGTAATAAATACCTACTACACATGATTTTTCTTATCTCTACTCATTATACATAACTATTCTAAAATACAATGTAACAATATTACCTAAGGGCATGACGCCAATAATAAGCATCGTTCAACTTTGCTATCCGAAAAGACGAAATAACACTGACCTAGAAAATGTATCTCATTCAACAATGTACTTATTCTTTCGGAAAACAAACAGGCGACAATAGATCATAATAATTTATAACGTATGAGATATAACAGGTGAGGTGATTCCACACTCTAAAGTAAAAGTAAACAGTAAAGTATGATAACATTGTTAGGAAACAAAAAGAAATTTGAATCAGTAAGTCAATCAGAAAATAATACATCTGAAACAAAAAGTAATTAATGACATTAAATTTCATTCAATCTTTATCAAGTTTAATGGAATCATCGTGAAGCTAAAAACTAACTAACTCCCTAGTTGATTTCAATTACTGCTAATGGACCTCTTCACTGACTGCAATGACACTTATCGAGTGGCCCTCTTCGATTTTTCTAATGTCATTTAATTTTTAACTGTTGTGCCTTTTTTATGTTCGTTCCAGGTTGCGCTAGACGTTGAATTTGGTGCGGATCGTTTGTTTATTTTGCCGGGAGCTACGAAACTCTTACCGCTTGGGGCTAGGATGTCAACGCTGAATCAGAGTGGAGAAGAACAGGTGAATATTGATAAAGTTTCCGTTTGTAAACGGAAGAAATAAGCGATTTGCTGACCATATATAAATTATTTTGTGTATATTTACATATTACATAATTTTACATAATAAGTTTGTAAGTTAATAATATTATATTTTAAAGGATTCAGATTATTATTTTATCATAATTGTTCCCAGGTGGAATGTCCCCTGTGTATGGAGCCACTAGAGGTGGACGACCTTCATTTCTATCCATGCACATGTGGCTACCAAGTACGTGAATTTATGTTATTAAGTTTGTTTAGATTTTTTTATAAAATTTATGATAAGAATTAACTTTTTTCTTAAAACTACATAATTATAAATTTATTAAATTTATTTTATCAAATAATTAAAAATACATAATTTCAATATTAACTAAGATTTTAAATTATCTACTGTTATAATATGCTCCCCACGCAAATAATTGTATAAAAATATATTAGTTTTTGTGATTTATAATAATATCAGTATCTTCCAAAATAACAAGTTTTCAAAATATAAAATCCACAAAAATTCCTATCACGTTTTCATTCATGAAGTACTAAATCTATTTGAGGAAAGCTCCTATCGAATCCACGACACAAGCTTATTGTGGGATGTGGCCTGTGGGGTAGCTTAGTGTGGGATTAACCGCTGCACTCAGAGTTGTCTTTAATGATTATTTAGTTAAGTATAGATTTTTAAAACAAAACTGCCGCAATCAGACAAGTTTAATAAATTAATGTTAATTGGCATTTAACTGAATGAAATGAAATTTTATTGTGAGCATAGGTAATACAGAGTTCTAAAATATCTTAATATGCAGTAGGACCACTATGTTCTGCCTAATACAGCATACAATATACATACAATATATTTAATAATTTTTATTTAAAAGAAATAACATTATATTAAAAAATAAATATTATAGGACAATATCAATCATTAGAATTATATTAATTACCATACATTATATATTACGGAAGCAACATTAACATTAATAGCAATATTACGAAAAATAATAAATTCATCAATTTGTTTGTAAAAAATAAAATAATAATCAATTTAATGTCAATTAAAATGTCAAAACTCTAGGATCAATAATTAATAGAAATATCACGATTTATCATATTATTTTATCATTTAAGAAGTCACTAACTGTATAGTAATATTTGTCCAGAAGCCATGCATTTAGCTTTAATCTGATAGAGAAGAGGCTCCCACCCTTGAAACTTTCATATAACTAATTAAGTTAAATCTCATTAAATGCCAATTAACATTAATTTACTGAACGTCTTTGATTTTTTCGTCGTTTTGTTTTAAAAATCTATACTTAACTATGTAATCATTAAAGTCGACTCTGAGTGCGGCCGTAAGTCTGTGTGTTGTGAAATGGAAAAAGAATAAGGCGGCAAACTTTTTCCTGTAACGTTTGTATAAAATATGTGCTTCAATTAATGATTAGTCCTTCATTACAGATATGCCGGTTTTGTTGGAACCGCATCAGGGAGGGCGAGAACGGCCTCTGTCCGGCGTGCCGGAAGGCCTACCCAGAAAACCCGGCAGACTTCACTCCTCTCAGTCAGGAGCAGGTTATCATCGTTAACCGTCATAACCTAAGTCTTCACTCTAGACCGTTGAGATATTTCACGAGGAGCGATAGTTTTATTCAAAACTGATAATTTCGGAGTTCCCGCGGGAATCCCGGGATAAAAAGTACCCTATGTCCTTCTCTGTACCCCCGACAACGTGTATGCAAAATTTCATTTCAAAATTTCCGCAGGTGAATTTGCGGGGAACAGGTAGTAAGTAAATAAGCTTGTATATGTATCAATCTACTTAGAACAAAATATCTTAATCGTGTATGATTCGGTCATAGACATAGACATATACGGTTGTTGGTAAAATGTGTCTTCGTGGTCGCGTGTACAGGTGGCGGCCATAAAGACGGAGAAGAAGGCGCGCGAGCAGAAGCGGCGCAACAAGACGTTGGAGTCGCGGCGGGCGCTCGCCAACGTGCGCGTCGTGCAGAACAACCTCGTGTTCGTGGTGGGGCTGCCCGTGCGGCTCGCCGACCCAGAGGTCTGTGCGCAGGCACAGTGCACGCCCCCGCACACCTCGCGTACCACACGCCTCACTTACCCTCACACACATCCCACGCCACACGTACCTCATCACACACTTCCCACACACATTCATCACGCACACACGCACACGCACACACACGCACACACACGCACACACGCACACACACACACACGCACACACACGCACACACACACACACACACACGCACATACGCACATACGCACACGCACGCACGCACGCACGTACGCACGCACGTCACACACCCCACAACTTTACACATACATCCGACACTCCCCATATACACACACCCCACACATACACTTTACACACACACACACACCCACACATACACCTCACAAACCCCACACTCCTCACTCATTTCATACGTTATTAAAGTAAGTAATAAGCGCCTTTGCGCGTCCTTGAAGCGCGCACTACTTAGTGGTGCGTTTAAGCATACGGTTTCCCCTATTAAAATTAACAATTGATTGTGTTTTTTTAAATACCGATAAGTCTATGAAGCCGACGCGATGTCGCTGATCATCAAGAAGTCGGTTAAAAATAGTTTTTATTAATTTGCCTATAAATTATTTAATTGTTTTAATTGATTTTATGATTTACTTTCAGATATTAAAACGGCAAGAGTACTTTGGGAAATATGGCAAAATTCACAAAGTAGTTATAAACCAAAGTAGCACTTATGCAGGGCCGCAGGTGAGTCGCATTTTTTTTTATTTACGTAATTATTGTACGATATATCTATGGATTGTCATCTTTAAAATAAATCAATTTGCGCTATAAAAAACTGCCTAAAGTAATATTTTAACTTGCTGGTCCCCGCAGTTTCACCCGCGGTAATTTCAGAGTTTCGGAGTCGGAGATTCGGGATAAAAAGTACCCTATGTCCTTCTTTGTACCCCTGAAAATGGGTATGCAAAATTACCTACGTGATGATCGGTTGAGTTGTTAAGGTGTGAAAGCGTAACAAACTTTAATGATGTGAAAAAATTACTGTTCGTTTGTCTCGCTAAAACTCGATAATTGTTGGATTGATTTCGCTAATTTTGATCTTGAAATATTTATGGAAGTTCAAGGAAGGTTTAAGAAGTAAATTAGGCTACTTTGGAGCTCCTGCCAGAATTCTGAAACTCACGCTTGTGAAACCGCGGGGCACAACTAGTCTAAAATAAACTCACATTCGCATCTGTTTTGGTAATCTCGTTATGAAATAGCACGATCGATTAGCTCGACTGTGGTGCCGTCGGCGAGGCATGAGTGTTGTTTTGACGGTTGTATCCACAGAGAAAATAAATTCACTAGAGAGGACATAATAAGTATAGGCGGGGCAGACCCGCCTCGTTTGTAAAGGAGGTTAGAGCAAATGCTTTCTTTTATGCTGGTATCCCAAGTACCGTTTTTCACAATATTTCCAAAACTGAATTTTGAAACCAAATGACCAAATAAGAACGTAACCAAAATGAGAGCTCATGGGGGTCATTACCGGCCCCAAGACGGTCCGAGTAAGCACTCTGAGCAAAAAAACTTGAAAGAAGTGGTAAAAGAACACTGTGGGTTACAAAAAGTTTCATGAAAATAATATGTAAAAGATAATGTATTAATAGCTTTTTATTTTCTACCCCTCCCCCCCTCGCCGAAATTAAGGGCTGGGCACGCGCCTGACCGAAATACATTTTCGTTACGTTAGGGAGTGTGTTTTTGTGCGTGACGAACAGTGTTATGTACTACGATCACCAGGCGACACCGGTTATTGTTTAGTTTCCGTACGTGAATCGATGTCCGTTCTATGTGTTCTGTACTGTGGTTGTACCGTTGCGTTGTGTGGTCGCGGCGCAGGGCCCGTCCGCGACCGCGTACGTGACGTACGTGTCGTCGGCGGACGCGCTGCGCGCCATCCAGGGCGTCAACAACGTGACGCTGGACGGGCGCGTGCTGAAGGGCTCGCTCGGCACCACCAAGTACTGCGCCAACTTCATGAAGAACCAGCCCTGCCCCAAGCCCGACTGTATGTACCTGCACGAACTGGGTACGTATTGTATATACATATTTTGTTTTTTAATCGGTTGGTCAGGTATTCGTTTGTAGCTGCTCCACGGTAATTTTGTACGTCTGTTGTGCTTCTTAAAATTAATGAAAATACACTTGAATGCGCGCTCAGGGGACCCGAAGGCGTCGTTCACGAAGGAGGAGATGCACGCGGGGCTGCATCAGGTGTACGAGAGGAAACTGCACAACGCACTCATCAACTCGCAGCGGGATAAACCGACGGACGACAAACAAAATAGCCCAGGTCGGTTGGAAGATAATGATAGGCTTTTAAAAAGTTGAGTTATCACTAATATTATAACTTTAAACTGACAACGTGCTTCTGGAGAGTTTGTTGCGCAGCTTCTTCTCTTCAACCATAGCACTAGGAAGCTGTGAAAGGTGGATATTTTATAGGTGCTGTCATAATAAATGTAATTTTATAGACGTCCATAAAAACCACATTATGGGCCAAATTTGAATAAATAATTTGACTTTTGACTTGACTTTGAACACTAGCTGATTCGCCGCGGGCTCATTCGCGTGAATTTTAGTAGGCACTCCCTCCGGAATTGTCCCAGCATAATATTCCGTGCGCCAAATTTCATCTAAATCTCAACTAAAGTCTAAATCTCATTAAAATAGTCAAAAGTGACTTGATTTAGCTGTCCGGAATTGTATTAGTAAATAATTACTAATAGGTATATATTAATTAGGTGTCATTCGTTTTTAATTACGTAGTTATTGATCCTTTATGATCTATTTCGCAGGTAATTCTAGTACGAATGGAGAAAAGAGTTGTTCAAAAGATGGTGAGTATAGAATAGAATAGAATATATATACTCACGAAACTCACTATAGAATAGTGAGTTTCGTGTGAGATATTTAACTCATTTCAAAATTAGCTGATGCCTGCAGTTTCATTAGCGTGTTATGGCATCCCCTAGTAGTAAAAAGTATCAATAGAAAGTCAGAACTTAAAAATAATCTATCCAAATTTTAAGAAAATCCAACCACAATGATGGATTTGGTGTCGCTTATTTTGTAGTACATATTTAGCTAGGGACCTATTGAGAGACCTCTTACACTTACTTACTTACTTTTTGATGTATGTTGCAGGTAATCCATCAAACTTTATACCAACGACAGTGGTCACATCTTCACATATAAACATAGTCAATTCATCTAAGTAAGTATTGGCGAGACGTCATTTTGGTTATATCTATTGCAACATTAACACGAATATCTATAGCGATTTAATCAAGGTTAATCTCATTCGGAAGTTGTCATTAGGTGTGAGTAAGGTTATCTGTAAATAAGCCGCTATAGATACTACAATAATTACAAAACTTTAAGTTCAACTATGAAAATGTTGTTTATTAATTTTTAATCAATTTTAAAGTCTCATTGATTTTTCAACTCTACTCAATGACTGCACAATATATTTAGCATAAATTCATTACATATCTAAAATCTACCATAAAATTTTACTGCATTAATGTTTAAAATATTAGTAAATTTTTCGTACCTAACTTATTTAGATTACCTAGATATGGTAATTAATCTTTATTATTATAAATGTGAATGTGGATTTGTTTGTTATTTACGGTTTCACGCCATAACTACTCAACCGATCATCATGAAAGCTTGCATACATGTTGTCGGGTACAGAAAATAGGAAATAAGGAACTTTGAACTCAAAGCGGATGAAACGGCAAGGACGAGCTAGTATATAAATAGGTTTTCATCTTAGCTCCTGGAGAACCCTAGAAGTACCGCATGCGTTACAGTGCCAAACGTGTTGTCTTATTGCAGATCGAAAAAAGAATCACAGGGCGGGGGCGGGGGCGAGAGCGGGAGCGGCAGCGGGAGCGGGAGCGGGAGCGGGGCCAGCAGCAGCAACGGCAAGGAGGCGTGGCCCAGCCTCAGCTCGTCGCCGCCCAGCGACAGTCCCGCGCGCGACCAGCCCAGCCCAAACCCGCCACACTCCGCCGGTAATCCCCTGCTGCATGCCAGTATAATTCAATCTACACATCTACACGTATAAATAAAATTGAAATGTCTGTTTTTAATTTACAAATTAACAGAATTTTAAAAGATTTTGACAGGACCTTCACTGGCAGATAGCTGATATTATAAGGAGTTACTTGAACTATTCTTATCATAGTTAGGGCGGGCACTTAGTACTCAGTGCGGCTCACAACTGCAGCTCTGCCATCGGAACATTTAAGACTGAATCTTTTAATTTGACATTTCAGATTTCGTTATGTTGCTAAGAAACTATATTTTATTCCTGTGATATTGTTACAGCTATATCACAAGAAAACGCCTCCTCAGAATCGTCCAGTCCCATACCGCAGAGCACGGCACAGCACCAACAGTTGACTCAAACGAAACACAGCAAAGACAGTACCGAGAACGGCAAAACGAGCAGAAACAGCAAGGACATCTCAAACGGCCCGCACAGCAAGAAAAGCAAATCCGACAAACACAAGAAGAATAGCAATAGTAATAACGACATTAGCGATCACGACATAGACATTGACAACAGAAATATGAACAGCGCGCAGACACAAGCCAACTCGGTGTTCGACAGCGATCATGTGATGCAGCAGGGCAGTTATTTAACGAACGAATTGGACGAGTTAGAATCGGACAGGCACAGTTTGTTGGAGAACCACGACTTGTTAGACAACAGCGATCATAGTTTATTAGACGACGACAACACACACAATCTATTGGACGACACGAGCAATGACGTCCTAATGATGGCGAGACACAGGGACATGCTGGCGGGCCTAGTGGACAGCAACCACTTGATGCCGCACAATATGAGCAAACAGATGGTCAACGGCTTCGGCCTGGTAGACAGGGGCGTGATGAGTTATTTAGGTAGCGATAGGCAGGTTAGTCAATTGGGCCACGGCCAGGGTCAGGGTCAGGGTCAGAGTATGGAGGCGAAGGAGCTGTTGTACCGGGAGCGCAGCCGCAGCGAGATGCTGATGCGGCAGCGCGGCGAGCTGCTGCGGCACGCGCAGCACCCGCAGCACGCGCAGCACGCGCAGCAGGGCGACGCCAAGCACTACCTGCACGCGCCCAGCATAGCGATAGGCCTCGACGCTGCTAGTGAATTATTAGGTGAGACGCGTTTAGAAATTATTATAATAATAAGTTTATTTGTTTCAACCAATATTATAATCTATACTAGTATTATAAATTATTATTAATAATAATTATGTGACATTGGTACGCCGAGCAACGGCAGAATATGGCTGTACCTTGAAACACAACACCTGTGACATTATGTACCATATGTGAGCAAATACATGAATTTAATTGAATTAAATGTGCAAGTTTGGGTGACTGGATGGATGGATGGATGTTTGTTACTCATTGACGCCGAGGGCTGAACGGATATTGAATGAAATTTGGTACAGAGATAAGTTGTACTCAGAAAAATAAGACATAAGGTACTTTTTATCCCCATGAAATTTGGTACAGAGATAAGTTGTACTCAGAAAAATAAGACATAAGGTACTTTTTATCCCCATCCCCATCCCCAAATTGCAGGGAACGGCTGCAAGTTTATATTCACAACTACAAAAATATGTAAGTATCAGTTGTCTGATACTTATACTACAAACTCTGCTCGGTTTGCTACTAGATGGCGTTGTGTATTGAAAATGCTTTTCTTTGTATTGCAGGTGCTAATTATCATCAAAATCCAAATATTCTTCCACCGTTCGGTATGCGTGTAGACAATTCAATGGCCGCCAACACGTTAGGGGGCAGCTCGATGTCGGCGAGTTCCCTGTCCGTGAGCCACATGGCCGGCCCGCTGGGCGGCACCCAGCTGGGCGGCGGGTTCATGCTGGGCGTGCAGCACAACCAGCAGCACAACCAGCAACACATGCAGCCGGGACTGGTCAACGGATTCGATGCCTCGCAGACGGCGGTAAGATTATTTATTTATTTAATTTTTTGCACATCACCCTACAAAAGGCGGCCTTAATGCCACAGTGGCATTCTCTACCGGCAGTTCCCAAGTAACTAACAAATTATCATCATGTAACTGTTTTTTCAACATTTAAATAGTGTAAAATAAGTCACGTCTAATATATAAAATTCTCTTGTCACAATGTTCGTTCCCATACTCCTCCGAAACGGCTTGACCGATTCTCATGAAATTTTATATGCATATAAAAGTAGGTCTGAGAACTCCGAATTTCCAGCGGGTAAAACCACCGGGGGACAGCTATCTCTGGACCTACTGAACCGATTTTGAAAATTCTTTCACTTATAGGAAGCTACAGTGATCCTGAGTGACGTAAGGTAACTTTTTATTGTGGAATTCACGCGGGAACTCCAAAGTTTGTGAGTTCGTGTATTTGTGAGATTGTAGGGGGTAGTTTCTGGATCTACTGAACCGATTTTAAAAATTCTTTCGCTTATAAAGAGCTACAGTGATTCTGAGTGACATAGAGTGTTTTTATCCCGGGATTCCCGCGGGAACTCCGGAGTTTGTGAGGTTGTAATCTATGGATCTACTGAACCGATTTTGAAAATTCTTTCACTTATAGATAGGAAGCTAAAGTGATCCTGGGTGACATAGGGTACTTTTTATCCCGGAATTCCCGCGGGAACTCCGAAATTACCGCGGATGAAATCGCGCGGGTCAGCTAGTATTACTATAAAGTTAATAAAACGCGAGATGATTGACATTTGACGCCATGATGCCAGGGTATGAAAACCAAAGTTCTATTCAGTCCGTCAGTTATATTATACCTATATTAAAAAATACTTAGAGAAAACGCTTTAAAGTGCAAGGGTGGGGGCTCGATACGTCATAACTACATATAAATTGTACCCAGGCATGACGTCGCACGAAATTTAGACTCAATGTATCGGAGTTATTTTTTAAAAAAGGAATAATGCAGGTTCAATTTATACACGACAGACTAAAAACTAAAATTTAGTCATCTAGCCTATATTATAGTTTATATTTTGATGTGTGCGATCAGAGATAGAAATTAATTGTGGTTGTATTTACTAGTATAAAAAGTATCCATAAGAAGAACCTGACAAGTTTTATTTAAAATCTGTTTAAAATTTTTTTCTTGATGCAGTATCTAATAAACGATAGTTGCTTGTTATGTACATAATATAATGGTAGGTATGTATGTTTTTGATTGCATACTCCGCAACTATGCGTTTTCTTTCATTCCTTATTTGAACGATATAATCCTGCACAGTTGATACTTTACTACTTACTACTTATTTTGTCAACAGCAATGGGCATGTTGACTAAATTTTTAATAATAATATATAATAATAACGACGATATATTGAGTTGAAATTTCGCGTGACGTCATTATTCTGACAGTTTGTATGGCGGTTTTAGCGGTTAGTGACGTCACGACCCCCTCACCCTAAACTTTAATGCGCTTTATCTCTGTATACATATTTTAATTTATTTGAAAAAGCAAAAAATACGTGTCTATTGTTTTTTTTATTTTCTAACTGACTGACTAATTAGAATTTTGATTTTCAAAAGTAGTCAACATCCCCATTGTTTCCATTGATTCCCCGCGTAGCCAGGTAATAATGTCAGGCGATGATATTCCCTCCAGACAAGCGAAGGGCGGTACCTAGCCGAAAACATGGACAAGTTCTTCACGGACTTCCACAAGACGCAGCAGATGCGGCTGCTGCTGCGCGGCGCGCCCGACGAGCGGCGCTACCTCGACGCGCAGCACCAGCCCCAACACCAGTCCCAGCAACAGCCCCAGCATCAGCCCCAGCATCAGCCCCAGCCCCAGCATCCACACCAGCACCCAGCGCAGCCCCAGCACTATCCACACAACATGCTCAGCGCCGAGCGGCTCGAGATGGAACACAAACAAAGGTACATCTTACTCAACTAACTTCAAATAGTAACTGCGAATTTAAGTTTATTTGTTTGTTTGTTACGCTTTCACGCCTTAACTACTTGATTGATCATCATGAAATTTTGCATGTCAGGGGTACAGAAAAGAACATAGGGTACTTTTTACCTCGGAGTTTCAGTGACGCGAGGGAAACTGTGAGGGTTAGATTTTATAATCCTTCATACTTATCATATAACAAAGTCCTCCGCTGCGTCGTGTCTATATGTCGGTCCGTTTGCGATAAACTCAAAAACTATTGAACGTATTTTCATGTGGTTTTCACCAAGCGATTCATTAGGAAGGTTCAGGTATATAGTTTAATTTGTTTTGGGTTTTGTGTAAATTAGTTGAACTATACCGACAATAATTGTTGGGATACAGGGGTACAGAGAATAGCATAGGCCATAGGGTACTTTTTATCCCGGAATTGATGCGCGAACTCCGAAATTACCGCGGGCGAAACCGCGGGGAACATCTAGTAGTAAATAAATGTGTTGTGTGTGGTCGCAGAATGAGCGGCGTGCGGGGCAATGAGATGAGCGGCAGCGGGGGCCGGGCCGCGGGCGACGCGGACGACGACCTCGACTTCGATCCCTTCAAAGAGACGCAGAAGGCGCTCGCTGAGATGATGGAGACGGAAATGATGCAGAACACTATATCCAGCGGGTAAGCGGCTTCAAAACCCCACATATCATAACACCTATCATGTCTACCGCACGCGACTCCTGCCGGCTTCAATGTCCAGCACATTACCGCCTCTCTCCAACCACACAGGCGCTGTTCCAGCCCCTAAAAAGTTTGGGGCATATCACAATAATCAATATATTATAAGGTGTGGTAAAATTTGCTGTAAAATGCAAATATTTACACATTTAAAAGTATTCGTCGTTAAAAACATGAAATAAAAAAGAACAAAAAATAAAATCAAATAAAATAAATCAATCAAAAAGAAAACAACCTGTGAAGGCGCTCGCCGCTCAATCGCTTTACACACACATCGCCGGGCGCCGCATTTATCTTAAGATCAATAACCTCGATCGTCGTTTGAACGAGCTGACCAGCTCGCTGTATGCGTGGCGCGTGCCTTGTATACGTGTTAGTGAGCTACAGCCTACGTGTATTGTGTACCTTGTGAGTCTAGTTGTAATGTTTTTTCAATAAGTTTCCTCATATTCTGAAAAACTACCGAACTTATCATAATATTTTTCTGCTTATCCTGCTTGTTATAACGTATACTTTCAGTTTTGTAAATATTTTCACCTGATTTTGCCACATCTTATATATTACGAAATTTAAATCCGCTTAGATTGTGATATCGTTTGTGTCGCAGCGACAACATGGAGCGCGTGCGCCGCTCGCGGCTGCCGCCCCCCGGCTTCAGCCACGTCAACGCGTACGGCATGGGCGCGCCGCGCCCGCAGCCGCAGCCGCAGCCGCAGCCCGCGCACCAGGGTGCGTGCCCACTGCCTTTTTTTTTTTTTTTTTTACGTGAGGAGGGGAAAAAATCCCTTATGGACCTCTGCCAGCCCGTGTCGGCAGGGAGTGTCCGACTCACACGGACTAAAAACCCCTCCTCCAGGCCACTCGCGTGGCGACTGCCCGGGACCATGTTCATAATTCGTCAAGCAGCCGCCGAGTGTTACCTTATGGTTCCCTCGTGCGTTTTTCTTCCTCACGTTCGTAGGCCTCTTTTTGCCCACTGCCTACACCACGCACAGAGACACGCACACACACACACACCTCGCCTAAATTTACCTCATTATAATATTAGTTTAGACCAGTGTTATTCAACGTCTCCTTTTTCGCAAGAGGTCGCAAAAACGACCTCAATAAAAAAACCAATAAAGTTTAAAAATATAGATTGTATGGATTAAATATTTGTAACATAATGAAATACATGAAAAAGGGGGGAAAATACATGAATACAATATCTCGAGATATTGTTTCATACTAAAGGGGTCGTGTCATGAGAAAGGTTGAAAAACACTGGTTCAGACTAACTGGTGCCAGCGTCTTCGCTGTAGATTCTGGATGAAAGGCGTCCTGGGCTCTTATTCACTATAACCAACATTCCTTGCCAATAACGCGCGTCCCAAAAACGAATTTCCAAACCCTTTAGATGCCAAGATATTAGAAATTATTATTCTTTATGCCATAAGAACCATTGTAAATGTATTTTTTTGCAGTAAAACTTCTTTGATTACGAGGGAAAGACAGTTTTGCGGCGTCTTATTTTAGCGCGGCGTGTTGTGGTCATAGTGAATAAGGGCCCTGTGATCTTTCCTTACTCCTGCCATCGTGTGTGAGGATTTTATGAAAAACACTCGAGTAGTTGACTCGCGAAAAGTGTAACACACTCACATCGACAATAATAACATAAGAATGATCTACGTATTCGTTTCCATAGGGTTTGTCATCTGACAATAGAACAATTTTTTTTCTGTATAATTTACTTCAAGAAAAAATATAAAACATTAACCATGAAAGACACTGAAACCCGATTGGGGTTATTGGCAAAATAAAAAATCTACAAACGTTCCTATTCGCTTTCATTTCTCTGGTTCGGATTTACGTGTAGAATTTAGCGAGTATAAGGTATACTTATAGCGTGTCCAATGTCTGTGTGTCCAGGTTTCAATACCAACAGCGCCATGTTCTCAGATTGGACGCAGATGGACCCCGCCATCATGGCGGTGAACTTCGGCAAGGGCTCGGCGCAGCTGCCGCCGCAGCAGGCGGGCGCCGGCGCGGGCCTCACCCAGCAGCAGCAGGAGCTGTTCGCCAGGTTCAACCAGCTCAGCGTGGCGCCCAACGGCCTGTCCAAGCTGCAGCCGCCGCTCCTGCCGCAGTGGCCCGGCCAGCACCCGCAGCACTCGCAGCACACGCAGCACTCGCAGCACTCGCAGCACTCGCAGCTGGCGCAGCCGGCCCACAAGCTGCCGTGGCCCGCCTACAGCAACATCCCGCTGCCGCCCGGCTTCGCCCCGGCCAAGCCGCCGCAGCACCCCGCCGAGTGCATCGACGCCAAGTAAAAACACAGTGCAATTCTCACGACGCGACGACAAAATTATATACCCCCCCCAGCCTCCCCCGAAATATGTCAGCGGATATTATATTTTGTAACAGTAAACACGATTAGTTTGTTTCCGTTGGTGATGTGATCGATAAATCTTTGTATTAAAAGAGGATATTTTAACGAGAGAAATATGATAACAAGGAATTTGTAAAATAAATTAACCTATTTGTTTTATTTGAACAGTTTTATTTTGTTTCACTTTGCGTGTCCTTATCATATTTCTTGCATTCTCATTCTCTTTAAGTTTCATGTGCAATGTACATTATAGGCATATGTACAATATATTATGATTTGGCAGCGATATATTACAAATAACTGTTTCGACAGTTTATATTTTCTACATTAACAAGAGATGCCAATTAATCACTGTTCGATTTGTACTTTATTCGAGTCATTATCAATGAGACAACATTAAAATTAAAAACAAACAGAATACATTCTTTTAATAACACCTTCATCACATGCATAATGAATTAACATTATTTACCACCATGTTATAAAAAAAGAATACACAAATACGGTAAACTACAAATACGAAACGTATCTGGCACCTCTGTCTGTGTCAATGGGAATTAAATATCGTGAAATATGATAAGAACAAACCCTTTTACGCATAAAAAATGTTGAACGCGCTATAAAAAAACTAGTAGGTAAGTATAGGAAATATTAAGTATATAACAATGGCATGGCATATTAGCCTCGGGCGTCGTAAAAAAGCAACTATTACTTGTTCATTACAACTTCATGCCATCGATGAAACCTCTAGGATCGGGCCCGTCCCACTGCACGGTAGCCCCGTTGTGCCACACGTACAGGCCTCCGCCTCGGGGCTCCAGCGCCAGCCGCAGCGGCAGCTCCGCCGCCCGCGCGGGCGTCACCGCGCCGCTGCCCCGGGTCATGTCGGATATGACGTAGCCAGGGTGCACGCAGTTCACTTTGATGTCTGAAGTGTGAAACGACTATTTGAGACCTCGTTTGCGCTCATTTCCGACCCCACCGGCTGCTCTACGGAAAAACCAAAGAGTATAATAACTATACGAAAAAAATTAAAAAACTCATTTCGAAAAAAAAAAGTTTTTGATTTTTTTTTTTTTTTTGTCACTTTTCACGCATAACGGACGTTGCTACATACAATATTATAATGAATGAATGAATGAATAAAAAACGCTTTAGTCTTAACAAATTAAAATTAATAAAATCCTGGAAGGTTTATTTTAAACAAAGCGATTTCCGGTTTTTGCTCCTGTAAAATTTATTCAGCTGTAATTACTCTTTTTTATCGTAGCGCAGCCGCCCCACGCGGTTTGGAGTGACAGGTTTTTGTTAGGCACGTATTGTATTGTCTATGGCGTTTCCTTGAACAAGGGGTCAACTCTGGGGTTAACTCCACTAAGGATAATCCAAAATAAGAGTTTTCATTTTTGAAGGAGTCTTCTATCTGTTTTTGCTGCTGTTTGGATGCAATAAGGATTGAAGATAAACTTCGTTTATTTCAAATAAATTTCATATACTTTTAATGTAAAGTAAACGCTTTCGTTTCGTTCTTTATTTAATCTAATATCGACAACGAATCTAATATTATTTCTCACGTAAAAAAATTACTAACAAATTTTCATTGGCAAAATTAAATGCGATAAATCGCGATAAATGCCATAATTTAAGAAGAAGAAGAGCGCGCAATTCACCGACGCCGACGGATCATACCTACCATTCATCAAATCATTCAACATCCCTGGTCCATGGTATCCCGTAGTGATTATATTATTATAATTTGTTTTGTATTGCCGCTGGCGCGTCGACAAGTCTAGTTTTGCATGTTTGGTTTGTATACAAAAAATATGAAAAATACGTTATTTACCTACCTCTTTCGGCAAGCCTGCGGTTCAGCATGAAGGTATACGCATTGACACCAACTTTGGATACGACGTACGAAGACTCTCCCCACCCCTTCTCCAAATCCGTATTCTCTCTCACTGCCTCCACATAACTATTCATCATATCCTTTAAATTTTCCAAGCTCAAGTCCATCGAGCTGATTCTTGTCCTTATTTGCTCCGAAGGTATTCGAGACAAGTGTCCCGATGAACTTGAAATATTTAGAATATTTCCACCGTTTCTCATCAATGGCAACATCGCCTCTGTAAAGTTGACTAAAGAGAAAAAGTTTACGGAAATAGTTTGCTCGGCTTGATGTAAACGAGGCTGCGGGGCGTCTTTTAGGAACAAAATACCTGCATTGTTGATCAAAATGTCCACGGGTCCTTGGCGTCGAATGTGGGAGCAGAATCTTCTCACACTTTCTTCATCGTTAATATCCAACTGATGATAAACTGGTTTAAGACTTAGCTTCATTAGGTGTGCTGTCGCTTCAAGACCTCTTTTCTCATCACGTGAAGTCAAATATACAGTCCCGTCGAATTTTTCGCACAATCCTTTCACTATTGCAAATCCTAGACCCTTATTTGCGCCCGTGACTACGACAATTTTGTTGTTGGACATACTTAATCGTTCCACCAGTTTCAAATCGTACCTAACTATTAGAATATTATGTTCAATTATAGGTAAGTACATCTAAAAATGGCAGTGTTCACTAAATGTGGGGAAACGATAACTTTTTACATTGAATAGATAAAGAATATGATTAAAGGTCGTTGCGTTTAGCTCGAGTTTGGGGCCAATCAACGCAAAGAACCTACCTTGTTCCCGAACTGACGAAGTTATAGGAGTACGTACTCATAAAGCTTTAATGTTATTTAAAAATATGGTAAAATCTATATTTTTGTGGACTTATTATTTAGTTAGGTAGGTAATTCGCTTTGAACGACCAAGTTTGTGGGTTCGATTCTTATCTACTATTATGTTTTTGACCGACTTCTACCGACCGACTTCTTTAACCGGCAGGAGGTGCTGTGTTCGACTTTTTTTTTAGTATATCATATTATGTATGTTCACCGATTACTCGAAGACGGTTGAACCAATTTGGAAAATTGTTTTTTTATTTGAAAGGGTAGGTCCTACTGGCTTAAAGGACATGTATCCATGGCGGTTAAATAAATTAAAAAAAAGGGTAGGTCCTACTTCAAATTGGTCTCATTGTCACCAAAACTGATGATGGGATCTTGGGGAAATCGAGGGAACTCTTCAAATATTACAGGCATACCTACCTTATTATAATTGGTCTGTGCTACCACTGATCGTTTTGAAGTCGGTGACAAGCCAAATAGGGAGTGGGTTGATGGACTAAGTCCACTCCCGCCACGAGATCGTTGTGAGCAAAACAACCCAACTCAAACCGATCAGTACGAATAATATTACGAGTATATTTGTCTTTTAGTCTTAGTAGGTATACCTAGTGCATTTTATTTAGTGAAAATAAGTAAACTAAGGTGACGAATTTCACAATAAGTATCTAGCTTTCGTTTTCTATTACAAAATAATGATTGTACTTAGAAATAGTCATGTAGGTGTAGCTACAGAAGAATATCATTGGGCAGGATTTTTTTATAGTTACCTATTTATTTATTCAACAATCACATTATGAACACCGATAACATAAACAGAGATCACAAAAGAGTAGGTATAAGTAGGCAATTATGTAAAAGTGTAAAACTACACTATCCAACACAAAAAGAACTTTTCAATTCGAACCAGTAAGTAGTTCCAGAGATTAGCGCGTTCAACCAAACAAACAAACTCTTCAGCTTTAGAATATTACCAGCTGTTCCCCGCGGTCTCGCCCTTTGTTAATTTCGATGATACCGCGGGTATTCCGAGATAAAAGTACTACCTACTTACCCTTTTCTGTACCTACCCTTAACAATGTGTATAGTATGAAAAATTTTATGCAGTTTCACCCACGTTAACTTCGGAGTTCCCTTGGGAATTCTGGGATAAAAGTACCATATGTACCCCTGTACCCCTGTATACAACGTGTGTATACACATACAACGTGTATACAAAATTTCATGAAGATAGTTTGGGCCGTTAAGGCGTGAAAGCGTAACAAACACACTTTCGCATTTACTCGTTTATACGAGTTGGATTAGTAGGTATAGATTATACTATATCATCACGCAAAAACGGCTGAACGGATTTGGATGAAATTTGGCATGCACGTTGTCAGGGGTACAGAGAAGGACATAGGGTACTTTTTATCCCGAAATTCCCGCGGGAACTCCGAAATTACCGCGGCTGAAACAGCGGGGCACAGCTATTTAATAATTTTATTAAAAGCCAATACAAACAAATTGTTTTTGGACTCGATGGTGTCCATACATAAAACTTACACCCCTACAAACTGAACTCAAACACTATCGCTCTATCTCAATTCTGCCTTTTCTGTCTAAAGTGCTGTAGCGAATTGTAAATAGCCAACTATCCAGCCACCTTCACATTAACAACCATTCTCAATCCATTACAATCTGGCTTCTGCTCTGGGCATTGCTCTGGTCATAGCACCCTTACGGCCCTCATCAAATTAACCGACGACTTTCGTAAAGCTTCTTATGATCGACATTTAACTCTGGTTACCTTGCTAGATTTCAGTGCCTAATGCATTTAACTGTGTTGATCACGATAACTTACTTGCTATCCTTAAATCTCTGAACGTATCGAAGTCTGTAATTGATTGGTTTCTCTCGCACCTCTCAGGACGCCAGCAGCGGGCACGTCTTGGGGACTCTGTCTCAGATTGGTGCAACTTGAATGCTTGTGTTCCTTGGGGCGGCGTGCTGTCTCCACTCCTATTCTCAGTGTTCATTAATGCTCTAGTTTCGGTAATTAATTTAAGCACATTTCACTTATATGCTGATTGCTGACGACCTTCAACTTTATATTTCTTTCGAGCCTAAAAACATCGACACGGGTAATAATTGTGCGTATGTTTGAAGATCTCCAAGCTATTCAACTTTGGACAGAGTGACACGGTCTCTTGGTGAATCCGGCTAAAACACCAGGTAATGCAAACACCAGGTCATGCTTGTCGTAAATAGAGGCTTCGTAACCAGTCTCGACCTTAATAATCTTATAACCGTGAACTTCAACGGACTTCCACTTACACAGCAAAAGTGTGAAGGATCTGGGCCTCCACATCCAGAATAATCTGACGTGGAGTCTACACGTATCGGAGATTAGTAGAAAAGTTTTTGCCTCAATGCACTCCATTATGCGCTTGCAGAACTTTCTTCCGTACGCTGCTAGGGTTACTTTCGTCACTTCCTTATTACGCCCAATTATCGATTATGCTGATGTGTGCTACCCCGATATCAGGGAAGATTTGCTTACTATGCTTGACAGGCTTCTCAACCTATGCATCAGGGTAGGTAATCTTCGGTTTGTGTAAATATGACCATATCTCAGAATATCGCCTTAAACTAAAATGGCTCAACATCCGCTTCCGTAAGAATGCCGTATATTCTCGCCACACTGTGGCATTCTCAACAATCCCTCTACCCCCTCCTACTTACAAAATCGCTTCCAACCCCTTAACAACTATGGCCACGCTCAAAGATTACCGACGTCACTACTTCTGCGTGTTCCCAAGCATAGTATCTACAACAAAATTTTCGAGCTGGCCTCATCACTGAATAATATCTTTAAAAACACTTTATTAACCAGCAAAACTGTAATAAGGCCTAATCTCTTCTTCTGTCTTTTTCTTTTATTGAGTATTTATTTTAGCTTATCACTAGTTGTACTCCATGGTTTGACCTGCTTGAATTTCGGAATTTTTTCTTTATCTACTCTAACTTATTTTACTACCTCGTTTTCTGCTATTTTTATGTTGCCAAAGGTTAACTGGTAGAAAATGCCGCAAGGCATACAGTTCGCCATTTGCACTTTTTTATGCAATAAAGAATAAAAAAATAAAAAAATAGATGTTAGTTACGGAATAAAAGCAGGCGATAAATTATACTTATACCTTTCATAATATCAAAAAACCAGTTTACCCATTTGTGATGATGTCGATACCTAAGTCTAGCCAATTTGTGGTGTCGGGGGAAGCCGGGGTAATAGCGCTCACAGGGTAATGCCGCCCATATCTATAACTTGATAACTACAGTGGCTAGAGACTGAAATCACAGGGACGAGTGTGGGGGGAGTGATGCGTGACCAGCTAGTGATAGATTTCTTGAGTTCGTAATTTTAAACCAAAATAAAACTGTCGATTGGGGTTATGCCGCTCATGTGAACGTCATTAAGTACCTACCCCTATTTGACTTTTTTTTTCATATATGCCCAGAAACAGATCAAGAACCATCGTAAAAGCGGGTTGAAGTGAAGAAGATTTACGTTACGCTAAGACTTCTATTGAAAGAGGCATGTCAAAAAAGAAAGCAGCGATAACACAACATTCCATTTGCAACTAGGAACTAAATCAATTTTCTATCATCAGCAAGAACGAGATATAGCTACCAGTTAAGCTTTTGGGATGGCTATGGGTGATGATTATAGCAGATTTGCGCAAAATTAAAAACAGGTCAATGAGGATTAGGAGCAGTAACTAGAGGTGAATGAAGGTAGAATATACCAGTTATATGTGCAATGAGTGCTGCTGGTGCAAAATTATAAAGACTTTTCCTTAAGTGAACGGTATTCCCCCTACTTCCCCTAACTACAATTGTGACATTGTGATTCACTTTAAATTTAATGGAATAAATTGAAAGTGAAAAACATACTTTGTAGCTATTCATAAATTAATTGAGTAGCCAAATAATAAAATCTCATATACCTACGTTGCACTATCTATAATTTTGTGGATATCAAGTATGTAAAATGACACATTACCTATAATTGTACATTAATTCTTATAATATAGGTAGGTACGGTAAAAGCTTTGTAGGTAAAATTATTAAATCTTAACAAATAGCATCACTTTAAATTTAATGGAATGGATTGAAATTTGTGAAAAACATACTTTGTATTCATGAGGTACATAAATTGAGTAGGTAGCTAAGTAGGTAATAGAATCTCACATACCTACCTACGTTGAAGTGGTAGGCATCATCTAAAATTACATAGATATTAGATATAATTATAAGCAAAAACTTCAATACGTTATTGACAGTAAAATTATTAAATCATAAGCAATATTATAAATACGGTATCCGCTAAACTTCTTTACCTTTTAGGTTATAATATTTACCTACTTAGGTACCTACTGAAGTTACATAACATTAAAATAATCTGATAACTTCATTATCTACGCAGGTGCAATGATCCTTTCAAACCAACATTACGTATGACCGTATGACTTACCCACACTTATAAGTTAGGTCATTTAAGAATTCTTTTTGTTCACGAATTATGGTTTAAAATGAAGTGATTTTTTCTATAGTCTAGTAATTAGCTAGTTTGATGATTGTTTTAGGTAGGTATAATGTAGGTAGGTAGGTACAATCGGCATTAGGTGTGGGCAAAGATTAAGGAGACTAATACTACGTAAAGAAGCGACACTCCGCTAACGTCGTGCCTCCCCATACGTCGTAGGTAACGTGTACCACGCCTAGTGGTAATAGCGCTGAAGGACCGAATTGTAACCGCTGTATGTTTAGAGAATTTCTCTAATATTTAGGTACATG
Source organism: Zygaena filipendulae (assembly GCA_907165275.2). Taxonomy (NCBI): domain Eukaryota; kingdom Metazoa; phylum Arthropoda; class Insecta; order Lepidoptera; family Zygaenidae; genus Zygaena; species Zygaena filipendulae. The sequence continues at coordinate 4,137,256 of OU015674.1, forward strand.
AATGGTAGTTAGTTTTTCTTGATTTTTAATTTACAGACAATTTTTATTTTTATTTTCTACGTATTCTAAACAAAGTAACGTCATTCACACATCAAATTGATTCCCGAGATTGAAGACTAGTATAAATCGCCGATCGTTCCGAATCACATTTCAAACTTCCGAAACAATCAAACGTCGAGTTCATATCTTAAAGCGAGCGTACCTAACGAGTAATGTTCTCAAAAAGTGGAATAGTCCTAGTACCTACACACCGTTTGACAGATTGAAACCAAACTTTGCATGCTGAGCAATGTCAACGTGAAATGTTTTTTGATATGATGTACCATTGTCCAATAATCACCTAAAAACTCCATTACGTTAATATTGAAAAAACTTAAACAAAAAAAATGCGCCAAAAATTTCACATTCTAGTGAAAAATCAAATTTCGAATTGTTCGCATACAAGGAACGGATTATAACATGGTTAGGTCCGGAAGACTAATAGGTAAATTGCGACTATTTTGTTTTCTTCTGCAAAATACTTTTAACTTTTCTTCTTGTTTGTAAACAAAAAAGTCACGTTTGAAGATCCCAGTAATTACTAATTTCACCCATGAGTACTGGAAGTTCAATCACAGTTTTCATTTTAAATGCGCTCACATTGAATTTGAACATTTGAAATCCATTTGAGCGCGATAAAATCGAGTAATTCAGACTTCAAGTTTCTCAGATTTAAAAAACTGGCTCGCACACTCGCAGCCCTGCTGATAAACGCACACATACCTACAAAACGTGTGCAGACATGCCGGGCGTCCTTGGTGGTAGAAAGTACATAAATCGATTCGTTTGTATGGAGTGTTACAAATGTGATACGGGCAACTGATCAGTCTGCCGGCAGATATGGTCCTATTACCGCGTATCTAACAGTTTATTTTAGTTCCGCCTCAAGAAAGGTAAGCGATTTGGTTTTTAAGGAATTCTAGTATTATTGATTTATTTATTTATCGATTTATTTTAAAGTTATATTTTGTTAACAACAAAAATAAATATTTTTAAGATAGGTAGGTACTATATGATTCATCTCCGGATCCCAAACTATTCTTTTAGTGCTTAGGTCCTCTTGCGTTATTCAAATTTTTCTGTATTTACAAAAATGCTCAACTAACTGGTGGTTTAGGATTCTCTTTGAATCTCATAGTTCTGGAATAGGTCAAAAGTTGAAATGATGATAACTTACTCAACTTCCGCAAGAACCATTGCTCCAAGCTAAGCTTGAGATCAGTATGAACCACATGAAAATCCGTTCAGTAGTTTCGGAGAACTGATGAATTCACGCTAAGCGAACAAAAAAACAGGAACAATCCCTTTTTGTTTTTGTTACTGTTTTCTGTTTTGTCTTTTAGGTAGGTAATTCAGTTGTACATTATGTGTACAATTGAATTACTTAGTTACTTTTGATGCTGACTGTACAGTACGATATGTAGCTGGTAGTACTGAAAGCGAGTATATTTTTTAATACGTGATGATAGATTCGTACTCTGGTCCTGAAAGAAGACCACGCGATGGAAACGGAAAACCTGTCGGAGTACATCCTGGTGGAATACCGGTGGGTGGTGGTATTAGTGGGGCTGGTGCCGCTGTCGATCCTGTGGAAGATGTACTGCAGCGTCAGGAACCGCCTGGTGTTCAGGCTTAACAGTGCGCCAAAAATGCACGACTCCAAAGTGAAAGCTGTGCAGCGCCAGGTGAGGTATTTATATTGCCAGGATACACAACACATTTTGTTTTCTTCTTACGAACTTTCGTATAGGTAATATAGGTAAGTATATTGCATTTAGCCAGTCAGAAGATATATGTATAAAGTAAGCACCTTCCCGGACAAATAACTGTGCGATCGATATGATACCGATTTGGTCTTTGATACAAGGTCAAGTCTTGGCTGGCTGGCGACAGGCGCACGCAGCTCTGCACCGCGCGCCCCACCTGGCAAACGATGTCTTTCCGACAAGGCATCTACAAGAAAACCTTCACCAACATCAGAGTCAATCTTGTGGACGTGCTGGAAGTCGACACCGAGAATATGGTAACTAGTTCAATAGGGATGTGGACTACTTTTGAAAATCAAAATTCTAATTAGTCCGTCAGTTAGAAAATAAAAAAACAATAGACACGTATTTTTTGCTTTTTCTAATAAATTAAAATATACAGAGATAAAGCGCATTAAAGTTGAGGGTGAGGGGGTCGTGACGTCACTAACTGCTAAAACCGCCATACAAACTGTCAGAATAGTGACGTCACGCGAAATTTCAACTCAATATATCGCCGTTATTTTTTGATTGCGTAAAAAAAGAAAAAATACGTGTCCAATATTTTTTAATAATCTACAAGACGTACTAAAAAATAAAAATTTGTCAACATGCCCATTAAGTTAGGTCTCAGTCGTTTTCTTTGATAAAATTGAGGACTCTTCCCCTATGATCTCATGATAATATAGGTAATATTATGAACTCAACCACACTCATAGTCCGGTATCAGATTTATTTAGATGTGGTTTTCCAATCGATCGTCAGCCCAGATTGTTTGTCTGATAGTTCATACAAAATTTATTACATTTCTGATGAGGCCCATTTACAAAAATTAAGAACTATAACACAAATAATATAATACTATACTACTATAAGAAGGGCGTCCTATAACAATTTATGAACTCAACCATACCGTTTACCCATACCCAACCATAATGTTTTCTTTGTTCAAATTAATATTCGGCTGTTCTTACTTATACATTCAACCGGATTGTGCTTTTCTGTATCCAAATGTTATTAAAAGACAATCCGTGATCAATGATGAACTCGACCAAAATTATAGATATTCACTTTCCCGTCCTATAATAATGTCACTCGATCACAACGTTACTCGGCTAAAGAGCGAATACCTAGGTACCATCGCTTCTGAGGAAGGTACTCTTGGCCCTTAGGTAGGTAGGACAGAAGGCCAATTCAGGGTCTCGGTAAACACTAAATCGAACCTCTCCCGCCTCGATAAGGGTCTTCCCACATACCTACATGTATCAATTTTAACATATTATTGGCATTGGGTCTATCATCCGTCGCCCTTTACGATTTAGAAGCGGAGAATTGACTATCAAGTAGGTACGAAGTTGAAACTTACACAGCAGTAATTTGAAAAATTTGAATTTAACATTAATTCGCAAGAAAATCACCGAGGGGAATGCATAAGTAAATATGAATTGGTGTTTCGTACGTTTACTTTTGAATATAAATCAATAATATTCAAAATTATTCAAAATTGCAGACAGTACGGTGTGAGCCTCTAGTGAACATGGGACAGTTATCTCAAGCCCTGGAGCCATTTGGCGTGGCGCTGGCTGTGGTCCCGGAGCTGGACCAACTGACCGTTGGAGGTCTAGTAATGGGGACTGGGATTGAGACCTCTTCACATATCTATGGCCTATTCCAGCATATCTGCCTTCAGTATGAGCTGGTCCTCGCAGATGGCTCTGTCGTCACTTGTAGCAAGGTTTGTTCATCCGTGACCGCTATACAAGTATACTATGTCACTAGGATGCCCTGTCCTAACTAGTTGTCCCCTGTGGTTTCACCCGCGGTAATTTCGGAGTTCCCACGGGAATACAGGGATAAACTATACACATAAACCTTTCTCTTGAATCATTCTCTCTATTGGTGAAAACCGCATTAAACCGAATTGGTTGTCTGGAAGAGATCGCAACTATGCGGTAAAACCGCCATTTGCATTTTCGTTTCTTTAGGTATTGTAATATTATTATTTTATGTGCAATAAATAAATAAATAAAATCCGTTCAGAAGTTATTGGGTTTATTGCGAACAGACAGACAGACAGAGGCGGTGGAGGACTTTGTTTCATAATATTATGTAGAGCTAATAAAAAGAAACTCGATAGTCACAAGTATCATGGTGAAGGCGAGAAGCACCCTCGTAACGCCTCCTGTGACGCATATCCGGAATGCAAATAGAAAATGTTCAAGATCATTGGGAAATTTAATACCCTGAAAAATATTGAACTTTTACTCGTAACCTTTTCAATGGCATATTATATGTATAATTGTCTTATATGCTTGCTTTTTTCAGGACGAAAACCCCGACCTTTTCTATGCGGTACCATGGTCATATGGAACTCTTGGGTTTCTGACGTCAGTTGTTATCAAAATTGTTCCCGCTAAGAAGTGAGTCAATTGGTGATAACTATGATAATTAATTGATAAAAAAAACTATAAGATATCAATAGGCAACCATTTACATATACTACCTACTCGTAGACACACGTTTTTATTGTTAAGTCATATTATTTTATTAGCTGTACCCCGCGGTTTCACCCGCGGAAATTTCGGAGATACCGCAGGAATTCGAATTTTCAAAAATCCTTTCTTGGCGGATGCCTACGTGCCAAATTTCAGCGAAATTCGTTCAGTAGTTTCGGCTGTGCGTTGATAGATGAGTCAGTCTGGTTTGCCTTTTGTATATGTACTAGCTGACCCGAGCGGTTTCACCCGTGGTAATTTCGGAGTTCCCGTGGGAATTCCAGGATAAAATATAGTTATAAACCTTCCTCATGAATCACTCTATCTATTGGTGAAAACCGCATCATAATCCGTTGCGTAGTTTTAACGATTTAAGCATACATAAGGGATAAAGGGACAGAGAAAGCGACTTTGTTTTGTAACATTTAGTGATTTAGATAAATTCGCAGGTGAAACAGATTTCCATAAAATCTGGAAGGAGACTTTGTGTAGTTACCGAGGAAGGTCGTAGAAACAGAATAGAAAATAACAGATAGAAGGGACATCAACTGAGTTTAGTATGAGAACAGATGAAAACCAGTATTGCCGGGTGATTTCCGCACACAAAACTATTCATCACGTACTATAATTAACGTTAAGAAATATACTAAACGCTTTATGGTTTTGTTTTTACTTAGTCTGCATTCTTTTCACAATTCACAGTGTTGGGAATATTGTGGTAAATGGTAAATACACCTACTTGGGATGGCAGCAGAAGAATTTTTGGGCAAGTTAGAGCATTTGCTCTAACTTCCTTCGCAACTGTGTTGCGCCTGCCCCACCTACACGACCTCTCTAGTTAACATATTTGCTCTGTATCGTAGACTACTTTTTATCCCTGAGCAACAAGTTCCAGCCGGAATTCTAGTCTAGGAACAGCTAGTCAATAATATTTATTATCGAAATAAATAATTATGAAGATTCATTTATTCATTAATCCATAGAAGATTATCTGTGATAGAAGTATACTATTAAATATTGATATGTATGGATACAAAAATTTGAATGAATTCGGAGTTCCTGTGGGAATTCCAGGATAAGTTACTTCTCAGGAACTCTGTTGCTTTCTATGAGCGAAAGAATTTTTAAAATCGGTTTATTAGTTTTTGAGTTTATCCATTACAAACAAATCTTTTCTCTTTTTCATATTTATTAATATAATTATAAACATATTACTTATCTCGAAGGACGAATTAATATCACACCGTATACTATAAACAAAATATGGCAACGTTTTCAGGTATGTCCGTGTGCAATATCACCCGTACACAAATTTCCCTGATTTAGCTGACAGGGTACGCCAGGAGTCCCTGAAAGAAAAACCCCATCAGTTTGTTGAAGCACTGGTCTACAGCAAGGACAGTGGAGTGGTGATGACTGGAGATATGGCCGATGAAGTTGGTGATGATGGACAGGTCAGCACGCAGTATTTAGCATAAAAGTTAATTTATTGAATGACTGAAAGATTAAAATGATCGCATATCATAATTATCGGTCATGTCGTTAGACAAAAAAACACAAAACTAAAAAGCTAAAAATAACAAAATACAGATTTAATCCAACAGACAAGAATACACGTAATACCTACTACTATTGGTTTGTGCTACCATTTTTATTTTTATTACTTTTGTGTTTTTTGGAAGTCGGTTTTAATTTTTTTGTTAAAAATTTGTTTATTTCTTGCTTTTAAGTGAGACGGTTTGTAATTTATCTAAGTTACAATAGCCTAATGTCAACTGCTCATCACCTTTTACAAAATGTTACTTTTCCCGATTCAGGGACGTTAATTTTTGAGGAGTTCTCCTGGTACATCACTATCAGTTCCACTTTGCCATATACGTTGTGAGTTGTGACGAGCATAAATTGTTTAGGAACAATATTAAAGTTAACGAATCGGAACTCGTGCAATACCTATTATTGAGTAGTTCCGATGACCATCTGTGGTCTTTATCATCAGTTCCACTTCTTCAAATTTTGCTTTCCGAAAGCAAAAAAACGATTTACTATAAAAAATACCCAAGTCGCTATAGATGTGCCTATAATTTTTGAAGAGTTCCCTCGATTACTCTAAGATCCCATCATCAGATCTCAATTTGGTGATAAAAGGACAAACCTGGAAATATACCCTTCCAAACAAAAAAACAATTTTCCAAATCGGTATAATTGAAACCCGTGAAATACGTATTATTGTTGATTAGTTCCGATGACCATCTTTGGTCTTCATCATCAGTTCCACTTCTTCAAATTTTGCTTTCCGAAAGCAAATGAACGATTCACTATAAAAAATACTCAAATCGCTAAGGTGTGCCTATAATTTTTGAAGAGTTCCCTCGATTTCTCCAAGATCCCATCATCAGATCCCGACTTGGTGGCAATGGGACCTAATTGGGAGTAAACCCTTTCAAACAAAAAAATAATTTTTGAAATCGGTCGTCGTCTTCGAGTAATCGGTGAACATACATTAAAAAAAACATACATACAATCGAATGCATAACCTTCTCCTTTTTGGAAGTCGGTTAAAAAGTAATACGTGAAAGAATATATCAGTATAGTTAGTTTGGTTGTATTGATACTGACTGTCCCCGGGGAATTCCGGGATAAAAAGTACAAATGTCTTTCTCTGTAGGTACCACGTGTATGCAAAATTTCATGATGATTGGTTCAGCCGCTAAGCCGTGGGAGCGTAACAAACAAACAAACACAAAAACTTACATTTGCATTTATAACACATAGTAAGAATAACTTAATAATATACTTACCATTTTTATTCCAGCTGAACCGAATAGGCAAGTGGTACGCGGAGTGGTTCTTCATTCAAGTGCGCAAACATTTGGACAGATATCGGAAGGGAGACACGAAGACAGCCGTGGACTACATCCCACTCCGGGATTACTACCATAGACATTCCAAGAGCTTGTTTTGGGAACTGCAGGTCGGTCCTAGTGTTTGTCATTTATTGAAATAACTAGCTGTTCCCCGCGGTTTCACCCGCGTTAGTTTCGGAGATCCCGTGGAAACTCCGGGATAAAAGTAGCCTATGTCCTTCTCTGTACCCGTGACAACGTGTATGCAAAATTTCGTGGTGATCGGTTGAGCCGCTTAGCTGTGAAAGCGTAAAAAACAAACTAACTAACGAACAAACCAACATACACACTTTCGCATTTATAATATTTGTAAGGATAAAGTGTTTCAAATGAGAATGCGTGTAAGTAATAACGCGCGTGATCTAGGTAAGTATCCTCCTCAGTAGTTTTAGGTTTGAGTCGCCTCACGACAAGCTATATAGGTACAAGGTTAGTATGAAGTTCCCTCATCCTCTTTTCGCCAGGACTTACGAATTAATCCGTTTCGTCAACCCCATGTCAGAGATTATAAATAGAACATGATGTTTTTATGTACCAGGACATCGTACCATTTGGGAACAATCCAATATTCCGGTACCTCTTCGGGTGGCTGATGCCTCCGGAGGTCGCATTGTTGAAGCTGACTCAGCCAGCGGCGGTCACCAAGCTGTACGACCGCGCCCACGTCATTCAGGATATGCTGGTGCCTATCGAGTGCTTGGAGAAGTCCGTTGATGTCTTCCACGAGGAGATAGAGGTTTGTTTCGGCATTTTATTTAAAAAGGCGAGTTGGTAATATACATAACTAATATACCTACATAATATCAACTCATTCTTTCCAAAAATGTCGTGAACGGAACGAAAGGAATGACGGATTCTCACAAGAGAGGTCTTGACATTTAAATGCTTTCACCTCTTGAAGAAAGTTTTGGGGATTGAAGTTTTGCTGGCTTAGCTGGCTAATAACCAAAGTGTCGTTGACTGGTTCAGTAAAAACTCTAATTTAAGAAATGAGTTTCATCTAGGAACATTAAGACGTGATCACTCCTAATTACCATACTTATTATTTGATAAGGTTTGCACAATGATGTACAAAAACATGATGTTGAGATTGCACTATGTTTTTATACAGCGTGTGAGTGTGTGTGCGTACGTGCATGCGTGTGTCTGTGTCTGTACGTACTTATGTTTGTTAAAAATAAACTCCGTAACCGTTGAATGGATTTTCGTGAAATTTTCTAAGTACCCATATACAGTGAAACTTGGTTAAGTGGGACCTGGATAAGTGAGAAACCTCCATAACTGGAACTCATGCTGAGGTCCCAACACTTTGGCACTGAATTACCTCTGTTAGTGGGACGAGGTAAACCTCTATATCTGGGATTTGTTCTTTCGATTTATCATCATAGATAACATTGTTTGTTTACTCATTCTTATTCTACCCACAAATTCCACACGTACCTAATTCCAAGTACGTAAGTAAATTTTGAGCTTCAATTACCTTCAGTTTTAGTTTCGCTTTACTATCATACAGATGTTTATTTGAAAAATGTCAAAACGAAAGCTACAATCGTTATCATTACGTGAAAAACTGAAGTTAATATCCGTTTATGAAAGTGGGAAGACACGCGAAGAAGTTTGTGCCGAATTTAATGTGCCCTATTAATGGAACCCTCTGTAAATGAGACAGATATTTATTTATACCTGTATATCTGAGACACTGGGTAAGTGGAATACCTCTATAAGTGAAACGACATTGTAGGTCCCTTGATGTCTCACTTAACCAGGTTTCACGTAATTATTTTAGATACTGCAATATGTCATAGTAGGTATTTTTCACAACGCAAAAATGTATAAGACCACCTGAAATTTGCCCAATTACAACCGAGGGGATTAGCAGTTTTCCTTTTTTCCTTTCTTAATTTCAAACAATTGCAGGTGTATCCGATGTGGCTGTGCCCCTTCAAACTATTTAACAAGCCGGGCTTGTTGCGTGTGACGTCAGGAAGCGACTGGCAAATGTTCATCGACATCGGCGTCTACGGCGTGCCTAAAGCAAAGGGCTTTGAAACTGTGAGTACAGTAGCATTATTGTAAAAGAAAAACCGACTTAGTGTTTTGAAGTCGGTTTAAATTTTTTGTTAAAATTTTATATATTTTTCGCTTTTGAGTGGGTTGGTTTATAAAGTGACAATTTATATCTACCCAAATCGCTATGCTGTGCCTGTAATATTTGAAGAGCTCCCTCGATTTCTCCAAGATCTCATTTTTTTTTTTTTTTTTTTTTTTTTTATAAATTCCTTTATTGGTCATAAAACAAGATTACAAGTAATACCTAGACACAGTCATGGCACACAAAATCATAACTACTGTATGTTTAGGAGACCGAAGTCTATTAAAACATATACCTACATATCTATGTGGTAAAGGTAATACATTTTAACTAACGTACTTACATAAATTTATCATTATGGACACTTTTGTTGAGTATTCATATATACGTTCTTTTAATTATCTAGAAGTATAGAAACCTGGTAGGCACACATCACAATTTCAATATAAAATCTAAATGAATTTGTGAACAATTCATTGTACCTAATCGATGTCATATCCTCAGTCGAATTATTTCGTCTGAGGTCATATCGAGATGACATCAATTAAAAAAAAAGTTAAGTCATACCTGCTTCAGACAATATTTTGTACATAGTTTCGTGCTACGATATTAGACCGTATCAATTACGTTCACAAGAATTAATATGCATTTTGACAGATGTAATGCTTTTAAATCATTACCTATTCAGTTGTTGTGGATTCACGAGTTGCCGGTATATCGAGATCGTAACTAAGAATATAGTGATGGGGCAAGCGGTATCTGTTGTAAGTGTTACGATATGGTATATTCTGGAATCGCGTTTTTCCGATTGATGAAACCAGACTATTTGTATGAAAGGGATTTTTGAGTATATAGAAATCGTATGTTAATTTTAAGATGTATTCAGATAAGTATGGGTATCCAATATTTTTGTGTAATTTGTGTAAGTTTGTATAGAAAGGAGTATTAAATGCAATTTTTAGTGCCTTATTTTGGATCACCTGTAATTTTTCGATATTTGATTTACATGTACTGCTCCAAACAGGAGCAGCGTAAGTAATACATGGTCGAATCAAGGTGGAATAAATTTGAAGTTTGGTATTAGGACTTAAGTTTGTTTTACGATTCATTATAGGACTTAGTGCATTTAGTGCTTTGATACTTTTTTGGTGGATGTTGCTAACGTGACATGACCAGTTCAGTTTGCTATCAATAGTTACTCCTAAGTATTTTACGTGTTTACTCCATGGTATTTTATAGCCGTTAATAGCAAGCTGCTTCAATGGCAATTTTCTTTGACGACTAAATAGAATAGCCTCAGTTTTGGACTCATTTAGTTTTAACTTCCATTTTGTGAAATAGGTCATTAATAAGTCAATAGACCATTGAAGGCGATCTATAATTAAATCAATATCACTCGATGAACAGAAGGATGCTGTATCGTCGGCAAAACATGCAAGGTACGTATGAGGCTGTATGGGAATGTCATTCAAGTATAGCAAAAATAAGTATGGGCCTAGAACCGAGCCTTGAGGGACTCCTGCAGGAACACTAAAAGCGTCGGACATGTTGGTATCTATATTTACAGTAAAACTGCGATTGCTTAGGTATGATTTTAGTAATTTTACCAGTTTTGGAGGTATATTATACGATAAAAGTTTGTGCAGAAGGCCAGAATGCCAAACGGTATCAAATGCTTTTTCTATATCGAGTAAGAACATACCAGTGGACTTTTTTAGATTAAGATTATGCGCGACGTGCTCACTAATACGAGCAAGCTGCTGTACCGTCGAATGAGACCGGCGAAATCCAAATTGCTCGCCTATTAGATCACTGTCAGTAAAACGTAACAGTCGAGATGCTATGACTTTTTCAAAAAGCTTGCTAAGCACCGATAGCAGGCTTATGGGCCGATAGTTTGAAGGTATCGTTTTATCCTTCCCTGGTTTAGCGATAGGGATAACCCTAGCGCTCTTCCAGGCCGTCGGGAAGTAATGAAGTTTAAAACAGGCATTAAAGACTTTCGTGAGAATTACAACGCATTTCCGGGACATGTTCTTAAGCATAAGGCTTTGTAAACCGTCAGCTCCCGGTGCTTTGCGAGACTTTAACTTTAACACATGCTTAACCACTTCTGCAGGTCGAACAAACATCCCTGGGAAGGCTTCAGGTTCGCAGTTATTGAGATATTCAATAGATTGTGTAATTTTAGCATCTAAATCAGGACTTGGCCAAGCAGAAGTCAGGAGCATACTTTGATGGAATGCCTTAGCGAGCTCATTGCATTGTTCAGCTACATTGTTCGTCAGCGATCCATCATCCTTCTTGAGTGATGCTAAGGCATCATCCTGTTTACGATTGATCGATCTGACCACTCTCCAAAGATCAGGGGATGGATTATCAACTTTCGCTAATCTCTCATTCCATTTTTTGTCGTTGTGTACTTTTATGGCGTATCGGATTCTATTTTGTAGATGGTTAATCAGAGATCTTATTCTTTGACGATTTATGGTGTCTGATTCATTTTGTTCGTATCTACGCAGTTTATTTTTGTTTCTTATAACCCTTTTTATAAAATTAGGTAATCGGCACTGCTGAGGGTTAGTATATTGGCTAGGAACATTAAGATCTCGTGCCTTTAATAACGTGCTTGTGAATTTATCGACAACCTCGTCAATCTCTGTCTGAGTTGAGTAAATTTTTTGTGTGAGACTAATATTTTGGTTTAAGTAGGCCCTATAATTCTTCCAGTCATTATGAGATCCTAACTTCCTGACACGAGGACCTCGGGAGTAGGTATACCCTTTCAAACAAAAAAAGAATTTGTCTTCGAGTAATCGCGGAAAAAACATAAAAAAAAACACAGTCGAAATTAGAACCTCTGAATTTTTTGGAAGTCGGTTAAAAAAGGAAATCATCCCGCAATTCAAATTAGCTTCGCTTCTAATCTCACTAGTATTGTTTTTTATTCTCAAGACATAATCTGAACCAGGTGATGTGCAGTTATATTGAAAAACGTCATACTCACTCGGCTAAACTGTATAAACTTTTAAATACACCGCTATCCAATCTTTTTCTAATTGTTACCTATCAGATTTTCTTTATTCACAACTCCTTCAAATAAAAAGAGAATCATAAAGGGATCATCATGTACAGAACGAACTTTTACTTTGATTACTATAATAAATACCTACCCGGGTCAGTTAGGAAAACAGTGGAAAATTAAAAAGTATGATTTTATTTTGTTAAACTTGAATATGATCGAAAAACTTATTTTAAATAATATTTGGAAAAACAACTACCTAAATTGAAAAATCTCCTCAGGTAAAATCAACGCGCCAAGTTGAGAAGTTCGTGATGGACAACAAGGGCTTCCAGATGTTGTACGCTGACACGTTCACAACCGAGGAGGAGTTCCGGAGGATGTTCGACCACACCCTGTACGACAAGGTGAGGACCTCCTTACCGCACTGCAAGGAAGCCTTCCCCGACGTCTACGGAAAGGTCAACAAGACTGTTAGGAGGTGATCGAAGAACAACGTAATTTTTAACCGACTTCCAAAAAAAAGAAAACAGGCATCTATCCCAACGAGTTCTGTTGATAGTTCTACCTGTAGTAATCTACCGTACGGTACTTGGAGGAAAACTGACAGTCTGTTCTATTGTGATGTATACTAGAACTGACTGGAATAATGCAGTTTTACTGCGTGTTAGTTTTTCTCATTGTTATCTTTTTGTGTATCTAAATGGATGAAGTGGATAAACCATTGTAATTTCAACTTTTAGTGGCATAAAATAAAGTCATTGGAAGTGACGAAATTTCCCTGTAAGGTTGGAATTACACTTTAAGAGCTGGTGGTATATGGTCATCTGCACACAGTGCCACTTCTTCTCAAACTAAGGATACTTATATACTTATTTTTTGGAAATACATACCTACTTAATATAGATAAGTAATAAACACCGACTAGAGAAACCTAACTTATTTTTAAAAGGTAGGCACGAAAGTCGATTCTAATTTTTTTACTATTTTAACTTTAGATATTATCACTAACTACGATCAAACTAAGATTTTTTCTTTATATTAAAAGAAGATTTTCGTTTTTTTTTTTGTTTTACTTATAAGACTATAATGTACCAAAATAACTACGTATATTCCCATGGAAACGCTAGCGTTAATGTAGCCAACACCGCTGAATGCGCTAAATAACGCGCTAAAACCATTTTAAAACCATGTGTCCAAAAAACCGACACCCGAGCCACACTATACGACTAGTACCCGAGCTATCGCTTAACGTTTAACGTCATTAGTAATGCCGTTAGTAAGTTGACCCGTTAAAATGTTGGCCACATGTAGATGTAAATTAGTGCGCTAAATAAGGATTTAGCGCACTAATTTACGCGTTAATACGCAGGTGGAGCAGTAGCATAACGCTATAACTACCAACTGTTTACTGTACCTGCAACTCATTCGATATTATATTATGTAAAGCAAGGTCAATATGATCAACACATTGACAATTGTGTAAATTTGAAATATCCTACAAGGTTGGAATGTTCCAAGTTCCAATTAACTATTCGGTGGCAATAGTGCAGTCTATTTGCTATGAAACGCTGAAGGCATCAAGCACCGCACTATTAACTCCATCAGAAGCAGATTCGTATTTAGGTAACAAAATTTTACTCTTAAAGTCTTAATCTTGGTACCAAGTAATAAAAATGGTTGCTAGACTGAAATGCATCAAGATTCAAGCTCCGTCACATTCAATGGAACGCAAATGGAACGAAAGAGGTAGGTACCTACATAATAAGCTTCTTTCAAAAGGTAAGAACGGTGTGTGTAATTCAAAGCCATCGGTAAGGTGGTCGAGTGGTGCAAACCCACGCGAATTAGGATTCTAGCGTCGCACCAAAATGTCACTGAAATACCAACAAATAACTATAATAATAAACCACACGCAATTTACAGCAAATGTCACAAAGGGAGGATTAGAATATAAAGAAAACGAATGTGTAGTAAGTTCGTACCAGAAGGTTGGTAAAATTTATTTTAACTGGTCAAGTATACTGAGAATTCTTGGAATCTTCCGATTTCATTCGTTCACAATAATTAGCAATAAAGTTCATCTTATTGTCATATCTGTCTATTGTGAAAGCCACATATTATCAAACGGTCTTGACCTGATGACCTTGCTTCGATTTTGTTTAAAAACGATTACCTAAGTGCCGTGACGAATAAGTTTCAAAGGAATCCTTACGAAAGGGTTATATATACATACATTAACACTTTTGTTGAGATTCCTACGTTTCTTATAAACTATCGCGTCATAGTCGAGTTATAAATCCTTCTTCCATCACATTGTAAAGAATTAAATGTAACACATATTTGATACGTCTAAATTAACATAGGCCTGCAATAGCTGAATAATACACTTAATTAAGTCGAAGTTTAGGCCATGCGCGGAGTGTTATCACTTAATAGCCGACCTCCATGTCATTATTCACAAATACACTGTTAAGATCAGTCGTATATATTCCGGTCAAATTTTCTCCAGTTCACTACATTTAATTCAAACGATGTGAGATTAAACACAGTGGTTTTTTTTAACAGTGTGCAAAAGAAATTGAATGCAATAATGTGATTATAATATATAGGAAGAATATTGTTGTTAAAGAAACAATTTTTTAAACATTTCAAGTATTGTTTAATTTCAAATAGAAATCGGAGTTATCATATTAAATATATTGATAAAGATGAGGTGTCTGTTCGTACTGCAGCTTATTTGTGCGACGAACTATGTTAGTTTTGGTGAGTAATAACTTGAAACTTTATTTAATAAATGTAATATTCGAACATTTGTGCAAACTTCAATAACAGGTGCGTGTTTGAACAGCAATAGGTATCTCGGATACATTTCAATTATTTTTATTTTCGATTCGACATACCTAAGAAAGAAATTTTAAGACGCTTATATCCATTTTAATATCAAACCTTTGCGCTTTTAAAATCAACCGTCAATACAACGTGTTAATTAATTAACTGAAAACCTGATACACCCCATTTAAAAAAATAAACAATAATGTGATTAATAGTAGATTATTAACCAAGGGGATAAAGCAGTGTCTTCTGTCGCGGGTAACGATTTACGACCCAAGGGCCAGGACTAAGACAGCTTTATCCCCTTGGAAAATACTCTACTTTTCGTACTATTTGCGAAAAAAATAACACAATAAGAATATGAGATAAGCATTTATTAAAAATAATGACAATTAAAAGTAAAATTAAACTGTTGGTTTATTAAGAATCACGCGCGTAATTTTTTTAAAGGCAGCATTCCATTTGCAAACAGCCTTTGCCCGCGAACGCCGCATACGATTCGAAGCGTGCAAATGGTCAAATGTATGTATAATGCTTTATATACAAACTCAATGGTGTAAACACACATGTAGTTCAGTATAAATTTCGGTAAGTATTCCAAATTTAAATAACATTCTTCCCCTGGATTATCTAATGCAATTCAGTACAATTTTCTTTCCCTGTTTTTAACAGATTAAAAATGACTATTGTTATGTTCGCTTTTTGTGACATAGATAGAATGTCACTTTTTTGAGCAAGTGGTACGAAATAGTACATTGTTATCCTAGGGGTGAAAGTAACTTATTTAGTCCCGAGACAGGGTTTGGCGCCCGAGCGTAGCGAGGGCGCCAATAGATCGAGGGACTAAACAAGTCTTTCTCCCGAGGATAACACTGTGCTTTTCATTACGAATGCAAGGAAAGTCAAAATAAAAATAGGAATTAGCTAAAGAAAAAATGAGTGAATTTTATTTTAATTAATACCTACTTAAACTTTACGTTATTTCAATTTTACATCGCGCTGGCTGTATAGAAAGTTGGAACATGGTTCAATAGAAATGTGAAAATAGACCTAGTTTTTTTTTTTTAATAATTTGACAGTTGTCAGTTGAAAGCGATTCTCCCTAGGGCTGAAAAGGGTTACTTTCAACCCGCTTCTCAGGCAACTTCAGACCTACTTACCGAGTAATGTAATGAAAAATATATTTTATGTCGAAAAAGTTAATGCTTTAAAAGTAATTGAACATTAGTTTGGAGGTGACCTATCTACGAGATTCCAAGCGCTACGCCCGTGCCTACCAGTTCGATTTTTTTTGCTGCGGGTGGCGTACGCGCCAAATATTGTATTATAAATAATTTAGACATGGACCAGTAAAAATTAAAAATATAACCTATATTAAAACATAATGCGATCGATTCGCTAGTCGATTCTGAGCAAACTACTTTCTAGTTTTCAGTTAATTCATTAACACGTTGTATAGGTAGCTGTATCTACTCATGAGTTAAAGATACGATGAACAATGACTTTCTTACATATATTTTTATTATATAATAGTCATTTTTGTGTAATAGTATTGTGTGTATTTTATTTTGTGTACCTATATGTACTCACTGTCATTTGTACCCAATTTGAACGTAAACGAAGTTATAGAGACAAAAGCTGAAATTTATTGATTTATTTATTTATTGGGCTCACAAAACAGGTAACAATCGGAATATTGGCTGAAATTATAATACAAAGTTGTAGAGTTAGACTGTTACCATAGACATGTGGGCACAGCATAGTAAACGCAATTATTAAATAAGAATAAAAAGCTGTTAGGTCGTTAATATAAAACTTAAAGTTATGTTAATTCCCAAATAATTTGGCAAAAGTCAAAATCTATGTATACATTTCTCAACTACCAGATCCAACGATGACCAATATCTGCTGCTAATTACTAAGTATAGGTAGGTACCTAAACTAACTACTAAGTGTAGGTAGATATAGTTACAATGTGTGGAAACTAAAAAGTTATTTTGGACTCAGACGTGCAAAGTTAGAACTGGCTACAATTTAATTACCTGTCTACTGGCTACTTTGTTATTAATCGGGAACTTTATGGATAACGCGAGATTTCCCCGAGGATCATATAAAGGAAGATTTGATGGACAGCTGTGTTCAGAATTTACAACTAAGTACATGAAACATAATCTGATCATGAACAATTATTCATAGTGCTGCTTCTTCACCCAACGTCTGTAACCTCAACACATAATATAAGATTTTCATGTGATAATGTATATAGTACCTACTAGCTGTGCCCCGCGGTTTTACCATCGTGAGTTTCGGAATTCCCGCCTAGGAACTCCAAAGTAGCCTATAATTTGCTCTTTATAATATCAACTAGTTAGCATTGAAAGTCCCGTCAAAATCAGTCCTACCTTTCCGAAGATTCACCCGCTTTTTTATTTTTCTTTCCCTTGCATTCAATAACAAACACAACAAAAAAAGAATTACTAAAATTGCTCTAGCCGTTCACGCGTGATGCCGTGACTAAGGGAAAAAGGGATTTATTTTTATGTATAAGTATTAAGTACTAGCTGTCCCGCGCGTTTTCACCCGCGATAATTTCGAAGTTCCCGCGGAATTGTTCCATACAAACTTTTCATCCCCTAAGGGGTTGAATTTCGGAAAATCCTTTCTTATCGGATGTCTACGATATAGAAGAATGCACCCTCCAAGTTTGAAATCTCTACGATCAGCGGCTTAGGCTGTGCGTTGATCCATCAGTCATTCAGGACAAAGCATTTTTTAAACATATAGTTATAGATAGATAGGTGATTTTTTTATTGAAAGGTATTACCGCGACTAGAAGTAAGTACCTACCTAACTATAGCTAGCTACTCGTGCCCAAATAAGTGTTGGATAAAGCGGTCGATAGAACCCATATAGGATTAGTATTAGCTGGACAGTATCAAATAACTTGCCGTAATCTATTAGGTTAATATTTTTGAGAACTAGAACAAGAGAGAAAATAAACTAATCATAATGAAATTGAAGAGCAAGAAATTTCGAAAATATTAGTTAATTTTGGCATTTGCTGTAGTAAGTACCTATTTATCTTTACATACTAAGTCCGCCGCCGCATCTGTCTCAAAAACTACTGAACGGATTTTCATGCATGGAGTTTTCACAAAAATAGATAGAGTGATTCATGAGGAAGGTTTATATATTTACTATTGTTATTTAGTCCCGCGGGAACTTCGAAATTACCGCGAGTGAAACCATGGGGGCAGCTAGTTTTGCATAGGTAATAAAAAGAATAATAAAATATTTCGGTGGAACCTATTTAATAAAATTTATCATACCACCTGCAGGTAATGTCCAATTACATATCACGCAATCTCAACGTAAAGCAAGGCATTATACATCCCAACCCAAGAGAGGGAGGTAATGTTGTATGAAACTCTCAAGGGAGTAAAGTGATTTGAGTTTGGAACGTTATTTGTAGGAAAACTCTTAGTGTTTTGTTTTCTTTTTATGTGATCTGCCTGTGGTGGCCAATTCTATTTTCGAATAAACCGTCTGCCCGTGTAAAGAGGGTTTATGTCTCGCAGTAGGTATGAAAAGTAGAGTATGCACCTCGAAGATGAAGCCTGTCTTCGTCACGGGCAGCTTAAACCCCTCGCTTCACTCAGGAATCTACATAACTCCCTCGCTTAGCTCAGGAGTTAAATTTTTGACTGACTTCTAATTATTACAGTTAAAATATTCTTGAGATCAATGGCCATATTATGATTAGATCAGTTAGGTGTATCTACTTTATTAATAATACCATGGACCTATATAGTTTAATTGGTCCATGATAATACTTATTTTTTTTATAGTAGGTAGTAGTAGGTAGGTAGGTTTTTTATAGTAACCGAATGTCTAAGATGGATCAGAATCACATCAATGTGATGAAGTTTGCTAGCAAAAGGTCGTCGAGATTATCATATACTAGCCGACGCTTACGAACCGCAAATCTTAATTGTTTGCGATAATTATCGTAGCTTCCTGAACTTTCACATAATGTTGTTGATTGAGTGCCAAGTAGGAAAATATTTATGTTTGTTTTCGTTTATCTTTACTCAATATACCTACGATAGGAATGATTCGTGGAGCAGAAAGATTATTATTATCTTCATAGGTACGTAATTCATAGTATATCCTTACTAATATTATAAATGCGAAAGTGAGTTTGTATGTTACGCTTTTCATCATGAAATTCATTAAATTTCATGCACGTTGTCAGGGGTACAGAGAAGGACATAGGGTACCTACTTTTTATCCCGGAATTCCCGCAGGAATACTAATATAAAGGACTACTGTTTTATTTATATTAACGTAACGTAGGGTTGCCACCCCCAAAATATAGAAAACCAGGAATAGAAGGTGGAAATACCAGGACACTACGGCTTAAAACAGGACGCAGAAGAAGTATTAGAGCAGTAGTTAATTTATAGTAAATAATATGATATGTATTTACGCAATAGAAACAGAGTAGGTAAGTAAGTTGTAACTCAAATAATAGCAGTTCAAATTGTTTATGAAAGTATATTATCTTCAGTGAAATTATACCGGGCGCGCGCGCGCGGGCGCACCGATAAAATGTACCTACGATTGGAGGCAGACGCTGAATCACTGACTGACGGATCAACGCACAGCCTGAACCGCGGATCGTAGATATCTGAAACTTGCAGGAGGGTGTGTTCTTTGTATAACATATAGTATATTTCATTACAAGTGCGGAAAGGCTGTCATTGCAAAGAGTTCCGACAAATGTCGACCCGAGCCGAGGCGCAGCCGAAGGTGAGGGTTGACAGTCGGAACTCTTTGCAATGACGGTTCCGCACGTGTACTGAACAACTATTTTTAATACAGTTGCGAAAAAAATGAAGAAATTTAGTAAAATAATAAAAACACAAACTCAACTAAGTTCCAACTGTGATCAAGAGATGGCGCTAGTCGTATTAGTAATACGAAACCTACGTTGCGCAATACAAAAAGTGTGTCAAAGTCGTTTCGCCATTTTTGACAGTTGGGAAAGCGAACGCACGAGTTCGGAAAAGGTAAAGAAAAAGCTCGAGTATGTAATAGCCCACTTCCCGAACGTTATACGTCCCTGCAATATGCCACTTTTTGAGCAACTGTATTAAAAAAATATTTTCCAAATTCTACCCCTAAGGCGGTGAAAGGGGGGGGCAAAGTTTGTATGGTACAATTCCGCGGTAACTCCGAATTATCACGGGTGAAACCGCGTGGGATAGCTAGTCTATATAGTACCTATATACTGATAAAATTGTTAGTACCTACCTAGTTAGAATTAATATTAGCCGCACACTTCGACTCTATTCTGTTGATTGGATAATTCTAAACTTCTTAGTAGTAAGTGTAAGTTCTGCCACTGATGTTGATTAACAGAACGAATACATAATTGAACTATTTCGATGCTGCAGCTTTGTCATGTCCTTACTAAGATGCCTAGATGATCGCAAACGACGCCGTATTTTTTAGTTGACTTACAAATTACATTTACAACGTGTGCTATGGTACCTAGGTATACAGAATATTAATTTCTAATATTTTGTCATCTGGAGCGGTCGGAGATGTGTTTTTAGGACGCGTGTTATGGGCAAGGAATGTTGTTGGTCATAGAGAATAAGGGCCCAGTTGGCACGAAAACTGAAACTTTTGATTGGACGATGTTACGTGACCACGTGACATGACGATAAGTTCCATAGTTTTCTCTGACGTTACGATCATAGATTTTCAACTTGGCTAAGTTAGCTGGCATAGAAGACGAATTCAGTTCGTCAAAATGGCAGTTTTATTGCTATGAATTAGCCTTTCGATCGTAGACTAGATAACGTTAAATCCTTAGATTTACCTACATTTTATATAACTAGCTGTCAACCGAGGATCCACCCGCGGGATTTCCAGGATAAACTGGACATAGATAAGCAATAGTGTGTTAACCCACACTTTTGAGTAAATCGTGTTTTAAAATTATAGCGCCATTTTCTGTCAACAATTTTTATGTTCAATATTTAGTTACATACTTAAACAATGTAATAAGGTAAACACATAATTAAAAAAACGTTCCTTAACTCTCAATAAATCGTTCTGAATAGGTAACTTAATTTTGTGGGTTAACATGTTATTGCTTATCTGCGTCCAACTATACGTATAAACCTTCCTCTTGAATCACTACATCTATTAAAAAAACCGCATCAAAATCCGTGGCGTACCTAGTTTTAAAGATCTAAGCATACATAGGGACAGTCAGACAGCGGGAAGCGACTTTGTTTTATACTATGTAGTGATTCTGTAGTAAAATCCTAAATGTATTGTAATGTGAGTTGACAGTTTGATGTAATTTTTTACAGCTCTTGACTCGAGGAATGGAACAGAAATACAAACGAAATGTTGCGCCCAGGGTGCGTCATATGCTGCAACATTAACTACCCCACTCGAGTGTTCCGGAGTCAGTTTGCCGGATTCCGTGGAGACGGACGAACTCACGTGCCTCATCGTGGCACAGAGTTGCTGCGAGAAGAAGATACTGTAAGTGTTGGTGATCTCTCCGATATTACAAGAGAAAACTGTCACGTTCAACAGGAGATGTTCGTTATTGCGTCACGCAAAACTGGACTTTTGGTTGGACGATTTTAAAGGACCGCATGAAACGACGATTCATTCCTTGGTTTGCGTTATGCGTCAACTTTATAGTTTGTCAACTTGGCTAAGGGGGCAGGAACTGCTAAGCCTACTTTGTAAGGGCGGCGCCACAGTCTCGGCGGCGGCGGTGGCGGCGGCGGCAGCGGCAAAAACAAATGGTAGTTGTTTTTGCCGCCGCCGCCGCCGAGTCTGTGGCCAAGGGGTAAGTCTGCTCGATAGGTGTTAGATTCTTAGGTATACCAATCTACTTGTTTTAATCATGCAATGTTTATTAAATAAACAATGTTGGTATTGTATTAATTTGTAAATAATTTATCATTTATCAATATTTTCAAAAGAAAAACATCGATTTTAAAAACATCGAAGTTTATAAAAGATATATCGATTTTGTATGTTTTTTATCACCATTTAAATATAGTATACATCGAATAAATTTATCATGTATGTATTATATTCTAGAGAAAAGGGCGATTGTGCGTCTGGAGTCCAATTGGCCAACACGAGAGAATGTAATCGACCAACTTCTGAAGTGGCAAAGGTGTGTAGCTATGCTGTGTTTGTAAAAAAATTGTGTAATTATGACTGTGTTCTGAAATGCTTACATTTGACTACAGAAGAGATCCAAAAGTTAGGGAAATCCGGCTAGGATTTAACCAAAGAATGAACTTTATTTTAATTCCTTACATTTCAGATTTGCTGTGAGGAGTGTTCTTTTGGGATATGGACTGGTGAGACCCAAGGTGGGGGTGCGTGCGGGGAGCGGGTGAACGACGAAGAAAGGCCCTTTGTTACACAGAGGAAAAATGCTTTCTTCCAGTGCTGTATAGTAAGTGGGAAAGTCACTAATCACTTCATATTCCTTGTTTTTCGAACAGAAAATTGACTAAGTCGCAAGAAGAGGCAAACGATTTACGGTTTGATCCAAATTATTGTTTGATTTACTTACGTAGCTTTCTATACATGTACAGTTAGCATCAGAAATGTGTAACAATTTTTGACGTTAGTCTTAACAATAGTAGTAAAGTTCAACGACTGATAAGTGATACATATTTTTATGTTGCCTGTACCTCCCTTGTCAATTCCTTACCATTAAGGATTGAAGAGTTTAAAGATGTACTTACGGCCTAGTAGTATACTGCCTCTTATAATTTGTTAGTAATTTTATAATTGGTGTACCTACTACGCATGTGTTAGGAAAAAACTTACTTGAATCACAGATTAGTAGCATAAAGATTGCTACTAAGCGATAGGAGACTCTTCTTAGTACCTACCACTTTAACTGCTTAATTACTTTTTAACCGACTTCCAAAAAGGAGGAGGTTCTATGTTCGAATGTATGTATGTTTTTTTTTGTTTTTTTTTTTTTATGTATGTTCACCGATTACTCGAAGACGGTTGGACCGATTTGGAAAATTCTTTTTTTGTTTGAAAGGGTTTACTCCCAATTAGGTCCCATTGCCACCAAGTCGGGATCTGACGATGGGATCTTGGAGAAATCGAGGGAACTCTTCAAAAATTATAGGCACACCTATAGCGATTTGGGTATTTTTTATAGTAAATCGTTCATTTGCTGATGAAAAGCAAAATTTGAAGAAGTGGAACTGATGATGAAGACCACGGATGGTCATCAGAACTACTTAACAATAATACCTATTTCATGGGTTCCGATTGGAGCGATTTCAAAAATTGTTTTTTATTTGAAAGGGGATACTCCCAAATCGATTCCATTGTCACCAAATTGAGATCTGATGATGGAATCTTGGAGTAATCGAGGGAACTCTTCAAAAATTATAGGTACACCTATAGCGATTTTTGTATTTTTTATAGTAAATTGTTTATTTGCTTTCGGAAAGCAAAATTTGAAGAAGTGGAACTGATGATGAAGACCACAGATGGTCATCGGAACTACTCAATAATAGGTATTTCACGGGTTCTGAATCGTTAACTTTAATATGGTTTCTAAACAATTTATGCCCGTCACAATGTATATGGTGAAGTGGAACTGATGGTGAAGAACTAGGAGAACTCCTCAACAATTAACGTCCCTGCGTCGGGAAAAGTAATATTTTGTAAAAGGTGATGAGCAGTTGACATTAGGCTATTGTAACTTAGAGAAATTACCAACTAAGTCACTTAAAAGCGAAAAATAAACAAAAATTTTTAACAAAACCGACTTCCAAAAACACAAAACTGAAAAGCTAAAAATAAAATGCTAAAATTAACAAAATACCGATTTAATCCAAAAGACAAAAACACACGTAATATTATTATTGGTTTGTGCTACCACTGATCGGTATGAAGTCGGTGACAAGCCAAATATGGAGGGGGTAGATGGGCTAAGTCGACTCCTGCCACCAGCTCTTCGTGAGCAGGACAACCCAAGTGGGCAGACACCAGCGGACTTGTCACCGAATTCAAACCGATCAGTGGTAGCACAAACCAATAATAATATTACGTGTGTTTTTGTCTTTTGGATTAAATCGGTATTTTGTTAATTTTAGTATTTTATTTTTAGCTTTTCAGTTTTGTGTTTTTGGAAGTCGGTTTTAATTAATAGTATGTGGTAATTCGTAAATGATGATTTGAATGATAATTAATCAATCACCGTTTCAGGAAGCAGCAAATGCACAGGACACAACAACAGTAAAGAAAGTAGAAACGACAACACAAGCTAAAGAATCGTGCAAAGAGAATTCTTGCGAACATCTTTGCGACGATGGCGACGGTAGGATTACTTGCAGATGTAGAAATGGTTTCCGGCTACAATCGAATAATAAATCTTGCAAAGGTGACGTACATATTTACTATTATGGTAGTACGAAACAAACTCGTGTGTTGATATCGTTAAAAAAATTGAAAATAAATCTAAAATTTTTGGCATCTCCCAACTGCACATCTCTCACTCTGTATAATTTAGGAGGTACTAAATAAAAGATTCATTTGTATGTATTCACAGATATAAATGAATGCGCGGAAGCAGTAGATGATGTGTGCACCACACCGGGCACCGTGTGCCACAATACACCCGGCTCCTTCAGGTGCCTCCCGTTGAATAAAAGAGACGCCAGGGACAGCAGCTGTCCGCCCGGCTTCAAGTGGAATGAAATCAACAGGGTTTGCGACGGTAAAAGTCATCAGGAGTAAAATTATATTAAGTAGTTATTAATGCTTATCGGCTTCTTTGTGCTGTGTATTTTTTTTATAACTATACTCCTAGTGCTATACTCGTTACTCGACACATTCAGAAGAGCTCTGTGAGGTCTAAAAAGGCATTTATCATTCTTACTATTTGCAGATATAAATGAATGTCAGCTACCCCGGCCTCCTTGTCCCAAGTACTTGTGTGAGAACACAATCGGAGGCTACAGGTGTGCCGGGCAGGCAGGCACTCCAGTGTCGGAGACCCCCGTGGCCACTGTCCAGCCTCCCAGTGCTAATAACGTTTCAGAGAAGAATGATATCTGTCCACCAGGCTTCAGAGCTGGGCCGGATGACGAATGTCTTGGTAAGGAAAATATGTATTGCTTAAGTTCTTATATAATGAAGTCTCTACATTTATTTTGACCTGTCATTAAAAAAATATCGATGGATTCATTGGAAATAACCAGATTACGCCGAGTAATAATATGATTTCTCCTTTCACCAGACATTGACGAATGCACGGAGCGTCTGGACGACTGTCAGCGTCTCTCTCAATATTGTATCAACACTCATGGTAGCTTCTTCTGCCAAGATCACGTCTCTAAGCGCTGCGCTCCAGGGTTCAAGGTTAATGCGGCCACACGAATATGCGAAGGTATTAGGTTCCTCTTTTTCAACATTTTTATGATGATCAACCATCGTAGATTGTATCGACTAATATCTTACTTTTGACTTCCTAAATGTCTATTTGTTTTTGTGTTAAAGATATTGACGAATGTTCGGAGAGCACCGAAGTGTGCAGGCGCAATGAAATATGTGTCAACTTGCCCGGAGCATACAACTGCAAATCCAAGATCAGCACATTGCCTAAGTAAATAAGTACTAGCTTGCCAACAACAGTCCTCGTGATGTTGGGCTCCAGTGTTTGTAAGAAGTTCTCACATTAGATTAAAAATGTAAACAAGATTTTTGTTTCCAGCAGACTCAGTAAGAAAATATGTCAAGAAGGAACCCGAACTCGGCCGGGAGGAAATATCTGTGAAGGTAGGAACTGTGCGACATTGGAGATAATTTATCAATATTATCGAGTATTAAAAATTCAAAATTTTCTAATTAAATAAAATAGATTTACTATAATATACTAAACTATTGCAGATATCGATGAATGTCGCGAAGGTACTCACCTGTGTGACCAATTCCAGAATTGTATTAACACATTCGGTGGTCATGAGTGTCGGTGCAAGAGCGGGTTTGAATTGGACTCGTCTTTAGGATCTTGTGTGGGTTGGTATAACGCCTACATTTAACACTACGTTAGCAAATTTTACCTTACAAGTTATGCCGTTGTGTCTGAGTCGAGAAGATTCATCTTCCAATATATTGTTTAGCAGATAAAACGGTTACCTATTATTATGGACCTTATTGCGTGCAACTTTTTTTCAGGAACGATTAAAGGTGAAAGCTGACTTTCAATTTACGTTATTTAAGTTTACAATTTAAGTTTCCAATCATAATACAAACAAACGATAATTTCGTGCAATAATACCTACAAAGAGTTCTTGAAAGAATTTTGAAATTCACGCGATTTAAACCGTGGATACCAACTACCTACTATCCTATAATATAGAGTAAGATACTAAACTTATTAGTTAGTTGCGATATCACCCAGGTGTAATACAAGCTAAATGGTCGATGATGAAACTTATGCACTTATTTGCCGATCTTCCATCAGATATCGACGAGTGTACTTTGAAATTGGACAACTGCCCCCCTGGCATGCAGTGCGTCAACATTCTTGGCTCATTCACCTGTCAGACCTCCACCACGGTCCCTACGACCAGCACACCAGCGGCACCACCACCAGAGTATGAGTACGAATATTACGATGATGAGTGAGTGCTTTGAAGCTTCTTTCTTCTTCCTCTTCTTTTTCTTCTTCTTCTTCTTCTGTGATTTGTTTAATTCGTCTATTAATTAGAATAGTAAAGACTTTCTATTACTAACTTTCGATCTTTGGCATATCTTTGCAAAGTGGCACATTTTCAGATCTATTGTATGTATTTGCTATAACCAAGAGAATCAACTCTATACTTTGAATAACCCGAAATATTGGTGTCCTATTCCTATGCATTAACCACTATAATTGACGGCCTATGCTTACTCAAAAAAGTGTAACATATATTTAATAGCACGTGTTAATGTGCTGGGTGTTCTTTGCTGGCTTTACGACCATCGACCCTTTTGGGATACTTCAGCTAACGATATTTTAAATTTATATTTAATTTATTGCAGTGAAGAAAACGCCACGGTCGCGACGCCCACCGCACCGAAGCCAATATCTCCACCACGCACGTCTTCAATAGCACCCCCTAAACCAACAACTACAACCAGTACCACCACTACCACCACAACAACAACTACAACTACTACAACAACTCCAGCCCCTAGAAAACCCCCGCTTCCGCCTTCTACAACTACAAGCGTCCCCCGCCCTCGAGTTCGACCTCGTCCAAGATATCCTTTCAGAACAACGACTATAAGAACAACGGTACCAACACAACCCACTAACAGACCAAGCATACAGGAGATGATCCCATCCAGTACACCTAAACCAAGAACGTACCCTGAAACCGTTACTCTTTCCGCAACAATTCCAGCAAATCGCAGTACTATAGAAGCCGACAGTGAAATAGATACAAATGATATACCAAAAGACAAATGGACCAATATACATTTTGGAGAGGATGCGCCAAAAGAGCCTGATTTTAATATAAATGATTTGTATTGTCTGTTTGGGTATGAAAAAAATGCTTATGGAGATTGTGTCGGTAAGTAACTTTATTTCAAAAAGTTAAGAAAACTATATAACATATTTTATAATGTAATATAAATGATTTGTTAACATTGTTAACATTACTATAATTTTACAACAATACAGATGTGAACGAATGTGATCAAAATAGGCATATCTGCAGCAATCTAGAGGTCTGTCAGAATAGGCCAGGGGGTTATGTGTGCGACTGCGTAGCTGGTTATCAACGAGATCCAGCTGGTTGGTGTGTCGTGGTGCCTGCTAGTAATACAACTAAGCCCACTACCACACCAATTACCACAATACCCACCACCACTGTGACAGTGACTCCTGGTAAGTTTAGAAAATTATGAGATTATTTTAATAACATGTTAATTGATATTAATGGCAAACATTATTTGATATCCAGTTTTTGAAGGTTATAATTTTATATCTCCACCACCAGCACCTCAATCACCACCAGAAGTGCAATACACACCAGTATCACGACAGCCTCCAAGACCGCGCTTGCGAACAACAACAGAAGTTGCATATACACCACCAAGACCTTACCCGGAGACTCCACGTTATCCGTCAGCGAGACAGCCAGGAGAAGTGCCGTATCCATCTCCATCAAGACCGAGTCCGGAGGTTCCGCAATATCCAGCAACATCAAGAACGCAACCTGAAGTGCCATACACACCCGCATCAAGACAACCAACAGAATACTCAACAACAACTACAACTAGAAAACCAACTGAAGCAACATTAACAACTGCTCCAGAATTACCATACTCACCTCCATCCAGATTATATCCAGAAACGCCATACTCACCTAGACCTTCCCAAGAAGTGCCATATCCACCTCCATCCAGGCAGCCCGCAGAGGTTCCGTACTCTCCACCCTTTAGACCTCGAAGACCTTACTCGCCGCCGCAAATATGTGAGCTTGGATACACTTTACAAAATGGCGAGTGTATAGGTAAGCTTGAATTGGGTCTTTTACATGTACTAACTTTTTGAAACTTTTATTTATTGCAAATTAGCTGTCCCCGCAGTTTCACCCGCGGAAATTTCGTGGAAATTCTAGGATAAAATATAGTTATAAACCTTCCTCATGAATCACTCATTGGTGAAAACCGCATGAAAATCCATTGCGTAGTTTTAAAGATCTAAGCATATACCTACTTATAAGGACAGACAGATAGTGGGAAGCGACTTTGTTTCATACTATGTAGATTGCTTTACATATGAATTTTGAACTATCTTCGATAGCTAGTAGATAACTTATTTCCTCAATAGTCCTTAGAGGCGTTTTCACTCGCGTGAACACACAGATAGAAATTATGGCATGTATAAGTATTTCATTTTCATTCAACGCGTGCAAAAGTGCGAGGAACAACTGCTTTATTAAAGTAACATCCAGCTAATGTGATAATCGATTAACTTTATCCAACTGTCAGATATTGACGAATGTGCCACAAACGCAGCGCACTGTTCGCCGAGCGAGGAGTGCGTCAATATTCCCGGCGGGTACCGCTGCACGTGCCGGGAACGGTGCCGGCCCGAGCACGAGTCACCCTCCTACGGAAGTAAGTACCTACACGTTCACCCATAAGGTCTACTAGCGCTGCCCGGTATAAAAATCATAATATGTTTGAATCTATTTCATTGAAAAGAAATCGATAGTAGCAGAATATTCTACCGCTGATTTATTTGCTGAGACAGTGACCATTTGGTCATGGGGACGCCATAAGGAGCATATTCTTGATTAAAAAGTCACAGCTAGTACCTACATACTAGAACTTGACAAACGAGCGTGCGGAAATATGACAAAAGCACCGCCTGCATTGCAAACGAAAATTATACAATATTATTAACTAATCTCTCAGTACTGCCTCGTCAACAACCGTCGGGTACGTCCAACGTGATAACTGTGGGGGCGCAGTACGGCCAGCCGGGGCCCAGCAGGTTCACGCGGCCGCGGGGCCAGCGGCTCGCAGACAACACCATACTGTACTCCTGCCCCTGGGGGTACACCATCACACCGGGGAAGCGGTGCATCGGTGAGTCACCGAAAAAAATTTTGTTCTATCTCTAGTTTAGATTTTCTCGTAGGATTTCATCAAACTATAGAGTCATTTGAAAGTATTATATTTGTTTACCAATGCTGAATAAACAAGGGTGAAACCGCCAAATAAGGTGCATTACCAGTGAATAACTCATTCTCTACCGTCTAATTTATCTTCGTCTTTCGGGTGTTATATGAATGAGATGATTTGTACATTGTATAATTAGACATCGACGAGTGCGCCCACAACACGTCCCAGTGCAGCGCGCAGCAGCGGTGCGAAAACTTCTACGGGGGTTACTCCTGCCAGTGCCCCGCCGGGCACAAGCTCGTGGGAGCCAACTCCTGCGACGACATCGACGAGTGTGCCTACGGACGGGTGAGGAATGAGAAATTACCCACTATGCAAGCAGAAATTGCAACAATATTACTTTACTTTCGTGTGACACATAATATACCTTGGCGAGAATGTGGACGAGAAAATGCAAAATGTACCTATCAATGTCAAAATCTACAAATTTTATTGAAAGTTTGCTTTTAAACATAATATTATGGCTCTTTTTGGCACTCAAAAATATCCGCCCATCTCAGCCACCTAGTGCTATTGTTAGAAAAAAGGTACGCAACAAACTCCCCAGTAGCACGCTATCAATGAATAGGTAATTATAAAAATTTAAATTCAAAACATTTATTCTAATGGAGTCACGCTGATTTCAAGCAACAAAGGCGCGCTTTTAGAGCTGTTGGAGTGAAAAAAGTCCTACGTGACAGCTCTATGATATAGAGCTGATTGTGTTTTCCTGTTTGTTTAGCCATGTTCGTACAACGCGCGGTGCGTGAACACGGAGGGCTCGTACCGCTGCGAGTGCAACGACGGGTTCCGCAACGCGCCCACCAACGACAAGGTGTGCGTGGACGTGGACGAGTGCGCCGCCACGCCCGCGCCCTGCGAACACAACTGCGTCAACGCGTGGGGCGGCTACCGCTGCTACTGCAAACTGGGCTACCGGCTCAACACCGATAACAGGTGAACTGGAAGCGGCAACCTCTTCAACATCACTTCACCCGAAAAATGCAATAGATTGGACAGGAGAGTCGTAGGTATTTAGTATGACCGAGTTACGACAGCCTACTGACGAATTGGATCGTGCCATTGTTCACCAAAAGGGGGATGCAAATAGATCGCACTGTCGGTTCAGTCTGTGGCTTCGGACTACCAACAACTACTATGTTGGGGTTTGAAAACCCTAATGCGAATGTGAGTTTATTTATTTAGTTTGTTGCGCTTTCACGCCTTAACGGCTCAACCAATCATTATAAAATATTGTACGCACGTTCTCAGGGGTACAGAGGAAGGACACTGCAGGGTACTTTTTGTCCCGGAATTCCCGCGGATAAAACCTCGAATAAAAGATATATTCGTGTACTCGTGTAGGACATGTTCGGATGTGGACGAGTGCGCGGAGTGGGCGTCGTCGCGCGTGCGCGGGCGGCTGTGCGCGGGCGAGTGCGTCAACGAGCCGGGCAGCTACCGCTGCGCCTGCCCCGCCGGGTACCGGCTGGCCGAGGACGCGCGCAGCTGCATCGGTGAGCACTCGCATACAAGCACTGGAACATGTAGATACTTACGTATATGAAGACGGCGTAATGACAAGTGCAATGAAGTAAGCTGACAAGGGCATTTATACCTATGCCATAAGGACGTAGCTAACTCAATGCCCACCCTCGAAAAACTTACTGTATTGAAGTGAAACCGAGTACGCGTCTTGAACAGCATCATATTATCTTGCCCACTGTTGGGAGTATGATTCCCTATTTATTATCCTGTTAGCCCGACAGCAAACCCACGTCCCGATTCATGACGTCAGTTCATATGAATGGTAGACTAGCTGAGCTAACATTTCGATTTTAGTGCTGCTTCTTCTTAGCGAGCGGCCCTATTTTTCCTTGATAGCCATTTAAGTATGGAGCCAAACCAAGAATAATCTCGATTAAGAGATCTATGTGTATCTATTCAATTGCGCAGAAAAAGGACTCAAATGATCTCTTCATATGATTATATTTTGCATCATCATATTTTATGTGTGTTTTAGATATCGATGAGTGTGAAAACGGTGAGGCGAGATGTGCTCACTCCACGAGCGAGGTGTGCCAGAACACGCGGGGAGGGTACCACTGCCACCGCATCGACTGCCCCCCGGGGTACAGGCTCGAGTCCAAGCAGTAAGTTTTTTCTTTCGAACACTTAAATACTTACTAATGGGCTTATCTATTAGGTAAACTACTTCCATCTTGACTTTCGATTTAGGAATATAAATCGGATAAAATTTAGGATCAATGAGTGAGAGAATCACACTACATTAAAATGTACCTTAGATAAGTCGATTTAGGGTACAATTTAGTGTAGTGTGATTACTCGCTCTCTCTCTCTACTCACTGATCCTAAATTGGAACCAACTTAGAAACTTCGATTACACCTTCCGATTTACTAGATTGGTGTCTGAAAAATTGTTAAAAGCAGGCGAACTTACATTTTCCATTTCCAAAATTTAGAAAAGATTTGAAAAATTAACGCATTTATTTAGTGCTGAGATCACAGTAATCTCCTAAAAATGTAAATACGAAACTTTTCACCAATAATTTCTCGGCACTGTATTTAAAAAAAAAATGGAACTTATCAGAGTTTCTCATTATTTTAGAACTTATGGTCTGTAAGATTTTCGACACATCGATTTTATTTCTCATTGTATTTCAGTATGTGTACGCGCATCGACCGCCAGTGCCCATACTCAGACTTGGCGTGTCTCCACAAGCCAAGCATGTATCTTTACAACTTTGTCACCTTCGTTTCGAACATCTATTTGCCCATGGGAAGCGTAAGTCACTTGTTTCAACATCATGAAGGCCTATGAGAACCATCGATAAAATATGCATGACTTGATCTCGTATTTAGACACTATAGGGAAACGCAATATACCGGCTGGATTCCGTGGAAATAAAATTATTGTAATGATAGGGTAGGTACATTAATTACAGCTTTCTACAGACACTATGACCTTTTAGCGATAAATTTAACATAATCCGGCTCGAAGGACTATTGTCCAGACCCTTGCACACATTTAGAATTTTAGTTTATGCGTGTAGTGGTTAAATTATATAGGTCCCTACATGGTACCTACTATTCACTTCAATATAATAAAATAGGGTTTATGATTAAATTTGTAGGTACCTACTTAGTTGGCTGCAATAGTTATGAATTTGGAAATCCTCAATCTAATAGCAATCATAGAACCGTCAGAATATTTTAGAGACTTCAATCTCTATATTAATTTGGTTCGCTAATGCTATTTCAGGTGGACCTGTTCACAATGCGAGGCCCGGCATGGGCTGATTCCGAGCTCAAGTTTGAACTGAACTTGATCGATGCGCGCGCGGAAGCAACCGGTGTGAGACCGGCCGATTACACCTGCTTCGAGTGAGTTTGTCGACCTTACGACACAATATACAGGGTCTCATTTTTAACGAGACATTGAGGGCCCTTGTTATTTATGTTGATTTTTATTTATTCAAGAAATATTGAAAACAAATATTTTTTGTACTACCTATATTTTAATTTGTTACTTATGTAGGTAGTAGGTACCTAACTAGTACGCTAGTACTGTCCCAAACTATACTGTAATTTTAGCGTTAATCCCAGCTGGCGGGAACAAAATATGTGACAAATAGGAAATTTTGTTGCTTACTAGCTGTTCCCGCGGGAATTCCGGAGTAAAAATAAATTCGAATTCCGAGCTAATTATATGTCCTGTTCTGTAGGTACCCCTGACAACTGATCGGTTGAGTAGTAAGGCAAACAAACAAAAAACTCACATTCACATTTGGACATAGATAAGCAATAGTGTGTTAACCCACACTGGAGAAATTTTGAGTAAATCGTGTTTTAAAAGTAGGAGCGCCATTTGTGTCAACATTTTTTATGTTGAATATTTAGTTACATACTTAAGCAATGTAATAAACACATAGTTAAAAAACGTTCCCTAGCTCTCAATAAATCATTCTGAATCAATAACTTAATATTGTGGGCTAACATGTTATTGCTTATCTACATCCATTTATACCATCGTAAGAACGGATGAATGAAATGTCCCATTGGTCAACTGTAATGAGAGCGTTTATTTTTGCACGTACCTACATGACATAACATCATTGCTCTTGTTTGTGTGCGCAGCGCGCGTCCCTCGCGCAACACTTGCGTGATATCGCTGCTGTGCTCGCTGCAAGGGCCGCAGGTGATCGAGCTGGAGCTGCTCATGTCGCTGTACCAGCACGACGTGTTCAGCGGCAGCGCGGTCTCCAGGCTCATCGTCATCGTGTCGCAGTACGACTTCTAAAGCGCGGCCATAGCACAGGAGACCTTAGAACACTATACAGTCAGGGAAAGGACATCCGGAAATACATAGACCACTATTACTTACCACCCAGAAAATACGAGCTATTTGCCTATTTTATTTGTCCACGTACACTTAGTATTGATCAGGCGCTAATCCGAGGGTAGTGGGGGAGGAAGTACGATACCTGACTAATGATCAAAGCATTTGATCTATTTAATATTTTCAGTACCTATTTCTTTTTGTTGGGAACGAATTTTCTCGAAGATACGTTTTCCCCAAACGAAATTCGGTATCATTGTGACCGACATTAATATACTCACACTATTGTTGTTAATAAAGTCCAGCGGAGCTAGGATGCGCAACATGATATGTTTATCGAACGAAAGATAAAATTGTCGACACGACAAATATTTGTGGGCGTCCAAGCAAAAAAGTGCAGTAGTGGGGTATTGAGTTAAGACTAGATTCGGTTAAACATTTTTTACCACTGGTAGACAAAACGACATATTATGTCGACGAGAATCGATAAAATGGCTCGATAAAATTTTATCATGCTGCGCATCCTAGCTCCACTGGTAAACTTTTATGAAATCACGAAATATTTAACGTGAAGTCAACGGTTTCAATAAAATCATTTGACGATTGGTCATCTGTTGCGGAACGTCTATACTAGATTATTTCGCGGATGTGGAATTTGTGTGAATGTTTCTTAGATAATCTTATAAGACAAATTATTGTAGCCATGTTACCATTATAAACGCCAGAAAATACAGTTTGTTTAACTTTGTTTTTGTGCCCTATTATGTTTAGGTATAATATTTAGTCATTGTTAAAAGTCCCAACACAGCCTGCATAATATGACATGCTCTCTCACACATTTACCTAGAGCGAATGTCTTTTTTTTTTAAGTAAAACTTCTATATGCGCAGTACGCACGCTGGGTTTGGGGAGTAAAAGTATGATCGGGCGAGGCTAACGGAAGCTGAGAGGGATGTTGCGGTAAAGACAGAAAGAGAGTCATGTTTAGTATATTTTGTTTTGTTTTATTGAACCCATGAATATTAAAAAATTCTTTTATTATATATATCTAATGTTGGGAAAAAATTAATTCGGTTGTGTTTTAGGCATTGTGTTGGTAAATCTTCTTTACTTTCTTGTGTGGTCTATTTAACTCACTCACTTTTTTCTATAGACTTTTGGTAATGACTGTATATTTTGTGAAGTAAAATACAAACCGCCTTAACACTAGTGAGTAGGTAAGGTGTTGTAAAATAGTATCGACATAGGTAGTTATACTAGTTTAGTTGGGAGCGGACCCACTGGTCCCCTCAAATTCGCACCCTGTGCGCACTTTTCTAAGTAGTTTAAGTAGTTTCTTGGAAATTATCGTCTCTTTATAGAATTTATTATTATTACTTCAAGCTAAAAATGCGTGTTTATCTTGTTTTGATATCAATTACCGTTAGACATTCACTTAAAATGTGTTTATTTTTAACTTATTCACGATTATATTTAATATATACCTAGGTTTAGCTATAAGTATTTTTGAATAAAACAATAAAATAAATTGGAATATATCTTTTTTTATTCGAAGCACAAGCGTTTCACTGGTTATGGATAACCGTCCATCCATGGTAGTCTGTTGTGTTAAACACGATGGTTTATTATTTACTTACAGTTTAGTATAATATGTATGTATATCTATAATAAGATCTAAAGATCACAAACGTAATTAATACTATATCTATATTTAATGACAACAGTTAAGAAACAATTATAATTACTAAAAACTATCTCTCTGGTCCCCATTCTATTATTCACTCCATAACATTGTAACGTAAAGAAACATTACTGTAACAAATATAAAATATTTCTGAACAAATACAATATCGTAGCTTGCAATTTAAATACAAATTCCCGCAATAAAATTTTCATATTATCGATGTAAAAACCCTGATATTTACCAAAAGTACAGATAAATACAAAAAAAATGTACAAAGATTAAAATTTTATGCTTTCCATTGAGTAAGCTGCGTTCCATGTAAAAAACTGCGTAAAAAAACAATTCAATAAAGCAATAAGTTTATATTATTTTTGCATTAAGAACAACACAAAGACAATAAAGAATATTCTTTCAAACTAGATTTCACAGTAGAAACCTAAATGCAAATAATAAAATTATAAATGTATAATTATTAAATCCAACTATAAATAAAATTTATCATGATTCATGACTCGTTAGCCATTTTATGATGCAGCAATTGACTAGAGAAGCTGCGAATATTGTGTAGATCGTTATGACAGCAGTCTAATACACAGTGCTTTAATTAGTGAAAGAAAATTATATGTATCTACTTTAAAGTATTTAACCAATAGGACAGCGGCCGTCAATGGCGTCACCTTTTGGTTATATACTATAGCTGGCCGCACTTGTATCTAAATCTGTTTAAACACCGGTTGGTGTTGGTGCGTTTTAGATATTTGAGACGAGGATCGGATAGCGAACAGCCTGTATTTTCGTCATAGTTTCATCAAAATGCATGATCGCGGTCTCTCTGGAATATTCGAGAAAGCGAAACGTACATTAACCATATTCAAATATATAATTAATCTCAGTCAATTACAGTACTTACATAAATAAATAATGAAATGATTAAAATTATTAAAAGTTTTTACGACAGCGATCCACATTCAACACAAAAAATCAATCCCATCACAAAACAGCAACAATTTCTACATACATGCACAAATTAAACCATTATATTATTTAAACAAGTTAAAAATAATTCTAATTAGCAACCGCAACGCAATCGCTGATGGACACTTCAGATATTGCACAGTGGAAATAAATCACGTTTCTAAATAAACACAGGTGCATACAGGAACTATACTAGCGCCGCGCGCCGCCTGCTATAAAAAAAATATCTTCTAAAATATTTAATTTAAAAAAAACGGTAGTAGAATTATCATAAAAATTACTATTCACCCTATCCTAGAGAAATCTATAGTAGAATATGCATTCTGCTATCAATTTCTTTTGGATTTAATTAAATGGAATTTAAATAAAGTTATCTATAGTTTTACTCCTGTATTCACCTACACGCGCCCGTTTTTTTTTTTTACTCGAATGCACGCGTGGCCTAGCATAGTAAACCAATTTAGAATAAAAAAATATCGTTAGCTAATATACAAATAAAATATCTGAAATGAGTTATGTAATAAAACTCGTTGTTAAGAGATTTTTTTTTGTAAATAGTATCATAATAACCGAAGCATTTCTATAATTCCAGGGCTTTTACGTGAAAATCAAAACATACTATATATTTCAAAATTATCGCAGTGTAGGTTATTGACGAGACTGCGCAAGGCCTCTGAAGGCCTTCTACCATCTAGAATCCTAAGCGTTGTTTAATGATCGTGTATCTTTTCAAAGGCACAAAAAAAGAAAATCTCTTTTGTTGAACAAATAACTAATATATGTATATGTATGTATATATGTAGTACAACATTAAACTTATAAAAATGGCTTACACAACAGTATTTCACAACACGCGTATTTTCAGCATCCTCTTTGACATCTCACACTATTTAGGTTCGTATATCAACCGTATTATGTAGAGCCTACATTCACACACACCTTCGAACTTTTTCTATAGAAGATATCAGTAGTCCACTACAGTCTATTCATATATTATATTGTTACCTATTTATTTAAACATTTAACATCCACCCCACTTGAAATTTTTTAACTCTGTCTCTCACTAACACTGTTTCATGGCAAGAGATAGAAATAATAGTCAAGTGATTTAGCGTCTAGAGCCGATAAAGCTCAAATTGCACTAAAGCGACGCCACGTGACACGTAGTATCTTCCTAGATATCACAAATAATCCATTATTCGACAGTTACGCCATCGATTTATTTTATTCTTAGAACAGTTCAAATATCATTTCAACAATCAGGCATAATCTACTGATAAACGGAACGTCCGTAATGGAATGATTGATTTATTTATTATTAATTAGACACGGCACGTCGTATCGGTTTAATGCGGTTTGACTTTAAAGGGTAGATGTTTTTACAAAGATTTTGCGAGGCACACGTATCTAACATACATAGGTAAAAACAACCATTACATTATTATAATTGCGTATATAAATTTGATATGATAATTTATATAAATTCGTGACTTATCAACCGTATTATATTAGTTATTACTTCCAGAATACGGGTACAATTCGACTGCGTCATGCGACAGATCAAATCAAACCCTAAAGCCAGTACAGCCAGTATTGGAAATATGTTTTCAGTTTTTACAGTCGTTGAATCTTATTAATTAAAATTTATATAAATTTACACATTTTTGATGCCGACTGTACGCGGGCGTGCCGCGCCAAGTGCCAAAGTTTTGCGATTCGTTTAGTGATATTTAGTCTGATGATGAGGCGATATTTTGTATTCATTTGACAAAAAACAATTTCACATCTCTATATCTATAGTTTCTATTGATACTACCACAACAATTCCGACAACATCTAGATTATGATCGAAAAAATCGGTACCTGGCAGGTAGCACAATCAAATAAAAATTATAAAGTTTTTGTGACAAGGTTGATATTATAATGTATGAAAATGACTTTGCAGTATCAAGCGAGTATAGAGTATAAATCATAAAGAAATCTTATCGGCTTATCTCTATGTATGTAAGTTCTATTTAAATTAATAAGGTCACAAACTGCTATAACCGTTGCTTATATTTTTTATATTAAAATTATTATATTAACCTATATTAAAACAATACTAAAAACACAGATTCTATCATGACCAGCACACAATACAATTAAACATGTAAGAGCTCTTCTATATTTTATTACAAAATATAACATTCATAGGAAGACTTCAAGCAGCATTGAAGGGTATATGATACGTATTAACGAAATTATCTTATAGCTTTCTCTATTTTGCATTTAAAATACCAATGAAATAGAAAAAATTCAGTTTAAAAACATAATAACGAATAGATGGGATATTGACTTTTCTATTTGCTTTCTATTATCAAGCAAATAGCTATTCAATTACATGACTACCGAGTGTCCACTCTAAGATAGCAGTCAGAGAGAAGGTAATCACTCAGTCGCTCCAAGTTGTCCCTATCACTGGTGACAAATGAAATATTTTATTTAATTAAAAGCACACGCACAAAAATTTCCATTTATCACCTTTGAGGACAAATAATAGGAGCGAAGGAGACAGTGAAGCTGTGTTACAAATTATGCGAAAAAGTAAAAACTGTTCCGTTTCTATTTTGGAATAGATTAAAAAAAATCAAATTTGTATAAGATTGGGGTAAATTACATTTTGGGGCTCTTCATTAAGTAATACCTATCTAAAACATAGAAATATATTTATTTCATTTAAAAAGCCGAAGCCGTAATAAAAATAATATTTTACAACAAAAACTACATGCGACATAGACGAAAACTTATTCGATATCATAACTCCGCGATTAATTTCAACTACCGTAATCACAAACTTAACAAAAAAATTAAAATTTAACACGAATATAGATGGCCTTAATAAATATGGCTTTATTAGTGAGCAAAACGATAAAATAAATCGAATCGAAGCGAATATACAAAAAAGCAAACTGTCTAAGAAACTGAATAATAAAATCTATACTGGAAATAAAAAACAGAAAATTGTAGGTATTTGGAAGCAATGTCGCGACAATTCTATCCACGCAAAGATCAATTCTATAGAGCAATAAAAGATACAAGATATTGTAGTATAGAGATGTTCAACGATTATAAGATTGTAATGATCACTAGTGAAGGGTACTTACAATCTCTGTATTTGATATTATTGCATTGCAACTACATGTATTTGCAATCCCAGATAGTACACCACTTATAATATAAAAACAATTATTAGTCACTTATTATTTCTATCGATTATTTGATTAGGCTCTTTTGAGAATTATGTCTTTAATATATTTACATACATTTCACATTTATATTAACTTACTATATTTATAAATTATAATCATAAAATTCTAAAATACTATGTTGATGAATCATCAGAAAAAAAAAACATCTATCAATATATCATGTATCAATTTAAATATTAAAAAAAAAATTATAACAATGATCGATATTAAAATAAAATTTCATAAAATTAATTATACCAAACAAATTTATCAATGATAATTTTCTGTTGACTACACAAAATAACATGATAATTTATAATAAGAGTCACGACATCTATCTAAGTAGCTACAAAGAACTTTTAATGGCCTAACGACTCACAGAGATCATTTCTTTTTGACGGTCGAGCTACTGGCACAACTACTCGAGCGAGTCTGCACGCCCTCCTTTTTGAGCAAACTCACGCCGAACGCGGGACACTTCTTTCTCAGGGCTTTTATCTTGTACAGTTTGTTGCCTTGGGAATTATTGGTCTCTTCAACGTCGTCGGGGGTGACGTCAGCGGTCAACATAGAGTTGGACACGCAGTCCATCGGCTCCGGGCTGCTCGACTTGTCTCGTTTCCGCCTGAACCGGAACGGGGCATCGAGCGAGTCGGCGGATATGTTCGTGACGTTAGTGTCACTGGAAGACAGCTCCTGAGCCGCCTCGAGCCCGCTCCTCGCCACACTGTTCTTGGTGAGTTTCTTGCGCGAATTCGAATTGGAGCGGACGATCAGTTTCTTGCGCGCGGGCACGCTCGTGGACGCGGGTTTGGCGCTCGCCACCGCTTTGAGGCTGGGCTCGGCCGGCGGCCGCTTGCCGTTCAAATGACAGTTCTCGGTGAGCGCGGATAAGGTCGAGGTCACGTTGGCGGCGGCGGGCGCGGCGGGCGCGTCCAGCGCGGGGCACAGCTTCCCGCCGGTCGCCTTGCGCGCGAACGTTTTGAGCGGACTCGCGCCGTGCGTGTAGCCGAGCGCGGGCCGGGCGAGGTTGGCCCGCTGGCCGTGGAAGCTGTTCTTGCCTGTGAACTGGGACTTGACGTTGGCCAGTTTGGTTTGCGAGTTGGCGCTCCTGGTGGGCGGGAAGGTGGACGTCTTGGCCGCGTAGTGGTTCTTGAGGGTGGTGTTGATGCCCCTCGGCTGCAGCCGCAGGTTGGTGTTGGCGGCGTTGCGCACGCTGCTGGTGGGCAGCATGTACCGCGCAGTGGCCGCCGCCGCCGCCTTGTACTTGCCCAGCGCGGCGGACACGTTGTTCTCCGAGTCCGGTTCGTTCGCGTTCGCGTTCAGAACGTTCGCGTTGTCCAGCTGCAAGGGGTGGGGGGAGCGTACACTCTCAGTGTGTGAAACATGTCAGACAAATGACGTAAATATATTATATTACTATGGACCCTGTTGGTGTTCAACAGAGTCCCTAATTAACTCTCTTAACCTTTACCTTTTCATCAGGAAAGCGATCCACTATTTTTAACCGACCTCTAAAAAAGGAGGTGGTCCTAAATTCGACCCGAATGTTTTTTTTTATGTTTGTTACTCTGTTTGTCAGAACTTTCGACTGGGTGAACCGATTTTGATGATTCTTTTTTTATTTTAATCTACAAGACGGACTAAACTAAAATTTAGGATACCTACTAGCCTATTCATCAACACGTTGTATACATTAAAAAAAGTGATTTCGTCGGCTCACCTTGTCGGTGTTCTTGTGGTTGTGCAGTATGGTCCGCAGCGAGACGGGCCCGGGCGCGAGGGCGGGCGGCGCGGGCGCGGGCGCGGCGGGGGCGGGCGGCGCGTCGGGCGGCGCGCTGTACACGCCGCGCGCGCACACGGGCGGCGCGCCCAGCCCGTGCCGCCGCCGGTACGCCTCGCCCTCCGCGTGCATGCGCGGCTGGATGCTGCCGGCGCCGGGCGCAGCGGGGGGGGCACGTTAGTTATATAATTATGATGCACTTCGAAAATCCTTAACATCACTGGCTTATGCCCGCGACTTCGTCCGCGTGGTAGTCGAAATCAGACATCGAAGAGGTGCAAACGGATAAATCAAGACCATATTTACAAAAGAGGAAAGGAAACACGTTGTTCTATACAAACTTTGCAAGCCTTTAGGTTAAATTTTAAAAAATACTTTCTTAGTGCACACCTACGTCACATAAAGAATATTTGTGTAAAGTTTTATGGTTCTAGACCCAGCGGTTTCAGCTGTGCGTTAATCGATCAGTCAGTCAGTTTTTGCTTTTATGATAATCCACCGAACTAAATCCTTTTACGAACATCTTTCTCGTCTTTCACTGCGATCTTCAGCAGACCGGCGGTTTGAAGTGGCCTTGAGATATTAAAGTGGTGATGGTGGTTGATATCGATAATATGTTATAGTGGATGTTGGTGACGGGTGGTGGTGGTTACTTGTGACGAGTTTTAGTGACTGATATTGACGGGTGGTGGTGACTCCTAGTGACAATGACGGGTGATAGTGGTAATTGATAGTGACAGTGACGGGTGATGGTGACGGTGACAGTTGATGGTGATTGATTGTGACAATGACGGGTGGCGGTGATGGAGATGGAGATGAGAGAAGGCGATGGCGACGGGTACTGTGGGGGCGTGTGTGTGTGTGTGTTGGGAGGCACTCACTTCTCCAGGAACCACTGCTGGTGGCCGATGACGGAGCCGGGGCGGCACACGCGCAGCCACGCGATGGCCTCGCGCGCGCTGAACCCGTGGTGCTTCATCATGTAGCACGCGATCAGCGTGCCCGTGCGGCCCAGCCCCGCTGTGGACGTGAAGCGCACGCACACACGTTACTCAATCAATCAATCAATCAAATATTTATTGCAACCAAGTGTACATTTCAAGTTAGATGTTACATAATATTATATTGTGCTTACAACTTAGTAACCCTTTTCGGGTATGGCAATACTTTACTGGGTCTTAAGTTCAATCAAGAATATATTATCCCATACAAACGTAGAAATGGTTTATTTTGAACACTCTACATCTTATTAATTAATACAAAGAAAGTTAATAATGTTAAAAAGGGAGAATTTTTAGAAACGTAATCCTTATGTGGTTAAATTAAATGCGGTTATAAGTGAGGTTGTTTGTTTGTTACGCTTTCACGCCTTAACGGTTCAACCGATCATCATCAAATTTTGCACACATTTTGCCAAGATGTGCCAAAATGTTGCCATCTTATCAAGGGTACAGAGAAGGACACAGGGTACTTTTTTTTCCGGAATTCCCGCGGGATCTTCTAAATTAGCGCGGGTGAAACCGCGGGGAACAGCTGCGATTACATAAAGCACGACTGACCTTTACAATGCACGGCGACGGCACCCTTGGCCATTTCGGCGATACGATTGAACCGGTTGACGATCAGGTCGGAGGGCACGGAGCCGTCCACGAAGAACAGGTCGCGGTGCTCGAAGCCGTGCGCGGTGAACTGGCGCGCGTCGTACGCCTTCTTGTTGAGCCGCACCACGGTGGTGACGCGGTGCGCGCGGAAGTAGCCGTGGTAGTGCTCGGGGCTGTGCAGCGGGTAGCCGCGCTCCAG
Organism: Zygaena filipendulae; assembly: GCA_907165275.2. Classification (NCBI taxonomy): domain Eukaryota; kingdom Metazoa; phylum Arthropoda; class Insecta; order Lepidoptera; family Zygaenidae; genus Zygaena; species Zygaena filipendulae. The sequence goes on from OU015674.1 coordinate 4,180,970, forward strand.
CCGCGCGCGGTGGTGCGGGCCCGAGAACGCGAGCATCTTGCCCGGGACTATCCAGTTCAGGTCGCCGTTCTCCACTTTCTGCGCAATTCGTAACAGTTTATTAATATTATTGTTTTCGCACTTCAAAAGCAAAAACCGAAATAGATAAGTAATTCTATGTAACCGGTCCTGACTGAAAATCAGCTGCTATGAGTGCGGGCACGCTTTTTATCCCTAAATTCCTGTGGGAACTGCGAAGTTAACGCGGGGACTGTTCCCCTTTCGAGTAATATTATATATGGTGAGTGGGGCGACACGAAGTTGACGGACGGCGGGGAACGCGTTCTTCTTTACGTAGTCATATTAGTCTAGCATACGCCAGTTTATCTTTTGTTTAAAGAAAAATTTGTTCTCAAAAACAAAATAGGTAGGAACTCATTAACATATAGGTTAAAGAGCGCCAGATTTTCTAGAATATAGTTAGTGTGACAATGTGTTTCCGCGGGCACACACACCTCATAGTACAAATACTGTTCGGCGTCAAAGTCGTCGAAGTCGAAGAAGCGCGCGTCGTGGGCGACCTTCAGCCCCTGCAGCACATCCAGCAGCGAGATGTCGAACAGCGGCGGCCCGCCGGACGCGTCGCGGAAGCTGAGCAGCGACCACGCCGAGCCCGCCGTCAGCTGCCGGTACACGCTCGCCGGGCAGCCGTTCAGGTAGATTATCTGCGAGGTTAATACACTTATACATGTCAGTTTGTAAGGGGGAGCTGGAGGGGGGTTGCCATAGCTGAACCATTTTATAGTTATCACAGATCATCATCATCGTCATATCAGCCGAGAGACCCCAAGGATCGACACGACGACCGATTCTGCGCTTCCCATATCCAATGGCTTAATACCTTGTAGCGGGCCTACCCACGCAGCATCTTCGTGGTCGCCACTCAAGAACTTTCTTGCTCCATCACATTTTATAAATTCGGAAGTAACTATGTCTGTTTGTCTATCTTTTACTTTTTCAAACGGATAATTTCTGACAATTTTGACTTTGACATTTTTTACGAACAACGCGGGTAAAATCGCGGGGATTGACTGGTATTTTTTATACAGATGAAAGAGATTTTTGTGACTGAATCATAAAGAGCTGAACGGATGTTGTTAAAAGGCGCTATGATAGAGTTTAGACGAAATTTAGACGGCCAAAACAGCAGGGAGCGTCAAGTGCAAAGTGAACTTTTCTGTGTAATTCGGTACGATATAATTTTTGCGAATGAGATATATCATATACCTGATAGCCCCCTATGAGGTAAGCGGCGTTGAGTCGCAGCGTCTCATTGTTGCTAGTATAGAACACAATCTTCTTCTTGGGGTTCTTCTTGAGTTCCTCGTTTAGCTTGTTGCAAAACTGATACAAATGGCACAGGTGATAAGGTCCAAAATCGAAGTAGAAGTTCTCGTACACGATTTCGCCTTCGATGTGAAAGTACTTGCTGTTGCGTGTCGGTTTCGGCTTGTAGCCCGTTTTGAGGGTAGCAAAGTACAGCTTATCTGCAACGAGACGTATCACTATCAAAAGCATATAAAAATTGCGCCAAACCGGAGCACTTTGATGTCACGAGTTTAATCAACTCTTTCTTTGCTCTGCTCAGTTGTTCACGAATTAAAAAATGGCTAACAGACGAACAGAAAAAAAAAACTAGCATTTTGTATAGTGCCAAGCACTAAAAATGTGTTATATTATAATGGGTTCTCATGCATTTGACTATTTTTTGGGCGCTGTTAAAATCTAACCTATAACCTAACCACAGATAATATAACCTATCATGTCGGGTCGTTCGCAAATAGATACACAACGGCTAACAATACATTTTGCCTGACTGAAGACGCCGTTTGCAAACGATCAAATTCTACGATTTGCCGATCACATCTTTATGAGATGCTAATTAGCTGTTCCCTGCAGTTTTACTACTGCTAATTTCAGAGTTCCCCCGGGAATTTCGGGCCCACAACTCACAAGAACCCTATGTCCTTTTCTGTACCCCCGACAAAGTATGCAAAATTATACGATCGACTGTCGGATTTTTAAACACATGTTAGCATTTATAATGGGATCATGTGATTCTAACACAATCAAATTAAAATATACGTAACTACGCAAATTAAATAACAACGTAATGGCTGTATATACTGGGTACATGATGTTACACTTATAGAAGACATGCACTCTTACTTCAAGTGACTATAACTCGCTTGCACGCTTCCGGAGTTGACGTGCACCGGGTCAGCGGAACAGTGGTGAGATTCATGTCACGAGATATGGCGGAGACGATGAAAACAGAACGTATCGTAACTAATATTATAAATGCGAATGTGCTTATTTGTTACGCTTTCACACACCTAACTGCTCAACTGATCATCATGATATACGTCAAAGGTACAGAAAAGGACAAAGATAGGTTTTTTATTCAGGGATTCCCGCGGCAAATTCGAAATTAGCGCGGGTGAAGTCACGGGGAACTGCTAGCATCCAAATAATACAGCTGTATTAAGTAGAACGAGAAGGAGTACACGTAAAAATCAAACTAGCAAGTGGAGGTTCAAAGTGTCTACCTACACCTCCGGAGAAAGCTAGCTTAAATCAAGCTAGCAAGTGGAGGTTCAAAGTGTCTACCTACACCTCCGGAGAAAGGCGTGACCATATTATAATATTCATACTGCTTGTTTGTTATCACACAACGCTCCCTGATGATTCCAAACTAAACTAAGACAACTTATGTAACACAACATAGAGTATGTTTAAAGTCAAGAGTTCATTTTATTACGCGTTTGACATCCCTACAAATCATAAAACATTAGTAATAAGTGTTCCCATCATCCACCCTTGGACCACACCCACAAGTTTGTATAAGCTTACGTAACGCCAAGGTCACGCTGTCACTTGCGCCACACCTTTATTGCATGTGTTCAGGGGGTGTCGGAACTTAAAGCCAATTCAGAAGCCAGAACTCAGGTCAATCTATCTATGTATCGCAATCTGTAAAAATACATATAGCACTCCAAACGTTCGAGTGCTGAGAAACTTGGAAATTAGACCTAATAGAGGTGAATATAGAGCCTTTTTAGTTAAGAGACACTAATCGTCTTATAATCCGATTAAGAAGACTGCGATTAGAACTTTGACTTTTATGTTATTCCATCTTTATGAAATCGTGTGAAGGACGGTGAAGGGCGAACGTTAATGACAGTGAATGAGGGTCAACTTCGAATAAAAAAATTACTTTGACATTAATCAATGTAACACCGCACTACCACTTTCCGAGGGTTAACCCTCGGAAGAGTTGACGACAGTGACAAAGACAGCTTCAAGCGATTCAAGAATTAAAGAAGAGCTCAAAAACCTTGGTGTTAATTTCTTTGCTGGATTGGTGTAACTTTTTGATTAAACATCATAGCTTGATGAAATTTGATTATTTGTTAGGGTTTAGGGTACCTATATATATAATTATGTATGTCTAAATTAAAACGGTGAGCATAGCATACTATGGTCACAGATAATATAATACTGTACTAGTCGTATTTACTGAAGGATGTAAACCAATAAATGCCTTTTTATACGTACCAACATGGTAAATTCAATGATAAGATATACCTATTATGCACTATGCGGAAACCACTCAAGTGTTCGGCTTAACAAAATAAGCCATAATCGACGCTGATATGGAGATACAGACAAATAAATCCGAGTTATAATGTTACCACCGTTGCCCGGTCCATCTTTATTCTATGTCAAAACAAGATGAGAATCTTAGAAAAACTATATGTCATCGCATCGTCGCTCTATTTTATTTAAAATAATGTTCGGGATAAAATATGTCCTTTTCTGTACCACAACAACGCGTATGCAAAATTTCATGATGTTCGTTTGAGTAGTAAAGACGTGAAAGCGGAACAAACGACCTCACATTCGCATTTGTAATATTAGTTAGGATACCCTCAATAATTTCAGCGGTAACATGAGAGCAACCACAGCCAGTCAAGAGATTCAATATGATGACTGTTAGCGTCTGAACCAAAATTTATACTCGTACCAACTATACAATGGAATAGGTTGTGTATAGGTAACAAAATCACATCATTGGTTTATTTTATTATCGTTATTTTTCGTAAAGATTTTTATAACAAAAGTATTCTGCTATTCTAATCGCGAATAGAAACGAATCCATCGATGCAAGTTCTTCAGTCTGATAATCTGATTTCCATTTTGGATGACAAGTTCATATTTCAGTTTAGTTGTGGAATATGTGCGCTGATCATCCATAAACGAACATTGCTCGCAGGTTTCAGTGTATTCAAGTTTAGTAAGTACACAACCACCAATACTCGCATAATTTATGTAAATCTCTTCGCTTTTTATGTCTATATGCAATTTACGTAAATAACAATTCGTATTCGACTCTACTACATACATTAATGCCTCGTAAAACAAAGTTGAACAATATCCTTTATTTCTGTTCAACGAAGAAGCGAAAGTAGTATAGCGAAAGAAGAACTACCAAAGAAAGAAAAACAATCATAGAAAGAAAAAGGATACGTTAATGATTTGCGCTTACGAGTACCTAGGTACAAAAGATTTTATTCAAAGCAATTAATAGTTAAAACAATTAAAACAAGAGTAAATAAATGAATGTTTCGATAGGATTTTTTTTTTAAAATCTTTTTTATAAAACAAGCTTTTATTCAAATGCTCTACAGCGAATAAACCATTCGTTGTCATCCAAACTAAAGTCTAAACGTGTACCTATACAAAATTTCAGCTCAATCGGTTGAAGATATCTGCTTCAAAATTGAGTTGCAAGATTCTCTCGTACAAACATAGTTACATACATACACATTGTAAGATTAAAAATAATAAATTAAAATTAATAAAAAAGCTTTTAAAAACAATAATTTTCCTAGACAATGAATAGTGAAAGTTTTATGTGTCGAATCTACATACAAAAAAGGTTTCATTTTTTAACTTTGCCGCGGCACCCTAAAAACCGTATAAAACTTAGAATAGAGCTGCTAACTTTTTACAATGATGATTTCTAACGTCAATACTCAATTTATTTGTTAGCAACAAAAAGCGGTGCAAACAAAATGCATCAGCATCTTAATTTCACAGTAGACTAGTCATGGGTAAACAACGAAGGTCGCACAATAGCAATTTGCTCTCGTCTCCGTTATGTCGCATAACGAGCCTGTCGCACCAGCACCACCAGTAGCCACTGACGTAATATGTATCGTTTACACTGGCTTACGCCTACAATAATGGCGAGTTTATTCCGAATGACATTATGTATTGTTGATGTCTACATAGGTACGCAAATTTATGATGTCGGAACTATTTTTGGAGTTGCCTTGTCTATCGGCCGGCTTCCCGTTAAGTCAAGTTTGCTTAAAATTTAGAAAGGTCTGATGTCAACTTTGCGTAGAAAAACTTAATAGCAAAAATACATTTTGGAATTTGTTGTTCTTTGTATGAAATTTCCATATTAAAAACAGACCATGCAATATTTTCACTATTCATCCGAGCCCCAGGGACCAATCAATCAACAATTACAAAAATTATTTATTACATAACTAACAACTACACTACACTACATTACTCTACAAATTGGCAAAAAAAAACTCATTTCAAAAAAATTACAGTTGCTTTGTTTATCCATAGAGCGGCCGTATTAGCCATTAAGTTTATACTTTTACTTGTCCTCATCACTACATTATCATAAAACAAATGAACTCAAATACTATTGAACAGATGTTAATGGGGTTTTCACCAGTAGGAAAGAGTGATTCAAGAAGAAGGTCTATAGGCGACAGCTGGTTATCAATAATCCTAAAACTGTTCAAACCCAAATCTTAACTAGAGCTTCTGCTTTCTATGACAAATTTTAATTGTGCTTTGACTAATACCAAAGGTGATATATAGTTCAAGTTATTCTGAAATTATAGTAGTTAATAAAATGTATATGATGTACAATTTATAACTCGATGATAGTATATACAAATTTAATCAAATTGCAACAAAACCTCATACTAATTATTTATTGACAGTTGTTTTACTTATTACTTATTAGTTACAATATTATTATTTTCTCAAACTTTGCAATACACATTTATAGTTTTTGCTGTAGGTATGCTTTATTTTTAGTTTCCAAAAAAATATTATGAGCTAAATTGCTTGCAGTTGTATCCATTTAAATGTAGCTTTGGTCTGCAATGCAATTATGTAACTTTTGTTTCTCTCATTCTTCAGTTGCAATCAAAAACAGGGTGGTTTTGTGATTAATTAATCATTCTTAGGTAGCTTCGACTTTTAAAGTATGTTTATTTTGGTTGATCACAAGATATTGTAGACCTGTCAAAACGTGTATAATGTGATCACAAAACCGCCGTTTTTTATTGCAACAGAAAAATGATAGAAACAAAAGTTGTATAATAGCCCCTCAGGAATAGAGCATGGACTATCGGATCATTTTTGTAATACCGGTATTGTTTCGATATTCATTTTTAAAATATCGGAATACCGGTATTTGGATATTTTTTCGATATTTTGATTAAAACACTTAAAACACTTAAAATAATTAAAATGTGATCAGCAGGGTTATTGTTGCCACATATTTCAGTTTCAATCAGAAAAATAACGATTTTGTAAGTAATTAATCATGTTCAGACAGCTTCAACTTTTGAAGTATGTTTATTTTGGTTGATTGCTTTAGTTATTCTTCTGAGGTTGATTGTAATTTATTTGCTAGATATTGTAGGTGTCAAAACGTGCATGTTGTAATCGCAAAACCGCCATGTTTTTGATAGCGACCGAAAAATGATAAAAATAAAAGTCACGTAATAGCCCCTCAGGATACAAAATAAAATTGATCCAGCTACACAAATTTGCTCTCTGTACTAACTGCTTCATCAGGTCCTTAAAAATTAAGATAAAAAATATAACGAACTAAACTAAACAAAATAATTGAGGAAAGTACTGAACGCATGGGTCAAAAACTACTGAAGGGATTTTAACCAAACTTGGTATGATTGTAGTCCATACTCCTGGGCAGGTTATAGGCTATATAACATAACGCTAAGACACATAGAAGCTGAGCAGTGACAATAAATTTGAAGCAAGTCGGATGAAAATGCGCTTTCGAGTTCTAATCCTCGCATAAATTTCTCAATCACGCAAAAACGGCTGTACGGATTTGGATGAAACGAAATTTTCTCTTTCAAAGACTTCTCTATTACTTTATTCAGTTCCTTCTCAAAAGTACCACGATCTTCATCATCAATGACACTAATGCTAGTGTTATTTCTATCTAAATCAACGTTCAGCGGGGTTAGCCAAGTTGACATTCTACAATCATTAACAAATAGAAAACTTATGTAACGTATTGTCATGTCACTTGCTCAGCCAATCAAAACTCTAGTTTTGAGTGACCACTTGAAAACTAGAGTCTCGATTGACTGACCAAGTGACATGACGATTTGTTACAAAAGTTTTCAATTCTTTAACAATTGTAGAATGTCAACTCGATAGAGTGAATAAATAGCCTCCATCATTTCAAAGTTGGTTAATTTTGGAAAAGTATTACGTAGCAACTTCTTTGAAGTAGTTTTCTGGATTATGTAAATATTGCAAAAGTGTGGTGATAGAAAAACGTCTTTAGGAAATGCAACTAACAGATACCTACAATGAAACGTTGTTTGAATAAAATTTAATGGAATTCCAATAAATTCATAACTGACGTTTTGACTTTTGACACTACAATATTGTAAAACCGGTATTACTGGAATTTGGTATCGGTATTTAAATATTGGATTTTTGCTCTGATATTCCGGTTTTCTGATATTATCGAAAACCAGTATCCATGCTCTACTCAGGAACTATATTTCTAGGACAAAATTTTATCTGATATGGAATCTTCATGCATTTGGGAACAAAACCCCCACTTATCTTGCAGTTTACAGCGAAAGGGTTAGTATTATTTGGGAAGAATATGAAAATAACAACACTTGACATGACATACCCTTAATGATCTCCGTGGAAGATATAATGACATCACTCTCGTCCATTTTCGCCCAATAGCAAAGCAATGAGGATTTCCTGATTTTGACCGCTTGAGCTTGCTCACCCGATTATCTTTTCTTCCTTATTTGATGGATTATAGGATCTTTTTTTCTTCTAGCCGTTATAGTCATTTCTTACAGTAATAAATCTTAAAACTGGTTTCTTATAAAAATATCTGAAATTAAAATGGTTGATAATTTGATCAATTTTAGCATTTCATCTAACTATGGTAATTTTTAGGCCAGTAGATAATTTTCCATAGATCCCACTGACATAGAATTTTGATGATATTATTCAATTAAAGGATTTAATAACTATTATATGTACCTATGTAAAGAATAAAATAAACTGTTGTAGAACTTACTTATTGAAACAATAGAGAATTCTTGATTTAATTTGTTAGGACAATAAGCCTGTGTGTAGATTTAACTGATTCCAGATTTCAATGTCACAAAACACCTGTTCTGCATCCAAATAAAATATAAACACTTGTAGATAATATTATCACTTTAACTTATTACAAATACGTTTGGTAACATGCAAATAATAGAAAGTCGTGTTTAATGCCCACTGCTGGGGGGTCTTAAAGAAATAACGACGACGTAGTTAGTATCATTGGTACAGCGTAGGAGTCTCTTTATTACACGGCGTGGGTCGATTACTTTACTCAAATTTAAGGTCATCTATATACGCTTCAAGTCTCGATTTTTGGAGTTATCTAACGATCTAATATGTTACAACAAAGTTTGCAGCGCACAGTGCGGCGAGCGGAGTTTGTACAACATTACACATCAAATGATAGCCATGTAAACAAAAGCACCGGCGAGGCGTCTCACTTATTAATGAATAGGCACACAATGCAAACGACTGTGACGAAGCAAGGTCACGTATCCACGACGTAATGCTTTGAATATGTACGTAATATATTCGGTCTTTATTTCCATCTCCAATTCAATTCCAACCACTCCATGACATTTTTATGTATTGCGAAGATCCGTTGTGAAAAATTCCGTCAAATTAAAGTCAAAAAGCAAAACCAGTTTGATTAATGACACACGATGACACATGACATTCTAGTGTTATAGTCTATGGAATTTTCAGTAGGCCAAACTGCAGCGGGTACGATGTACGATTTGAAACTACAATGTGGTGCTAAAGTTTGCTAGACTTCTCGGCGCTTTTAGTGGACACGTATTTAGGTAGGTAAAAAAATATATTTTTACCTATTTTTATTATACAAATGGATTTTATTGAAGGTGCAGTATTGGATAATAATTTTTAGAGTGAGGGTTTTTTATGTGCTCAAGAAGATATTTTATGGCATTTCAAACTGATTTCTTCGATTTCCCCAAGAGCTTCGAGAAAGTTCTGTAGCGTTGCTTGCAATAGGGTACTTGCATGAAATTTATAATAAGAAATTGTCTCAATATTTCAAAAATAGAGCCTTGGAAAAGCGTTATCGTGAAAGATTTACTAAAAAAATTTCAATAGTTTCTACCAGTATATATAAGGCCCGCCGCCCATTGTGACTTTTTGTCGCCGTGACTTTCTGTCACTTATGAAAAATGTACTGAGGTCACCGTATTGTCACGTCACCATAATGAGCGCACTCAGTATAGTTTTCATTGCACTTGACTAAGTGACAGAAAGTCACGGCGACAAAAAGTCACAATGGGCGGCGGGCCTAAGTTACTCTATGGTTTCCAAGCTTGACACATGACGTCACTTTTATTTTTTTAGGAAACATTTATTTTACCTGTTTCAGAGAAGGCAAAAGAAACTAAGTGCATACAGTCAACGCATATTTTCCATTTTCTGAAGTTTTTTACTTTATAATGAATGCATCGGAAGATGCATTTCGATTCTTTTCTGAAACTTTTGGAAGTAACAAAGACGCAATTTAACCTTAATTTCGGTTTTTAATATTGAAGTTATCTGTCTGTCAGTGACACATGACTCTATCAATACGACAGTGACATCTCTATCACAGATTAATAAGGCGTAATTTTTTACTAGTGACGTCATTCCGCGTTTTAGCGGCGGAACTTTGAAACGCTCTATTTAATTAATTTTTGCATATATATATTTTCTTTTTCTTGCTTTGTTTAAGTAGGTTATATATCTTTAAAATAGACAGGGGAAAAAATCATGCAAGTACCCTATTTCGACAACGAACTACGAAGCATTTCAATAGAAAATATAGATCCAATTAATTTAACTTGAAACTGGCTAAATGCATTATATAATGCGAAAGTCCATAAAAAGAAGAAAGAAAGGAGAGCTTTTGGTCAGAGAGAAGGTCAATAAAAAAGAAGAAGAAGAAGGTAATCAGGTAATCACGTCGCGTTTTACTTTTGTTGGTGGAATTTTAGTAGTGATGGACGTCAGTTTTATTTCTTTGTTTTGCAAATTAGTTTATCGTGATTAAGTGAATGTGGTGGATTTTGCATAATAGTGATCCATTAGTGATGAACAGTGTGTGGAGTCAATGAAATAAGATGAAATGGAACGTTCATCGGGAGGTTTTCGTTTTACGATACAACTTCCCACAGAGCGTCTTATTATGGCTCAACTGTGAAGAGTTGCTGCTAAAAGTTCCAGTAAAGCATCAAAATTCGAAATGCATCTCACCAATGCATTTTGATGTAAATAACTTCTTTTTTTTTTTATTCTAGCTCCGCCAACATGATCGGCGCCTTTATTATTATTATACACTTTCATACCAGTTCTCGCTTTAATTCCTCTCGCACTTTCATTCATCATACTTTTTCTTTTTGGCATTCATCATCTTTCTTTCTTTTATTGGTTGGGTTGACCAATCTAACTACTTATACAATGTCTATCTAACTATTCTCTTATTTTTATCTAGGACTACAGGTACAGGGTTACGTTCCTTTCTTTTAATTCAATGAGTCAAACAGTTATTTAATTTTAATTTTTTAACAAAATTTTGGTTTCAGGTCTAGCCACCAGCCGCGGGCGCCGGGATGACGGCCAGACGCCGCCCAGCCGATGACCAGCAGCGGGACTCCTACTGGATACGTAAGTACCTTCCTACCAGCGTACAGCATTACTCTAGTCATTACTACATTTTTAACCTAATAATTCATGTACATATATTACCAAACAATTGAAATCTAAACAGTTGCATCTTAATTACAGTCTTGACGGCAAGCGCCACCAGCGGCACACGCCGCAGCGACACCCGCCCCCGATGGCACGCGCCGCAGCGACCCAGCCGCCATGCCGGTGACACGCGCACGCCGCAGCGGCGACCGCCACCATCCCGGAAGCAGGGACCACAGCGGCACCCGCCGACAATTCAGCGCCGGCCGCCGCAGCAGCCCCGGCCGATAGCGGCACGCGCCACCATCTTAACCTAATACAAAAAAACATAAGCACATCGCAATATAATTATCAAAAGAACAAGAACGCAAAAGAAAACAATCAATTACTTCACTCTGCATGGCGCGGCCCCCACCCAGGGCCACAAAAGCGGGCCTCCTAGTCCGAGTCTGAACTATGGTACCCGCGTTCTCGGCCCCACCCCCCCCGCCTCGGGGCCACCCCCAGCGCGACGTTACCACCTGCGAGCCCCAAGAAATCTGCGTCAACGTTTGAAACCCCCATCAAATATTTAATTGGCGGCACCTGATTTACGGGGCACCTGGGGAGTTAGCCGCATGTGGTGTGAATGTAAAAATACTTGGGGAAATCTATGTGGTCCTTTATTAGCCCCTTCATATACTCCGGGTGTTTAATTTGAATGTGCCTGCATATGTTTCTGCTGGTATAGTAGGTACCACATAGCACACATTGGTACCCATTTTTTCCTCCGCCGCCAGTGGGTGTTGGTCCCTCGGGCTCGATGATATTCTCCGCGAAGGTCCCAACAGCAGTGACGTTGATGAGGGCCCTTTTGGCGGGTGCAGCACGCCTAGGCGAAAGCTTGGGAGACAGACGAGGCGGAGGGCCCGGCGAGCGGCCAGACGAACGGCCGACCGTAGGCCGGGGCAGGGCCGGCGGAGGCGGCGGCTGAGAGGAGGCAGCGGGCTCAGACGAAGACGGAGCAGCACTGACGGGGGCAATAGGGAGTCATTGGCTTCGCAGGATCCGCCGGTCTGGGTCTGAGCATCCACCAAGCCCCCGCCCGGCCCACCGTGGCACGAGTGTGTTTCGGGGGGAACTTCCAGAGCTTTGGGGGCGGTGGGGGCCACCGGAACCGCAAGGGCCTCTCGAGCCATGCCAGGGGGAGACTGCAGTGGTGGCGGCTGCGGTTGCAGTTGCGCTGCCACGGAGGGATCGGCGGCGGCAGCTGGGGTGGCGGTAGAGAAGCCAACGGCGTTTGGTAGCCCCGTTTGAGGACTATCCCCCAACACCTCAGGGAGCAGCAGTGCCATGTGCGTATTTAGAATGCCTACCATCTGGGCAATGAAATGGTAGGTGTGACGCGTCTGCGCTGACAGCGCGGCCAGCCTAGCATCCCGGTCCCCATTTACCTTGCGACTATCCTGGAGTTGCTTTTTCAGATGTAAATAACTTCAAAAGAAGAAAAATACTACTGAATTGGCTGTATGTGCTTTCTTATCTTCTCTCTTTTTGTTACTCCAGCATTGTTCGGTTGAATGGTTTTTCTTTCTACATACTTTGCAGAATAGATTCTTTTTGTTTTTCTTTGTAAAGTATGCTTCGGAACTTTGGGGTTCTTCATTTTGTTCAGCACTACCTTTTCTAGCCTGGGACTCTTCTAGTATTTTTATTTTTAAATTCTCAGGACTACGTAGATTGTCCCTAGACTCGATCGCAATGCGAAAGTTTTCATAAGTTGCTGGTAGGCTGTATAATAGCATAATACTTAAAAGTTCTTCTGGAATTATTATATCCATATCACGAAGTTTGTCAACTACGTCCATAAAATTATTTATATGGTCTGAAATATCTTCATCTTTTGTCATTCGTTTCAGCACTAGTAGTTTAGCAACGTCGCTTTACGGGCTGGTCCGGAACTTTGATAGCTTTAAGCTTATCCCAAACGCATTTTGATGTAAGGCAACCTTTTGTCTGTTTCAGCTCAGATGGGGATATTAGCAATAAAATTTCAGCTCTTGCCTTTAAGTCCTCCTTCTTGAAAGCTTCTTTTGTCGCCGCATCTGCTTTCGGGTCTAAAATTTTTGTACCAGTCACAATGTCCCAGAAATCATTCTTGATCAGGACTGCTTGTGCTTGAAGACACCAGGTATCGTAGTTGTTTTTTGTTAGGGCCTCGATGTTTCGAAAATTTGACGTCGAACTCATTTTGAGATTTTCGAGTTTTTATTTTTTCGTGATCCGCCTTAAATCTTTTATTGATAGATTTACGAACGCTCTGCTACCAATTTGTGAGGGAGTGAACACAATAAACTCGCGACATCAAGTAATTAAAGTAAAATATATTAGTATTGGGCTTTACATCATAAACGTCATAAACAGAACAAACAATATAAAATAAACGTCACACGTCTAACACCAAGGAGACTGTTGCGCCTGCCAGTAGGTTTTCACAGTATGTCCTTAGCTTCCTTTGCCTTCCCCATTGGGGCATTGGCCGCATTGGAATAATTAAAAAAAAAAGAAAGAAAGAAAAGGAAACGCACCGATGTTTTTATTTTCCTTAAAATCTATTGGTACTTAAGAATATTTATTTAGATACCTACTAATACAATAATTGTATTCAGATCATATTTAAAGGTTTTTTTTTATGTTCTTTACAAAAAATTTGCATTTATAACTTATTCAACGCTTTGTTAACGACTTTACATCTGTCTGAAGCTGCCATGACTGCCCCAATAACAGCTGATCTGAAACCTGAAAAAACGAATATACCAAGTAATAATATTATAGGTACCTAAAAAATTACAGATTTTGGAAGGACTGTACATTAAGCACCCTCGATTTTTAATAGTTACAATTTTTTTTTGGATAGAATAGTGTGTTTATAGTGTATTTCTCAAATCCGCAAATTACGGAAATTCATAATTTTCGAGAAAAAAAAATAATAAAAACCTTACTCAATTTACGATAATATTTTGACTATGGCGCTTCGCCGGCCGCTACCGCGGCACGCTCGCTGCGCTCGCTCGGCTCGCACGACTTCGTCAACAGTGCAAACCTAACCTAACCAACTCAAGTTTAACAAATTTTCATTTTCATTAGCAAATTATAATAATCAAAGATAATAAATAATATAATCACTTTATCCGAATGTAAAACGAAACAATTCTTACAAAGTCAATGGCAAATGGTTGACACATCGCGGAGTTTTGTATGAAATTGTGAAACTTTAGTATTTTTTTTCTCGAAAACGATGAGTTTCCGTAATTAGGGATTTTATGTGAAGTTATATTAAGCAAAGTCCCACACACATAAAAAATATGAAGCTCTAAATCGCGGGTGCTTATTGTACAGTTGAGCCCAGATTTTATATTCATATAAACAAAAGTGCAAGAAGAGTAATGCAGTTCCACGGGTGGTGAAATCACCTTACTGCATCTGTCGACAATAACGAAATTTGACGCCGCTTAAACACTTTCATATTTTCTTTTTGTGTCGTAGTTTAGAACGGAATAGGGAGTGGATGAAATAAACGCTTTATGAAAGTATCAAAACAAATTATATTATGTAAATCGAAAAGAAACTTCTAAGTCATACCCAGCTAAATCTAAATCATTATCTAAAACGCTGGCTAGATCTAGAACCATTATTAGATATATAGTACAAAGTGTACCAAGGGAGAAAATAGGACACGCGAGGGAAATTTCCAACTTTTTCTCTGGTGCCTCAGACGGAATAAATAGTACATTGTTATCCTAGGGGTGAAAGTAACTTATTTAGTCCCGAGACTAAATAACGAGGGACTAAATAAGTCTTTCTCCCGAGGATAACACTGTGCTTTTCATTACGAGTGCAAGGAAAGTCAAAATAAAAATAGGAATTAGCTAAAGAAAAAAATTAGTGAATTTTATTTTACATAAATCAACCATTAGGTGTGCTACTGGCCAGTAAGTATGCCCCCTATGTCATAAAAAGTCTTTTTCATTACTCATACTCGGAAAGTAGGTCTGAAGTTGCCTGAAAAGCGGGTTGAAAGTAACTCTTTTCAGCCCTAGGGAGAATCGCTTTCAACTGACAACTGTCAAATTATTAAAAAAAAACTAGGTCTATTTTCACATTTCTATTGAACCATGTTTCAACTTTCTATACAGCCAGCGCGATGTAAAATTGAAATAACGTAAAGTTTAAGTATTTTTTATTAATTAAAATAAAATTCACAGTGTTGAAAAGCACAGTGTTACCCTCGGGAGAAAGACTTATTTTGTCCCTCGATCTATTGGCGCCCTCGCTACGCTCGGGTGCCAAACCCCGTCTCGGAACTAAATAAGTTACTTTCACCCCTAGGATAACAATGTACTATTTCATTACTCATTCTCGGAAAGTAGGTCTGAAGTTGCCTGAGAAGCGGGTTGAAAGTAACCCTTTTCAGCCCTAGGGAGAATCGCTTTCAACTGACAGCTGGATACTGCAGAAACTCAAGTTTTTTTTTTTATGTCATAGGGGGCATACTTACTGGCCAGTAGCACATCTAATGGTTGATTTATGTAAAATAAAATTCACTCATTTTTTTCTTTAGCTAATTCCTATTTTTATTTTGAGTTTCCTTGCATTCGTAATGAAAAGCACAGTGTTATCCTCGGGAGAAAGACTTATTTAGTCCCGAGACGGGGTTTGGCGCCTGAGCGTAGCGTTACTTTCACCCCTAGGATAACAATGTACTATTTATTTCGTCTGAGTGTGGTGCACATACATAGGTACTATTTTTTCTCTCGCCGACTCGTCTGAGCTCGCCGGGCCGAAAGTTCGCACTTTCCTCTCGCTGATCCGGGAGAAAAAGGACACTTTCTCTTCGGTCAGCGCGACGAAAGTTCAAACTTTCGACCTGGCGAGAAAAAAATAGTATGTAGATACATTGTACACCTCGGAGAAAAAGTTGGAAATGTCCAACTTTACTCCTTTGGTACGCAATGTATTATTGTAAGTCCAATTAAGAGTGATGATGAATCACAATTTATTTTAACATTATTTATATCCTTGTTTTTGACTACATACGGTATGTTTGAGTCTTGTCTATCTTTCTGTCTGTTCGGGAAAAACTCAAAAACTACTCAATGGAGATTCTCATGCTGCTCAATAGATAGAGTGATTCAAGAGGAAGGTTTGTACGTATAGTTTATCCTAAAATTCCCGCGGGAACTCCGAAATTACCGCGGGTGAAACCGCGGGGACAGCTAGTGGTATATAAACGCACGTGTCGTAAATAATAACTATACGCTTAGTGTGATTTCACTTTAAAAAATGCTGTAAACAGATACTTAAAATAGGAACATAACATCACTTGTTTTAATTTAAGATCGTTCACGATTTTTCATGGCTCTGTTACTTTTAACTAGCTGTGCCCCGCGGTTTCATCCGCGGTAATTTCGGTGATCCCGCGGGAATTCCGGGTTAAAAGTACCTACCCTATGTCCTTCTCTGTACCCCTGACAATGTGCATGCCAAATTTCATCCAAATCCATTCAGCCGTTTTTGCGTGATTGAGTAACAAACATCCTAACATTCAAACATCCACACTTTCGCATTTATAATATAGTAGCATGATTATTTTTTCTAACCATAATTTAAAAAAAAATCGTGAGGCAATATGAAGCACAGTTTTTATAACTATTTATAACCACTATATTAAAAATTCTCCTGCCGATGCACGATGCCGTCAACTCGATCACACCGAAAGAAGATTTAATTTTAATTAAATGTATAGGTATTTCTTTCTATCACCGTTTTGTTCTAGATGGAATGTGCCTTCAGCCGTAGAACCTCCAGGACTAGTAACGTTGTCTTTTAATACGGCTGGGTGCCCACTGCTCTTCACCATAGCAGCAGCTCCAAGAGTCGTCTGGGCAGCCAATTTTAATGCCAAGTCACGTGGCAATCCACATCTAACACCACCGTCTGCTAATGATTCTATTAGCATATATACCTGCAATGTGACAGACATCCTCATTGGGGTAGGTATATGGATATATGTAATTATCATGCAATATAAACAACCAAATAAAAAGGTAAAATTGCTTGCATACAATAGAACTGCGTTCTCTAAAAAGATTAGGTATATCCGCGTTAGCATTAGGTTGATGTTTCTTGTGGATATTTTTAAATTTTGTTTTAGATATTGTGCTACAATTCTCTGAAATAACAGCTCATTTTACAAATACCAGCTGTTAGAAGTGGATATAGCTATTACGGTTTTGGCTTACATAGGCTGGCCCACTGCCGCTGAGAGCTGTGACCGCGTCCATTTGATACTCTGCTATTTCATCACAAGTGCCCACTGCTTGGAAGAGCTTGGTGGCAATTTGAGCGTCAGTATCCGTGGCTTTGGAGCCTCGGCTCAATGCTGCTGCACCCTGTTTTACTAATGCTGGTGTATTTGGCATCACTCTTATTACACGTGCCTCTTGGCCCAGGCTCTAAAAAAATTAAGCGCGTTAGTCTCCTTACTACTCAGACGAAATAAAAAGTTTTTATTTCGTCTGAGCCTTACTATTATAAATGTGTATAGTGCAGTGGCACAGAAAAGCACATAGGGTACCTACTTTTTGTTGCGGGATTCCCGCGGGTACTCCGAAATTAACGAGAGTAAAATTGCGGGGAACAGCTAGTCATTTATTATTTTCTAATAAATAACCATACAATTTATAATCAAACTGAGTTGTAGTATATAATGTACGATTGTTTGTTTTCCCAAATAAAATAAAATTAATTCTCTAGTAATAAAATTAAGAAGGTAGGTAAGTACTTAGGTGTGAAAATTTTCATACTTTTTCAACTGTTTTTATGGTAACGCCCATAGCAACAGATATGAACAGCTTTTCATCGAGTCCGGGCACGTTTTTTACGTCTCTCAGTGCTGTCTCTACTATATCTGGCTTCACTGATACGATCACTACTTCTGATCTCTCTACTACTGGACCGTTTTCAAACAAAGCCGTCGCTCCTAGTTTCTGAAAATTTGAAAGTAAGAACAGTAAGTTTTATATTTCATACTTAATGTTACTACGCCTTTAATATTTTACTTTAGAAGTGGTTCTTTATGATAATAAACGCTCAGGATTCGTTTTTGTGAGGGGAGTATATTAGATTGATACTTATGTTTATTGGTAAAATTGGTCCATGGTAAAAGTAAAATCACCCTGAAAGC
Source organism: Zygaena filipendulae (assembly GCA_907165275.2). Taxonomy (NCBI): domain Eukaryota; kingdom Metazoa; phylum Arthropoda; class Insecta; order Lepidoptera; family Zygaenidae; genus Zygaena; species Zygaena filipendulae. Next base: position 4,199,346 of record OU015674.1, read on the forward strand.
ATCTGCACACGCCACATCTGACACGTGGACGCTTGCTGTTATCTCCTCCGGTCTTGCCAAACCTAGAAAATAAATAAATATGGATATTATTTATTTGTTACCTCCAAAGTACCTAAATACCTATATATTGTATATACTAATATACCACATTATTATTAGGCATCATGTGTCTATTTATGAAAGAGTAGAATTCACGATTCTGTACATTGAATATCTATCTATACTTATAATAAAACTGTAGAGAGGTCAATTCTGTACATTAAATATATATTCAAAATTAATATTGGAGGATGAATGGTGATCGATACTGATGCCAAAAATGCAATCAGTAAATTTTTTGTCTGTCTGTCTGTCTGTCTGTCTGTCTGTCTGTCTGTATGTGCACGCATGGGTCAAAAACTACTGAAGGGATTTTAACAAAACTTGGTACGATTGTAGTCCATACTCGTGGGCAGGTTATAGGCTATTTAACATAACGCTAAGACACATAGGAGCTGAGCACTGACGATAAATTTGAAGCAAGTCGGATGAAAATGCGCTTTCGAGCTCTTTTCCTCGCATACGTTTACTCAATCACGCAAAAACGGCTGAACGGATTTGGATGAAATTTGGCATGCACGTTGTCATGGGTACAGAGAAGGACATATGGTACTTTTTATCCCGGAATGCCCGCGGGAACTCCGAAATTACCGCGGGTGAAACAGCTAGTTTTTAATAAATTTTGACAGGGAGCGATAAAAGAAGAGTTGGTAACCAACTACAAAAATGAGTTTTCAAAATTCTTATCTACCTATCTGTCTGTCTGTCCGTTCACGATAATCACCGAATTTGCTGAACGGAGTGTCATGCGATTTCACTAGTAGAAAGCTTAACCTTGAGCTACATATAAGCTTTGTTTCATTTAAATCAGATGAAAAACAGTTGTCATAATATAAAAACGTTCCATGCGGGTGAAACCGTGAAGCACAGCTAGTTAGATATAAATCGTTACGTACCAGCAGATATAAATCCATTTGCTAAAGCAAATGCCAATCTTCCGCCTCCAATAAATCCGATCTTCATTGCTCGTTGTAACGCTACTGGAAAAATTGTAAGACGTAAGTAGGTAGGTACTTAACATGTAATTAAATTACACTTTGTTTTTCATTTGTAAGCGTAAAAATGAATATTTAGAAAAGATAATTAGTGAAAGTTTTACATTTTTAAATGTTAATCAAATATTTAACGTGTAGTTATCTACTATCTAGCTAAATAAATACGTACCTACACAATAAGGTGTTCTAAAAATATCACAACATGAATGACGAAATACACGTTTTACGTAGTTTCAACTCGTGCGCGTGCGACGTGCGTTACCACCGGCGAATAGATAAATACTGAATAGTGAATGGCTTCGCTATCTTTTTGTAATGAACTTTTATTGTGGGGTTATTTTTTATCAATCGTTTATCACATTTAGCATATTGCGATACGAAAGTCATTTTTGCTTTTTCAGGTAAAGCTCTCCTCTACCTCAAAACCGAATCAGATTACCCCCGTTAGCCCCGTTTGAGGACTATCCCCCAACACCTCAGGGAGCAGCAGTGCCATGTGCGTATTTAGAATGCCTACCATCTGGGCAATGAAATGGTAGGTGTGACGCGTCTGCGCTGACAGCGCGGCCAGCCTAGCATCCCGGTCCCCATTTACCTTGCGACTATCCTGGAGTTGCTTTTTCAGATGTAAATAACTTCAAAAGAAGAAAAATACTACTGAATTGGCTGTATGTGCTTTCTTATCTTCTCTCTTTTTGTTACTCCAGCATTGTTCGGTTGAATGGTTTTTCTTTCTACATACTTTGCAGAATAGATTCTTTTTGTTTTTCTTTGTAAAGTATGCTTCGGAACTTTGGGGTTCTTCATTTTGTTCAGCACTACCTTTTCTAGCCTGGGACTCTTCTAGTATTTTTATTTTTAAATTCTCAGGACTACGTAGATTGTCCCTAGACTCGATCGCAATGCGAAAGTTTTCATAAGTTGCTGGTAGGCTGTATAATAGCATAATACTTAAAAGTTCTTCTGGAATTATTATATCCATATCACGAAGTTTGTCAACTACGTCCATAAAATTATTTATATGGTCTGAAATATCTTCATCTTTTGTCATTCGTTTCAGCACTAGTAGTTTAGCAACGTCGCTTTACGGGCTGGTCCGGAACTTTGATAGCTTTAAGCTTATCCCAAACGCATTTTGATGTAAGGCAACCTTTTGTCTGTTTCAGCTCAGATGGGGATATTAGCAATAAAATTTCAGCTCTTGCCTTTAAGTCCTCCTTCTTGAAAGCTTCTTTTGTCGCCGCATCTGCTTTCGGGTCTAAAATTTTTGTACCAGTCACAATGTCCCAGAAATCATTCTTGATCAGGACTGCTTGTGCTTGAAGACACCAGGTATCGTAGTTGTTTTTTGTTAGGGCCTCGATGTTTCGAAAATTTGACGTCGAACTCATTTTGAGATTTTCGAGTTTTTATTTTTTCGTGATCCGCCTTAAATCTTTTATTGATAGATTTACGAACGCTCTGCTACCAATTTGTGAGGGAGTGAACACAATAAACTCGCGACATCAAGTAATTAAAGTAAAATATATTAGTATTGGGCTTTACATCATAAACGTCATAAACAGAACAAACAATATAAAATAAACGTCACACGTCTAACACCAAGGAGACTGTTGCGCCTGCCAGTAGGTTTTCACAGTATGTCCTTAGCTTCCTTTGCCTTCCCCATTGGGGCATTGGCCGCATTGGAATAATTAAAAAAAAAAGAAAGAAAGAAAAGGAAACGCACCGATGTTTTTATTTTCCTTAAAATCTATTGGTACTTAAGAATATTTATTTAGATACCTACTAATACAATAATTGTATTCAGATCATATTTAAAGGTTTTTTTTTATGTTCTTTACAAAAAATTTGCATTTATAACTTATTCAACGCTTTGTTAACGACTTTACATCTGTCTGAAGCTGCCATGACTGCCCCAATAACAGCTGATCTGAAACCTGAAAAAACGAATATACCAAGTAATAATATTATAGGTACCTAAAAAATTACAGATTTTGGAAGGACTGTACATTAAGCACCCTCGATTTTTAATAGTTACAATTTTTTTTTGGATAGAATAGTGTGTTTATAGTGTATTTCTCAAATCCGCAAATTACGGAAATTCATAATTTTCGAGAAAAAAAAATAATAAAAACCTTACTCAATTTACGATAATATTTTGACTATGGCGCTTCGCCGGCCGCTACCGCGGCACGCTCGCTGCGCTCGCTCGGCTCGCACGACTTCGTCAACAGTGCAAACCTAACCTAACCAACTCAAGTTTAACAAATTTTCATTTTCATTAGCAAATTATAATAATCAAAGATAATAAATAATATAATCACTTTATCCGAATGTAAAACGAAACAATTCTTACAAAGTCAATGGCAAATGGTTGACACATCGCGGAGTTTTGTATGAAATTGTGAAACTTTAGTATTTTTTTTCTCGAAAACGATGAGTTTCCGTAATTAGGGATTTTATGTGAAGTTATATTAAGCAAAGTCCCACACACATAAAAAATATGAAGCTCTAAATCGCGGGTGCTTATTGTACAGTTGAGCCCAGATTTTATATTCATATAAACAAAAGTGCAAGAAGAGTAATGCAGTTCCACGGGTGGTGAAATCACCTTACTGCATCTGTCGACAATAACGAAATTTGACGCCGCTTAAACACTTTCATATTTTCTTTTTGTGTCGTAGTTTAGAACGGAATAGGGAGTGGATGAAATAAACGCTTTATGAAAGTATCAAAACAAATTATATTATGTAAATCGAAAAGAAACTTCTAAGTCATACCCAGCTAAATCTAAATCATTATCTAAAACGCTGGCTAGATCTAGAACCATTATTAGATATATAGTACAAAGTGTACCAAGGGAGAAAATAGGACACGCGAGGGAAATTTCCAACTTTTTCTCTGGTGCCTCAGACGGAATAAATAGTACATTGTTATCCTAGGGGTGAAAGTAACTTATTTAGTCCCGAGACTAAATAACGAGGGACTAAATAAGTCTTTCTCCCGAGGATAACACTGTGCTTTTCATTACGAGTGCAAGGAAAGTCAAAATAAAAATAGGAATTAGCTAAAGAAAAAAATTAGTGAATTTTATTTTACATAAATCAACCATTAGGTGTGCTACTGGCCAGTAAGTATGCCCCCTATGTCATAAAAAGTCTTTTTCATTACTCATACTCGGAAAGTAGGTCTGAAGTTGCCTGAAAAGCGGGTTGAAAGTAACTCTTTTCAGCCCTAGGGAGAATCGCTTTCAACTGACAACTGTCAAATTATTAAAAAAAAACTAGGTCTATTTTCACATTTCTATTGAACCATGTTTCAACTTTCTATACAGCCAGCGCGATGTAAAATTGAAATAACGTAAAGTTTAAGTATTTTTTATTAATTAAAATAAAATTCACAGTGTTGAAAAGCACAGTGTTACCCTCGGGAGAAAGACTTATTTTGTCCCTCGATCTATTGGCGCCCTCGCTACGCTCGGGTGCCAAACCCCGTCTCGGAACTAAATAAGTTACTTTCACCCCTAGGATAACAATGTACTATTTCATTACTCATTCTCGGAAAGTAGGTCTGAAGTTGCCTGAGAAGCGGGTTGAAAGTAACCCTTTTCAGCCCTAGGGAGAATCGCTTTCAACTGACAGCTGGATACTGCAGAAACTCAAGTTTTTTTTTTTATGTCATAGGGGGCATACTTACTGGCCAGTAGCACATCTAATGGTTGATTTATGTAAAATAAAATTCACTCATTTTTTTCTTTAGCTAATTCCTATTTTTATTTTGAGTTTCCTTGCATTCGTAATGAAAAGCACAGTGTTATCCTCGGGAGAAAGACTTATTTAGTCCCGAGACGGGGTTTGGCGCCTGAGCGTAGCGTTACTTTCACCCCTAGGATAACAATGTACTATTTATTTCGTCTGAGTGTGGTGCACATACATAGGTACTATTTTTTCTCTCGCCGACTCGTCTGAGCTCGCCGGGCCGAAAGTTCGCACTTTCCTCTCGCTGATCCGGGAGAAAAAGGACACTTTCTCTTCGGTCAGCGCGACGAAAGTTCAAACTTTCGACCTGGCGAGAAAAAAATAGTATGTAGATACATTGTACACCTCGGAGAAAAAGTTGGAAATGTCCAACTTTACTCCTTTGGTACGCAATGTATTATTGTAAGTCCAATTAAGAGTGATGATGAATCACAATTTATTTTAACATTATTTATATCCTTGTTTTTGACTACATACGGTATGTTTGAGTCTTGTCTATCTTTCTGTCTGTTCGGGAAAAACTCAAAAACTACTCAATGGAGATTCTCATGCTGCTCAATAGATAGAGTGATTCAAGAGGAAGGTTTGTACGTATAGTTTATCCTAAAATTCCCGCGGGAACTCCGAAATTACCGCGGGTGAAACCGCGGGGACAGCTAGTGGTATATAAACGCACGTGTCGTAAATAATAACTATACGCTTAGTGTGATTTCACTTTAAAAAATGCTGTAAACAGATACTTAAAATAGGAACATAACATCACTTGTTTTAATTTAAGATCGTTCACGATTTTTCATGGCTCTGTTACTTTTAACTAGCTGTGCCCCGCGGTTTCATCCGCGGTAATTTCGGTGATCCCGCGGGAATTCCGGGTTAAAAGTACCTACCCTATGTCCTTCTCTGTACCCCTGACAATGTGCATGCCAAATTTCATCCAAATCCATTCAGCCGTTTTTGCGTGATTGAGTAACAAACATCCTAACATTCAAACATCCACACTTTCGCATTTATAATATAGTAGCATGATTATTTTTTCTAACCATAATTTAAAAAAAAATCGTGAGGCAATATGAAGCACAGTTTTTATAACTATTTATAACCACTATATTAAAAATTCTCCTGCCGATGCACGATGCCGTCAACTCGATCACACCGAAAGAAGATTTAATTTTAATTAAATGTATAGGTATTTCTTTCTATCACCGTTTTGTTCTAGATGGAATGTGCCTTCAGCCGTAGAACCTCCAGGACTAGTAACGTTGTCTTTTAATACGGCTGGGTGCCCACTGCTCTTCACCATAGCAGCAGCTCCAAGAGTCGTCTGGGCAGCCAATTTTAATGCCAAGTCACGTGGCAATCCACATCTAACACCACCGTCTGCTAATGATTCTATTAGCATATATACCTGCAATGTGACAGACATCCTCATTGGGGTAGGTATATGGATATATGTAATTATCATGCAATATAAACAACCAAATAAAAAGGTAAAATTGCTTGCATACAATAGAACTGCGTTCTCTAAAAAGATTAGGTATATCCGCGTTAGCATTAGGTTGATGTTTCTTGTGGATATTTTTAAATTTTGTTTTAGATATTGTGCTACAATTCTCTGAAATAACAGCTCATTTTACAAATACCAGCTGTTAGAAGTGGATATAGCTATTACGGTTTTGGCTTACATAGGCTGGCCCACTGCCGCTGAGAGCTGTGACCGCGTCCATTTGATACTCTGCTATTTCATCACAAGTGCCCACTGCTTGGAAGAGCTTGGTGGCAATTTGAGCGTCAGTATCCGTGGCTTTGGAGCCTCGGCTCAATGCTGCTGCACCCTGTTTTACTAATGCTGGTGTATTTGGCATCACTCTTATTACACGTGCCTCTTGGCCCAGGCTCTAAAAAAATTAAGCGCGTTAGTCTCCTTACTACTCAGACGAAATAAAAAGTTTTTATTTCGTCTGAGCCTTACTATTATAAATGTGTATAGTGCAGTGGCACAGAAAAGCACATAGGGTACCTACTTTTTGTTGCGGGATTCCCGCGGGTACTCCGAAATTAACGAGAGTAAAATTGCGGGGAACAGCTAGTCATTTATTATTTTCTAATAAATAACCATACAATTTATAATCAAACTGAGTTGTAGTATATAATGTACGATTGTTTGTTTTCCCAAATAAAATAAAATTAATTCTCTAGTAATAAAATTAAGAAGGTAGGTAAGTACTTAGGTGTGAAAATTTTCATACTTTTTCAACTGTTTTTATGGTAACGCCCATAGCAACAGATATGAACAGCTTTTCATCGAGTCCGGGCACGTTTTTTACGTCTCTCAGTGCTGTCTCTACTATATCTGGCTTCACTGATACGATCACTACTTCTGATCTCTCTACTACTGGACCGTTTTCAAACAAAGCCGTCGCTCCTAGTTTCTGAAAATTTGAAAGTAAGAACAGTAAGTTTTATATTTCATACTTAATGTTACTACGCCTTTAATATTTTACTTTAGAAGTGGTTCTTTATGATAATAAACGCTCAGGATTCGTTTTTGTGAGGGGAGTATATTAGATTGATACTTATGTTTATTGGTAAAATTGGTCCATGGTAAAAGTAAAATCACCCTGAAAGCATCTGCACACGCCACATCTGACACGTGGACGCTTGCTGTTATCTCCTCCGGTCTTGCCAAACCTAGAAAATAAATAAATATGGATATTATTTATTTGTTACCTCCAAAGTACCTAAATACCTATATATTGTATATACTAATATACCACATTATTATTAGGCATCATGTGTCTATTTATGAAAGAGTAGAATTCACGATTCTGTACATTGAATATCTATCTATACTTATAATAAAACTGTAGAGAGGTCAATTCTGTACATTAAATATATATTCAAAATTAATATTGGAGGATGAATGGTGATCGATACTGATGCCAAAAATGCAATCAGTAAATTTTTTGTCTGTCTGTCTGTCTGTCTGTCTGTCTGTCTGTCTGTATGTGCACGCATGGGTCAAAAACTACTGAAGGGATTTTAACAAAACTTGGTACGATTGTAGTCCATACTCGTGGGCAGGTTATAGGCTATTTAACATAACGCTAAGACACATAGGAGCTGAGCACTGACGATAAATTTGAAGCAAGTCGGATGAAAATGCGCTTTCGAGCTCTTTTCCTCGCATACGTTTACTCAATCACGCAAAAACGGCTGAACGGATTTGGATGAAATTTGGCATGCACGTTGTCATGGGTACAGAGAAGGACATATGGTACTTTTTATCCCGGAATGCCCGCGGGAACTCCGAAATTACCGCGGGTGAAACAGCTAGTTTTTAATAAATTTTGACAGGGAGCGATAAAAGAAGAGTTGGTAACCAACTACAAAAATGAGTTTTCAAAATTCTTATCTACCTATCTGTCTGTCTGTCCGTTCACGATAATCACCGAATTTGCTGAACGGAGTGTCATGCGATTTCACTAGTAGAAAGCTTAACCTTGAGCTACATATAAGCTTTGTTTCATTTAAATCAGATGAAAAACAGTTGTCATAATATAAAAACGTTCCATGCGGGTGAAACCGTGAAGCACAGCTAGTTAGATATAAATCGTTACGTACCAGCAGATATAAATCCATTTGCTAAAGCAAATGCCAATCTTCCGCCTCCAATAAATCCGATCTTCATTGCTCGTTGTAACGCTACTGGAAAAATTGTAAGACGTAAGTAGGTAGGTACTTAACATGTAATTAAATTACACTTTGTTTTTCATTTGTAAGCGTAAAAATGAATATTTAGAAAAGATAATTAGTGAAAGTTTTACATTTTTAAATGTTAATCAAATATTTAACGTGTAGTTATCTACTATCTAGCTAAATAAATACGTACCTACACAATAAGGTGTTCTAAAAATATCACAACATGAATGACGAAATACACGTTTTACGTAGTTTCAACTCGTGCGCGTGCGACGTGCGTTACCACCGGCGAATAGATAAATACTGAATAGTGAATGGCTTCGCTATCTTTTTGTAATGAACTTTTATTGTGGGGTTATTTTTTATCAATCGTTTATCACATTTAGCATATTGCGATACGAAAGTCATTTTTGCTTTTTCAGGTAAAGCTCTCCTCTACCTCAAAACCGAATCAGATTACCCCATTGAGGTTGTTTGTTAAACTTTCACACCTCAGTGTGTGAATAAAAAAAATGCAAAACTATTGAAAGAATTTTATATCCTCGTTGAAATACTCATACAAATATGTATATACCTATACTTATTAATCCAGGAGGTAAATTTTAATCACCGAATCAAAATACCTGAATGCCAGATGAGCATCATGCATCGTGATTCTTATCGTTGATCCTGCATATTTTATACCTATCTACTAATATTAGGTACATCCGCAAATAGGTACCTACAAGAAAATAAAATAATATATCTATACCTAAAAAAAGGATAATTCCCGTTTTTCGTTTTTATCACTTGATTCTTATGGATACCTACTAAAAAGGTAAATATAACCATATACCAACCATAGGTAGGTAAGGTACATGATATTTTACGACTTTATTTGCTCACTAGCTGTTCTGCGCGGTCTCACCCACACAAATTTTTTAGTTTCCGTCGGAATTTGGGATAAAAAGTACCCTTTGTCCTCAGACGAAATTATTTCGTCTGAGCCTTTGTCACTCAAGACTACCGTAGCTTTCCATACATAAATAATTATTGAAATCGGTCCAGTAGTTTTTGAGTTTATTGTTTATTTGTTACAAACATACAAAAATACAAATCTTTTCTCTTTGTAATGTTAGTATAGTATTATAATACTATTATTATTATACCTGTGGTATATTGTAGACTATAGTTAGTTTTTGTACGCAGGCAATGTGATTAACATTATATCGCGAAAATAATAGGTACTTAATCATTGTTATGGGTCTTTACATAGCTCATGTAGAGTAGAGTAGCAACGAGTAAATATGCGTAGCCAATTGCCATCTCTCGTTCAGCCTTGAACACAATTTGTCGTCTAACTAGTACTAACAAAACAACTGCATTTAACAATATAGTCGGTCGCGACTTTTACAGTAACAGAGTTCAACATGCTCTACACTCTACATTATAGCTCCCACTCTCTACGAAGATTATTTTTCTGATATACTTTATTACTGTAGGTAGGTACTTTAAAGTCGAAATTGGAGCCGTTTTTTTAATGCCTTGGGGAAGTTCGGACACTCGTGGTCTCAAACTTCTGCAGCGATTATTAATAATTTTATTGCACTTAATAACACCATTTTGTGGGTGCAGAAAATTCATCTAAAGTTGAATTAATTGGTACTAGAACTATTAAGGCGCATGGAGTCGTGAAACGATCATTTTTGAGGCCCTAAAGCTCATAAATTAGCCTACTGACGATTCCAGAATTAACATATATTAAAGATTGATATATGAACTTCAATCTGAGCATTTAAATAAATTGTAGTCTACAAAATACTATTCAAAAAAAAACATTGAAATGAAGCTGTTTTCAACTTGAAATACGCTACTGCTTCTAAACTACAAGTGATAATTTCACGATTCTTTCAGGAAAAGATTGCTAACTTGTTTAACTTAAAACTGAGCATTTATCGTTCCAAAATAATACATAGTTTTGACGAAATGTTTTTTATACCACATTCACTACAAATGGTCACGAGCGGGTCCGTGCGCGGGCGACGGGAGTCAGTCTGGCGCTGGCATTCAAACGGGTAGGCTGTGCGTCGCGCTGTCGCAATCCGCTTGGTTACGCCAAATTAATTTTGTGAGCAAAATAAGGTAGCGACATCAAAAATGCCACGAAAAAAAAAGCTGCAAAAAGTTGGGCAACTGGACTTCACTGAATTTTAATTATTGGTTCATTGTATTTTTTTGTAACAAAAGGCAATTTTATAAACACATTTTTGTTTTATTACTTTCTTTTACTAAATTAATCAATAAATTAATAAAAATAAAAATATACAGCTACAGCATTTTAGATATCGGAAAATATACAGCAATTTTCTATCTGCATACAAATCGAAGAATGCTGTAAGTAGTAAAACCTGTTTCCTTGTAACTTTAGTGAAAATATTTTAATTGCAACTAACATTAAGGTGGGTCTAAAGGTCTAGTTTTCATACAAACTGCCGTAGCTATATTAAAGGCATTCCGCCTGTTTTTATTTATTAGACTTCATTTAATAAAATACTACTACTTGTTACGATAACGCACAGCCCAAAATCTTTGCATATTATAGTGAAGAAATAACATAATTACAATCATTTCAAAATGAATTAAATTTCGGTCGAACCTTTGCTTGTGTGAGAGAACGAATACACTTATAAGTGTACGAAAATGGCGGCCCGGTCTATAAACAGCTGTAGTTAGGCTGTAGACTGACAAGTCCCCCGAATGCAGTAGTTTGTAGTGAATTCCAAAAGGATCACAAGGTGGCGCGGCGTTGTGCCGTGAGTTTTGACAATTTTGCCTACCAAGATAATTTAGAATTGTATTTGAAAATATACCTATTACTGATGTAGTAGGTACCTATTAGTAGCCGAAGCGAATACAAATAACTTGTGGAAAGTTGGAAAAGACGTTTTGGTTCTGCGTCACGTACGATGAGGTATAACGTAACTTACGGGTAAAAGTATTTTATATTTTTGTGTTGAATAAATTCTTGCTATCTCTTTCTTGTTTTCACGATGAGTAAAAGAGAGAGACCATATTTTCGAAAGGTTGTATCTCGGCCTGGGGTGATAAAATTCAGCGTTTATCTCCAAATTCTCCGATGCAATGAAAATAATATTTTTATTGTGTCTTATGTGACCACGTGATGCAACGTGTGTTCCGAGATATAGTCTCGGAACTACAAGTTACAGACCCATCGTGTTGGTACTCAAACGTCATGTTTTCGTGATATCTATGTGATCACGTGGTCAAATTTCCAATAACCTATATCTCGGAAACTACAAGTTACAGACCCATCGTGTTGGTACTCAAACTTCATGTTTTCGTGATATCTATGTGATCACATGGTCAAATTTTCAACAAGCTATATCTCGGAAACTACAAGTTACAGACCCATCGTGTTGGTACTCAAACTTCATGTTTTCGTGATATCTATGTGATCACGTGATCAAATCTTCGATAGCCTGTATCTCGGAAACTACAAGTTACAGACCCATCGTGTTGGTACTCAAACTTCATGTTTTCGTCATATCTATGTGATCACGTGGTCAAATTTTCGATAGCCTATATCTCGGAAACTACAAGTTACAAACCCATCGTGTTGGTACTCAAACTTCATGTTTTCGTCATATCTATGTGATCACGTGGTCAAATATTCGATAGGCTATATCTCGGAAACTACAAGTTACAGACCCATCGTGTTGGTACTCAAACTTCATGTTTTCGTGATATCTATGTGATCACGTGGTCAAATTTTCGATAGCCTGTATCTCGGAATCTACAAGTTACAGACCCATCGTGTTGGTACTCAAACTTCATGTTTTCGTCATATCTATGTGATCACGTGGTCAAATTTTCGATAGCCTATATCTCGGAAACTACAAGTTACAGACCCATCGTGTTGGTACTCAAACTTCATGTTTTCGTCATATCTATGTGATCACGTGATCAAATGTTAGATAGCCTATATCTCGGAAAATACAAGTTACAGACCCGTCGTGTTGGTACTCGAACTTCATGTTTTCGTCATATCTATGTGATCACGTGGTCAAATATTCGATAGGCTATATCTCGGAAACTACAAGTTACAGACCCATCGTGTTGGTACTCAAACTTCATGTTTTCGTGATATCTATGTGATCACGTGGTCAAATTTTCGATAGCCTGTATCTCGGAATCTACAAGTTACAGACCCATCGTGTTGGTACTCAAACTTCATGTTTTCGTCATATCTATGTGATCACGTGGTCAAATTTTCGATAGCCTATATCTCGGAAACTACAAGTTACAGACCCATCGTGTTGGTACTCAAACTTCATGTTTTCGTCATATCTATGTGATCACGTGATCAAATGTTAGATAGCCTATATCTCGGAAAATACAAGTTACAGACCCGTCGTGTTGGTACTCGAACTTCATGTTTTCGTCATATCTATGTGATCACGTGGTCAAATATTCGATAGGCTATATCTCGGAAACTACAAGTTACAGACCCATCGTGTTGGTACTCAAACTTCATGTTTTCGTGATATCTATGTGATCACGTGATCAAATCTTCGATAGCCTGTATCTCGGAAACTACAAGTTACAGACCCATCGTGTTGGTACTCAAACTTCATGTTTTCGTCATATCTATGTGATCACGTGGTCAAATATTCGATAGGCTATATCTCGGAAACTACAAGTTACAGACCCATCGTGTTGGTACTCAAACTTCATGTTTTCGTGATATCTATGTGATCACGTGGTCAAATTTTCGATAGCCTGTATCTCGGAATCTACAAGTTACAGACCCATCGTGTTGGTACTCAAACTTCATGTTTTCGTCATATCTATGTGATCACGTGGTCAAATTTTCGATAGCCTATATCTCGGAAACTACAAGTTACAGACCCATCGTGTTGGTACTCAAACTTCATGTTTTCGTCATATCTATGTGATCACGTGATCTAATGTTAGATAGCCTATATCTCGGAAAATACAAGTTACAGACCCGTCGTGTTGGTACTCGAACTTCATGTTTTCGTCATATCTATGTGATCACGTGGTCAAATATTCGATAGGCTATATCTCGGAAACTACAAGTTACAGACCCATCGTGTTGGTACTCAAACTTCATGTTTTCGTGATATCTATGTGATCACGAGATCAAATCTTCGATAGCCTGTATCTCGGAAACTACAAGTTACAGACCCATCGTGTTGGTACTCAAACTTCATGTTTTCTTCATATCTATGTGATCACGTGGTCAAAAAGTGGAATCGAAATCTAAGGTTTGAACACAAGATTTTCACGATTCATAGTTTACAAAAAAAGACGCACACCACCGAGACTCTTGTTGAGGTAGCCAAATTACGAATCCTAATCGTCTAGTATTAATCGATTTGCATGTGTGTGTGACTACGTTTCGGCCAGTTATTCGATATTTTCGTGTAGTTAAAGGATAATAATGCGCGTAAAGCCATATAAAAATTTTAAATTAAAGATGTATTAAACACTCATCCTCTCGCAGCCATCATCAAAATCTATTTTTTAACCTTGTGATTCTCTGTAAATTGAGAAAACTCTTTTATGGCGCCGTCCGCGGCCTCTATCGGATAAGAGCTGCATAATCTGGCGGAGCGCACCCTTAACTTAACAAAACTATGTACAAAAAAAAATCATAATTCTGTCAGTTCTTGTTAAAAAGTTGCTTTATTTTCAATTTTATAAAAAAAATGTTTCTGGTGAAAAGTTGGTGTTTTGTTACTTACAGCAAATATGTTTTCTTACGGCGAAAATTTTGATTAGTCTACTACTTTTTTCTGGGACGATATAAATTAAAAATAAATTCGGTACCTAAAGGTACCAAATAGGTACACTAAATATGTGAAAAGAAAAAAATCAATTTGTGTATAGGTACTAAATTGTACTAAATAAGTACTAAATTGTAAAATAATAAATTAATTTAACTACCTATTTAACTACGAATTTGATATCATTAATCCTTTATAGTAAAATTACAATATAATAAAAATAAACATCAATAATTATTTACCTTCATTATTAAAGTATTAAAATAAAACATAAAAAATACGATATAAAAATATTTGCATGACTCAATGTAATATCAATTAAAATAATGATAGATTTGATGGAGTGCCGATAACTGTTCCACTGACCCTACGTACATTATCGCGCGATGTTTGGGTGCGGGTAGCGGGGGCGAGAAAATTAGGCCACGCCTCAACGCCCAAGGTCGTTGGCGACACCACGAGCCTTAAAGTGGAAATGAAGAGAATGGAAAAAGTAATAAGTTTTTTACTGTCTTGGAAAAATGTTGATGTAGGTACATTAGAGGTAGGATATTCTTTGTCCCCTCTAGGTACTCTACTACTCATTTTGGGTCTGGACTCTAGAATCTCGTAAGCTTTTATGGGCTGTTGTTTGTAAAAGTTTGTCAGTTGATTTGAAGGCGTATCACGTAAAAACAGCTGGATGGTTTTGAAAGATACTTGACTTGTAAATAGGTAGGTATATCATATTCTGTCTTGAACATCCTTTTTAGGGTTCTGTACTCTGTAGGTACCTCAAAAGGAAAAAAAAAGCCACCCTTATAGGATCACTTGGTTGTCCGTCTGTCTTCGTCCGTCAAAAGTCAAGACCTTAATATCGGGAACGGGTGGAGTTATCATGTTGAAATTAATACGTGTATATACTCCTTTGTTTGAAATCGCGAGTCTGTAGTGAGTTTATTTCATACTAGCTGTTCCCCGAAGTTTTACCCGCGTTAAATTCGAAGTTCCGCGAGAATTCTGACATAAAATTAACCCATAATAACCGTGTAGTATGCAAAATTTAATGCAAATTCATCCGCGTTAATTTCGGAGTTCCTGCGGGAATTCTGGGGTAAAAAGTACCCTATGTCCTTTTCTGTACCTCTGACAACGTGCATGCAAAATATTATGATGATCGATTTAACCGTTAAGGCATGAAAGCGTAACATACAGACAGACAGAGTTACTTTTGCATTTATAATATTAGTAGGCATTCTTAACAAACCACCCGGTTAATATAATTTAATTATGCGTTTACTTACATTTCATCATATTGATTTCGAATTATTTTAAAACGTCTGGTTGAACTATTGTTATAATTTAAATTTCAAAATTAACTAAATATTAAAATGCACACTTAACATCAATCAACGTGAACAACGTTGGTACAACAACAAATTTTAATAATTACAATTTTTATTCAATTAAATATTGAATTCGTATCGCTGCATGAAAGGATTTATCCCAACGCGCTCATCAAATGAACTACATTGGACTCACTAACGTACCTAATAAGTACTATATGGAGCAAGCAACAATAACACACTGTAGGTAGGTACTAGATTGATAACGAATAAAATGCTCAGTCAGGAGTAACTTAATATTAGACCGATAAAGTAGGTAAGTAACACAAATTCCTAATATTATGGTTGGGTGATCGATAATTCTATATAATGTTTTGATACATTATTTTATTATTTACGTTTCTTTTCTCATTAGGTACCTTAGGTAGGTGTTGAATACTATCAAATAAAAATTTTATTTTTCCCAATGATATTTTATATTTTAAATTAATTTTTATTATAGGTGCATATTCAAAAAGTGCCCAATAGCAGATTTTTATTAATTCAAATGGTATTTAACAAAAATACCTACCTAGTTAAAATATAGCGGCGTACCTACCTACCTATAATAGTAGATTATGCACCTAGGGGGAAAAGCAGTGTCTTACGTCACTGGCGGCATATTGGATCCTGAGCGAAACGAGGGACTCTAGAGTTAATTCCCGAGCGAAGCGAGGGAGTTATGTAGTGTCATGAGTGAAGCGAGGGATTTATGTAGAGTCCTGAGTGATGCGAGAGGTTCAAGCTGCCCAAGATGTCAGACGAAGACAGACTTTATGCTCGAGGTGAATACTCTACTTTTCATAACTACTCTACGATACGATAAATCTCAGGCGTTAGAGCTACATATACCAACTTAGTTAAAAAAGCAAAGAGGGTTTTTCGAAAATCGAACTGGCTACCACAGGGATATCACATAACTGATAACAAGAAAAAAAAAATACTATAAATTTTATCGTTCCAAATCCAAATTGTCGAGCCGGTGGTTAGAAAAAATAATAGCATAATTCAACAAGAATGCTTTACATTATTATTATTATTATATTGCTTTATTTTATTACCTTCCTAATTTAAAAAAAAGCATTGAAAGCGAATGGGACAAAATATAAGCTTTTATTTTTTCAATCCCTACGAAAAATAAATGAAACTGAATAAAAGGCAACAACAACATTTTAAATTCCGTAGAACAACATTTACATCAATGAAAATGATTCTAATTCAGAATTCTTATCGTTAGCATCTTAAGCGCTTATTACACATTACAATCTGGCAGACAAGACACCAATCTAGGAAATTGTAAGGTGTAATCAATGTTAGAACAGTTGGACGCAGATAAGCAATAACATGTTAACCCACAAAACGAAGTTATTGATTCAGAACGATTTATTGAGCGTTAGAGAACGTTTTTAATTATGTTTTTAGCTTATTACATTGTTTAAATATGTAACTAAATATTGAACATAAAAATTTTGAAACAAAATGGCGCTATAATTTTAAAACTTTAATTTACTCAAAATTTCTCCAGTGTGGGTTAACACACTATTGCTTATCTATGTCCAGTTTGGGTCCAATTTAGTGAGATTGGAGGGTGGGTCCCAATCTACTTCTCCCCAGATTGGTTACGATCTAGGGCAGTGTAATCGCGTCGGATCCAACTTAGAATCGGTGAGTGAGACAGAGAGCGAGTGATCACACTACATTAAAATGTACCCTAAACTAGTCATTATAAGGTACAATTTAGTGTAGTGTAATCACTCGCTCTCTCTCTCGTATCTGATTTATTAACCTTCTCGCCATAATATGGACGCAGATAAGCATTAACATGTTAACCCACAATATTGTTATTGATTCAAAACGCTTTATTGACAGTTACAGAGCGTTTTTTAATTATGTGTTTACCTTATTACATTGTTTAAATACCAAAAAACAAAACAAAATGACGATATGATTATAAAACACGATTTATTCGAAATTTCTCCAATGTGGGTTAACACACTATTGCTTATCTATGTCCCCAAATTTGTTACGATACAGCGACTAGTTGGCGCACGCGCTTCGTTCGAGATGGATGTGTACGAGGTAGCGCGCAGCGTATGCAAATTACATGACGTACCCTACGTCTTTTATAAGAAACTAGCTGTTCCCGCGGTTTTACCTGCGGTAATTTTGAAGTTCCCACGGGAGTAAGTACCCTATGTCCTTCTCTATACCTGTGAAAACAGGCATGAAAAACTTGCAAAATTTATTGAGCCGTTAAGTCGTGAAAGCGTAACAAACAAATAAACAAACTCACTTTCGCATTTATAATATTAGTGAGGATTTAATAAAAAAAATCGACATGAACGTGACTACCTACTTATTAGATACTAGCTGTCCCCCGTGATTTCACCTGCGGTAAATTCGGAATACAAACAAACTAAATTGGATACAATTTAGAATCAGTGAGTGAGAGAGAGAAAGAGCGAGTGATCATACTACACTAAATTGCACCCTAAATCGACCACTCTAGGGTACATTTTAACGTAGTGTGATCACTCGCTCTCTCTCTCACACCGACCCTAGATTGGTGCCGACGCGACGCGATTACACTGCCCTAGATCGTAACCAATTTAGGGAGAAGTAGATAATTTCACCAAATTGGATTCTAACTGTTCTAAACTTCGATTAAACCTTCCGATTTCCTTAATTGGTGTCGGACAAATTGTAAAGTACTTGAAATATTCTAAAAGTCTTCCACCAAATCACCAAACACCTTAAATTTCGCCAGATCTGGTGAAAAGTGACAACACTGCCAAATTGGCAGTCCAATTTAGTGTCGTGTACTCACTCGCTTCCGATTTAGGGCCCTAGATTGGTGCCTTGAAATTGTAAAATGTAATAAGTGCTTTATACAATCTTGCATATATTTTAATTTTGTGATATTACAAATGCAATAAAATGAAACGTCATCTTCTTGATTTTTACACTGGCAATTTTAAAATTTTCCAATTGTTTATGGAGAGGACTTTTGGCGGCATTTGAGCAAAATGGACGTCAGTTAATTTATTTCTTTATTTTACAGGTTAGTTTATCGTGGTTAATCCATAGATTTAGAATTTTTTTTGCTACGCTACATTCTAAATCTATGGGTTAATCTTGTGTAAACGTAGTGAAATTAGCATAAAAGTGATCCATTACTGATGAGCAGTCTGTGGAAACAGTGAAATTAGATGCAATGGGATGTTCGCTGGGAGATTATCGTTTTACCATAAAACTTCCCACAGAGCATCCAATTACGGTTCAATTGTGAAAAACTCCTTCCAGAAGTCCCGGCAAAGCATCGAAATGCATTTCGATGTAAATAACTTAAGATTAAGAAAGAAACAACTGAATTGGCTGTATGGACTAAGTTTCCTTTGCCTTCCCATTAGGGGGTATAAATCTCAGGTATTTTAACAAAAAATTGTTTATGGAGGGTAGAGGCAAAGTAGAGGTACCAGAGCGTAGACGCAGAGAGGTACAAGGAGAATCATCTTGAATATGAAAAAGTATACTTCGAAATGCATTAAAAAGGTAGCGCCATATTAGCATCAGGTTTAATTTTAAAGGATAGCGCCAAAATTTATTAGAAATAGGCAAGGAAAGAGTAATAGGGTACTTGCAATAAATTTATAACAACAAATTGTGTGAATATTTTAAAAACATTTAGCATTATCGTGAACGAGTTACTAAAAAATTATCAATAGTTTCCAAAATATTCAACTTTTAATTTTGTGAAACGGAACGTTGCAATGAAACACCAATCACAGCCATGCATATAATATTACGTCACTTTTATTTTTTGTGGAAATATTTTACCTCAGAAGAATATGCTTTAGTTATTCTTCTGAGTATTTTACTCTTTCAGGGAAGGCAAAAGAAATTAAGTGCATACAGTCACACATTTTCCTTTTTCTGAAGTCTTTTACTTTAAAATGGATTGGTAAATCGGTAACTTTTCGAAGTAACTCGACACAGTTCAACCTTATTTTCCTCTTTATAATATATTGAAGTTATCTCTCTGTCAGTGTCACATGACCCTCTTAATACGACAGTGACATCTGTATCACAGATTAATAAGGCGTAATTTTTAACTGTTGACGTCATTCCACGTTTCCGCAAAGTAGAAACTTTCCCTGTTTTCCAATTAAAGAACTTACGCGCATTATGCGGCATAATGGTCAACGTTGAATGTTTCACCTACATTATG
Organism: Zygaena filipendulae; assembly: GCA_907165275.2. NCBI lineage: Eukaryota > Metazoa > Arthropoda > Insecta > Lepidoptera > Zygaenidae > Zygaena > Zygaena filipendulae. The sequence goes on from OU015674.1 coordinate 4,219,302, forward strand.
CGCCACTGAGTCGCATTATGCTCTATTATGCTCTGTAATTGGAAAACAGGGATTGAAACGCTCTATTTAATTAATTTATGTATATATTTTTTTCTTTTTCTTGCGTTGTTTTAAGTAGGCCATATCTTTAAAATAAAGTGGAAAAAAATTCATGCAAGTACCCTATTCCGCCTTGATAAGTTAGGGTAAATTTATATAATAATAATCATCAATATATTTATATGGGTATATTTATATAATAATACATTTTATACAAATATCTAAATTTATAAAAATATAAAATAAATAAATAAAAGAATTTTTTATTTGCTAGCACAAATTACAGTACAAGTTACAGAATAGTATAGGGAACGTGCACAACGAAGGTGCTGCTGACTGGCGTCGCCAATCCGAATCTGGTACTCTATTGATAGTTGCCATTGACGTTTATGACAAGTAAACAGGATTAATATTATTTGTGAAAATTAATATTCTTGCTAATCATAATTCATTGTTGTATTTCTGGATGTACCAATACATCGACAAAAAATAAAAAATAAATAAAATTTTCAAAAGAAAAGGGAATTCAGAAAATTATTTAACACTAGCTGTTCGGAGTTCCGGACAGTTCCGGATTTCTGGAATTCCGAACAGCTAGAAGTAAATAAACCCCCTGAAAACTTGTATGCAAAATTTCATTATGATCGGTTGTGCCGTTAAGGCGTAAAAGCGTAACAAACAAACAAATAAACAAAAACTCACTTTCGCATTTGGACATAGATAAGCAATAGTGTGTTAACCCACACTGGAGAAATTTTGATTAAATTAAAGTTTTAAAATTATAGCGCCATTTTGTGTAAAATTTTTTATGTTCAGTATTTATTTACATATTTAAACAATATAATAAGGTAAACACATAATTAAAAAACGTTCTATAACTCTTAATAAATCGTTCTGAATCAATAACTTCATTTTGTGGGTTAACATGTTATTGCTTATCTGCGTCCATTTATAATATTAGTAAGGATTATTTTCTTATCGTAAACATTGGATATTTTAGTTTGTGCGACAATTTTCCAGTTTTCACAGCCTCATGTTCTTCATTTAATCATCCTCCTCATCCTAATCTCTTCAACCTCCAGGTGTGCGTTCCGTGGCTTCGCACGAATGCACTCGAACGCGCTCGAGCGCGCTCTGAACCCGTTCTGTGGCTTGGTGAAATTTTACTCTGACAACTGTCAGAGCGTAGTTTCACCCGTTCCGTGGCTCAGAGTGCAGCAACCAAACAACCATCTCCGAAGCAGGTTAATTTTCACTCTGACAGCTATGTATTGTTTAAGAAGTGTCAAGGTTTGCGCCAAAAACCGGATTCGTTGAAAAATAAATTAATCGGAGTTCTTACGAACAAAGGGGAGGTGTCGTAGTCACAAAAAGTTTATAATTGGATGTAAAACAGTCTTATTTGCAATATGAGTTGAGAGAAAACAAATGGCGCCTGAAATTTCAAATATTTTGAGGTTATTAAAACAACTCGATCGTTCTGTGGCTTGGTTGCAACTCAAACGAGTGATATTTTAACCGAACAACTGCGCCCAAATCCACGGAACGCACACCAATACATGGCCGACCTCATAAGCTTTTGACATTTTGACATATTTTGGCCACGCTGACGATCATTAATTATTATATTATTGACTACCTGTGCCCCGCGGTTTCACATGCAGTAATTTCGGAGTTCCTGCGGCAATTCCGGGATAAAAAGTACCCTATGTTCTTTTCTGTACCCCTGACAACGTGCATGCCAAATTTTATCCAATACCGTTCAGCTATTTTTGCGTGATTGAGTAAACTTATGCGAGGACTTATCCTCGCATACGTTTAAGACGTATGCGAATGCTTAAACGTATGCGAGGACTTATCCTCGCATACGTTTAAGAGAGAGAGCTCTTAAGTTCGAAAGCGCATTTTCATCCGACTTGCTTCAAATTTATCATCACTGCCATGGACCAATTAAACTGCTCAGCTCCTATGTGTTTTAGCGTTATGTTTTATATATCCTACCTGCCCAGGGCTCAGGAGTATGAACTACAATCGTACCAAGTTTGATTAAAATCCCTTCAGTAGTTTTTGACACATACAGACAGACAGACAGACAGACAGGTAGACAGAAAAAAATTTTACTGATTGCATTTTTGGCATCAGTATCGATCACCATTCATCCTCCAATATTAATTTTGAATATATTATATTTAATGTACAGAATTGACCTCTCTACAGTTTTATTATAAGTATAGATATAGATAGACCGGAACCCATATTTTATAATTTTTATCATACCTATTCAAAAATATAATATACCTCATTGAGGAGATATTTTTTTTATCTAATTATGAAAACAAAACTATCTCTTAAATTATTATCTTCCGTCCGAAAGCACGATGACAGGTTTGATAAGTTTCCTCTACTGTCCGCATAGTGTCTCTTTTGTCGATTTAGTGCTGCCACCTATAGTTCCTGCGGCCATGGTTGCTCTTTGCCCCTGGTGCGGTTTAGTGGATCGGTCAACCGGACAACGGAAAAATAATGTTTTCCATAGTACAGTTGACCGGACTACGGAAAATTTTTTTCTTCCGTAATCCAGGTGACCGGACCACGGAAAATTAATTTGAAACTTTCGTTAGTTTGAATCTGAGGTTTGAATTCTTTTTTCAATTTTTGTCAAAATAAAAAATATCGACAGTTTGTAGTCCGCAGGAGTTTTTTATTTTGTCTCTGGCTCTACACTCATTGCTGTAAAGTCTGTAGGTACCTGTAAAGTTAAGTCTATTTAATTTGTGGTCATATGTCTAGTTAATTTGTGGTCAATTGTAATCTGATCTGTGGACGCACGGACGTACGCGGCTTGGTGCGGGAGCGCTATATTCGCTTGTATTAGATTTTTAAATATTCTGATAAATTGCAGTGAAATAAAAAATACAATATTTTTCCGTATGATCGTGAGTGAAAATCACATCCGAATATGGCTTTGGAAGGTGTAAAAAGTGAAAAAAGTGAAGAAAACACCAGTCCACCGGAAAGCAAAACGAACGGGATCGACAACAAAAGTAAACAGGTACCGATAACGTTTTAATATACTTTTATTTTAATAATAGTTTGCGGTAGATTACGTAATATTTTCAATTTAGTTTGTTTTTAGTTTCCTCAAGTACCTACCTAAAAATTCAGACGCATACATCGGGTATTAACTTATTGATAATATTGCAGCGCTTTCGCGCATCATCTGGGACCGGTCGGGTGTTAGCGCAGTTTTTAAATAAAAAAAAAATCTTTTTTTACATATCTACATACCAACTATCTAATCAAAAATCAAATCGCTGCGATCTTATTTAAGTTGCGCGATCGACGTAAAGGGAATGCGTAGGTACCTATCTCTATTGTACTAGTAAATGATCTGCCGCATAGCCAAGCAATTGAAGTATTAAGCTCCTTTTAGTTGATTATTGATTGTCTTATTATTATGTCATCGAGATTTCAGAGTACATAATTGGTGACATGGTAGGTATCCTATGCATTTATGCTTTTCTCCCATTACTATAACTGCATATTGCTTAAATACCTAATTAATATGATTTTGTAATTATTTATTGGTACATTTTTCTAGTTTAAACAAGATTCACAAACGTGAAGTTAAAAACTTCAAAACATTTTCTTCTTACAGTAAAAACAAAATAAAAATTGACTAAATGAAATCAAATCTCACATTTACACACATTACATCACTAAAATATAATCCCTAATTATGATCACTTAAGTGATGAGCACAGAGTGTCATGCGAGTAGGCTGGGGCATGCAGTAATGAGGCCACTTTAATTGACCCATTCTAGTGACCCAATTTGAGGATACACCCTTTAAATTAATGCTAAAGTGACAAACCTTACAAACTGCTTATTGATATCTTTGAAATAGTAGTATAGGAGAGTATTTTGGAGGATATTTGTAGGATTTTTATTTTTTGCCCAATTAGAATTATAAATACCTACTTGGCACACAGACAAACAGATCGATATTAAATTTAATAATAATAATAACAAATTATGTATTTCCACTAGACATACATTACATGTACCTATTGTCACAGTTAAAGAAAGCAGGAGAATAATAATTCTAAAGTCAAGTCAAATGTAGTTGAACATGATTTAAATGTGTGGAATAAAAATACATCAGTAGCTGGTATTATAACATATTTATTTAATTTGTTACAATGCATTTTTGCATGACATCATTCATGGTGGCTTACCAGCATTCAACTCTGTTGATCTTGATGCCATTGAAGGTACATATATACTCTATGTGTTTGATCAGTATTGCATTATGTATGTAAAAAGGTTTTTATTGAATAAGTCATTACAGGTTGCTCATACAATTCTGAATACCTTATACTTTATTGCCAGAGTCCTATTACTATTAATAGGATTTTTAATACTATTATTAAAATAATAATACCTGCTTGTGGGAGGAAATAAGGTTGGTTGGTTGGTAGTGGTTGGAATTTGGCATTGGAGCCTAAAGAATAAAGAGAGAAAAAAAGGTAATTAAAATGTAGAGATACACAAATCCCTTTTGATGACTGAAGAATTCTCATATGGTGAAGGGGAGAAAAACAAGTTTTGTCCTGTAATCTCAACCTTCAGAAGAGATGTAAAACTATATATATATCTGCTAGATCAGCTAGATGTATAAATAGGAAAAAAAATCCAATCATACTATTTTGTGTTGCATGAAAACTGTTTTTATTAAACACAGTGAAATAAAAAAGGTCAATTAGTCAATGTAGCACTCATTATTATTATAGTTTTCTTCCATAGGAAAATACAGATTAGAATTTTATAAGTCGAAAAACAATAGGTAGGTATTAGGTACCTTCTTTAACCGATTGTTTGATAACTTGATAACGTGACGGTGCAGTGGCGCGGCGGCGTGGCGTGGCGTTATGAGTTTCGTTTAGTTTTCCATGTTTCGCGCATCTTTATCCATTGTGATCTCGCTTTCGTGCTGTCAATCATATTTAGAAATGTACTTAGTTCTCTTCAAGTAATAAACGTCTAGAGCTCGATATCCGAAATTTACTAAAATTATTTTTTTTCGGATACATTAGTACATAATAAGAGTGATCACGGAGCATCACCGGTTCGCTAACTTTGCGAAGGCCCAGCTTCACACGCATTGTGCGTGTCCGTAGGCAGATAAGTGATTTGATTACGATGTGGGTTGCCACTTATTTTCCGTCTCTGCCATTTAAAAATCGCTGGAAAGGTCATTTCGGTTGTTGTTGATAGTGTACAAGTAGTTTGAACCAACGATGAATGTCGCTATGAAGTCGTCGTTGTTTCCGGTAGCTCTATCAAGGTCGAGGTTATAGAGACCATAATTTAAACCACTGGGGCGTGGTTCTTTACCAAACTGCGTCGGATTATGTGTTCAATCGATAGTTGTGCCAAAAAATTGAGAACTGTCTTTGGTTTTGATGAATAATGAAGTTGGTTGGTTGGAATGGTCTGAATGGTTTTTACAAGACAGTCTGAAGACTGTATATATATTTATCATGTCATAGTCATGCGATCTGCTGCGGACCGCGGCCCCTTTTGCCCTCAACACGTTATCAGGGATAGAGAAAAGGACATATTAGGCTACTTTTATCGCGGAATTTCCGCGAAAACCCCGAAATGAACGTCGCGACGTTAATTTCTGGGTTTTCGCGGGAGTTTCGCGTCGGTGAAACCAACCTCGGGGAAGCTAGTTGTAAATATTTATTGAAGTACAGTAATTATTATGTTTAACAATTAACTTGTATCGATTCATACGTGATTGCGTATGTTGCTGTTACGAGATTTGCTCTATGCTAGTCCTCCAAGAAAATTTCCGTTGAATATTGATCGTGTTAGTTATTTTTTTTCATTGGTTTACTAGGTTTTTCTCGAGGTCATTGAGAGTTCGCGTGACCTTGAGAGAGCTCTGCTCTTTGGAACTCTGACGTCACCCTTATAAGGAGGCTTCTAACCTCCCCACCTCTCAAAGGGGTTCACCGTTTGTAGATCCGTGGAATTGCCCCGAATATAATAATTTCCGTGAACATTGCACCTGATTTGGCAGATCAGGGGAGGTCTTCTTAGTCAAGCCACTTCGCCGAAACGTCTCATTTGAGATCGGTGAGAAAAGATTAATGTTGAAATTCCCTACTTTTGTTACTATGTTGGGTGCGTTATGTTGATGTCGCGTTGATGTGTTTAAAGTAAGTACGTACCTAACGTAACTATCATAAAAGTAAACAAGTGCTGTGGTTGTCGTAGCGTAGCATTGATAGTCTATATTATATCTATCTATAATAAAAGAGTAGTTAGCATCCGCGATTCTGTACATTGAATATTTTTAACAAAAATTGACAGGAGCGATAAAAGAAGAGTACCTAACCAACCACAAAAAAAGTTTTTAAAATTCTTTTTGGTCTGTCTGTCTGTTCCAGATAATCTCTGAATCTACTGAACGGATTGTCATGCGGTTTTTACAGGTAGATTAAGCTTAGCCTGGAGCTACACATAGGCTTTGTTTCATGTAAATCGGATGTCGGGAAAAAAGTTCTCACATAAAAACGTTTCATGCGGGTGAAACCGCGGGACACCGCTAGTTTTTTATATATCAATGTAGCGTAGTAATAACATAAACAAGCTCTTTACCAAAGTGAAATTGTACCTAAGAAAAATTTTCGCCTTTTTTATCTAGAGTAGGTAATTAAGAATATTTGTATTAAAAAAATAATTCATTGCGTTCCTTGATTGATGAAACTTTGATGGGTTTTTAGGCACGCACCGCGGAAGGGTTTTTATAAGGAAAAAGCATCATCGTAAAAAAAATATTTTTGATATTTTACATCAATGATTGCAAAGCATACCACCGCGTACAAAGCATACATAGCCAGTAAACTTTTTTTGAATGAATGTGAATGCTTTCTTATAAACTTAAATATGTACTTTAAATACCAAAATCTCTCGTCTAGTTCTATATAAGTTCATTTTTATTTCCGTCTTTATTAGCTACTTTTTACTTTTTTTTTAAATTGAAATATATCAAGGATACCCAACAAGCGCTCGACTTAACGGCGCGACGGGAAAGGGTGGGCGCGTGTCTAACTAAATTCGATTATTCCGCCACATAGATCGTTGTCCTGTGTCCTGCCTGGCTACACCAGTGCAGTTCATTACCCGTGTGATGTCAGTAAGTAATCCGATAAAAGTCCCAAAGGGTGCGACCCCTATTCTATATTTTTTGAAATAAACTTTTTAAAATGTTCTCAAATTCGATCTCTACATTAGGCAAAAAAAGGAATTCTCTTCCATTTAGTGTTAGCGCTATTAAGACGAATACAAACTTTCCAAGCCCTTTTCACCCCTTCAGGGGTTGAATTTACAAAAATCCTTTTTATTGCACACCTACGTCACTTAAAGAATATTTGTGCAAAATTTAATGGTTCTTAACCCAGCGGTTTCAGCTGTGCATTGATCGATTTCTGCTTTTATACAATTAATACACTAGCTATTCCCGCGGTTTCACCCACAGTAATTTCTGAGTTCCCGCGGGAATTCAAACTCACTTTCGCATTTATAATATTAGTAAGGATTAGAAATTATTATTGTAATCAGCGGATTGCATCAAAATTGTAGATGAGAAATTGTGTATTCTAGTGATCAAGTTAAACTTTTTTTGTGGTGTGTCGAAATTTTATTTTACCGTATTAATCTTAGAATTTGACAACTCATATTCATATTATGTATTTATGAAGAGATTTTATTCATTAAAATTGTAGTAGGTACCTAATATAACAATCGTGAGTTATGCTTTACAATTATTTCAACTCAAAAGCTTTAACAAAGTAAGCTCATAATGAGGTCTTTTGTGTACTGTATCTTGAATGGTTTCGGTATTTCGCTCTTTTTAATAAAGTGTACCTACACACGCCTATGTTAGTTGCGTGTCGTATATTATACATTTTTCTATAAAATTTATTGTCTTTGATCAGATATCTGCGTCATATCCGCTAAATTCCTACCTACATTTATTTTTAAATTTACGCATTACCTCATCTGTGGTTATTATAATTACTATGTATTCGATGCCTATATTACTTCGGTGCCATGACTGATACTTGATTCGCTTAATATTAAATAAGTTTCAAGTGAAATGCCTATGTTCATGACGATAACACATCATGACACAAACTTAATGTAGTATAATTTGTTGCCAAAATTGCTTACTGTAAGAGAAATAGCGTGACTTAACTAAATACGTCTGATATTACTGGATCCACGTATACACTCATTCACGGATTTAATTTAAATAATAGGTTTTAGACAAATTAAAACGAAAACGCGATAGTAAATTTCTTTTCAGCCTATGGTTTATTCGTATATTGCGTTTTATAAAATAAGGCCGCTCTCCTAAAGTACTTGTACATACAGCTGTAATAGTTACACTAACAATAAGAATATTTGTTTTCCGTAATGGTGTTTCTCTAGCTAATTCTGTTGAGTTTCTTTCTTTATGAGCGTTGTGTTTACATTTTTTTTTATACGTGTGGAAAATAGCTGTTCGCTTGTCTACTGACCTACCTACTATCGATTTCAACTCGCGTCTTTGTTCTATCGACGCGGACTGTTAAAAATTCACAAGTTCAAACATTTGTCTGCGATTCGATATCAGACCCGATGAGTACTTTATCTCATTCAACTTTAGATGACATGTCAGATTGTTGATCGACAAAAATCTTTGATGGATGATAGTTCGATATAACCGTAACTCGTAGGTAAGTACACTCGGTCATTTCTACCAAGGTTTCGATTTCAAGTATCAAGATTACACACTTGTAAAGCCAATGGCCACGATGCGCTTCTATGGTCGATCGATTGAAATTTATTACTTTTATTATATTTTTATTTGCTGCGCTTTAAACATTGATGTAATAAAATATTTGATATCAATAGCTTTTATCTAGCTATTCGTAGCACAATGTATCCAAATCCAATTAGGTATGTACCTATTTCCAAATCTTCTCCTTGCTTTAAGACCACGTTAGTACTTAGTCAAAATAGCATATGTTCCAATTTCAAGACTTATTACGTCGTGTTTAGATAATACTGACATTAACATCATCTTTTTAAACACCAAAACAAAGCGACCGTAGAAGTTTGTGTATTAATGAAAATTTGGCTTCTTCACTGACTTTTATCACATGTGTCTTTTACAGGGTCCTTACTCGACTATGACTATGATTCCTTGCCCATAATGCCTGTAATGCAATCCTAAAATTACTATAGTGCAAAAAATATAAATTAGTATTCTGTATGCTATAAGACACGTTGTCTGTGTAATTTTTTACTGAGGAACTACTTGGGTACGTAGTTTAACAATATTGTAGCTCGAAATAGTAACGCGCCGTATTTTGGTCGTAGTGAATCAGGGAGGGGCCTAGTTTCACAGCTGAAAGAATAAAACTCGTATTCAGGTCAGTCATTAATGCAAATAAATCCATATTGAACGATATATTCTACATAACATTCTACATTATATTCTACATAATTCTTTTAGTTTTATTTTAAGTTCTGTGTTTCTAAATTGTTATAGTTTTGTGTACGTACTGCTAAATTCTGTACTTTATATAAGGGTAACTATTATTGGCTCATAGTGTAATTTTTGTAATCTAAATCTATTATATGTTTTTGTAGCTGTTGTTGTCCTGAATAAACGAAAATAAAAAATAAAATAATAAGTCAAGCGTAAAATGTTCGTTGAATACTTTACAATGAAAAGTTTTGTGCTTTTACCTATGTATTTATAACTCACGCGCGTCTGTTTATATAAATGTGCTACTTACGAAAATAACTTTTGTTTTAGTTACAAACGGGTATAGTACCTACAGGTAACGTCGGCACTGACAGGCAGGCTATTGACCTTACAAATATTTCGAAACTGCATGTATGTATATTATGTAGATTGAATAAACTTGCAATTTTAACAACTTTTCATTTTCGCCCACCCCTTCATGGTGTTGATGGATATCCCAATAATCATGGTTATTCTTTTTCAATTCCTTATTTAAATAGTAGATTATACACCAAGGGGATAAAGCACTGTTTTATGTCACGGGCGCTACATTGAATCCTGAACATAACGAAGGACTCCAAATTTAACTCCCGAGCGCAGCGAGGGTGTTATAAGTTAATTCCCGACCAAAGGGAGGGAATTAAGATTGAGTCCTGAGTGCAGTGAGGGATTCAAGCGCCCAAGAAAAAAACAGTTTTATCCCTGTGGTGTATACTCTACTTTTCTCACATAATGCGAGACAATAAAAAACCAGGCTTAGTAGATCCTATATAGCCACTTCTTTCAGCTGGCGTGGCCTACTCGATTTGACAAACAAATGAAGTTCGTCTCACTGCGAATCTAGTGGGCCACGGCTTCGGTCTTCGAAAATCGAGTTGGCCGCGCCCGCTGAGAACACATTCTGTTTAGCGAAATGAGACGTTATGGACATAGCAATAAGAATTATGAAAGTGAAAATCACATTATTGACCAGCGGGTTATAATGAAATTCAATAGAACATTATAACCCGGCTAAAGCCAAGAGATATAATGTCTTGCTTTCGGTAAGGTTTACATGACATATAATTCGGCATTGTCGAGCATGTGGTGTGAAAATATTATTACTATCCACTTGAATATGTGACACCTATTATGTTTATTTATTTTAACAACAAAATAATCCTTACAGGCTATGCGATACTATTGGGCAGCCAACTCAATGCTCTAATATGGTGGGCATAAAATATCTTAAATAATGTAGACTTCCTTTTTAAAACTTAATTTAGTGCATACAATTAGAGTAACTTTTGCGGATTCTTGTGTCTCCTCTCTTTCCTATTTTTTTATTTATTTTCTTCCAGCATCAAATATAATATGAACAAAATATACAAGAAACTTACGCCCGAACATTTTTATTTTGTTGTTATAATTTATTTATTACATCAAAAACATCCAGGTCATCATGAAGGCAGGTACATAAGTAGCGCGTCCGTTACTATGTAGTAAATATGTAGTCTGCTAGTTTATGGAGAGTTTCATTGTGCCATAATTATGATGTCTCCGCCTTTCCATCAAGTATAAAGTAAATTTTTTGGTTTTCTTGCCCTTTTAACTTTACTAAAGCAAGAGTTGCCTGATGAGAAAATGTTTTGTTCCGCTGACCACAGCAGTGTGGTTGGCTCTTCATCCACTTGCTCGGAAAACCACTGGAGGTGGCGACGCGTGAAGTCAGCAGAAGATATAGTCTGTGCTCACCCAAGTGTGACAGAAACAATGGTACTTGACTTCCTATGGCCCCATTGAGTAGGAGATTTTAATTTAACTTTTTATCTCGTATGTACTTCGCGTTTGTTTAAGGCAGGTACGTAACGCATATTTATATCCAGTTAAGATATACACATAGAAAATATTTCCCAACAAACAACGTTTGAATCGCTTAAAATTTGAGATTCGATTTTCTTGGACATAAATGACCGAAAAAAATGTACTACTACGAAAAAGTCCTCCGTTAGACGGTTAGAAGCACGCTTGACAATAATGCAAGGTTTGACAATAATCTGAAAGCCTCTGATGAAATGATGAAGCCTCTTTCATAGATAGAAGATGTGTCTAGTTTTATTGGTCCATGGTCTATATTACTTATAATAAAACTGTAGAGAGGTCAATTCTGTACATTGAATATATATTCAAAATTAATATTGGAGGATGAATGGTGATCGATACTGATGCCAAAAATGCAATCAGTAAATTTTTTGTCGGGCTGTCTGTCTGTCTGTCTGTATGTGTACGCATGGGTCAAAAACTACTAAAGGGATTTTAACCAAACTTGGTACGATTGTAGTCCATACTCCTGGGCAGGTTATAGGCTATATAACATAACGCTAAGACACATAGGAGCTGAGCAGTGACGATAAATTTGAAGCAAGTCGGATGAAAATGCGTTTTCGAGCTCTTATCCTCGCATATGTTTACTCAATCATGCAAAAACGGCAGAATGGATGTATTTTGGCATGCACGTTGTCAGGGGTACAGAGAAGGACATAGGGTACTTTTTATCCCGGAATTCCCGCGGGAACTCCGAAATTACCGCGGGTGAAACCGCGGAGCACAGCTAGTATAATATAAAACAGTTCTAATATCTTAGAAGTAACGCCAACGCCAACTTTTATTTGATTCTTTCACCGCTATTCCCGTAATATCAGGATCTACGAAAGATTACCGTTATGCCGTTACTAACAAACTGCACTTTTATTTACTTATCTATTTATTAAAGTACACAACTCAGATTACATGTGCTTATTATCCCAACATTAGGAGAAATTATGCCTAAAACGTGTGGCGCTGCAGGTAACTTAAAGCTACCAAAACATTACAGTCAAAGAGTTAATTCTTGTCTGTTACTGGAATAACCGGTTTTTAAGAGCCTCTGGATTAGATGAAAGAGCAATTTCAAGGGATAAGGCAAAATTACTGTCGTTTAAGTCTCTTTGTAGACTAAAGAGACTGGCGGTCATGCAATGCCTTCCGGCCAACGCTAATAGGGGTTTACCGTTCAGTAGCTTATAGTACAGAGTCACTGCACTTATGCACTTGGTGATAAATGGCATGTGATTGCTGTGTTATATGGAAGTAAAACTTCAATGAGGTCCATCATAAATCTTTTTACCTTAAACTAAGTACGAATGAATATGGTGAGTGAGGACTTTAGATATTACCAAAAATCTAAAAAAAGTTTAATTAAAACGGATTAAAAGCGAATATCTAAAAAACTTTAAATTAAAACATACAATCGAACATAGAACCTCCTCCTTTTTGGAAGTCGGTTAAAAACTAGAGAATGACAGAGCGTAGTATCCACAAAATATTTGTCGTTCTACTTGATATATAAAATATGTTCAACAATTTTAATCTGATTGTGATACATACTAGTATTCTACATTACCCGGCTTCATATTCTCAAATCATATCATATGATCAAATCTTCATAACTTCCTTTGGAATGGAAAGAGCAAACAACAGGCAAGAAACATAAACTAATTAGTAGCCTAATGTCGTTTCAGCAAACACGCCCTTTGCGTGAGAAAATAAGATTTGTTACCTGCAGGTGTTTACACTTCATTCTAAGTTGCTTTCAACCATGATTTGCCTTTTGTTAAACTTTTTGTTTCTCGAGATGTAGGAAAAGGTGATTATTCAGGATTTAAAGTTAAACGAAGGACGTATTGAATGAGAGTATCAGTATTAGATTCTCATCTCAAATAAAAAAGAAAACATAACATTATTTTTCACGTAAAAAAATATACCTAAATAAGGCATGATATTATGCCGTAATTGAAATGTAGCACCAATTCTTTTAGAATTTGATATAATAATTTGTGTATCAATCAAGTACGGCGAGTTCTCTTAAATTAGCGATGACGTCAAAAACCATGCCTAGTCAAGTTCGCCTATTACCTACATAACTTTTCAATCGGTTTATTTGAAATTAAACGGTTTATTAGGGACTAGCTGTCCCCCGCGGATTAACCCACGGTAATTTCGGAGTTCCCGCGGGAATTCCAGGATAAACTAGACTTTACCGTCCTCATGAATCACTTATCTATTGATGAAAGTCGCATGAAAATCCGTTCAGTAGTTTTTGAGTTTATCGCGAACAGAAGAAGAAGCGACTTCATTTTATACTATGTAAAGATAAGTAGGTTTTTATGTTTAGACCAATATTGAAAATAATAAAAATAATAGAAAGTACGTCTTCTCGATACATAAAAAACAAATGGTAATAAAAATACAATAATTGATTTTAAATAAATAAATTATGGAACATCTAAACAGAACAAGTAAATACAGCAATTTAAAAATATAAAATCAATAAAAGTGAAGAGAATATAAAGAGTGGCATACCTCCTTTTAATTTTTTAATGTTTTGTTGATAATTATGTAACTTATGTATCTTTTTTAAACTTGTTTTGATATTTAATACGTTTTAGGTATAATTCACAGCTATAGGTTGTCGTTATGGGGATGTGGTTGGAAATATTTCTTTTATCAATGTCATTAGATCATAAATTGAATATGAAGGGGGGGCTTGGTGCAGTTAGACCGTGACTTGTATGGTACGTGACGTGCATGTATGGTTCGATTGATACGAACGAAAAAGTATGCAAATTAATGCATGGGCACGTAACATACTAATATTTTCCAAAGTTTTGATACACAGTAACTAAGTCAAAGTCACATCGATCGAATTTGATTTGAATAACAACAAGGAATACGTTTCAATTTAGAATAAATAAATTGTTAATTGAACGAAAAAGGATTCAAATTGTCCGGGCATGCGTCGCGCCGGTCGGTGGTTCGGCATAAATTGATCTGAATTCAGCCGGAAATTGAAGAAAAGCACCGGCGTGGGAGGACCGCGCCGGACCCCTGTGCCGGATTCGCCAGAAAAAATATGTCATCCGGTCAGCTATAGTCTCATTACACAATTATGTCATAGGGATTCCTAACTCTATAAATATCACAAACTTTGCCGTGTCTGCGCTTTAGAAACAAATGCTAAAATAAATTGGTGAGGTATTATAAAATATTATAGTTAGAATAATAGGTGAGTTTTGGCTGTTTTACGAAGAAACAACCTATTTGATTGAATGAAACTTGTTTTGTAGGTGACTTAAATCCTACTTCCACGAGTTACATTTTATACATCTCTAGATCACAGTGTATCAAACATTTGCTGAAAGAATCCTAAAATTCACGTCGATAAATATGACGAAAATGCACTTCACAATTTGCATCCATATTGGTTGAAGAAATGGTGAAAAAAAAGTGTGAATACTTTTTGCCTGATGATAATAAGAGGGCTAGTTAGCGTGAGTGCTCTATTCGGAAGCTATTAGAGCCTTTGCGTATATCTTCTAGACTGGATGTGAAGTGTCGGCAGGCGAGTGTCGCGTCGGCTTAATCAAGGAGCGGATATTATGATGCTGCGATGTACTTTGACTGATGCGTCGAGGGTAAACGTTGACGTTGCACTCGCTTTATTTGAATTTTCAAAGGATCCGTCTATGGCGCAGTGTTCATTATTCTCATTTCTATATTATAATCCCCCAAAGGTGACGTCACCATTGCTTGCCCGACTGAGCAACAAATATTTCGGTCGTGTCAACTCCACAAATAAACCCGTGACGCAATGCCCGTTCGCTACTAGTTCTAATATCTATCTTATATGATTTGGGTTCACTTTTAGATGCGAATAAGGTTTTTATAGAATTGAACTCGGTATTATATTTTTCCTTGTGGATGATTTTTTTATACACCGTATTTGTCGACGTCGAAGTTTGAATATATTAAGATAAAGTGACAAGGTCGTCAACATAACATTTGACTATATCATTGAGGCCCCGTTTTACATTCTGCATACCACTTTCAAGTACAGCTGCAACATGCAAATGAAATGGCTTTAAAATAACGTTTATAAGTTGCAATTTCGTGTTTATTTTGCGATGATGTAAACTGCTTAACATAACCAGTCGTTTTCATGGTCGCTTATGTCGTAATGGGAAAATGATTATACAAGTTTGGCGTATAAAATATATATCTAGTGTGTTCGCAATTCTGTTGGTGTCGAATAAAGTGATATATTACCCTGACTGTTATAACAATTTATGTAAAATATATAACTTTGATGCGTGTTCGTTGTTCTAATGTTATTAACTATTATTTATAAGCACCGGTTGTTGAGTTGAAGACATTGTGTAGCTGAACTTTTTCAAACTTATAACATATTGCGCATGTTACGTAAAATAAAGTTTTCTTTTTGTTCCACTCAACACTTTATTGTCTCTTATGAATTGTAGACAATATTGACTTTGTTATTGTATTATTTTCTTTTGTATCTAAAATTATGGATAGCTTCAATTTCTTTACTGCGCTCTAGTAGTTATTTATTCTGATTTGTGTGATGTGCATGTTTTTACCAAAACCTTTCTCTTCATTGATACTTATGTTTACAAAATCATTCTAGAAACCGTTACCGTCGTTGCGTTACAAATTTGTGTTTGACAGCTGCTACCATGCCCGAACTCAACTATTGCTCTATACGCCATATTGTTCCCAAAGTACAAAAGAATTGAGCATTAGATTTATGTTTCCACAAACTGACGCACACTATTATTTGCCGATCATAATTTTGTCATTGACTTTATTGGTTCAGTCCAGATGTCGAGTATTGGAATTGAGGACGATATAGCTATTCTTTTATCAAAAATATTTGGTTGGTTAATACTCTGAGACGTACGTATGAGACGTTAAATCAATGTTTATCATTGATTATGTAGGTTTTCAATAGTCTGTACAACCAACTAACAATAATTATGCTACTTTGAATAATCTCTTTTGTTAAAATTATAATTATTTTTAAAAAACAAGACCAAAATATTCATCGCCAGTTTTATCATGATTAAAGTTATTTACATAATTTTCCGCTATGGACAGTAGAAGATATTTTGTTTTAGGAGAAGTTGATCAATGACTTATTATGAGTTCAAATGCTGAGGCATAAACTATATCAACAAATCTATAGACATAACTTAACTATCGTATTGGACGAAAATGAATAAAAAAATAAAATGAAATGGGCTTTATTGAAACCAATAGTAATAAAATTGCACAAAATTTGAGCACTAGTCCTTAGAGTAGGACTCCCTGTGTAGGGACCAGTTTGCTACACACAGATTATATTATAAGAGTCTGGTTGCGATAGAAAACATAAAAAGCTGAAGCTCAGCTTTAACATTCTCGTTGAGAATTTTCTTTGCTTTCATCCTTTAAATGGGTAAAACCCGCGCTGACATTTGTCAACCAACGTTTCTTCTTCCATGTACCTGCGACTCGTATATACCCGTTTCTTGTCAAGATTAGCTCCGCACATTATGTGAAGTACAAATCGTCTGCAAAATCTCGCTCGACCAGTCAAAACCTATACCTTCTAGCCAATGACACGTAATAATATGTATATTTATGTTTGGTACATTTTTTTGATGATAGGTCTTGGCATTAATTATTTATAAATATAGTGCTAAATTTATTACTTCGCTGTAAACTTAGTCTTTGGTCTAAAACGTGGCGTCAATAAATAACTTGCTGTAAGCAGGGAATATTTTGAAATATTGTATATTTAATTCGGTATTTAAGCATAGAAATCAAATATTTCTGCAAATCGGTCACACTGCACCTTTGCAGTGTTTTAGGCTTTCTTACACGTGAATAGGGTAAAAGATTTCCTATAAAGATTACTCATTCATTCAAGTCCTCCGAGATGTTACAAGTGAAGTATTCTTAATTAGGTAGTAATTTAACGGACACTAGCCGCGTTTTGTAACTTCGATATTAGTTAGTTTTACGAATACTTTCTCGTGGGAACGTAAATTTATCCGCGATGTAATTTTTACCTAGAAATTGCTGCAATTAATAATAACGACATACACACGTTCACTATACAACTCCAGCCTCCAACGACTAAGATTTCTCTTGCAACGGTAGATAAGGGTCTTCTATAAGATCTCATCAGTAGGTACGAATATAAAAAGATTATCTCGTTGCTAAAGTTCTCATGAAATTGTCGGTGATTTAATATTTACACCATATTTTGGATCTTTTTTTTAAGTATTGTAATTAATAATTCCCTAGAGTTGGTGGGAACATGTCGGCTGTTAATTTCATTGTAATGCAACTGGATTTATCAATAAAAGAAAATTACATGCAACACACAGGTTGTATTACCGTCATATTGCAAATGCATTAGTTTACAAATGGTCGACATTTTGTATAATGCCAAGGACAGACTGCGTTGTATTGGCCGCGGGGTGCTCGCGCATCGTAAATCAGTCCCTTTGCGATCACAGTTCAAACCTCACCTAATCTAGCACGTCGGGGTGCTTGCATATACAAAACAGTGGCATTTTCTGTCATAGCTGTTTGTAAACCGACGAATTCTATATATACAAGCTGTCCCCCGCTGTTAATTCGGATTTGGTAATTTCGGAGTTCCCGCGAAAATTCCAGGATAAAATATAGATATGAACCTTCCTCGTGAATCACTCTTATCTATTGGTGAAAACCGCATGAAAATCGGTTGCGTAGCTTGAAAGTTCTAAGCATACATGGGCACAGCCAGACAGCGGAACGCGACTTTGTTTTATACTATGTAGTGATTTGCCTGTGACATATTATGTACCCACATCAAAGTAAACTAAAACTTATTCGTCTGTTCTTAGTTTTACTAATTTACTGCGTAAATTATCATTAGATTAGTTACTATTAATAATATAACTATCTTAATAATAATTCATCTAACTCACAGCTGTCCCTGTAATTTGTATTGTTATTACATCCCCCTATGTTATGTTCGGTTTTTGCTCCACTAACACTCAATATAATGCAATATTTAAGAGTTCACCGCCTCATTCATATGTTTCACTACTTCACACGACCCCGTACCGTACCTTCTATGCTATTTAGGTATGTAATTTCACACACTCGAATTCATCTCCGGAACCAGGCGTGGATGTGTTGATGACGTCAATGAGTGACATCAGACAACACAACGTGCTCGGAGCAGCACGTGTTTGAGATGAAAAATTAAATAAAAATAAAACACTGTCTATTTATTTAATCTTGCTGCTCGTCATTATAAAAAGCCGAACTTGATGCCACATTTAATGCATTCTCTGCTAGTCATTTTAAAAGCACAGAAAGTATTCTAAGTAGTCTATGCCCCATAGTATCTAAAGTACCTTATTGTTGATTCTCGTAAAAAGAATTTGAAACGGCTAAAAATACGATACATTGTGTTATATATTGCTCCACAGAAAACAATAAAATATAAACAGAAAGAAGTCGCAAAAGGCGACCTTATAAATAAGACCAATGTTTTCAAAGCAAATTAAAATACAATAATAGCAGTTAATCCGAGATTCTTTGAAAATCCTTCGTTTCAAATGGAAAAGTTTCACATACTCCCGGTGTATGAGTCAGTTTTTGTGGTTTCATGGAAATCTTTGAAATCGGCATAATGACCGCTCGCTGGTGGGTTTGGTACACACAACACACAACACCACGTAGCGCGACGTGCCGTTTGCTTAGAAACGCATTACGATGGTGGAATTGTGATGTGTGCTGTTATTTCATTTGAGTAAATGTTCTGTTATGACTGGAATAAATTATGTTTCAAAGAGAAGACAAGGTTTTTTTCTGCGTCCATGTTTGACGTCCAGGTTTGTTTTGGATAATTTTGGCGGTACACATCATTGAAATCATGCATAAAGTAATGTATTTTTCACTTCTCATGCTCTGAAAGTGCTTGTTCGGTTGTTTGTGCAGGATATAGGCTGCACAAAATCGAATTTTGTGCACAAGTGCATTAACGTATCTACTCATAAATGTATCTATATTAAGGCAAAGAATATAAGCTATACAGCCAAACACAATAAGAAGTTCAAGATAGTTTGTTATTTTATAATATTTACTTTAATTTATTTGCCTTATGTATTTTTAAGACATAAATACCGTTAATATGCCGTGAAAAACAATTTGTTTCAGTATTCAAAACTGTACTAATTTTACTTTGAATTTTAGTTAAAGAAATGTTATGTCAAATAAACTACTTTTTTTTTTCCTCGCAATCGAAGTGAAAAGCAGAGTTTATAACTCGTCCACAAAACTGTTTTATCCTCGACATTACTATCAGTCCTCGCCTTCGGCTCGGGCTGCTAAAAGTCTCGGATAAAAATGGTTCGTGAATAATACAAAAATATTCTAAAAAAAAACAAAGTTGAAATCCGTTAAAAATCTGTATTATTTATCTCGAATAGTCTACCTACGTTTTCTTTGTCGTAGTTCAAGAAAATACCTACCTACCTAAGTAAGAATAATGTGTTTATCAATTCAATATTTGTGAAATTTGGTTTCTATGCCACTTTTCGAAGTAATATTTGTATATAGAATTGTGAATCTAGTTAAAACGAAAAATTATTCTTTATTAATAGTGTATCCAAAACATGTGCTTAAACAGAGAATGTAATTTGGCTGTTAGGTATAATAATAAATGCTCACTAATCAATACTTATACTGTCATTATTACTAATCTAGTAATCTTCTAAAATTACCCATCGCATAAGAGATTTTTACGGTTGTTGACGAGTGAAAGCCGTACCGAAAACACGCGTGTCACGTTTTTCGTTATTTCAGTCACTTTTCAGCATCTAATTTGGACCCTGAGCAGGAAACTGGCTTTCAAGAGAGCCATGTTTTAACTTGGGGAACAATCTAACATTGTCATTGGCGTTTCGCCATAATTGAAGAAGTGGATGAAGAGATTGTTATTATTAAGAAACATTGTCATTGGCAAATTATAATTATAGACGCCTTATTAAAGAAGAAGAAGAAGAGATTTTTACGATGAGTGATTAAATCTATGACAATGTCACATCGCACGACATATTGCGGTCTCGTTGCGTGGCTAATGCTGGGAAGCAGATGTTTCTTGTTGCTGGCGTGTTCGCGGATGCCTTGTGGTTTCTCACAGAGAAAATTCTACGTGCTGCCAATGTAAAATTTTTAGCTACTAACTACAATACTATTACATTTTTTTTTTTAAAGTATCCTTGAATTTATCCATCTGTTATTTAGAAGAATAAATAAAAGTTTTGATCAAGGTATCTTTATATTATAGATCAGTTAACTCATTGCTAGTTTATAACAGTCACCATATTCTACCTCTGTCAATTTACTCAATACTCATTACGGTTTCCCGTTTCTATTAGCTTAGTATATTACTGTAAGAAATCTATTTAGTAAGTATTCTATGTTTGTTGTATGTTGGTGCTTGGTACTAAATCGCTGCCCATCCACTTCATAAGTAACTAGCTGCTGTGCACCGCGGGTTTACCCGCGTTAATTTGATCCTCCGCTCGCGTATTGATCGTATAGGGAACAATATAGCCTTCCTCAGTAAATGGACTATATCCAACACAAAAATAAGTTTCAATTCGAACCAGTTGTTCCTGAGAGATAAGCGTGTTCAACCAAACCAACCCTTCAGCTTTATAATATTAGTATGGATAGATACTAAACTTGCGCACGCGCCACAGCTTTCACCTTTTGATTATTTTATTGGTTTAAAATTTTCCAAACTTAGTCTCGTACATATCTTTCTAACAGGCGAGATTACTTACAAACATTTGATCAATACCTGCCTGAAAAAACACTGATAATAATACATAATCACATTTATAAGCTGTTTCGTTTCTGTCTTGACTCACGAGGGTTTATTTTTTTTAATACTTTCTACGAAAAAATCATATACCTACCCGATTCTCGGTCTACTTTGGAAAGCTTGCGAAAACTTTTCTTAACGAGGATGCATGGTTAAAAGTATCTCCGACGCGGCACACTTACCCAGCGTCATTCTCTAACTTATAATGTTGTTGTGAATGAACATTATGGTGTTACGCATTACGTATTAAAATTTATTAAACTACAGTAATAACCTTTCAAGAAAGCACTTTTTTACGGCGTTTGCAGTAACAAGTAGGTATAAAAGAATAATGAACAAGCACTTTCGCTGTCTGAACATACACTTTCGCCTTCAACGCATTATGACTCCAATACGAAGCGCCTCATTCACTTCATTGGTCACCGAACCGTTTTAAATGATCTTCCTCACCTTGCGAAGATCGTGCTTTCACGGGCCGAATTGGGTGAATGTGGTAGTTACACGAAGGTCATTATTATTTGGCCAAAAGAAAGAAGGTCATTATTATTTAGCCGTCTTAGAAAGCAGCGAGTGCTTGCAATGCTTATAAAATACAATAGCTGTCAGGAAGTGAACTTTAGGAAACGTGCCTTCCGAATCTGTGTTTCTATCTTCTAAGCTGAATGCAATGTACGTAGGTATACGATCGAAACGCTAAACTACAACCTCATATATTATTCAATATTCTAGCACCTTCCTTGTTACTTGTTGCGAATATAACGCCTTGTACGGTTGTATGTGATACGCTCCATACTGTGTGATAATGTTCGAATAAAAGATAAAACCAGTATCACATAAATGGTCAGGCATGAAGGTACAGTTGCGCCGTCAAGTGACATATGGCGACGATTCCGTTGGGTTTCAGTGCAGTTGCCATTTAGGCGACGTTGTATGACGTTTCCTGTTCACACAACACAACCAGTTTTCCTATGTTGGCTGTATAGGATCGCTTTAGTTGACTCGCACTGTATATTCACTATTTACCTACTATTAAAGCTTCTAAGTTATCGTGCTATGTTTATGTAATTTTAAATTCAAAATTAAAATTTACTTTATTGCCCCAAAAAAGAAAATAAAACTAAGACAAGTAAAAAATAAAGACAAAGTAAAAGGCGGCCTTATTACTAGAGGAAATCTTTTTAAGGCAACCTTAAGGTGATAGAGAGCTTTAAATAGAAACTAGAAGCGAGTACTGAGTGACTAATATGTATATGCTAGTTAATTGCTAGCAAGTACTTAAAATACACTCGTTTTGTTGCTCGCTAGGTAGAAGCCAGAGTTCGTTCTTGGATGATAATCCTCCAAAAAAAAAATGACTGACAAGTCGACAAAAGTGATCGAACTCTATCTATAAAATCGAAATTATATAGGTAATACATAAAATTAGAAACTAAATACTGAATAGTCCCACTGGATTTAGAAAATAAAAACGTTTTTATAAATTCTACCCCCTAAGAGGGTGAGAAGAATGAAACGCGAGTGGAACCGCAAGAAGTAGTTAGTATAGTATAGAGTATGGAAATTAAAGGCGAAAGTTGGGGGGACATTAACCTGAATACTAAAAATATTGAATCCAAGTAAAACTACATTCAGAGGTCTAATATTTAAAACGTTAAAAATCGATATATTTTAGGAACATATACCAAATTTTTGAAGTCAAGCATCACCATATTTTGAAGTGTGTTATAATGTCTTCTTTTGAAGAAATCGATTCTTATAATTGATCCTTCTGATTAGAATAGAATAGAATAGAATAAAATTTATTTCTGCAAAACACACAAGAATAATAAACAAACACTAAAGAAGTACTTAATCTAAAACCAAAACCCAAGTTTTCTTGCATGCTCTGCCGAAAGGGTCACCAACTCAGCATTAGCTAGGTGACTCAGATTAGTATCATAAAAGTGCTGATTTTATATCTCTCCGGTTCGATTCCCGGATTTCATAGTCATAGTCTTAGTCAAATCATTTGTTCAAATTAGGTCCAAAATGTGGCTCTTTTTGACGTCAATAAAATTATAGTTTACAGTAGACAGCACCCATAAAATATCCACCCTTCACAGCTTTGTAGTGCATTGGCTGAAGAGAAGAAGCTGCGCAACAAACTCGTCAGCAGCACGCTGTCAGTTTAAAATTATAATATGTATAATATTAGTTGTGTAAATATTTGATCAAGAAATGGCAAAAGATCTATAAATGAAGATTTAGTTAATTTTGAAACTTTGTAAATGTTTTCTTTCCGTAAGAATGTTTAAGAATTTCTCTTCAAATCCCGCTGTGTAGGTACTTTTTGACATTTACCTAGATTCTGCGATATGGAGTCATGCAATTGAAAAGTAAATTTAGTAATTCCTCCAATCCCAATGACCGATACCGAACAGTAGCGAATTATTTATTGAAAGAGAAAGTTTCGTACTTACTGTTTCTTCTATTAATGTTGATGGATGTATTAACAACACAAAAAAGAAAGTGATGAGTAATAATGAATAAGATTACGATGTTATAATTCGCTTTATAACCTCCTATTGAATAACCTAATAGCAACACGGCAATAAATTTGTACATACATGATGCCGCGCTCGCGGTGAATACAAATGTTCCAGTCGCGTGACTAAATATTGTTAAATGAGTGTAAAAAAACATGTGTCGTATTTATTCAGAGTATATCGGTTTTGTTGGTCAAGGTTTATCTACTTCCGGTATGTATTTAATTTGATTGGAATTGTAATCGGTGTCTAGGCACTGGCTGAATGACCTAGCGAAAATGTTCAAATATCATGTTTCGATCGCGGTCCTTGCAAATATCTTAGTTTAAGCTTATTTTATAATTCAATTAAATATTTTGTAGAGGTACCTATTATACGTGAAAGTTCTGATTGAAACTTCCCAATTTCAATCGATTGGTTTCAAATTGCAAGTCCTAGCGATATTAATTGCATAAAATAACGGCTATAAAAATCTATGGCATAGTTAACCTTTTAAGGGTACCTACTGCGATCTCAACCTACGTTAAAAATTTAATTAAATAATAAGCAATATATGTAGATTTTTCAATGAACAAACCTAACTTTATCAAAAGCTGTTTCAGAAACTTTGTAATTGGACTTTTTGCAAGAGATATTATTAACAATGATTTACCTAGTTTTGTACAGGCTTTTAGGATTAGACCAGCTGCTGTCCCGCGCGGTTTCAACCGCGATAATTTCGAAGTTCCCTCAGAATTGTTCCAACCCCTTTTCATCCCCTTAGGTGTTGAATTTTCAAAAATCCTTTCTTATCGGATGCCTACATCATACAAAGAACACACCCTTCAAGTTTCAGGTCTCTACGATCAGCGGTTTAGGCTGTGCGTTGATCCACCAGTCATTCAGGACAAAGTGACAACGTGACACCCCTGACAACGTGCATGCCAAATTTCATCCAAATCCGTTCAGCCGTTTTTGCGCGATTGAGTAACAAACATCCAAACATCTAAACATCCAAACATCCACACTTTCATATCCATAATATTAGTAGGATAGGACACACCGTAAATTTTTTCATATTCCGACTCATCCCTTTCAATTTAGTCCAACATGACCTTCATTATTCAGAATGGGTGCGTCACGAGTGAAAAAAAAAAAACAGTCTTGATTAAAAGTGCGAGAATATTATGTAAAAAAAACAAGAACTGGACGAAATTGGCTCGACAACGATGTAATTGAATTAAATGCAAGAGCTTTTTGCATAAACACTATCTATACCTACTGATATCATACTACTGATACTACTACTATGTGCAATATATGAAGAGAAAAGATATTTACATCTTTTTTGTTTGTTTGTAATGTAAAAACTCAAACTACTTAGGTAATAAATTTTAAGTGTTCTTGAGTGACATATGGCACTTTTATCCCACGGGAACTCAAAATTAATGCAAATGCAACCGTGGAGAATCGACTAGTATTGAATAATTTACATTGCTGTTTTCGCATACCTATTTTATTAAAGATGCAGTAATTTATATTGTATTTATGGTCTTCTGCTGAAAACTTGCCAAATTTTACTCTTCGTTATACTTGCCTCTATCTATATGTTTATGTGTAGTCGGTAAAATCAAATAGCTATACGTTTTATTAAAACACTTGATATGACTGTGTACTTAGTATCTATCTATCTACTTACCGGCAAAAAGTCGCCAAGGTAAGAATACCGAAGTTTATTTCGCTAAAGGGATTTTCCCGTACAAGTGTCCTTATCGAGAAATATAGTCGTGACCGCACTGTTAAGATCCAATCTCAAATATACATACATACCTACATACTTTAAGAAAAAACTAACTATATCAAAAAAGTCATAACCTGTACAAAATCTTCATCTTTACTAACTTTTATAAGCAACTGGTAACCGGTACCGGTAATATATCGAAATAAGAAGTACCACCTTATGTCTTATTTACTCGTGACTATCCCTACTAGAATATATTATAAATGCGAAAGTGACTCTGTATGTCTGTTACGCTTCCACGCCTTAACGGCTCAACCGATCATGATGAAATTTTGCATACTTACACATTGTCAGAAGTACAGAGTAGGACATAAGGTACTTTTTGTCCTGGAATTCCCGCGGGAACTCCGGGTTGAAACCGCGGGGAACAGCTAAGATTATGTACACCAAATAATTGTAGATGCGAAAGGTGTTTTAAAAGAAGAATTTATTTCCTGGCGACAATAGATTATTTACGTACGTAAATGTAGGTACCTACTCATACTTAAAAGTTCCTAAACCGTTAATCAAAGTTAAATACATAATTATAATATTATATATACAGGTTGTCCCGTAAATCGACGTCAAGCCAGAACCGGGTTAGGCTATGTGATAACTTAATAGAAAAACGTAAAAAAATAATCTTTAAAATTTATAAAAATTATAAAAATTTACACCCTACACCTTCTTTAACTCCTGTTGCTACAAACCTTAACTTTTTTTCAATTTTCTTCTTATTGTGTAATCTTAAAGTAGTGTTTCTGAAAACTACTGCTTAAATTTAAGTTTATGCCAATGAAGTTTTCAAAATTATTGCCTTCGTAATTTTTTAATGACTGTCTTTTTTTTAAATAGGCATAGCAAAGATTTTTATATTTTTCTGTTAAAAACTGTTATGATAGCCTATCACCTGGTTCTGGCTTGACGTCGATACCCTGTATAGAAAAAAACCATTCAAAGGAAAAGTTTTAATAGAGACGAAACTCTACATTAACATAATCTTTACTGTTTCGTTTCTGTTTACAGGTATTTAACCTGTACATTAGTCCTCACTTATATGGCGATGAATGATGTTATTTAGAACCATTCTGAAGCTTTAGACGCGCGTGGGCATACAAGTTCTGTGGAGTTAAACAACTAATAAGAGTGTGACTCAACGCCGTGTCGTCTAGTAAAATTGAACTTAAATTGTATTCAATAACACAAACAATACTTGTGTTCATGTTGTTTTAAAGCGTTGTTAAATGTGAATAAATACAATCTGAAAGATATTTGTTACATTCGGCCATCATGACGCTGAAGTCCTGACTTCAATCTTGTTTCTAAGCTGTTTCAGAATATATATTCTGATTATTATATATTATGTTATTACCAAAAATTATCAAGATCGTTTGAAGTGGATCCAAAAAAACAGCTTTTGTATTTTTTTAAAATTTCCAGTGTACAGTACTTACGCCAAGTGTAATGTTTTATTATTATGTAACGAAGATAAATTATTTATAATTTCTACCTTTGTACGAGCCACGAGTTAGGTTTCAAGCCCATACCAATTAACGTGGGCCGAGTTAACGTCTCCCACCACGAAAGAGAGAGAATGCGCTTCGGACTTTTAAATCCATTTAGTGCCTTTTGGGTATGCTACGAAAAACCTGTTCCCGAGACAATAGCCGCCGTCTCCAGACGAGAAGATACGATCTTATTTGTTGAAGATCACGCTTGCATTAAGCAAAGTGATATTTTAATTCTCATCTCGACCATAAAGTTCAAATTATAAATTACTAATTGTGCCCCGCGGCTTCACCCGCGTTAATTTATTTAACAAATTCAGAAACGCGTTAATTTCAGAGTTCCCTCGGGAATTCCGGGATAAAAAGTACTCTATATGTTAATCTGATGTTATTATTTTGATGGCACCAAATGACTGGACATAGGCCGTTAGCGTAAAACTAACCTAACCTGACACAAGTTGTTTCGTATTGACAGTGTACGATAAACAATTTCAAAAATAATAATATATCATAGTCATAATAATATTACCCTAAGTTCAACTACAATTAAAGGATTTTGTAATTTAAAATATAGCGTGTTTGAAGTTTTTTACATCTTACTACGAAAATAATTTGACGACCTCATATAAAAACGCAAAGTAAGTGTGCTCCGTAAAGGATGAATAATTTTATGAAGTTGTGTCGATATATTGTATATATATATATAAATACTGTATTTAGAATAGGAATTAGACCAGATCATCTCGGGATTCTTTTACTTCCAAAAGAGAATTCGAAACCGCGGAGAACAACTTCATATCACTAAAGTTCTGTTTCTTTAGTTTGTCGGTTTCGCCTCCCATTTGGCTGTACGATTCAGTAGAGTTCTTATTTCCGGCAACACTATATAGCATAGGTACAACCTTAACATGGTTCCCATTGCGCTTAGGTAACCTATATAAATATTATAATGGTCCGTTTTCTGTTTGTTTCGCTTTGCTATTATATCTGGCTACAGAGGTATTGTGCTCTTTTGTAAAAGCATTTCGGTCATTCCTTACTTTCCAGTACCTACTTTTCCGACTTTTTTCAACACTAACTTGTTATTCATTTCGCATAATTTCAAAATCATAATAATAATCAGCAAAATATGTTTAGTTTAAACAGGCGGTATGGGATTAAGCATACAATAAAATCTTATTTCGGAATCTTGAAGTAATTGGGTGTTAATTTACATTTTGAAGTTTACGGGTGAATTTATTTTTTATATAATAATCCACTTCACAACACACAGATCTACTTGATCCCACACTAAGCTATAAGCTTGTGTCGTGGAAACCAAGCAAACGTGGTATTATTGCATTAATCGAACCCGGAACCTCTTGGTTAGCGGGCAGGCATGGTGGCCATTGCGCCGGTCGTAAGTTGTTAATAATACCTATATGGTATCATACCTAGTAAAATAAATGCAGAACGTTAAGGTGCTAAGTTGTAATAAACACATAGGTAATTATGTACATTTAGTATTGAGAAACCTAACAGATGAATACAATAATAAATACGCGTGTATTTTGCTTCTAGTTATATAAATAGGTATATACCATTGTTATGTTTATTGTCTGACTATTATACAATTCTCGCCAAGTGCTTATCTACGAGATACGGATTTACATAATTGAGATAATAATTCACTTGCAAGTCGAGTCAGTCAAGTCAAGGTCTATGCCACGGTTAATTAGTCACTAATTTCATAAAACTTCATGAATATACCTAAAGTATTTATGACCGTAAGAATATACGCCACGTACCAGTAAAGTACAATAAACTCATTGATGTTACTTTTTATTACAAGCTCTTAGGCTCGTATTTGCAAACGCTACTATAATAAAACTGGATACGCTCTGAAGTCTTTGTGCTCTTTATTTGCCAGCGCAAAGAGCGAGACACAACACAAACTTTGGTCATTTTTATAATATTAACTAATTTAAATTAAACAGTTTAAGTCTAATGTATCTCGAAAATGGATGAAAATTTAGCACATAACGAGCTGAATCAAATTACAATAATTCTACTATTTTGGAGTTGGTTGGTCAGATTTGACGTACCAAATGTAAATTATATTTGTCGCGGGAAATTTGTAGAATTAGTCAATTTACAAACAGTTGGTAAACAGTTGGCCTGTGGTGGGACCGTGGACCCGAGCGTGATGGCGAAACTCTTCTGGTTGTTGTGGTCACTCTTCAAACTAGCATGTCGAGGTGCTAATACAAAACCGCGAACTTTTTTAAACTAGGAAGTAGTGTAATTTGCCTGACCAGCAATGTAGTTTGTAAACAGATGATTGCTGATCACATAAAGGTAAATATATAATATGGTTTAACCTGAATCTCGACTATCAAGTGCCATAACTTATCGATGGTCGAGACGGACAAGTGCCACCTAAATCGACCACTATTACCTCGCAGACTGCCCCTAACGGCACTTCACTGTGCTCTCTTTAGAAATTAATGCTTGCGAGTGGGCGTATTACCTTTCAAA
Organism: Zygaena filipendulae; assembly: GCA_907165275.2. Taxonomy (NCBI): domain Eukaryota; kingdom Metazoa; phylum Arthropoda; class Insecta; order Lepidoptera; family Zygaenidae; genus Zygaena; species Zygaena filipendulae. The sequence continues at coordinate 4,248,994 of OU015674.1, forward strand.
CGTAATGCTATTTACGGATTTCGATACGGCCCGGCGTCTATTTAAAAACATAGTAATGGTCAATAGCTAGCACTTTATAGTATCTATTCACGTGTGTTTTACGGCGTGGCTGGTGATGAATGAAATTTAGCTGGTTTGTTTTTTGGTGCGATCGATAAATAATGGTAAGAGACCCGTACCTACTACCAGCTACACAAACAGTATGCTCTCAAGTCATTGTTTGTCTCGCTCGTCACGCTAGAAAATGAAGAGAAGACAAACACTTGAGTATCTTAATTTGATGATTTGAGTAGCGCCTTAAATTAGATATTATGAGCCTTAGACTTTACAGTGAGATATGGTACGACATTTTCCGTAAATGTGTATTTGAATATCTTATTGCCTTTTGCTTCTTTTTCAACAATTTGGTAATTTTGCTAGTGGTGCTCGCGTACCCGTGACCCATCTTGTTATAAAGATCTCAAACATTTCAATTCCACCGAAAATAATCTACTTATGCACACAAATGTAAGATGAAAGTCGACAAAACCGAGCTGAAGTGCGGCACATCGGCGCAATAAATCCGGAACGGTCGGTGCGCGACCCGAGTCTGACCTGATTACGCCTTTACTTGCTTATAGTACATCATAAAATCTATAACGTATTTTTTCTATACGGGCAATAAAAATGTAAAAACAAAGCATCGTTTGTACATACATACCGTACGATTTCTTACTAATCAAGAAATATAAACCTCACTGGATGAAAAAAATACAAAAGGTTCAAAGACTTCTTAAGTTGTAACTAATGAACACTGTACGAGCCGAATGCACATACAGCATATTTTTCTTCTAATGCGTTAGCAAGAAGTATTTTAATCAGTCGTAACCAAACATTCGCGACGCGATAACATGTCATTTAGACATACGGTGCGACTCAGATTACGCCAAAAGTAGTCTTCCTCGATAATAAGTAAACTTTTAGTACGCAAAAGTGGTTTGGTGTAGACAACAACCGGGTATTGTCAACGGCAAAAACCCCAACAAACACAACACAAATTTTATACCTATATGAGTATTATTCAAAACTCTCGGTTTACAAAAGAGAACCTCATTATGATAATATAATATTTTAGTTTTTAAAAGATTTAATAACTTCAAATTTTCTTTATCCAGTCCTGGGTGTTAAAACATCTACACAGCTGTTTTTGTCATGAATGTGCTTGTTATTTGGACAAAAGCTCCTCAAAATAACAAGCGCATTCATAAGCTACCGTAGCGCCCCGGCCGCGACCGACCGTTGCAGATAAACTGGAACTTTCATATTATGCAATCGATCGATGTGCACAAGAAAGCTACATCAAGTCCTACGTAGCTTCTACTAAAATCGAGTAGTATAATACATAATTATATCTTTAAGTATAGATGCCTTTTATATATTAAATTTTCTAGATAGATAGCGAAAACAATTATAATACATAGGTATCTTACCTACTTTATTTTCTGTTGAAATATCTCAATACATAAAACGTTTTCAATTTATGGATCTATTGAAAATATATAATTAGGGGACAAGTTATGTAATTGTATTTAATAAGTACTACTTATCAAAGACAATTAACTTGATATTTAAATATTATGTAGGTATACGTATGTAAATAACAATGTGTGAGAAACGCCTGCCACAAAGAGACACGCAATTCCGCTCGTACACTCTGCAATGTTAATTTTGATAGACACTTTTGTGCTTTACTGCAGCGTGGGTAGAGAGAGTTCCATTATAACATTACAAAAGTATTTAGATAATATAATAGCGGAATTAAATCGTTATTGAAATTTTGATTATAGTTTACAACGAATAGCAAGTAGATAGGTAATTACTGATTTGAAGGATTTTTTGATGATCGGTAAGATAAAATGATACGTAAAAATATAGATACTCTACATTGTAAATTGTATTATAATACAGTGCGTATAACGCAGTATTACAAACATTCGAGACGCTAGTAATAATCAAAGCCTGATTGAGGACCACGGAAGTGCTTTACCAATTAAATACAGAATGAAAAAGAAAGCGTAATTCAAATCATTGCGCATTGTAGGGACATAAAACTTTCGAGTGGAGCAATTAATTAAAGCTCAAATGCGAATGTCGGTGTAGTATAAATAGGCGTTATTTATGAGTTATAAGCTCTTCAGGCTGGTTCCTCATAATGTTTAAAGCCACTGGGAAATAATAAGCTACGTTTGCGAAATGTTGTCATTACAGGTACTTATCTTTAGCTTAAAAAATTTTAATAAACAATATTTTTAATTGGGTACATTAAAGTATAAATTTACATGAGATTGTCGTATTTATATAGTAGGTGTACTGTAAATTGTTGTAATGGAATCTAACATAAAGCCGTCGTCGAGTTTCACTTGTTAAAGATACTGCACATTACAGGAAATTAAAACAAGCTCTGTTAATTAGATTTTCAGGGAAAAGTAGCATAAAAACATGACGGATAGCTTTCGAAGGTGAATAATGCTAGAGTATTTTCTTGGGAAAGGAAATTATTGTTTTTAATTAAGGTGTAGGAATTTCATCAGAGATTGTTTTTAAAATTTTTCTTCAATCCACAACCGTATTTTCTTGTATCTATTTTGTATTTCATAGGAAAAGTTTCCCTATTTCTTCTTCGTAAACACTGTCGCAAAATTAATTAAAAAATAACCAATATTACGTTTTTATTTGAATATTTTATCCTAAATGCGAATGCGTTTTTGTTTTTTATGTTTACAAGTTTTAACTACTCAACCGATCATTATGAAAATCTGCATACACGTTATCAGGCGGAACGGAATTCCTGCGGCAACTCCGAAATTAGCGCCGATGAAACCGCGAAGATCAGCTAGTTAATATTATATCTAGTTTGAAAATGATTGCAAAACGCTTAGCGTTACTCGATACTTGCAGGTGGCATGTTCGATAGTCGATACTCTTGGGATGAAACTCGATAGTAACTGCCGACTCCAATAATGCGAAGCTTAGTGATTCTTTTGCCCCTTGGGATACGTACATAGAAGATGCCCAGAACCTAGAATAACACTACCAGTTAGTATTGAATTTTAATACAAGTTGCAAGGTTAAGATAAAATAAAATTGAGTCTTGGGGAGGAGTGTATGTAGAGATATTCAAATGTGAAAAAAGCGAAAAATGTGTTTCATGATCTTACCGAAAGAAAAATAAGTGTGAGACTCTGCCTGTCTAGTGTCTACACAGATTTTGTAGTAAAAGTGTTTGCAGTGTAAACAATTGAACTGCACAACAATGTCAATTTTAACCCTTTACCAATTTATCTGGTTTTGAAGTGGTGTTTCATAGTATGATAAAACACGAGCGAACCACCTGCAGAAAGTGCTGCGTAGAGGTGGAAACAATGGCACATCTCGTGTGCGAGTGCGATGCCTTGGCTCGTAAACGTATAGGCCTTCTGGGGACGGCTTACCTAGAACCATAGGACTTTAGGTTACCCTCCACTGGACACTATCCTTCGCCGCCGAGGTGTTCAGGGAGTAGAGGGAGGATCACAGGATGGGGATGGTACAAAAGATCCCAATGCTCGAAGTACCGAGGCTTTATCTGCCTACCCCGTTAATTAAGACAAGATGATAGAACACAGCAATTCTCCTGTATGTATGGTACAGTGGCACTGCGCAGTTGCATATTTTGCCGTATTTGCCAATTGATTGACCTCCTGACTCAAATTGTAAGCGTCATGTAAGCGCAGCCTATACTACACCGTTACCGTTGCTTTGAAACCATGATCGATGTGGACGTAAAATATTTCTCACTCTGTACATCATCATTCTTATTTGAAGTCTTAATAGTCCTATTTTCGTTCCTTTCTACTCCTATGTGGGCCAAGCGCGCATTTGCGTTTCAAATCCTTGAATCACAGTCTCAAAGTGAAAGTTTTTTCTTAGGTACCTCGTAAATAGTCGAAATTAGGCTTTAGTTTTGCAAACTGTCCAGTAATATTACTCGTAGGTAGGTTGGTAGGTAGGTTCGTACCAATCGCAAATGTGATGCGTCGTTTAAGACTACTTGACCTCTTTTAATACCACTTAAGAAGTACCCCGATGTGATAAAATTTAATAAATGCATATTATATTTGTTCATAAACTCATGCATTTTCAGATTTTCGCCAATGGAGTATGAAACTTATTATGTTTCACAAAATACCTCCTTTGTATCGTTCACATTTATATGTCTTCCATATAGGCGCCTGTAGGTTTCTATTGGTTTTTCTGCCTTTCTGAGGTCGTCTGATACCTGCTCCCTTAGCCAAGTTGACAATCTACAATCATAGAAAACTAAGGAACGTATCGACATGTGGTCACTAACAATTGGACTTTCGACTGGACGATTTTACATGTTCCTTTGTTTTTTAAATCGATAACGAATACAGATTGTCGATTTGCCTGATGGGTTTAAGTATTCGAACAATGTTTTGAAAGTTCCTCTCCTATTATGACTACCAACCTATCTCCTATTATGATCAAAAACCAATTTGCCATAAGTCTTTAGTCTAAATATTTCTAGTAAATAGTAGTCTAAATATTTCTTCATAGTCATTGTTTACACCCGCGGAAGGTGCTGCCGTGCCTATTTTACGTTTTTTATTTTTCTTTAATTTTATATTTTTCTGAACGCCTTGCCCTTGACCTCACCTCCACTTACTTTGACTTTGGCACTAGGAGACACATTGTCACCCTGATTGGCGAATATATTATGTTACTAAACACAGTAAAACTGTTAATGATGAGCTCGTAGAATGATTATTATTAGGTATATTGAGCTAAATCCACGCTCTTTCAAAGCTTCCCCTGAAAGTCTTAAACACTATTATTATGTATTATGTTTGTAGAAAGTAGGTACTACTTGTGTGTAATCTTGTGATTGCAATATATTAAACTAGCTGTTTCCCGTGGCATCACCCGCGTTAATTTCGGAGTTGTCTGTATGAGTATATTCTTTTCTGTACCCCTATTATGTAACTTTTGTTTCTATCATTTTTCGGTTGCAATCAAAAACATGGCGGTTTTGTGATTACAATATGCACGTTTTGACATTTATAATATCTAGCAATCAACCAAAATAAACATACTTCAAAAGTTGAAGCTGCCTAAACATGATTAATTAATAAAAAAATCGCAATTTTTCTGATTGGAACTGACCTTATGATAACAACAAAAGTTACATAATTGTCCTGCTGACAACGTGTGATCCTCATGCTGATCGGTTTAGTAGTTAAGGTGTGAAAAATTAACAGACAGTTACTTTCACATAATATTAGTATGGATTTATTGAACGTTTCTATTATAGCTCGTCAAAGCGGACTGCCTTAGTTCACATTAGTACAAGTTTCGGGTCGAGGGAAAAAACACCGTGATCGTTTTTTTTTCCATGACGATGAGAATGTTTTTGAGTTTGCTATCAATCAAGCATGTAGCGCTAACTAAATGAAAATTAGCTCGACTTTGATAGAAGGGCCCGATCGTCTTTGAGATACAACTTTCCAATTCATTTCTGTAATAAAGTCTTTTTTTTGTGAAGCCGTGTTTCGAATTGCATACCAAGAGGTTCTATTGTAACTTACACTCTTGTCAGTTCTGAAAAGGAGGTCAAGATGTAGGCTAGATTTTGTATACTGGCAAAACCGGCTAAGTGTGATGTGATTAATGCTTGTCTCAAAGTTCCGTAGACACAATTATGTATCAAACACTACATCGGTGTTGTTTTGGACTGTGGGAGTTAATAAATGTCCAATTTGAGTTTTTCAATTAGAATCCAATTGAATCATCATGTGATTATAATTTGAAATGTAATAAATAAATAATTAATCACCTCTATCGACTGACACACTCGACAATCATTCCTATTGCTTTCCAACCGTCATTCTATTCTTCAAAAGTATTAAAAAATATACGAAACTACATGTTTTCAATTGGTTACTTGTTTGTTACAGTATATTATACAAATGTTATTTCCTATTGAAATTATGAAAACTTTCAGATTTTGACTTCATGTTCGTCGAATGGTATAAAATGGAGATAAAAAATTTAAAGTATCGCGATCATTGTAAATGTATAAAGGCAGTGACTAGTTTCCCGTTATGTTATCATCCCGTTGGGAGCCAGTGGTATAGTTTTATAACACTGTGTTGCAGTTTGTTCATGACATCCGTTATGGTCGGCCTGTTACAGATCTATGTCACATGCTATAAGGCATTATGTGAAACGACCACTATATTTTTACGTATTCCAATTCAATCTACGGACACAATGTATTGTACCTACTCATGTTTGGGCGGTCCGAATTAATATCAACGTCTATTCAAATGTTATATTCCTTTGTGTAAAAAAGCAATTAATCCACAGGTATCAATGATAGTATATTGTGAGAAATCAGTCATTGCATAAGACAAAATAGATATACATCTAATTTCTTTCTGAAACTTCATCAGTCTGGTCTTTATGACTACTTACAATTTATTTGAGTTATATTGTTTTATGTATCCGTTAGGGTCTCTGAATGTCTGGGAGGTGTGCAAAGTAAAGAACACAACTTCTGCTATGCCAATGTCCATTGACCAGCTACGGTCACCGGAATTCTTTAAACATAATAATCGATTAGTTGGGGAAAAAACGTCCTGTAGGTATGGAAAATAAACTCTTCGATATCTGTACAGTGTCCTAACGTCATTGCAGCGGACTCTCGAGGCTGGGGCTCTCGAGAGTTTAGAAGTCACGTAGTTCCTAGTCGGTTAACAATTGTCCACCTCTAGTGTTGCTTCCTCCGGTGCTCGTTGGAGCGTGACCGGTGTTCAGCGGTGCTCACGCGCAGCCATCAGTGCCGCCATGGCGGTCTGGTGTGGCGCCCGCGTACTGCCTCTCGAACGACGTGTCTACTCGCTCAAACTTGTGGTGCGTTTTAAGTTTAGCCGAAGGAAAACCTTATGTGCTTTCCTTAGTGGCCCTTGGTGTCTTCACTTGATTTCGGGTGTTGTTTGTGGTGAAAGGGAACGAGCGTTCTGGAGTAGTTTTCCATCACTGTTTCTCAATTATTTTCCTTATTGCGTTTGGATGACGGTACAGAAAAGTTTTGAACTTGTTATAGCCTTTTCAGAATCTTATTATGTAAAAATATAAGTATATCTGGTAACTGGTAAGTGGTAAATAAACCTCGACCGCTGGTTTTGGTCTAGGAGAGATTTCAGTGCTTTTAAGCTTGGTAATCTTCAACGTGAGTCCTAAATCAGACAGACAGACGCATCTGATCTTCAACATAGTTTCTCTAATATAGTAGTCATGCAATCGATTATTTTATCTCTAGCTTCATCGATTCCTTCTCTGACATTGGTAGTTGATTTTGAGATTAAAGATGTTGTTGTACCGTCGTTTCTTTCCTATACAGCGCTTTTTATATTTATTTTTAGTTCAAGTTAAAAAAAAAAACTTGCGATATTCTTTTATAGAACTACAACCGCTTGCTCGTTAAAAAAGTTGACACACTTACAATAGTTCTTAAAAGAGTTGAACATAATATAATTATTATTACAGCTCTAAATTTATCGCGTGTAAGTCAGCGCAAACTACACAAAGCACTGTTTATCAGTTTTATTGCAACTTTAAACGTCAATAGGTATATAATACAATTAAATAACAGCTCTATGAGGCCTCTTTTTCGATTCCGATTTCATATTGTCATTGTATGTCTTTTGTACCATAATAATACTGTTATTAACGCGAATTGCTTTTTTTCGGTTTGTCCTGGTCTTCAGTCGTCGATTCGGTAGGTGATTGGGTCGACGATCGGCGCGTCAAATCGTAGGGCACGAAGCGAACAACGTGGCCGCTTAAAATCGGTTCAGTTGCCATTCACATTCACAAGACTATTGCTTCATATTTTTCCCCATTTTTGTTCATTTTATCATCAAAAGCTCACTTTATAAGCAGTAAGTTCCCGATCCGGGACGGTTCTATTTACATTCTATGCATCCACTAATCTCTTTTACTATTTTTTTATATTCGTGTCTTTGTTTGTATTAGAGTTTCACTCCTCATGAATTTTTAGCTTTTGCGTTCCTTCAAGAGCTCTGATTGACATAGAAAATATTTTGTCTTTTTACAGACTATAGTAATTTGACCCTGCCAAGTTACGATTTGGAAATATCTACTACTTCACGTCTATGGCCATACACTGATAGAATCAAAATTGACAAGTAACATTCTTCACTCCGAGACTGCTAAGCGAGAAAGCAATTACTTCATTTAGTCTTCAATACCTTTAGTTTTAATACTTATTTAACGGCGCGTACCTAACGTGTTGCGGTTAAGCTAATCTAGGCTGGGCTCATTGGTTGTCGTTAAAAACTTGACGCTCTGACTCGAATTAGTTTCCATCGTTTAGATCCTTTGTTAGAAATAACTTGGCCTATTTAATAAATGTTTCAATGAAATCGAGTGGCTAATATTAAATTACTTTGAGATTCTGAAAGAAAAACAAATTATTTTCCCATATTTCTATGCGACGCGACGGGACGGTCATGAAAGTCAGTCAACACGGTCAGTTGAAACTAGAAAGCGTAATAATAAAATTGATAAGATAGTGTTTGGACATTATAACATAGCGCCACTTGGTTTCAAACTAAGCAGAGCTTGTACTCATGTACCGATGTTTTAATACTCGAAACACACTTAACACCCAGACTAAAAGTAAAACTCAAACAATATTATGAACTAAAAAATGTTTATAGTATTTTACTCTATTTATTATTGAACGAAAACTTGAATGTTTCATATCTCTACTAGCTATTTAGACTCAAGATTTTATTCAGTTCAGTCAGTTATTATGGCCATTATCCATAGACAGTAGACACTTTAATAATGTCTGGAACAGCTGTATTTTCTTTGTGTCAGTTCGTCTGCTTGGTTGCGTTCGTTTCAGATTCGATCTAGCACAGTTTATCTTGACTTTCAGCGTAATCTCGAGAAACGAGATTGATATGAGTATGATACTATATTAGATTTAAAAATGTTTGAAAAAATTTCAAATCGCATTTAAGATACATATCTAGTACTTTTTTTTTAATCTGGAGCCAAAATTTAGAACGATATTTTAGGCGTAATAATTTATTTATAAAACTTTTTGGTAACTATTTTGAGATTTTCTTGTGTGCTCTTTGATGCTCAATCACAGAAACTAGTATAATTGAGTTTAATTATTGAGTCCTTAACTTAATTAGGTACTTAAAAATTGCAAGACAACTTCTTGATTCCTTTACACCCAATCCCGATAGCTCCTTTGAGTAGGTATATTTGTTTCATTCTCATAGCTAGTATAATATGGTTTTACACTACATATTAATAATATGCTCGGACTTTACTAATTAATGTTAATTTTTTTTTTTTTGCTACTTTCCAGATAGACCCAAACACAGCGTTCCTGCGAGCTGCCCGCGCCGGTCAACTTGACACCGTAGTCGATTTACTCGACTCCGCCGCCGTTAAGGACATAAATACTTGCAATTCGGTGAGTTTTGTCCTCGAGGCTCTGCAAGATTTTGCAGATTTTGCAAAGATAACACTTTTGGTAACATGGAGCGTTACAGATGGTAACGCATTCAATATAATATGTTATTCCCGCGAAAATTTTTACCTAAGACAACTCGAAATAGATGACGAGCTAGTTAAAACTAAAATTTTGCAATAGTTGGTTAGTGTACTTGATGGTTTTGTAGTAGCTATGCCAAGCAATAACCTAATGAAAATGTCAACCTAGATTCATAGTCAGGTGTGTAGGTATGCAGTGTGACGTCCATCAGATAAGCCAGCTCCCTCATTGAAATTAATATATCCTGATAGTCACATGCAGAAAACTATAATATATTTGCAATGGTGTTTTGTATCGTGTGTCCGAGGTCGCGTTGCTATTACATAAAGTAGAACAAATGTCTATTGTATGTATAGTGAAGGTTATGGTGTACGTCTACACCATAACCTTCACTATACATACAATTAACAATTTTATTAATTAAATAATCTTAGCACTCTTTAAAAGCATAGGTATTGTATGCTATGCAATGCTGTTACTTATAATGTAACTATGTAAAACATCACACTAATAAAAAGTAGATAGCTACTAAAGTAAGAGATTCACCAAAATTTTTTGTTATCAGAAAAAATTTAAAGAACCTACTAATGTCATGTTTTCTATTAAGTCGTTCCTTCTTTCAGGGAATTCTAGCATTATGTCATGGCAACACTGTTATTTAGTCGGTACCCTCATTCCCATTTGATAAATTAAAGAAGTGGACGCCCACAATTGTTGGTGGGGTTGTGGATATAATAGTAATGTCAGCACAGAAGAGCTTCATCGGAGCCTAGACCATCCACGCGGTCTCTAGACCCTCAGTTCCTGTCCGTATTGGCGGACAGCGCCGGATAAACCACTGTAGGGGGCTCTGCCCCGAAGCAGTAACCTCTGCTGCCTCCTCGGGGAGGCAGCAAGAGAAGACCTACGTCGTCAAGAGCTTCATTCTAGTTACTCTGCTCGACTTAAGTGGTCATAATAAGTGTTCTATTTCTATTGTATATATAGTATATTATGTGCGGTTGTAATAACTATAATAGTGAGAATAAAAGCATAGTTAACTAGAGGACTTCTTTTTCTTTACACTAGTTATAGCTAGTACTGACAACTTTTGCTGTAATCACGAAAGAAATTGTCTCCAAATGTTATAATACTAATCTCGTATTAAAAAAGTGTGTGCTGCACAAATATCTACACAAGATAGTCGTCTGTGCTCGGTGAGAATCAAATCAGCGTACAATTTGAAAATCTTGTGTCTCTGAATTCGGTCACCGACTTCGTCCCTCTTTTTTTTCTTCAACTTGAATTCACAAGTCTCTTAATCTTTTTTGTTCGCGTTAGATTTCGAATCAACACGTAGACAATTCAAGGTTTCTTTTTCTTTATCGATTAAAAACTGACGGAGATTGATGACATAAACATACACCAGAGACTCATTAGAACGTTCATTAAGATGATGTCTCTATATAGCTGACGAGCTTTTCCTTCAGATATAACTTGACTTTCTAAGTCAATATTATAATAATTACAAGGTTTATTATACACCATAATCTTTCTTCAAAAGTCTTATCTGAGTGATATTAGGCTTATCTTTTTGGCTTCGTCGTGTGGGGTCGTAGACCTTGTTACTAATATTTTATCTGTTGATGGTGACAAGGCGAGCGTGCCTTACGCGTCGGATGCCTTGGTGGCTTGGTCGGCACTCAACCCCAGTGCGGGTTCGCCTGAAAACCCGGATCGTCAGAGGTCTTGGGACGAGGTAGGGGTTAAGAGAGTATTGGAGTCGTTGCTAGAGGGCGTCGTGGGGGCGGATCGCGCTAGACTCATGGCGGTGTCGAGGCCAGAGTCCGGGGCGTGGCTGCAGGCACTCCCCTCCCCACATATGGGAACACTGCTCGACGACGTCTCGATGCGGGTGGCAGTGGCTCTCCGCCTGGGCTGCGATGTTTGCGAACCCCATACATGCATCTGCGGCGCCATGGTGGGGAGCAGCGGTCACCACGCGTTAAGTTGTCGTCGCAGCGCGGGGAGATTCTCGCGTCACCATGCTCTCAATGATATTGTTAGAAGGGCTCTCACGTCGGCGGACGTCCCGTGCGCTCTGGAACCCTCGGGCCTCAGTCGATCGGACGGCAAGAGGCCTGATGGTATGACCTTGGTGCCCTGGCAGAATGGTAAGTGCCTACTATGGGACGCTACGTGCGTCTGCACTTTCGCCGAGTCGCACCTCGGTCGTACTGCAAGAGCGCCCGGGGCGGCCGCCGAGGTTGCAGCCCTTCGTAAGCGCGAGAAATACTCCGCACTGGTAAACTACGCGTTTGTGCCCCTAGCGGTTGAGACGACTGGTTGCTGGGGCAGTGAGGCTAAAGCGTTTTTCAGGGAATTGGGGCGCAGATTACGGGAGAGGGGACATGATCCCCGCTCCGAAGCATTCCTGGTGCAGAGGCTGTCACTGGCAATTCAGCGCGGCAACGCGGCCAGCGTTATGGGCACCTTTGCTCCAGGAATGAAACGGGGCGGCTTATTTGACGAAAGGTTAGATTAAGACCTGAATGACAAGTTGTATTATTATAATTCAAGATAACTGGATATGATACTTTATTTTTTTTTGGTACTTAATACAGACGTATTACTACGACGTATACTACATCTATGTCTATTGAGATATAAATTTTATTTTTAAATCGCATGCAGTTTGCACCTGTTAGTATAGTGATACTTATTAATTTTTTACTCTAATTGTTAGTGTTTACTATGTCGGTGTAACTTTTAAATAAAAAAAAAAAAAAAAATTATTTAATTTTTTGTTTGTCTGTTTGATCCGTCTTATCTCTGAAACAGCTGGACCGATTTTAACGGGACTTCACTGACAGATAGCTGATTTTATAAGGGGTAACCTAGGCTACTTTTATTTTAGAAAAGAATAGTTCCTGCGGAAATTCCGTAACTCACACGCGTGATTTTCCGTAACAAGCCAATTTTGACGGGATTTTCATTTCTAATTAGCTGATGTTATCAGGAGTCAATTAGACTATGTATTTTGGAGTTCCTGCGAAAATTTCAAAACTCACGTGTAACCGCGGGGCACAGCTAGTGCAACATAAGAGAAATACTAAACATCCAGAGTAAACACCCAATATTCATCAGATGTTTGCCCTAATGCGGGAATCAAACCCGGGACACCTGGGGTGGTGGTCTGGTTTACTTACCAGCACACCAATTGTGTTGTCAGTAACCGTGAGCATAGTATTATATTATCTGTGATAGTATTACATTATCTGTGCCGTGAGTTAAGCCGCCTATAGATATTAGGTATTATTAGTGTTTATAAAGTTGTGTTGTTCGTATTCCAGAATGGATTGAACGCGCTCCACCTCGCCGCTAAAGATGGCCACATCGCCGTCGTGGAGGAGTTGCTCAAACGCGGCGCCACCGTCGACGCGGCCACCAAGAAAGGTAGCGTCACGTTCCGTTCGTTACGGGGCACTTGACGACACTGGAACCTTTATAAAGGGCTAGCTGTTCCTCCGTGAATTCAACCGCATGAATTTCGGAGTTCCTTTGAGAACACTGTTCCAGGTTAAAAGTATCCTATGTCACTCAGGGATACTGAAACATTCGAAACTGAACCCACTGCAGAGTAACATCTATATCTAATTCTTTAAATACGACAGATAAAAATTTACGTGTTTATAGTTTGTAATGTCAAATAACCTTTTGCTAAATGCATGTATACGAAACGATTGGACCGATTTTTAAGTTACCTTCACTGGCAAATAGCTGATATTATAAAGGGTAACTTGGGCTGTTGTTATCGGAGTTCCTGCGGGAATTTCGAAACTTACGCGTAGTAGGTATATTCTGCTATCCATCCAGTACCAAAGAGGTCCCGAGTTCATTCCGATGGTGTACATACATATAAGTGTGGGGCATCGTCCGTCCGCAGGCAACACCGCGCTGCACATCGCGTGCCTGGCGGGGCAGGAGGCGGTGGCGCGCGCGCTGCTCGCGGCGGGCGCGCGGCCCGACGCGCAGTCCGCCGCCGGGTTCACGCCGCTGTATATGGCCGCGCAAGAGAACCACGCCGGCTGCGTGAAGATGCTGCTCGCCGCCGGCGCCAGCCAGACCCTCGCCACTGAGGTGACACCACGACATTTGACACTTCAAACAGCATGTAATGGGCATGTTGACTATTTTTTTTTTGCCAGTCTTTTAGATGAATAAAAAATATTAGACACGTATTTTTTCTTTTTTTACGTAATCAAAAAATAACGGCGATACATTGAGTTGAAATTTCGCGTGACGTCACTATATGGACAGTTTGTATGGCAGTTTTAGCGGTTAGTGACGTCACGACCCCCTCACCTTTAATGCGCTTTATCTCTGTATATTTTAATTTATTTGAAAAAGTAAAAAATACGTGTATATTTTTTTTTTCTAACTGACGGACTAATTAGAATTTTGATTTTCAAAAGTAGTCAACATCCCCATTACACTCGTGACATTCCTCCATACAAGCGGACCGATTTACACTCCACTAATGTTTTATGTTACAGAAGTTGTTGTGTATTTCAAGCTGCTATAATATTAGCCTTAGCCGCTTCATAAACGGTAAATATACGTGAATACCAGTGAATGTCAGTGAAATCGCTGCCTCACTCACATGGTGGTCTTACACCTGCGGCTCTCCATATAAGCGAATCAATAAAACTTGGTTATTCCTCGTCGTTACTTGCATTAGGAGTTTTCATTTGTTTTCATCTTCATCACTACCTACCCTGCCTCCTCCCCGCGTCTTAAATGAAAAGCTACCTATTAAATCTTAAATATTGTCAATTTTTCAAGGGTCGACAAAAAAAATTATAGGTTGGACATCGCCCACCGCCACCCTGCCTCCCCGCTATCTACGTCTATGAGCGGAGCGAGAGGGGTGGGTGGCTCGGAGTGTAGCTTCTTTACGTAGTGTTAATATTGTTTGTTGGTGGTTGCGTTTGTCGTGCAGGACGGCTTCACGCCGCTGGCGGTGGCGATGCAGCAGGGGCACGACCGCGTGGTGGCCGAGCTGCTGGAGTCGGACACGCGCGGCAAGGTGCGGCTGCCGGCGCTGCACATAGCTGCCAAGAAGAATGACGTCAAAGCGGCAACCCTGCTGCTAGAGGTGACTACACTCTACTATCCCTACTAATATTATAAATGCGAAAGTAACTCTGTATGTCTGTGTGTCTATGGCGTAACCATGGCGTAACAACGCTTTAACGGCTCAACTGATCATCATGAAATTTTGCATACACGTTGTCAGGGGTACAGAGAAGGACATATGATACATTTTATCTCGGAATCCCCGCGGGATCTCCGAAAATTTTGCGGGTGAAACCGCGGGGAACAGGTACTATAAATATACGTAGATGATCTTGATCCTTTCGAGGTTTCAACCGTTTGAATTGTAAAAAATGTCCTAAATCCCTTAGCCAAGTTAACAATATATAATAATCTTTAATTGATCGATCACGTCATATCTCGTGATAAGGTAAAACCTTTCAATGAAAGTCCAGTTTTGCGTGACCACGTGAAATGACGACACGTTCCTTAGTTTTCTTTAGCGATAACGATTGTAGATCGAATTTTGCTAAGGGGGTAGGAATAATGAACAGCTTCCTATCGGTCTGCAAATTTTTAGAATTGGTTAGTAGTTTCAGTCATCCAAACTTACAAATAAAAAAGGCGATCCTATTGCTTGAGTGTGGTCCAAATTACAACATTCACCTCTTTATAATACTACTAATTGTTCTCTGCAATTTGGCACGCGTAAATTTCGGAGATCCCGCGGGAATTCCGGAGTGAAAACTACTCTATGTTCTTTTCGGTACCTATCACAAAGTTGTATTCGTTTGTGTTCATAGTTCTATCTGTTCTGTGTGACGGTATGACGGTGTGACTGCTGTCGTGTACAGAACGAGCACAACCCGGACGCGTGCTCCAAGTCGGGCTTCACGCCGCTGCACATCGCGGCGCACTACGGCAACGTGGGCGTGGCGCGCGCGCTGCTCGCCGCCGGCGCCGACCCGGGCCGCGCCGCCAAGCACAGCATCACGCCGCTGCACGTCGCCAGCAAGTGGGGGCAGCTCGCCATGCTGGACCTGCTCGTCGAGAACGGTACGCGCACTGTGATCGTTATATAATATATACCGTTAAAATTAAAATATAACTGAGGTCAGAGCCCTTATTCACTACTAGCTGTTCCCCGCAGTATTTTTACAATATAACTTACGACACTCATAAATAACGTAGCTTTCTATTGGTAAAAGAATTTTCAAAATCGGTTCTGTAGATCCAGAGATTACCCCTTACAAACTCACAAACTTTATCTCTTTATGATATTAGTAAGATGACCATAACACGAAAAAACATATACATTTACAACGTGTGTCCGTAGCATACACAGTATTAATTAATATTTGAGCATCTGGAACGTTTGGGATTAGGTTTTTGGGACGCGCGTTATGGGCAAGGAATGTTGTCGGTCATAATGAATAATGGCCCAGTAAAGTATCGATTCCGCATTGGTCCAGATTTTCATATACTACGGACACATGTCTTTACTGACTAACGGCCGCACTCAAGGTTTTTAAAACAAAATCGCCGATATCAGAGACGTTCATTATGTTAATTGGCATGTTACTAAATCGATTGCGCACCAATCGTCCACTGCAGGCGCTAACATAGCGGCGGTGACGCGCGACGGGCTGACGCCGCTGCACTGCGCCGCGCGCTCGGGCCACAGCGGCGTGGCGGCGCGCCTGCTGCACCACGGCGCGCCCATCACCAGCAAGACCAAGGTGCGCCACCGTGCACCGCCCTCACCCGCTCACTGTCTGTGTGCCTGCACTCCGAGCCAAATTAATAGAAACGAGTTTATTTTATGCACACGTGCATAAATAGTCGTTTAGTCCGCTTACGTATTATCTACATATAAATAAAATTGAAGTGTCTGTTTGTAATTCCAATGTTTGGAACGTTTTCCATATTTTTTTTATTTTTGTCTGTCTGTTTGTTCCGGCTTATCCCTGAAACGGCTGGACCGATTTTAACGGGACTTTCATAGGCAGATAGCTGATGTTATAAGGAGTAACTTAGGCTTGGCGGGGGGCGAAGAGTGTCGCTTCTTTAACAGTATTATTTGTGGTTAGAACGGGCTGACGCCTCTCCACATGTCCGTGCAAGGCGAACACGTGGAGACGGCGAAGGTGCTGCTGGCGGAGGGCGCGCCCATCGATGACGTCACCGTCGACTACCTCACCGCGCTGCACGTCGCCGCGCACTGCGGACACGTCAAGGTGAGAGTGCGGTGAGACAGAGACAGAAAGAGAGACACCATGAAAAAGTAATGGCAAAGCGTCCTGAAAGCTATGATTTAGACTTCTATAGGACGACTAAACCTAGTATTTTTGGTTTATAAAATCTTAGTCCATATATCGTCGCTTTCAACACGAGATTATGAACGAACGTCTGGCTAAGTGTAATGTGCAAAAACAAAACTCACTCAAATCCAAGATTAGCTTCAGATCAAGGAACTCTTCAACGGCCAAACGCATAGCTTGTTTTAAAAAACCTTTTACTATTTATATTGTGTCTGCTATGTTCGATGCAGGTAGCAAAACTGCTACTAGATCGGAACGCGGACGCGAACGCGCGCGCACTGAACGGGTTCACGCCGCTGCACATCGCGTGCAAGAAGAACCGGCTCAAAGTCGTCGAGCTGTTGCTCAAATATGGCGCAAGTGAGTCCTTTCTTTTGTTATTTAGCTGTCACTAGTAAGTGACCGAAAACCCGAAAACGTTCGTTCTACCGTGATCCGAAATCCTGTTCGTCTCAGACTAATTGGGTATTCTCCAGGGTATGAAAATCAAAATTCTAATTAGTGCTTCAGTTAGAGAATAAAAAAATAATAGACACGTAATTTTTGCCTTTCCAAATTAAAGAAAATGAACACGGATAAGCGCATTAAAGTTTAGGGTGGGGGACTCGTGACGTCATTATTCAGTATAAGCCCCGTACAAACTGCACTGGGTTATGACGTCACGCGAAATTTCAACTCAATGTATCGTCGTTATTTTTTGATTACGTAAAAAAAGAAAAAATACATGTCCAATATTTTTTACTAATCTACACGACGAACTAAAAAGAAATTTAGTCAATTAGCCAATTCTCTGTCACAAGGCAAATCGTCGACCACCGAGTCCGGGCTGACGCCGCTGCACGTGGCCTCGTTCATGGGCTGCATGAACGTGGCGCTGGTGCTGCTGGGCGCGGGCGCGGCCGTGGACGCGGGCACGGCGCGCGGGGAGACGCCGCTGCACCTGGCGGCGCGCGCGCACCAGACCGACCTGGTGCGCGTGCTGCTCAGGAACAACGCCAAGGTAATGCTGGCACGACCATGACGTCTGCCGCGTGACTACTTCGATGATATAATATAATATGTAGATTTTTAGCATGCGGAAAGTTAATGATTATACACTAGTGCTTTTTACTTTATCAAATAAAAAAAACTGTCTTTATGTATCATTCAAAGGAATTTTTGGTTTCAACTCTTTCTATGCATATAAGATGTGGTAAAATTAGCTCAATGACCTCGATCGAGCTCACCACTTAATGCATCGCTCGCTGTGTGCGTGACGCGTGCCTTGTATACGTATCAGTGAGCTACGTGTACCTTGTAAATTTACCTAGTCATAATGTTTTTCATTGAATTTATTTTCCTCATATTCTGAAAAACTACCGAACTTATAATTTTATTTTTTCGCTTATCCTTTTTGTTAGAACGTATAGTTTCAGCCCTGTAAATATTTGCAGCTAATTTTACCACATCTTATATATTATAACCTTTTGTCTTGGGTATGCTAACTAAAAAAAAATCTGTATTTTTAATACAAAAAGTGATATTTAAGTATTTAAACAATAATTTTATTATTAACTTCGAATACTACTTTATAAAAATCCCAACTGACTGGCGCATGGCGTCACCGCACGGCCCCGATGGCGTGGGGTGCTCGCGCAGGTGGAGGCGCGCGCCCGCGAGGAGCAGACGCCGCTGCACGTGGCGGCGCGGCTGGGGCACGCGGACATCGCGGCGCTGCTGCTGCAGCACGGCGCGGACGTGGCCGCCGTCACCAAGGACCGCTACACGCCGCTGCACATCGCCGCCAAGGAAGGTCGGTGCTCATTGCTACCTAATCACCTAAAATAAAATAAAATAATAAAATGTACTTATTATTATTATTTACTTATTATGTGTACTATTCCTAATAAATAAAAAATAAATAAATAAAATAAAATAAAATAAATAAAATATATTTAAATATTTTGTTAACACTAACTTAAAATATGTTCAGGTATACAAAAGGCGGCCTCATCGTTTATAGAATTTCATCTATGTATTGAAAATTCATAAGGTAAAAGATCCGCCAAAAAAGTAAAGGATATGGATACGGATCTTTTCTTCCCTCTTGGATATGCGTGGCTACGGATACGGATATCCGGCGCTTGTCTAATCGGAACGTTGCCCCACCAGGCAAGGAGGAGGTGGCCGCGATCCTGCTGGAGCACAACGCGCCCATGGAGGCGGAGACGCGCAAGGGGTTCACGCCGCTGCACCTGGCCGCCAAGTACGGCTCGCTGGGCGTGGCGCGACAGCTGCTGGCGCGCGGCGCGCCGCCCGGCCCGCCCGCCCCGCCCGGCCCGCCCGCCGCGACAGCCCCGCCCGGCCCGCCCGCCCCGCCCGGCCCGCCCGCCCCGCCCGGCCCGCCGCGCTCGCGCGTCACGCCGCTGCACATGGCCACGTACTACGGCCACCCGGACATCGCGCTGCTGCTGCTAGACAAGGGTCAGTGTGTGACGTCACACCAGCGACACACGAGCGAACCTAGCTAACTCTCTCCACTAGTGCAGGCGTCACTGCCCCCTTTCTTTGTCAATTTGACAATCTATTGATCGTTAACGCTAAACAAAACTAAGGAACAACGTATGACATGACGATGTCATGTTGTCTCCGTGGCTCCAAAGTTATTGATTTTGTGTGCAAATACAGTTATGCATACATAGCATAAAAGTGTCAGAAGTGCAGCCGTTTACTCGTTTGAATGACCTAAGTATGACATCGGCGTTTTAAGCGTTACCGATGCTATTTTATAATGGGCATGTTGACTAATTTTTTTTTTTTAGTCCGTCTTGTAGATTATTAAAAAATATTGGACACGTATTTTTTCTTTTTTTACGTGATCAAAAAATAACGGCGATATATTGAGCTGAAATTTCGCGTGACGTTACTATTCTGACAGTTTGTATGGCGGTTTTTGCGGTTAGTGACGTCACGACCCCCTCACCCTAAACTTTAATGTGCTTTATCTCTGTATATTTTAATTTATTTGAAAAAGCAAAAAATACGTGTCTATTGTTTTTTAATTTTCTAAAAGATGGACTAATTAAAATTTAGATTTTCAAAAGTTGTCAACATCCCTATTTACCCATACAGGAGCGTCGCCTCATTCGCTGGCCAAGAACGGGCACTCCGCGCTGCACATCGCGTGCCGACACAACCACCCGGACATCGCCTTCGCATTGCTCGAACATGGTATGGAGACAATCTGATTCAGTTTTGACACGTCACGCAGTGTGACTAAGGATATTCAGTGTCAAGATGCGCGGATTCGGATACTAATCTTAACTTTTTTACTCAATCGGAGTCGGTGAGGGTGACCTTGAAACGATAGTTAACGCCACTTGACGTTGTGCGTGAGTCTGCGTGACAGGACATGTCTCGACTTACATTGCGCGGGTCTTTGTTTTGTTATATTTCATATATTTAAATGAAATTTAATAATTTTTCACTACTATATTCACTTATAGGTATATAGGATACGGATATGGATGTTTTTTTTTCCTTTGGTTACCCGCGGGTACGGATACGGATATCCGGCACATCACTAGTTACCATATATCCTTACTATTAATTTAAATTTGATAGCATGCTATTTTCATATTGTTTTATTACAAACAGACGCGGATCCGGGCGTGAAATCGAAGGCGGGCTTCACCCCGCTGCACATGGCGGCGCAGGAGGGCCACGAGGACTGCGTGGAGATGCTCATCGAGCGCGGCGCCGACGTCAACGTGCCCGCCAACAACGGTGAGGGCGGACACGCCTCTTGAGCTTCGTACCCAATACAGGCGGGCTCGGGCCGAGCGGGCTGCACTCAAGGTTAATGAGGTTGCTCAGGCAGAGGGTCGAGGCGCGTTGCGGATGAAGGTGAGGCGACGCGAGTCAGTTTACAGCAAAAAAGCGGTGGTATCAGAGGCGCCTAGAGTAGTAATTAGCACTATTAATATAAAAGAGAAAATAAAATTATAGAAGAATTACCATAAAACAGTTCGCCAGGCGTGTCGCCTCGCACGGCTCCGGCTGAAGAGGCTTTAGTAAAACCGATTAAATATGGCTCGCCCACCGTTCGACTCGAGGCTGCCTCTAGTGGACACGAAGCTTAACGCAACTGTCGCCCCGTCATAAGCTTCCGATAATCGTACGTGCACGTGAACGTTCCGTCGGTTTGTATGTATACGGTGACAATATGTCGGTGCAGGGCTGACGCCGGTGCACCTGGCGGCGTCGGAGGGGCGCACGGCGGTGCTGAAGGCGCTGGTGGCGGGCGGCGGCGCGGTGTCGGCGCGCACCCGCGACGGGTACACGCCGCTGCACGCCGCCGCGCACCACGGCCACGTGGCGGCGGCGCGCGCGCTGCTGGACGCCGGCGCCGACGTCACCGCCACCGCGCAGCACGGGTGACCGCTCGCACACGCACGCACGCACGCACGCACAAACATGCACACACACACACACACACACACACGCATACACACGCATACACACACACACGCACACACGCACATACACACGCACACACACAGTACACGTGACTACAGGCACCCCACACTACGACATACTACCAAAGAATACAGCACTTTGGACAGCAAAATTTGTGTATCATCAGTAAAACAATACTCGTTGATCTTGCAGTCTTTTAATCCACTTTATACCTCGAACTGGATTCTTACAATCTTTCACAAAATCACCCCACCCCGTCTCCTGACCAAAATCGAATGCCCGTCTGTCATTCTTACGCGCCCTGTATGAAAAAACTATCTGTCACAGATGTTATATGTTATATTTACGCTACAAAAATTAGGTATTTTATTTAATACTAATTGCAAATGAAAGTTTAATAAGTGAATTGCTAGCAGTATATAAAGGACTTTAATTTTATTCTTTTATTTCCATTCCAATAAAAAATTCGCAAAGGTTTTAAAATTAAATAATCTGTACTAATATTATAAAGAGTTAAAGTTTGTGAATTGTGAGTTTGTGACGTTGTAAATCTCTGGATCTACTGAACCGATTATGAAAACTCTTTCTATTTTAGGAAGCTACGGTAGTTCAGAGTGACATAGGGTACTTTTTATTCCGAAATTCCCACGGAAACTCCGCGAGCGAAACCGCGGGGGACAGCTAGTCATCTATAAATATCGTTTGCCCTATCAGGTTCACCCCGTTGCACCAGGCAGCACAACAAGGACACACGTTGATAATCCAACTGCTTCTGAAGAATAACGCCGATCCAAACGCTCTATCCACTGTGAGTAATGAACAACTCTATAAAATAATCTTAAAAAAACATACCTTAAATAATAAACACAGATAAATCACAGAGAAATTCTCAAACGATTTATATGATACTTACGATGTTACATGTAAGAACAAATAAATAAAAAAATGGTACTAGCTGTGCCCCGCGGTTTCACCCGTGTGAGTTTCGAAATTCCCGCAAGAACTCCAAAGTAGCCTAATTTACTCGTTATAACATCAGCTAATTAGCAGTGAAAGTCCCGTCAAAATCGGTTCAACCGTTTCGGAGATTCACCCGCGGGAGTTTTGGAACTCCAAACTGCTTTTATTTTTCTTCTTGCAACGACAAACACAACAAAAATAATTTGCGAAATTGGTCCAGCCGTTCACGCGTGATGCCGTATGGGTTCGTGTTTCTACATATACAGGCTTAAATTTTAAGGAGTGCGCAAAAAAATTGTGGTGGTTCAGTATCAGTAATAGAACACATTTCCACTATTAGTTAAATTTTTTTTTTTTAATTTTTATCCCACTTTAAATCCGTAAAACATGGATACTATCTATTCGTAATAATATCAGCTGTGGATGCACGCGCCGTGACCCGTGAGCCGTACGCGGTGAGGTTGAAGCGGGGGTGAACCTCTCGGGCGACAACTGATGCCCAGACACGGGCGGGGCGGGCGAAACGGGCGGGGCGCGCGGGGCAGGCGCCCGCGGCTCGCCCGATAAGCCGACACTGCCGGCCCGACAGTCTGCTTACGCATGCGCTATTGTGACGTCGCGTCCTATCGCTTTCCCGCGCAACCCCTGCGCCGCGTGTGTGTCGTACTACTCGTAGTCGTACCTAGGTCATGATGTCGGACTTTAGTAACCGCGAGTTTTATGAGATGATCCGGGTGTATCTGTTAAGTGGTGAAAGTTTACGACGTGCTCGCAGAATGTATGTAATGGAGAGCATACCTTGAATGCGAGCCCATGGTATTGTAAACCCCGCGGTCCCTAATGAAATGACAATTTTAGCAGCCACTCAAAGGCTGCTTGATCACGGTCAGTTTAGGACCCCACATCACGCTCAAGGGTCTGGAAGACCTCGACTGGCGGTTGACATCTAAGAAGCCATTTTCGATTTCTTCGAGCGAGATCGAGTAGGTACTTACCTAATATCAATAATTTTAATTTTATTATGTTTTTAAAAGTGCCATAATTTAATTGGTTAAATTATTAATTAATGCTTTATTTTCTGCATTTTGATGGTCCTAAGCCCATGAAAGTATGAAGGAAAAATTGGAATTACTCTTCTAATAAAATCAGATCACGGTCTAATCTTAAAAAGTCTAGTTCGAACTTTTATTTCGTCTGAGGTTCGAACCTGATAGAATTAGCGATCAGCAGGTAGGTAGGTACATTGTAACCCACGTAAATACCTACCTACGCCTGTGCACGAAAAACGAATGAGCGCTTCGGGCGGCGCGCGGTGGGGCCGGGGGGCGGCGGCGGCGAATAGAGTAGCCATAAAATCAATTTCAAAGTGAACATCTTCCATTAACAATAACTTTATTTTTTTGTACTAAGACTTATCAAAATAAAAAATAGGTGCTTAATAAAACTCATTTAATTTTAATTGGGCAAAGTTTGCGCACTGAATTAAATGTATTGCTGTATAGACTAGCTGTCCCGCGCGGTTTCACCCGCGATAATTTAAAAGTTCCCGCGGAATTGATCCATACAAACTTTCAACCCCTTTTCATCCCCTTAGGGGTTGAATTTTCAAAAATCCTTTCTTATCGGATGTCTATGTCATGCAAAGAACACACCCTCCAAGTTTCAGGTCTCTACGATCAGCGGTTTAGGCTGTGCGTTGATCCATCAGTCATTCAGGACAAGGTATTTTATATGTATAGATTGTAGAGATTAAAAATATAATATGTAGATGTATATAATTTACGTTGTTTTATTGGCGAGAATACAAAGAAATGGAGCGGCGAATAAACTTTAGGTATTATCCGTCGGCGCGTCGGTTTTTTATGTGCTCAATTTTCATGAGTATGTACTATGTATTTAATTAGATATGATTACGTCAAAAACTAACGTTTTATATTTTTAAAGAAATTTGAACAACAATCGTAAGCTGAAAACCCTCCATCATTTAGTCTTTTGTACCTAACCAAATCCTGTTTATCCTAATTGTCAACAGAACGGACAGACGGCGTGCGCGATCGCCGACCGGCTCGGCTACATCAGCACGGTGGACGCTCTGCGGCCGGTCACCGAAAACACCCTGAGTCAAGCCGTCGGCGACAGTGGTGAGTGCCTTCCGCTTGTTGTTACGTGATGCTCGTGTAATGTGTTGAACGAAAAATCCGGCTCGAAGGACCGCGTTTTTTTTTTTGTTGTGTATGTCCAAATGATATTAAGGGAGTTTAATTAAAAAAAATGTTAAACGATTAAATATTATTGAGTAGTTTTTTAAAAGGTGAGAATATACCTTGAAAAATAATAAATCTTAATATATATAAATCACGCGTCACGTTGTTTGTCCGCGATTGACTCCGAAACTACTGAATCGATCATGATGAAATTTTGTCACTTTGTTGTGATTTGGCCCAACTTAAAAGATAGGATAGTTTTTATCTTGGAATTCCCGCGGGAACTCTGAAATTACCGAAGGTGAAACCGCGGGGGACAGCTAGTTATAAATAAAATAACACGTGCGTAGGTAGGTAGTATGTTATTAGTAAGCTACTTAAATATATTAATAAAAGAAAATCGTATGGGAAAATAGGTATTGAAATTCGTATGAACTCTTACTGTAGTTTTCATGAAATTCACTTTGAAGGATCAATTGTCTTTTCTATTTACGATCGGCTGAATAGTTCAAAACGAAATATCTAATTGGAACAATTTTCGATGCGGTGTGATTGTTATTTCGCATCCGATAGTTCCGCACCCCGGCTGGGAGCTTTGATGTACACGCCGTGCGCGTGCGCAACTCAATTTAATGATTTCCGTTTTACGGTGCTGCATAAATTGCAAACTGGACCGGTGCCAGTGAGACATGAATTTTGAAATCGGAACATACCCATTGATGCTTAGCGTAGTATAATAAACATGAGTAATAATTTTGCAAACAATCTTGAGATTAATAAGTTTGCTGTACCGTTGCAAGCATCATTTTAATGATGGTTACTTTTATAGGAATACTTGATTACTTATAATCTTAAACATAAATTCAAGACTTATCACAACACACTCAAGAATAGAGAGATAATACTAAAATACCAATCTATAGACACGAGTTAGATGAATCCTGACCTGAGTTCAAGTATGATTGACGTGCAGAATTTGGTACCTCATAACAATTACTATTCTATAGAGTATAGAGGCATCGCAACGCACACAGTAGTATGTATACACATTTAACATTAGCTATGAGTCGGCGAGGCAAGTATTGAAAAATTATTTTTTTGTAAACAAAAATTAATAGTCAGTCAGACTTTGTTCCCACTGTGTAAGATGCTGCTGCCTATTGGGCAATTGGTATTTTTTAGTAATTCCACTACCTAAATGCGAATATCTGTAATCGGCTTTTTTGGTTGGTTTGACACTTACCTAAATGTTCATTGTATTCTTGTAGCAGTTGATTTTCCGAATAAATTAAAATAAAATAAACGAAAATAAAATGTCATAGAATTTGCGTCAACTCATTATACCATATATTAGTATCTGACTAAACTATACTCATAATGATCTTAAAGTTTTATTATAAGCTGACATCAAATTACATGATTTATAGTAATGTCGACTTTAAGCACAGTGAGTAAGGTTGAAATTTTAATGGAAGGAATTTCGATGTAATATCAATAGGTACACATAATTTATCATATATCAATCTATCTATATAAATAAAATGTTATTTATTTATAAAATCCTTTGTCCTGAATAACTGATGGATCAATGCACAGCCTAAACCGCTCGGCTGATCGTAGAGACCTGAAACTTGGAGGGTGTGTTCTTTGTATGACGTAAACATCCGATAAGAAAGCATTTTTGAAAACTCTACCCTTAAGGATGAATGGGGTTTGCAAAGTTTGTATGGAACAATTCCGCGGGAACTTTGAAATTATTGCGGGTGAAACCGCGCGGGACAGCTAACTATTTAAATTATAATAAGCTGTTAAGAGAAGGTACCACAATAATAGAAAAACAATCGGTCGTTAGTCGTTACTTATCTAACACAATGATGACGATCGCGCTATAGAAATAAAACATGGCCGTAAGGTCGAATATTGTAGTCAGGTAATAATGTTGAATATCTTTTTGCTTATTTATTGACATATCGTTAGTAGGTGAATTACGTCACGACTTGACATCATATTCTTATTTTAGAACCCCATGTCAATTAAGCGTCTTTAATTTTTTTATTTCTTTGTTTATACGTTCTTTCCTAAATATAACTTCAAAAAGTATTGATTTTTTTGAATTTATCGACATTGTCATAGGTATATATTTTTTATATATTGTATATTTGAGACGAGAATCGAATACTGAACACCCTCGTTTAATTTAGTAGGTCTCCCGTTTAACCATCCACTCTTATTTGTCGTAGTACCATAGAATGACAATGTGGCAACTCTCAACGACCATTGTAAGCAAATCGATCCACCATGATTATCCAACAGTGATGAGCTCAACAATACCTCGATGCATTATTCATAATACAATATCCCACAATAATGTGAGTATGTATGCTATTTATTTGATATGTATGAGATACATTTTTCACGTGTACCTACATATTGTAACATCTAGACACGCCGGTAGCGTGTCAAGCCGAAGTTCTCAAACTGACAGAACTGGCGAGCCGCACCGTGTGTAATATTACACGAACCATTTGGAGCCACTTTTCACCCCCCCATAATTCAAAAACTATTTAACGTAAACATGTCAAATTTGGCTCATGTATTAAGACTCGCGAGATAAACATGTGCTCCAAATTTCATAAGCACACCTCATACGGGCTTTTAGATATTAACGTCCAAAAATCGTGATTTTTATCACTGACTGACCTATAGACCAAAATTATAACCGACTTCCAGATGACCTAGGAACTTGATATTTGGCATCAAGGTAGACTTTTAGGCGTAAACAAAGGGAAAAATCTGAAAACTGGAAAAACTTAAAAAAAATGATAATTATCAATAACTTAAGTTTTTAGATTTTTCCAATCAAGAAGGTAATATAACAAAGTTAAGTATTTTAGTATGCAACTGGCTAATCAGAATTTTTAAATATTCTTAATGATGTATTTTACGTCACTCCATTAAACTGAGTCAAACATTGACAATTAATACTTTCGTTATCAGCACGAATTTTTCTATGGTTTATACGTATAAAACTAGCTATTCTCAAATTAAAAGTAAATCAGCGTTTGTTTTACGTACGACGTAATACGTATATAATTTATGAATATCTGTGAATATTTTCATCAGTTCACGGAAATATCAATTTCCATTACATATTATTTACATTTGACAAAGAAACTTCTGTATGTAAAAATGATGAATAAATAATTCTTTTTCAAGAATAAAACTGCTTCTGAATAGAGACGGTTATTTGGCTCTTTCGTCCGCCTACGAGTGCGACGTATAATCCTCGAACAGAAACTGTACAGGTACTGTCTAGATGATTTTGACTCCAATATAGAGATATACATGTAGGCGAGTTTCCTGAGCGACATAAGGTAGGATAGGGTAGTGGTTTTTATCCCGGAATTACTAAGGAAACTCGAAAATTAGCGCGGGTGAAACAGCGGGCAACAGCTAGTGTGCAATAAAATTGTGTATTGTGCAATAAATTTTTGACCTCCTCAAAAATTTCAGGCTGCGACAGTACCTACAGAAGAATCCATTTACATTAACGGCATAATCCAGCAATTCTTCTCACTTGGAATGGCAACATGGATTTAAAAGGCAGCTGTATAATTGCAATCATGTACACTGTGCAAGATTTAGCCGATATAGGCAAAGTTATGGAAGATGCTTCAATAGCTGCAATTCTACTTCGACTTCTAGGAGGCTTAAGTCCTCAATATGCACCTTTAAGCGAATGGTGACGTAATATACCGTGCTACTGGAGTTTGATGCGCAGCTTTTTCTCTTCAGCCATAGCGCTAGGAAGCTGTGAAGGGTGGATATTTTATGGTTGCTGACTGCTGTCATAATAACTGTAATTTTATTGACGTCAATAAGATACACATTATTGGCCAAATTTGATTAAACGATTTGACTATGACTTTGATTTTGACTTGTCGCAAAAGAATTGATGAAGTGAAGTCCGATCTCTTTTATCATTTTAGAAATAAAAAAATAGTGTCACTTGGTTGTCTTGTAGATGATACGAAGTTCACCGGGTCTTCTAGTGTAGGTATTCTTTTAGTGTCGTCTTCGTCTTGATCGTCTTAAATATTAATTATTTACTACGTACAATGAGTCGTACAATCGAATTACTGGTGGGTGACACTTTTACGTTACACCAAATTATTTACGTTGGACTTTCCAGAGTTAAAACCTTAGATGGAGTACATCTTATCAATTTAGATCCAAGTCAAATCAGGCACAAGAGAGCTCTATTGTAGAGTACAACCGCCTGCGCACGTTATACCACCCTAACTTGGCCAAATTAACTATAAACAGAAAACGCTTAAAAAAAAAAAAAAAAAAACCGGACACTGAATGGGCAATTCACTCAAACATTTTAAACGTCCAAGAAAATATAGAAAACACAAAAAAAGATAGTTATACCACGGAAACGTAGGAAAATAAATTGACAAAAACCATTTTAAGTACCTACTAATAATTACTGTAAAAAGTTTTTCTTTTCCGATTCATTTATCCATTTCTGTTAATATACAATAATATTGTGACCTATATATCTAGACACGCAGTAGCGTGTCAAGCCAAATTCAGGCTAACAGAACTGGCGAGCAGCACCGTGTGTAACTTTTGACCCCGTCATAACTCAAAAACTATTTCACATAAACATGTCAATATGAATCACGTATTCTCAAATAGAAGCTCTGATTCTTCACTCGTTAGTACTTCACGCGATAGGAGCGATGCAGGATCAGGGGAAAAAAAATATAATCGTTTATACAGGTGGTGTCTGTCGACAAGAGTTGTAGTGTCATGTCTCCAAAATATTTTACTGCATACGGTGTTTTCTTTAAATGTAAGCAAAATACGTTTTAGTTATAAATGTAACTATTTTTATTCGTGTTTGTTTTATTTATTATTTGATCTATTGAATCTAGACACGCTGTAGCATGTTAAGCCGAGTTCAAGCTGATAACTGGCGAGCAGCACTGTGTGTAATATTACACGAACCCTTACTTATTCTGCCTGTAATGTAAGAATCATCAATCAAAATTGATGACAGCCGGTCTTTGGATTTTATGGTCTTTAAATATTTATGTATATGTTTACATAGTTTGTTTTAAATCCAAACATATTATTTTCAGTAGATACTACCCCGTAAACAGATTGAAATACAATAGATTAACAGAGACCATTTGGTATTAATTTTATAATAAACAAGTACCTAATACCTACTAGTAATTTCTGTACAAAAAGTAGTGATATCCCATCAAAAACATAAATGTGAAAGTGGAAGCCAAAGTTCAATATTAAGCTTAAGCTCAGTTGTCGACTTCGCCGACAAAAGAATTGATATCTAAATAGGTGCCAAGTTCTGTAGGTAATCCTGAAATATATTCAAAGGAGCATAGAACTCGGCTAGTTTTCACATTAAAGTTATCTTTAGCTAGTCAAATTGTGTATCTTTTTTATATTATTATGAGCAAATTACTGTTTTTATACTGTAAGTTCAATAGATCTCACCCCTTCAATATTTAGTTTGCTGGTAAAAACAAGCCAATATCAAAAATATTTATACAATAGTTTTTAACCAAATATAAGATAACTGGTGTGTGAAAACTAGCCAAGTTCTATGCTCCTTTGAATATATTTCAGGATTATCTACAGAACTTGGCACCTATTTAGATATCAATTCTTTTGTCGGCGAAGTCGACAACTGAGCTTAAGCTTAATATTGAACTTTGGCTTCCACTTTCACATTTATGTTTTTGATGGGATACATTCTTCGGCACATTACGTGTTTGATTGTTGCTTCAAATAGATTCAATGTATTTAATGTTGAATCAGGTGTAGAGCGACACTACACTTTTGATTCTTTTTGCATAAAAAATAAGGGATAAATTCTTATATTAAAAACCTATCTAGACACGCCGGTAGCGTGTCAAGCCGAAGTTCTCAAACTGACAGAACTGGCGAGCCGCACCGTGTGTAATATTACACGAACCATTTGGAGCCACTTTTCACCCCCCCATAATTCAAAAACTATTTAACGTAAACATGTCAAATTTGGCTCATGTATTAAGACTCGCGAGATAAACATGTGCTCCAAATTTCATAAGCACACCTCATACGGGCTTTTAGATATTAACGTCCAAAAATCGTGATTTTTATCACTGACTGACCTATAGACCAAAATTATAACCGACTTCCAGATGACCTAGGAACTTGATATTTGGCATCAAGGTAGACTTTTAGGCGTAAACAAAGGGAAAAATCTGAAAACTGGAAAAACTTAAAAAAAATGATAATTATCAATAACTTAAGTTTTTAGATTTTTCCAATCAAGAAGGTAATATAACAAAGTTAAGTATTTTAGTATGCAACTGGCTAATCAGAATTTTTAAATATTCTTAATGATGTATTTTACGTCACTCCATTAAACTGAGTCAAACATTGACAATTAATACTTTCGTTATCAGCACGAATTTTTCTATGGTTTATACGTATAAAACTAGCTATTCTCAAATTAAAAGTAAATCAGCGTTTGTTTTACGTACGACGTAATACGTATATAATTTATGAATATCTGTGAATATTTTCATCAGTTCACGGAAATATCAATTTCCATTACATATTATTTACATTTGACAAAGAAACTTCTGTATGTAAAAATGATGAATAAATAATTCTTTTTCAAGAATAAAACTGCTTCTGAATAGAGACGGTTATTTGGCTCTTTCGTCCGCCTACGAGTGCGACGTATAATCCTCGAACAGAAACTGTACAGGTACTGTCTAGATGATTTTGACTCCAATATAGAGATATACATGTAGGCGAGTTTCCTGAGCGACATAAGGTAGGATAGGGTAGTGGTTTTTATCCCGGAATTACTAAGGAAACTCGAAAATTAGCGCGGGTGAAACAGCGGGCAACAGCTAGTGTGCAATAAAATTGTGTATTGTGCAATAAATTTTTGACCTCCTCAAAAATTTCAGGCTGCGACAGTACCTACAGAAGAATCCATTTACATTAACGGCATAATCCAGCAATTCTTCTCACTTGGAATGGCAACATGGATTTAAAAGGCAGCTGTATAATTGCAATCATGTACACTGTGCAAGATTTAGCCGATATAGGCAAAGTTATGGAAGATGCTTCAATAGCTGCAATTCTACTTCGACTTCTAGGAGGCTTAAGTCCTCAATATGCACCTTTAAGCGAATGGTGACGTAATATACCGTGCTACTGGAGTTTGATGCGCAGCTTTTTCTCTTCAGCCATAGCGCTAGGAAGCTGTGAAGGGTGGATATTTTATGGTTGCTGACTGCTGTCATAATAACTGTAATTTTATTGACGTCAATAAGATACACATTATTGGCCAAATTTGATTAAACGATTTGACTATGACTTTGATTTTGACTTGTCGCAAAAGAATTGATGAAGTGAAGTCCGATCTCTTTTATCATTTTAGAAATAAAAAAATAGTGTCACTTGGTTGTCTTGTAGATGATACGAAGTTCACCGGGTCTTCTAGTGTAGGTATTCTTTTAGTGTCGTCTTCGTCTTGATCGTCTTAAATATTAATTATTTACTACGTACAATGAGTCGTACAATCGAATTACTGGTGGGTGACACTTTTACGTTACACCAAATTATTTACGTTGGACTTTCCAGAGTTAAAACCTTAGATGGAGTACATCTTATCAATTTAGATCCAAGTCAAATCAGGCACAAGAGAGCTCTATTGTAGAGTACAACCGCCTGCGCACGTTATACCACCCTAACTTGGCCAAATTAACTATAAACAGAAAACGCTTAAAAAAAAAAAAAAAAAAACCGGACACTGAATGGGCAATTCACTCAAACATTTTAAACGTCCAAGAAAATATAGAAAACACAAAAAAAGATAGTTATACCACGGAAACGTAGGAAAATAAATTGACAAAAACCATTTTAAGTACCTACTAATAATTACTGTAAAAAGTTTTTCTTTTCCGATTCATTTATCCATTTCTGTTAATATACAATAATATTGTGACCTATATATCTAGACACGCAGTAGCGTGTCAAGCCAAATTCAGGCTAACAGAACTGGCGAGCAGCACCGTGTGTAACTTTTGACCCCGTCATAACTCAAAAACTATTTCACATAAACATGTCAATATGAATCACGTATTCTCAAATAGAAGCTCTGATTCTTCACTCGTTAGTACTTCACGCGATAGGAGCGATGCAGGATCAGGGGAAAAAAAATATAATCGTTTATACAGGTGGTGTCTGTCGACAAGAGTTGTAGTGTCATGTCTCCAAAATATTTTACTGCATACGGTGTTTTCTTTAAATGTAAGCAAAATACGTTTTAGTTATAAATGTAACTATTTTTATTCGTGTTTGTTTTATTTATTATTTGATCTATTGAATCTAGACACGCTGTAGCATGTTAAGCCGAGTTCAAGCTGATAACTGGCGAGCAGCACTGTGTGTAATATTACACGAACCCTTACTTATTCTGCCTGTAATGTAAGAATCATCAATCAAAATTGATGACAGCCGGTCTTTGGATTTTATGGTCTTTAAATATTTATGTATATGTTTACATAGTTTGTTTTAAATCCAAACATATTATTTTCAGTAGATACTACCCCGTAAACAGATTGAAATACAATAGATTAACAGAGACCATTTGGTATTAATTTTATAATAAACAAGTACCTAATACCTACTAGTAATTTCTGTACAAAAAGTAGTGATATCCCATCAAAAACATAAATGTGAAAGTGGAAGCCAAAGTTCAATATTAAGCTTAAGCTCAGTTGTCGACTTCGCCGACAAAAGAATTGATATCTAAATAGGTGCCAAGTTCTGTAGGTAATCCTGAAATATATTCAAAGGAGCATAGAACTCGGCTAGTTTTCACATTAAAGTTATCTTTAGCTAGTCAAATTGTGTATCTTTTTTATATTATTATGAGCAAATTACTGTTTTTATACTGTAAGTTCAATAGATCTCACCCCTTCAATATTTAGTTTGCTGGTAAAAACAAGCCAATATCAAAAATATTTATACAATAGTTTTTAACCAAATATAAGATAACTGGTGTGTGAAAACTAGCCAAGTTCTATGCTCCTTTGAATATATTTCAGGATTATCTACAGAACTTGGCACCTATTTAGATATCAATTCTTTTGTCGGCGAAGTCGACAACTGAGCTTAAGCTTAATATTGAACTTTGGCTTCCACTTTCACATTTATGTTTTTGATGGGATCATTTTTAACCGACTTCCAAAAAGGAGGAGGTTCTATGTTCGATTGTATGTATGTTTTTTTTTTTTTTTTTTTTTTATGTATGTTCACCGATTACTCGAAGACGGTTGGACCGATTTCGAAAATTCTTTTTTTGTTTGAAAGGGTTTACTCCCAATTAGGTCCCATTGCCACCAAGTCGGAATCTGATGATGGGATCTTGGAGAAATCGAGGGAACTCTTCAAAAATTATAGGCACACCTATAGCGATTTGGGTATTTTTTATAGTAAATCATTCATTTGCTTCTGGAAAGCAAAATTTGAAGAAGTGGAACTGATGATGAAGACCACAGATGGTCATCGGAACTACTCAACAATAATACGTATTTCACGGGTTCCGATTGCAGCGATTTCGAAAATTAGTGTTTTGTGTGATAGGGGATACTCCCAAATTGATTCCATTGTCACCAAGTCGAGATCTGATGATGGGATCTTGGAGTAATCGAGGGAACTCTTCAAAAATTATAGGTACACCTATAGCGATTTTTATATTTTTTATAGTAAATCGTTTATTTGCTTTCGGAAAGTAAAATTTGATGAAGTGGAACTGATGATGAAGACCACAGATGGTCATCAGAACGACTAAATAATAGGTATTTCACAGATTCCGATTCGTTAACTTTAATATGGTTTCTAAACAATTTATGCTCGTCACAATGTATATGGTGAAGTGGAACTGATGATGATGTACAAGGAGAACTCCTCAACAATTAACGTCCCTGCATCGGGAAAAGCAATATTTTGTAAAAGGTGATGAGCAGTTGACATTGGGCTATTGTAACTTAGAGAAATTACGAACTAAGTCACTTAAAAGCGAGAAATAAACAAATTTTTAACAAAAAAATTAAAACCGACTTCCAAAAACACAAAACTAAAAAACTAAAAATAAAAAGCTAAAAATAACAACATACCGATTTAATTCAAAAGACAAAAACACACGTAATATTCTTATTGATTTATGCTACCACTAATCGGTATGAAGTCGGTGACAAGCCAAATATGAAGGGGGTAGATGGGCTAAGTCGACTCCCGCCACCAGCTCTTCGTGAGCAGGACAACCCAAGTGGCCAGACACCAGCGGGCTTGTCACCGAATTCAAACCGATCAGTGGTAGCATAAATCAATAAGAATATTACGTGTGTTTTTGTCTTTTGAATTAAATCGGTATGTTGTTATTTTTAGCTTTTTATTTTTAGTTTTTTAGTTTTGTGTTTTTGGAAGTCGGTTTTAATTTTTTTGTTAAAAATTTGTTTATTTTTTTCATCTGTATAGAACAAAGTAGCTATCGCCTTCTGTTTGTGTCCGCTCAGTTCTTCTAAATTACGCAACGGACTGTGATTTTGTTCTCTCTATTATAATACCTATTCAGATTTTTCGGAAAGTTTATGTATAGATTAACTTTTTGTAAAA
The DNA here is from genome assembly GCA_907165275.2 of Zygaena filipendulae. Classification (NCBI taxonomy): domain Eukaryota; kingdom Metazoa; phylum Arthropoda; class Insecta; order Lepidoptera; family Zygaenidae; genus Zygaena; species Zygaena filipendulae. Next base: position 4,284,372 of record OU015674.1, read on the forward strand.
AAAAAATCAACGACTAGTGTAGAACGTAAAGTTCATATTTTTTTATTGAATGTTTTTTGACCATTTGAATTATTTTTAAAAACACATAAAAACTATGACGACGTCTCCTATTCAATTATAGTTTTTTTATTCTATAATCTATGTTGCTTTTGACATCATCCTTTCGGTCGCATGGGTTGCGCAGCGTGGTCACCCTCGCGGAAAACAGATGGTGCACTCCTGCGCATCTCCTATTCAATTGCTGTTATCTATACATACACAATGGATGCCACAAGTCACTATGCTGCATTGATATTAGAATACTCGTATGAATCGCTTCATGTTCAGTTTATTAATTTTATATGTACCTTTAATTGATCAAATATTTGTGCACAGTACAACGGCTTAGTTAATTATGTAATAAAACGTACAACTTTTTAAAATTTGTAGAAGTTTTTAAAGAAATGGTAAGCTACTCCACTGTCCACGAGATCTATTATAACAAGTTTGACAGTGTTTTTTTATAATGTAGGTACTAACTGGTACCTACTTCACATTTCTTTTCCACCCGTAAAATAGACCTACAAACACAACTCTTTCAGGTTAATTTTCTTAAAAAAATTCCTTCCTTTTTTCGTATCTTCAATCTCAAATCTCTTGTTGATGAACCATCAAATCGTTTAAAAAAAGAAACTTGGTGTTATGATCGACAGTATTATGTAGACATTGTGTATGGATTAACTCAATCGGTTCGCATGTACGTATTAGTGAATGGTCGATGACATAAACTATTGCGCCGTTGGCTCTCCGCCAGTGGTGCGGAGGATTTTGGATCTAGCTAGGTGCTGCTGAACGTGTTGTTTTGCAACATCCAAGGACGTTGATTCGATTTACGAAATTTTTTGTGTTAGTAAATATAGTAGTAAAACACTGTAATTTAAATAAAAAAAAAAAAATCACAAATGTATCGGGATAGAATAGGTATCAGTCTATTTAATTTTTTGTATTAACCTTATCAACGTGAAATGCTTATACAAAAGTTTAAGAATACATAATATAATGTATTATAAGGAACGATTTACAAATAAATGAGTAAAAGTGCGACTTTGACTTTATTGTCGTGTGATCTTTATAAAATCCGTACAATGACTTGGTAGCAATATCAAAAACAACAACCGGGGGCCATATTTTTGAATCGTTCAAATTACTTTTCGCACATGGAATCGCAGGATTCGCATGCGAATGTTTAGAAAATATATTACGAGCATCGCATGCGAATCTTGAGATTGCGTGTGTGAAAGTGATTCGAACGGTTCAAAAATACTGTCCATGATCAAAATATATACAAATACGAAATATTTAAAATAAAACAATAATGAACATTGGTACCTATAATATTAAGTACTTATTATAAACGTTTACAATTAAGCAAAATTAACCATCATAAGTCACAACACTATGTAATATGTATCATATTATATTGCATCCAATTTAGTGCAAACTGTAAATAAATTCAGTATAAAACAATGTTTTTTTGTTGATAAGAAAATTATGAAAAACGCATAACAGTCTCGAATTACGTATCTACATAATATTTTGTTTCTCTGAATAAATAGATATTGCACCTTGGAATAAAACAAAAAAGTATTGCACAGTCTAGTCGTAGAAACTAGAAATACGGTCGAAGTGCCACATAATATTGTTATTATGTTTGGCGTGAGTAATGCGAACGTAGGTAATGACTTTTTGTCCATACTTGAGGCTCAGTGTCATTCTTTTGAAAAAATCAAAGGAGCATGACGTGTATACAACGATTCAATAGTAGTAGCTAGGTATTTATGGCGGCAAATTACGGAATGTTTCAAAATAATAATGACCTCATCGACAGCCTGCACCAGCAGATGGTTAGAGAAACACGTAATAATTGTTCTGTATTCTCTTTTGTACCTACTTATTTTTTAGATACATATATTTAATTAAAGATACGGCATGCCCCTCAGTAGTTGGGCATTATCGTGTACAGGGGCCGGGTCATGGGAGTCATGACCCTCCCCCCTCCCCCCAACACGGTCCGAGTAAGCATTTTGAACAAAGAAGCAGAGTTTGGTTTGTAAAAAGTTTCGTGAAAGAAAAGATCATAGCTTATTTCTCAGTAATGATTTACTTGGTAGACCCCCCCCCTCAATTAAGGGCTGGGCATGCGCCTGCGATCGCGTAATTTCTACCTATGGCTGCCAAACACCTAATCCTTACTATTTTCTAATATGAATTATAAAATGTGAATGAGTGTATTTGTTACGCTTTCACGCCTGAAATAGCCGCGATTTCATTCGCGTTCTTTTTAGAGTTACCGCGGGAATTCCGGGATAAAAGTACCTGCCCAATGTCCTTCTCTGTACCCCTGACAGAGGGTATGCAAAATTTCATGAAAGAAAGAAAGAAAATACATTCATTTCAGCACAACAAGAAACTAACATAAACAGTGCCTAATCCATAAAAATAAAATTAATATCCATGCCTAATCTGAATTTATAGACATACTTAATGCATTAAATGTTTCTTGTGCTATTTTATGTCAAATATAAATTATATTTTATTGTAAATTTGTTAAATAAATATACATATGTATAAAAAAAATTGCATGCTCTGCCGAAAGGGTCACCAACTTAGCATTAGCTAGGTGGCAGGTGCGGGTACACCTAGCGCTGTAGCCGGATGATCGGTTGAGTAGTTAAGGCGTGAAACATAACAAACACATAAGTAAGCTCACATTCGCATTTATAATAGTAACTAGGAAGGATTTCTTTCACATCGTATGGAATAAAATATCGCACCCAATACGAGCAAAATCTACTTCACTGTATATGTATATTTAATTAGGTGTTAATAACACTCGCAGTAATTACATAATTGCTTTTTATCTTCGACATATTATATGGCAACAAACTTGTAACAAATGTACCATATAGTGTGATAAAACTGGCGGCAAATATTTATTATCGCTATGTACCTACCTACCATGTAGGTATGTTGGATGGATTCATGTAAATAAAACTGTGTCACTCCTTCCATGTAACTAAGCCTCTATTCTTGAACACCGCCCGTGGACAGTGGGCACACACTTACATAGTAGGTATTTACCCATTTACGGATTGAATAGGTCGAGGTCTATCAAAGGTTAATTCTTATCTCGGCGCGGCGTGCTCTAGCATTAACTTTATGACTCAAAGTGCTAATATAATATTGCTTTTTAAGTTTTTAAATTTACTAGGTTGTTATGTTAATAATACCATAGTTGTGTAGGTACCTACTTGGCCGTAAATTCTTACTGCAAATCTATAAGGTTTTTAGTTTTAAAGCACTTTTTCTTTTCTTTAACGGCAGATAAAATGGTTCACGTTCCCAAGCCATTTAAGGTTTGATTGTACTGGTATTTGTATTCCTATTTTTTTTAATATACTTACTTCCGCATACTCAAACATTATCTCAATTACTTGAGACTTTCTTATTTATTTAAATGGTGTTCGAGTATTCGGGTGTCAAAGTAAACTAATTATCATCACCACCCTGTATATAATGTGCTGGTTTTATCGTATCGCCGCTTGTTATTAACAATGTAGCTATTAACAACGTATCCCAATGTTCGATCGTTTGACGTTAGAAGCCTTCAAGATCGTAACCTTGGAGCTTACAATAATAAGTCGAAATTCTCAACTTATGACTAACGCTGTTAAGAATTCAGAATTTCTACGAGACTTTGAACTCTATGTAAAAGTTTTTTGCATGCTAACGCACGTGAGCCGGCTCCAATGGCACGGCGGGCGCGCGCAGTCGCGTCGCGACCTCACCGCGTTTATCACGACCATCCAACAACCGCGCTACAAAACAATTCAATTAACCAATCGCGTTAATTCATTTCAAATTAAAGAACGACACGATAACTCTACGTTCTTAATTCAAACCTTAAAGTTTAAACTCGCTGATCAAACGTGCACGTCGTGCGTATATATGCAAATTAACGGTCCTAAGTGCTGTGTTTTGAGATACGTTCGGTACATGATGTTGTTAATTTCCACGAATGTGTAGGTGATGTAATTGTGAATCGTTGAATGCCCCTTTGTTGGTCGCTCGGCCACCGGCGCCTTCGAGGAAGAAACTAAAAGTGTAACAGTGACACGCTAAAGGATCATCGTCGTTTGCAACCTGGTAGGTCCGATTCTTTTTTGTTTTCAGGCAAACACAATCTATACATATAAAATGCTTTGTCCTGAATGACTGATGGATCAACGCACAGCCTAAACAGCTGATCGTATAGACCCTGAAACTTAGTGTGTTCTATGTATGAGATAGGCATCCGATAAGAAAGGATTTTTAAAAATTTAACCTCTAAGGGGGTGAAAAGGGGGGAAAAATTTGTATGGTACAATTCCGCGGGAACTCCAAATTTATCGCGGGTGAAACCGTGCGGGATGATGCTCTATAATAATTTCGATTATTATGCACATGCTTTCGTGTAGGTGGCGGACCGCCAGACTTTATTATTAAATCGCTAGCCAGGAATTTTGAATTTACTCACTGTGTGAGTACAGCTTACGAGTTATTTTTACATCGGAAATTGAATTGAATCTATTGAATTATATTGAATGAACCAGAATTAGAAAATAAGTCAGCATGTAGACGCCCTATGTACGCTAATATTTTTATATACGCTTAATCTATTTTGAGATTCTGAATTTTCCTGTTTGTTCACACGCGTGTTGCGCTTGGCGTGTGTAGGCAGTCTCGAGTTATCAGCAACATTTTTAACACTTTGGTATTGTTATTTGTTTCTTTGCGACTTGTCAAAAATCGACAGTCGCAAGCGCCACTGACCACTTGCAAGAGTCCATTTGAGTAACAAATTATAACGATATCACACGATGACCCAAAGAGGGAGGTTGTGTTGTAACTTATGACCGGCTTTAAAGTTGCATAAGGTGTGGATACGTGTCCATACTTTTAAAAGCGGCTACTCAATATTCAACCGGACACTCAATCTGTTGAATCAACTCAGTCAGACTCGACAAAATAAAAGGTGCGCATACGCGCTATGAGCATTTTCAACCTTTAACAACTAGATTCAATAGAATAATATAGGCTTATAGAGATCCCTTAGCCTTTCCTTAATTAATGTACATACCTAAAATAAATTTAAAAAATTAGTGTCAGATTGAATTGTTTTTTATGTAGCGTTTGAGCTTCGTTTCTGCTCTATTTTATCGGCCAATATAAGCCCAAGATGACGCAAAATGATGATGACGCTATTTATTTGTCATGCATTGCGAATTGTTCAATAATGTACCATATTTCGTTTTGTTCGTAAATAAATTTAGGTAGGTACACTAATAAAATTCTATCTTCAACAAAGTGTGAAAGTTATCTCTTACAATAAAAATAAGCATGTCAATACAATTAGTGATATGTTAACATGATTTAACATTATGTCCAGATATACCTACCCAGCCCACAAGTTTTTCCGTTTGTGCATCGGTTTATTTATTGTAACTTAATCACATTTGATAATTTAATGTCGTTTCCGCTTAATTGTATTGGTGATATTACAATGTATATGGATAAATAAATATCTGTGATATGTTTGTACAGAGGTGAAGTTTTTAGCTCCAGCTAACCCAGCTCTTCGCTGCGAAACACCTGTGTGAATTTTGGCATTCTTTCGGGAACTACACGTTTTCCAGGATGTATGTTACAGGGTAGAGCGGTAACAATACACATACACACACACTCACACCCACACATAATTGCACACAACATACGTAATAGGTAGGTATGTGGCATTTATAGTAGGTATAATAAATAGAGGAGATAAAATATTAAAAATCTTTTGACCTCAACGTGTACCTATACTCTATCTGCCTCGCTAATCTTTGTGTGGGCAGACATGTTTAAAAAAAACTATTTTATACCTATACATAGTACGTACCAAGTATAAAAATGTAGAGGGCCCATTAACCAGTTCGGTTGGTTCTCTTTTAGGTACCTATATACTAGATCAGGTTTAGAAAAACCAATCATTACAATATAAGGCGTGTTTATTATAGCTAATCGGCTAGTCAACCTATGCTAGTATTTAACTAGAAAATCTGGAGGTTATTTCGTTTCATTAATATTGCATTAATATTACCATTAGATTAAAAATGCTTAAATTTAGTTTGAATCTCGCGTTTTACAATTTGTCTAGTGTAGGTACTTTTATACTTATTTTAACTTAATCAAAAGTTCAATTGTAGTAGTTATCTATTTTTTTAAAGTAAAAATTATTAAAGATATTAATATAATCTTAAAAAAAAAAAAATTTTTGAAATCGGTCCAACCGTCTTCGAGTAATCGGTGAACATACATAAAAAAAAAAACATATACAATCGAACATAGAACCTCCTCCTTTTTGGAAGTCGGTTAAAAAGACGACCAATTGCGAGTGTGTATAAGTATCTAATGGTGATCGATACTGATGCCAAAAATGCAATCAGTAAATTTTTTGTCTGTCTGTCTGTCTGTATGTGCACGCACGGGTCAAAAACTACTGCAGAGATTTTAACCAAACTTAGTACCATTTTAGTCCATACTCCTGGGCAGGTTATAGGCCATATAACATAACGCTAAGATAGGTACATAGGAGCTGAGCAGTGACGATAAATTTAAAGCAAGTCGGATGAAAATGCGCCTTCGAACACTTATCCTCGCATACGTTTACTCAATCACGCAAAAACGATTGAACGGATTTGAATAAAATTTGGCATGCACGTTATCAGGGGTACAGAGAAGGACATAGGGTACTTTTTATCCCGGGAATCCCGCGGGAACTCTGAAATTACCGCGGGTGAAACCGCGGGGCACAGCTAGTACCTAATAATATTCTGACGTATTTTATAAACATTCGCATGCGAATCTTGCGATTTTTATAAATGCGAAAGTAACACTGTCTGTTACGTTTTCACACCTTTAAAGGTGCTATTTAGGTTTTTAGTTTGAGACTTTTAATAGATTATGAATCTTGCTAAAACTTTTTCTACGGGTAGAAATACCTAAAAAGATACCCAAACTTAAAGATTTTTCCACTGCCATACGTTTAAAAAAGATATTTTTCTTCAACATGTATCTTCTGCGGCCTCTATAGGTATTAGGTACCAATTAATATAGGTGTACCTACCTATTTGAAATTGGAGGTTACTAAATTGAGCTTTAATACATACGTACTTACACCTAGTGGCATAATAACTGTTATTAAAGTATTTATTTCTCATATTTACTAACAACTTTTTGTTACTCCGAATTTAATCTATTTGTCCTTAGGTAAGTAGTGTTTACGCTTGTAGGTTCCTGCCCAATTTTTTTTATTTATCTATGCTTGTACGTTGTATTAAATATGTGTATTTTTTTTAATTTCATTCATTGTCTGCACATTCACACCAAATACATCAAAGAGGAGCAAATGAAAATATTTTTTTTCTTTTCTGAGAGTATAAACTAGCGGGTACTTTCTTTGTGTTTATAGGGATTTTTAATCTATTGCTTGATTACAATTAAATAATAATTAAAGGAACGCAACATTGAAGAAATCTACTTGCAGACTTGTCAACGAGCACGTCATACAGTGCACATTCATAAAATTCATATTGATCAGACCACATTTTTTATTCTTAGAATTTGATAAATAACTCGAACAGTGCTTGGTCATGAGCAGATTTTTACAGTACATTAAACGTTACCTTTTTATTTATAACTTGAAAGAGCGTGGTTTTTGTTTGAATCACTTTCATGTTGCGACAAGAGATAAGAAGATATTTTGATAGAGCACTTGTGCTAATTAATATTAATATATTTTGGTATTTCTTCATCTATAATAAAAAAAATCCGAAACGCTGCTGACTCAAAATTTAACTGGTCAGCAGATACTAATAAACTTAATCATCCAAGAATTATTCGGATATCCGAGTTTCTTTGTTGAGTTGAAGCTAGTAATAAATTCCATAGTATAGGTATGTATTTGTGTAATTAATTAGTCGTACGGCGTATCACATAGTCTATACTAATAATATTAATGTAATTGCACTCGGTCTCAACGCTCATGTAGCTATAGTCAAATAATAATCAGTACAGGTTGCCCACGTGGTGAAAAATTCCATGAACCGAATTTTGATGGATAAATCATTATCAATTCGCTTCATAGAAGAATTATAATTTGTGGATTTGTCTTTTGCCAAACTAGGAAGAATTGAAGATCTACTTGCGTTGAAGATTTAGATACGATTATTTATGTATTCGGGACATTCAAAATAAAAATACGATTGTAATTCGGCGTTTAGTTTGTCGTATGCACTCTTCTCTTCTCTTACCTATTCGATAGCAATTTATTGAATGACTCATCAGACATGCCATCACCCAGATTGGTACCGACTTCGTATTTTTATCTATATTTTAATACTGTGCAGTCAGCAGCGAACGTGTCAACACTTTGGTCAGTCTTTGGACTTTATTACAGTTCCAGTAAAATTCTGTGACTGTCAAAAGTGTTTAAATTTTTCTGATGCTATATAGTCAGTTTAAAATCTGTAAAAAAGGCGAGATCAAATCAAAGCTTCTCAATAACATGATTGTTGTTGGTAAGTTTAAAAAAATGTAGGCAAACTAATTATAAAGCTGACTCATTTAATTTATCATAATCGCAGCTGTACTTAAGAAATCATCCTAGACGTAGAGACGCCCCAAGGCTCGTGACTCGGAATCGTGTCTTCGTTGTAAGCTTATGCATAAAATGGTAAACTTGTATTTTTCAATAACTAACTATTCCCAGTGTATTCACCCGCGTAAATTTCGGAATATTGGGAGCTGTAGGTAAATACTGAATGCTATAAAAACAATATTTTTGATCCTTCCATAATAATTAAAATTGTAACAAACTATCCTAGATTTCTGTTATGGCTTGCTGTTCTCTTAGCACAAGGTAAAAGTCAGAAATCCCGTAACTTAGCTTTTAGTCTAGCCTCAGTACACCTACACATTAACCTAGCTTGAAAAGTTTGTGTCTTGTATCCTATATGAATAAAATCCGAATAATATACATATTATACGTAGTATTTTCATTGGAGCGCAAGAAATCTTAAAAAAAAACATGAATAATTTACTATGATCTCATAAAATATATGGTGCCTAGTACCTACCTATCATTATAGTATATTATAGACCATGACATAATTACTCGCCCTGCTCGCGTAGATCGTAGTACGTAAACTCACTTTATAAATAGTGACTCCATCTGCACCTACTAGTATAAAGCTGAGTACGAGAGTAGGTATGTGTAAGATTGTTATTTGCTCGCACCGTAGCCTTGTCTGCGTTGTGATATTTTTTCGTAAAAACTACGAAAGAGATACTTCCACTCGCGGCCATAGTGTTGCTTTGCTGATCTTTCGGCTATACCTACAAACCCATATCGTTTCTGCGAATTACAGAATCTTGGATCTCGATGGTTTACGGTCGGTGGTATTGTGTTGAAATCAGAATATTTAAATCGTTTTGCACTCGAATTAGCATACCTGTGTCACTGGACTTTATTGAACTTTTTAAGTTCATAATATATTTGAACTGTTAACCTCACTGTTCTTTCTATTCTAGATTGCTTTCCATTATTATTATTATTTCAATTTAATATCCTATTCGAAATCTTTGTTTAATACTTTTCATGTTAATAAAGTTGCCTGTCTGCTTTCACCTGCCAATGGATTAACCATCGAATTAACTAATTCAGATATTCTCTCTATTTTACCTTGTGTTTCTTTGCCACCACCTTTGTTGTTTCGACTTAGGAAATTTACTTTGACAAATCTCTATGTACCAAAACTATTTTGGTATTTTTCTACAAATTATATCAAGCGAAAAGTCGCGAATCTTCTTTGGTACGTTTCGAACGTGCTCTAATTGTCTTTGAGTAAGGTACAATCTAGCTCAAGACTGGGTACCTACTGCTGAAACAATTTCATGCATGATATAGAGAATGACACAACTTATTAAAATTTTTATCTATCTTTACATTCTTCAATATTTATGGAAACAGATAAAAACTTGTAAAGTTGTTAACTGACTAATTATACAATCTGTCTGCGACAGATATACAAGATGGTTAAAAAAGAACGTACCAAGTTAGACTATAAAAATACCAATTATTATTTGCTTGTAAGTATAATATTGTCAGCGTGTTTTTACCTATAACATGTGCTTGTATTTTTTATATTAGATGTCATTTTGTAGAGTCCGAAATTAATAGTTCTAATCAAATAAAATAGTCAAAATTTTCCACTACAATTAATAGATATTAGTAGAAAAAAAAACGCAGATATTTTTATAACTTGTGGCTTAGGCCACAGATAATATAATACTATAGCTTAGGCTAAAAAAGAATGTATTTTTTCTTTCCTTTTTGCTTCGAACCTTGATAAGCTTAGATTTGTTTATATTGACGTCAATCGCTGATTAGTAAGAGTATTGCGTATCTTTACGAAACTCTTTTGTTCTGATTGCTGACAATGTGCTCTAAGTTACCGATAAAAGAGAAGCCATAGGTTTCAATCTTGTAATTGAAAGTGCGTTACATTTCCACATACGCTACGAATGACCATATAATTTGTACCATGTCACGATTTACTTTTGGATCTGTAGGGATATATTTCTCACCCTTCATGTTTCAGATTACTTTTAAATACATTTAATAAATAAATTATAAAAATGCTCGAACATTATCACGTAGCGTCACCTGCCCCCCTAGCCAAATTGACATTCTACAATCGGTATCGTATAGAAAACTAAGTAACGAATCGTCATGTCATTTGGTCAGCCAATCAAAACTGTAATTTTTGCGTGACAACGCTAGAGTTTTGATTGGACGATTTACGTCACCACGTGACATGACGATTCGTTACTCAGTTTTCTGTACCTACGTTAACGATTGTAGAATGTCAATTGTGTCTACATGTCAAAAGTGGCTACATTTAAGAATTTTCGTCATCCAACCCAGGACCTATATAAGGATTTCTCTGTCCTAACAATTAGACAATTATTTATAAGTTCAGTGGTTCTGAGGCAGCATTCAGTTCCAATCCCCCCCGATAGATCTAATAGGAGAATTCATCAGGTTTATAATCTACCATCCTGTAATACTATATTTGCACATGACTTTTCATATTTCTTAGGACCATATCTGTACAATATTATGGGTAAAGCTTTGTCTTTAAGGAATGAAACTAGATACAAATGTAAGAAATTGTTGTATAAATACTTAAGTGAATTAAGTTACGATACCACTGAACATTTGCTCAAGATAATATGTTAAATTTTATTTGCCGTGGTTTTATATATATTATTTGCAGGACCATTCACTATGTACTTATTTTTATTGTTTATTTATTAAGTTATTATCATTTTATAAAACTAATAATTATATCACTATCAACACGCTCTAAAGTACCTATATCTGTATTATATTATCATGGATTATATGTATATGTAGTGTATGTATTGTCATGTAAAATAACTTTTACTAGAAATCTCATGTATTCTACCTCTTTAAAGTTTACTTTATTATTATTTTTTCTTTTTTACATTATACATTATTTTAAGTACATAATATACAGCCTGTTACCGAAAGGTGTGGTCATAATAAACGATCGTGTAATGTTAATGGTAAAGAATGATTGAACGATGATGGCAGTGCTGATACGAAGAAATAAAATACGATAAAATTTTATCGACTTTGCTTTTTTAACTTGCCTCTGTACATCACTAGCAATCAATTGAATCGGTCTGATAACAAGTCAATGACCCCGGCCCTGACCCCTGGCCCGGCGCACCGTACCGCCGCACTCTTCGACTTCTGCCGTCTTAGTATTTTTACACGCGACAATGTTAGTAAATAATAGGGTAAGGTACCAGTATTCATCCTACTAACGACTTTTTGACGTTTGAGTTGGCAGGATTCGTCTGATAAAGAAACTAAAAGATAAACTCTGAAAGATAAACTAATAAATAAACCAATCGTAAATAAAAACAATAAATTTTACCATTACTTATAACATTAGTTTTTTTACATTTGAAAAGAAAACCGCGTGTAGTAAAAAACATTTCAGACATAACAGCTCTTGTTGACAGACAGCACCTGCATAAAATAGCTAATTTTTCCCTTAATTACGCATCGCTCCTGTCACGTGAAGAACTAGAGCAATTTGGGAATACGTGATTCGTTTATTCCAATTATGACTTAATTTAAATATTTATGACTTATGACCAATTAATAACGCTGACCACTGGTCCTTTTACCCGATACCCCCTACCCCTATCTGATTTTGAGCAGGCGGCCATTATGAAATGGGCGTGGTTCCTTTCAAAATGGGTTGCGCCCCCGCACATCGTCTTGAACCTTTTCTAGGGTTGCCGAATGTTCAATGACTACCATTACTTCGCAATAATTTTTTGTACTTAGAAACGGATGGTCGCGGGTTCAAGAATACCATTACGTCATATTATTATGTGATGATATTTTTCAAATACCCCATACGATACGTACGTCTTCAATAGCTTAGCACTCATTATTGAAGTCAATTAATGAAGCCCTTATTTTGTTAAGTAACCGCCGCACTCACTCACTCTTTAGTTAAATTTAATTAATCATAAAAACGAGTCTAAGTGCGACCGTTAGTATTGTTTTAGTAACGGATTGTCGTGGGTTCAATTTCCACATCAATCTCAGACCATTACATCATATTATGTGATGATTTTTTTTTTAAATACCCCATTACGATACGTACGTCTTCAATAGCTGCTCACTCATTATTTATTGTAGTCAGTTAATGAAGCTCTTATTTTGTTAAGTAACCGCCGCACTTACTAACTCTTTACTTAATTTTAATTAATCATTAAAACGACTCTAAGTGCGACCGTTAGTATTGTTTTAGTAATTAGTAGGCGCCTAAATAGCAAAGGAACAGCTTGCATGGAACAGGAAATGATTTCGTGAAAAAAGCTCCTAGGACAGTAGAAGTATGAAGGAGCTTAGATAAATGTTAACAAAAATAATTGAGACTGCCAGCCCTATTTACGTAGAATCAATAGAAATATGCGTAGGTAGCTACCTAACGCTTCGTGCGTTCTTTTCTTTTAGTTTTCTCTGTCTTTCTTCTGCCTAGGGATCTAGGGATGTCAATTGGGTATTCTCCAAGGTTTGAATATCAAAATTCTAATTAGTCCGTCAGTTAGAAAATAAAAAAATAATAGACACGTATTTTTTGCTTTTTCAATTTAATGAAGATGAACATAGATAAAGCGCATTAAAGTTTAGGGTGGGGGGCTCGTGACGTCAATATTCATTATAAGCGCCATACAAACCGCATTGAATTGTGACGTCACGCGAAATTTCAACTCAATGTATCTCTGTTATTTTTTGAGTACGTAAAAAAAGAAAAAATACGTGTCCAATATTTTTTACTAATCTACACGACGGACAAAAAAAAAATTTTTGTCAAGTAGCCAATTGTTCAATGATTAGGTACCATTACTTCACAGTTTTTTATTCTAAAACAACTGGTCGCGGGTTCAATTCTCACATCAACACCAAATAAATCAGACCAAATAAATCATTACCTAAACCTACCTAAAAAAATTGTGATATCTTTTTTAAACACTTCATCATAATTCACAGCCCCGTCTTCGATAGCTTAACTCATTGTTGATGCTCTTATTTTCTTATTGTTTTACACTTTACGTGCCTAAATAGCGAAGAAACAGCGTAAACACGAAATTATTTAGAAAAAAGTTACTAGGAGAGTAGAAGTAACTAGGAGTAAAATAGTTTGAAACAAAAATAAATTGGCAGCCCTATTTACGTTGCGGTGTCAATAAAAACATAGTATAGCTACCTACCTGATGCTTACTGCATTTAGTGTTACCAACTCTCAAAAATATTTACCCCTAAAGGTTAAGTTGAAAACCCTTAAATTCCCATAAATAAAATAATATTACTAAAAAGTTTATAAATAATAAATAGCGCCAAGATTCAAGCTTTGGTTTCAAAGTTATTATGATTCATAATGATTCAAATTTTTGCTAATTATGAAAATCTTTTGAAATTATGGCTTTCTTATTAATCCTAGAAAAAATTATAAGAGACTTTATTTTTATAAATTTTTTTTATTGAACTTCGGACAACTTGTTTAAAAAAAAATTTGTACAACCAATATTTTCGCCGTAATATCAAAAATTCGACAACATTAATAATTGTTATTTTGAAATTTCAGCAAAAACCTGTTTCTAATAAAAATTATTATTTTTATTAACAAAAAAAATAAGAAATAAAATATGAAAAAAAAAACAACCGAAAAACCCCTAAAAATGTAATACCCCTAAAAAACCCACCGCATTCATTTACTCCCTAAAAGTTGGGGGGAAACTCCCTAAGTTGGAAACCGTGCCCGCATTCTTTTCTTTTGGTTTTCTGTGCCTGTTTTTTATCTTTGTTATCTAGTGCCCCGTATTGTACAGCACGCATTTGATGTCCTGTACACGACTTCCGGTGTTGTGCTTTCCGCCCCGTACAAGTTGGGCATCAAAATAACAGACAGTACCGAGAATGTTCGTCACTGCAATGTACATTGGAATTGGTGACATCACTCCTCGGCTGCCTACGGTTAAAGAAAGTAATTGCAGCTGAATAAATACAGGAGGAACAAAAAACCGGCAATCGCTTTGTTTAAAACAAATTTTTCGTAGTTTAATAGTTCTTAATTTTAATTTCTTTAAAACTAAAGCCTTTTTGATGGTTGTTGCAGCTGAATAAATTTTACAGGAGGAGAAAAAAACCAGAAATCGCTTTAAAACAAATATTCCATAGTTTAAGGATTTCATTAATTTTAATTTCTCTAATACTAAAGCGCTTTTTGGTGGTTGTGACTTGTGAGTATGTGGCAACGTCCGTTATGCGTAAAAAGCAGCAAAAACACAAAAATCATCCATTTTGAAAAAAAAAAAAACAGTTGCTTAAAAATTTTAAATTAAGAAAATCGTTGAACTATGGAAGGTGTGTAAAGCGATTTCCGGTTTTTTGCTCCTTCTGTAAAATTTATTCCGCTGCAATTTGTTTTACTGTGGGGCAGTCGAGCCGGTCGATGAAACTATGCCTCCTTTTTTTGTGCTCGTTTACACTACTTACCCAAATACTGGGTCAAGTTATTGTCAAAAAAACCACTAATTATTTATGTTTGATCTGTTACAAGGACTTTTTGCCTTTAGGCAGGGCGTAGAGCACCCCGACATTCTTGGTTTGTACTGGTGACCAGGTCACGCGAGCCGAGCGAGCTTTGAATAGTTCATGATGTGGTCGACCATTTATTTTCATGAAATGCCACCATCTCATGAAATGGTCGGCCACATCACATCATTACTTGATCAAATCTTAGATGTGGCCACGAAAATTTGCGATGAATAATAATTACCTTAGTAAATATTAAACTTCGACTAATTGTAATTTGAATTTACGCCATATTTTGAGAAAATAATTACTAAACTCTATTTGCATTGTATTGAACACTACAAAACGGAGAACCAAATAGACGTCATAATTCTTCGCCAATAGCAGAACAATACTTTCCGTACCGACAGAATGCACGACACCGGAATAATACAGCACAGCATATCAAGGCCGGTGATTCGAAATAAGGTGTCAGTAATTCTGAACTGTACATTCCAGTGTCGTAAAATCTTGGGTCGTGCATTCCTGTGTCGCGGATTCCGGTGTTGTACATTACAGGGACTGGGTAGCCAATAGCCATTATTATTAGTATTATCAGGTACGGGGGCGGGCGGTGCAATTGGAAAAAAAACAACAATATGTCGGGATTGTTATTAATTCATAAAATATCTTTAATAATCAACAGTCAACACTACGAAATAAAGCTGTGTGTCGGTGCAGGTGGAATTAGCTTGCGTAAGGTTCGAAAGTTGGTCTAGGCTAGGATAGATTTTTGAAGGTAAATAAGTGGATGAACGTCGCGTCGTCTGCCGTGCTGAAGCACTTAGAGGAGAACCCAAGAACCAGTATACGTAGTGCTGCAGTGGAGTAATTCATGTAAAAGTTTGGTGTGTACTGCGGCACGATCGTCACCATCCGTGCCACTTCCATTGTACCCACTGGCTTTGTTCTTCATGTGTTTCTACCAGTGTTACCAAAATCAGGTCGACATATGATTGACGAGAAGAATTGCTGGATTGAATATGAAACGTGAATAATTCCAGTGATAGTGATACCATGTGCCGTGTGCCGCGTGCGCACTACCTACCTACTCGTCCTTGAAAGAAAAATATGTTCTAACGTCAGTTCTTTGAAGTGAGCCGCCCCACGGTTGCGGTTGTCACTTCTTTGATAACGCCGCCTGCTAATGTTGCTACTACGCCACGCCGGCCACCGCACATCACCTACTAGGAAATAATAAATGAGATGGAGTTGGAGACAAATTAAAGATTTGTAAACACGAGTTATAATAATCTTATGTTGTGAACATTGAAATTTGTGATTCATGATCATTCAAGTTTGCGTGTTCTTCGAGACGATAAATAATCAAAAGTCAACATACTTGAGTGTTGTTTTGTTATGTTACCAGAACCAGCGATATTACCTACTCTTAGCATCGACGATGTTGTAGGATCAAAATAATATGAACCCAACATTGCCATCAAATTTTAATAGTGCAGTGTATTTAAAGTATTATTTGGCAAGTGGAAGATTTCATTCAAAATCCAATTATGTTTACGTACGCAACACGCGACATTGTTGAAAACAACTCCCAATGAAACCGGCCCTTTGAAGTTTGCCGCCGCGTTGTGTCGCGTCGGCCCGCTATGCCGGCCGCCAAAGTTAGGCGTACGCGCCTACCAGGCTCTCATGGCAAATCGGGGGGTAAGTCGTAAGTTCGTAAAAACCGGGTCGGCGAACTCGTTATCTGTGAGCGGTTCATGACCCCACTAGTGATGTGACCTTGTTCGTATCGATGCCAAAAATATGTTTTTTTATTGGTGTGAATTTCTAAAGTTGGATTTTTGCGTTAAGTACTAGTGGCTTATTGTTCTATACCATTAACACTGCACGATCCTTTAATATGACTACACCGTTCTGTAACAGGCTGTATATATATTTCTTTTTCTTTTTTTTTCTTTTCAACTAAATAAATAAGTAAATCCATATGTTATGTTATTTTATAATGCTTATATATATGTATATGTATGTTAAATAGTTTTAATTTTATTTACAAGATCTATAGTAATATGCTATTATTATGATGTGTTTAAGTTTATTTATCTATAATACTTTAGTTACATTAGGCTGGTTTTATTGACTGTGTTATTCTTCTTTCTATCTATGAATTATGTCTAAGTTTTGCTTGTACTATCGATGCTGTTACGTTCTGCTTTGCACCACTTTAATAAAACCTGCGCTCAGTGCGTTGTAGGGTCAAGAGGATGTTAATCTAGGCTGGTCATACGGAGGACGATTTGTGCACCTTGCCGTAATACAGTTTTTTAACTAGTACGGAGGGTGGGTGGATTTTTTCTGTGTACCTTAAATTTTTTTTATTTGCAACCATCTGTTGACTTACGCATTATACATAATAATAAATATAAATGTGTCATCATAGTACTATGTTGTTAGAATAGGTACCATACTTGTGAGAAATAAAGTTATTATTATTATTATTATAATTTGGCTAAAAGGGCAGGTCCGAAACTAAACAGAGCTTGTATTATGTGGAACAGACAACTGATATAATACTTCTATTCTAAATACATACTATACTTATGATACGTAGTACGTACTAAACATCCGATCTCAGAGCAGATGTTCGTCACATTTTTTACCCATACGCCATCGAACCCGCGACACCTGGCGTAGCAGTGAGGTTCACTAATCACTATACCAACGGTGCTGTTAATAAGATAACCTAATAAATCTCTTATTAGATCTTGATGATAGATCTAAAAACTCTTATTTCTAAAGATATAAATGAAATGAGGCGTCGTGACTAAATAGTCCTCCTCATCATAGAGTATGTATATAAATATATTGTTTTGATAAATTGATCTGATGGGTTAAATTATTTTTTTATACAACATGTTATCCTCGTCTACTTCATCGACGGTAGCAAAGACTTATCCACAAACAGCTTACCGACCGTCTCATAGACGCGTTATGAAAGCAATATTTCAACATCCACCATTATACAAAAACGCTTTGTTTACAATAACGCTATCTACAAAGCGTGACGTGGCCGTGACATTGACTTGCGCACGGTAACCGAGCGGGAGTAATTCATATGCAAGACAAATCTACCGTCACTAATGCATTACGACCACTGAATCGAAGAAGGCGTAAGGAGAATGCGACGTGGGCGTGATTGGTACCGACCACGACCGACGAATGAAAAGTCAGACCTATCGCGACAACACAATTTCACTGTCTTCATTTTCAACGTGAAAATAGGGTGATAAAAGCGAAACTTATAACCAAAAGCAAAAATATCTCATAGAAACCGTTGTGTTCCATGCGATTCGCGTGTCTAATTCGATCACAAATGCATGAAAAACTTAAAGTAAAGCAAATAGTGAAGCAACTGTAACATTTTTTTCCCACCGTGTCTAAAGTAGTTATCGAAAAACAAAAATATCTAGAAATATATGATTTTTTTTTCAATATTATTATTTTGTTGTACTCTTTTTTTACTCTTTTCATATTGTGTCGTGCTCTATGTGTAAATAAATATATTCTATTTTATTCTAGATAGAGTCAGCGTCTTATATCTCGTATAATTACGGTCGTTAACCGCGTGCATCTTGTGTCCTCTTAAAATTATTCTTAACTACGTAACGGATTTTGATATTTTCAGTTTTCGCTTTTGTTGTTTTTTGTTTCCTTGATAGAATTTCTTTCGGAAAGTTGTTTAACGCGGTTTTACCCGCCTTAGTTTCGCAGATCCCGTGGGCATTCCGAGATGACAGTACTTACTACTCAATATTTTTTTGTGTACTACCATGGACCAATTGGTCCATGGTAGTACTAACCCTTGACGACGTGTTGTAGGTAGTATGCAAAATTTGGTCTAGTTTCTACCGCGTTAATTTCAAAGTTCCCGTGGGATTTCCGGGATAAAAAGTCCTATGTCCTTCTCTGTACCTCTGACAACGTATATGCAAAATTTCGTGGTGATCGGTGGAGCCGTTTAGCTGTAAAAGCGTAACAAACAAACAAACTCACTTTCGCATTTATAATATTAGTAAGTATTAGTAAGGATAGTTGCTACCGAGGGAATCTCGAAATTCACGCGGTGGAAACAGTTATCATGGGCGGCTTTTCTTCTCCATTTGTATTCCTCTCCCGCGCCATCCCTGACTCCGAAGCCTGTATGCGCCTGTCATTTAAGACGATCGTGTGCGTGCAAATTTTCATACAAAAAGCCAAACCGTTTATCTCCCCTTAAACATAGACCAATTTTGATGATTTTTTTACATGTTATTGATGTATTGGATAACTAGGGCTGTACGTTTTGATTTTAAAGAAATATTGCTTAAAACAAAAGTTATTAGCATCTCAATATCCATATTTTTTACAAAAAATCTTCCTCGAGCTTTTTAATTTATTAAAGTTAAACTAAACTGAATTACTAAATTAGAAAAACGTACAGCCCTAGATTAAGGTGTACTGAATCGAATGACACCAAAATTGTCTCATTTAGTGAAGGTTTAGGGGGGTAGAAAAGGTTTGGCCCGAAACAATATTTCAGAAGGAAAAAGTAGGCACTCGCCTCTAGGTCCTGCAAGTCTCTCTATCGCACGATACGGGTCGGGGGGCAGGGCCCGGTAGGAGCATTGTGTAGTGTAGGTAGTAATGTCGATGTCGAGGTGTTATCGATGTTATTATAGCCTAGGGTGGAGAATATCGATATAGCGATCGATATTGAAAGGTTAATTAGGGTTACACAAATAATATCATGAAAAAAGCCTACGAATAGGTCATTTTATTGATTACTAGCTGTTCTCTGCAGTTTCACCCACGTTAATTTCGGAGATCTCCCGGCTAACTGCGTTGTAGTACGGGAGTCCAAGACGAAATTTATGGATTTACTAAAGCGCGTCAGATTAACATAAGGGGCATATCTTGCACCTCCACCAAATAAAGGCCCTCGACACAGAGGGGCGCATCTAGAATAACCGATCAGAATAATAAAAAAAAACGATAGCCGGAAATACTCGAGCGCATCAGATTAAGACATAGTAGGTTAATTACATTCTGAAAACTGTGTATATGAATAATGCGATTTGAACATGACGTAAGGGAGTTTAAAAAGGATCACAAACTTGCAAAAAAAAACCGTCATTTCGATTTTCTCGAACGCGGTTGATGTTTTTTACATTTGGAAGTAAAATAACTCAAGGATAGCGGGAAAAATATAATCTGCCGATTTCCACGAGCCGAAGAAACAAAAATCATCTATAAAGTTTAGAACGAGCAGCTGCAGATGCTGCAGTGAAACATGTATTCCTCACTCTGGCTTGCTTGCCCTTTCTCTTTTTTTCTATCACACTCTCGCACCGTCCTCACACTACTTTCCATCGCCATGACGTCATCACAGGATAAAACGGCATTAAACGTGTCAAATTGATAACCTCCTTATTTGAAGTCGGTTAAAATGAATATTAAAATAAGTTCCAGGCAAGTATTACATCAAGCTATAGGTAGTAACTAGTACACCTTTCATTTTAATGTAATTTTAACCGACTTCCAAAAATAAGTGGTAAAGGTAGTTAGGTAAAACTTTTTTCTATAAAAGTATGTATTGAACCGACCCACTGATCACTGATCAGTTCAAGTTGGTGCCAAGCCTACCGTTTGGGTTGTTATGGATTATATCGGTAGGTTTTTATATTTTTGATGTCGGACGATGTTTTTTTGTTGGAAAATTTGTATGGAACTGTGAATCTATATACCGCGTAATTTGTTTTTTATATTAGTGACTGTTTTACTTTTTTTTTGTTGTTTTACTTTATTTTTTTCTGAATGTACCTATTATTAAAAAAAAATATTATTGATTTTAATGCAATTTTCGCTGCATTTTATTTATCAACTTAAGTAATCTAAAAAAATCATATTTTTTTTATTTATGTATTCATTAATTTTTACAAAGCAAGGAATTTACAATCTTCAAAACCCAATGGGTCCCAAATCTAAACAACGCTCGAGTAAATCCCCATGTAGCATCAAGAGCTCCCGTTCTATTGGTTATGTTTTTGATTTACAAAGTAAATTGCATCTTTTTCGTTTTGTGGATAAACGTAGTTTAGCTAGTAGTTTTTCCTCTTCTATATTTCTCTTCCATTCTAAAAAGTATAAAATAATTTTAGTTGAACATAACATCTATATATACATATAATAAAATTGTAACAGGTCGATGTCTGTACATGGGAGATAAATAAGAAAAAATAAATTTAGGTGACTCTATGAGTGATATAGAAGCCAAAAATTTCGTTTTTAGAATTTTTGTCTGTCTGTCTATCTGTCTGTATATTTGGGCATAGATAAGCAATAGTGTGTTAACCCACACTGGAGAAATTTTGAGTAAATCGTGTTTTAAAATTATAGCGCCATTTTCTGTTAATATTTTATATGTTCAATATTTAGTTTCATACTTAAACAATGTTTCATAACTTTCATAATTACTTTCATAAACTTTCATAATTAAATAAGGTAAACATATATTTAAAAAACGTTTCCTAACTCTCAATAAATCGTTCTGAATAGGTAACTTAATTTTGTGGGTTAACATGTTATTGCTTATCTGCGTCCATTTGTATTCGTGCTACGCAAAAACTGCGGCACCAAATTGAATGCGGTTTTTTTTGTTGTATTGAGAAGGGTTTAACTTAGATACTCATGTTTTGATTTTTTCTAAATTCCATCTGCAACTCGAGATATTAAAAAGAAATGCTGGGCATCCTACTAATATTATAAATGTAAAAGTGTGGATGTTTGGATGTTTGGATATTTGGATGTTTGGATGTTTGTTATTCAATCAGGCTACGAAATAATTCGAATAAATGTAGGTAGGTAACTGCTGCCCTTGCGGCTCGTGCTTAGTTTAGTCGCGGCCGGCCGGCGCGGTGCCGCGTCCCCCCCACACCCGCGCGTCCCCCGCTGCTGCTTTCCTAGTGTGCGTGAGAATTTGCGCATGTTGTGTTTGTGTTGTTGACGCTAGGGGGGTAGCAGAGCAGCATGAAACAGATAGACTTTTTGCAAATACCTACTCGCGACGCGTCTCGGATCGGAGTGATTCTCTTAAACTGAAACGGGATTATCTGTCTCACTTCCTGTGTAGTGTGTACGCATCCACTGAAACCATTGCACATATTTTAATGAAACTTAGTATGTTCTTAACTTATAAACAATCATGACCCTGCAGTCGTACATATTTATGATTATCTTGGTCTGGGAATTAGAAGGTTCAAGTTCCCATAGCATTATAGACGTCCAATGAAATCAACATTACTCAGTTAGTATTATACGTATTTGGCATTACGCTGTCTCGTTATTTTTTTTGCTGACTCTACCAACAAACACGATGTACATAAATTAACTCTAGTGACCCTTGTTACTAACATTCATCCAGTCAAGGAAGTGTTCTTGGACAATCAAACGACTTCTACTATCCGATTTTCATGAAAAAAAAAAAGAAAACTCACCCTCCGATCCCTAACCATTTTCCTTGGTATTTCGTATAGAAATTCACAGTTTGTTGCTATAGTCAGTTCACCCGTCCTTGGTGTGATATAATATCTATAATTAGATACACACCAGTCGAAAACTATTGATTTTGGTTCCATTAATAGAATATCTGCTTCGAGAACAGTAAAGCCTTTCATTTAATGAAATAAACCATTAAGTTTTCGTTATCACTCATTTAATCACTCTGAGCCTCCGAAACGTTCCAAAACATACCGCAACAGTTAAATTTAACAGAGTCGTTTGTATTTTGAGTGAGCTGCAACCAAGTAATGATTAGGAGAAATTAACATTATATTTGGGAAGTAGGGGCTGGCTATGCATGGAATATTAATCTATCTGCTGTCCTTGATTCCCAATCGGGCATCCCAGTTTGGCGGCCGAGTGAGCTCACGCGCCGCGCCTCATAGACGTGGTTCTGTGGTTCATTAGCAAGCCTCATTGTGGCTGGCCAGTACTTCCTTGCTCGCGCGCGAATGCAGTTAGCGTTGCTAGTCGCGCGCTAGTTTCCGAACGCACATCTGCAACGAGCGCGCGTCGACGCGCCCGCCAAATTTTAAAAAAATATAGAGTTTTGAAGAGCGCGCTTTTACGGTAAAAATTTTAAAAAAATAAAACAAAATGGGTGTTGTGAAAAATAGGAAGAATAAAACGAAAAACGACAATTCTAAAAAGGATAATAACGTTGCAGTTGAGAAAACCAAAAAAGATAATGATGTTAAAGTGAAAAAGAAAAAGACAGTGTCGTGTTTACAGTGCCTGAAACCTGTCACTGATGATGGTACTTGTATATTTTGTTGTTGTTTTTGTACAAATTTATGCAACGTCAACTAGAAACTGCTCAAATTTTTCAACCTGAAAACAATCGGATACCTAATTTGCTACACCTGCTGTAATTTACCCTTTCAAATTTCTTTTGTTCTAGTATCTTTTGTTAGTCCGATGTTGTACATTAAACTTCGTAAACTATTCGTGTTGCGTTACCTATACTCTCCTGACATTTCACGTAGTTACTTCTAAATGTAGAGATTTGTCTAGTTACATTGCGGCATGCCTACTGTAATTGTCATCCATTTATGGAACGGATATCCTTTTTAATAAGCTGAAAATATAAATACTGTCTGAAATAAATAGTATTACTTCCAGCATTAATTGCAGTTGATTTTATTTACTTATACTAGTTGTGCCCCGCGGTTTCACCCGCGTTAATTTCAGAGTTCCCGCGGGAATTCCGGGAAAAAAAGTACCCTATGTGTTAATTTGATGTATAAGCTGTATATTATTTTAAAGTTTCATTTAAATCCATCACGTAGTTTTTGCGTGAAAGAGTAGCAAACATCCATCCATCCATACATTCTTACAAACTTTCGCATTTATAATATTAACTAGATTCGCCCTGTGCGCGAGCTGCGAGCAGCTCGCGAGGCTTGGTCGCCCTGTGCCCGGTTGCCCCCCATTGACCTCTATTTGTTCGAGCACCCCCCACCTGACTCTTTTAGTTTCGGAGATCGAGTTTGAATTTTGTTCGGCGGCCATGATTTTTTCCGCCATTTTGAAAAAAAAGTTCAAGGTGTGGATCAAACTTTGTAAGTAACAGTTTTACTTTTGATGGATAGTTTCGGCGGGCAGTCAACTCACTACCTGATGAGGAGCAGGAATCGAAGATGTCAAGGTTTTCCCACAATCACAGAAACCTCCTTTCCACATCTTAAATACATTATATCGACCTAGAGATGCTCCTTCTGGGAGAACAATTATGCTTAACTTTTTTTCGCCAGCCATTTCGAATCCGTCCGCCATCTTGGAATCATTTATATCCCGATAGAAGAAGATAGTGCACCACCAACTGTACAAATTTTTTTTCAATACCCACGGCCGATAGTTTCCGAGCCAGGGCCGAAACAATTTCCCCATACAAACAACTAATGTTCGGCGGCCATCTTGAAAAATGACGCAATCGAAAAACTGATTCGATATTCGGCATCAGCGACCCCAAAAACCCCCGGACGCCGAACCTCACCCGGATCGGGTCAACTTTTTTTTCGGCCGCCATTTTGAATCCGCCATTTTGGATTTTTACCACGCCAGGCGGTTGCCCCCCATTGACTTCTATGACATTTGTTTGAGTACCCCCCACCTGACTCTTTTAGTTTCGGAGATAATCGAGTTTGAATTTTGTTCGGCGGCCATGTTTTTTTCCGCCATTTTGAAAAAAAAGTTACACTATTGAAATTTGCCCAAGGTGTGGATGAAATTTAGTTAGAAACGTTTTCACTTTCGATGGATAGTTTCGGCGGGCAGTCGACTCGCTACCTGATGAGAAGCAGGAATCGAAGATGTCGAGGTTTTCCCATAATCACCGAAACGTCCCCTCTACATGTTCCATACATTGTATCAACCTAGAGATGCTCCTTCTGGGAGAACAATTATGTCAATGAGTGAGTGGCAATCCAGCTTTATATATTATAATATATAATATATATGTATATATATATATATAGTAGGATTAAATGTCTTTGTGAGTGAGGTTTTTTATCAATTAGGTAATCAAATATTATTTTCATTGTCAAAAGTTCTGAAAGGACTCTGTTTAACATTTGAAGTACCCATTTTCGACAATTTACGGAGTTAAAGTTTGGCATGACATGGCTAATACTGTAATCCGATCATCTGTATCTTACGTTTTTAGGAACTGTAGAAATAATACAAAAAAGGTTGCTATAATTATTTTGACCCACATAGATGGTTTAATCCCACGCACCTCCCGAAAAGGTATAAGCAGAGACTAAAGACCATTCTATTTTTGTTTTCTGTGATATGAATAGCGTCGATTGCAACCTCTCGCCATTCGGAGAAAGCGTCCAAAACTGTAAACCATGTTGTGAATGCTCATTAATTTCTGTTTATGATCTTTATTATGGTTCGTGAAACAGACGAATTAGCGTCACAGCGACCCAACTGCCAGTGTTTACGTCTCAAATAGCCCCTAGTTGCCTAATGATCAAATCCAAACCCGAACACCGGGATAGTTGGGGAAGACTGAACTGAAGTATATCAAAAACATTTCGGTGCGTTTGATTGACGCAGGCAGTAACAGTCAAGGTTGGGCGAGTGTTTTGGTTTACATCATCGTCGCCGCTTTAGGATACGCCCGGCCGAACATCAACCAACCTGTACAAAATACTAGCGAGCAATAAAAACGGAAGTTTTTGTACCTACTGTTATATCCAAAGTTAAAATGATATATCATAACACATTCATGGTGCAGAGAGTTTTGCAACTAAGCAGTTTTTATTTGAAATTAATTCACCGATTTGTCTCTAACTGTTTACCTTATTTATATTGTTAAAAAAAAATAAGTGGTCCAAAAAGAAATAAGACTATTATCTAAACAGAAATCAGGATGTGTAGTTTAACATCAATTTACATGGCTACTTATGTGCTGTGTAGCGGGATGAGATCACAGTTAGTTGTGCAAACAATTACACAACCACGCAATAGTTAAACTATTAAATACACAAATTCTAGCTACCCATGTCTACAAGAATATGGAGTCAACCTAAAAAAAGGGCCATTATTATTTTTTGGTATGTTTATAAAGAGAAGCAACGCCATAAATCTTGAGATATAAGGAAGTTGCGAGCAGATTAGTCATGTGTATTTTGGTCATCTCAATCTAAACACATAATTTTAATGAAATCATCACAACATAATGTAAAGCATGAGAATCTTATGCCAACTAATAATTATGAAAGTAGCCGGCAAGATAATGCACGCGTTTTTATTTTAGTGAATGACAGAATGATACAACCAAAGCTTAGGGTGATTACAACATCTGAAGTGTTCCAATATTGGATAGCGAACAAAGAGAAAATAATAGGAAAGCAAAGCTAGTAAACATCGTAATAATGGAAATTAATTACTGGTATAACATAAGCTGGTTAAAATTAACCAAATAGTTAATCCTTTAGTTAATCCTGAATGTAGTCAAAAGCAGGTAGGTAGTAGGTAGGGTACTAAATTAGGAATATTAACGTTATATTGACGGAAATGAGAGCTGAGAAACCATATCAACGCTTTACCCTTGCTTTCAATGCAAATCAATACACATATTGCAAGCATATTCGTTAAACAAAACCATATGTCGTCTGCTTTTAACGATATTGGTTTACAAACAAGTATGTTATTTGTCAACCAGATGCAGTTTTATTATGTACTAGCTGTTCTTCGCGGTTCCACCTACGTTAATTTCGAAGTACCCGCGGGAATTCCGGGATAAAAAGTAACCATGTCCTTCTCTGTATTTCTGACATTATGTATGCAAAATTGTATGGTGATCGTTTGAGACGTGTCATTTACGGAGTTTCTGCAGGGATTTCAGGGTAGAAAGTACCCTTTATCCTTCTCTGTACCCCTGACAAAGTGTATGCAAAATTTCATGACGATCTGTTGAGCAGTTAAGGCGTGAAACCGTTACAAACCAATAACACATTCGCATTCATAATATTAGGATACGTACTTAATATATGCAAGTATTATATTATGTATAAGGTCATTAGTATGTAGTTGTGACTTGTGGGTGTAGGCTTTGTCACTGTTGTGAATCAACCGATCGTGAATTTGCCCCTTCGTTTTTGGCGTGACCGCAATAAAAAGACATATTTATTTTATAGGTATGTACTTATAATAAATTAGCAATATATTACTTGCATATTATACCCCAAGCACTAAGCATTTATCTATAAAAATATTGAAACTGTAAGAGTTAGGCGGCATATATTGGAAATAAAAAAATTAATTAGATTAGCTGCTGCTCGCTGTTTCACCCGCGTAAATTTTGGGACTCACTCGGGAACTCTAAAAAGTATCCTGTGTTACTCAGGGATACTATAGCTTCCTGTCAGTGAAAGAATTATTAGAATCGTTTCGGTAGTTCCGGAGATTACCCAGTCGCAGTCCTTTTTTATTTTAGACAAATTGTGCGGTTCGTGCTTTATCCATCCATCCACTAGCTACCTGTTCCCCGCAGTTTCACCCGCGTTAATTTCGGAGTCCCTGCATAAATTTCGGATCAAAAAGTACCCTATATGTCCTTCTCTGTATCCCTGACAACGTGTAGTATGCAAATGGAGATGGCGCCTTAATTATGAGCTCCGTCCCAAAACTTTATATGGATGATTTCTTTTAAGAAATCACTACAAAAATAGTAGTCGTTAAGTACTTATTGTTATTTGTTTCTTTTTAGACTGTAACAGCAGCTCTAGTTAAATAATAATATGTAATTAAAAGCGTAGAGGATTCGCTAAATTACTCAATCAAAGAAATCATCAAAATTGACTGCTCATTGTTTTTGTGAGTAATTATACATGTACCTAGCATTCGCTTTGTAACTATGTATATTTGAATGAGAGGTGTTACGCCATTGAATTTGTAATGATTGTAACATCTTGTTTCTTGTTTTTAGTTTTCAACAGCAATTTGGCAATTTCTAAGCGTTGTAATTTATAGTATAACAACGGGAAATACTACTTAGTTTTTTTAAAGTAGATACAAACGTATAATTAGTAGGTACATGAGAAATACCAGTAAAACCTTGAAGAACCGTTGAGGTCGAATTGCTTTCGGATGGCAATAACGTAGATGTGTTTTAGGAAAACCTCCCATGACTAAGTCCAATGATCTGGCAAAGATCACTAGAACCAGCATTATTATCTATCTATAATATAATAAAAGAGTAGAATCCGCTATTCTTTATTTATCTAAATTGAGAGGGGTCATAAAAGAAGTGTAACCAAGCCCAAAAAAGTTTTTAAAATTATTTTCTGTCTGTCTGTCTGTGTGTTCGCGATAATCTCCGCATCTACTGAACGGTTTGTCATGCGGTTTTCACAGGTAGATTCAGCTAAACCTGGAGCTACATATAGGCTTTGTTTCATTGCAATCGGAAGTTGGGAAAAAAGTTGTCATACAAAAACGTTTCATGCGGGTGAAACCGCGGGGCCCAGCTAGTCTTGCATATAAAAATGAATTGCTGTTCGTTTGTCTAGCTAAAACTCGAGAATGGCTGGACCAATTTGGCTAGTTTTGATTTTGAAATATTTGTGGAAGTTCAGAGAAGATTTCAAAAGTAAATTAGGCTAGGTACTTAAAGTTCCTGCGCGAATCCCGAAACTCACGCGGGTGAAACCGCGGGGCACAGCTAGTCATTATTATATTATCTTTACACATTATTTATTGGGTACCTACAAACTACATTTGTATATAATATGTTTATTATACATAATATACGAAGTGTTTCAGGATCTCTATCAATTCTATAGATTCAATCATATTGTGTTATTGCAGATACGCTACATACTACTACATACTACTACTACATACTACTACATACTAACAGACGGGACAATACTCGCGTAGTAAAAAATACATATCCATCATAATTAACTACGTACAAAATAACAAAACGTATGCAAATACATAAACAATTAGCTACCCATTCATATTTGTGCTAGAGCATTTAATTGATGCTTCCTAACCTAAATAGCCAACAATTACTACTTATATACTCACATGTGTCACATAATATACGACGCAACGTGGTGAACACAACATTGAGATGTGAAGTTTACCATTTAAATAAACATACGATGAGGTAAAAAGAAAAAAATTACCCAGAGTTTCATACAAAAGTCCCTAATTTGTAAGAAAAAGTTGCATCGAAACTTTCATCAATTTTGATTGTTTTATCATAAATTCGTAGGTGCTTAAGCCTATGAAGCTGTTTTTTTAAACCATGATACAAATAACTAATAGAATTCAGCTTTATGCTTCTTTTTTAGGACGTTTTTCACGTAGGGTATATATGCCATATGGGTAATAATATGATCGTGAATCTTGGGTAATGGACTAATATACCTATCTATGCAAGGAAGGTGTTAATAACATCTAGTTAAAACCTGCTGCCTACCTATAGGTTGCAATTTGTCCAAAAACATTATCGTTATTAATAATTATAATATGCAGTGACACTTTTATAAGACAAATACAAAATCGCTATATAAATAAAACACTCGTAAATCGTATTACAAGGCAAGTTGTCAAGGACACCGATGACGCGGCAGAAGACGAAGATTTCGATTTCCATGTGGTTCGGATAAATTGAAGACTTGAGGTGAAATTCCTGTTCCATGCCGCAGCAATGAAAGTGTTAATATCTATGTGTTAATGATAGTCAAACTCAGCTAGAAATGCCACTTCAAAGGTCCCATCGTTACAAATGTAGCAATAGCAAATAACTAAAACCTTCCCCCATTAGCATTAGTTACTTCGCTGATTGACACGCAATATTAAAAGCGTTGCGTTAAACATAATAATGAACAAACAATAACTTAGATACGCCGCTAACGTACGACCATACCAGTCGCTTGTGTTAGCATTAGCACTGGGCAAACTGCGAAGTCGCCATTAACATGCGATGTCGGTTACGTGTATCAAACACAGCACCTCTGATTGAGCGGTGATGTCAGCTGACCGCGAGCCGCTCCTGTGCTGAGCAAACACAACACACGCAGTCTGAGCTTATTAGTCTTATAAGGTCACACCTGTTCTTAAGTCAGGTGTCGGAGACCTTTCACCGCCTTTAAATTATTTCATATTATAGGCTATATTATGTAAAATTAACAAGATGTACTTTAAGGGTTATTGCCCATAATACATGAGTCCAAGCTTATTGATCTTTTATAAGGTTACGCAGGGCCCTTATTCACCACTATGATCAACGAGCTACGATAATTGTTTATCCCTCATGGTCAAAGACGTTTCACTTCAAAAAAATATATTTGCCACGTGTCTTATGGTATAAAGAATATAAACTTCTAATATTTTGCCATCTGGAGCGTTTGGGATTGCGTTTTTGGGACGTGCGTTATGGGCAAGGAATGTTGTTGGTCATAGAGGATAAAGACCTAGGTATACTTGTTCTTAACTTCGCTATATTGAAGACCTTTCGCCGCCCTAAAATATTTGCAGATTATTAGAGTGATGTAAAATTAAAAATAATGTAAGAGTTAATAAAATACGGTAGTCCTAAGTGACATAGGGTACTTTTTATCCCGGAATTCCCGCGGAAAGCGGAAAGTTTGTTAATTTTTGAGGCTGTAATCTCTGGATTTACTGAACCAATTTTTAAAATTCTGTCAATTATAAAAAGCTACAGTAATCCTGAGTGGCATAGAGTATATTTTATCCCGGAATTCCCGCAGGAACTCTGAAATTACCGCTTGTGAAACTACGGGGGACAGCTGATTATTTAGAAAAAGAAAACTGAATTGTAATTGTTTATGTACAACAGTAAAAAAGTTTAAAATCAAAAAGATATTTACGATCAAACGCCATGTTTCTTCTTACACATGTGTTTAATTAACCTGTGATCTCATACACAATCGTTTCCATTCTTCATTATTTCCCACACGTAGACTCGCTATTGTCATTAGTTTACACGAATGGAAATCTTTTCCGAGATTTGATCAGATTTATTTATATTGTTGAGTAGGTATATCTTCGACTGTGATTCAATAGGTCGATACGACTCATCCAGCCTTTCGATGGGATTGCGTCGTAAATTCGTATCAGTTCTTTATAGGTTTTATAAAAGCATTTTATCTATTGCAGACACTTAGCTGAGCTATAAATTTAATCTCATGTGTTCCAGGGCTAATTCTAGTGTGATATCTTCGCGGTGAATATATAGGTACATCGTGCGACTTTTAATTTTAAACTCTCGTGACAGTGTGCCGACAACACAATTTATGCCCTTTACTCAACGTATTAATTAAATCCTAATACATATATATTTATGGTTTTGATGTTTCCAGTCTGTATTTTCGTTTAAGATAAAATAAAAACATTATATTAATATTTTTTTAGGAAATTCGCTAAAATACGATTGTGCAAAATGATACTCTAATTGAAAAGAAAATAATGCTAGAGGCCGAAAATCATAATATCACTAAAGCCGCTTGAATCGGAAACTGATTTGCGGTGTAATAATATTGAATGAAAGTATTTATGATTACTTGATTAGTAAGGTATCTAATAGCAGCTGAATAGTGGTCATTGGCATGAACATTAATGAAACGGAATGCATGAATGTATGTACCAGTTGCAAAGGTTATCATGCAGTGCTCGGTTTCATCATAAAACTAACGCGATAGCAATTTGTCAGGAGTCAGAAGTCAGGTGATACCGAATAAGGAGTCAATTAGCTGGCCCCATCCCACGCACGCGATGGTGACGTTTGTGGCAAACTAGATTGACTGTTGTGCAATAAGAAATTAGGTCGATATTGGGGAATTGTGTTTAGTGGAAATCAGATTGGCTGAATTTTTATTCGATTCCGATATTTTCTATTTAATTAAACCTGGTCGTACTTAGCCACTTAGTTTGTTTATGCCAAAAACTTTTGATTAAAATGTTAAATAAATTAATGAATTTGAATATGTCACTAATAAAGATAGTGTAAGTGCGCTCGCGCTGTATTCATTTAATAAATGGACATAGATAAGCAATAGTGTGTTAACCCACACTGGAGAAATTTTGAGTAAATCGTGTTTTAAAAGTAGGAGCGCCATTTTGTATCAACATTTTTTATGTTCAATATTTAGTTACATATTTAAGCAATGTAATAAGGTAAACACATAATTAAAAGACGTTCCCTAACTCTCAATAAATCGTTCTGAATCAATAACTTAATTTTGTGGGTTAAAATGTTATTGCTTATCTGCGTCCAAATATGAATAGAATATCAATGTTTTTATGTATACAATTGATTTTACATAATATATTCCATACCTTGCATTCCTAAATGGTCAAAACAAGACGAGTGTTTGAATAAACAATGCAATGTATTAACATAATAATATAATTTGTTCTGGTTGCTGTCCGTGTCCCTCTTGACAGTAATAACAGTTTTTGGATACACAACTTGAATATACTCGATAGTAATTTTATTTTTAATACATAGCTTTATTGTTCTTTAGCACTTTATGCTTCATTGACGGCACCGTTGGTGTATAGTGGTACGGTAACTGACTGCAACACCGGGTGTCGCGGATTTTATCTCCACATCAGGGTAAACGATTCTGGACATGAAAAGTACATTATGGTCGGATCTCAACATCCGACCAAACTACACTCGAGAGCAATGAATCCGGGTCACTTAAAGAATCCTAAAAATCTCGGAAACTAAAAATGCTAGGTTAATGAAATAAATCGTATTTAATAGACAATGTAATACTCCTTAAATGAAGGTATTAAAACTTCTTAGTTATTGTAAAGTTATATCATAAAAAAATCAAACTTGAAAAAGGGCCACTTTGGAAGATGGAACTACGAAATTACAGCATTTGGTTTTGCTTTTGTTTGTAATCTGTCATTTATGTGGGTACATAAACCATGTTGATAGTGCTCTATATTCATTATTCAAGCTGAAATTATGTCGCTTACGCCTGAAGAATGCACCAGAATACTTACAATGCTGGAAACCGGCCGGAGTCAGCGCGATACAGTCAGGACTGTCGGTGTGTCGCTGTCAACAGTACAAAGAGTTCTCCGACGTTACGAAGAAACTGGTTCTAACCTACGCAGACCAGGAACGGGCAGAACCAGGTGTACCACAGCACGAGAAGACCGATACTTGGTGAACACCATGCTTCTAAATCGCTTTCTCACAGGAACTGAACTCACAAATCAGTTTCGACGCCTCGGAGGAAGTAACCCAAGTGCATGGACAGTAAGACGTCGGCTTGCTGAATCTAACTTAAAACCCCTTAGACCTGCAAACGGCCCTAAACTGGAGCGTGCGCATCGTATTTCAAGACTAAGATATGCCCAGAGCCACGTAAATTGGAGTATTGAAGATTGGTCAAAAGTTATGTTCTCCGACGAATCAAAATTTATGCTCTACAAGCACGATGGAAGACACAGAGTGTATCGAAGACCAGGGGAAAGATTCAAGCAAGCATGCATCGAAGAAAAAGTAGCCTACGGTGGTGGGTCTGTACTTGTGTGGGCCGGAATTTCTTCTGAAAGTCGCACAGAGCTGGTGATCATAGAAAACGGCTCTTTAACTAGCGTAAGATATGTGGAAGAAATCCTCAATGATCACGTTGGTCCATTTATGGTCAATTTAGGTGAGGATGCTATATTTATGCATGACAATGCCCGACCTCATACAGGTAGGATTGTGAATGACTACCTTCAAGAGATGAACATTACTCGTATGGAGTGGCCAGCGCGCAGCCCGGATATCAACCCGATCGAGCATGCTTGGGACGAGCTAGGCAGATGCGTAAAACAACGAAACCCTCCCCCAATCACGCTTCGTGAGCTCAAAATTGCTCTCACAGAGGAATGGGAGAATATTCCCCAAAATCGTATAAGGAACTTGGTGTACAGCATGCCAAACCGCGTAAACGCAGTAATGGAAGCACGAGGAGGCAATACGAAGTATTAAAATTCAAGAAAATCGTAATAAAGTTCAAAAATTTCATGTTTCCTATTTTTGTTTTAAGGAGAGATCAGCAGTTTTTTTCTTTATGTAATTTTGTGTTAATAAAATGTATGGTGACTCATATTTTTTTTACTTTCATTTAAGGAGTATTACATTGTCTATTAAATACAATTTATTGCATTAACCTATCATTTTTAGTTTCCGAGATTTTTAACATTCTTTAAGTGACCCGGATTCATTGCTCTCGAGTGTACTTTGGTTAAAAAATTGTTTTAGTGTTAAAGGCCAAAACTCCTTTTCAACACCAAAATACTAAAATATTTAGTACCTATTTTAGTATTAAAAAGCGGTCTTGGTCGGATGTTGAGATCCGACCCTATGCCTTTCATGTCCAGATTTATGAACATCGCTGTTTACTCTGGGACCTGGGTGTTTAGTATTGTATCATAATTACAAAAAAAAATTATGTAAGTATTATATCAGTTGTCTGGTACCCATAGTAGGTGGCGCTGTGTTATAATGTCCAAGTATCGATACAGTAATCGTGATCGTGTACAGCGATGATAGCTCAATCTCAGTGATTAAAGCATTCGGATTACACGCTCCAAAATGTGAGCTAAATCCCAACAATGTCTTCGCTGTCGCCGAAGGTAATCGTAGGCTGACTATAATCTTCAAGTTGGAAATCTGTCGCCAACCATGTGATCCGGCAACCCCATTTAAAAGCCTGTTCCTATTTTAGACTACGTGTGTTTACAATCTTCGATCACACCTCGATTGCATATTACGCAATATGCGTTCTTAACACGTACCGACCTAATTCAAAATTTCATAGATCCTTTTGTGACAATCTGCGGTCAATGAACTTAACTGTTACTTGTCGGCCGTCGAAATGCAAATAAGAGTAGTGATGCCTTTAAAATAATAAATAATAATAATGGGCCAAAACTTTGGAGTATGCGACCACCATAGACTTTAAAAAATAAATAAACAACGCAGCAAGCTTCAAGCGTTGGACACACTTGCTGCGTTGCATGCAAATTCGTCTGTGTGTAACTAAGTATATAGGAACATAACATACTACATAGTACATGTTTGTTGCACTAAGTTGTGTAGGATTTCACACGAACTCGTCATGTCTATAATATTGTGTCTGTGTGTTGGTCGTCATGTTTTGTTGTGGCGATTGCCGTTGTAGGAGCGTTGTCGATTGCGTATGCGCAGGCCGTGAGGGGTCGCCGATTTATGTCGTCTTCCATGGAGCGGACATCCTTACTTTGACATTCATTGATACTTTCTATAGAAAGTACTTTGTAATACATATGTATAAATAGTATTTATAAACACAAATTTTATGCGTAGTCGTGAGGTTATTTTCCAGATGTTAGACACTTTTAAAGTTTAAAGTTTACTTAGGTTATGAATTTCGTAACAGAAATCTTATTTTTAAGAAACTTAAGAAATTCAATTGTATTTAAGAAACTTTTAAGAAATTCAAAAAGTGTGTCATTGAAACTGTGCCTTGATGCAGACTATGAAAGAAATGTTTATGTTTCAAATCGAGGAAAATGTAAACAAATATTATCCGAGTTTAGAACTGCCTCATATGCTATTCGCCCTTGCAATCACATTAATAATATTCGTTGGATGTGGCCTGATTTTTACCAGACGTAGTACTCGAATGTGAAAAACTCCTGAAAAACACTTTAATGACGAAAAAGTGACAACAGTGAAACAGATTTCATGCCATATTGGTCTAGTGCAGATGATGTAGATAAAAAAAATTAATATAATATACGGTATAATTGAGAATCTCCTCCTTTTTTGTAGTCGGTTAAAAACTACTCTATGTAAAATTACTGAAGTTCCCTGTCACCCTGTTAGACCACTGCCAGAGTACGAACTACGAAGCTCTGAGTATTTGCATATAGTATCACATGTCGATACCTGAATATATATTTTTGGAAATTAATTTCAGTCTGTTGTTATTTATTTCTCAAAACTTCCAAATCCTGATAGACAAACTCGGCTTCCTTGTTTTTAGGTGAGGCTTATATCAATATCTGGGTTATCTTTGACCTTAAATATAAACACTGGCTCTCAGTTGATGATGAGGGTTGACAAAAGGGTGCTTTTTATTTACCTTTGAGCCGGAATTTCTCGTAAACCTATTACTTTTAGGACAGTTTTAGAACTTAAGTTATCCGACACCGTGGATACTTTGATATCATTTGACCTGTTTCCCTCTTTTCAAGGGTAATATTTATAATCCTGAAAAAACTCCATTCATTAATAATTTAAAATGTTCCTTTTCAATTAATCCTACTGAAAAAAATTTCCTTTGCTATGCTCGAAAAATTTCATTTATGCAAGTCAAACTTGGCTATATTATGTACAATGTATGAATGAGTGAACAGTTGAGTATTTACTGCAAAGTTTATGACGTACATAACGTTTGTTCTTTCTCATTGTCGCAGGTGGCTTAGAGGGCAAGTACCGCGTGGCAGCGCCTGAGCTGATGCAAGACACATTCATGAGTGACTCGGAAGACGAAGGGGGTATGTATTATTAGTTGTTCTCATGACAGCACCAAAGAATATAAACTATTACTATGATTATGTAAAGAAAGAGGTACTTCAATTTGAAGGAACTCGAACTCTGCCGCCCGTCGCACCCCGACGCGAGCCCTACGCCACACGTACAAACTTTACGTGTGCAGATAGCTGTATTCATGGTCTATCAGTGAAGGTGTATGGATTGATGATAATTAGTTTCTCAACTAGTTCTGGGAGTTAATTCGTGTAGATTTGGTCAAATAATTATTTATCTATCCCGTAGTACTTTCTAGATAAACTCCGTGTAGAGCCCCTAAACTAACTTGTACCTGTGCGAAATTTCATAATTATATGTAGCTTGAGTAGTTAAGGCGTGAAAAGTAACAAACAAACAAACTCACAATCACATTTATAATATTAAGGTATTAGTATAAATGCTTTGTCCTGAATGATTGATGGATCAACGCACAGCTTAAACCGCTTTTTGAAATTTGAAATAATTTTTTTTTAATAAATACTTCGCTTTTTTAAATAATTGCAAAATACTTAGATGTAACGCATCAAAGTTTAGGAGTGGGGGCTTGTGACGTCATAACTAAGTATAAAGTGTAAAAGTACCTAGGCGTGACGTCACGCAAAAGTTTGAATCAATGTGTCGCCGTTATTTTGTGATTACGTAAAAAATACGTATTCAATATTTTTATTAATCTACTACGACGGACTAAAACCCAAAGTTCAGTGATCTAGCCCATTGTTGTTGTTCCATTGCAGGCGAAGTGGAGTGCCCCATCCAGCAGCAGCAGCAGTACCGCTACATGAACAGCGAGGCGGGCACGCTGAGCCGCGCGCGCCCGCTCGAGGACACGGTCGCGGACGGCCACCTGTGGCCCAGCAACAACGACAAGCGGGTCGCCACCATGGAGCGGCAGCCGCTCGACATCGGGTCGGTGATTGCGACAACGACCGCACACTCATTCTTACTTTACTATATATAGCCTGTTCCCCCAAGTTAGTTTCGCTACAGCAAATGTATAATACCAGTGAAAGGTAGGGTTGCCACCTTTTTTTGGTGGAAAAATAGCATTTTATTCAAAGCATATTTGCAAAAAATATAATGTGGTACTTTTGGAGATATTCCTTTTTGCCGCAGATCGTGTTATTATACTGACATTTATGTACAGGTTGAGGCAGTCTAGGGCCCTTATTCACTATGACTAACAACATGTCTTGCCCATAACGCGCGTCTAAAAAACGCATTCCCAAACCTTCTAGATGTCCAAATATTAGAAATTATTATTCTGTATGCCCTAAGAAACATTGCAAATGTATTTTTTTGGAGTGAATCTTCTTTGATTTACAGGGAAAGACAATTTTTGTGGCGCGTTATCTTAACGCGCTATGTTATGGTCATAGTGAATAAGGAACCTGAAGTGGCTGTAATAATAGAATAGAACTATTAGAACTTCCTGTCCACTCGGGATAAATGCATATAGGTTTATTCCTAGCACAAATAGTTTGATTGCGCAAGACCTTGTCGTTGATTAATTTTAAGAAGACGCGCGAGACGCCCACGATTCGTGACCTTTATCTCTTTACACAATACAGCTTAACGGCCGCATGAAGTTTACTGAAACATGGCAATTTGAATAAGTGCAACCAGGTTAGAATTACTTCAAAACACCTGAATTGATTTAGGTCAATTAAATATAGTCATTTGCAGTTAATATATTATTATACTAGCTGACCCGCGCGGTTTCACCCGTGGTAATTTCGGAGTTCCCGCGGGAATTTCAGGATAAAATATAGTTATAAACCTTTCTCATGAATCACTCTATCTATTGGTGAAAACCGCATCCAAATCCGTTGTGTAGTTTTAAAGATTTAAGCATACATAGGGATATAGGGACAGAGAAAGCGACTTTATTTAAAATAAACTTAAGAATGCAAATACTCATACTCGTATTTTGTAATTGCTATGAAATCAAATAATTATGTTAATAATCTATTAATAACAGATCGATAAAAGCTTAGTTTTTACTAAAATAGTTTTTTTTAAATAGTTATCATATTATATCTTCTATACCATGATTAGAATATCGTTCTCGATTTCAGATTTTTTTCCGTACGTCAATAAACAATGG
The DNA here is from genome assembly GCA_907165275.2 of Zygaena filipendulae. Lineage (NCBI taxonomy): Eukaryota > Metazoa > Arthropoda > Insecta > Lepidoptera > Zygaenidae > Zygaena > Zygaena filipendulae. Next base: position 4,323,417 of record OU015674.1, read on the forward strand.
ACCAGGGATACACACACAGTGGTGCACACGTTGCCTTCTGCTCAATAATAAATGAAAGGAAATCAACTAAAATAACTTTATTGATACCACAAACATGAGTTATTGCACGTAATAGTACGTGCTAAATAGAATTTGAACTGGCCATATCGATGGGCCGTCGAATCTCTCAATATTTTCGAACGGTCCCCTTCAGTGTCGAGCTCAACCCTCCTGTTTCCGCCAGGTTTCTGGTGTCGTTCGTGGTGGACGCGCGCGGCGGCGCCATGAAGGCGAAGCGGCGCGGCGGCGTGCGCATCATCGTGCCGCCCGCCGCCTGCGCAGCGCCCACCAGGGTCACCTGCCGGTATGTGCCCACTGCTCACCCCACACTACATTTGGCAAATAATACTAACTATTACTGTGTAAAGAAGCGACACTGTCCACCACCCGCCAGCTTCCTCCCCGCACCCCGCCGCGACGTAGCGGCTAGCCTAGAGGTGACAGCGATCAAATGGGCATGATGACAGGGTATACAAATCAAAATTCTATTTAGTCCGTCAGTTAGAAAAAAAATTATAGAAACGTATTTTTTGCTTTTCCAAATTATTGAAAAAATGCTTAGATAAAATAGTTAAATTTATAACTGTACAACTTTTATAGGTAAATACTACATACAATTTTAAAGAAGGCAATACAGATTTTTTATATACAGAAAATAGTTACATACTTGTTATTAGACATTAGTGCAGTTAGGGTAAGCTTACCTGGCTTACAGCTTATCTTAATCAAAAAAGATGTGGTAATAAACGGACGCTTTTTAGGTCAAAGTCAGAAATATTTTTACCTTTGCTGAATTAAAGTTATGTAGGTACCTATAGTATTTATTTTTTAATACAGTTGCTCAAACAGTGGCGTATTTCAGGGACGTTTAGCGTTCGGGATGTGGGCTATTACATACTCGAGCTTTTTGTTTACCTTTCCCGAACTCGTGCGTTCTCTTTGCCAACTGTCAAAAATGGCGACACGACTTTGACACACTCTTTGCATTGCGAAACGTAGGTTTCGAATTACTAATACGACTAGCGCCATCTCTTGATCACAGTTGGAACTTAGTTGAGTTTGTTGTGTTTTTGATATTTTATTAAATTGCTTAATTTTTTCGCAACTGTATTAAAAATAGTTGTTCAGTACACGTGCGTAACCGTCATTGCAAAGAGTTCCGACTGTCAACCCTCACCTTCGGCTGCGCCTCGGCTCGGGTAGACATTTGTCAGAACTCTTTGCAATGACAGGCTTTCCGCACTTGTAATGAAATATACTATTATTTAATTAATTTCGGAAAACTTACAGCTAAGTTTATATACGTATGAATTTTTTACTCATAAACATTTACATTATCCTTCCTATTGGCAGGTTTTCATATCGACGAAAAATTGATTGAATAAATAATATAATTATTTATTGATACGTATATATTATAATTGTAATTTTCTGTCTACATAAATAGCGCAGTAAAACCACTAACATGATAACAATATTTTTTTTTAATACCTTCGTAAAAAAGTTGTGAAACACCGTAATGGTTGCCTGCAGGGCGGCGACCAGACGCGCGCCGGTGGCAGCGCCGCCGCCCCTCATGGAAGGTGAAGCCCTGGCCTCGCGCCTGCTCGAGCTGCAGCCGCAGGGCGCCAAGTTCTTAGCGTGAGTTGTTTTCATAAATGTTCAAATAAATGTGTTAGAATAAATGAGTTTAAATATAAAATAAAAATAAATAGCATAAAATTATCGTTGTCTAACCCATATTTTTAGTAAGAATTTCTTTCCCATACATAAAAGTATGGCAAAAACTTCAAACGTGCTATAAATTTTAGCATTAAATATGCTATTTTTAGATTCAAATATGTTATATTTTTAAGCAAAAAGCCTTTATCTTTAGCTTGATAATATAATCTTATTATTATTATTAGGTATACAGAATTGTATACTATACGAACTGCGAAAAAATGTGACGGGTCAATTTTTAAATATAACTACGACTTTAACTATGCTCTTATATTTACTCGTCTCAGACGGAACGAGTGAAATCATTGCGTATGCGTTGATCCCAATTATTACTCTCTAGGCCTGTGATAATCGAGGTGCCAATCTTCACGTCGTCGTGCCCGGAGCGTGAGATTGTGATCCTGCGCAGCGACACCGGCGAGACGTGGCAGGACCACTACTTGCACAGCAACGACAACCCTATGATACAGGTCAGTAGGGCTCAGTGTCGCTTGACGATGACCATTGTACGCTCAGATCGTTGTTACGTTGTCACGACTTAGCTATTCAACTTCTTATCATGAAATTTCGCATACACGTTATTATGGGTACAAAAAAGAACATAGGGTATCTTTCATCTACAAAAATACTGTTTTTGAAGTTTACATAATGACAAGTTGCGGGTAAAACCGCCGAAAAATTTTTATAACACGACTCTCCCATATGTGTATACCGCGTGTACACTGTATACCGCGTGTACACTGTATACCGCGTGTACACTGTATACCGCGTGTACACTGTATACCGCGTGTACATGTATACCGCGTGTACACTGTGTACCGCGTGTACACTGTATACCTACCGCGTATATATAATGTACTTGTGTGCAGGAGGCGATGCAGCGCGAGCGCGCGCAGCACGGCGCGTGGGGCGAGGCGCTGGGCGAGGGCGGCGTGCGCGTGGCGCGCGTGCTCACGTGCGACTTCCCGCACTACCTGGCGGCCGTGTCGCGCGTGCGTCAGGAGGTGCACGTGGTCGGGCCCGACGGCGGGACCGTCTCCAGCGCGCACATACCGCAGGTAAACTATATTTACTACTACTACAACTGTTCTCTGCTGTTTCACCCGCTTCAATCAGTTCAACGTGAACTGTGAAATCGTTCTGACGACTCCCTAACTATATCTGCCTTTCAGAATCAAGTAGTTTAAGAGATTTCGTGTCTAGTCAGTCAGTAAGTCAGTGACAGACAAAAAAGCGACACCGCCCGTGTAGTAGTAGAGAGTGAGATGGTTCGCTCGTGTGGTGTCTGACTGGCGCGCCCGCCCCCGTGACAGGTGCAGGCGCAGTTCCCGCCGCAGGCGCTCACGAAGCGCATCCGCGTGGGCGTGCAGGCGCACGGCGCGCCCGCCGAGCTGTGCCGGCGCGTGCTGCCGCGCCACGCCGCCGTGTCGCCGGTGCTCACCGTCGAGCCGCGCCGCCGCAAGTTCCACCGGACCATCACGCTCACCGTGCCGCTGCCCGCCGGACCGGTACACGCGCACACACGGACGCACTCATACACACCACAGTACACGCTCTTATACACACACACACACGGTGCACACACACATATATGACAAACAAGGCACTACCATCTCTCAAATAATCATATTATAATATTATAACTTATACATCGAAATGTTGTCCATTGCGATTTAGACTTTGTGACACAGTGTGTAAGGTCGGAATTTGAATGGACGGAATTCTGACTTGTTTTTGTAATAAGTAGTAGGAGTCCTCACAGGAAGCCTTGAAATAAGATGATGATTTAGTTCGTTTTAGATTTAGCTATAATATGTACCATAGCTAGTCTGAAAAAGGGATACTCGTAAAAAGTTAGACTATCTTAACACTAAAGAGTAATGAAAGAGAGCGGGATGTGTGTAAAGAAGAAGACACGTGTGAAATAGTGGAAAGAGAAAGAACCAGTATCTCAAGTTATGTGCGCCATATGTGTGCAGGACGGCAAGCCGGACAAGAGCGCGACGTCGAACCTGCGCCTGCTGTGCTCCATCATGGGCGGGCAGGCGCGCGCCGTGTGGGAGGACGTCACCGGCTCCACGCCGCTCACCGTCACCGACGACTGCGCCTCCTTCACCACCACCGTCTCCGCCAGGTCAGTGACCGGCCCCCCACTCTCCCACCAGTGGGCACCCCGCCCATTTCCAAATACAACGCGACCCGAAGCCGCGAGCGTCAGCTTTTTAGAAATCGGAATTTTCGTATCATGTTTGTTTGATTGTAATGAATAAATTCAAAAACTATTGTACTTAACCGATTTTAAAAATTCTTTCACTTAAAGCCACAGTGTTCATAGAGGGATTTTTATTAATTATTAATTAACGCGGGTGATACTATAGAGGACCGAGTAGTGATAATAAAATTACATCCAAAATTGAGAAAAATATTATTAGTATTGTATAATTTACCTCCTTTCCTTGAATTTTCTTGTTACAGATTCTGGTTGATGAACTGTCAAAATGTGAGCGATGCTACCAAATTGGCTACTGAGTTGTATAGGTAAGTCGATTACCGAAAATTTCGTGAATTACACATAAAACTACTAGACAGATTTTAATTGAACTTGACATATCGTAGGTTACGTTCTAACATTTTGGATGCTTTTTAAATTTTTATCCCGATACAACAAAACATCCCGAGGCAATCCCGAAATCTTTCCCTGGCATATTGTATCTTCTCTCCGTAGTATAAAATTAAGTCGCTTCCGCTGTCTGTTCGCAATAAACTCTAAGGCTACTGAACGGATTTTTATGCGGTTTTCTCGAATAGACAGAGTGATTCATGAGGAAGGTTTATATCTATATTTTATCCTGGATTTCTCGCGTAAACTCCGAAATCACCACGGGTGAAACCGCGGAGGACAGCTAGTAATAATACAACTAACGTGTGACGTAATGCCCGCGCGCAGGGAGATGCTGCTGATCCCGTTCGACGTGCGGCTCGTGGTGCTTGGCAAGCGGCTCGACGCGCTCGAGGGCCGGCTGCTCGTGCTCTACATCACCGACCGGTACGCGTACGAGACGCTGCTGCAACAGGTAACACACACACACACACACACACACACGCAAACTATACTATACGCACTTATTAACCTTATGTTTTCCTAATTTATAACTGAATATTAAAAAAAATATTGCAAAATAACTACTATAACTAGCTTCGTTTACAAAAATATCACTTTACAGTTGTATAGACTGGCAAAATATGGAGTACTGGCATTGACGCTATCACTATAAAATTTCTCCGTAGTGTGTGTTGATTGAGCGTAGTGTGTGTGAGTGAGTTTAGCGTGCGGTGAGGGAGTGTGACGTGTCGTGAGGTAGCATAGCGTACGGTGAGGGAGCTTAGTGTGTGTTCTGTTACTTAAATGTGTGGTGACATAATGCGTAGAGAGTGTAGAGTTAGCGTAGTATGTGTGTGTGTGCCTATTATGTTAATTGTGTTCAAGTGATATAAGTGGTATGTATGTGTAGCAGATTTGTTCTCAAATTTAAAAAATCCTCTTCATTTCAAAGTGTCTTACCACAATTGTTAACACAGGTCAATAGCAGAGTTACTTCGCTCGATTACTCAGTGAGAATATTAAGGGTTCAAATTGTTGTTTTATAGCTAAAATATTTATTGTATTTATTATTTACTGTAAATTTGTATGTTTTTTCTCCATTTAAATAAATAAACAAATAAGCTAGCGTGTGTTCAGTGACTGTAGCGTTTGTTAAATCTGATGTTGATGCAAGTGGTGTTTGTTGGTAGGAGCACTACACGGAGGTGGCGCACTCGACGTCGGTGCAGCTGCTGGACGGCAAGGAGGTGTTCCTGGAGTTCTCCGGGAACTTGGTGCCCGTCACCAAGTCCGGCAGCCAGCCCTCCTTCAAGTTCGAAGTGAGTATACACGCCTTCCTTTTTTTACGAAATCAAAAAATAACAGCGATACATTGAGTTGAAATATCGCGTGGTATCACGATCCGGTACAGTTTATAATTAAGGTAATTTTAAGGTAGTTTAAAATTTGAGGTAATTTCCAAAAAGCAAAATATACGTGTCAATTATTTTTTATTTTGTAACTAACGGACTAAATAGAATTTTGATTTTCATGGCTATTATATGCCTACTCTCTTGTCTCACTCGTACTAATTTTGTGGACTGAATTGTACAAGACGCTCTCATTCAACTGCAGTCGTTCAAAGACAACCGCGTGGAGTTTCCGGTGCGAGTCAAACACCAAGAGGAGACACCCTCCGGCAGAATCTACTTCATGAACGAGCCTAAGGTAAACATTGCGAATACGTACAATACTCCTTCCTTCGAGAATAGCTTCGTGATTAACACTGAAGAATGAATGTCATTCCTGGCTTGAAAATCAACAAAAGGTGTTTTTAAGGCATCCGAATATGTGAGACAGTTGTTTAATTAAGTCGCCTACGCCTGTGAGTTATAAAATTTTGGTCCTTCGAGTCGGATATAATAATGTTTCGACATCATCATACAGTGCCATCTGGTCCCAAACGAAGCAAAGCTTATAATTTTGGTATCAGACATCTGATACATACTTTATCAGCTGCTCCCACCACGATTTTACCTCCGTGATTTTTTTAAAGGTAGTTTAAAAATGCGTCTACTTATAATAAACATCCAGAGTAATAGCAAACAACAAATTATGTTCTTCACATAAATATTACCCTAATGGAGCTTGTCAGGTCGGAGTAGTCAGATAGTGTTGTCAGGAGGTTCCGTGAGGGAAAGTGTGTGGTACAGTCAGCATCAAAAATATGTAAACACTTACTGATATTGCACGTGATATAAAGTTCAGCGACTCGCTGTGTGTGTGTGTGTGTTAACATATTTGTACGTCCGTATCGCTGACTGCACGTGCCCGCGCGGGCGCAGGTGGCGAAGGGCGAGCAGGCGGGCGCGCCGGCGTGCGTGCTGGACGTGGCGCTGCCGGAGCGCGTGGCGCCGCGCGCGCCCAAGAGCCACCTCGACTGCCTCAACCTCGACCAGTCCGGTGATTATTTATTATTATTATCATATACATTACTAGCTGTTTTCCGTGGTTTCACCCGCACGGTAATTTCCGAGTTCCCACGGGAATCCTGGGATAAGAAGTACCCTATGACGCTCAGGAACACTGTAGCATTCTATTGGTAAAATAACCTACAACCCTACAACCTCACAAACTTTACCTCTTTATAAAATTAGTATTGACTAGCTGTTTCCCGCGGTAATTGCGGAGTTCTCGCAAGAATTACTGGTTACTATATAGCCTATGTTACCTACTCAAGGATAATGTAGCATTCTAATGGTGAAAGAATTTTTGAAATCGTTCCAGTAGTTTTTAAGTTAAATCGTAACAAACAAACAAAGAACCAAATCCTTTGCCTTTATATTATTAGTTTCGACCGCGGATTCACTCCCGTTATTCGGATCGTATTCGTTTTCTAATGTGTCGACTTGTTTAGGTTTCGATGCACTCAAAGATGAGCTCAGCTTCCACTGGGGCGACCACAACCACAGCCTGGGACCCGCATCTTTGCCGCACGACACACAACTCAATGGACACGTAAGTACTTATTTTAAATAGCACGTGAAAAATCAACGGCATTTTTTAATTAATTTAACTGAATCAAACTACCTGTTTCAGGATAAAATCATTACAAATGGTGATGTCAAATATCCCACTAAGGATTCAGACGATAACGTAGCGCCTAAACCTCAAGGTAAATAAAATTACATGCATAGAGTTGAATTCCCATATTAATCAAATTCTTAATAATAACTCTTGATTTCAGTCAACGGTGACACTTTACATGCAGATTCAAACAAAACGAAAGCAACATTTGACTCCGATGAAGATAAAACTCCCATAAACACCCTGGAGAAGGGCGATAAAGGCAAAAAGAAGCCTGAAGGAGGATCTTTCCTCGGAGGTATCGCTGACAAAGTTAAGAATGTTTTCGGTCACAGCGAAGACAAGGATGAAGAACAGAAAGAATCATCTCCCAAACCCCAACCCAAACCCAGAGAGCCCAAAGAAAAGAGCCCACCGAAACCAGCACCTAGGATCATAAATGAAGAATTATTGGATAAGGTCGACGACATGTTCAAAGATCTCCATTCGAAGCCACACATCAAGGGCGAAGACCTAAACAATGAAGTTTACAGTACAAGACTAGTCGTGGACGAAGATGAACGGCCATCAGGACTGCAGGATATACAAGAAGAGGTCTACGATATGTACAAAAACATGCAACCGGTCGAGACACCCATAAAAATAAAGACTAGCGACCCCTTCATATTTTACACTGGGTGCTGTGAAGGAAGATATAAGAAAGGTGAGAAACATACACACGATGAAACCTCTAATCTGATCGACAGAATCGAACAAGTCAAGTTTTCGGCAAATGAAAAACTTTCAGAGGTTTCTGATAGGTTACAAGGCGATGCCAATGATGCCTTAGACAAATTAAATAAGGAAAAAGATAATTTTAAACAGAAAACCACTGATACACAAGATGAAGTGTTCGAAAAATACGAAAAAGTTAAAGGAAACTTGAAAAACAAGGAAAAAGAAGTAAAATCAGGCGTCCAAGATAAATTAGGAGATTTGCAAATTGAATCTCAAGGTAAGTGGGATGAAGTGAACAATTCGGCCCACAAAGTTCAGGATATTGTTGACGACAAAACATCAGATTTAAAATCCGATGTTGCGAATGAAATTAAGAGCATAAAATCATCTGCTATTAATACCATTGATAAATTGGTGGAATCCGCCGATACTGCTAAAGCTAATTTAACAAGCAAAGTTCACGAAGTTGATTTTGCTGCTTTAGAAAGGGCTGAGCAGTTGAGATTAGCTGGAACTGCCGACTACCATGAATTAGGAAATGGTTTTAGTAATACCACAAGATATGTTCAGAATAGTTCTCAAAATATCGAAAGTAAGTCTCGTGATGGTATGGATTCTGTTTTAACTTCAATGCATAATATTCAAGACAATATAACTAATAAAGCAGAAGAATTAAAAAATGAAGCAAAAGACACCGTTGATCATATTAAAGAAGTTACCGGTGAAAAGATGCATAAACTAGATGAATCGGTTGATAATTCTAAAGACAAAGCTAAAAAGGAAGCAAAGAAAAAGTCCAAAGAAGGAAAGAATTTCTTTACGGGTCTTGTCCATAATATATTTGGTGAGAAGGAAAAAATTGAGGAGGAAGTGAAAGGAAAAATTTCTAAGGGAAAAGAATCCGCTAATGACTTAATGCAACAAGCGAAGTCTAAGAAAAATGAAATTGAAGATGGTGTTGCTACTAAAAAAGAAGAATTGAAAAAAGGTGCTGAAAACTTAGTCCAAAATGCACAGAATAAAACGGATGAAGCGGTCAAAGCGGTATGTGAAAAAAAAGATGAAGCCCAAAAAGCAGCACAAAACAAAGTAGATGATGCTAAAAACATTCTACAACAGAAAAAAGACAACGTAGAAAAAGCTGTTCTCGGTGCAGTTGACGAAGTTGAACAGAACATTCATGACAAAAAAGAGGCCATACACGATAAAACGCAGGAAGTTGTTAAAGCTACCAGTGATAAAAAGGATGAGCTTATAAAATCTATTCATGATAAAGCTGATGATGCCCAAAAGACCTTGCAAGAAAAAAGAGACAGCGTAGAAAAATCAATTCACAGTACAGTTGAAGAAGTTGGGCAAAGCATTCATGACAAAAAAGAAGCAATATATGATAAAACGCAGGAAGCTATCCAAACAGCAACTGACAAAAAAGATGAGTTCACAAAATCTATTCATGATAAAGCTGACGATGCCAAAAAGGCCCTACAAGAGAAAAGAGACAGCGTGGAAAAAGCTATTCACAGTACAGTTGAAGAAGTTGGGCAAAGCATTCATGACAAAAAAGAAGTTATACACGATAAAACCCAGGAAGCTATCAATGCTGCCAGTGAAAAAAGGGATGAGCTTACAAAAGTCGTTCATGACAAAGCCGACGATGCCAAGAAGACCTTACAAGATAAAAGACAAAGCATAGAGAAAGAAATTCTTGGTAAAGCTGAAGCTTTAGGAACTGTTATTAATGAGAAAAAGGATGTTATCCATGAAAAAGCAGGAGAAGCTATTAAAGGGGTACAAGACAGTAAAGATGAATTTGGGAAGTCAATCCAAGATAAGACTAGTCAAGTTCAGAAATCACTACAAGACGCTGGAGATAATTTAAAACAAACGTTCCACAGTACGACTGAAGAATGGGGACAAGCTTTCCATGACCAAAAAGATGATTTACATAATAAAGCAGACGAAGCTTTAAGGGCAGCGCATGCAAAGAGGGACGAATTTGCTTCAGCTTTTTATAACACCGCTGATGATGCTAAAAAATCTCTACATGACAAAAGAGACAGTGTCGAAAAAACTATACAAAGTAAAACTGAAGAGTTAGGACAAGCCATACAAGACAAGAAGAGTCAAGTGCAAAGTGCAGCGGGAACCGAACTAGACAGAATAAGACAAGAGGCAGAATACACAACGGAACAAATCAAACGCTCCGCCGAGGACACTCTGAATGCGGCTGCAGACAAAAAATCGGAACTCCAGGCCGATGTCGGCAACAAAATGACCGAACTGCAGAGATCAGGCAAAAACCAAATCGACAGCATACAAAAAGCTGCGAGCAACAAAGCTAACGATTTACAAAAATCATCTAAGCAAGCTTTCGATATCGCTCAGGACTCGACCTTGAGCGCTTTCGACAAGTTCGAAAGCTCGGCTAAGGACAAAGCGAGCGACGCGAGAGACAACTGGGAAGACTTGCAGAGTTCCACTAGAGACACGTTCGCGGATTGTAGAGACGACGCGCTCGGCCTGGAGAGTTCCGCTCAGGACACGCTGCGCAGCTTTCAGAGCTCCGCGGGCAACACGTTCGACAGCCTGGACGACTCGGCGCGGGAGTTCGTCGGCGGCGTGCGCAGTGCGGGCGAGGAGGTGCACAACGACAGCAAGCAGCTGTTCGGCGAAGTGAACAGCGCGTTCGAAGGCTTCCAAGTCTCGGCCGATAATAAGCTGGAGGACGTTCGAGGCGCCACCAGCGACAGGCTGCAAGAGGCCGGCGAGAGGCTGGGCGAGGCGCGGGAGGGGGCGCGGGAGGGCGCGCGGGCGGCGGAGCAGGCGGCGGCCAGCGAGGCCGACCACTTCACCAGCAGTCTCAACGACTTGGGGAACTCCGTCTTTGGATCTTCAGGGAAAGGTAATTGTAATTGTTAAGTTTTCAATATAACTGGACCTGTTGTTCGTATTTCATCCTTTTTACAACAGTTAAGAGGATTATTAAAAAAAAAATGTTTTATGTCTGAAATCTGTAAAAATATAAATGAATTAAACGATCAAGAAACAGATCCTCAATAATCTAATATATATAAATCACGTGTCACGTTGTTTGTCCGCGATGGACTCCGAAACTACTGAACGGATTTTGATAAAATTTTGTAACCATTTGTAATATGGTCCAACTTAAAAGATAGGATAGTTTTTATCCCGGAATTCCCGCGGGAACTCCGGAATTAATGCGGGGAACTGCTTATCACCGTAAACTACAGCACTTTTTCCCGGAATTCCCGCGGGAACTTCGAAATTACCGGATTTGTATTTTGCAAAATATACCTACGTACATACCGGTTTATTATTTTAATGTTTTCGAATATCGTCTTACGTGATCCTCATAAAATGAAAATTTTTTGCAGGTTTTATGAAAGATTCGAGCACTAAGCTGCTGGAGTCAGAGAAATCTCAATCTTCGCCGCACAAAAAGGGCTCAGGGTAAGTCATGAAAATTAGTCAATGTCACTTTACCCTACTTTTTTAAGATTAGAAAAAAGCTTAAATCTTTATATAGTAATTAATTTTAAAACAAATAAAGAAAAACAATTGTATCTTCAGAAAATTATTACAAATAACGACTATTTTGTTCACAAGTATCACAAGTATAATATCTAATCTTAAAAAACGTATTAATAGTGCGACAAATAATTTGACATAATACATCTTTACCATTGAAAGTTTGTATGAAATGTAAATAACGGCACGCAATGTACAAACGTACATCACTCAAAGCCAAAACTATAAGAATGCTTAATTTTGAGCAGTTCAGTCAGCACGATCAATATACAATCGGTTTTGCTCTCGACACCGGGCGCCCTTCGAGACCTAAGTAAGACCCGACTAGTCCATTTTCCACCTTCCACCTACTAAATTTCATAATGATCCACTGGAGCCTGTCCAGATGAGGCGTTTTACGCGCGAGTCGAGAACGCGCGTGTTCCCGAGATACTAGAGCCACATAGATCCCGTCCAGATGCTCTCGCGCGTAAAACGCTTGCAACGCGTCGGACTCTCGACTCGCGCGTTCTCGACTCGCGCGTTAACCGCGTCTTCTGGACAGGCTCTTATGTATTTAAGGCGTGAAAGCGTAACAATTAGGATAATACGCTATATCTACTAGCTGATCCCCGCGGTCCTGTCTTCATGAATATCTAGTTAACGTACAAGGAAGGAAGGGAAAGTCTGGTTTTTGTGTTCGAATAACAACCCCAGAAGCTACGCACGAACTGATCGGATTGCTCAAAATTCCGCACCCACTCGAGTCATTTTCATATTGCCGTTTTCCATCCACCTGGCAGCTGCCAACTGTAAAGTTTATTGCTAATTTACTATCCAATGCAATTTGGCGCTAGAGAACTTTTTAAACATAATTTTAAAGTATGATGAATTTAAAATCATTGCACAAAGTATATACCTATGGGCAATTCACGAGAGCTAACAATCACACGCACCGCATTGATTTACAGAATTCCGAAGCTTAAGAGGAAGAAATAAATGCGGCGAACGAACCACGAACGATGTACGATATAGTTTGATAGTATTTATTGATTACGTTACATTGAGTAATATATTTCGAAGTCTATGCTTACGCGATGGTTAAAACAAAATAACCTGTTAAAAAAAAACTTTCTTTGGTAGCTTTACCAATCAGAATTTTTAACCGACCTCGACCTCTTAAAGAAAGAGTTTCATCTAATATTTTCTCGATCGCGTAAACATGTACCAAGTTTTTTTGTTAAATGTTGCTTTTATACGATTGTTTTAATTATTTTATTTTAAAATAAAATGTTTATAGTTTCATGTATCTATGAAAATGAATATAATTCTAAAGCAATTCGATATGGTTACTACAAGTTAGACAAGCAATCGTTTTTTATTACTTACGTGCACTTACGTGAGAGCACTGTATAGTTTATGTGAATTACTTAATCTGTGGGATGCCACTTCTAGTAGTAGCAGAATTATATTTTACCTTAAAAATCAAATTAAGGTGGAAATATTACTACTTTAAGAGAGATCAACAAAAAATATACTTGATATTATTTTGCTAAAGAGATTTTTAATTGTTAACGATTTTGAGAAATAAACCCATTGTTTAAATTGATTAAAACGATGCGGTGGTGTAATTTATTGTTTTCGTCAAATATTTTTTATTTATAAATCTTGCCTTGTTTGTTTGTTTTGAAATAATTTGGTTTGTATTTTTTTTTTCGACATCGCAAATTGTATAAATTCAATGAAATCATGCATTTTTTGACTTTACTTTTAAGGATTATTTATTTGGATCGATGTTTAATAACTTTTAAAATATCAGTGTTTTGTGTTATTTATTCAATTTTAAGTATTGTTTTACTGTCTAAAGTTTACACAAGTTTGTACTTTGTATAGTTTTTTTTACTAACTATCTGTCATAAATTCTACACAAGTCTAAGCATGCCTAAAATAACGCTTTTTATAATTGTGTAAGATTTTTCATATTTTTTTATAATATGACTACAGTAGTTTACGACTTAATTAGATCTGCTAGTTTAATTTATTTATCATAACAGTGCTTCAAACAAATCAAGAACACGTCATGTGTTTGAAGCACGTTTATGTCGCAAAGCGACATTTTGTGTATCTATTCGCTTGTGAAGTGTTCTATAATACAAAAAAATGATCTTTTAATAATATATACTTGCGCTTGTGATGTCTCTCTGTGAGTTGTTTTAAATGTAAGAAATTATATGAGAAAACTTCTTGAACATACACGTATTTTTATTTCTTAAATTTTTAATTGGTCTGAGTCTTAAAGCTACTTTCACACTGTCGAAACAGCACAGTTTTTTGCCATCAACGTACATAATAGGGCTAGTATGTATTTTATGTTATAAAAGAATTAACACAACTTTAATCTATAGATACCTATTTTTTTAGTTTTTACTTTTATGGTGTTCTTTGTAGGACAACAAAAATGCTGAGTCCCGTGTGAAAGTCGTTTAAGTTCAGAAGATATTTTGCAATGTTCAGCCTTCATTTATTTTTAGCTATTTATCAAGCAAATCTAGCAAAAGTTCAAATAATTCGCGAAGAGTTATATTGAATTCGGTGTTGTCGCTTACTTATATTTAATTAAAAAGTCACTAGTAATTAGTGGTTAGCACATGAATCTGCCACGCACGAATGTTGTATCTATTCCATTCACACAACCCACACATCGCATACCATGCACGACCTCATCTGCTGGTAAGTTGTCAATGTATGCTTCATTTATTTACAATATTTTATTTGCTATTTTGCTACCTCAGAGCTCTTTATATTTATATTATAATACAATGCGTTCTATTCTGTGTTACAGGTTCTTCTCAAAATTACGTCGCAAAAACTGATCGTACACACAAAACGATCGTCGAACCCACCCATCGCTTCAACTAATGTCTTTCTAATAATAATAATAATATATGGATATTATTATAGAATATGTTATAGAACACTATAAATTATTATAGCGCAAAATTAGATGCGAACAAAATGAATATGAAAGTTAATGAAAAAATAACCTTCACTAATATTTTCTTGTTAACTGTAAAACCGACCTGCTGCGATGTTTTGGGAAGGTAATTTCAATATCAGTTTATTATTAAAATTTAAAGGTAATTTATAAGTCAATGATGTCTATTCAATTTGACCATTTGTTACTGGTCTCCAAGAGATCTACTTATTTTTAAAAGGCAGTAAGCTCCAAAAATTTTTATGAACGATAGATGCATGCGATTCGCGCGTGAACTCTATGATACCTAATGTTATAATATCTTATCTTAATATATATAAATCACGTGTCACGTTGTTTGTCCGCGATGAACTCCGAAACTACTGAACGGATTTTGATAAAATTTTGTAACCATTTATAATATGGTCCAACTTAAAAGATAGGATAGTTTTTATCCCGGAATTCCCGCGGAAACTCCGAAATCACCGCGAGTGAAACCGCGGGGGACATCTAGTAAACATATAAATAATAATCTATAGAGATGGACAAAAAGAATCGCCCCATGTGTGCTCATCGTCGATGTAAGAACTAAAGCATTTATACAGTCCTTTTTCATGGACGCAGGGCATTCTTTCAATATTAAAATAAATTGTGTGGTCAAGAAAAGCATTTAAACAGCGCTTTCCTTCGGGAGGGTCACTTGATATGTTGTTGTTCAGAATATAATAATTATAATATTATTAGGTAAAATGTAACTAATACGAATAATACTAATTAACTTTATTGCCTTTGATCGTTCACATGTCTAGAGCGTGCGATCTTGCACGTAAACACATACCTACTACCAGTTTCAATTGTGTAAGGAGTCCATTAGAGCCCGAAAAATTAGTTTGGTGTCTTGTGATGTAGCAACCCACCCGTATCTAGAATTCTAGACGTGTTAATAATCGAAGTTGAATTAAAACTTTTGTCACAATCAACCTATACCTAACTGCACTGTACCTACTATTATAGAAATAGAGGTACCTATATAATACATAGTGATGAGAATCGACCGTTTATTAAACGATAAGTGAAGATGAAATTATAAAAAGTAATTTCTTTGGCTATAACGCTACTAATATTATTTGGTCGAGCTTTACCTACATAACATTTTAACATTACCTACTATTAATTTTGTATTCGTTGTACATTAAATGTTATTTTAAAGAAAAAACAAATGTTGTTAAAACAATAAGTTTTTTTCATAATTTGTGTCGTCGTTAAAAAAAGTTATGAGTAATCGTCTTAAAGGCAAATTAAATAAAATAGTATATTTCATTATAAGTGCGGAAAGCCTGTCATTGCAAAGAGTTCCGACAAATGTCTACCCGAGCCGAGGCGCAGCCGAAGGTGAGGGTTGACAGTTGGAACTAGTTGCAATGACGGTTCCGCACGTGTACTGAACAAATATTTTTAATACAGTTGCGAAAAAATTAAGCAATTTAATAAAGTATCATAAACACAACAAACTCAACTAAGTTCCAACTGTGATCAAGAGATGGCGTTAGTCGTATTAGTAATGCGAAACCTACGTTTCGCAATGCAAAAAGTGTGTCAAAGTCGTGTCGCCATTTTTGACAGTTGGCAAAGAGAACGCACGAGTTCGGGAAAGGCAAACAAAAAGCTCGAGTATGTAATAGCCCACATCCCGAACGCTAAACGTCCCTGCAATACGCCACTTTTTGAGCAACTGTATTAAAAAACTTATTTAAGATTTGAAAAATCCTCTTTAGAGCTTATAAATATTGAACATTTTAACTATGATTTTTATAATTCGTTACCTTATAAGATATTTACAAAGAAATGTGTTGTTATTTTTGTGTCATCGCCGATTTTATATCTACAACAAGTACCTATGTACTGTGATGCCAAATGTTTTGTGTAAAGTAAAATTAAAAATTATCCTTAGGATTATTATCCTTATTGTTAATTTATTAAATATATAGTCTATCTTCAGTCTATTTATTGCTTTTTAGTAATAAATGAATACTGCAACACATAAATTTTTTTCATACCTCTGCCTAATGCCTATGATGTGATAAGTGGATAAATAATGTCTACGTCATACAATAGTCCGGTGACACTCCATACAAATGAACTGTACCCACAAGTAAATACAGCCGGCTTGTACAAGTGTAGATATACACGTGTTGTGCGCGTGTGCGTATCGTAACGTCGCGTCGTTGACTGCAGTAAGGTAAGTTCAATTTAGGAGTTTCTTGACGCGCGGCTGCGATGCCGAGGAACTGAAGAGAAAACTATATAAACATGTTTTGGTAAACGTACATATATTTATTATATAATTTTCCATTGTCACTAAGTATACGTAATATATCACGTTATAAAAAATACACATGGAAGACCCACAAGTAGTAACTTTTACGGTGAACGAAGAAAACTTGGAACTCTCACTTCGCACTAGAAAATTACCTAACGTCTTTACCTATATTTTAACGATAACGAATATAATTTTGAAGTACCTAGCTATTTGGCGTTTAGCGATACATCGAACTGAAAATTTGGAAGACCACGGAGACCATAACGTAGGGTTTTTTGAGGTCAGAAAGACGCAGATGGTTTGTTTCCATAATTTTATTCGTCCACTGATCTGCCCCCTTAGCCAAGTTGACAGTTAACGCTATAGAAAACTAAGGAACGCATTTTTATGTCACGTGGTCACGAAAAAAGGGATTTTTGATTGGACGATTTTACGCGACAACGTGACGTGCCGATAAGTTCCTTAGTTTTCTATGGCATTAACGATTATAGATTGCAAGCTTTGGCTTAGAGTGCTTGACTTATGTTTAGACTACACTAAATCATTATATAAAAATATGTATTTATGTTATAATATAAAAATACCTACTATAAGATAATAACAATGTTGCATATAGATCATAATTTTATTAAACCTTAAAGTATAGTAATAACTTTTAATTAGGATTATGTCAGCGCCGGGGATAGCGTGCAGGGGCCCGTTAATGTAAAAAAGGAACTTTTGGTTTCCTCTATACTATACCTACCTACGTGACGTCATCCGGTACTGGATCGCGACATGAGAAATTATAACGTACATTGTTGTGTACGTTATATTTATTAGGAGGCCCTTTGTTATGAAGCTAAAAACGTACTTAGTTTTTTTGGGCTAAATCAAAGACATTCTATATAATAACCATCATTGGCATCATAATAGTTTGGCAGTAAATGTTTTCACTCACAAACAATTCGATTGTCCCTACGTACCTACAATCCCGTACCTGAAAAAGTCAAGTTCACCAAATTGAAGCTTTCTGACAATTAAATAGAGTTCAAAAATTCTTGATTTGACTTTGTCAGATACGGATTTGTACGTAGGGACCATCCAATTGCTTTGCTATCACGGTAGAAAATAAACTTACTTCGCCAGTAGTTGCTATAATTAAATACTGGTATGAATTAAAATTATTTTATTAGTGGAATGTTTCATTTTGAATTAGCAAACATTAACATAACGAAGTGCTTTAGCAACCGCAATAATACTTCTTATACACATACATCACCTAGTTACACACGTACCATAGTTGAACACCAGAACTTAGAACTAATTCAATATGGATTCCGCGTTTCCGGTTCGACGCAATTATTAAGACGTTTGAAAAATGGCACAAAAGACAACAACTTGTCGCGTTATTTAAATTTAACGTTCGATGTTAATAAATTATACAAAATAAGTTTATCCTGTTACATGGTCAAACAACGCAGTGAATTTGTGTTTTTATTGGTCACCCCTTAAAAACTGTTTTAATACTAAGTTTTAACAGTGGTACAACTGAAAACTACCATTAAAAACACTTTTAGTATGGGACTAGCGCTAGAATCTATACAAAATATGCACCTCAATCAAAATGCATAGAACATGCACGTTGTTTTTACGATTTCAGCAAGTAGCCAGATATAACTATATCTTTGTAGAACTATGTAGAGGAAACCGAATAAAGTACATGGTTTTCAGTTGTAACACGATAACAATTTCAGCTTATAAAGCGTAAATATTTTCTAAACATAGTAAATCTATTGATTATTTATCGTAACTTGTATATTCCCTAATAAATATATACAAAATTACAAAATATATCACAATCTGAAAATGTGCGTTTGCTGCGTCTCCCTTAAATTTAAACGAGTAAAAATCTTAAACCAGTTAAAATCTCATCACACGAAAATCCAAATCAATTCAATGTCATTCTTACTTACTAATAACTCTGTGTTTCAGATGAAACATCCGAATTAGAAAGTTAGTATTTTAAAAAACTTTTTTTTATATTTATAAAATACTGATGTGCACCTATCTGTCGCAGGTAACTTCTATTTCGTCTGTATACAACTGGATGGCATTTTTTTTATGCAGCTATGTCATCGCCTCAGTTTAAAACCTAACCTAGCTCATCGGCGCAGATATAAAAAACAGCGAGAATCTGTAAAATAACGAATAATACAATTTGTCTAACTCTCGACGCAGTTTGTAAACGGACGTATTGTACAAATTATCTGCGGTAATACATACCTAATACTTATTAGTTGCTTTTTGTACGTCGTCGTTTAGTTCCATACGCATTACGCATACTGTTTATTTGTTATAAATACAGTAATAAAACCTACATAACATAACATAATATTAGAATTTTTTTTTTCAAATTGCGCTAATTTTTTTGCTTACTTACATGACCAGATAGTTGTCTGAGCGTGCGAAATACTTCGAAGAAGGTCAAAGGTTTGCTTATGGTTTTGTCATTATAAATAATACTATCTAGACATGTAAACACACAAAGCCTATGTAATATGTGTAATATGTACCTATTCACAGTCAAAAGTCAAAACTACCACTAACAAATACATAATCCTGATTTTTAAACGCTTTAAAAATATTTAACAAATTAAAAAGCTGCAGTAGCGTTCATTTAATTTTAAGAATCAAATTAATCTTGAACTTTATTTGTAAACGTGATACCTTAATTATTTTATACTAAACTTGGTTTTCACTCACACCATCAATGTTGATAAAAGTACAATACAATAATTGTATCACAATTCCACATTATGTATGTATAAAGCAAGTACAACACATAATATTATCATCTGATTTGTCACGATTAATGGTCAATTTAAAAAGTAGTCAAGGTTATTAAAAAGATTGTGTCAGAGCCCTGTCACTTTCAAATGTCATATATATATTTCACATTATTAATTGTATAAAAAATTGTGCGCAATAGAAGTCGACCATCAAATTCCCTCCCTCTCCTTCGTTAACTGCTGGAGTCTTGCTTGGAGTCGGTGAGCACCCCGCTGGTCTCACTCTCGTAGTGCACCACGTGCCCGCCGTCCAAATAGTCGGTGTCCCGCAGCTGCCTCTTCAGCATCAGGTGAGGAGTCTTCCTCACGCGCTTCTCCTTCAAACACCTCGGGAGCATCTGCTTCCTTTCCATGCAATACTCTATGATAACCCTCTCGAAGAACAACGCCAGCACCAGGTTGAAGGCGGCCAGCGCCAGAACTATGTACGACATGAGGATGTCCAAAGGCATTTCCAGCTGCAGAAACGTCGCGAGCCATTTGGCGGGCCGCACGGTTATATATATCGACACCGCCGCCATGACCAGCACGCTCAGCATGAGCTTCCGGTTCGTCAGCACCGACTTCCGGTACGGGGCGCCGTGGCTGAACACCACCGCCAGTATTATGTATTGGAACATGGACACGCCGAACACGGCGTAGTTCTCCCAGCACTGGTAGTCTTCGTCGTGCTCGTAGTCGTGCCGCACGTACCACGGGAACGAGGTGACCGCGTACAGGCTGAGCGCCTGGGTGGCGCCCACCAGCAGCATCTGGCCCGCCAGCGACGCGAGCGGCACGACGCCAAGCAGCGAGCTGAGCGGCGGCACCCGGCACAGCTTCCCCTCGTGCGCCTCGGTCATGCCGAAGAAGAAGGCGAAGTTGACGATGAGCGCCACGTCTATGTAGAGGAACTGGAAGTCGGTGAGGTTCGAGTCGTAGTAGTAGAGCGCGGCGACGGAGAGGAACTCGGTGAGCGAGTAGGCGACCATGAACTTGAACACGCCGACGGCGGTGGCGAGCGCGGCGCGGCCCTGGCGCAGCACGCGCGGCACGGCCAGCAGCTCGCCGCGCGCGCTGAACGCCGCCGCCACCGAGCTCTCGCTGGCCGCCAGCGCCACGCCCGCGTGCGCCGCCCGCAGCGCGCCGCAGTCGTTCGCGCCGTCGCCGCACATGCCTGCCACACGCACAAGCACGCGCACAAACCAAAAATATATCTTGATTGATTAATCATTTTTAATGTTCGCCATAATTTTATTAATAGTTATTACACTGATATCAATATTAAACATATAATTTTGATATCACACACAAACACAAACACACACACAAAACGTTAATAATTATAGCATTTATCTATATTTATACCTACATAAATAAAAATCAATGTCCAAATGTGTTGCTAAGCATTAAACTCGAGAACGGGTGGACAAATTGCATAATTATTTTCTTTTTGTGTTCGTTATTGTGTCAGGACAAGGTTTACATCAAAGAAATTTGGAGTTCCTGCGGGAATTCCGAAACACACGCGGGTAAATCTGCAAAACGGTAAGGCTAATTTTGGCGGGACTTTCACTGCTAATTAGCTGATGTTGTAAGGAGTAAATTTTTGATTTCTGCTGGAATTTCGAAACTCACGCGGACGAAACCGCGGGACACAGCTAGTATGTAATAAAAAAGTCTAATTTGGATTTTCGGACGGATGTGTATAAATGTTGATAAAAAACAATTACACTTTATTCTCCGTCCCCAATTGCTTAGCGTGAAAATTGAACAATGTGAATTGTGCAGTGTATAATGTGAATTGTGCGGCGTGTAATCTGAATTGTGCGATGTTTAATGTAAGTTGTGCGGCGTGTAATGTGAATTGTGCGGTGTGTAATGTGAAATTGTGCAGTGTGTAATGTGAAATTATGCAGTGTGTAATGTGGAATTGTACAGTGTGTAATGTAAAATTGTGCAGTGGGTAATATGAAATTATGCAGTGTGTAATGTGGAATTGTACAGTGTGTAATGTAAAATTGTGCAGTGGGTAATGTGAAATTATGCAGTGTATAATGTGCAATTGCGCAGTGTATAATGTGAATTGTGCAGTGGGTAATGTGAAATTTTCCAGTGTGTAATGTGAAATTATTCAGTGTGTAATGTGTATTGTGCAGTATTTAGTGTGTATTGTGTGTGCACTTACCGACGCAATACCCCAGCGCCTGGTAGGCGAGCACCAGCTGCTGCTTCTGGTCGGCGGTCATGCGCGCGAACACCGCGCCACGCTCCACCACGCAGCCCAGCACGCGCGGGTACTGCTCGCGGAGAACCTGCCGGCATGAACACAGCGCGGGGTCAGTGACCATACGAACGTGTACCTATCGTGCAGGTCAGAGACCATCGCACGCTGCTGTTATAAAGGAACATATACATAGAATAAAACGTATCAGCGACACATAAAAGTTTAAAAAAGCAAGTGATAAATTGAACAAGGATCGCGATTTATCTAATCACAAATCACCTTTATATTAGTATTCATTTAAATTTATGTTGAATAAAAAAAATATATAATATCCGTTTACTCTCATTTGAGTGCGAGCATTTACGAAGTAAAAATACCAAAAGACGAAAGTGAAAATAAAGCTATGAGCCGCCATCTTGTTCAATCAATAGCATCCAGCTAAGTAAATATGGGATGTGGTGTGGCCAGTAAACTTGTATTGTTTATAACTAAAAACTAATAAAAATGCGAAGAATCTCACCCGCCAGGTGTCCCCTGTCATGACGATCTTGTAGTTGGGCTCCCTGCGCGGCGCCTCCGAGTCCCCGGAGCCCCCGGAGCCCCCGGGGCGCGCGCCCGCCCAGGAGCCCCGCCCGCTGTCGTCGCTGGGCCAGTCGCGCGGCAGCAGCGTCGGCTTACCCACCGGCACCTGAACCGAGTCGGTTAAAGGTTAACCTCAAAAGTATGGGTCCACACTGGACTTAAAGTTGACTCCAAGTCAAAGAGTATAATATAACCACCTCCAAGTATTAAAAGCAATAACAAAAATCATTTGTTTAAAATATCCGCTCGTTTACATAACATTGACATGTAATTCACATACATTTTGATCTTTGCGTAACGCTTGAGAAAAAGTGTTTAAAGATCACGAAGCTAGCTGTCAGCATCAAAATATTATGTAATTACGTTAACAGTTGTTAAATCTTATTGCTTTGGAATAAAGTACAACGCTTGATTGTGTATACCTGCTACTTTTGCTGCTAATGGTACACTTATCTAGGGTATGTTCCGCTATTACTGATAGCACTGGCCCAATGACGAGAAATTTGTTCCGTTATAACTTTCAGTATATTGCCGCAATATCCGCAGTACAACGATACAGACGGTATGACGTCATAATCGTGCCATTTTTCGTTTACGAGGTAAGGTACTCGCAGTGGTTTGATCACGTGATCAACCTCGCACCAATGATTGGTCAATGAATTGTCGACAGCGTGACATGAGAATGACATTTATGACAGTATATTGGACGCGTTCCGTTTTAAACAATAGCTAGTACAGCAAACTACAAAGGTATCTCGTTCCACTGTTCCGTTCTGACGGAAATACTAGCCCAAAAGCCTGTTTTGCCTAGCCAAAACACTTGTCACAAAATATCAATATCTTAATAACTATAAATAAAGTGTATAAGTATAAATACTTATTAAAATATTTGATACTCCACAAGCAAGCGCTTCAGCTAAGCGGGCCGGGCTTTTGGGCTTGTATGGAAGGAATGCCAGTGCCTGACAGGGCTCGCAGCGCATATCGGAACATATCCCTAGTTGGACGCAGATAAGCAATAACATGTTAACCCACAAAATTAAGTTATTGATACAGAACGATTTATTGAGAGTTAGAGAACGTTTTTTAATTATGTGTTTACCTTATTACATTGTTTAAATATGTAACAAATACATATGTTGAACATAAAAAATTGTTGACACAAAATGGCGCTGAAATTTAAAACACGATTTACTCAAAATTTATCTAATGTGGGTTAACACACTATTGCTTATCTATGTGCAGTTGTGAAGTGTGTCCCCCCCTCCCCCCCGTGTGCGCGGCGGGCCCCGGGCGGTACTCACGCCGTCGTCGGTGACCTCGCAGCGGATGGGGCGCGGCGCGGCGCCCTCGCCGGCGCTGAGCGTGACGACGCGCTCGCCGCGCGCCAGGATGCCGCACTCGCGCGCCACGCTCACCGCCGTGTGCACGTTGTCGCCTGCATGTTGAAAGTTGGGTTTTAATAGGCTGAAGTAGTTATGTATTGTCATAGCATACAGAAGTAGGTTAGTCATTATTATTAGTATCATTTACCGCCGCACTCAGAGTCGACTTTAATGACTACTTAGTTAAGTATAGATTTTTAAAACAACTGCCGCAATCAATCAGACAAGTTTAATAAATTAATGTTAATTGGCATTTAACTAATCAAGTTACATCTCATTAAATGCCAATTACCATTAATTTACTGAACGTCTCTGATTGCGGCAGTTTTGTTTTAAAAATCTATACTTAACTAAGTACTAAGTAGTCGTTAAAGTCGACTCTGAGTGCGGCGGTTAATCTTAATATTAGTTTAGTATTAAACACTCATTTATCGGGAGCGGTTGTTTTACTTTCTTCTCGCCTTACGACGGCCCTACATGGCGACCCTGCCTAAAACGGGTCTGCCGGTGAGGCGCCGGGCGCATCGCGTAGTTACGCATTATTAAAAGAAAGATCGCGTAAAATAATTTGACTATTTTTTTTTTTCCGAAATTCAATTTAGTCCATCCGTAGTTAGATAATAAAAAAATAACAGACACGGACATTTAGCTTTTTCAAATTAATGAAAATGTCTATCCGAATAGAGCGCATTAAAGTTTAGGAGTGGGGCCTCGTCACGTCATAAGTTGGGATTGACTGTACCTGCTTGTGACGTCACGCGAAATTTCTATTCAACGTATCTCCGTTATTTATTGCTTACGTAAAAAATAAAACGTGTCTAATATTTTTAATGAAACTACAGGACGGCCTGAAAACAAAAATTTAGTCAAATAGCCTATTGCCAAAGAATAGAGATTATAATATAAAGATGCGGCACTCTCCGCTTCCCATCAATTTCATGCTTGTTCATACGCTGCGAAAGTTTCTCGAAAATTCCGAGGAAAGTTTGTCGCACGTAAAATCTACATGTGACAATTATTTACTGACAGCTGAGTCACTGTCAGCTCGCTGTCAACCTTACGCCACACGCACAACACGTGTACGTACAAGCTGGCCGTCTTTACTTGTAGACGTGGTATATTTATTACTCTGAGCTTGTAGGAAAGTATTCGAATCAGTTCATTCATATGGAGTGTCACCGGGCCGCTTTTACTATGCAAAGAAGCGACACTATCCACCTACCCATCAACTCCGTGCTTTTTGGGGCAATCAACCCGGTGTTTGGGTTTAAACCCGATATTAGCTAGCCTTTTACGGTCTACGGTCGGGTTTAAACCCTAAAATGCCAATTTTTTTTATCGGGTTTAATCCCATGCACCGGGTTGATAGCCCATCTATACAGCGGTGAGCTTAGAGATGATAGCGGTGTAGGCTGTGGCTACTGTATGTGCGTCAGGCAATATCAACTTGAATGGTCCCCCCCTCCACCCCCGCCACCGCTCACCGCGCCCGCCGCGAGTAGCGAGGAGTTAAATCAGCCCCACCTGTGATCATCACCACGTGGATGTCGGCCTCCTTCAGCTCGCGGACGACGCTGGCGGCGACCGGCTTCAGCCTGTTCTCCATCACTATGAGCCCCAGGAACTCCAGCTCGCATTCCACCTGCAAACGAGTCGAAGTCAAATAACCTTTATTCAAAGCTCATCCTGATGCAAATGCCTGAACAATCGTTTAAAAGAGAAATCGAGCCAGTGCTTGGATATTAAAACCCGATAAACACCCAGAGTACTAGGGGTTCCCTTGGTGTTTAAACTCAAGCACCGAGTTCAAATCCGATCGTTTGTCTATATATACACGCACGGTAGTAGTGATAACGACATCTCAGCTGGAAATCAACAACATATCAAGTCAAATCAAGAGATTCCGGATTAGATTCCCGGTGATGGTGTACTTTGTGTGATGAACACACGGTCTGACTTTCTAGTTTGGGCGTGTTTTTATATCTATGCAGTATCAGTGGCGAAGGTACCATACAAGCCGATTCCCACCGGCTTCCCTTCAGAAGTTGGGAACACAACCACTCTCTCTACCGTAATTTAGAAATGGCATAATCAGTAATTTTTTGTAGTAAGTATTTCAGTAGAATCTACTGAAATACTACAAAAAATATCTCTACTGAATAGAAAACATTACAAAACGCCTAAACTATCAACAAAATTTGCTCTTCAACAACAAATTGTTATAAAACAAGCCGCTGGCGCGATCGGCTTTTTGGCAGTTAAACTTCCATACAAAATAATGCCATGACGTCACATCAAGGTCGCAGGCAGCCGGCTAAAATAGCTACTTTGGTAAGCCGCTACAAATCGAGTTACTCTCTCCATTTCACTCACGCGCACGCATTTTCTATTACTGTCTCAACAAATATCCTTATTGGTCCTAGAAATTCGAAACGAAGCGGACATTCTGATATGACTGTTGACAGACTACTTGAGTTTATGACGAAAAAATTGAAAATTTGAATTTGTTAGTGTCACGTACTTATTAGAATTTATTTCTTGGTATTAAATAGTGATTAGTATTAAAGTAGGACTTTTTTTTTGTTGTGTGTAGTGAATAGTGATAGTGAAAGCAGTTACGCAGACGTATGTTGAAATTAGGTACCTATTTGCGGTAAGTAGATAGTTTAATAAGTTGAAATTACGTATTTATAGTAGGTACCAAATAGATTTCCGGCTTGCCTCTCTCAATATTTCACCCTTCGCCACTGGTAGGTATAGCTGTTCCCCGCGGTTTTACCCGCGGGAACTCCGAAGTCAATATCATTATTAGTAATTAAGTAATTCCGGGTTACAATACAGCCTTTGACACTCAGGGATAATGTAGCATTCTAACGGTGAATCGTAACAAGCAAACAAAAAAAACGAAAGATCATATCTTTCCCCATTATAATAACAGTTTAGATATACCGCGTGTCGCTTGGTTGTCCCCACCACTTATTATAGCTTAGGGTGAGATCAAGTAGACCTGCGTGTTGTAAAGTGGTATTATTATTACATATTATGATTACTGTGTGTGGCTCTGGGTAACCTGGACTTATATAGAAAAAAATAAAAAAATAAGCAAAAAATTAAATCGTAAATAAAGAAGAAAGAATGTAATGTATATTATAATTGTGGCATGTAATGTATTCACTACAATGTAGTGTATATGACAGATAATATAATACTATGTATATATATTTTATAAAGTTGTTGGTGAACAAATAAATAAATAAATAAACCCACCTCGTCGCGCGTCATGGCGCGCAGCTGCGGCACGGCGGCGCGCAGCACGCGCGTGCCCATCGCGATGACGCGGTAGCCGCGCGCCGCGTGCGCGCTCAGCGTCGACGACAGGTCCTCCGGCACTGGCAACGCAAACATACATAGATATATATAGCTCTTTATTGAACACCATAAAAAGAAACTATTAAAAAACAATGTGACTATAACAAAGTGAAACAATAGGCGATCTTATCGCTCAGAGCGAACTTTTCCAGACAATTATAGGGTGAATAGGAAAGTATATGTATATATACTCAACATAAATGTATATAAACAGTATATAAGTAAACATATACATTCATAAAACATACCTAGCTTAAAATTACATTATATACAATACCACACTGTATAATATAATCCTGACTACGAATCAGTGAGCGACTGCCTATGTATATTGTATACGTCAGTGACGGCATCTCAACAAAAATGTACAGAAAGGGTATGTTCCGTTATTACAGATTGGCCCAGTATTCGCAGCGAGTAGAAATTCGTTCCGTTTTAGCGGACAGTATATTGCCGCAGTATCCTAGGGTAGGCAATATGACGTCGCCATTTTTATATGAGCACTGGCGTTTTCGAAATAAGGTTTTTTCAGTGGTTTGATCACGTGATCAACCCTCTGCCCAATAATTGGCCAATGAGTGGTCAACAGCGTGACATGACAATAACATGGATGATAGTATACTGGACTGCGTTCCGTTTTTGTTAACTATAAAGGGACGGCTTACTAAATTGGCGTCATACCTTACAGTGCTATCAGTAATATCGGAACATACCCTAAATAAATAGTTTCGTGCTACATGGCGCTATCGTCAATGAGCATCGTAACGGTGACTGACCGGTGTGCGGCACGCAGAGGCCGCGCAGCGTCTCGGGCGCGCCCTTGCAGAAGACGCGCAGCACGTCCTCGCCCAGCACGCGCACGGCCACGCTGGCGCGCTGCAGCGCCGACGAGAACTGGTACTGCTGCACCACGCCCACCTCCAGCGGCATCTGCACGCCGACACACACACACACACACACATATAGATCAACCTGGTTTAAGCCCGGTGCTTGGGTTTAAACAAGGTTTGTCGGGTAAAAACCCAAGCACCGGGTTGATTGCCTATCTGCACCTGGAATGTATAGAGCGGCCACAACTCACGTTGACGTCGTCGATGTTGACGGTGGTGGGCTTGCTGGGGCGCAGCACGGTCGGCATCAGCAGCTCGTAGTTGGACTGCTCGGGCACGGCGGGCTCCTCCAGCGTCCAGCCGGTCGACTCGAACATCTAACGGTGGATTTTATTACATAACATGTGGTAAAATTAATTGCAAATATTTACAGGGCTGAAAGTATACGTTATAACAAACAGGATAAGCGAAAAAATAAGCAAAAAATAAGCATAAAAATAATATGAGAAAAATAAATGCATTGAAAAATCATTATAATTACATTCACATACTACACAATACACATAGCTCTATACGTATACAAAGCACGCGCCACGCACACGGCGAGCGATGGATCAGCCGTTCATCTCGATCGAGGTCATTGAACTGTGTAAAGCGATTAAGCGGCGACCACCTCACAGGTTTTCTTTTTGATTGACTTATTTTGATTAAAAAAAAATTTTTTTTCAAGATCATGTTTATAACGGTGTATACTTATAACTCTGTAAATATTTGCAGCTAATTTTACCACATGCTATATACTAACTGTCCCGCAGAAACTCAAGGATAACCAATGCATATAAACCTTCCTCTTGAATCACTCTATCTATTCGTGAATGCCGCATGAATATCCGTTTAGTAATTTTTTGTATTTATTTATTTATTTATTGAAAAGAACGACCAACAAAGCATACACCGTAACATTGGTAGTGATATAATATAGAATATTATAATGAAAAAATTATGGCGCTGCCTCAATTATAGGTCGCCACAGCATGCACGAGAGAAAGAAGCAATAAATGTACACAAAATAAAAATGCAAATTTACTCTTTCCAAACTCAAATGTAAGGGAACAATTTTAACGCATCATTGAACCTTTTTTATTAGTAAATTATTTAAATTTTCAGAAGAAACAGTTAAGTAAGAAAAACATAATCATTTAATAGTGTTAAGCACGGTAATTTTGAATTTTTGTAAAGTAAGTCCAAATAAGTCCAAATAATTTATCGCAAACATACAGACAGACAGACAGATAGACAGTCAGACTGACACAGGACTTTGTTTGATGATATGTATGTGAGTGTAGGAGGTCACCTTGAGGTCGAGCGGGTCGCCGGCGAGCCGGCCGTGCAGCAGCGTGAGCGAGTGGCACGCCGCCATGCCCAGCTTGAGCGGCTGCAGGTCGGACAGCGCGGCGGGCCGGCGCACGGGCCGCGCCAGCCGCCGCGCGCCGACCGCGCCGCCCGCGCCGCCCTCGCCGCCCGCGCCGCCCGCCGGCACCACGCCCCACATGTCCAGCCCGTCCTCGGTCAGCGTGCCCGTCTGCGCCGACAACAACAAACAGATTATATAGATACATTTAGGGCCGTTTCGCACTAAGTGTGTTTCTCTTTCCAGTGTTACTTTTTCGTTTCATTGAATTTTCAAATCACAACGGAACACTACAAAAACCACATCTCCGTAGCTCTGCCCTGTTAATTATTGTACTTCCAGTAATCGACAATTTGCAAAAATGACGTCCCAAAGAGATTAAACTAGGTATATGACTAAAAGTGTATTTACATGTTCCTTCTTATTACACTTTAAAAGTGATATAAGAGTGATTTCTTGATTAGATATCAAGAAATATGTTTAAAATAGCGTGTATCTCCAAACCGCCACCCCGGAGGGCGGAGCCGTGAGTCGGCGAGGGGGCCGCTGGCCGCTGCCCGCCCACCCGCTCACCTTGTCGAAGCACATGCAGTCGAGCGAGCCGCTCACGTTGACGGCGCGCGTGTTCATGCAGGCGACGCCGGCGCGCCGCAGCCGCGCCACCGCGTACAGCCGGCCCACCGTCACGGCGGCGGGCAGCGCGGCCGGCACCACGATCGTGATGATGTCTAGCGAGTTCACCACCACCACGCCCAGCGGCAGCGCGCGGTACGCCTGCGGCACACACATACAATCCAATTAAATTAACCTCATTCGTTACGACAACTGTTAATATGCCGTAACAAATAGTAGCACAAACAGCTTTTTTTTTGTTGAAGTTTACCCCTTTCGGGAAAGGCCTAGGAAACTTAGTCCATACAGACAAATCAGTTGTTTGTTTCATTGTTCTTTTGAAGTTAGTTATTAATAATATATTATTATGTCAATCATGGTAAAACAACTGTTGTATATCTCTGAAATAAAAAAAAAAACTGTGGGTGCGTTCCCACGCGCGCAGTGATCGCGCCTTGCCGCAGCGCACCGACCTTGAGCGCGACGCTGTAGGCGAGCCCCAGCGCAGCGATGGCGGCCAGCACCCCGATGAACCGGTACGAGTCGCGGTCGAACTTGAAGTCGGCCGGCACCGGGTACAGGATGCTGCGCACCAGCTGCCCCTTGCTGGTGCTGTACCCCGTGCGCAGCACCAGCGCGCTGCCAACGGAGGAAATTTGCATTTGTAAAATTAAATAAACAATCATAATTATACTACGTTTGGTTGACGAGTGAAAGCCGTACCGAAAACACGCGTGTCACGTTGTCTTCGTTATTTCAGTCACTTTTCAGCATCTATTTTGGACCCTGAGCAGGAAACTGGCTTTCAAGAGAGCCATGTTTTAACTTGGGGAACAATCTAACATTGTCATTGGCGTTTCGCCATAATTGAAGAAGTAAATGAAGAGATTTTTATTATTAAGAAACATTGTCATTGGCAAATTATAATTATAGACGCCATTATTGAAGAAGAAGAAGAAGTATACTACGTTTGAAGAAAAACCTCTAAAATTCGAATACACGGTTTTCCCTTCATAGATCTATTCCATTAGTAATGAGCATTAAAAATATCTATCTTTCTATTTATTATTTATTTATAATCGAATGTTAAAGACTTTATCACAGTTTTTCTGCCGCACTCAGAGTCGTTTTAATGAGCACTTAAAGATTTTTAAGTAAAGACCATTAATTCCGGGAGCTACGGCTAGTTGGATAGTTTAAATAACATTAGTTAAATGCTAATTAAAATTAATTTAATGAACGTCTCTGAGTGCAGCAGTGAGAGTGTTTCTTTTTTTATCTTTAATTAAAAATCCTTAAGTACCTACCCATCAAAACAACTGTGATTGCGGCAGTTAAAATATTTTTGGACAAATGTTATGACGAGAAAGAAAGTGAGTTTGTTACACTTTCACGGCTGAACGGCTCAACCGGGCACCACGAAATTTTGCATACACGTTGTTAGGGGTACATAGAAGGACATAGGGTACTTTTTATCTCGGAATTCCCGCGGGAACTCCGTAATTATCACGGGTGAAACCTAGTACACATAATATAATACATATAGTTAGTGTTGTCTCACCGGACGGGCTCGCGGCTGTAGTAGCGCGTCTGTATGACGGCGGTGCCGCTGAACAGCACGCTGGCCGAGTGCTCCTTCAAGTCGAACGGCTGCTCGTTGGGCAGCAGGGCCGTCTTCGTCACCGGCACCGACTCGCCTGCGCACGAGCACACACACACACACACACAGTGCTAACTGAACATGGTTTAACTAAAGACGGGTCATTATAAGCTTATAGAAGAGATCTCGTGGTAATGCCTACCGCGACTTTGAGGTATTTATACCTGAATCTACACCCATATTACAATGAGGAAAAATTTAGGTGAGATAATCTCTAGAAGCAATAAATCCATACTAAAGAAAATCGCTGATATAAATAAAGCTACAGATCCCCGAGTAATATAATTATGATACTTATTATGCGAAAACGAAACGACTCAGTATAGAATAGCGGTCCGAAATTACCACACAACGCCAAAATAAGGCTAGTCACAAATTAAGTAGCGCATATACTATGAATAACAGCTACAACTGATAAATGGACATAGATAAGCAATAGTGTGTTAACCCACACTGGAGAAATTTTGAGTAAATCGTGTTTTAAAATTATAGCACCATTTTCTGTCAACATTCTTTATGTTCAATATTTAGTTACATACTTAAAAAAAAAAAAAAAAAATAAACAATTTAATAAGGTAAACACATAATTAAAAAACGTTCCCTAGCTCTTAATAAATCGTTCTGAATAGGTAACTTAATTTTGTGGGTTAACATGTTATTGCGTCCAAATATGTTTTACTTTTTAGTGAATAACGTCAGGGTAAATACTAAGATTCAACCTGACGCGGGGATCACACCCGCGATACTTGGCTTAGAAGTTGGGTTTGCTTACCACTAGACCAAAGGTGCTGTCAATGTTACGGAACAAAGTTTCGAATCACAAGAACAACATAAACTTTTAAACATTAACTTTTTTCACTATGTTATTCTTTTTTTTTAATATCGTAATTGAAGAATAGTTACCGGTCAGCATGCTCTCGTTGAGTATGGCGCTGCCGCACAGCAGCACGGCGTCGAAGTGCAGCGTGCAGCCCTCCGGCGGCAGCAGCACCACGTCCCCGGGGGCCACCTCGCGGCTGTCCACGCCCACGCCCACGCCGCCCACGCCCACGCCTGCGCCCACCCCCGCCCCGCCCCCGCCGCTCCACACCTGCACCGTCTCGTGGGCCTCCACCGTAGCGCGGAGATTCTCCTGGTTCTGCGACACCAAAAATATTATGGATCATATCGTGAGTTGCAAGATTTCCACGAGATGTAAACAACAGATTAAAATAAATAATAATACGATCAATAATTTATTTACCAGCAGTCCCCCGCGGTCTCATCTGCGTTAATTTTTTGATTCGCGCAAGAATTTTGAGATATTAAGCATTATAATCTATACTAATATTATAAAGAGCAAAAGTTTGTGAATTGTGGGTTTGTGAGTTTGTGACGTTGTAGGGAGTAATCTCTGGATCTACTGAAACGATTTTGAAAATTCTTTCACTTATAGGAAGCTAAAGTGATCCTGAGTGACATAGGGTGCTTTTTATCTCGGAATTCCCGCGAGTACTCCGAAATTATAGCGGGTGAAACCGCGGGGGTCAGCTAGTTACATAATATAGGGAGGATATGTTCCGTTATTACGCATAGCTGTAAGGTATGACGTCAATTTAGTATACTGCGAAGCCGTTCCTTTATAGTTAGCAATACTGGTGGACCAATCATTGGTGCGAAGTTGCTCACTCGTGATCAAACCACTGAGAACGTACCTTACCCCAAAAACGCGAGTGTTCACAGTACAAAAATAGCGACGATTATGACGTCATACTGCCTATTCTAGGGTACTGCGGTTTTAACGGACAATATATTATCCGTTAAAACGGAAAGCAAATCTCCTCAGCTGGCCAGTGGTTGTAGCTTATATCGGAAAATACACATACCTAGTATATTGTGTACCTTTTTGGTCTGTATGACGGAGGTGACGACCCCGAACATGGACATGATGACGACGGCGACGCAGTAGTAGTAGTAGCGCTCGGCGAGCCACACGCATATCGTGAACAGCTGGAACACGTAGAACGGGTTGAACACCTCGAGCACGACCAGCGCCATCGCGCTCTGCACCGGCACTTTGATCTCGTTCAGACCGTACACGTTCAACCTGCGACCGGAAACATGCAACACATTAATTGCTTGTGATTGTTGTGCTATATTAGGCTTGCTACCGAGGTATGAAAAACAAATTCTGTTTAGTCCCGTCTTTTGATTACGTAAAACAATGAAAAAATACTGTGTCCAATATATTTTTTTAATCTACAAGACGGGCTAAAAACTAAAATTTGGTTGACAAGCCCTTTATGAATTACTACGTGAAAACTAGAGGGAAGGGGGGAGAGGGAGGGTATAAAATGGGTCTCGTAGTATGGGTACGTTCCCTTAACTTGTGTAAGTAATGCGAGTAATATCAGTAGAATCATCTCAGAGAGAAAGAACATCACACTCTCCACTCCACCCGACACCTACTCGGAACTCGGCTCACTCAAAGATACAAGTAATGCGCACCACGTAATATACTAGGATTGTTAATGATTTTGAAGAGTATGACCTCAACACTGAAGGTTCATTTATCTTTAGAACGCGTCTTAATGTTTGAGTGATGCTTAATGTTTTCAAATGATAATAATATCACCCGACTGGAAAAGTAATGTCACATCACGCCGCACTAAAAGGCAATATGTTGCGTATGTGTAGTGATGCGGTAGGTGTAGTGTAGTGTAGTGTAGTGCAGTGCTCACATGCGCGCGCGGCGGGCGGCGCAGGGCGGGCGGGCGGCGCGCGCGTGCAGGGCGGCGCACGTGGCGCCCGCCGCGGCGCCGCCCAGCCGCGCCCAGCGCGCGCGCGCCGCGTCCCACGCCAGCGTCTGCTTCTTGTGCCAGAAGTACCGGTAGCACGGCTCGGCTGCAACGCACACATCAGTCACATGATTAAAATCAACTCTAAAAGATAACGTCACTCTGTCTTCCCTTTCAAGCCTTAATTAAGTACCTATTAATTAAACCGATCATCATGAAATTTCGCGTACACGTAGTCAAGGGTACAGAAAAACGACATAGGGAACTTTCATCCCGGATTTCCGCCGGGGGTGAAACCGCTAGTGTTTTACTGATCGAAATATTATGTAACAGATACGTTAATAAAACATCAACAACATAATAACGCTCTAACACTCTAGCATTCATAGCAGGTACTAACTAAACGAAGATTCAACCAACAAAGACATTTAAAATACAGCGACCCTTGCTAGTTGCTACTACGCGTCCTAAGTCCTAACACTTTTGCAGATAAATATTATTGTTACACTTTTATAGTTTTAAAAGTGTAAATATAATAAGTACGTTTAAAAACAAACTTTAAAATTATGTAGCATTTTAATGAAACATATATTTATGCGATTTCAATTATACTAGGTTGGTAGCTAGATGTAAATCGCGGAATCAACTTCCTAGATACATATTTTCGGCAAGATTGTACAGTTACACAATTTTGTATTAGGTATTTTAAAATACAGAAAGTACTATGTAGGACGTAGGTACACACAGATATAAAACTTGTATACTTACTAAGTACGGTACCATCTTCTAAAGGTATGCTTATGCTGACGTCATCTGATTTTTCTGTGTATTTCAAACTATTATTGTCTATATCAGGCTGAAAGCCCTGGTTTATTAATCCACTGAAAGAAAAGACAATAATACTAGATAAAACACGATGCTCCTTGGGGTTTTACCGCACACATTTTTTTATATCTTTCAATTTCAACCAAGGTAAACAACTTGATGCGAAATATTAATTTGTTTCCCTTTAAATATTTTTTTAATTAAGTTAGGACACTCTTCCTGCCACTCCCGAAGTGTTAAATAGTTCTTTTGCCAGGGAACCAGAATGTTCGGCTATTTGACTAAATTTTTATTATTAGTCCGTCGTCGTGTTGATTCTTAAAAATATTGGACACGTTTTCAAAAAATAACGGCGATACGTTGAGTCGAAATGTCGCGTGACGTCACAGCCAAGTACAGTTTTTACATGCTTATGACGTTACGAGCCCCCACTCCTAAACTTTAATGCGCTTTATACGAGTATATTTTCATTAATTTGAAAAAGCAAATTATACGTGTCTATAATTTTTTTATTATCTGACGGATCAAATAGAATTTGGAAAAAAAATAGTCAAATTGTGACTGTTGGGTACTATGTCATAATTTGATTATGATCATATTTTGATGCAATGATATTATAAGAAGTGTTTTTGATGTAAAATTACATATGGTAATAAACTTTCGAGTTACCCAATTATTTAAATTAATACACATTTCATAAGTTACTCATTCATTATTAAGTAGATACATACTGACTAAACTTAAAATTAGGCATTGTAGAAACGATCAATGGTCGCAATTAATAGTTTCAAGTTTCAACTTTAAATTAAAACTGATGCGCAAAAGCTGCGAAAATTAGCAAAATTATAAGACTCACCTTATGTCTGATATATTTTTTTCATGTATCCTATGTATGTAGAAACTTTTCCATTTTTTCTGAAATGTTTCCTGAAAGAGTGTGATAAAAAATTATGTCCGTTTTTGTACCCACGATGTACACAAAATTTTATGTTGATCGGTCGAGAACTCTGTTAAGGCGTGAAAGTGTAACAAACAAACAAACTCACATTTGCATTTATAACATTAACTTAGGTAAGTATATAAAAACTTACAACAATGAGCACTTGATCAGCTATTTGGAAGGAGCATCTGACGCAGGTAGCATATAGATACCAAGTGGGACACCAGTGAAACACCAGGCACGGTATTCCCAGAAACAGGATCGACAGTATGTTCACGAGAGCAGTCCGCCATCGGCTTTTATGGTAACCGTAGACAACCTAGAAATTCACAGACACAATAAGTTACCTAGTAAGTATAAATTACGGAAAAAATCTTCTTTAATAATAATTAAATAACTAGATACTCGGATACACACTTGCTCAATATTTGTTTCGGACATTTTTGTGAATATAAATTAATCTTTTAGCATAATCTTTTTATGGATTAAATAGAATTTCACTTTAAACAACCGGTCTATTGAGAGATTTAAAACTTGTGGACTAAAATCACTTTTAAACACCGACTTTAAGCGACCAGTAATAAATGTGATATCATTATTATTCAATTATTGAACATTTTAATGACTATTCAACAGTATTTTTAATAATTAATTACGTTCTCATTAACATCGTAAATGTGATAGAAGCTAATCTACTTTCTTATAACAGGTTTATTAATAACAATATTAATTAGTACGACAAATTATAATATTATGTCGTAAGGTTGATAAGTAATTATTATTACAGTAATTATTGTTAGGTCTTTGATTATATAGTCCTAGGGACTATTTAATAGGGACTATTTAATCAAAGTGTTAGGTATACTTACTTAATTATAATTTTTATTAGTATACTAGCTGTGCTCCGCGGTTTCACCCGCGTGAAAGGTTCTTATAGACTTGTATTATTTTAGTAACTCTCACAAACAAATGGGTAGTAAAGCATTCGGTGCACACACAGAAACACATGCTCACACTGACACACATGCACACACCGGACGCACGCCGCCCTATCACACACACTTACACTATCACTCTCACAAATTCATCCATGCACACGCTCATATGTACTTAGAACTGTAAGTCTCTATCCCGGTTTATTTTTATTTTATATTTTGTACCTACTAATAATAGTTTTTAAGTTCGGGACCTGGAGACCTATAATACAGGTTATCCTAGATTAGACATAGACATAGATTAGATTAGGCTCAAGATCTCCTACTTTTCTTAATTAAAACACTTTTCATGTACTTAATTTGTGGAGATGAATAAATGATATATTATTATTATATATTATTATGTAACAACTATTTTTCCCGACATCCGATTTAGGTAAATGAAACAAAGCCTATATGTAGCTCCAGCCAGCTTAATCTACCTGTGAAAACCGCATGACAATCCGTTCAGCAGATTCGGAGATTATCGCGAACAGACAGACAGACAGACAGAAAAGAATTTTTAAAACTTTTTTTTGTGGTTGGTTACTCTTCGTTTATCGCCCCCTGTTAATTTTTGTTAAAAATATTCAATGTAGGTACAGAATCGCGAATTCTACTCTTTTATTATAGTATAGATCTATTATCAGAACCAGTAGGTAGTGTAATTAAAAGAAAGGAATAACAAATATTACACATAGGTTTTTTATCTGTTACCTATATAATTAATAACAGCTGTTAATGAGGTTGTGTAATGTGTTGAAGTTGCTAGCGGGCTTAGCATGGGTAAACTTACACCGTAATGAGTTTGATTCACGGAGTTCCTGCGGAAATTCCAGGATGAAGAGTATCCTGTCTTTTTCTGTACCCCCCTAGTATTATGCATGCAAAATTTCATGATGATCGGTTGTATAGTTAAGGTGTGAAAAGGGAACTTTTGCATCTTACTATAATAAAAGAGTAGAATCCACGATTATGTACACTGAATATTTTTACCAAAAGTTGTGAGGGGGCGATAAAAGAATAGTAACCAACCACAACTCTGTCTGTCTGTTCGCGATAATCTCCGAATCTTCTAAATGGGTTGCCATGTGGTTTTCAAAGTTAGATTAAGCTTTGCGTTGAGTAACATACCTATAGGCTTTGTTTCTTTTAAATCGGGGGTCGGGAACAAAATTTGTTAAATGTTAAGTATACTATAAAAAAACGTTTCACGTGGGTGCAACCGCGGGTCACAGCTAGTTTATAATAGATACTGTCATGTTTATTGTTAGTGGCGGTAGGTAAAATAGTAATTAATAAACTAAACCGGTTATGGTTTAGCTATAACTTTGTTTACTTCGTGGAAGCTGACCATGATATTGGGTATTATTAAGTGCAAATTTGGTGATAAATATATAAAATGCAACGTTAATATTATTTGTGCTGTATGTTATAGTATTTAATTATCGTGTTAAGAAAATAAAATTTACTAAAAAAATTAAATCGCATTTTTGTGTTTTGAAGTCGGTTTTAATTTTTTTGTTAATATTTTATTTATATTTCGCTTTTAAGTGGGTTGGTTTATAATTTATAAAGTGAAAATTAATTATCTTATCTAATAGCAAACCGTGACATACTATATATTTGAATAGTTCCCTCGATTTCATCAGACCCTGACTTCATGACAATGGGACCACCTCGAGAGTATCGGCCCAGCCG
The DNA here is from genome assembly GCA_907165275.2 of Zygaena filipendulae. NCBI lineage: Eukaryota > Metazoa > Arthropoda > Insecta > Lepidoptera > Zygaenidae > Zygaena > Zygaena filipendulae. The sequence continues at coordinate 4,362,488 of OU015674.1, forward strand.
TTTTTGAGTAATCGCGTAACAAACATATAAAAAAAGCATACAGTCGATTTGAGAACCTCCTCCTTTTATTTATTTATTTAGGACCATCAACAGGTTACTATAATGATTCATCTGTATGCTGACATCATCTAACAGAGTTGATAAATTATGTAACCGGATAATAGATGGCCACAGCATGCGCATCTACTAGCCAATTACATTAGAGAGAACAAAAACCAAAAAAAAAGGGCAGGCATGAGTACCTACTACCTACAGCGGTAGTTCAGGGTGGGGTTTCAGGCTCGGCAGCATCATTTACAATTTTATACTTGAATTTATTTAAGATTTTTTGGAAGTTGGTTGGTAAAAAAATAGTGAAACACGCTCGTCTGCCAGTCGAGTTAACTTCAGACTTTCAGACCGTGAGCCGTGAGCCAACGAAACGCGCGGAGATATACCTACGACAAGGGTGGTTGAAACAATTTCCAACGACATCCAGGCTGCATAAAGAAACTAGTGACCTGCAGGTCAGTCTCCTTCCGAGAGCTACGAGGCGTTTTTAATAAATTTTAGCAAAGCGTAGAATTTAATTATCACTTTGGAATCAAAACTAAAACAATCACTACCTTATTTACCACTTACATAATTATTATAAAACAAAAGTCCTCCGCCGCGTTTGTCTATCTGTCTGTTCGCGATAAACTCAGGACTACTGAACGAATTTTCATACGGTTTTCACCAATAGACTGATTCAAAAGGAAGGTTTATTAGCATAGTTTATCCTGGAATTCCTGCGGTAACTCCGAAATTACCGCGTGAAACCGCGGGCACTGCTAGTTTTAAAAGAATTTGCATTTTTCATGCGAAAAAACACTCGGTTAGGCGATCGACGCATATTTATGCATAACGGCCTTACATCCGCGTAGTTAAAAATACGAGCACAGACGAATAAGAGAACATACTGAATACGAGATATACTGGTTCTGGTTGATAGTTCCGAGACACTAGGGATATTATTGTTTCGGAGGTAGTTTCTCGGAGTCGAAGTCGGAGTCGGAACCGGAATCGGAGTCGAGAGTCGGAGGTGGAGGCTAAAGAGAGATTTGTGTTAATCACTATCCGTAAATTTGCGTATAGCGAAAGAGTAATGGAAGTCGGAAAACACGTGGAGAGAGGGGGTTCCCCGCGCGACGTGTATAAACCTTTGATTCAAGTGTCGGAGGCCGGAGCGGAAGTCGGAACCGATATCAATTCCTATGAATATTCCGATAACAATCGGAAGTTTCGGCTTAACAGAGTCGGAGTAGAAGCCCCGTAACATCCTTAGTTACTAGTTAGGCACTCAACTCCGATCGAATCGTGCGCTTCGTGACGGGCAACACTTTGCGCAGTAGGTATATTACTGCGAACGATTTGGATAGCTGTGCCAGGTGCTACAGGAGAAACCGCCGACACTTGTTGGCGTTGCAGGCGACGTCGGTTCCTACGACATTACAGAAAGCGAAAGAAACCGTGAGTCCGAACACCTCTTGGGCTGCACAGACTTCGATAACGAGCCACCGCGAAATTCTAAACATAAACCTAAAAACTTAACATTACCTAAATGCATCAATGACATTGACAAAAACTGATTAGATACCTATATTTTATGATACTATTATGTAAATCTTTTATACATGGGTGTGCCCAGGTTCCGGGCCAGGGGGGTAAATCAAATTTTTTTATAAGCGCCTAGTCAAATAAATAAACATAAATAAAAGTGGTAGGTACCTAATTATTTATATAAATTCTTTAATTTATTATACAATAGCTAATTTATACCTGTATTGTATTGCAAATGGCAAAAAGTTCTTTTTCTTAACTTTTATCGACAAATTAAAGCAGATAGTAGGGACATTAACAAGTTCCAGGGGTGGTAGCTGCCCTCCCCTGCCCCTCCTGCTTGGTACGTCCATGCTTTTATACCTATAATCCACACTATTTTAAATGCAAAAGTCAGTTTGTTTATTTGTTTGTTTTTACACTTTCAGACCTCACATTATCAGGGGGTACAGAGAAAGACATAGGGTACTTTTTGTTCCAGGAGTCCCTCAGGAACTCCGAAATTAATGTGGGTGAAAACTGAAACTGCAGGGAACAGCTAGTATTTCTAAAAAAGCGAAAGGGTACTGTCCCCTAGAATATAAGTAAAGAAATTACCTGTTCATACTCAGGATCTAATTTTATACTCTGAAGAGATGAGTCAAGTGATGTCCATAAACCATCATCAGATGTTGAACGAATTAAAGGTTGAATGTCATCTTCAGAATCCATAATTGATAATTTAATTTATATATTACCTAGTTTTACAACTGTTTACATTGGATTTTGCTCTATCGTATCACTGGGTCCTATAATAACTAGTGAAGCAGAGTTGTTATCTCTCTTATTGATTAGGTTCGCTCACAGAGTGAATAGGTAACTTGTTGTACAATACAATTATCAAAGATCATGGCAGTTTGAACTTCCATCCATTTAGATTCTTCCATGTCACAAAAAACATCAGCTAGGCTAGCTTGAGCACATACAGTACAAGCACCAACCTAGTTATTAAATTCCGGAAAATTGCTTTGACAGTGTTTCTTTGTATTTACTTTATTTGCCTGCATTTGTCATTAAATATTTTTGACACTAATTCAACAAAGCAACAAAGCAACTCATTGTGCAACTGCAACTGTGGCAAATAAAAGGTTTCTAACTTCTAACCTTTATTAGTATAATACGTATATATTAATCTTTATAGTTTATAGCCATAATTATAATAAGCCACATAAATAGCACGTACAAGTATTTTGAATTCCGATACAAAAATAAGTATGCAAGCTCAAATCGTAAGTAGATTAAAAGCTATAATTAAGAACGCAGTCTAGACTCTAGGAGGACCAAATAAAAGTTTAGCACTATTATTTCATGTATAGGTTTGCATATTTTTTTAATGCTAATAAAAATAAATAAACATTTTAAAGGTAAATAAAAAAAATTACATAGGTAGATACTACCTACTCATAAAAAATATATCAAAATAAATTTTATCAAAATATCACAAATTCACAACAGCTGTTTGCAAATTGTTTTTTTTTTAATATAATTCTCCCCTTTCGGGAAAGGCAAGGGATTATAGGTCCATACAGCCTGATCTGATGTGATTGTTCTGGGGGCACGGCAGTGCCCCCGCCAAGTCGAGCAACAAAAGCGGCACGGCCGTACTACTTTTCTCGAAGCAATTCAGGCCATTTTCGATCCCCTATAACTTCGTTGTGGATAAAACTAGAAGCCTGAATTTTTAGTAAACAAGCAGGTATTGTATAAAGACGGTATAATTTAAATTTCATTCGATTTGAACCAGTAGTTTAAGAATTATAACTAGTCAAAGTTTCTTAATTTTATAGGTCACTCACTCACTCACTCACTGACCGATCATCAAAACTCTAAGGCACTTCTAGCAGACATAGAAGTTTGAAATTTAGAATACAATTAGTGTTTATTGTATAAATCAAGGAAAAATTAAAATATTGTGCAATTTCGGTCCAGTTTTCTAGATACATCAACTGCATAAATAACTTTGTAATCCCATATAAATGTATGGAATTACAAAGTTATATATGCAGTTATATGTACCAACTGCACAAATAACTTTGTAATCCCATATAAATATATGAGACTAGCTGTTCCCCGCGGTTTCACCTGCGTTAATTTCGGAGATCCCGCGGGAATTCAGAGATGCAAAGTAGTTAGTACCCTATATCCCTAGGTTTTCTTTACCCCTGACAACGTGCATGCAAAATTTCAGGAGATTTCACCAGCGTTAATTTCGGAGATCCTTCGGGAATTCCGAGATAAAATTATCCTAATCTGAATGCTCCAACGATTTTCATGAAATTTTGTATACAGGGGATTTCGGGGGCCATAAATCGATCTAGCTAGGATTCATTTCTGGAATTCCCGCGCGAACTCTGATATCAACGCGGGTGAATTAATTATTGCATACTACACGTTGTCAAGGGTATAGGAAAGGCCATAGGGTAGTAATTTTATCTCAGAATACCCGCGGAATCTCCGAAATTAACGTAGGTTAAACCGCGGGGAACAGCTCTTTAAGCCGAGTGAAGCTCGGTTGCCCAGATATTAATAAATAATAATAAGTGTAGCTAGTTACCTACCTAGATATAAAGTGTAGATACATAGTTACCTAGACATAATTATGTTCGAAGGTACAATGATCAACGGAATGAAAAAGCAAGAATGGGGCATGTGTTTATATTATAAAGTTGTACCAAAATCTTTCAAGTTATTAAAGTAGACTAAATTGTTCAAAGGAGGAAGACCATTTACAAAAAGAAATGAGATCCCATCAAAAACAAACTTGTAAAAAAGTCCCAAGTCTCGCAACTCAGTTCTTCTACAGTAAAAAGTTGTGAGATCAATGTAATACCAAGTCGGTTAATTTATTCAGTGCCTACTTAAGGGTCCTTCTGTCTAATGTTATCATGTTATAAGCTAATCTAATAACATTTTATAGTGACCATATCAAATTTAAAAATCTTTTATGTTTTAAATAGATTGATTGGCTTGGCGATCACGTGAAAACACAATGTATCTCACAAGTAATACATATTATAATTAAATTAGATTGTTTAGAACCATAATTATGTATTACGTGTGAGATATACGTATATTGTGTTTTCACGTGATCGCCAAGCCAATCAATCTATTTAAAACATAAAAGATTTTTAAATTTGATATGGTCACTATAAAATGTTATTAGATTAGCTTATAACATGATAACTTTAGACAGAAGGACCCTTAAGTAGGCACTGAATAAATTAACCGACTTGGTATTACATTGATCTCACAACTTTTTACTGTAGAAGAACTGAGTTGCGAGACTTGGGACTTTTTTACAAGTTTGTTTTTGATGGGATTTCCATTTTCCTTTCTACATTCTACAGGTTTTTCACGGTTCCCCCCCCCCCCCAAGGCTGACGCTTGTTGAAGAAACATTCGTCAAGGCTGACGCTTGACGAATGTTTCTTCCCCGGGTCTTTAACGTTGATTGTCATAGTTTACCCCTTTAGGGGAAGGCAGAAGGAAACTTAGTTCATATAGCCAATTCAGTGGTATATTTCTTCTTCTGAAGTTATTTACATCGAAATGGATTGGTGAGTTGCATTTCGATGCTATACCGGAACTTTTGGCGGCAAATCTTCAAAGTTTAACCTTAATAGGACGCTCTGTGGGAAGTTGTATAGTAAAACGAAAACCTCCCGATGAACGCCCTATTTCATCTTATTTCACTGTTTCCGCTAATGGATGGATTCACTATTCATCACTAATGGATCACTATTATGCAAAATCCACCATATTCACACAATATTTATCACGACAAACTAATTTGCAAAACAAAGAAATAAAACTGACGTCCACTCTGCTAAAAATCCCGCCAAAAGTGCAAATAACAGTTTGTTTTTGGATTTTAAATTGACCCCAATGGGGAAGACAAAGGAAGTCTATACAGCCAAGTCAGTGGTATTTTTCTTCTTCTGAAGTTACTTACATCGAAATGCATTGGTGAGAAGCATTTCGAAGCTTTACCTACCGGAACTTTTGGCAGCAACTCTTCACAGATGAACCTTAATAATAATAATAATAATTCATTTATTTCAGGTAAAATAACCCATATAAATAATTCATCAAACAAATTAAAATAAAATTGAAATTAAAATAAAATAAAATTAAAATGAAATTAAAATAAAATTAAAATGAAAATAAAATAAAATTAAAATGAAATTAAAATAAAATTAAAATAAGATTAAAATTAAATTCAATAAGCTTAACTAGAATAAATAAAAATTTCATTGAATAAATTAAATAAACTAAATCACATCAAACAAATAAAACTTCCTTAATAGGACTCCCTGTGGGAAGTTGTATAGTAAAACGACAACCTCCCTATGAACACCCCATTTCATCTTATTTCACTGTTTCCACACACTATTCATCACTAATGGATCACTATTATGCAAAATCCACCACGTTCACACAATATTAATCACGATAAACTAATTTGCAAAACAAACAAATAAAACTGACGTTCGTCACAGCTAAAATCCCGCCAAAAGCTCCGCAGTTTGTTGAAATGAAAACTAAACTTTGAATTTCAGTTTGAAGTGAAAACTGAAATAATTGGAATTCCTTCTTTTTCTTCTTTAATAATGGCGTCTATAATTATAATTTGCCAATGACAATGTTTCTTAATAATAAAAATCTCTTCATCTACTTCTTCAATTATGGCGAAACGCCAAGTTTCGAAAACCAGTTTCCTGCTCAGGGTCCAAAATAGATGCTGAAAAGTGACTGAAATAACGAAGACAAACGTGAAACGCGTGTTTTCGATACGGCTTTCACTCGTCAACCAATTGGAATTTCAGTTAAAGGCAACGTTAGGTCACGTTAATAACGGTTCTTCTTCTTCTTGATTTATGGCACCTATTGCAATAGGTGTGTGGCCTAAACTCGAGTGAATCTGGAGCGCACAATCAATGTAACTACGTCTATTGGCCACCTACCTACCTAGTTAAAAAAGAGAACTACTGTTCAATGTTAATGAGTTTATAAAACAAAAAACCAATTCTTAAAATTATTGTATCCGTCTGTTGGTTTCAGCTAATCTCCGAAATCATTAGATTGATTTTGACGGGATTTTCATCGGAAGATCGCTGATAAAAATTTTTAGCTGCTTATATCAGAGTTCCTGTGGGAATACCGAAACTCACGCTAGTGAAACCACAGGACACGGCTAGTTGTAAAGTTGTAAATGAATTGGCAAATGATTACTCACCATATTTTGACCCTCTTCCGTAGAAATGTATTGTTCCATACCCAACGTCATACTTTTCGAATTAAATAGGTATCTGAAAAAAAGGACGTTTTGTTAATCTATGTAACGGAATCTTTATACGTGATTTTCACGATAATTACGTTTCACCCCCTTCAAACCTTGGATTAATTTGCAACTTTTCTCAAGAAGATATTAATTGATTGTTTCTCCGATATCCTCCAAGAGCTCCGAGAAAGTTCTTGCTATCTACCGTGACTTACAATTTCAACGATACTAAACGTTAAAGATCTAATTTATTTAATCTAATTTATTTTACTTGAAACTGGTTAATGCAATATATCTGAAGTCTGTAAAAAGAAAAAGAAAGCAAACGACAAGGCTTGTCTTGTTCTAAGCATCGAAATAATAAGTACTACCTAACTAACATTTTGTGGTCCCCGTGAGACACGCTGCTGCTTTCTTCCCACACTACAATAAATATTACTTATTATTTCGATGGTTCTAAGCACTGACTATGATCTGTTGTGCACTTGTGGCTTGTGCCATATTGAAAAAAGAAGAAGAAGATGATCTTCAGAAATGGCAGTATGGGCTATGTTTTCTTAGCCTTTTCTATTTAGAAAAATTAAACGGAAAAATGTCTGATAAAACTCGAACATCGTCATTTGAATTGAAAAAATTATAGACACGCCATAAATAACTTCAAAGAAGGAAAAACATCTGAATTAGCTGTATGAACTAAGTTTTCTTTGCCTTTCCCGAAAGGGGGAAACCTCAGGGGAAACCAAGGGGAAACTCAGTGCTGCTGATGATCTATCCCGTCTACAGTTATATCCACAGAACACACCTATTCGTCGCTCGCCTTGCGCCTCGCCTCGTCACGCGTACGCGAGTGTAAATCCCGTATGAAGTATCTCTACATGTTCTCTTATTTGTCTATGGTCGTAGTTTGTGGTCTGTAGTTTGTGGTAGTTTGTGGTCTGGACTTTTGGCGGGATTTCTAGCAGAGTGGACGTCAATTTTATTTCTTTGTTTTGCAAATTAGTTTATCGTGATTAATATTGTGTGAATATGGTGGATTTTGCATAATAGTGATCCATTAGTGATGAATAGTGAATCCATCCATTAGCGGAAACAGTGTAATAAGATGAAATAGGGCGTTCATCGGGAGGTTTTCGTTTTACTATACAGCTTCCCACAGAGCGTCCTATTAAGGTTAAACTTTGAAGATTTGCCGCCAAAAGTTCCGGTATAGCATCGAAATGCAACTCACCAATCCATTTCGATGTAAATAACTTCAGAAGAAGAAAAATACTAATGAATTGGCTATATGGACTAAGTTTCCTTCTGCCTTCCCCGAGAGGGGTAAACTTCACCAAAAAAAAAAGGTCTGTGGTCTCTAAGTAGTTTTTTGTGTGGTCTAGTTATAAGTCTAATTAATTTGTGGTCTAGTTAATTTGTGTCGTAGTTAGTATCCAGAGAGAAGGTAATCACTACGTAGTATAGTATCTCTAAAGTCTAAGTAGTTTGTGTTTGTGTCTCAGAACACAGATTCTTTTAATTTGTATTTGCATTTTGCATTCGTAATTCGTAAACACGTTACACGTGTGGTTACACGTCTGTCTGTGGATATTTTGTTTGTAAATTGTGTTGTTACTGTTTCACTGTGTAATGTGTAATAATTGTAAAAATTGTGAAATATCCTAGATTGTTCTTATTGCTCAGCAACGGTGTGGAAACCTTAAAATATATTCTCTTCCTTTTGCACACGAGTGTGAGTACCTAATATTATTGTCTTTCTACTTGTTCATTAAAATTGAACTTTAGTAATGCACTAGAGATAATGCTTAATGTAAAAAATTACGTTTCTCGGATGTCTGTAATTTTGAGAAAACTGTAACAGAAAATGTCAATAATCATAACATAACCTAAAAAAACAAGAATTCGTATTTTACTTCAACTTCAGGTGAAATAATGGTCAATTTTAATTTTGTTTCAGAAACATATAAAGATGATTATCCCAATTCGTTGTTTTACTTGTGGTAAGGTGATTGGCAACAAATGGGAGCAGTACCTCGGCCTCCTACAGGCTGAATATACTGAGGGGTAAGTAATTTTAACATTAACCACTTTTTTTACTACTTATAACTATGAAACACATCAAGTCAACAAAGACGAGAAGCTGAAAGGACACATTCCTCTTTTTGTTTATAAAATCACAACTGTGACCTGTAAAACCAGTCAGTCAGTCAGTCAGCAAAGAAAATAGTCAAAGAGAAAATTCTAAAATGAAATGGATAGTGTTACCGTGTTTATGTTGTATGCCCCTAAGCTATCATGGTGTTAATTCAATTGGTTGAAGCAGAAGCTTGAACCAACTAAGTAACCAAGTGTACAAGCTAAAATTAATTAATATTTGAGTTTTACTGCTGTTTTTTTAAATAAATAAATCAATGAGTTATTCATCTAATATTACATACAAAACTTCTATCCTTATTTAACTTAATGCAGGTTTAGTCTGTACCTGCGGATTGAATATTAACCAGCACTTAACAAAATATTCATAGAATTTTTCAAATTTATATTTTAGGGATGCACTTGATGCACTCGGCTTAAAACGGTACTGCTGCCGACGCATGCTACTTGGCCATGTGGACCTAATTGAGAAGCTGCTGAACTATGCTCCACTTGAGAAGTAATTGACTAGATACTGCCACAACTAAATGGAAAAAAAAAATGACCAGCAGATATTGGATTGGATTTGGCATGTGCGAATATGCTTCAAAAAAGTAAGTTAGTGAGTGACCACATACTCAGTTTTTTCATGGATCAACTCCATTGAACACCTTAAAATAGGCTGTTGTCATTTTAATTGTAATGTTGATTCATAGTTCAATTATCTTGAGATGGATATGTTCCACTTCCTCCTCATAGTTTGGCCGATAAAGCGTAATCAAGCAAAGATTTGTCTCATTTATTTAATTGATTCATAATCAGGCTTTAATGATTTTGATGAAACAGCTGCACAAAATTATTGTTAATGAACTCTGAAATTAGATTCTAACAGCTTAGTTATATTCGAAATATTCTCTGTAAATAATTATTATAATGATATTCTATAATATGTTGCAAACATAATAATAAAGATAAGTGAAATTTGGAATCTATTGTTTTACTAAATAATCCTTATTTTTTTAAATGTGTTGCATCCATACAAGAGTGAAACTAACACCACCTGCTATAAAAAAAACATTTCTTCTAAGATATTTTTCAGATTAAACTAATTTTTAACCGACAATAATTTTTAACAATTATGTTGCAACTTACTATAAAAAAGTGTGATTGAGAACCACTAAAGTTTAAACTTCTCGATATCAAGTTTAATGCTGCAGAATTATCATCAAAGGTCAGTGGTATAGATATTTTCAACATTTACAATAACTTATCACATTTAGGTACTTGAAACTTTATTGCTATAAGATTCAACAACCTTCAAATGTTTTAACCTACTTTTGAGATTGTATTCTTGACTCCTTTGTGTTATATCCATAACTAGACTCTAGCAAAATCTACTGGAACGATACAATATAATCAATCGTTTTCTTGATACAATAATCTTTTGTTTAAGTGCACGTGCTTGAGCAATTCTTGTAATGAGATTAGGTATATTGATCTATTGATGTAAAAATTGTTTCTACCAAACATATAGGTAAACTAAAAACGATTAATAGTATTCAGCTGCTCACATAATATATTACAGATCAAAGGTGCAGGAAGCTTCCCAAACTAGCCCGGTTCAGGTCTTTCCCGCTTTAGAATGAATATCACATAAATGTTTATCCTGATCGAACTCGCGACACCTGCGTAGCAGGCAGGTTCGCTGATCGCTAGACCGACGGTGCTGTCATACTGAATAGATGTATTGATTACAATTACCTATATTGTCTCTCACGACCTCAGAAGAATAACTAAAGCATAGTAACTAGTTATTCTTCTGAGCTCACGACTAAGTAGAAGTATTGTCAACGCCTTGCGAACGTATTGTCATCAGTCACGTTTTAAAACTATCAAAACCGTGTTATTTTAATGGATGCTCATTAATACTAAAGTTTAGCAATTTGTAATACAAGGTATTCACGGAAATGACGTCCATAAGTAATACGCTTTGTGCTGACTCTCCATGCTCTCCCACCAATAAAAAGTAAATCATATAGTAAAGTCTGGTTTTTTTCACATGACTATACATAGAAGTTTTTAAAAATACTGGCACCATTTTTTTAAAACTTGTTTGCGCTCTAATAGTAAAAAAATATTTAACGTTTTAGGAGATTTCCTTTTATTAGTTTAGAACATACCTAGATTTTCTTTTAAAATCTAGGCTGTTGCTAGTTGTCCACTTAACGGACGAATAATAATCGTCCGCTAAAACGCAAAATGTATTTTGGTCGATGATCGTTCCTAACATTCTTTTTTGTTATAAGATTTGCACGCCGATTGAAAAACCTTTTATATCATATACAATTTATGTTTAATGATAATATCTAATCTATTATTAATCTATCTCGATTCTCGCGAGATAAAAGATCGTGAACCGTAAGTCGTAACACCGTATTTGGCGCATCGCCAGCCGCTGCCGCGGCGGCGACACGCTCGCTACGCTCGCTCGGCTCGCGCGACTCAGCAGTACAAACCTTTTTTTTTTTTTTTTTTTTTGACCCAGGGAAAATGCTTTATGCATACCACCGCCCTGGGGCGGGCGATGGTTATGTGGGACTCCGCCCTGAAAAGGACGACCCGCCCTGAGAAGGGCGGGAATACTACCCACTAAAAACCCTGGGGTGTTCACCGCCTCCGCGCCTGTTGCCGGGGCCACGGGATCGCTTTCGCATGCTCCGCAGCCCCGGCAGCGCCAGCCCGAGACGGGCACCGCCTCCGTGATGACGATGCATCGGAACACGCGACGCACCGCCATCCTTCCTTCTCGGGGACTCCATGTAGTGGGCGCCGCACGGCCCCACGTCCGACGCCCGAAGTCCCCGGCAGCGGGATGGGGACCCGCCGCCAAAAGGCCGCAGGGGTTGGGAAGCTCGGCTGGTCAGACCGACGCTCCCCCTCCCCCACAGACCCTCCACGCCGCCGCCCGTGAGGGCAGCAGCGCCTCCCACTCGGGCCACTTCGTCCGGGCTGTCCACACACCCCGAGGAAGCGGCCCGTGGCCTCGGGAAGGGCGGCACCGGGAGTGCGTACCGGCGCCGCAACCGACCATACTGGCCCCGCCTCTGGGTTCCTCTTGGCTTCACCGTGGGTCGTCACTGCCCACGGCTACTGAGCCCCCCCGCCACGACAAGGCGGGAACCCAATTCGGGGGGGAGCAGTACAAACCTAACCTAACCATAATTATAATCTACCGAAAAATTATGCGTTAGATGCAATTGTAAGCAATATGTTACGGTTCACAATCATTTGACAGGTACAATCTCGCAAGATAGTTTATAATCTAACGGTATTCACAATTTTACGGTGATATATTTACAGTGTATTGATAACCTCTTTTGTGAATTTATGTAGATTAGTGGACGACTAAAATAATCAGCTTGGTGGACGACTAGACACTTCGAAAAATCTATCTCAAACTACACGACTCCACGTGATGTTTAAATGTAATATACAAAGACATTCTATATAATAAAGGAGGAATATCATTGGAAATATATGTATACGATGCGGGCTGCGGGGCGCTAGTTAGTTTGGATGTCAATTGCACTCATGGCAGTCATGCAGTGTCAACTAATTTGGAACCAAAATATTACGTTAAGCGCATTTCGTATCTCGATTGTTAATAATTATTATTATAATTATAGAAATTAAACTCTTATTTATTTATTTAAACTTTTTGCACAATATAATACAAAAGGCGGACTTAATGCCATTGGAGCATTCTCTGCCAGTCAACCTTCAAGATCTGCAGAAAGTGTTTGGTGGTGCTTGTAAGGTCTTAATAATTATGAAGTACTTATTTGAAGATAAGTTTGATTAACCGAATTTGAGCGAGCGTTCGCGCCACGTCATGCATGCAGGACCAAAAGAAAACTAAAATCCTAACTGTGTATGTAGTTAATATCATAAATACGAGAGTGACTTTGTTTGTTTGTTACCTTCACGCCAACCGAGTCAACTCAACCGATCATCATGAAATTTTGCATACACACTGATAGGGATACAGAAATTAGGCTACCTACTTTTTATCCCCGGAATTCGCGCGGGAATCCCGAAATTAACGCGGTGACAGCTTGTCAAATATAATAATTATAATAACCTCACAACACACACATCTACTAGATCCCACAGTACCTAAGCTATAAGCTTGTGTCGTAGAAACCAAGCAAACGAGGTATTACCTACTACATATAATTACATAATATGTATAGATATAATATAAACACGCCCAGACTGGAAAGTGGAACCCCGTGTTCATCACACAAAGCTCACCCCCACCGGGAACAGAACCCGGAATCTCTTAACTAGCGGGTAGTCATAGTGACCTACTGCGCCAATCGGGTCGTTAATTATGTTAAACACAATATTTGTTTTGATGAAACTCGTTGCGAAACAGCGCGATATTAGGCGTCCTGTGATGGCTTCAAGAGGCGTTGTTACCCGATACCGCGATCAAGCAATGCGACGTGCGGACACGCTTCGTTGCCGCGCTACAAAGATTGAAGGTTGTCGTATAATGAGTTGGGGGAAGTCCCGCTCCGTCCCCCTTACCTCGACACTTTCGGTACCTACTCAATGACGAACCGCAAATACATTGTCATTGATAGAGATAATATGACGTTGCTCTTGCTATCAACCTAGCTCTTGGTGTCAACGTGAGCAAACCTATTAAGTCTAGCTATTCATTCAAATCCTACCTACTAATATTATGAATGTGAATGTTTGGATGTTTAGATGTTTGGATGTTTGTTACTCAATCACGCAAAAACGGCGGCACGGATTTGGATGAAATTTGGCATGCACGTTGTCAGGGGTACAGAGAAGGACATAGGGTACTTTTTATCCCGGAATTCGCGCGGGAACTCCAAAAGTACCGCGGGTGAAACCGCGGGGCACAGCTAGTATTAATATAAATGCTAACGTCAGTTCGTTTGTTTCTTTGTTTTTTTACGCTTTTATGCTTTAACTACGCGACCGATTATATCATGTAACACGTTGTCAGGGGTACAGAGAAGGACATAGGGTCTGATATTTTTATCGCGGGATTCCCGCGGACACTCTGAAATTAACGCGGGTAAAACTGTAAGGAACAGCTGCTAGTCCTAACTTAACCCTGAATTTCAACAGGAACTCAAAAATTAATGAGGGTTAAACTGCGGGAACTAACTAAAAAGACGTCGTTAATTATGTTAAACACAATATTTGTTTTGATGAAACTCGTTGCGAAACAGCGCGATATTAGGCGTCCTGTGATGGCTTCAAGAGGCGTTGTTACCCGATACCGCGATCAAGCAATGCGACGTGCGGACACGCTTCGTTGCCGCGCTACAAAGATTGAAGGTTGTCGTATAATGAGCAGTTGACTGGAGTCACGAGCGGAACACAGGCGCAGTGCTCAGGTACTCATCACTCTTTATTTCACCAAGTACACAAAATACGCTAGTACGCTGAGCACTTTTATACTTTTTGCGGTTGAGACGGAGGGTCAGTGGGACAACGAAGCCAAGCGCCTTAGAGTCAAAAGTTGTGACCCTCGTTCCATTTCAACCCGAGATCCCAGTCTTTGCGCCGGGAGCGACCAGAGGCGGGCTATTTTATTGAGGTTACGTGCTCACAGCTCAGTAACTGGTTACCTATGTAATATGTCAAGTCTTATATTGTAATTTTGGTTATTCGCTGAAAAAACACCGTGAATAGGTAGGTACTTCATCCGATTCACTATGACCATAACGCGCCGCGTTACTTTATCGTAGCACATAACAGCGATAGCTCAATGTTTAGCTTTAGCGAGAATCTGTCGAATTTGTAAAAAAAAAAGTTCGTATATTTAAATCAATCTTTAGATACGTACTTCACTCACCTATCTACTCACAGCCCTGGAATCCTAGACGCTAGACAATACAAGCGAAGCGTCGCGTCGGTCTGGAATGGTTATTACAAAGCGGAAAAATGTAGGTAAGTAATAATACATACAGACGCGACGCCTGAAACTCTCGGCTGTTATACGTAGGGTTACCACCTTATAGTATTTTTCCGAAAAAAGCTGCAAAAATATAGTACTTTTAGGAATTGCAGGGGAAAAAGTACAAGTCGGTAGTTTCCTTCCAATCCAACTTTGAAAAGTTGGTAGATCTACCACCTGTTTTTTTCTTTGAGTTTTCTAGCCCTTTTACCGCCAACCCCGTAATATCACGATCTACAAAAACCGAAAACAAAAATTAGGATAAGTCTATTTCTTAATTTAATAATCCACTTACCTACTTGAACCTGAATGTAATTTATAGTAGTGATAATTGAAAATTCACTTGAGATTTTAGGATTGTAAAATCTTCGTTCAATAATTTTGAGAACAATTTATTTCTTATTTTCCTCCGCCGCCGTGTCTGTTTGTTTGTCTGTCTGTCTGTTCGCGATAACTTCAAACACTACTGAACGGATTTTCATGCGGTTTTCACCAATAGATAGAGTGATATCATCAGAAAGGTTTAGATATATAATTTGTCAAGGTTTTATGTAAATTGGTTGAATTACATAACTAGGTAGGTATAACGATAAATAAATTGTTGGAGTGTCGGAAAAAAATTGTACCTACTCTGTTACACACAGGGGATAGTTCATAAACGCACACACCCGACCTGCCCCCGAAGACCGCGCACGGCGCGCGTGTCACGTGATAGTAGTTCCCGCGGGAACTCCAAAATACCGCGGCTGAAACCGCGGGGTACAGTTAGTTAAAAATATATTTTTGTATATCTATATTATGTTTGTAATGGATAAATTCAAAAACTATTGAATCAATTTTTGGTGAAGATTATTATTATAGGGTAGTAGGTAGGTAGATACTAGTGCGGCGATGATGTCACCACAAATCTACAGTAATTTCTATTTTTGTATTTCTATAGGGTTTGGACAGTTGGACTTATTTATCTAGGTATTATTTTACCTACCTATTAAGTCTTCCAGAGCTACCTATCTACATACTCCGTTATCTCCAGTGTAACTCCTTAAGGAAAATGTTCAACTGTAACCAACAACAGCTGACGGCGCGCGGCGCAGATCTGCCGTCGGATATTCGGGTCTCATGAGTGACATTGGCTCCCCCGACGGGTTAATTGGGGGAAGTCCCGCTCCGTCCCCCTTACCTCGACACTTTCGGTACCTACTCAATGACGAACCGCAAATACATTGTCATTGATAGAGATAATATGACGTTGCTCTTGCTATCAACCTAGCTCTTGGTGTCAACGTGAGCAAACCTATTAAGTCTAGCTATTCATTCAAATCCTACCTACTAATATTATGAATGTGAATGTTTGGATGTTTAGATGTTTGGATGTTTGTTACTCAATCACGCAAAAACGGCGGCACGGATTTGGATGAAATTTGGCATGCACGTTGTCAGGGGTACAGAGAAGGACATAGGGTACTTTTTATCCCGGAATTCGCGCGGGAACTCCAAAAGTACCGCGGGTGAAACCGCGGGGCACAGCTAGTATTAATATAAATGCTAACGTCAGTTCGTTTGTTTCTTTGTTTTTTTACGCTTTTATGCTTTAACTACGCGACCGATTATATCATGTAACACGTTGTCAGGGGTACAGAGAAGGACATAGGGTCTGATATTTTTATCGCGGGATTCCCGCGGACACTCTGAAATTAACGCGGGTAAAACTGTAAGGAACAGCTGCTAGTCCTAACTTAACCCTGAATTTCAACAGGAACTCAAAAATTAATGAGGGTTAAACTGCGGGAACTAACTAAAAAGACAGTTGAATTTCCCCATTCCTCCCGTCGCGTAGGCTGAATTTGCTCATCCGATTTGCTCTACGGCTCGTCAGCCGTAATTTTCTATATTGCAATGCACTGTTAGCGGAGATTCAAATGGCTAAATTATATTTCGTGAAGAGTTACTCCCTCCCTGTTTGGTAACCTGAAATACCTGTTGTAGTATCTACTTATACTGTAGGGACCTACTTGCTACGTACCTACACAAAAGCAGTATTTATGAATGTACCTAGTTAAGTACCTATATAGATATTGTTTGTTAAAACTCTTGTGTATTTTACATAATACATTCGTAAAAATATCCGTAAGTACCTACCTATAGCTAATTCTTATTGTAGTATTCTGTAAATCTATTAGCGACTAGCTGTTCTGCGCGGTTTCACCCGCGGTGGTTTCGGAGTTGGGAATTCCGGGTTATAATATAGTCTATGACACTCACAAATACCGTGGCCTTCTATTGGTAAAAGAATTTTCAAAATCGGTTTAGTAGATCCAGAGATAACCGCCTACAACCTCACAAACTCACAAGCTTTGCCTCTAGATAATATTAGTAAAGATTAGTTAGGCCACCTTTTGTATGCCTAACATCACCATCCATTAGTTTCGGAGAATAGTATTATATTATCTGTGGTTTCGGTTAGACAACAGACAAAATATGTACGTATAAATGTAGGCACAACGCTTCTTAAAGAATTTTTCAAACGCGGCAGACTAAGAATGATTTTGAAATCGTCGCTTATACAACAATGCCGCGTAAGTAAAAATTTTACCATGTTTATATTTTTACCATTTTGTAGATTATTTTTCCGTGCATCCAATAGGCTCACACTAGAGGCAAAACCATCCAATTAAAGCGCGGTTATTCAATTATATATGAATATTTTTATCATACATGTATAAAATTAATAATTTAATGCAGTTTTTTTGTCTCTCCTGAAATCTAATCTTTGACTAGCGCGGTATTGTTGTATAAGTGACGAAATGTTGAAACGGCATATTCGCGAATGTGAAATGAAGGAATCAAAAATCAAATCTAAACTAGCTTTTGTCCAACAGATTTTCTCTAAAAATCTATTTTAGCGGTTTCTAACAAAATTGTAAAAATCGGTACCCAAATAGGTAATTAAGGTACATCTCTGTTTTGGGGTGTTTTCTGTTGATAACGACGTAGGCCTTCTCTTGCTGCCTCTCCGAAGGGGAGGCACCAGAGGTGACGGCTTCGGGGCAGAGCCCCCTGCAGTGGTTAATCCGGCGCTGTCCGCCAATACGGACAGGAACTGTGGGGCGGTCTATAGACCGCGTGGATCGTCGGGAAGGAGCCGACGCCGCCAACCGCCGCTTTCAAAGACATTCAACAAAACTCAATGGTTCATTTTTTAGATATTTGTGTAAATTTGAAAATCGAATCCTTACCATAAGTGAATTTTTTTGTTACGCTTTCACGCCATTTTGCGCACTCGTTGTGAGGGGTACAGAGAAGAACGTTGGGTACCTACTTTTTGTCCCGGAATTCCCGCGGGAACTCCGAAATTGACGCGGACAGACAGACAGATTTACTTTCGCATTTATAATATTTGTAGGGATTATTAGGGATAGTAGTGATTATCAGTTATCTGATAGTTTTATTATTGTTTTTAATTTTAATTGTAATTCCATATACCTACACATTTTATTGCTGTCATATTATGGTATTATTGCCTTCGCATAAGTATTTTTTAATACCGTGACGGTATCTATAATTTTCTAACTACATAATTTCCCCTTACATTATTAGCCTCTCTAGGGCCTTTCGGCCCTGAGCCCTGGCAAACAGGTAGGTGTTTTTTCAATTTAAGAGTTACGTAATTTCTATTCTGACCTTAGCCAAGCCAGCTAACCAAGAGAGCTTGTTTACTTTCACCATAATATTAACTAACCGTTCGTCGCGGCTCTGCCTGAGTACTTTATTTGATAATTTTGAATGCAAATGTAGCGCCTATAATTAATTTTGTGAACCAATTTTGTGAAACAATAAGATAGAGTTTTTGCATTGAAATAAAAAACATTGCTTTCGTTGTGCGAGACCTCAGATCAAATAAAAACAGACGGAACGTCTCGAACAACGAAGTAAAGCCGGTTGCGTATGCATGTGGTGATTAGGAAAGTGTATGGATTTGCAAAGTTTACCTACTTAGGATTTATGGTGTCTTTTTCTTGTAAGTGTGTGCGTGTTTCTGTGTACGTGCACGGCAATGGTGTCTTTTTCCTGGCTTCATTTGCTTGTTCTACGCGTTCCGTCTTTAGTTTTTATTTGGTCTGAGTGCGAGACATCTTTTTTAATATGTATAGGAACGAGTATGTGGGTGGGTATGTACCTATGGATAGATTAATTTCACTATATCTACATTTATTACTGACATGTACTAATGCCAGTCCGGTTAGAGATACTTTATCACATTACTCAAACCTGAATAGTGAAATTATCTCCATTATGTAACTGTTATTATATTTAAACTCGTATTCACGCAAGCAAACATCATATCAGTACAAAAGTCCAAAGTGTTCGAGACTTATTAATTGAGTAACTAGTAACTACAGATTGTTATTGACGTTTTACAGCATGTTATTTATATAAGCACTTACGAGAATATAGCTATTTTTCCAGATTCATTTTTATTTTGATGTCAAGAAGCAAGTCTGAGCGCCGCGCGTGCCATAGGAGTTTGCCACCCGTACTATATTATACAACGTGTTAATGAATTAACTGAAAACTAAAAAGTAGTTTGCTCAGAATCAACTAGCGAATCGATCGCACTATGTTTTAATATAGGTTATATTTTTTCCTTTTTTTTAGTCCATGTCTAAATTATTTATAGTACAATATTTGGCACGTACGCCACCCGCAGCAAAAAAATTCGAGCCGGTAGGTGCGGGCGTAGCGCTTGGAATTTCGTAGATAGGTCACCTCCAAACTAATGTTGAATAACTTTTAAAGTATAAATTTTTTCGACATAAAATATATTTTAATCATATTACTGTTTATTTTTTTAAATGGGGTGTATCTCAGGTTTTCAGTTAATTCATTAACACGTTGTATAGTATCGTACTATACTTCAATCAATTGTACCTACTATAAATTATAGGAAAATAATATAGTACTAAATATACTATAATATTTTTATGCCTAATCAACTGTCGCGCTTTTTTATATTAAATGTGACTGGTCTGGAACGCACCCGCAGCGCAGCACAGGGAGTTTCAGAACGAAACGCATACGCAGCAATAAAACGTCAACTGTCAAACTAGCAATAATTTGTAGTTGAATGCTGCCCGATACATAACGATTAAAAATAAATATGTACAATATTTTTCCTTGCATTTCCCAAAAGAACTATATTTTTGCATTTTTTCGGAAAAATACTATATTTTTCCAAAAAAAAGGTAGCGAGGTAGCAGCATAGGAGTGTATGTCGCTGAGCTTTAAATACAGCCCTCCTAGCTAAATGGACATTCTACAATCACTTGTCATTTGGTCAGGCAATCAAAACTCTAGTTTTCACGTGGTCACGCAAAACTAAACTTTTATTACCCAAAACGATCGAGGAACACCTTGTTAATTTTCACATACACTGCCACTTATTGAGCAACAATGCAAGTCAATGTAAGGATAACAAGCTGTAAGAAAGTATGGTCAAGTCGATTTGTCTTGGGAGACCCGTACAATAGCTTTAGCTAGTATACCTACTGCGCGCATGCATACAGAATGCCCGCTGCTAGTCTACAGGGCACCCCCCTCCCCGGCCTCCCTTAAGCTTAGCGTCATATTGCAGCAGCGAGTTGCAATAGCTCGTGCCACATCTACCCACAACACAGCGATTTTGGTGCGTTCGGATCATACGCCGTAAGGCGTAGCTTCATATCCCAACGATGAGCTTGTGCCGTCGGTGAAGGATCGTGAGGATATCTACTATAGTATCTACTATGGTGGTAGAGCACTTCCTATTAATGGCTAGCTCCAACCAGGCTCTCGCCAGGCTCTAACGGTGTGTGCAGCCTCAATTGGAAGCTAGTTCCCGTTTCAGGCTAGGTGTGTCCATCAACCTCGGATGAGCTGTGGTACATGATACAATAAAATAAAATAAAAATCACGCAGGACACACGCGTCAGCGCGACGCACGCCCTGGCCACTCTTTATGGGCCGCCCGGCGACCATGTCATCTCGAACACCAAGAATGTTGCTTATTTTTCCAATAGATCTAGCTTGCAGTTATCCACAAATACCGTTAGCTGTTTGGGGGGGGGGGGGGGGGGGCGCCGGTCGACCCGTTAGTTAGGAAACAATTTATACCTGCAGTGATTTTTTTTATTCTTTACAACCAGATCGTTCGATTTATGGCCCTGAAACTGAGACATCGTCTTTCATTTTTTCATCCAGTTCCTGTAATAATATAATAATATAATATAATAGTTGCAACCTAGTTGTTTTGCTTCGTCTTGCTGATCGCAGCTATAGGTAGGTATATAATATTATGTAGATGGTGTTTTAACAGATTCTATATTCTATCAAATGTTTTGACTAAAATGCAGATATTATGTTTTTAAGAACACTTACCTCTATCATGTGTACGGTGTTGAGTGCTGATTATGGAAAAATGTAAATTAACTAAGGTAAAATTCTATTTACTATCTACTTTGACAATAATTTGACTAATTTGCCTCCACTTAATTTCTTAGGCTCTTTTACCTGAATGTAGACATTTAGATTTATGTAGATTGTAAATTTTACAACGCGTACCTATGTAAATTGTAAAGTATAATTGTAAAATATGTAATCTTATCTCACATGAGGTAAACTCCTCGGAGAATTGTAAAATAATTTACTAGTTAATGAGTGTCACCCACCTAGGTACCAGATGAAATATGCATATAAGTATTCAATATATTATGTAAACAGTAAACTTAGTTGCGTATAAATTCGAAGCGAAATTTATAGAATTTTGCACACAATGTAGGTAGGTATATACCTACTTATTTGTAATGATTGAGATACGATAGAACTATTTTAGAATTTTTAGATTTTTTTTTTAATAATTGGACATAGATAAGCCATAGTGTGTTAACCCACACTGGAGAAATTTTGAGTAGGTGTTATAAAATTACGGCGCCATTTTGTGTCAACTTTTTTGTTTGTTCAACATTTCGTTGGTATTTAAACAATGTAATAAGGTAAACACATAATTAAAAAAACGGTCTGTAACTCTCTATAAAGCGCTCTGTATTAGTAACTTAATTTTGTGGGTTAACATGTTAATGATTATCGGCGTCCAATTGGGGTTAGGTACATACTAATTTGACGAATTGATAGCACCGTTGGTGAAGTGATTCGTGGAGTCGCTAGTACGCAGTGTCGCGGGTTCCATTACTCCAATCAGTTCTATCCCCGCATTGGGGTAAACACTTAAATTATGTCATGAACATTTGTTTTTGCCCTGACTGCATCTGGGTGTTTACTTTAAGTATGTACTTACAATAGTTTATATTAGATAAGTAATATCTGTTTCCCGCTGTTATTTTGGAGTTTTCGAGGGAATTCTTGGTTAAAAAGTACCCTATGTCCTTTCTGTACCCCTGACAACGTGTGCGCAAAATTTCATGATGATCGGTTGAGTAGTTAAGGCGTGAAAGCGTAACAGACAAATAAACAAACACATTCGCATTTAAATAGCATTAGTTTGATATTATCTGTGGTTTGGATATACTTAAACAAAATATAAGTACAAGTAGGATGATATTTAACCACAACTTAATCCTTGTCTTTCTTTTTACTAATTCTTAAACTTTTAGTAAACTGCAAATCAAAAATGCACCTATTGAAGACTGACTTTGGTGCATCGCTGATCGCCGCGCGCCGCGCTGTCGCAACACGCTCGCTGCGTTGGCTCAAGTCGGAGTCTCTGATTTGTAGGTACCTAGTAGGTATTAGGTTAGGCATTATTATCGAAGGCTTGAATAATTACACTCTGTTTAATCAGTTGTTTATTTGCTAAACAAAACCATTAGTTTACAAAGAAAATATGGTTCGCCGTTTGTGTGTTGAACAAAGTGGATGAAGCTACGTTACCTATTAGTTATTATACATGCAAGCCTTATGTTGTGACTTGAGATTTTTTGTTAAACCATACATAGATACAGACGAAACTCGTAGGGGTTACTTACCCCATTATCCTTACTAATATTATAAATGCGAAAGTAACTCTGTCTGTCTGTCTGTTACGCTTTCACGCCATAACGCCTCAACCGATCACCATGAAATTTTTCATAAACGTTGTCAGAGGTCCAGAGAAGGACATAGGGTACTTTCTATCTCGGAATTCCCGCGGGAACTCCGAACTTATCGCGAGTGATACCGCGAGGAACAGCTAGTTTTAAATATTTTCATGATTTTATCTTATATTGTAAATGCGTTAGTTTGTTTTTTGTTCGTTACGCTTTCACGCTCTAACTACTCAATTGATCATCATGAAACGCATACAGATGGAGGCGGAGGAGAATCAGTACCTAGCTCTTATCCAGAAAACAGCAGTTCCCAAGTGATGAAATGCATGGTACCATTTGACTCTGTGGTGGTCACAGCTAAAACCTAACCTAACCTATAGTAGGTACTAGTAGGTGCACATAAACGCCTCTTCAATGAAAATCGTTTACCTACAATTTAATGGTTTCTAAAATTTTAGGGTGACTTTAACCACAAAAATTATATCGAGCGAATCGATTAGGTAGTTATATTGAATCCCTTATATATCCTTATTGAGGCCTTCAAAACATAAAAACAACTTTAAAAAACAAGAAAACTAGTTTCAGAAAAATTTCGCAGGCACGTACGTACCTACTACCAATATTCCAGTTTGAAGAACGAATATACAAATATTATGTGTGAATGTTTTTATTTACCTACTTAGTAAGTTATTTTTCCTAAGTATTGTTTGTGTTATTTTCTAAATATGATAGGTTGATATTTGTGATTGTGTGAGGGCTAGCAGGATGTCATGCGACCTTTGACGAAAATCGCGAATTTCAAGAAGATTACCCAATGTTACACAAACTTTGGAGTTTATGTTTGTATTAGTCGATTGGAGTTTATTAAACGCTGTTGTAACGTTGCGAGTTGCGATCATTTAGAACACAGCGTGCTCAGACGAAATAAAAAGTTTCGTCTGAGACAGCGTGTCACGTGTCTGTGTTCTCTGCCTACCAGACACACACGACTCACTTGGGAGAGTTTATGAATCATTATCAATATTATGTTGTATTTAATATGATGCTATTATATTTATCTTGCTTAAGCGCATCTATGATATAGAATACCGTACGAACCTCAGTCACCTTGAGACCTATCCGAAACGGGTAACCAGAATGCCATATCGTAATTAGATATGTCGTTATGTCAAACTGTAATGTTATGTTTTGTAAGTATACGGTAGTGACGTGATTATGTGTAGGTATAATCGTCGACAGAAGACAATGAAATTAAAAAAAACATACTAACAATTAGAACAATAAAATTAGAACATAACAATTAAATTATATTAGAATTAGAAATTAAATTAGAGTCTTGGGGAACTAATCTAACATGGTCATTGGCGTTTCGCCATAATTACTTCAATTGCTAAAAATACGTACCACATTGGCAGAATTAAATGCGATAAATAATAATAATAATAATAATAAATCTCGATAGATTGCCATAATTGAAGAAGAAGAAGAAGAAGAAGAAAATTTGTGACAAATTAATAAACGGTAGCGCACGTCACCGTAAAACTTCTAATGATCATATAGCAACAAGTTAATATGTATTATAGGTGTTCAATAAAAACAATAGGTACTTATTGTGACAAGGTCTGTATACTTGGATCAATTTTCGAAGGGACTCCGGTTAGTGCTTGAGCCTGCTATATGCATTGATTATAATGGAGTATATAGGACTAGATAACGTTACGTAACATACTAGCAATTTGCCCGCGGTTTCACCCGCCTGAATTTCGTGACTTTTTTGGAAACTCGGACGGAAGTATCCTATGTCACTCAGGGATATTGTAGCTTCCCATCAATGATATATTTTTTTCAATTTGTTCAGTAGTTCCGGAGATTGTCCCCTATGTCAAACTTACAAACATACAGAAACTACTCTTCTTTAAAATACCTGTTATTATAGTATCAATTATAGAGAGAGGCACAACGAGTACAAGAACGTGGCGCGCACGCCCGACCTGCACAAGGTAAGCGCGGCACAGCACAGCACCGCACCGCACAGCACAGCACATCACCGCACCGCACTGCACGTTGAATCCATTGATGTAAGTAGTAAATCAATGGTTGAATCAACGAATGAGTAAGCACCAAGGTTCATTTTTAGTTAGAAACCGGAGCGGCATTATTACGATTTACAATGGATTCCATGAATATACTTTGCAAGTAGAAAACGCTAGTAAGCCCCGTAGGATTGATAGCAATAAGTCATAGTATAAAATGACTTCTGTAATCGGCCATACCTAGTCTACGGCGCGGCGGGACAAACGTGTGGAATACATAGGGTGTCCCGTAAATCGACGTCAAGCCAGAACCGAGTGATAGGCTAATTAAGTCATAACTTAATAGAAAAACGTAAAAAAATAATCTATAAAAAAAAATGGTCATTTATAAAAATTATAAAAATTTACACCCTGTGACGTTTCTTTAACTCCTGCTGCTACAAACCTTAACTTTTTTCAATTTTCTTCTTATTGTGTAATCCAGAATAGTGTTTCTGAAAACTACTGCTTGAAATTTAAGTTTTTGCCAATGAAGTTTTCAAAATTATTGTTTTCATCAGTTCTTAATCCTTCCCTTTTTTAAATAGGCATAGCAAAGATTTTTATATTTTTCTGTTAACAGTTGTTATGACTTAGCCATCACCTGGTTCTGACTTGACGTCGATTTACGGGACATCCTGTGTACATGGTGTGAGTTGTAACTGAGGCATGGATCAACGATGCATCAATCACTTTTATCACCGCCTGTATCGAACTAATCATCATTCGCCATGGGTTTATGCTCACTCAAAGCAGATATTAAAATACAATATAGTATTAGCTTGTGTAAACGAAACGTGAATATTCCACAATTCAGATTAATTTACGGCAAGGTAAATACCTAAGTACCTATGTAAGTTTTTGAGTCGTGTTTTAGGAACATTCAAATTATATTCCTCCTGCTCCCTGCATCGGTAACTTCATTGACCATGACGATCACTCCTTATTCCTTAAAAATGCCCGGCCACCTTTAGTAAATTCTTCTTTTATCTAATTTCTATTTTCTAGATACAGATGAAAATATAATTCCTTTCAAAAGGTAGATACGAAGGATCATACCTTAAACTATAGTTGATGACAAAGGGGCCTGACTTGACGATCTTTTTTGGACATAGATAAGGAATAGTGTGTTAACCCACACTGGAGAAATTTTGAGTAAATCGTATTTCAAAATTATAGCGCCATTTTGTGTCAACATTTTTTATGTTCAATATTTTGTTACATACTTTAACAATGTAATAAAGTAAACACATAATTAAAAAACGTTCCCTAACTCTCAATAAATCGTTCTGAATAGGTAACTTAATGGGTTAACATGTTATTGCTTATCAGCGGAGCTAGGATGCGCAACACGATAAAATTTTATCGAGCCATTTTATCGATTCTCGTCGACATAATATATCGTTTTGTCTACCAATGGTAAAAAATGTTTAACCGAATCTAGTCTTAACTCAATACCCCACTACTGCACTTTTTTGCTTGGACGCCCACAAATATTTGTCGTGTCGACAATTTTATCTTTCGTTCGATAAACATATCATGTTGCGCATCCTAGCTCCGCTGAGTCCATATACATCGAAACCGGAGGTCAGTAGGTAAGCGAATGTTTCGATTGCAGTCGTAACTCGTAGGTATCTAGTATACGAAATCTAAATACCTACATATAAATATATTATACTAGCTGTCCCCCGCGGTTTCACCCGCGGTAATTGCGGAGTTCCCGCGGGAATTCCAGGATAAATTATATAATATAAACCTTCCTCATGAATCAATCTATCTATTGGTGAAAACCAAATCCGTTGCGTACCTAGTTTTAAAGATCTAATCTAATCTAATATCATACATATTGCATAGGGACAGACAGACAGCGAGAAACGACTTTGTTTTTTTATTATGATAGTGATATTAAA
The DNA here is from genome assembly GCA_907165275.2 of Zygaena filipendulae. Taxonomy (NCBI): domain Eukaryota; kingdom Metazoa; phylum Arthropoda; class Insecta; order Lepidoptera; family Zygaenidae; genus Zygaena; species Zygaena filipendulae. The sequence continues at coordinate 4,389,583 of OU015674.1, forward strand.
AATGTTTGTTGTTTGCGCACATACGAGTATTACGCGGAAACTACTGGACAGATTTCACTGAAACTTTGTACTTACTATTTGAAATCATGTAAGTACTTATGTGATTGATCAGAATTTTTTTTTTAGTTATTTGTAAGATCGAATTATCGAGGGCTTTATCACCTCCCTCGTTTAACTTTACACGCTATGTATAATAAATTGTAATTTGTTATATTAAAAACTGTTAATATTGGGGCGAGATTGTACATAGTAATAAAGTAGAGTACCTACGTAGTTTTTTTTGATGCCGAGCTCATTCTTGGAAGCCAGTATTTTCTCAAAATAGGGAACATTCCACTTTCCTTTACGAAAATTCATTGTATATAGCACAGTAATCTGTGCTACAATTCATTTCCCTAACAAAATGTATGAGATAAGTTTCTTTCAATTTGTGACTTTTCTAATAGGTACCCTAACTTAATTTGGCCCCATAGTTTCTTGATTCTTGTCGGAGACAAATTTGATTAAGCTAATAAAAAATATTTTGAAAAATCTTCGATTTCTCGCCGACTAAATTTTTTTCAAAATCTGTAAATTCCTATAGCAAGAAGTTAAAAAAATAAGGGATGGTCTCCTAAGGCCATATTCGCGTGGTTTCAATCCTTAAGGTAGCCACCTTTACCGACCCACCTCAAATTTCCATCCTGTATACATATAGGTATTAGGATACGTACTGTATTTTATTAGGATATCAGGATTTTATTACTGTAAGTACTTACCTTATGCTTGTGTCTGTTATAAATAAATTAGTTTAAATAAAATAATAACAAATTATTATTAATATTCTCTTTTCTTACCTTCTTATTTATTGAATGCAGCGACGTGCTGAATTCTTATATCCTAGTATCACGGCACCGCACTATTGAGACACCGCACAAACGATCACACAGAGCGGAGACCGGAGAAACAGGCGCGATTCACGCAAGTTTTCACTTCGCAACAATGTCTCACTGATAAGATGTAGAGTCGTCCGCATCGTGCGCAAGCACACCGGTGAATGCAACCGCGGCACACCTGTAGGTAAACGCACTGTGCAGACCACAGAGAATATGAAGAGATACTATATTAACTAGAGAGGCCATGGAAGCCCAAAGGAAGTTAGACCAAATGCTCAAACTTTTCCGAAACTCCCTTTGCCAAGTACTTATGATTTCCACAAATATGTTGTCCACAAAATTCCCTAAAAATGTGAATTTTAAAAATGATGAGTAAGGTAACCAAATGGCATTTAATATAATTGTTTGGTGTACAAAAATCACCCGGCGACATGCGACTTCATTTGTTTTCATACTACATAGTTGATGTTGATTGCAATTATGGCCTTTCTATCTTTCTCTGTTCTGTAGTGTAGATCGTACGACGTAGGGGATTGATGAAATCGCATGAAGATAGAGACGTCGTCGCACCGTTTTCGTCACAAACCACTATGTCACACACACGACACATCCTCACACACCATTAGGTTCTGACTTTTGTGCATGACATCCTCTTCGTCATTCGAAATTCATGTTTGTGTGCAGAGGCTAGAGGGCCAATAAATAGGCTAGATAAATAAATTTTCATATTTCCCTCGTGAACAATATTATTGACAGTTGACACCCTCGCATCCTTCGTTTAACCTCAATTTAATTATCCTATCAAAAGTCCAGTTTTGCGTGACCAAGTGACATAACGATTGTCCTTAGTTTTCTATACGTTAACGATTATTAGATTCTCAACTCGGTAAGGTGTATATGTTTCGCTATCTTCTTTAGAACGAAATATCTGAAAGGTAGAGATAAAATCACACACATTGATTACCCTAAACATTCGCACCTGTAGGTAGGTAGGTAGCGGGCCTACTTCTAGACCCCCTTTGATGGGCTTATCAACCAAATTTTAGTTTTTAATCGGTCTTGTAGATTAATAAAAAATGTTGGATACGTATTTTTTCGTATTTTATGTAGGTAGGTATTTAAAAAAATAACGGAGATACATTAAGCCGAAATGTCGCGTGACAACACGCTGTGCTTTAAACTGTGTAGCACAATCTACAGGACGGACTAAATAATTATAATTTTGATTTTCATACTCCGGAAACAAGCCTATTGTTAAAACCTCTGGCTTGATAAATCTTAAAGTTAGCTGAAGCCTGAAACACTGAATTCAAAAATTCATTGAACCAAAGTTTTAGATAAGTACTTTCGTTAAAAGATATCAAATACTAAAATATTTTATCTTATCGCTCCAGTCTCTTATTACACCTATCTATTCGACTGAATTGTGAAAGGTTATTTACCTATACGTAATATTAGGAAAGTAAATTTTTAACATTGAACTTAAAAACTTGAAACAGGTTTTTTTTTTATAAATCCAACCACTAGAAGAGCTACTTCTGTATGTCACACCGATAAAATCCGTTACCCATTTGCGTCAAAAACATGTTATCACTTTGACAGTCGTTGAGCTATATTTTTATTAAAATAAGGTTAAACAACTTACTCTCAAAATTACATGTTTTCTGATACTTGTTTGTTCAAATATAAGTGGTGAAGAAGGCGTCTGGTAGGCGCATTTTCAGAGATCCGCATACACATACCTGCTTGAGTATTAGTATAGATGTTTAAATGCTTGTATACCTACGTGTGTGTAAGCAAAGTTAGACAGAACTTGAAAAAGGGTTTTTCGGTGATAGAATCAGAAATTAATTGTTATAGATACCTACAGCCTATAGAAAATGTGCATTCTAGAGTGGGAAAATTATGTATTTCTGGTTTGTTAGAAGAAAAAAAAAACTAAAACAATTTATATAATTTATTTATTTAAATTGTATAGTATTCACATTGTTTGCTACAAGTTTCATGTTAGAAACGAGTTTTACCATACAAAGTGACAACACAACGCATCCACGAAATCAATATACATATTTGTATTAAGGTATACCTACAGAGAGAGAAATGCATTGATAGCATCGCCGCGGTCGATCCAAGCCTATAAAGTAGTAGCTACGACCGCTTCATCACTGTCGTATATAACATTACAGTTAACAATGTACTATTTGGCAGTCGTTATGATGCAAGGCTTATGATATGACGAATGAAAGTTTTTTTTAAATTAATACTGATTTTTGTCAAGTGATTGATTGATGATGTCAAGGCTCGAAACGGAACAAAGAGCGGAAGGATTTAAGGTGAATCTAGCGCCACTATAAAAAAAAACATTTTCAATTTCATTCTTGGGAGTATGTAAAACAGGGCCATTTATACCATTTTTTTATTATAGTTCTGCGATATTGCAACATAAGGTAGTAAAGAAGAATTTATTCTCAAAAATGATAAAAATCTGTACATGAGAATATTCAAAATCAAAGTTGTCACTTTAAATTTTAGTAATTGCTAAAAGTGGTCGTATTCGGCATTTTTTCTTTGAACATTTTGATGTCAAGTTTTAATACTGTAGATAATAGTAATTACCCAATTGTATAATACATAATAGTCTCCTATAGATGTTGTTTAAATCAATTAGATATATTTTTTATAGCGGTCGGTGCTAGTTTTTCCACTTTAAACCTTCAGTTACACTTGTTACCTAGCCCACGAGAACAATTTTTATTGCCAACCAATCGGAGTTAAGGTATTTCAATTTTATAACTTAGGTATAAATCGCTTAATTTCTATTGACTGTCTTTGAAGTTTAAGCCTTGTAAAACAATCGAAGAGCTTTATTCGAATCCGAAGATAAAATAAAGCATTCCTATTGGATGAGAAATCTCAACTTCTCTGCGGTACAAATGTAGATACCTACTCTAGTGTTAAGAATGGATAAATAATCAATTCAAAATATCAATACCAATTTGTTAAGGTTCCCATCAAGTTAAGGTTCATTCCAAGTTATCTCCGTCATCGTTGATATAATATTGTATATTTTAAAACAATATTTCCATACAAAACTCTAACTGGCAACCTTTCTAAAGTTATGTGGTTGTCACACATTCATTGCAACATAACTAACTTTACTCTCGCAATTTCGGGTACACAAACAGAATTAAATTCGAATTGACTATACATATTCAGCCGTATCCGTGTCCGTTGTAAAAAATAAAAAAGCTTCATTATAATTGACTAAATACCTTATACAGCTATTTAGGTAAAAATAAAACTAGTTTAGTAAACTCAAGAGACTAAATAGCAACTAAACGAGTAACTGACTCTTACAGTATTTTATTTATTGAGCATAATATTAAAAATTAAAAAATACGGCAGTAGAAAATGCTTCTCCATAGTATACAGCTTACTACAGTCAGTTGTTAAAAAAAAATCAAATATAAAAGCCACATTAATATCATGAAATGATATAATATGCATTTAATATTGTTTTTAATAATACTCATCACTAAAAATAACTATAAACTAAAATAATAATTGACAAACTAAAAATGCGTGTTTAACCGCCGCACTCAGAGTCGACTTTAATGATTACTTAGTTAAGTATAGATTTTTAAAACAAAACTGCCGCAATTAGAGACGTTCAGTAAATTAATGTTAATTGGCATTTAATGAGATGTAACTTAATTAGTTAAATGCCAATCAACATTAATTTATTAAACTTGTCTGATTGCGGCAGTTTTGTTTTAAAAATCTATACTTAACTAAGTAATCATTAAAGTCGACTCTGAGTGCGGCGGTTAGTTTTTGTTTTTATAATGTACACTTATCTCAAAGATTTGAGTTTGTAATAAGGAAGACTAACAAAAAAAACTTATTGCACTGAACTGTTTTTAATGTGAACATTATATCGTAATAACTGGAAGCATGCTCAAAAACATATCTATATAATATATAAAAATGAATCCCTATTTCCCTTGGTCATGGGATGACCCATGAGCGGTTGGACCAATTTTGCTAATTCTTGTTGTGATGCTTTTGTTATTGTACGGAGAAGAATAAAAGAAGTTTGGAGTTATTATTCGGAGAATCTCCGAAACGGTTTTACTGATTTTGACGGGACTTTCACTGCTAATTAGCTGATGTTATGAGGAGTAAATTAGGTTACTTTGGGAGTTCCTGCGGGAATTCCGAAACTCACGCGGGTGAAACCGCGGAGAACAGCTAGTCAGTTAAATAAAATATATTCTTAACATGTTTATTGGCTTGCTCGTATATTTAGAAAACAGTGTAAAAGAGCACAAATACACAAATATGTATACTGTACCTATTTAAATACATATGATACAAAATGCGGAAAAATGCGGCAATTTTTTTTTCATGCCAATAGAGTTATAGACAGCTATTATGTACTTTATAATGTCTGTCGCTTTACATTACATATATACATTATACAGGGATGTACCGTTAACAGCAGATTTGTAAACACTTGTCAGTCTTTGAGCCGTATTTCAATTGCAATAAGGTTCAATGTCTGTCAAAATTGTTTATAATATATTTGTTTCTACTGCCGACAGCAGATTGGAATCGTGGCACTGTTTCGGAAATGTAACATACAATTGATGCAACAAGTTAGTACGTCGCTGGGCGCCCACCACCAAAACAATGTTAGCAGTATTTTTAAGGTTATATTTCTTTTTCGCTCATCGAAGTTTCAACCTTACGTATCTACATTGTACATGGTGAATATTCGCTGGTTGGCGAGCTGAATACATCATATCAGAGCAAAAATCTTGTATCCATATACAAGATCAAAATCGACTTACGAAGTGAGATAAAGAAGATGGTGTTTGACTGTTTTTTGATCAAGAATACATAGTTACGCTCTCCTTAGTCCTTATTCACTATGACCAACAAGATTCCTTGCCTATAACACGCGTCCTAAAAACACAATTGCGACCGCTCTAGATGAAAAATATTAGAAATCAATATTCTGTATACCATAACACACGTTTTAAATGCATTTTTTTAAAGTAAAACTTCTTTGATCGCGAGGGAATACCAGTTTTTGCGGCGTCTTATCTTAACGCGGCGTGTTATGGTCATAGTGAATAAGGGCCCTTATGTACTACGCATGTCGTGATCCCGATAAGCTAGTGGGCGCGTTTAGCTAGACATTTTGTCGCCAATAAGCGTTGACACATTTTTCGTGAATACTTTTCTTAATATTTTTTTATGTTCATTTTTTTACTAGATTTTCTACTGAACTGACATTCGGCTCAAAAACCGACGAAAATTCATCCCGTATAACGTTGAAACTTCAATGTATGTGAGATAGTTAAATTTCCAATACGACAACGATGCCACATTAGATTAAAGTCCATGGAAATTTTAAGCTTGTACCACATTAGTTAAGATCGTGCATCGCAATTTCTACATTATACAATGTACGTAAGGTCAAAATTTCGATGGAAATCTGCCCTAAATAAAAAAAAAGTTGAAAAAAGTGTGATCCAATTAGATTTTATTGCTTCAGATTTCATTTAAACAATTTTACAATCCGATCAAATGCTTAATTTCAAAATGAGTATATACATAGAAATACCATATTTGTATAAAAAATAAATGCTTCAAATGAGTAATATACGACGCGTTGGTCAGTTTGAGTGGCGCAAGTAAGTGATGGGTGATTTGGAACTTAGACAAAAATAATCATTTTTATTCATGCAAGTGGTCCAGTGCCACGCGTTTTTTTCAACGGTGGCTTTTTATCGAATTCTCATAGCTTAATTATTCAGCGAAATGTAACTTGATATGTTTGACAAGCTTCGATAGTGATGAAAAAATGAACTCTAATAGGATTTGTTTCGTGTAAAAAGGAGAAACAAGCCTATTCAATTAAGAGTATGTAATTGCAGTGTACTTCAATGTTATATTGTAACTCTCCATATAGTAACATATATGGCGATGGATACAACTTTACATAGATTCACATACCTATCGGTAGTATATAATTATAATATATATATAATATAGCGCACATTTTCACTATATTTGACTGTATAATTCACAACACTCACTATTCTATATCCACAATAATAAAACAACTTCGCATAGCTTAGCATCTTAACTAGTTTACAAGGCCATGTATCTAACTACCCTTAAATCCTTTAAGAATTCCAAATATAAGGTCACCATTTCGTTACGAATACAGCATATAATTATCTACGTATCACTTGGAGAAATCAACTAACTTTACATACATATGTATATATAACGTGTCGCTAACATGTCGTATCGTATTTTAGTTATACAAGAGAAAAAAAAAATGAAAACTCGGTTGATTCTGTAGAAAAGTTGTTAAGTAATTATAGTCACACACATTAATTCACTTATACTACGGTTTCGAGGGAGAATTTTTATTAAGAAACATAATAATAATAGTTATCACTTAATATATTATAATAATAACGATGTGCGCTGTGACGCTCCGCCTTACCACTAGCCGCACGAAACACGACCCGTGCATCACATACATTATTGGCATTCATAATAATAGACATTACAAAAAATTCAGTCAAAATCTTGTATTTCATTATTATTTCATAAACTCGTTTTCATCTTTACTTTTTTTTTATTTTTAGCACAACTGCAAGATTCTACGAATTAATTAGACGTCTATTTTTTATTTTAATTATTATTATACTTCAAGTATATAATACATTTACGATTAATTGTTACATTTTATGTATCTACTTACAAAAAAAGGAGAAGCGTAGAAAAATTCAGCTCTCGAAACCATTAACAATGTCGTTTCGGTAAAATCATCAAAGGGTTTCCCTTATACAGCGCCCCACGCACGGAGCGCACCACACACGAGAGCGTCATCGGCACTGTCACTTCCACCATACGTCCGTGTCATAAAGTCTTTATTTAATTTATTTATTTATTGAGATCAATTCGGCCGCTGCGTCGTCGGGTCGATCGCTCGCGCCGCCGCGCCGCCGCCTCATTTAATACAGTATACCCTACGTTTAGGAACATCGTAAGAAAAAAAAAAAACATTGTGCTCGTCGGACATATCGACACAACCTTCAAGCCTCGTACGATCCCCTGGTAGCGTCGCCGCTACAGCGCGGCCGACGACCAGCTGCACAGCGGCGACGCTAATCCGCGAAACCCTAGGCCTAATTGCGATTATACGAAAACGAATATAACCGCGTAGGTACAATAAAATCGCATACCCGCAGTGGGTACATGAGAATAAGAGCCGAGGCGGCGGCGCGCGGTGTGGGGGAGAGGGGCTCGGGTCGCGTGACGTCAGCCCGCCGCCCCGCCGCGCCGCGCCGCGCCCCGCTCCGCGCTCAGGTGACGTAGGAGACGGCGTCCTCGTTCTCGAGGAAGGTCTTCAGCCAGGGGGAGGGCGCCGCCCGCGCCGGGTCGCGCGCGCCGCGGCAGAGGGCGCACAGCAGGCGGGCGAGGCGCGCGAGGCGGCGGCATCAGACGAGGTGCGGCGCGTCGTCGAGCGACGCGTCCGAGCCGCGCGCCGGCCGCAGCTCGCGCTCCAGGTCCAGCGAGCGGCGCTCCGCCTCCAGCCGCGCCGCGCCCAGCGCCGCCGTGCGCCGCGGCGCCTCCAGGGATGATACCTACACACACACACGCACACACGCACATAAGCATACGTTACGTTATGATACAGATACGTATCACATATTATGTCGCAGACAACTTTTGGCATAGTAGATCACCATGCCTACCCGCTGATCGAGAGGTTCCGGGTGCGATTCCCGGTGGGGGTGGACTTCGTGTGATGAACATAGGGTTCCAATTTCCAATCTGGGCGTGTTTACATATCAATAGTATAATATATTATGTAATATTATGTAGTAAGTACCACGTTTGCTTGGTTTCCACGACACAAGCTTATGGCTTAGTGTGAGATCAAGTAGTTGTTTGTTTATTAAATAACCGCTGTTTTGTATTTGCATACCCTATGGCATATTCAGTAAGTTAGTTTAGGTTTGAAGTGTGACCAAGACACAGAGTCAAATACAACACTTAGATAATACGCCGTTCTCTTACCACGCCGTTATCAACCCAAAAACGATTTTTCATACTTCAAATAAAAGCGACCTGATAAGTAATTAGCACAAAAATGTAACAAGTCTGTATGGACTATCAAACGAGTAAGTGATTAGATATCTTCAGATAGAACAATCGACGCGAAGTTATTGCTAATCTGATAAGATTCGTCGTCTGTAAGATTCGACGTCGTCTAGCTATAGATGGGCAATTGCTGGGCTCATTTGATAGCGCCAAGTTTGAAATTCACACCAGCCCAGTGACACTCCATACAAATGAACTTATTCAAGTATACTAACACAAGTAATTGGCTGGCTTGTACAAGTGTACACGTGTTCTGCGTTCGTGACTATCGTAAGATTGACAGCGACCTGACAGTTACAGTTACAGTTACTGTCAGCTGTCCGTGAATAATTAATTGTCACATTTAGATTCTAAATTTGACAATCTTTCCTCGGTCCCTACCGGTCATTTTTGCGGGGTATGAGGAGCATGGACCAATAAAACTTGAGGAGGCATGAAACTGGTGGGAGGCGGAAGTGTCGCTTCTTTATATTATAATCTCATTAATCTCAATTTTTTGGCTTAAGACGTGCAGCCCTATTAATTAGGGTAGATATTCACCTTAGCGAGGCGACGGGCGGAGGGCGGGCGCTAGGAGGGCGCGGGCAGGTGCGGCAGCTTGGCGGCCGCCCAGTAGCGCGCGCCGCCCGCCCCCACGCCCACGCTCACGCCCACCCCGCCCACGCCCACGCCGCTACCGCTAGACGAGCCGCTCTCCTCTGACAACGCTGCTTGTAATTTTGCTTCTGAAATAACAACGATAATTATGTTCTGTTAAAACAATTTTCTTTCACGAATAATTCAAATAATTCAAATATCTAAATCACAGTGAGTTAAACTCGACATCTAAATCATAAATTTTTTGAGGAAAATTCGATAATATTGCAACAAGCGAATCTGCTGGAAGAAATTCTATTTATTGGAATAAGCATGACCCTTGTACATGATTACTTTTAAACAATTTCCTTTATTTTTATGTTGTCCTGGTGTGCATTAATTGTTATATTGTTCCTTTTTTCATAACAGATGGCGCTAATTTGACCTCTGTAAGGGCCTGTATCCACAATCCACATCAAGGTTTGACTATTGGCGCACTCACTGGCGACTTGCGACGCGTTGAATGTGACGGGGGTGCGCGCGAGCGGCGTCCGCAGCGAGCCGCCGCGCCCGCTGCTGCCCGCGCCGGCCGCCCCGCCGCCGCCCCCGCCCCCACCGCCAGCCTGGCGACAACGGATTATACACCTTGAGTACGTGAACGTAAAGTCTAAAACTAGTGGTCTTATAACCCCCTTATTCATGTCACCGTTATATTATGACGATACGGTTTGCAACGGAACGTCTAGCATTTTTTATGGACTATCTATCTGCATCAATACGTCATATAAAAAGAACAGAAGTAGGTTTACAGACCAACACGACTGGAACTTTTTTTTAACATTCCCAAATGTAAAACTCACATTTATTCTATTCCATTTAATCTACATTAACAAATACCTAATTATAACTTTACTATAAACTTTATAACTAGATACCAAAAATAGTCTAAAATTTTCGTCGAAGTATTAAAATCGAATTTTCAAATTTTTTTTTTCTTTTTCTATGATACTTATACGCTTCGTCAAATAAAGCAGGTTTTCTGGTCTGGCGAATATTTTATAAGCTTACAGATAAAATCGATAGGTACTATTAGTAGCAATGGGTAGATAGATATACGTTTTGATTCAAGAAAAAAGCATAGCTATTAAAAAGCGAGCACAGCCAGCGAGATGAAAGGAACTGCTAGCTAAAATATCTTTTATTCACATAAATTTTATAAATTAAAAATAAATAAATGCAAATAAATATAATTGTGCACGCACAGTCAACAAATTCGATATAAACCAAGCTTTTTGAAAGATCACTGAACCGATCCTACAAAGCCATTACCGTCTGCTGCACAGAAAGTTCGCATAATTTTTGTTCAAACTTAAAAGAAAATGCCTGTTTTACCACTGTCACAGAAGGGGAAGACTAGTACTACCTTTATTATTACTTATAGCTTAATAACTACATTCAAAATAAGTAAATACTTGTGACGAAAAGGGCGATATCCCACCCAAGATATACATACGAATAGAACAAGTATATACTTGTTCTATTTTGGTTTTCGATAATTTAAATTCAAATACCTACCTATGATATTTTTTTTGTTGTTCTATCTTTCTGTGACATATTACTAGCAAGATGTTTCTAAATTATTGCTTCGATTAATATTTATCTACCATATTATTATCTATCTATAGATGAATAAATTCATTATGGAATACCATAGAAAAGAAACATTAGACATAATAACAAATTTTGAGGGTAACAATAGGTGGTCTTATCGCTCTGAGCGATATCGACAGGGTAAGTTTTGATGTATGGGATAATCTCTGCAACTACTTTATTGATACGAAGCTACAGTATCCCTGAGGGACGTAGGATACATCCCATCCTGATACAAACAGTCCTCGAGGGAATTTTAAAATTGAAACAGCGGAGGGAACAGCTGTTATATTACATTCTAGGAGTTAGGCATAATAGCTAAATATCACGGAAAATCTACGTAATTAGCTCAGAGGAAGACTTCTAAGTTTGCGGCTAACCATAAGGCATGAACGAACGATTCTAGTTTAGCGAGTGGTAAAACAGCACCGGAAACATAAAATTAAGGGCACATTTTTCAATCCTCAAAACAAGTTTTAATTAAAGAGCACATGAAACTGTCAAACACAATTCTAATTTTAAATTTAAATTTTTTTTTTTCATTTATAAAATCAAACATGTTTTTTTTTAAGTTAAGTTATAAGTAAATAGCACGGAACAAAATATTTATAGATTGAAAAATGCGCCTGTAAAATTAAAAAAAAAGGAAGCAAAACCAATATAAACAAACCTATTTGTCAGTGCACTTAGTCTGCGCGTGCCGCTTGGCCGGGTGCGGGTGCGCGTGCGCTATACTAACGTGGTTGGCGGGCAGCTGCAGCGGCATGGGCAGCGGCAGCGCGGGCGGCGGCTCCTCGTCGTGCGGCGGCCGCGGCAGGCGCCGGCGCAGCCACGCGTGCCGCAGCGCCTGCGTCGGCGTCAGACGCTTCTCCGGGTCCCATTCCAGGCATCTGGAGCACAGCGACACTACATTAACCGCCGCACTCACGAGCCGGTTTAATGATTACTTAATTTTATGTACCTAATGATTTTTAAAACAAGATTGCCGCAATCAGAGACGTTCATTAAATCAATAGTAAATTGGCATTTAACTTAATTATTTACTAAACTACTCTGAGTGCGGCCATAAATGGAGAAGCAACGTTAGGCGAGGATGTGGGCATCGAAAATAACACTTTCGTCAAGTAGATATAACGTGTACGTTAAACTTTACCACCATTGCAATAGGATTCAACGACTGTTAAAAGCGCCACCGTTGAAAAGAAAAACATGAGCAAGTAAGTGCTCAACTTCTTTGAAATCAGCCAATCAAAAGTTTATCAGTGATATGAGTAAAAATGCAATAAAAGGTGAGCAAAATTATCTTGAGTAGTTGAGTAGTTCTTCCAGTCTCTTTCGGCAGAGCATTTGGTTTAGATTAGGCCGAGATTGGACCATTTGCGAATTGGACCATTTGCTAATTGGACGGTTTGCGAATTGGACATTTTAAACCCTCTGGACCATTTGCGAATTGGACCATTTGCGCCTAAACGAGATTAATGTCTGTTTGTTTTTCTCGTGTGTTGTGACTTGTGGAGTAAATGTATAACTGAAGAAGTGTAATAAACGATAACAACCGACAGCTTTTTGAAATCTATAACAAATATTGCAATTAGTAGAGTATTAAGGATGATTCCCCGGCCGTGCCCCGGCCGAGGCACGTCCGGGGCACGGCCCGGCCACGGCATGGTGTAACGTGTATCATTTTATTTATTTATTTATTTAGAACTTTATTGCACATTTATGTATAAAAGGCGGACTTAATGCCTAAGGCATTTTCTACCAGTCAACCTTTTGGCTAGGGTATAGTTATTTAATAGGGGATAGATAGATAGAATCATCTTTTAAGAGTGACATTTGCGTACCTTCGAATGAAATCAATGAAAAATTTGTCCTGGCAGCCTTTGAGCGCGGTCACAAAACTCTTGGAACCGGGCGGACCACGCTGCTTCCCTCTCCTAGATATGCCTGGAATAAAGCGTTTTGTAACAATTAATACACTTGATTATCCAAATATAATAAATAATAGCTTTTTAGCTAAAAGTTGATTATAAATTCATCCGATTTTAACCAAATATAAACAAATAAGACAACGCTGGAAATAAACATTTTAAATATGAATTGTTATGCTCCTTGGTAAAACGCCGATCCCGTCTTGTTTCAAATAAAGAAACAGGTTATATTCTAGGATTTTTGGTAATTAAGGTGAAATCAACTATAAACTTCTAATTTCCTCCGTAAGCGTTCGTGAAAAAATTACATACAAACAAACTAATAAGTGAACAGAGAACTTACATTTAAAAATTACGGATGGTTGTTTTAGCGCGAAGGTGACACACAAAACAATTACTTACACAAAATATTATATTCGTGGAAAAATGATATAAGTGGAAGCCATAGACAGAAACGTTGGTCCCGGGGTTGATATTTTAGATTTTAAACTAATGAATGACACCAAACTACGAAGAAATAATACTAATACAGCACTCGATTTGTGAATAGATAAAAGACATTATTATGAAAAGTGAATGAAAACTTCAATAGACAATTTTACACTACAATTTACAATTTCTACTATCTACTATGTATGATATAACAGTAGGTACAAATTCCTTCCCACGCAAAAAGATTCAAGGTAATATTGCCTGAACCTACTGACTACTGAGGTTTCATAACAATACTGTAGCCTGGATAAACAAACAGAATACAGTTTACTATTGACGCATTTTTGTAGTGTCGTCAAAGAAAATAAATCAACTAGAATCGTAGATATTTTTACTAAAGATTGTTTAAACGTTGAAAGATCATTAAATAATACAATTTGTTATAGCATTAATAAAAATTCAACATTCACTAGAAGTCATAAACAAGAAATAAAATACGAGCGTGTACAAATATGTTGGCGTATTTACTAGCAGTCAATAGGAATTGGAATATTTAAAATTCCTTAGTTTTCGCCGGCACAATGTAAACAAAACAAATTAAAATGTTCTATTGTGATGAGTAATTACAAAAACTACAGGAAATATGACACGGGAATTACAGCGATGGTGACGTTATGATCATCGGAGAGATTACGCACTACATTTGGCAGGGGACCAAGACCGCACAGACAGACGCCCCGTCAGCAGAAAAAAAAAATAGATCCGTACTAATGAACTCATCTCACGAGTTGCTTGAGACGCTCTCAAGTCATCGTCTTCTTTATTCACCAGCATTGCATATGACCGGCTCTTTAGTCGTGATTTATTAATACGGGACATAATCTGTAGACAGAATCATCCGTGTCGCGACGTCTGATTAACACAATGAATCAGCTTCGACGATTCGTGAAAGACCTCGTTGGACGCTCGATTGGAATTGAATTGATTCCTCCAATCCAACATAATCCTACATGGGTACTAAGCTTATTGTGTTTACGATAAAAGTAGAGTTTTTTAACAGATAGCGATTACCGTATAATTAAGATTGATTAACAAAATTTGTATCTAATTTGGAGGATAAGGCAAGTTGCTCAGGAACCTTCATATTGATATGCAGCTTGAAAAGGGAAGTCATTAAAATAAAAGTTTTATCAAACGAGATAAAACTAAATAGGAGCCACGTTCGTTTCGATTTTTTACAAGATTTGATTTTAAAATACGTATATAATACTGACGGTTATAAAAGATTATTCCAAAAAAAAACTAAATTATCAATTACTGATAGATTCATAAATCTAGAAACGATAAAGTCAAGTTTATACTTATATTGATGACCCTTTGAACTTATTAATGGATATTTATAGAGAATGGTCAATAAATTCAAATGACTGACTCTGGTTGTTAACGAGGCAAAAGACGCTGTTATAGAAGCGTAGCAAATGGAGAACTTATGCACTACCCTTCAAACGTGAGTCTGCATACGGCTCACGCCATAAATAGGGAAGAAAAAAAATTTTAACACTTTATAAATGTATGACATTAGACTTGATGTTAATATGATTTACCTAAAGGGTATCGCAATTTACGAATTCACTACAAGAATCTTAAAAATTTATGAATCAGAACACTCGAGCGTTCAACCACGTAGACAATGTTGATGTGTCACATAAAAATGCGGGACAGCCGCCTAAACTGCGTGACAATGCAATATATTTATAGATATGAGATCAATAGCAGTAACTTTGGTGAGTAGAGAGTGTTTTCAATGTCACGCCTGTGATATAGCAGATGTGTCGCTCGCTGACTCTGCACTAGAATTCCAAGTATTATGAATGTCATAGACTACCGTCACAGGTCACTAGACTAGACTAATGCATCGTTCGCTACTGCTCTTGAGTTACGGCTACTACTCAAAATACATTATGACAGCGTTGACAATTTACGTTGCAACTGCACGTTCTAGTTCTTCTGGCAGTGGATAACATAGGAATGGGCATGATAACTAAATCTTAATTTTTAGTCCGTCTTGTAGATTAATAAAAAATAATGGACACGTACATTTCCTTTTTTTAAGAAATAAAAAAATAACGGAGACTATACATTAAGTTGAAATTCCGTGTGACGTCACACCTAGGTACACTTTATGCTTAGTTTTGACGTTGCGACCGTTACGATAGTAACATTTAATATCATTGTCGCGACCTCCCACTCCTAACCTTAAATGCGTTTTATCTAAGTAAGTATTTTTTCAATAATTCGAAATAACAAAAAACACGTGTCGATTATATTTTTACTATCTAACTGACTCATAGAATTTTGATTTTTGAACCTATTCAAAAAAATTTAAACCAAATAGAAGAATCAGAGGTCTCACCTCCACTGAGGACAGTGGTGCCATCAGCCAGCGTGGTAGCAGTGCAGTATCGTGGCAACCCCTTGCTGCTGATGAAGTTCTTCGCTCTTTTCCCTTGCTCGATAAGCTTCTGCGGGGGCATGCCCAGAAGCTCGATGATGCACGCCATCTGATCCGCCTCGTCTTCACCCGGCAGCAATGGATAACCTGGAATCGTTTGATAAGGGCTATTAGCATTTTGACCAGTTTGCTTATCTCTTCTTAAGGATATCGGAAAAAATTAAAATAGCTACTTGAATTACGGTATTCATCAAACAACAAAACCTGCTGTACGGAATAACTCGTAAATCTCAAAAGAGTCGTGAAAGTTTTGTGAATACATCCGTCGTACTCGTATTTAAGAACACATCTAAATTTAGGCGTATAGCGACCTTCGGCTGAGCAAGTTTAATGTGAATGAGATGTTTATTTTGGTTTGTTAACACGTGCGCCCATAGCATAGCTTCATACTCCACTATCAGGTGGATATGCATATGCGAGCTACAAAACATTGTAACCGACTGCAGTAGACACGTTCTGGGAAAAGGGCAACAGGTTCCGGAAATTTAATTTCCCAAAAGATACAGAACAGAATATAACAGTTGAATTCGCCTTAGAGTCGATTTTTCAATCCTCGGGTAAGAACTATCCCGAGAATAACATACCTACAACAAATGTACCATCGAAAGTGGTACATTTGTTGGATGGATTAATTATCAGACAAATAAGAAATGTGTCGATGGAAAAATCAGCTCTTAGCTGCACCGATCGTGGTTTCAAAGTTAATGGTTGAGGGTCCACATTGAGATCGCGGTTGAGGTATGATTAAATTAAGGGCGATATACTAGACAAATAGAGATTTAAAAAAACTTTGCCCATTATTATAGTAATAGTTATACAATATACGTACATATAAGATCACCTTTCCAACGAGTAAATTTATTTTCGCCAACCAGTAATTTTTTGTTTATTGTTAAAGCTGCACTTCAAAAGCACTATGTGGCTACTCACAATAATTAATCAATGTACGTGTATAGATGGTTTACTGGTGTATATATTGGGTATCTTGTATGTATGGCATACATAATGTAGGTATGTGTAGCAATTTGCTGTATTATGTTAAAGCAATCTATGTAGCCTCTAGCATAAAGCCGCCATTTGCTTTGTCCTTTACTAGCTGTCCCCCGCGGTTTCACCCGCTGTAATTTTAGAGTTCTGCGGGAATTCCAGGATAAAACATTTGTTTATATATTTACTCAGATTATAGTTTTTCTCATTTTAAGTGAATAATAATTATGTAATTTGTTATGAGAAATAAATAATCAAAACGTAAACCTAAACATTTAATAAACCCCTCTTGAATCACTCTGGCTATTGGTAAAAACAGTATGAAAATCTGTTCGGTAGTTTTTGAGTTTATCGCGAACAGATAGACAGAGAGACGTGGCGGAGGACATTGTTTCATAATAGGTAATACATGTAGGTAGTGATTTGAATTTGGACAAGCAGTATCGGCTATCTCTCACCCGTGAGCAGCTCGGCGAGGATGCAGCCCAGCGACCACATGTCGATGGGCATGCCGTAACGCGCGCCCATCATCACCTCGGGCGCGCGGTAGAACCTCGACTGGATGTACGTGTAGACGCGCTGGTGCTCGTAGCACGAGCTCCCGAAATCTATCACCTGGAAACAGGGAGACTACTTTTAGCCACTCGTAAATAAGGCACTGGTCGACCGCAGAAATGGCCCTAATTGAAAGTATACTTGAAAGCAGGGTTGACAGCTAGATGCCCAGGACCCATCGGGATTTCCCGGAACGAATGTCACTAATCGCTTGGATTGACTGGTCCCAAATTCATAAAAATTCTGGATGTACGTAGCCAATATCTAATGGTCACAAATTAACTTCAGCTGCCAGAAATAAAGATAAAGAGGGTGAATCAATGATATATATAGAATGTCTTTGGGGTGAACAAAGATTAATAATTATGTTTAACAAAAGAATATTAAGTAATATTATTTTTCCACACGTAACCTCCTTTTGGAGACTATATCGTGTAATTTTTTTAGCTTCAAAAAAAAAGTAATTCTATTTTGATTCTGAAATGGACTCATTCATCAAGGAATCTATGCCTGCAGATCTGGTACCTTACTCGAAAAGATAATATTATGTAATTTTTACAATCGATCTTTAACCAATGGTAATACAGAACGGTAGTACGGTTTTTATTATGACGTCATTATGGCAATGGCCATCAGGGCAATTATGTAACTTTTGTTGCTATACATATATTATGTCAGTTTTAATCAGAAAAATAGCGATGCTTAAATTAATTAATCATGTTTAGGCAGCTTCAACTTTTAAAGTATGTTTATTTTGATTGAATGCAAGATATTGTAAGTGTCAAAACGTGAATATTGTAATCGCAAAACCGCCATGTTTTTGATTGCAACCGAAAAATGATAGAAACAAAAGTTACATAATAGCCCCTCAGTGCAGTTTCTAAATTGTGGGGGATTAAGGACGATAGTGCAAGATTGATAGAGCATGTTACGTAATAATAAAGCCTTAAGTTAGGCCTCAGAGGGTATTCTTATCCATGCCTTTGTAGGAAGTCCTTTAGACGTGCTGGATCAACGAGATTAACATTATTAATGTTTAAATTTACATCCAAAAGAATAATTTTCAAATTGCTAAACTATTTCAATATACATAACAAAATATTAACCACAATCGGTTCTACGTAACAGTATTATTATTGCCTTCATTATTTTACTAAACATGTATTTTTAATTGTTTCAATTGTTTGTTGTGTCACTAATTGGTTTATTTTAACAACTATAGTAAAATTATTAAATATGCATTTATTTTAATCCACCATAACAACAACATTAAGTTACCATGTAAACCTCATCCAGGAAGGTTTGTTTGAGGTTAGGTAATTTTGTAAGCATTATAATGGTTTATATTTATTTTAATCTTTTATGTGCATATTATACAATAATAAAAATAAATTTGCGTATATCCAATACAAAATACTGATTCAAAATAAATTGCCAAACAATTTAAGATTTTTGCTTTCTCGATTATTCGACACGTAAAAAATACTTGAGAGAGTTGAATTAAACTAGATACATCACTTGTGTCCTGGGTCAACAAAGAATTTTTCTTTACGGTAAAACTATAAGTTCTCGAGGGAATCCCAAAATTCGCGCGGGTACAACTATGTAGCTACTTCTCAACAAAACTTCAGAAATGGGATAACGCGGATCTTAGCATTATACTGTCTAGACTAGAACATCAAACGAAATTATAATATAAAATGTGCATTTCTTCATCGTTCATATTGAAATGTTTGTGAGTACATTGATTTGATTCGTTATAATATTTTAGAAATGAAAATAAAAAACCAAAGTTTTAAAATATCGACATGCTACAAACACCGCACACCTGTTAAAAAGTATCCATTGTAACTGCTGATAAAATGAGTATAAAAGTTTATTTCTTTAACTTTATTTATAGTATATTTTGTTAAAAAATGTAATTAAACATTTGTTTCGCATCGTTTAGTGTAAACAATAGCGTATACACGTAGTTTCAACATGGGTTTTTGCCTACGCAAGTGGGTATATTTGGTGCGGTCCTGTTAGCCGTCTACGGGTTATAGATCACGCAATAACATTAAAACTATAATTATTTTGTTTATAGTATTTTTTGTAAGAATATCAACAGTCTACATTATTTAAGTATTTTGTATCTTTGCAAAGTTCGAATGGATAACTTTAAAGTTGCAATAAATTTGCATGATTCAAAAACAATGAAAAATTGATTGATGTACCTAAGCTTATAATAACACTGTTCATGAGGTGGTGGTAGACTGATTGCACTTATAAAGTGCATATTGACGCACGCGCAGCGCCGTGATTGATCGTATCACGCATGCGCAATGCCCGCTGCACTGCGCTTGCGGTGATCGGAACCTATCTAATAAACGGCCCATTGTTTAACTGTCAACATAAGCAAATTGGGTTCTCAAACCACATTATTGATGTTCAATAAAGAGACATTCAATTCAGAACACAGAATCACGTAAAAAATATTATATCCCTACTAATATTATAAATGAGAAAGTAACTCTGTCTTTCTGTCTGTCTGTGTCTGTCACGCTTTCACGCCTTAATGGCTCAACCGATCATCATGAAATTTTGTATACACGATGTCAGGGGTACAGAGAAGGACATTGTTGGCGGCGTTAGTCCTTAACTATGGATGCGCAGGATCCTAACGCCTAAGAAGTGAATAAACTGTGTGGACTAAAGGTATAATGATGAAATAAAAACGATAGTACAACAATTTGAGAGGCGACCAGAATAGATCGTGCTACCAGAAGTATATATGAGGTAGTTACAAAAACGGCTTCTTGTGTCAATTCGATGTCCTTGCAACCGCCCATAGTGTCACCGCTCCTGACGTCGATGACAGCGGCTAATCGGTGTCGCGTCCAGACATAGGCTACTTTTTATCCCGGAATTCCCGCGGGAACTCCGAAATTAACGCGGGTAACACCGCGGGAAACAGCTAGTACTAAATATTTGTTCAAAATACAAAATAAATAGATACACAATAACTTAGTATCAAGAGGAAGGAAACAGCGTGATATTCACTAAATGAACTCGTGTTCAAGCAGTTGTTGTGGTATGGTATCTATTAAAGTAGGTACCTACTATAGGCATTTAAATTGCTTTAAAAAGATGTTTAAAAATAAATTATTTAAAAACCAAAAGCTTAAACATTACGTTACGTTGTTATCTGGTATTTAGAATATCGATTTTAAATATATAATTTTTTTAGTGAAATTGTCGGGTGCATAGTCTAACAACAGTATTATAGCAAAACAAAATACGATAAAGAGAAAAAAGCGTCTAATTATCTCAAACTGTCGCAAGCAATTACAGCTATGACCGGCTGTTACTTAAAAACAAATGGCCAGCCCAGAGAGTTCTTCATAATAAATCAAACAAAACCACCAGACAGCGGCTGATTCTAAGAAGCGCCGGCGTCACTGGCAGCAACCCAGATCGTCGGATGATCTATTAGTTCTTCCGATGATTTCCATCACCACGTAACCGTTTTCTATCTTTGAAAATATTACGCAAAATACCTACTACTCATACTCGATATCGCAAAGTATTTTTTTTTTTGTTAAATTGAACAAGCCGCTACAACTTCCTAGATACTGATAGGTATACTGTTTTGAGTAGTTTAACAATGATTTGATAGATGTATTTACATTTTTATTATTATTTATCATTTAAAATTAAGAAACCCTGAGTCAGCGATAATTTCTTTACAGGTTTATTAATGATAATAATATTACTTTTATTTCGGATCAAGCATTATTAATCGTCACGTTTAATTTTTATCTTAATTTCAACCCAGACCAAATAAAAACTAAAGACGGAACGTCTCGAAGCCGGTTGCGTATGCATGTGGTGCTTAGGAAAGTGCCACAACGATTCCCGGGTATGGTGTCTTTTTCCTGTAAGTGTGTGCGTGTTTCTGTGTACGTGCACGGCGTGGTGTCTTTTTCCTGGCTTCACTTGTTTGTTCTAAGCGTTCCGTATTTAGTTTTTATTTGGTCTGAGAATTTCAATAGATATTTTCTCACAATCTGCTGTTTTCAATTTTTTATACCTTAATATAATATTACTACTCATTCCGAGCTTACGAATAATTAAATAAAAAATAAAAGTAATTCTTTATAAAATTTCTGCGTAGGTTTTTTTTAAATTTACTTTGATTTTAATGTTTTTATTTAATTCTATTAATAGAGTAGGTATAATAAATAAAACAGCCGCACAGTAGGAAATTTGTATCGAAATTCGTAATATAATTGAAAACTAACCACGAACCTTGTAATTCTTAGTATTAATTTTTGGCAAAGCACTAAGCCCTAATTAGCAAAAAAAGTCGATTTTAAGATGACGGTTCTAAGAACCTTAGACAGCTCCGCTCGTTCCAAAGTGTGATGAAATTTATAAAACAAAAATACATCAACTTTGCACTATTAAGACTTGTGTTCATCAGTCATTTATTTTTGATTAATTTATTATTATTTGGACGACTTACGACAAATTAATTGATATTTAAAGAGAAATTTATAATAGAACTTATGTGTAACTAATTTACTTCTTCCACCGTACAATTAGAAAGAGGTGAGAGTTCAATAAGTGAAGAAAGTATAAAGAAACAATACCTTTATACCATACATTTATACTATGTTTGGTGCTTAAACGTCTGTTTTCGCATTCCAAAAACTGCTCTAATTCCATAACTAGTTAGTACGTCAATGTGAGATTTATTGCGGTTATGTGTTGTGACGTCACGGGACACATGTTCCGCGTGTCGCACGACTAGCACGTGAAACGGAACGTGAATTTAATCAAGTTATGAATGTTATGTATAACGAAACGCGCTCGATCTTTTGAAATGGTTTGAAATGCCTATTGTTTGCTTCATTTGCGTAGCGTTCAGCTAACATACACAACATAAGCCACGGTCTTTAGAATTGTTTGTAACCAATACATAATCCTTACTAGAGATCCTTATAATTGCGAAAGTGAGTTTGTTTGTTAGGTTTTCACGCCAACGGCTCAACCGCTCATGATGTAATTTCAGGTACATGTTGTCAGGGGTACACAGAAGAACATAACTTACTTTTATCCCAGTATTCCCGCGGGAACTCCCTAAATACCGCAGGTGAAACCGCGGGGCATAGCTAGTAATAAATATAATAAATTCATCAACTAAATATAAAGTTTCGTCTATCTCATGTATCTCACCTTAACAATTGGTTCATTTGTTACTTATTCGCACCTAATTGCTGAATCGATCGATTTCAGAACTAAGTTAGTTTCGTATATTGTATGTACTGACTTACGATGGATCATTTGATGCGTGGAAAAATCTAAGAAACTTTGTGTTGCACTGTCGTGCTTTTATTGCCTTCTTTCTTTCTTTCAACATGTTTCAGTTTATAAAACGACATTATTAACAACTCGTAAGCAAATTTGAACGGCCTTTTTTTCTTTTCTTTGTTTTAACGAATCATTTGCATATTATGAAGTTGAAATATTAAATCACTCGAGTCGAACAAACATTGAAAGCGTCCGTCGCCGCGCCACTCGTAGTTGAAACGCAGCAAACGAAACTTTCAAGAAGTAACTACATATTATATTACGCGGTACAAAATATTTACATTTGTTTGGGTTTAAAATATGTACTTTACACTCGCATCCACAACCATGAGTTAAGTGTTTGCCGTACAATGTAACACTACTAAAACTTGATGTAACAACACCCCACCATATAAACCACGGTACGGATTGCAAGTCTTAGGGACTTGTTACGAACTTTTAATATGCGCGTGTGCAAAGGTCTGTGTCTTTAAAGGTTCTCTATGCTAATATACGCTGTTTCCTCTTGGTACAACCTAATACTAAACAAATAAAACTAATTAACAGATTTTAAAAAATAATTTTACTCACTTACTCAACCTTATCCCGGAATTCCTACGGGAACTCCGAAATGAAACCGTGGGGAATCGAGTAATAGAAAACATTTTCACAGCTAATTAAGCACACAGTAATGAAGTATGACGTTATTGCTTACTTATATATTAGGTAGGTACTGTAGTGATTTTGTTGCTGATAGTTTTGTCGATGTACCTTCACAAACACAAGCAGACGCTCTATGTAGTTTTACATGTTAATGACGTTTCCGATTTACAACTACATATTATTTATATCGTATATTCCTTTGTTAAAGTTTATAATCTCGGTTCTTAGTAACACTATACGTGCTTTGTACCTATGAGCGATTGTTTTGATAGTTTCTAAATAATTTGTAATCTGAAAATATAGTGTAGGTGCTGTACATAAATTACATATTTCCGCGTAGCATAAATATTTTAAAGAAACTATTAATGATTCAGGAATTTCTTTGATAGCACCGATGTATGGTCCAGGTCCATGCACCAACCCAAACTCAGGGTAAACACAAATGTTCATTACATAAACATATACATCCTGACGCCGGAATCGAACTCGCTACACCTGGTGCAGTGATCAGGTTCGCTAACCAATAGCTAGCTAGACCAACGGTGCTGCCTGCTGGCAACATTACCGATATTGCTCGCCTGAGTCGGCTACCTTTCACTTCCTTATAGCTTATAGATGCGCGAGAACGATACATTCGGATTTATAGCACATGCACTCAGCAAAAGAAAAATAAGTACGACTACGTAAAGAAGCAACATTCTCTACTCAGTGCACACAGGCCGCCCGCCCGCAGTCTGTAGTATAGTATGGCATTAAATCGGTAAGCTTACCTACTCGCAGAGTGTCGCGGATGTGCCAAAGGCAGACTGCCCGAGCCTTTTACCAGTGGGTATTGATTGCCTGGTTACACACAACAACAGAGGTTAAGCTAGTTTTGTTTCTTTTTTCTCTTGTGGACTTTCAATTACGAATCTTCGATTCTCGCAAAAAACTCGAAAAGCTTTTTTTTATGATCTGATTCAAAATTATGATAGTTGAGGCGTGTCAACGACACAGTAGGTAACGCTCTTTAAAATCATATTACCTATCTAGTGAGATTTTGCATTTAAATAGATGTCGACGATGTCGAGATGTGTTATTTATTACAATAAATTCAAAGTATTGTTATTCTACATAATTAACCAGACTAGGTACACAGTAAATATTCGTAATTTGTATCTTATCAACTATAAAATTATTATTTTAAATTCGCAAATTTCCTAGGTCAAAGAATGTCGACAAATAAAATCCAGACAACTGTTTCAAATCAGATGGCGTAAAATAATTATATTCCTTATCTAGTATTTTGTTAGTGACATGCTTTGTGCGCATATCTATATAATTTTCTTTGAGTCCTACATCATGGGCTATCTTAGCTTTTATCGCATATCTACATGCAATAAATTATTCGTTTTATATTAACATTTAACGAACAATAAGTTTTCAGTATACCTATGTTTAGATATTATGCAAAAAAAGAAATTTAATTGTTCTCATTCTGTTGATTTTTCATTAATTTTCGATGGCGAGACCATAAAATATATTGTAGCTATGAGACAAATGATGCAATTTGCAGTAAGTAGATGTTCTTACAAAGAACATGATTACACAGCACCATCAATTCATGTCGGAACAATACCATCGTTTTTTTACGGCAAAAATAATTGCTAAACAATAGTGAAAGGTACATAATATTGTATGAGATTTACGCTAGTTACGCGTGTAAAATCGAGATTTTTAGACAAACCAAATTATTCATGGTCATAATTAAAATTAATCAAGTCCGCAACTGAATACGACGGAACACGATCTGTAAATATTATGTTATATTACGTAAAATAAACTGTTCCGTTTTCAATGTTTATTTATTGAGGCATCTTCAAACAAAAACTTGTGAGGATCGATGCGCGTGCGACCTTCACCGAGTGTGTTGCAACTTGCAGGTGATATTATGTGATACGGATGCGAAGCGAAGCGACAATGGACATGAATTAACATAAAGCTTAATTCACACCTGGCGAGTGCTGCCGCTTCATTCGGCCTGGGCAAGGTCTTCTCGTCAGAGCGGTTTTGACAATCATGATTGACTAATATACATATGTATACATATAATACATGGTGAAAATCAGGAACGTTCCTTCATTACAAAGGCGTGCTTTTGATAAAATCTGAAGGTTAGTGGCGTTATAAATTCACTGATCCAGCTGAAAGCTATCCCTTCTTTGCCTCGTCTCTTCTTCTTGTTTATGAAATGTGACAACAGAGGTCTTAGGTTGTAAGAAGTAGGCGTAATATTTTTGCCAGTATCAGTATGAAGAAACAATGAAATGAACGGTTATGACCATGTTATGACGCCGTTTAATTTTTAGACAGACTGGAGCACTTCGCTATTAGTGCATTGAACATTATGTTCTATTGCCGAACGAAAAAAAGAGTAAGTCTTTAAGTCACGAAATCTTGACTCTCCTACGCTTATTATAAAATTTTAGTAACTAACAACAAAGATACGGCTAAGGGATTAATTATATCGTAACATAGCGGTGTGTCATGGCAGTATTGTTACGATAAAGGTCAAAAATAAAAAGAATATAATGTGATAGGTCAGTGGTCGGCAACCCGTGGCTTGCGACAGTCGCGAGCCGCGTGCGGCTTTCTGACTCCTTGGCTGCGGCTCTTCCGCGAAATATTACTCCTTTCTCCGTAATAATGTCTCCCACTAAAGCTTTTTATCTTTCTTCTTCTTTAAAAAAAATTACTCTTTGAATAAATTTCAATTGAGTATTGTCTTTATTTGGCTCTTGGACGACAAGGTTGCCGATTACTGCGATAGGTCATCAAGGTAAAGAATTTAGGTTACGTTTCGGTCATTCGGATGACTATCTTAATCTAATGGCTGTGATAAACACCAACTGAGACTGAAGTGACACGCAGCATGCAAGTATAAGTTCTAACAAAATACAATAAAAAAAACATGAAATTTGGTTTTAAAAAACAGCATCCTTCTGCAAATTTTTGTAAAACCGCATCATAATTCATTGAGTAATTTAGATTATATAAAGGTACCTATACAGCGACAACAGACGCGAATAGATTTTTATACTAAGCGTCAAAAATAATCAGTATGAACCTACATATTATGTGTTTAGAACGGTTAATTAGTAATGACAATCAGGTATAAGTTTCTTATTTATTCAAGAATAAATCTGGCCTGGTTGTGGAAGGTCAGAAGGGAATTGAATACGAGGTCGGAGATCGACCTACCGGATGATATCTCTAGACATCAAAAACATGCTATATTTTTAATATAATGAAAATGTTTAACGCATGAAATAAATATGCATATTTCATTTCACTCTTGCATGAAGCTTTACAACTGTAAATATTTAAAACTAGTTATTCTCAGTGGTTTCAACCGTGTTAATCTCGGTCCTCGGAGTTCTCGGGGGGATTCCGGGATACCTAAATACGAAATGTAACCTAAGTCCTTTTCTGTACCCCTAACAACGTGTATCCAAAATTTCATGATGGTCAGTTAAGTAGTATGAGCGATAAAAGGCAACAGAAAGACAGACATATGTAGTTACTTTCGCAGTTTTAATATTTTTTATGGGTAATGTAATGTTACATTTCTTTACCTAGCACCTAGCTAGGTATTTCTGAATAATGAAAAGTGTAATTTACACAAATGAGATAGCAGGCATCGTATTAATCTTGGCGTTTTGCATCGCTTTTTTCTCGCGAGTTAGAAATTGCGAAATAACAGACATAAATTTATAATCAGGCTATTGCAAAGTTTATTTAAACACAGAAACCAGGTCAAGAAAATCAAAAAACATCATCTAACCGCCAAGATAACCTTCGAAATGATCTGAGTAGCTGTATCTATCTATGTAGTTAAAAATGTCGACTCGTTAGAACTTAATAAATATTAAATATCAATTGAAAATGTGTTGTTTCGCAGAGGATTCTATGATGCTATCAGCGATAAAGTTTAGATTCCTATGCAAACAAACACATGATGTTCACGTGCAATCGTTAGTTTATGTATCTTTGGACAGATGTAGGCTGTGCCCCAGATACAATCGTGTAATGTCACAATACGTAATTAAGATGCTTCCCGGGAGACCGGAGCGGAGACGAAAGAAGAAAAATCAAAAGTAAAAAAAAAAACACGTGACTGCTGTCGAATTTTTGTAGAAAGCACCACCACTGTGACAGGGTATTCTTCGACTGTGAGGGTATTCTTCGAATGTCATCAGTTTATTTGTGTTCTATCAGTATAGGTACCAAGGTGATTTCAATTTTTGAAACTTTAGCCATACTTTAGCCATACTACATGTACGCCGATTTAGAAACGCTGAAATACAATTATCAAATCTATAACATAATACACATAGGTGAAATAAAACTCAAATTAACTACAAGAAAGATACTTTACTTTAGATTTCAACACAAAAAATCCTAATTTACTTTCACGATTGCTTTAATTCTATGCTAGGGCAACCGTCATATAAACAATTTATCGGAAAAAAAAATACTGCAACAGATACCGGTTTCTATTCAATTCCCAGAATGTATAGAATGACCGATTTTAGATTCTTTTATAAATTACAATTATTATCTTTTATTTATAATTATGTATTATTTTATATCTATAGCGTCGTCAGTCGGAGTCAGGCGTCATATCATTCATGCAATGCTGTATGTTCGAAATAATTATTGCATTTCACGCATTGGTGGGTAAAAAATATTTTTTTTGTAACTTGATGACTAAAAACTCCTGATTAAACAAAAGAACCAAACAGAACGGTTGAAACCGAAACGATAAAGGTGGTTAATGTCGAAAAATGACGACAGTAAAAATTTCATCTGAACTGAGGAGTACGACTGCTGATGCTGCGATTTTATCAATTTTATGGCGAAGTCGATCGCCTAATAAGAGCACACGTTTCATACTATGGGTTTCACTCCGCCATTGGTAGATCAATCATCATCAATTCCAAGCTACTAAAATCGATCCACGCCACGGGTAAGTACATCGAGAAGACATACTTCTAAAACTCTATACTAATATTATAAAAATATTTAATTTTTGTATGTTTGTTTGTTTATAATGGATGAACTTAAAAACTACTGAACCGTTTTAAAAAGTTCTTTAACTTATTCTTATTTCAGTTTCATTTACAGTATTCCTGTGTAACATAGGGCACTTTTTATCTCGGAATTTCCACGGGAACTCCGAAATTAACGCGAGTGAGACCGGGATCGTCTAATAAAGTAAAGGCTTGTTTAAATAGTTGTTTATAATAAATAGGTAACAATAAAAGCATTCTAAAAGCAGAGTATTTACTAGAATAATCTCAACTACACAAAATAATATTATAAGCAAAACTCACCGCACAGTACCAGGTTTCCGACCGGCCTAATTTCTTCGGTCGGATCATACTACCAGTGGGAAATGGCATGTTTTCGAGTCTAAAAGTATAATATAGCTACCCACCTGGTAGGTAGGTATACCTATAAGTATTGTGTGCACTTTACCTAGATTTTTCAACAAAGATTTCTTTCACCACATTAACTTTATTACACAGAATTTATGCTCTACATTTACATACGTTATAGAGAGTTCATTACATATTCATCTAGGTGATTGCTGACGGGCAACAAACATCGCATATCTCAAAAATGATTTGCACGGTGATTCGAGTTGAAAGAGCGTTTTTCCATTTAAACTAAAGTGGGACTTGTTAATGCGGCTATTATGTTGAAAACTCATGACTTTCTGGCCTCGAGCTTTGATGTGCCGATGCGGGTATTAAAAAAAAAACCACCGCCGCATTTATTAGTCTCGCATAGGTGGGACATGCGTGACCAATGTTAATACGGTGCCCTAGTTGGTGAAGTGGTATTTGTATCGTTAACTGGAGTTTTATAAATTTCTAGGAAAACTTTTTTTCGATTTGTTTATACCAGTTGATTTTGATGGCGATTCAATTCGCCAAGGTAATCAATAGTTTTGCTAATATACAGATTTGATTAGATCACTCTGCTGAATGGTTTTAGAAAGACATACAGCTATAATTGCGAGCGATAAAGTCGGCCTAACTTTCATAGTCCTCGAGCCTAGAGTAACGGGTGCGGGTCGATTTCATTGCTTGCGAGTAATCTATTCTTATTTAATAATAATTATTTATTACTATAATAATGTGTTTGTTATTTCACACTTTCACTGAGCGAGACGCACGTGCGACGCAATTTTCGAAACATGTTTAAAACATTTAAAACTGCGTCATTACACAACTAGCTTTCATTCTTTTCATATTGTCTTTATTTTGACTTTTTATGTGGTAAATAAGATACCTACTTGGGCGAATTTTGATATCTTTTGTAATTTATGAGGCTATAAATTACCACCACAAATCCGTATTAGGCATTAAGCAATCAGCTCATCCGAAGTGGTCACAAAATATTATAGTTTCTCGGTCTCTGCTCACTTGGAGAGTTAAATTTTTAATTACCACCTATTAAAATTCAATAATTTATGATCATCATTCTAGCTCATTATTTACGATCATGATATAAAACGTTCAATTTATTATTTGGACGGTAACGCATCAATCAAATACGAATTTGTTTGTACGGCGTTATTGAATTACAAAAATGTCCTGACGTCTTCAATATGGATGCGATCGGCAAATGGGCATGTTGCCTATTTTTTTAAGTCCGTCTTGTAGATTAATAAAAAATATTGGACACGTATTTTTTATTTTTTTACGTAATCAAAAAATAACGGCGATACATTGAGTTGAAATGTCGCGTGACGTCACTATTCGGACAGTTTGTATGGCGGTTTTAGCGGTTAGTGACGTCACGATCCCCTCACCCTAAACTTTAATGCGCTTTATCTCTGTATATTTTAATTTATTTGAAAAAGCAAAAAAAAAATACGTGTCGATTGTTTTTTTATTTTCTAACTGACGGACTAATTAGAATTTTGATTTTCAAAAGTAGTCAACTTCCCCATTGTACAGTACGTCCGTTTACAAACGGCTTCGTCAGTCAAGTAATTTGTGTATTCGTTAAGATTAAAAACACTTGCGGTCTTGTGTTTGAGTGAACTACGCACTCTGACAAAAGTTAGGTTAGATTTCAGTGAACATAGTCAAATGAGAGGCAAATTATAGAAATTTGCCTGCGACATGGAGATTTCGTCGAATAACGTTATTATCGTTTATTCCTTGCTTTATTACTTATAATATTATAGTTTTTTTCAGCCACTGTCGTTTGAATGATACAAATTCAAATTGCCACTAGTATAATTGTGTTGTGTGCTCCCTGGGTAAACGTTACCGTGGCGATGAGAGCTCATGTAGAGTCCATTCTGCTCACAAAAAACCACACCGCACCTGCATCGATAAGGGTCTGTCCATGGTCTGGCCACATATTATATCAATACTCACACTCGCGTATTAATGTGTATACTAACGTCACACTGGGTATAGCACCGCTAGTCCAAAGTAGGATAAATGCTATTTTTTCATTATAATTCTACAGTATTGCAAAACCATTTTTTTTTTTGAAAGCAATAAAAGTACCTAGGTAGTCGTTATGGCACTTTATCTGTTCAGGTATTTTTTTTTAAATCAAATTTAAATGTTGCAGAATTATCATAAAAACATACATAATATTATTAACTTAATTTTACATATTCTCCATTAATTTGTTTCACAATGGAATATGTGAGAAGATTTATAATAACGCGGTAGCGCTAGTTTGCCTCGTGTAAGAAGGGCCTTAAGCCGATCAACCGTCACACCTATTTATCGAAGCAGGAGTTGCACGGTTTTTTGTTTTGCGTGATTAGAATTGGCCCCCAGGCGCATGTGGCGCGTGCGCAAAACTCCCATCGACGCGCGGCGCGCGGCTGCGGCACGAGACCCACTTCGGTTACGCAACATTGGACACGCTGGTCGAAGGGTAAACGGCGAATACAAACACAAAATATCGTAATTAACTTTCCATCGTCGTCGTCGTTTAGTTACGTTTAGTTATACGAACTGTAAATAATAATAATAATAATCCACTTCACGACGATCTACTTGATCCCACACTAAGCTATAAGCTTTATGTCCATTTAAAATCTCCAGGGTCTAAATCTTCAAAGATTTTACTTATCTCATGATGTTACAAGAATTTAACAAATTTTAATTACTTAGTACTGCCATGACACGATATCAGAATCACTTTCTCAGAATCGATTTCTCATTTTATTTTATAGTTTGTTTTAACCTTCTATAGTAGGTAAGCCACGCATACGCACACGCATACCTACCTACGCGTACGCACTTTTTCTATTGGACCAAACATTGCTCTCCCATTCAAATATTGATATAAACCACGATATCATAAAGCTCAAAAAATATTATCATGGAGGTAGAGACATGGTCCCGTTAGTTTTAATTATTATAAGTAGATGCATTACCATGATTCACTGTTGAAGTCGACGTAAACCGATGGTCGATATTCTTTGTTTACGTATAGCTTTGCATTGCGTTTCATAATCAGTAAGGGCAGGTGTGAGCTGTAAGCGGCTTTGTTGAACTATGAATTAATAAATATTATGGCTACTTGAACGGTTGTAAGATGATTTTATTCGGACTTTCCCATGATAATATGGCTCCACGCTCTTCCACCCTTTAGTTGTGACGCTGTTTTATTACTTTTTTTTAATAATGCTTTTCTTTTTTCTATATATAAGAATTATATCGATATCAGTATCATATTCTAAAAAAAAAACAACATGAACAAAATATTAGTCTATTATCAAGTCTTTTATAAAGAAACTTAAGTAGGTAGCTATTTTTTTATTATTTAACTATTTTTATTTAGTAACTATTATAGCATTTTACGAGTTCATAGTAAAGATGTAGTACGAGTATACGCAGAGAATAAGGAAAGCAATCAGTATAAAGTCAGTCTTCATACATAACATTTTAAATTGTAAACAGCATAATAGTAGATTATACACCAAGGGGATAAAGCACTGTTTTATGTCACGGGCGCTACATTGAATCCTGAACATAACGAAGGACTCCAAATTTAACTCCCGAGCGCAGCGAGGGTGTTATAAGTTAATTCCCGACCAAAGGGAGGGAATTAAGATTGAGTCCTGAGTGCAGTGAGGGATTCAAGCGCCCAAGAAAAAAACAGTTTTATCCCTGTGGTGTATACTCTACTTTTCTCACATAATGCGAGACAATAAAAAACCAGGCTTAGTAGATCCTATATAGCCACTTCTTTCAGCTGGCGTGGCCTACTCGATTTGACAAACAAATGAAGTTCGTCTCACTGCGAATCTAGTGGGCCACGGCTTCGGTCTTCGAAAATCGAGTTGGCCGCGCCCGCTGAGAACACATTCTGTTTAGCGAAACGAGACGTTATGGACATAGCAATAAGAATTATGAAAGTGAAAATCACATTATTGACCAGCGGGTTATAATGAAATTCAATAGAACATTATAACCCGGCTAAAGCCAAGAGATATAATGTCTTGCTTTCGGTAAGGTTTACATGACATATAATTCGGCATTGTCGAGCATGTGGTGTGAAATAGTAGATTATACACCAAGGGGATAAAGCACTGTTTTATGTCACGGGCGCTACATTGAATCCTGAACATAACGAAGGACTCCAAATTTAACTCCCGAGCGCAGCGAGGGTGTTATAAGTTAATTCCCGACCAAAGGGAGGGAATTAAGATTGAGTCCTGAGTGCAGTGAGGGATTCAAGCGCCCAAGAAAAAAACAGTTTTATCCCTGTGGTGTATACTCTACTTTTCTCACATAATGCGAGACAATAAAAAACCAGGCTTAGTAGATCCTATATAGCCACTTCTTTCAGCTGGCGTGGCCTACTCGATTTGACAAACAAATGAAGTTCGTCTCACTGCGAATCTAGTGGGCCACGGCTTCGGTCTTCGAAAATCGAGTTGGCCGCGCCCGCTGAGAACACATTCTTTTTAGCGAAATGAGACGTTATGGACATAGCAATAAGAATTATGAAAGTGAAAATCACATTATTGACCAGCGGGTTATAATGAAATTCAATAGAACATTATAACCCGGCTAAAGCCAAGAGATATAATGTCTTGCTTTCGGTAAGGTTTACATGACATATAATTCGGCATTGTCGAGCATGTGGTGTGAAAAAAATATTAATCAAGTATTACATGCCTGTAAAAGTGCGAGGGAGTCAGTGAGTGTGTTGTAATTGATTGGCGATGTTGTGTCAAACCTCCTTGATAGGTGTAAATAAATACGTATACATACACATATTTTTAAAGGAAGTAAATAAAATAAAAAGTGCGGTGTGGACATAAAAACGTTACGCAGCAGCGACTTTTATGTGGCGTGTCGGACGGCAGATGGCGGCGTTTAACCTCCATTTTGACCAATAAATTTTTTAATCTCCAACTAAACCAGGATATTTAATATTGTGCTTCTTCGAAATTCAAATTAAGAAGGCACGTTTCGAAATCGCAGAAATGTATTTTTTTTTTGTTAACTTAAGAATATCTAGCATCAATCGATGAAAGTTAATTAATTGATCTTTAACATCATGTTTATAGAGTTTAACGACATCGAACACAAACGTCTTTGTCGAATACCATTATGTTAGGTACATTCAAAGTGCTGTGCCGTCTAAAAACGGATGCAATACCAACATGACGGATGGAACGGCGTTTGTTTGTTGATCTTGTTCAATGGAGGGAAAACGTTTTTCGTGTTTTTGGCAAGCAACAACCACCACCCGCGATGCCTGGCTTTTATGATTACGGCAGAGTTTGTGAAGGAAAAAAAAAGCGCTAAGGAAAATATGAAATCTCTTGACCAAAAATTCACAAAAAAAGTACTTACTGTTCATGATGTGGCCAATTCTTAGATGTGACCACGACATACATATGCACCTCATTATATAGGTATTGTATTTTTTTATATGAATGAAGAAGGGATAAATTGACAAGAGTTAAAACCACATAAGATAGAAACATGTTTTTAATGACAAAATCTTGATGAGGGCGGAACCGCCGGACACAGATAGTAGAGTGTCTTCGAGCACTTCAATAAGTAAGTCAGCAAAATTAAATTCGAACGAGAGTAATTTAGTTAGAGCAGTCGATAAACAGTGAAATATACACACCGATTTTAACTCGACGTTTGTCGTTAACATGTTATAATGCATCCGAAGTGGGCCAATCTCTCAGGATTACGTGGAAACCAGCAACTTTTAATGTGAATCACCCTCTTTCTTCTTTCGTCGGCTGAGTAAAGTGATACTCTATTAAATTATAAAGTCAACGTGTTTGTGTACGGCTTTGATCTTTATGAAAGACAATTTCTAAGGGGACAACTATATTTTGAGGGCAAAACATATGTTCTGTGCGATTTTGCAGCTATTAAACTATTCACGCTTTGATTTACTACGCGTAATTTGGGGCTTGTAAATCACAAATTTAATAATAAAAAAAAAAAACAACATTAAATAACACAGAAAGATGGCGTGACTCTTTACGCCTCAAAAATTATGCCATCCTTAAATTTTTCACTTGTGAATTTTTTTTATTTGTAAAATTCCTTTTATTCCGCAGGCTCGAATGGCATTTCTTTGTGAAACTCGTTGAGAACAAAGCAAGCTGTCAGGGTGGAGAGCCCTCTACGCGCTCTTTCCTGATCCTGCGTTACAAACTGTAAAATAAGGTAAGTTCCAGAGTTGGGAATAATTGGATAAGCAAAAGTAACCCACACTGGAGTTATTTATTTAGTTACCTACGTTTAACATTTTGTTGGTATTAATAAGGTAAACGCATAATTAAAAAACGTTCTCTTACTCCCAATATAGCGTTCTGTATCAGTAACTTAAAATTGTGGGTAATGCCAATAAGCAGGTTAATGTTATTGCTATTGCTTATTATGGCGTCTAACTATGGGTTATAATAACAGTAGGTATTAGTTGTCACTTTAGTGAGTTGGCACTTGCCTGAATAAGTTTACATTAGCGACTTCTTTAGGCCGTGTGACGTGGTATTTCTCATACATCCAATATAATGTCGAGTAACATTGTCTGACACAGCTAGCTTGAGAACCAACCTAAAATTACGCATTAAAATCAATTAAAATGTAAAGGGTATACCTGACTGGAACAGTATGTTTTATTTTATTTATTTAACATAATATTTATTACATACATATATAACGTATATTGTGATATAATTATTAAAATTAGCCAAAAACCGTTAAAATTAATCTCCCTGAATTAGATTTTACATTATAACACCAAAAACGACAGTCCCAAAACGGCCAAAACATACAAAGACGTTACATATAATGTCATCGGTGTTAACTTCTTTCTTCTTAAAGATTTTAAGATTCATTCATCACTTTTACAGAAGTAACTTAATAAGTAATGCTTGGACAGATCTTAGCGAAGCTTGTAATATACGTACCAGACAACTGATACAATACTTATAAGTTTTCTTTCTACTACATACTTATGATATCCTTATGTTCAGTAGAACATCCATAATCTCATTAATCTTTACGCTGCTGCTGTGGGGATCGAATCCACGAAACTTGACAGGTTCAGTGTTATTATACACGTACCTAAGTATAAATATATTTAGTTAACAATGGGTTTTGGGTGGCTTTACTTTACTAAGATATAAATCACATTACAACAAGGCCATATATAAAAGAAAAAACAACTTCGTTATTAGTACATACGGTCTCATGTCGTGCCGTTATCTCGAATAATTCAAAACAAAGAAGCGAAAAATTAAATACGACTAATTAAAATGCCGTATGGATGAAGCTAAAACTATTGTATTATTACAGGAGCCTTTCAAGTTTTGTAAGTTTAATAGTTCAAAAACACGTTATTCGTTAATCTTCATAATTTATTTGTGAATTATCTTAATTACACCTAGTGGTAATGAAATACGCTCGGCTGAGTATAATATGATAAAATTGAAAACATCTATGGTATCACAATACAATACAAGCCCTGGACACATGAGCTCCTTTAATTTGTTGCTTTACAACAACTTGGACCTGCTTTTGCGGCTTCACTCTAGCTTTATTTCTTTTCTCGGAAAGGAAAGAAACGCGTGTAACTTGAGTCACTTAATGTACCCGGTACCTACTGGTAGTGGTTTTTTGTCATATTACACGCATAGCTTTATATATTAGCTGTGAGATTTTAGGTCCATCATGATTCATAATACACATTCTCGAAACTAACAATTTCTTGTACCAGCTTTGTCTACCTTGCCCACGTGAATTAGGGGATAGGGGGAATTATTGCCCTCTATGATTTCTGGATAAACAGTATCACAATATAATATGTTAATTAATACATAATGGTCCAAATCTGCCCAGTCGATTCAGCATGAAGAAGTAACAAACATTATAACAGACACACACACTCATCCATAAAAACTTCCGGGTTTATAATATTAATAATCCTTATATTCATGTTATTTTTTTTTTTCAGAAAAAAAAAATCAGTAACAATTTTCCAGTTTTAAATAAATCACCAGGAAAAATGATACTATTTTAAACTCTGCGTCATATCAATGTGGTGGATACTAGATACTACTAAATCGAAACACACACATATACGAACAAATTAATGCTTCAAGATATTCTCGAAGACCAGTCCCGTGCAAACGCTTTTCGAAATAATCGGATAATGTGCAATTTTCCTGAAAACATTTTTCGGGAACAGTTCGCGTTGCATCATGCGAGCCGTACGTAATCACGTCATGACACTTATCAGTTTGGTACCGCCAAAAAAAAACTTCCTAGAACACTGAATTCGCTCACCCGTCACAAAGGAGATATTTCTCTTTAAAACTATCAGTATAGATATTATTGTTGACTACATCATAAAATATATGAAACTTATGAACGTGGGTAACTTTACCTAATGCCTAAAAATAAAAAAAAATGCAATGAGTATGGGTATGGCTTATCGTATGATACTTGTGTTATTTTCAATTCGACGAATGTAATATTGTCAGAATAGGCTAGTAA
This sequence comes from Zygaena filipendulae, assembly GCA_907165275.2. Taxonomy (NCBI): domain Eukaryota; kingdom Metazoa; phylum Arthropoda; class Insecta; order Lepidoptera; family Zygaenidae; genus Zygaena; species Zygaena filipendulae. Next base: position 4,427,360 of record OU015674.1, read on the forward strand.
ACTAAATTTTAGTTTTACTCTGTCATGTACTAAGATAAATAAAAAATATTGGACACATCGGGGGACTCCTAAACTTTTAATGCGCTTTATAAGATTTTTTTCAATAATTTGAAAAACCGAAAAATATACGTGTCTATTATTTTTTTATTATCTAACTAACGGACTAAATAGAATTTTGATTTTCATCACCGGAAACTACCCCATTGCACAGTTTTTGTACATGTTAGTCTAATGAACTTAACTGGTATTAAACCCTATCTGCAGTTAAAAAATAGACCCTAAATAATCAACTACTTTATGATATTACGTACCTAATTATATATCTGTGAATACATCTATACCTACATATTTTATAAAGAGGGTGTAAGAAATAATTTCTGGAACTACAGAACCGATTCTAAAACTTAATAGTTCATTGACAGTATCGCTGAATGTCATGTAAGGAATCTCGGAGATCGCGCAGGGTACAGCCAGTATTTAAATATAGGAGATTTTGAAATTAAAAGAAACAAAAAGTGTGTACATATATGTACTGTAGCACGCTTGGTTGTTGTATAAATTAATCTAAGCGATTATTAAACAAGTTAATTGTTTGAGAAGCGGTATGTTTCGTGAAGAGAGCGTGACCGTTGTCCACACACGGCCTGTGTAGAGGCACGAAAGTCTTGGTGTTACGTCGAACAGCCAATTACTTGGCAGGAAGTTAACTTGTCATTGAGACATGCATATTGCGTATATCATCAAGTGGAATATAAAGCATCCTCTAAGCCACAAGACTTATTACCTGAATAATTCAATTTTTCTGACGATACAATTCTTCAGAATGATTCCATAAGCTCAAATATGGGCCCGGGGCCCTTAATTCACTATCTTTAACATTTCTTGCTCATAATGCGCGTCTTTAATACAATTTCAAACGCCTAAATGGCTTGAGTTCATAATTCTCTATTCTATATGCCTTAAGACATGATGTTTTTAAAAAGTGAAACTTCTTTAGGCTCGGCGGAGAAAACCATTATTATCTCGTATTATCGCACGTTGATCATGTAGTTAACCAGGGTTGATATGATACAAATCATATGCTGTGCACACTAAAATCCATACTAAGACATTAGAAATTCAAAAACCTGGTGTACTGAAATACACTAAACCGATTATCACGAGTTTTAAGCTCGAAGACTGACGGACTCGATCAGCAGATACCTACTTGTCAATTTGGTAACACCAACAATATTTGAAGGAGTCTTGAAATACAAGGGACGAACACCGCGGGCAATGGCTAGTCGTAACAAAAATTTTACATCGCTTCAATATTCAGCGTTCCTGAAAACGCAAATAGAACAGTAAAGGAGATCGCATTCCAAGAAGGGATCCCAGGCGACGAAGACCAATATCCTCGGCTGCGGGAACCTCAACTGGGTCACCGGACCACGCCCACCTCGTTCTTTTGCCGTAATTTGACAGCACGCCCGACACACGCTGACATGCCAATTCACCATAGATTTCATAGAACCGCCGCGCCGCCGCCTCGCCTGCTCTGTAGCGGCAATTAGCGCGCAAAACGCTGTAATTATTTTGGATATGGCGTTAGGCATATCAAATTAATATACATATAAAGTAAACAAATGCGAATGAAAATACATTCAGTTTCATCTGTTCCTTACTATCGCCAGTATTATATTATCTGTGCTATCGCTGAATGTTTCATAAATGGAGCAATCGTCTTATAAATAATATTAAAACGATAGAATCGAAAAGGAAATCTACCTAACCTTTGCTGTAAGGTTTTGTTTTTCGATATAGTGAAAAACTAGATGATCAGAATTTCAGATCTTGGCAGCTGTAACCGCTACCAGACTTTAACATATTTTGGGGATAAAAAAACCCCAAATAATTGCTTTTTCATTGGGCACCCTTGGCAGTTACACTTTTAAAAACACCCTTCATAATATTTTTATCAGGAAAGTAATTATCATCATCAACGATACAATGAACTTTTATGCCGCATCTGAATTCTATGCGGGCATTAGTATACGTATAGTAGCGCGGGCATTCGGCCAGAGCTTCGAAGTAGGCCAATACATTATTTATAATCCTCACGTCACCGTCACGTCGTCGTCACGGTGCAGCGGAACAACGGCCGGCGGATCCGCATCGCGGGGCTCCGGCGCTGGGCGGCGTAAACAATATATTATGTACAAACCGAAACGGAGTCTCGCACACGGACTGTGATATACGTAATCTTGTCTGATTTAAGCAATTTACTCCGAGTCTGAATGTTTAGTATGCATCATCGTTACTATAATAAATGCGAATGTAAGTTTGTTTGTTAAGCTTTCAAGTCTTAATGGCTCAACCAATCATCATGAAATTTTGCATACACGTTGTCAGGGATACAGAAAAGGACATAGAGTAATATTATCCGGAATAAATGCTGGGGCAACCACAGGGAATAAGCTAGTGAGTATATAAATACTAGATGTTCCTCGAGGAGATAAATAGGTCATCCAAAACAAGAAGTGTGAAGACTAAGCTCCTGCCCTTCGCTAAGCTATGCCACCGAAGTTTTCAGAGAGAATGAATGAATGCAAGATGAGCTACTTAATGCTGCTTTAATTGCTACTTTTAAGCAAAAGGAATGATTTCATATAATGCATGTTTTTTTTTAAATATCGTCTCAATGAAGAAATTTGAACGTTAAATTACTGAGGAGCTTTTTGATTGATTCTATAAAATTAAATTAAATCTAGTTCTCATTGTTTACTGTCTTAATATTTACGTGATTGAACTGAAATTGCAAAATTCATAGCAAAGTCATCTAGGCACCTAGTAAAACTTAATACCGAGAATGCATTTGAGAAGCTTTAGATTTGAGACGAATAAAACTGAAGTACCTACCTCGTTACACATCCTCAACTGGACAAGATTTGAACGCAGACGCGTTCACAAATAAATAATGAGTTAGAGCTGCTGTTAAATGCGTTACTGTTTACAGCCTGTCTTCAAAGTTGAATCTGTGCGGACGCTGTTGCGGTTTATTTGCAAGGTTCAAATTGCACCCGATGACGTCAAATGTGTGCATCTCAAGTGTGCCAGTCTAAAACGGCATCGCACTTAGCGAACGCAGTTAAAGGAGAATACAAATGGGTGAATATAAATAATAACTGGTAACGTTAAATTATTATAGACGTGGATCGAAAATTCTTATTTTAACAAAAGCATATAAAGTTATTTTTAATATTAACTAAGATTGATAGAGTAAACTATATAGATCTAGTTTTACAGGATTACAAAGGAACAATTATTAATTTAACTATACAAACGATGATAGTGATTGTAATATAGAATGGAAAATCCTAAGACGTAGCAAAAATGAATAAATATTTTACGCCCACTACCTATTCCTTTCTATGAAGCGATCCATGAAAAACCCCCGATAAAAATACGAAGAAGCAGATGATACGTGCTCGTGCGAACGTAGCGTAGGTATAATAACGAACTAGATATTGTGTATCGTAATCTAATATTCGGGTATATTATATAAAACAAAATAAATTAAAATTTAAAGTGTGTTTGTATACAAACTGCGATCGAGCAGTAAATGTGACATCTCGAGTGAGTCACATTAGGTTTCGCGCGAACCGCATCCTGACCTGACATAGAAAGGGAAAAAGGGAAATAAGCGGAGTGCAACGCCCCAAGCGGCAGACGCATTTAGACGGGCTTCCCCGAACTAAACATCCGAGTTGTACCAACTCCAATTTACAGATCTGGTGACTACGTGTTAAGTGGAAGATAGGTATACTAACGAAGCATCTTCCTGAAACCGCCCAACGCGAACGCGCCCTATAAATACAAGGCTGAAACGTATCTCGCTTCAGTCGTTCATGAAAGCTTACACAGAGAACACTGTGCCAAAACACATCCAGTCTCCCGTGACAACGTGATCGTGATCGAGTTTACACCATAACAACATCAAATATTACTCAAAGATTTCGTAACTTGGCCGCAAATCAAAAGTTAACCGGACTGTACTGTTATAATCGTGAACTGTTAAATTAGTGAAGGGAACTAACTATACAACTGTGACAACATGTTGGACAAATCCATACTGGGTGCTAGTTGGGAAAGCGTGGTAAGTTTCAGTTTATTATATTTTATTGATGATTGTTCCCTTTTATTAAAACAGTGCGTCATCGGGTACCGTTGTACAGAAGAAACATTTTAGTTTTATAAGCGTGTGAATAACTGTGCCATAATAAACGAGACATTCCCGCATGTTTGGATTACGGAATAGTGGCTGGCAGTGGCTGTCAAGCGAACGATTACGCAAGGTGCTTGACCAGTTGAACAAAATACGCATAAAAGGCAACCGACTTGTCTATGGCCGCTGTCATTGAACTGGCGCGCGTGCGTGCTCCGTGTTTGTATATGGAATTAAGTTCTTTTTGTGGTAAAGCTCTTGACATTGCCTCATTCAGCACGTTTCACGGTTGCAGACCTTCAGAGGCTTTGACTATACTTGACTAAATGGAAAGACGGTGACACAAAAACAGACATAATAGATTTGAATGGTGTAGTTTAAAAAAGTCAATCTGAGACTAGAGTATATTATTTTGATCAGGATAAAACCTTGATTATTTATTATTATTATTGATGTAAAAACTTTTTTAAGAGTATACCAATGGTTATTATACTGAGATTTCTATCGTTACATTTGTTGCCCATTTAATGCCTATCTTTTTAATTTTTAAACATTTTAATAACGAGTTCAGAATAAGAGCACTTAATGCCACTAATGGGCTGTGCTTTCAGTCGTGGTAGCGGAAACGAGCAGTACCCAACAAGACAATTACGCTTTGTTTATGGTAACTTTTCACAGGCCATTCGACTCTTCAAATGTCTCTTTTATACCTTTAATTTTAACAACAAACTTTTATGGTTTTCTGTTTTTGGTAGTTGACGCGGCACTCAGTAATAATATTTAGAAATACTCTATCTAGCTCTTAGTACTTTCACTGATCAAATGACGATAAACGTTAAAAATCTAAAATCAATTAATTGCCTGTCTGTATTTAGAAAGCGTCAGGCATAAGGTCCCTGTCATAATCTTTCTGCTTCCACGTCAATAGTTTGTTTGTCTTCGTCGGCTATACATATATTCATAAGTCGCCGACCGGTCGGTCTGATAGTGTAGCGACTTTTTAACTTTCACCGGAGACCGCGCATGATCATTAGAAACAGTATAAACTTGACATAGAGCACAGCGACAGAAGCTATAGTGTCGCAATAGTGCATTCGCCGGTTTTAAACCATGAACGGCTGTTATTCGGGTTTACAGTTTCGAAAGTGGAGTCGAAACTAGATACTCTACAAGGACCGGTTACGATCTGATTAGTTTTACCGATTGTAAAATTGTGAAGTCGAAACTTTGTAAAATTTCATCGGCGCAATGAAATTGATACCAATCTCTAAGACTTTTAATCTTACAGGAATATAACTTGTTTACTTCTCTGTAATATTAGGTCGTATATATTATGGTAATGTAAATGTAAAAAAAACAGTGATAAACAGGAAAAGTTTGTTTGTGAGGCGAAATTTCTGGAAATCTTTCACTGTTAAAAACCTAGTTTAATCCATAGCATAGGATATTTTTATACCGGAAAGAGTCCCCGAGGGATTTCCGAAATCTGTGCGGATGAAACCGCTGGGATAAAAATTTTTAGCTAGTTTTTATATTAACTACACAGTTAATAGTAGATTTTACAACAAGTGCACAAAATGAACCATTTTTATCCGAGACTTTTAGCAGCCCGAGCCGAAAGCGAGGGCTGATAGTAATGTCGAGGATAAAATGGTTTTGTGGACGAGTTATAAACTCTGCTTTACACTTCGATTGCGAGGAAATAGAGGAAATAAAACTGTAGTTCTACTAATATTATAAACACGACAGTTTGTAAGAAGGTATGGATGGATGGATGGATGGATGAATGGATGGATGGATGTTTGTTACTCTTTCACGCAAAAACTACTGGATGGATTTAAATGAAATTTTACAATAATATAGCTTATACATCAGATTAACACATAGGGTACTTTTTATCCCGGAATTCCCGCGGGAACTCTGAAATTAACGCGGGTGAAACCGCGGCGCACAACTAGTATAACATAACATTTCTTTAATAAAAATTCAAAGTAAAATTAGTACAGTTTTGAATACTGAAGGAAATTGTTTTTCCCGGCATATTAACGGTATTTATGTCTTAAAAAACACATAAGGCAAATAAATTAACGTAAATATTATAAAATAACAAATTCTATCTATGAACTTATTGTTTGGCTGTATGGCTCATTTTCTTTGCCTTAATATAGATACATTTATGTACTCATAAATTTAGTTTACTTTAATGCACTTGTGCATAAAATTCGATTTTGTGCAGCCTATATCCTACACAAACATGCACTTTCAGAGCATGAGAAGTGATAAATAAAAAATGTTGTTTCACAAATGGTGAAATAAGCTTCCAAAAAAAAGTTGTTACTCATTGCAGAGTCAAAGTGTGGGATAGCTGCGCGTGGGCACAAAACTGTTATTTGTCACAACTATTTAGAAAGGACCAATCACTATTAGACTAGACCATAATTATAACCGTCATTCACGTCCACACTATTTTTAATTGACATTTATTATTTAACCATAAAAAGGAATACCCACCCATTAGTTGAACTTAACGATCTCGATGAGCTATACGGTAAAATTTGACCGTGAAATTGGTAAAAGGATGTAAGCTCCGATATACATTAGCCATAAGTAAATAAGAAGTAGCTGTAAATATACACGAGAGAGAAAAAAATGTGTGCCGCGCGTTGGTAATGTTTTTTGCACGAGTATTAACGCTCACATATGCTAGCTAACGGTAACATAATGTAGGTGCTTTTGCACTCAAACTCGATATAAACAAAAAACAACTTTAAATAACAAATATCTAACACCATATCCGTATGCAATTTCAAATGTAAATCAATTCGCTGGGTATTCCTTCACATTGAATGACCTTTCGTCATATAAGGATAGGTACGAGGTGATGGAACTCGCTGATGCTCGTTATGTAATAATGGAGAACATTGCATTGAAACTATTTAAAACTCTCAAGTATTGTCTAAAATAAAGCGTGACAAATTTAAACTGTACGCGCTGTTATCACCTTCGGTACCGTTATAAAGGTACCAAAATAACGTGCACTATGCAAGCGCGTCATGCAGCAATACTATACGCGTCTTCTTAACATAACATTACAAAATGAGAGCATGGAATAGGACACGACGTCGACGCAACGAAAGAATAATATGGACACGCCGACATGAAAAACCAAGGTTACAACGCATCATTATAAGTAAACTCACTCCTCTTTTACGCTCCAATTACTCCGAATTCCACAAAGATTTACCTGCAAAAAAAAAACACACAAAATTGTTATTATGATATTAAATACGACATTGTTTGACAACGATCAGCTCTGACGCGCAATTTGCCATTTTAATTAGACCGTGTTAACTAACAAAAAACAGTAATGTAACTATTTCCAAGTGACCTATTTTTTTTTGTTGCGACCCAAATTCACTATACTGCACCGTTTTTTAGGTTAAGCCATTAAAAATAATGTTACACGAGCTGTCAAAACTCACTCCGGACCGATATATATCATGTTTGTTGTTACAAAAAAACGAATGTGTTTATATTTCGACGAATAAAATACTGTCTGACATTTGATTTGGTAACATTTGAATGCAGCTTTTGTTTTGAAACGAAACTAAACAAAATTCGTGATTAAAAATAACATAAACTTCATTTGAATTATTTTTTATTATGTTCCTGCGACTTTACCTGCGTGAATATCGAAATCATTTTTGAAATTACGGAAAGTTATCTATGTATTAATCAAGAACATATTCTGTGTAATAAGTTACAACAAAAACCGTTTAGTCGACTTTTAAATATTTCTATTTGAACTTAGTAGTATATTGATTCACTCTCTCGGGTCCAATGTTGAGACCTGCCATATTATTCTAGCTCTATTACGAGCTCTATGTTGTAACTTCTAATAAACTCCAATAATAAACTATTTCTGTTTGACCCATTATTTGACCAGCGCCCAACTTTGCTCGTGGAATCCCTAGAAAACCCATAAAAATATTGAACAATTTATAATAGACCTAAAATAAAACTTAATGTGGCAAACATAAAGTAAATTGGACAGCCAACAGCCACTCGGAGAGTTATGTAAAAGATATTTAACTCAGTTAAAGTTAGTGTCTTTCACACAAAGCTTTTAATACTTCAAACGTTATTCAACCGAAACAACATTTTTCTCAGGGAATCTTTTCAAAAGACAAATAAAAGACAAGCAAGTTATTGAAAAAATATTGTAAAATTTATAACAATCCTTTAAAAAATTGATGCGTGTGTAGACACGCACGAAGTGATTCTTCCAAAAAACGAGAATTCTTAAATGAACCGGCCTACGCGCGACGTCTAAGCAATCATAATACTGCTTATTTTCAGTAATTTATACGAATTTACGTGTAGCGCATAAGAAAATAAAGTTTCACTTCAAAAATTATTATTATTTCTTATTCTAATATGCTCTTACGTTTCGCCACCTAACTTCCTGTAGACAGTTCACGGTCAAATAATGTTTGAGCCGCCATTGGCGAGCGACCACGGAACGAACACATGGTGAGGTCGACAGGTGGTGGCAGACATGTGGGCACCGCGCGAAGGGCTCGAATGACGAAACACACGGGACGACTAAATAGAGCTGCGATAACGGAAAGCGGTCAAAGTCACGTTCACAATTTATACTATCGACACTATGGAAATAATTCTCACGACCTCCTGCCGAGTCGAGGTTGATTTATAATGACAAAGAATGACGACAATCATCCATATTATAATCGCCATCGGAGATATTTTCGCACTTACTGACGTTTAATTATACGTAATTTCAGGTGTCGAGAGACGACTACGAGATCGACTACAATCAGAGCCCAAGAGGTTCTCCATTGAAGGACACGTCCAACATCTCTGACGGCCAGCCCTATTGCATCAGCCGTCACAACCCCAACAAGACTTTCCGGCGGGAAGCCGTCATCGCTTCCTGGAAGAGTTTGAAGAAGGAGCGGGAACAGGCTCTGGGAAAGAGGATCGTATACGTGGACGCGGAGAACTATCAAGACTTCTACGGCAGGAACAAAGTGAAGCGATGCAAGAGTGACAGGACCGCTAATAATCCACGGGTGCCGAAGAAAGTCAAGCGCACTGTCTCGGTGTTGTACAGATACGATCCAGCAGAAGAAAAGGTTGTTAAAGAATACAAGTACCAACTGCCGAAAGAGTCCGAAACGGCCGTCCACTCAACGCTGCAGAAATCTGTCTCGGAGCCATTCCTGAGGCCGGAGACACGTCCCAAGTCCACTAAGAAAGTGAAGAGATCCTTCACAACACTACTCAATATCAAAACGAAATTCCTAAACATATTCAATGCGAAAAGCTAAAGGCTGCACTTGGATATTTAATTGGATTTGTTGCTCAATTTAATGCATTTTCTTTTGTGAAGTAAGTGCTGTTAGGCGATGCTTGTCGCAGGAGTTGTTTCAATCGCTATTTATGTGATTCTAGTCCAAATTTTTGCACAATCATAGCGAGTAATGAGAAATTGTATTTTTCTATTAAAGTATGCCTAATATGCTTTCTAGTAATTAAGAAATACCCAGCTAAGTGGGTTATAGATAAATAAAACTGATATTAAAAGTATTCTATGATACATTTTGTGTGTCTATATAGGAAAATCGTCAGAATGGATAAGTCAACTAAAATATAGCTAAAAAGGGGTTTTAGCTTCTTTAATTTTGTTTTTATTTAGCATCATATTTTGTCGTAAAATATTGGCAGAGTCTTCAAAATTAGTAGTTTTTGACTATAAATGCACTGTAAATGCACTTACTTTCATCTTATATTTGGGGATTTCTAGCATAGATTCTCTTAGATTTTTTTCTACGATGATTATAATAGCAAAATACGAGTAAAGTGTACTCAATCATGTACAAATAACATAAAACGTACCAATTGTATTTATAATTGTATATTTTAACTTTAAGAATTTCGCACTTTAGTTTTAACTTGTGATATTTTGTGTGTGAATGATGTGTGTGTACTATGTATAATGTATATACTATGCGTTAGTGACCATATGGCTATATGACCATAATGGCTGTTGTCTGCCATTTTGTATATTTAATTTTGTTACATTAGCCGTAAGGTTTTCCTTCAAAATAAAAAAAAAAAAAATTTATGGATATAAGTTTCAGTTTTGTATGATCGTATATAAATACTGACAACGAGAAAAGAAATTGTATATTAGTATAGAAATGCGGGGTTTGACGGTAAAATTAAATAAGATCAGGATAAGGAAAGAACACGATTTTTTAACAGACTTAAAAAAAAGAAGCACGATTACCTCGTGTTTGGTTGAATCGACTTTGATGCGGTTTTCAGTAACAAACCTTCTCCAGAAAGTAAAATTTTCATGATCGGTTCATTAGTTTTTTCAGAATCCTGCAAAAGCTGATTCACAATACTGATTAATCGACTTAATTTTTTTAGCATAAATATTCGTACTTGAAGTATTTATTGATTTTTCTACCTATCGTTCAACGCAAAAGGAACTACATCTACAAGTAATTCTTTAAATTTCTTCACAAGGAAATTCAAAATGAAATTACATTTTTTATTGTTTACATTCTCTACATTTTAGGAATCTTTAATTTTATTATTTATTATTCGTGGATAATTGCGAAAGGATGTTTAATAAATTTAATTAAAATTACCTTGTAATTATATTTTACTTAGGTAGGTACCAATTAAGAGTATAAATCCACATATCTTTAACAAGTAAATAAATTATTTCTTTTTTTCATTATTAAACTTGTTATTACTATTAACCATGGGCTACCAATAATTACATACATAAATATAATAAGTTCTCGGGCTGAAATAAATATTTTGAATATTCATTTTATCCCTACCAATTCTTACTAATATTATAAATGCGAAAGTAAGTTTGTTTGTTACGCTTTCACACCTCAACGGCTCATCGGATCATAGAATAGAATAGAATAGAATAGAATAGAAGAGAAGGACATAGGGTACTTTTTATCCTGAAACTCCTGCGAGAACTCATAGAATAGAATAGAAGAGAAGGACATAGGGTACTTTTTATCCCGAAATTCCTGCGAGAACTCCGAAATTCCCGCGGGTGAAACTGCGGGGAACAGCTAGTATAAATACAAAAGTTGCAAGTTCCTTTTGATGCCTATACCGATGGCCTAAATTGGCAAGGAGATATTGATTGCATCCTGAACAATACTTATAACCAAAGAATACTTATAAACAGTTTACAAGGGAATCTCGAAATTAACATAGGTCGGTTGTTTTGAAACCTATACCTACATACATGTCATACCACATATTATATGTATAAATAAAATTGAAGTCACTGTTTGTAATTCCAAATTTACAGCTTTTCACTAAATACATATTATAAGTAATTCTAAAACTATAACGGTACCTACATACATAAAAAATCAATATTTAAATTGTTATCTATCTGTCTGTCTGTTTGTTCCGGCTAATCTCTGACTTAAACGGGACTTTTACAGGCAGATAACTGATGCTATAAAGAGTAACTTGGGTTATTTTTATACGGGTGAAACCGCGGGGTACAGTACAGCTATTTGCAAATAAAATCGAAAATAATGAATTTAAAAAAAAATGCCTTAATCTTTAAATACACATACTTATTTAACTTTGGGATTTTAGAACTTCAAGTTTAATTTAATTAATTGTTCAATGTTTGCATCGTTTTTATTTCCTTATGCATATCCAATTAGTGCGAACAAAATATGTATAGGTAATTGAAATTGAAACTACGATTAGACATAAGCTTTAAGCTTGATCTCTGGAAATCAAGCGTCACTGGATTGAGATATCGTTATCAGTGCTAGTTTACCATGGGCTACCAATAATTACATACATAAATATAATAAGTTCTCGGGCTGAAATAAATATTTTGAATATTCCTATGGTGAATTCCAAAATTAGGCGAAAAAGTTTAATGGATAGGTGAGCAAATGTTTATGACTATTCTCAATAGGTTATCCGCCTGCTCAGTTTAGGATCGATTATGTTTTTTTTTTACCTTTCAGTTTCATAATGGTTAAACTGATTTTCAAGAAAACCTACCCACTTACTTTAGGTTCTGGAAAAGGACTTTAATCCAGAATTCAAATATGCTTATCATAGAAAAGTATCTATGCTAGGTAGGTACATAGAATTTCCGAAAAAATCACAGCTACGAGATAAAGGCAATAAAAATTTGGACATTGCTCGTACTTATTCATTTATTTATGAACTAAAGGAAAATATTGGTAGCAATTCATAGTACAAATAAAGTCAGAAAATCACACTGGGAGTTTGGTTTTTATTAGAAACTAACTGTGCCCCGCGGTTTCACCAGCGGTAATTTCGGAGTTCCCACGGGAATTTCGGGATAAAAAGTACCCTATGTCCTTCTCTATACCCCTGACAACGTGCATGCTAAATTTGATTCAAATCCGTCCAGCCGTTTTTGCGTGATTGAGTAAACGTATGCGAGGATAAAGCTCGAAAGCGCATTCTCATCCAACTTGCTTCAAATTTATCGTCACTGCTCAGCATGCATGTGTCTTAGCGTTATCTTATAATATAGCCTATAACCTGCCCAGAAGTATCGACTACAATCGTACCAAGTTTGGTTAAAATCCAAACTTGGTACGATTATACGATACAGACAGACAGACAGATAAAAAATTTACTGATTGCATTTTTGGCATCAGTATCAATCACCATTCATCCTCCAATATTAATTTTGAATATTCTCTAGTTTTATTATAAGTATAGATAGTTTTAATACGCAATCGCCATGATAAGTCGTAGTTTCGAGTGTACGTAGCGCCATCTAGTAAAAAGCACAGGAATAAAATCTTCCTGAAAACTGACGATCGAAGCAAAAGCTGGCGCCACACGTAGGAAGGTAGGTACTACCTATTTAACACATTAATATTTCCATCACGCATTATAATTGTTATAGCTTTTTACAATGTTGAACGTGATTATGATTTGGTCAGATGAAATTTTAAGCACTACACATTGAATCATTTCCTTTACAAATTACAAGTACTTACAGTAAAATCAATTTCTTAATTACTTACATAAATAGGTGCAATATCTCTTTACTTGTATGTACACATTAAAATTTTTATCTTTATGTAAATCGTTGAAGATTGTCAAAACGCTGACTTCAATTTGTAATCAATAGGCAAATGAATTTTTTTTCAACTGTGGAGTGTCGAAGTTCTGGATTAAATAAATATAATAACTAATAATATAGAGAAAAAAGGAATAAAATCATGGTCATTACCTATTTAATTTTCGTGATATAACCTACTTAATACCTATGCGTGTACGTAATTTTAAATGAGTGATGACATTCTGTATAAGATGCGTGAACTAAGTAATTACATATTAATATTATTTAATCATTATAATATAATTAATTAGTAATATAAAATAGATGACCTGTACACAGCAATTAATTAATTATATTATAATAATATTTAATAATTAGTTAATACAGCAAATACCTATATTTTTCTCTCGGTGGTATAACAATGCGAAAGGTCGACATCCGACCTCAATACGTGCGCTCAAGCCTTGACTAATTATTATTACTCTACAGTAAATTACCAAACTATTACATTTACCTATTGTCACACACACACAGACACACACACAACAAACGTATAAGATACTAACTTTAATAAAATTGTATTTTGCAATGCAAAAGGCCCGTCGTGTATAGATGAAAAAATTAAATCAATTTTAAGCGCCAGCCAGATTTATGGCCCAAAATGAATTAATGTTGTGACTTGTGAAAGCAATAGATAGCTTTCAAGTTGGTAATTCTGCTTACCCCTTAATCGAATTATATTTAACGGCGCAAATTTCAATGAATTCAATTTATTTTTACCGTATAAATTATGTAGGTATACGTATTAATGGTTAATTTTGATAAATAAATAATTGATTAATGAGTTGAGAAATCTTATTATTAGTCTTTACAATGGGGATGTGGACAACTTTTGAAAATCAAAATTCTAATTAGTCCGTCAGTTAGAAAATAAAAAAAACATTAGACACGTATTTTTTGCTTTTTTAAATAAATTAAAATATACAGAGATAAAGCGCATTAAAGTTTAGGGTGAGGGGGTCGTGACGTCACTAACCGCTAAAACCGCCATACAAACTGTCAGAATACTGACGTCACGCGAAAGGAGATTGACAGGGTATGGACCAAATGCTGCCCAGGAGTAGGACTACCTTGACTGAGTTCCTTGCATTGCTTTATATTGAAAAATTATTTTTTTTTCAAAATCGGTCCCGGAGAAAAAAAATTAACGTCAGTTTTGTTTGTACGTTTTACATAGTATGTATGTTCCCCGATTATTCGAAGACGACTGGACCGATTTGGAAAATTCTTTTTTTGGTTGAATGGGTATACTTCCGAGGTAGTACCACTGTCATAAGGTCAGGATCTGATGATGGGATATTGGAGAAATGGAGGAATCTTATCAAATATTATAGGCACACCTACCAATTTTGGGTATTTTTTGGAATATTTCATGCATTTGCTTTCGGAAAGCACCATTTAGTGAAGTGAAACTAATGATGAAGACAACAGATGACCAGCGGAACTATTCAATAATAGGTATTTCACAGGTTGCGATTCGATTACTTTAAGGTGGTTGCTGAGCAGTTTATGCTCATCACAGTGCATGTGGTGAAGTGGAGCTGATAGTGTGTATCAGTAAAACTCCTCAAAAATATACATCCCTCCATCGGGAAAAGCATTTATTTATTGTTATTGTAATTAAGTATTTATTTTTACCCAATAAATAATACCTTTTTTTCCCACGAATCCTGGGATAGAATTAGGCGCCCTTTATTTTACAAACTACTACTATCCTAAGGAACATAATGTACTATGTCTACATCCTGGGCAGCACTTGGTCTACCTTCCATGCAAGTTTATTGTTTCCCAATAAATCTCAACAAAAACTTTTTTTTTTCACGACTCCTGGGATAGAATTAGGCGCCCTTTATTTTACAAACTACTACTACCCTAAGGAACATAATGTACTATGTCTACATCCTGGGCAGCACTTGGTCTACCTTCCATGCAAGTTTACTGTTTCCCAATAAATCTCAACAAAAACTTTTTTTTTCACGACTCCTGGGATAGAATTAGATGCGCTTTATTTTACAAACTACTACTACCCTAAGGAACATAATGTACTATGTCTACATCCTGGGCAGCACTTGGTCTACCTTCCATGCAAGTTTACTGTTTCCCAATAAATCTCAACAAAAACTTTTTTTTTTCACGACTCCTGGGATAGAATTAGGCGCCCTTTATTTTACAAACTACTACTACCCTAAGGAACATAATGTACTATGTCTACATCCTGGGCAGCACTTGGTCTACCTTCCATGCAAGTTTACTGTTTCCCAATAAATCTCAACAAAAACTTTTTTTTTCACGACTCCTGGGATAGAATTAGATGCGCTTTATTTTACAAACTACTACTACCCTAAGGAACATAATATACTATGTCTACATCCTGGGCAGCACTTGGTCTACCTTCCATGCAAGATTATTGTTTCCCAATAAATCTCAACAAAAACTTTTTTTTTTCACGACTCCTGGGATAGAATTAGATGCGCTTTATTTTACAAACTACTACTACCCTAAGGAACATAATGTATTATGTCTACATCCTGGGCAACACTTGGTCTACCTTCCATGCAAGTTTACTGATTCCCAATAAATCTCAACAAAAACTTTTTTTTTCACGACTCCTGGGATAGAATTAGATGCGCTTTATTTTACAGACTACTACTACCCTAAGGAACATAATGTACTATGTCTACATCCTGGGCAGCACTTGGTCTACCTTCCATGCAAGATTATTGTTTCCCAATAAATCTCAACAAAAACTTTTTTTTTTCACGACTCCTGGGATAGAATTGGATGCGCTTTATTTTATAGACTACTACTACCCTAAGGAACATAATGTACTATGACTTTATTCTGGGCAGCACTTGGTCCACTCTTCATACAAAGATTGGCATTGTCCTTTCAACTCAATATATCGCCGTTATTTTTTGATTACGTAAAAAAAGAAAAAAATACGTGTCCAATATTTTTTAATAATCTACAAGACGGACTTAAAAAATAAAAATTAGTCAACATGCCCATTTTTATGAGCAATACCTACGAGTAGGTAGGTATATGTATAATCGACGAGCATAAATATAAAAATCTATGACCATTCGTTTGTCTCGCGAAAACGGCTTGGCCAATTTGAATATATTTATTTTTGTTCTATTCGTAATTTTATTATTGTATGGACAAAGTTTATACAACATGTTAATTAATTACCTAACTGAAAACTAGAAAGTAGTTTGCTCAGAATCGACTAGCGAATCGATCGCACTATGTTTTAATACTGGTTATATTTTTTCATCTTTATGTAGTGTATGAACAGTTGCACACACACAGTGAATTAAGGTTTGCTGACATAGAATTAATTAGCCTATAAATTGTTGTACATTTTAAATAAACGTGGACTTTTATTATTATCACCGGCCGAGATGGTTTTATTTGTCTCCTCGTCGCACCAGCCATTACATGGCGACCCTGCCGAAAACCCAACACTTTAAAGAAGACTACTTAAGAAAAACGAAAAAGTTATGAAGATCAACAATCACAAATACTGCAAAAAAAAAAAATAATGAAGAACATAAATTATAAATTCTGAAGACACAAGAAATGGCCATAACATCAGAAGAAAAGAAGATAATATAATTCATTCAAATAAATGCCAAAATAAATCGCGGCGCATCTTTCAAGAAATCACGTCACGTCAACGCGTCAAGAATTGAAGGAGCGGTGTCCAGGGTAATCCCGGCCCACGGAGTCCAGGGTATAGCCCGGCCCACAGTCAGCGGACGGCCCACAGTCAGCTGCTACAGCATCTACAGCTGCCACGTGCGAGGTTCCTGCCCAGCAACAGCGAGACCACGGCGTCCGGCGAGCGTACATAATGGCGTTGCGAAATTTTCTACCGTAATGTAAGTCGTAATTTAATACTAGTTTAAATTTGTTGATTATTGTACTACAGTGTGTTTTGTGTTAGGTATTAGGTATCGGTTTAATTGGCTAGCAAAGATGTTGGATAACTTCTTGTAATAATAAATAGATATGATAGATGAATTAAATAAGATATATTTAGAGTTACAGCAATTAAAAACTTATCTAAGTAAAATAGGTCCATCTCGTAGAAACACAGAGATCGGTCACAAAAAACTTGAAGAAGCTCGAATTGTGTATAGCCAATTAGATGTGTTATTACTAAGTATCCAATCTAAGATAACGAGATCAGAATTAAATGTTAGTGATACCTTATTAATTAATCGACTAGTGGACGACATTCATAGTTTATATAGAAAAATTAATTCCTTAGTACATTGCAGTGAGTCGATAGAAAGTAAAATGGCTACCGATAATTTTGATTTAAAAACGGCTCTTGCCTTATTGCCCATTATGACAGGAGTAGAGAATATTACGAAACAATTAATCGATGGGATCAAGTTATACGATTCTATGATTAATATTGCATCTAAGCCTCTATTAATTGAATTTGTTCTAAAAACGCGACTTTCAGCCAGTGCGAAACTTCGTTTAAAGTCCAAGTATAGTTCAGTTGATTGCCTGATTGGGGATATGAAAAAATATCTTGTCCCGAGAAAATCAGATGTCGCAATCCAGGCACAGTTGCAACGAGCAACTCAGGGGCACAAAAGTGTGCAATCATTTGGATCAGAACTAGAGGAACTTTTTGTGAATCTAACTATAGCCCAAAGTAACGATGATGAAAATAAGTACGAAATATTGCGTCCAATTAATGAGAGGATAGCAATAAAACGGTTTGCTGATGGATTGTCCGATCAGAGATTAAGCACAATAATCGCTTCCAGACAATTCTCATCCTTACCAGAAGCTATCTCAACAGCTTTGGATGAGCAATCTATGTCTACAACCCATCAGGTTATGAAAGTAACATACAAACAAAATCAAAATCAAAATAATTCATATAGATATAATTCGCAATTTCGTAACAGTAATTTTAATAAACGATTTCAACATAGTAACTACTTAAACAATAACAATCGTAGTAATTGGAAGCCTAGGTATGCTAACCCAGCACCGACGAATCGAGGCCGCATGCGCTCACGTGCAGTGGAGTCGCGTGCCCACTTTCCGCGAGTTCATCACATTCAGCGCGATGATACCTTAGCTCAAGCGAAGTCGTCAGAATTTTTTCGTCGCCAAAGTAATTGATAATTTTGTTTATAATTTTAATAACAGCAGTATAATTACATGTAGTTTAGGAATAAACTTTAATATTAAATTATTAGTAGACAGCGGAGCAAACTTATGTGTTGTCAAACACGAGTGGATAGAAATTAATAAGAATTATTTTAATAATATTAAAATTTATAAAGAATTAATATCGATAAAAGGTGTGTGTGGACAATTAGAATCCGAAGGGTACACATACTTTGATTTAGAGATAGGTGGAATAGTTTTTAGGCAAAAATTTTATATATTTAAAAACTTATCTTGTATGGCTGACGGGATATTAGGCCAAAATTTTCTAAGTAAATATAAAGCTATTATTGATTATGAAATGAACACTATAGTTTTGAGAAACAATGATCTATCGATGACGATTAATATTAACGATATGAATAGGTATAGACACATTATACCACCGCGTTGCGAAGTTATTAAACGTATACCTACAAAACATTACGATGATTGCGTAGTTTTAGCAAAAGAGATTTGTAAAGGTGTTTTCATAGCGGGAATTATCGCAAAACCAGAAAAGGGGTTAATTCCAGTACGAATATTGAACACTACTGATGAAGAATTTAAGTTAGATTTTTCAGAATTAGAAACATATAGTTTAAATAGTTTTGAATCATGCGATTTTAGCGAACAAAAAATAAATGCTGATCGCGTTAAGTTATTATTTGAACTACTTGAATTAGATTATTTAAACAGGGAAGAAAGGTTATGCATTGAAAAAATATGTGCTAAATACGCAGATGTTTTTCAACTTCCCGGCGATAAGTTATCTGTCACTAATTTATTGCAACATTCTATTAAATTAAAGGACAATGCTACTCCAGTGTATATTAAGCCTTATAGAACTCCACATGCTTTAAAAAATGAAGTTCAACGACAGATTCAGGAAATGTTAGATAATGACATCATAGAAGAGACCACTTCCGAATGGTCTAGTCCTGTTCTTCTCGTACCAAAGAAAACAAATAAATCTGGCGAGAAAAAATGGAGATTAGTTATAGATTACAGACAGTTAAATAATAAAATACAGGATGATAAGTTTCCTCTACCGAATATTTCAGAAATATTAGACTCATTGTCAGGTAGTGTATATTTTTCAAAATTAGACTTATCACAAAGCTACTATCAGTTGTCTTTAGAACCAGAATCCCGAAAATACACGGCATTTAACGTAGATAAAAGTTATCAAATTTCTATAGATGAAAAATCTCGAAAATTAACTGCTTTTACAACGGATAAAATGTATCAAATGAAAAGATGCCCTATGGGATTAAAAACAAGTCCCAGTGTGTTTTCAAGGTTAATGACAATCGCTATGTCTGGATTAAATTACAAACAATGTTTTATTTACTTAGATGATTGTATTGTAATAGGAAATTCACTAATTTCTCATAATAGAAATCTTATTAAAGTTTTAGAAAGATTAAGAAAAGTAAATCTTAAATTAAATCCGATGAAATGCGAATTTTTAAGAACTGAAATAATGTATTTAGGTCATAAAATTACTTCCAACGGTATATTGCCCGACCCAGCGAAAATAGAAACTTTAAATCATTACCCCAGGCCAACGAACACTGATGAAGTCAAACGATTCGTTGCCTTTGCAAACTATTATAGAAGGTTTATAAAAAACTTTGCTAATATTGCCTACCCCTTAAACGAACTGTGTAAGAAAAATGTAACTTTTGTTTGGTCGCAACAGTGTGAATTAGCATTTCAGGATCTGAAAAACGCTTTAGTGAGCCCACCTGTTTTACAGTATCCAGATTTTTCAGAAAATAATACATTCAGGTTAAAGACTGACGCATCAAAAGTAGGCTTAGGCGCCATACTATCTAATAACAATGGACAAGTTGTAGCGTACGCCAGCCGCAACTTGAAACCAGCAGAAACAAGATATCCTATTATTGACTTGGAATTATTAGCGATAGTATGGGCGACAAGACATTTTAGACCTTATTTGTATGGTCGTAAATTTAAAGTTGTTACTGACCATAAGCCACTTATTTATCTTTTTAACATGACAGATCCTTCGAGTAGATTGACAAAATTTAGACTATATTTAGAAGAATTCGATTTTGAAATAGAGTATGTCCCGGGTCGAAATAATGCTGCTGCAGACGCATTAAGTCGAATCCCGATAACTTGTTCAAAGTTGAAAGAAATGAGAGAAAATGTAGTATCGGTCATTACACGAGCTCAGAAAAAGAGATTAGAAGCTGACGCTCTCAACTCGACATCGTCCTCAGAGAGTCCTGCATCTTCTAGGCCTGATCAACCTAAAGTTGTAGAAATTCTCAAAAAACCAGCAGATACAATTGAATTAGTTATTTGTAAAAGGCAACCACACTTAAAAAATGTAGTAATAAACGCTAGCGATACAGGTAACTGTATATTTATGCCTTCGAAATCTACTATTTATCTGATATCTCGATCGTTATCGACTGTACCAGTGTTAGCGAGAGAATTAGAAGCTATGTGTAGAAATAATAATATTAACGAATTGATAATTTCTCGAAATAAAGAAAATATTTATTGCATAAAGAATTTGGTGAAGGAAATGAAAAACGTACCAAATTCACCGAGATTACTTGTTATTAATAATATGATTCGAATCGACGATAAAGACGAGAAAACTGTTATTTTAAATGATTTCCATCTATTACCGACCAGCGGTCACGCGGGAGTTAATAGGATGTTGAATAATATAAAAAAGTATTACTTCTGGCCAGGAATAAGTAATGACGTCATTGAATATATAAATAAATGCAAACAATGTCAAATACAGAAATTTCCAAATAGGAACATAAAGCAGCCAATGGTTATAACAACCACTGCAAATACAGCTTTTGATAGACTTAGTTTAGATTTAATGGGACCCTTAGAACAAGATGACTATAATTTTAAGTATATTTTAACGCTTCAGTGCGATTTAACTAAATACGTTGAAGCTTATCCTTTAAGAACTAAGGAAACGGAAATAGTTGCTAGAGAGTTAGTTAGAAATTTTATTTTAAGGTATGGGATTCCAAGAGAAATAATAACCGATAATGGAACAGAATTTATGTCCTCTACCATGTCTGAAGTTTGCAAATTATTGAATATAACGAAATTAAACTCTACAGCGTATCATCATGAAACATTAGGATCTTTGGAAAATACACACAAAAGTTTAGGTGCATATTTAAGAATTCAGTGTTCAAATAACAAAAACGATTGGAGTAATTGGTTACCCTACTGGTGCTTTTCTTATAATACATCAGTTCATTCAAGTACGAAATATACACCATTTGAACTTGTATTTGGAAAACTTTGTAATTTGCCAAGTAATCTTAAGTCTCAAGTAGATCCTATGTATAATTTTGACGATTATCCATTTGAATTAAAATATAGGTTACAGAAAGCCCAAACGGATGCTCATAAAAATCTTTTAGAAAATAAGCAATTAAGGAAATATATGTATGATAAGAATATTAACCCTGTCACATACAAAAAAGGTGACTTATTGTTATTGAAAAACCAAACTGGTGACAAATTGGATAAAATTTTTAATGGACCATTTAAGGTAATTGAAGATTTGTGTTGTAACGTGAAAATATTAAAAAATAACAAAGAATACATTGTTCATAAAAATAATACCAAATTATTTCATGTTTAATATTAATATATAACTATAAGTAATTTACATTAAATAATTAAGATATAAAGAAAATGTATTAGTTTAAACGTCAACATTCCTTAATGCAATTCCTTTTAAAGGGGAGGGGTGTAACGGCAACTTTTTGAGGGGAGGTGTAGTGTATGAACAGTTGCACACACACAGTGAATTAAGGTTTGCTGACATAGAATTAATTAGCCTATAAATTGTTGTACATTTTAAATAAACGTGGACTTTTATTATTATCACCGGCCGAGATGGTTTTATTTGTCTCCTCGTCGCACCAGCCATTACATTTACTAGCCCATGTGTAAATTATTTATAATACAATATTTGGAACATACGCCGCCCGCAGCAAAACAATTCGAACCGGTAGGCGCGGGCGTAGCGCTTAGAATTTCGTAGATAGGTCACCTCTATACTAATGTTGAATAACTTTTAAAGTATAAATTTTTTCGACATAAAATATATTTTAATCATATAATATTTTATTTTTTTAAATGGGGTGTATCAGGTTTTCAGTTAATTCATTAACACGTTGCATAAAAGAAAAATAAGGAGTTCCTGCTGAAATGCCAAAACACTCTTGTGAACCCGCGGGCATATTCAGTTTATTAAAAAAAAAACGTGGTAATAAGAAACATTGCCATGACTATTCAATATTACGCTGACATATTCTCTCGAATCTCTTTATAGCTAAAATACAACGTTTATGACCAGCTTTTAGTTTTCAAAGAAGTCTTTTTACATCACGCGGTATTAGCCTCAGATTTTAAATTGATTTAGTTTTAAAGCGCTTAACTGTCGGCGAACCAATAAAAGCTTAATCGACAAAGCTATTACCTTCTTAATCGAGTTGTGACATCGATATTTACCTTACGAACGGTTCAAATCATCGAAAATTATAGTCGATTTTTTCTTACAGTCTTTTAAGGAACATGTCGAAGTATGACTGTAAATTTAATCGTTCAAACTATCCATAAATACATTATAACTGTCACATAAAGGAATGAATAGCGGTACAAATGTGATTCTGTGTCCAGTTATGGTGGTACTAATGTACGATGATATTAAAAGTAAATTGTATTTATTTAAAAGAACAAGGTACAAAATTGGAAAGGAAATGAAGACATTAACACTTGGAAATAGCTGTTTAAAGCTCAACGAATGGTCAATGAATAAATCAACATTTAATAGTTGCTGTGTGTTTTTGGTGCTTACAAAAGTTATGATATTATAATGCATTATTGTATAATATGCTCATAAACAAAATCGGAACTACCCACTTTAAGTAGAGCGACATTCGTATCGCTTTTATAAATACTAAAGCTAAAATATAACATATACGTATAATATATACGTAGCTTCCTTATAAAAGCACGTCGGAGAAGTTAGTAATAATATCATCATTTAATTAAGTCGCCTAAATAAGGCGTTAAGGCGTACTTATTTTACGAGTCGCGAAATTTCGTGAGTGACGTAATTATTATGGACGATTAAAACTCGAAACCGATAAAATATTTGACACTAGCCAACCGCTTAATTTCGAAAGTGGTTTTATACAAGCATCATTAATCTTTCGGATTACATTTTCTTTTTAAATTATTATCAATCAATCAATCGTATCTAACGCTTGGCCGCCTTCTTGGTCAAACGGTAAGTATAGATAGTTTTTTTTTACTTTTTTTTAATCAGTGTCGAGATAAAATGGTATTGAACTAGGTAATATGTTAAGATGAAGTTTACTACCTCAGCTAAAACATGAAGTTCACTTGCGAGAACCAATAGCTTTAGGTAGGTAAGTACACAAAATGGCGGCTTTCCGGTGGCTGCAGCAGCGGGCGCGCGTGTCCGTCACGGGGTGGCCAACCCCTTGAATTTTTTGGCAAATAGGGCCAATTTCTGCACACGCATAACCTCACTCCTTCGATAAGGGTTTAAGTAAATAAGTATTATTATATCTATACTAGCATTGCTAGTATTGAGCCGTCGCAACGAGGATATAATATGAGTAAACCCTTATCGATACAGGAGCGATACGGTTTTGTGTTTAATGTGAGCAAAATTGGCTACATGCGTTGACATTTTTCGTCAATTTTAGTCCCACTTATGTAAAAATCGACAAAAAATGCGATACATATCTTGACCCCTTCACCCGTGAAAAGGCGCTGGTCGTAGATTCAATTCCCATAGAAAACAATAGGTTCCCAATGTTTAATGACTACTTTAAGCTATTTCAACTATTTCACCAAACTGGGATGGTGATGCGATGTTTACACTTGCCGTTGCCCGCGGGTCCACTCACGTGATTTCAGGATTCTCCCTCTTAGTACATACTGATTTCAGTCCCAGAATATAAAACCAAGTATTATTGCATGCCAAGTTTCATTAAAATCTGTCCAATAGTTTTGGCGTGATGCGATATATATAGATTTTTTTTTTATTTTTACCTTACCGCCGATGTTAAAACAGCAGATGTGCTGGTTTAGGACTTATTTACCTGGAAACAAATAAAAATACAGTTTTATAATTTAAAAAAAAGGCACCTTTTTCAACACTTCTATCAAAACCACCTATAGTTTTTTGTTACCTTTGTGTAGTTTAAGTAACTAAGGTATTACCTACCACAATGATAGACACAGTTTTTGTAGCACTCTTTATGTATATATGTCAAGAACAAAGGTTCATTCTCACGGTGAGTGGACAGAATGACGACAAAAAATTGAATATCGATCGAAATAGAAAATCGTGACCAACAATAGCTGTGAATTACAATGCCTTCGCTATTTACCAAATAAAGTTGGAAATATATTTTGTTTGAGATGGTTTCTTAATAATCTAGTCAAAGCACGTAGAACAGATCGTCTAAACTCAAAAATTGATTAATGATTAATTGATTAATGCGGATATACAATTTGCCTGATTGACGACGCCGCCGTTCATAAACGTACTTACTAACTTATACTATTTGCCGACCACGTAATATTGATGTGGATGTGATAAGATGAGAAAATCATAATTTTTGCAATCTTCAAATGAAATAGATAGAAATCACGAATTATCATAAATAAAATTATATAATATGTAGTATTTAGCATTTACCCTGTTTTATAATGCATAATATGCCTATTTGTTTTTAATGAAGTATCTCCGAGGACATTACTTTTTATAGCGAGTGCCGCTAATTTCTCCACTATAAAAATTTGAAGACTTTTAAATGCTACAGAAACCATAATATCATACAGTAGGTATTTAATGAATCAAATTTCGATTATAATCCTATTTTTAGGGTTCCGTACCCAAAGGGAAAAATGGGACCCAGACTTCGATGTCCGTCCGTCCGTCACCGGACTTTCTCATGAACCGTGATAGTTAGACAGTTGAAAATTTTACAGATGATGTATTTCTTTTGCCGCGATAGCAAAAAAATACTAAAAAACCGAATAAAATAAATATTTAAGGGGGCATACATACAAAAAACGTGATCTTGTGCTCGTTTTTGCTCGATATCGATAACGGCAACAAGCAAGGCAAGGTAGACGCTTGAAATATTCACTGAATATTTAGTTATAGGTATATTTACTTTAATAATAAATAATCAAATTACAGTAAAACAAATATTCCCTCCCTATAGGCTCCCATGCAACAGACGTGATTTTTTTGCCGTTTTACAGATGCGCGATGCCGTTTTTGCGCGAGTCCGCGCTTGGCCGGTTTCTTTTTTATTAGAGTTCGGCATTGAATTTAAAAGCTAAGCACGCCACAGGTTGGTTATCACTTGGCTGTAGACCTTGGCCTTGCAAGCTGTAGGACGTAGACACGACGTCGTGTCGGGACGTTTTAACTTCTTATTACTGTGACGCAAAAAGTCTCCAAAGTACGTGTCGTAAAACGTATACATAGTAGGTACTTGTCAAGCTTTAAAATAAGCTGTACGGTAATACATAAGATGCATTGACCCCATTGTTTAGGTAACTAAAAATGTAAATGAGTATGTATTATGTATACCTAATCAGATTTTATGTAAGTTATTTGACTCGGAGTAACTGTTCGAGTTTTTGAGTAAGGTTCTATTAAAATTTAATTCTATGACTTGGTAAAGGAATAGGAGGTTGTAGGTGGAGGATAAAATGTTCGTCTAAAACCTTCAGTGCGTCTAGACTCTAGACTACTAAATCACTGGAAAGCGGATTCACGGGTCGAGGTATAACTACCTAGGTAATAAGTTTGTGTAGCTTTATTCTTGCTTGGTAATAAATATAAATCTATAAATTGAACAAAAAATGTGGAAATATAGGCGTTAGCCTATGACTTTAAGAATAACCGATATTCATTTTAGTATTTTTTTAGATTTTTGGATGTGTAAAGTCAAAGTAAAGTTTATGAAGGTTACGAAGGTTGAGGTTACTTTCAAGCATGCATGTGGCGCCGCGGGTAACCTTCTATACTAATATTATAAAGACAAAATGTGAAATTAGCAGCGATGATAGCTCAGTGGTTGGTGCGTTCGGATCAAACGCCGTAAGGCGTAGGTTCAAACCCTAACAATGAGCTTGAGCTGTCGGTGAAGGAAAACATCGTGAGGAAACCATAGCATGGTGGTAGGGCGCTCTCTAGTGCCCGGCTGGCTAGCTACCACCTTCAACTTGTAAATCTGTCGCCAAGCACCTAACGGTGTGTTCCGGCAGCCCCCCTTGAAAGCCAGTTCCCATCCCCATTCCAGGTCGGCAACACACCTGCATGCCTTCTGGTGTTGCAGATGTCCATGGGCGGCGGTAATCACTTACCATCAGGTATACCACCTGCCCGTTTGCATATTATTATATATTTTATGCATATTATTTGTTTGAATCGGTAAACTTGAACGATACTTAAACTATTTAAAATGAAATCACAGGAAGCTACAGTTCTCTTGAGTGACATAGGATACTTTTTAAACCGGAATTTTCACGGGAACTCCGAAATCAACGCGAGTGCAACCGACGGGGATTGACTAGTAATATTATAAAGAAATAATATATAAACTATAGAAGGGGATTATCTCGGGAACTATAAAACTAACTCCAAAACACTTTCATCGGTAAAAAACGTTCACTATCCAGTAACAAAAAAGAAAATCTCAAAGGCATGGTTGAATTAACGCGGGCAACCGAAACCGAAGGCAACCAACAAGTAAACAAAATATATCTGCTGGTAGGCTCGACGGGTTATTCCGCCATATCGGAGCCGAGTGAGTAATGTCGTGTCGTGTCCTCCACTGAAATCCCAGTCTTCGAGACATATGGCTATGGGCACTCGAATTTACATATTCTTGTACGAGTAGCTACATTCGTGTAATCTGTTTAACGTTACATTATAAAATCATACTAAATATTAACTTCGAGGATTTAACATTCACGCACGAATGAGGAAAATTTTATTGGCCAATAGTATGTGTCACACAATTTGTGACGAATTTGCGAATATATAGGTTATATACATACATGTATAATTGTATATAAAAGATTAGATAGATTTTGATAAATAAATAACTCTAAATAGCGACGAAGTAAGTACTTATCATCAATATAGTTGATAACGTTTCGCCTTACCCGCCGAAAAAATAATTATATGCAACACTTTTGTCCAGATGAGGCGTTTTACGCGCGAGTCGAGAACGCGCGTGTTCCCGAGATACTTGAGCCACATAGATCCCGTCAAGATGCTCTCGCGCGTAAAACGCTTGCAGCGCGATGGACTCTCGACTCGCGCGTAAAACGCGTCACCTGGACAGGCTCTAAGTTTCCGCATTTCGTAAAGACATTAAACATATTGCATACATACGATTAGAAGGTATAGATTGTTGAAAACGTACGTAACCACAAAAAGAAACGTTATCAAAGTTATGCTACATTCTGGACTCAATAACCAGCAGGGTTGTAACTCCGATTCAGGCGAGTTCTAGATATTAAAAGAGGACAGCATTACACGCCATTGTATTTCCATTCTTTCCTCTATAAGGAAGGTGCACGCGATGTCTGTGCGGGGGGCAGGCAGAGACATCAAGCCTGGAGCCGGCAGACCGCGCTAGCTGATCATCATTAGCATAACAAAACAAAGGACGCACCGAACCGGAGAGCTGGCGCTGCGAACCATTATTGCCGCGTCATCTCTATTCGTACCATAGGGCTAGGAAACTATGTACTCGTATTTCACATTAAGTTGCATTGCTTTGAGTTCACGGGTCTTGTTTCGGAAGCAATGCATTTTCCCTGGATCAAAGATAAGAAACATTATTGACTTAATCAAATTCATAATCGAGAAAGCCTTTTCACACATAACAATTTACGCTTTTAAATGAATCGAAAAAGTGAAACATATCCGCCATATCTGCAATCTAATAACAACAAACTATAAAAGCTATTTTATTCAGACGGAAATTTAGTTGACATATCAAGCGATGAAGTTTGTCTGGTTTTAAGAACTCGTAACAGCGTAATTCCTCAGAGGAACCGACATCCTTTGTCTATTGATAAACATTTATAATATCGTGTGGTCTATAAATTATTTTTTTCGTTGTCTCTGTCTTCTATATTTGTGAAAATTAAACTAAGAAAACTAACAATCTCACTGTGTCTCTTCTTATTTATTGACTTTAAAATAACAGTCGACATTTTTATAAAACTCCTCTGTGCTAGACCTAACACTGGCGGATTTGTTATGAAGAATACTCGCACCACGCATTCTCTGCTAGCGATTATAAAGTTAAAGCAACCGCTACCATTAAGTCATAACATGACAATGAATTGGAATCAAGTATGCATTATGTACTGAGCATTGCATACATAATACATTGCACATAATACAAAGGACAATAATCGGTGTATGACGCGCAGGCCACACGCCCTCGCCGCGCGTACCTACAGGTGGCATTCGAAACAAAGGGGCAGACAGACAGACAAAGCCATTGCCTTTGGATGTGTGCCAAGAGCGTGAACACAGCCATTATAACAGAATGAACACAGACACCGCGAGTTTTTTAATAACTATAAAAAAAAATTGAACAATAATAATTGATGTAACAAGAATATTTTCCAACTCGATAAGATAATTCTATTTATCAACTAGAAAAACAGCTGATTATTTTAAACGAGTAACCAGATTTTCTTGAATCATAGCCAAGAACACATTCGATCAAACAAAAAAAAAAACTAAATCATAATCTGTTCAGTCGATTGGGAAAAAATGTCTCTAATCATGCCATATATTTTGTAGGTACTTTAGGCAATTTACGTATAAATAATGGAGCTAGTTCAAGATACTACTTTTAAATAAAATTTTAATGTTGTTCATGATGCAACTGAGTAGGTATGATCAAATATTGTAACGCAATGTTTTTAGGAAAAACAAAGACCGAATCAATACCTTGTCGAATAGCATGCGCTGTATATTTTGTCGTAAATCTGTGATGCTAAACATTTGACGAATTATTTTCACAACATTACCCTGTACCCTGAACTTACTCGCACAGTAAGTATAATTCAAAAGACGATTTATTGTCACGACCATGATCAAAGTAGCCCTCCAGTGTCCTGTGAACTGACCGAATGATTAAATTGACTAACATATCGAGTTAGGACTGAACCAAAACTTTTAAACTTACAAGTACAAGTTTCTGATAAAATGAGGGTAAAACTTTAAACAATGTCGACCCCTTGTTGAATGGGTGTTTTGGCCTCTAGGCTATGAATATTACAATGAGCATAAAGCCGGGGTAAATTGTGAGTTGTATAATAAAACCATAAAATTTATTAATATGTGATCTTAACTCTTAATACTCATAGAACAGAATAATAGATAGCAAGTGAAGTTTGTGTATCATAAAAGAGTCAAGCAAACGATGCGACGCGACGGAGGGAAAGGTATGGAATCCATATTTGATTCTCACCATTGAAGAAAAAAATCGTTACGTTGTTATAGAAATAATCAAATGTCGCTCCGAACTACGCAATGTACGTTTAAACAACAATAATAATAATCAAAGCCAATTTAACAGCGCGGCGGTCAAAGTCATTAGAAACACCACCTCACAGTCAGCTCTAGAACGTACTAAAAGCTAACATGGAAATGTACTCTACTAAGTAAATACTGACCGGTAGTATATTATGAAGGGATAAGTATTACATTTGACTTGCCGTGTCCGTAAGGGCTATAATACATAAATAGTACCTAACCTATCATAATATAGCTATAGACTAAAATAGAATCTATACATGATTTAACGAGTGCGCAACGTGCAGGCAACAAGTAACAGACGTGGTAGGCATAATTATGAAAAAAAAAACTATTGGAATAAATAAACTAGATAGAATCACATTACTTTCAATCACATGGTGACTCCATTGCGTTAGTTCCCCTTGACCTTGGTGAGAAAAAGCCAACGAAGCTGAGAAATGAAAAACCAACTGGTATAAGAAATTTTATCAAATTAAAATAGGCATACTTTATTGCAAACACACAGTAGAGAACATATTTACAAACACAAAAAATATGGATACGAACAATGAGGTGAATTACGTATGTATATTGCTAAAAGCAATTTTTCATAGACAACCAGAAGGTTCTCTCTCTCTACCAGAGAACTGGTAGAGAGAGATGTAAAAAGAAAGTTAGATAGTGCGGTATCAATAATTAAAATTATTAATCAAAAAGAAAAAAGAGAACTATTATCATTAATATTAGTATTTGAGATACAGATGTCTGTTAAGGCTCAAAGAAAGCTGTTCCCTGTTGTACTCAGTATATACAGACGATATATGTATAGACGATTTAGCTGTTATTGTAAAATCGATAATTAGAATAATTAGGCCCTTTAGAAATTCCAAATGGGGTTTTTATTACAAAAAGCAATTACTATTATACCATCATCACCCGTATACTTTTTAATATGGCCGCCCATCAATTCCCGCGCACCCGTGGGAACTTATTCGGCGTCACTCATTTTTCGTACACCACTCACGTTTTTACTGCCCATGTTTAGAACTAAACTTTTCACCGAACGCACCGTTTGTTACTTCACCCCTATTTCGAAACCCACATGAGGGACAGGACGGGACTCACGCTCGGTGGTATATAAAAAAAAAGTTAGTTCGGTATAATTATATAAAAAAAAGAAGATACTCGGTGATATTTTAAACGAAATAAAAAAGGAATCGTTTCATTTTGTAACAGAAATATAATTATTATTGAGCCATTTTTATTAGATGATTAGCTATGAAAAAAGTTATTTTGAATTTAGTTAAAATTACAATCCCCATGAACCAATCTTTACTATCAAAAACTAAAATAAGAGAGCGTACAAATAACCATGTATTCAAATAACTTATTATTCTAGAATCCTGATGTAGAATATCTATTAAAACATTTGATATCACAACGAGTATAATGCGTGTTAAATTTCATTATTTAGCTGCAACAGAGTGCATTGTCTACGTATTAATAAGGACATCCTGTTATCCCTTCACAAAGCTCTCATTGTCATTATAATCCGGCCCGACAATATTATCCTCGACTGCCCTAATATGCTAACCCAATAAGGCGTCTTCCAGTTTGTGCGAAGTTATAAATTCTGCTTCTTTGTCGTCTCGATTGAGAGTTAAATACAGGTAATTGTGCCAGTTATAGAAACCTAAAACTTTTGTGTGCGAAGATTTTAAATACAAAACAGGCGAAAGAACAGCGCTAGGTTGAGGAAGCTGTACTGTACTAAAAAAGGACTGCTGGAGTTTTTGCTTTTTCGGTTTTCTGTAATAATATATTGATAATTGATAATTACTAGCTGTGCCCCGCGGTTTCACCCGCGTGAGTTTTGGGATCAGGAACTTTAGCGGACGCAGGCAGAACAACCCGCCAAAGTTTCATCACAATCGGACCAATAGTTTCGAAACGCATAGAGGACAGACATACAAACATTCATTTTTATTTATACAGAAGGAGAAGAAGAAGATATAGAATATATATATGTAAACTTTTCTTTTTCTTTTGTTTTTAGAGCTTGGCAATAATATGTCAGCACCGTCAATAGTACCTACAGATTCCTATATACACTAGATTTAGGCGGATTTATGATTTCCCTAACTCTACTATTATAATAAATCTAAAGCTTTGGTTAACATTAAGATTATTTGAATAGATTATAAAATAAATATGAAACTATAAAAATATATTGTCATAAATATCTATTATGGTTTTATCACTGAAATTAAAAGAACTGCCTTTCGTTTAACCACACTTCATATAAAGGCTTATAGAAGATAAATAAGTGACAAAAACAACGACGCAAGTCGCATCCTCGTGACAGTACAAAGGTTTGCTTTCAGACCACAACTAAAAACCCAGACAATTTGTCCTCTCGAGAGCGGTTCATTTACCTCATTCGTTTCCTTTTTACCGCAGCGTTCCCTCGAGTGTGTAATTGGTCTAGCTTAAGAACTTATTTAGGTGTTTCGTCCTGGCGTGGCTAGAAATGAACATACCTACGTAATATAAATTTAGTGATTTACTGATACACTAAAGGTTGGTTAGTGTTTATCAAGCGCTAAAGTTTTGAAGGAATCAGTTGTTGTATGTAAGAAAAAATCCTATTCCAATATGTTCTCTACCTATACTCATGGAGATAACATACACGTGTAAGACACAACCGCTGTGGGATATTTGCAAAATGAATTACTTTGAATTTAAGCTGTTTTCAGTAAAACCTTAAAGTTTATTATTATTATTATTGTTTACGAGAACAAAAAACTACAAGGAACTGACAAAAGCGCTGAACACATTAGGTACACCGAGAAATCGATGCGTCATGCGACTAATTATTTGTTCCGATGGAGCGAAATCAACCCTGCAACGCCGAGAATCGTCGCCGCGGAAAATTGTGATCATGTTGTACACTGATTGACTTATTTGTACGACATGATCGTACCCACAGAGGAAACAATATGAACTACAGAGGTCATATAGGCGGGGCGGGCGCGCCACGGTTGCTAAGCAGCGGTTAGATAGAGCAAATGCTCTAACTCCCATAAAACTTCCTTTGCTGGCATCCCATGTATATTTTCCACAATATTTCCAAAACTGATAATCTTAAACAAAGACTAAGTCGAAAACGAAACCAGATAGTGTTTAATAGATACGTTGTTTGGTAAGATAAATGTTTTTGTGCGGGATGATTTTGAGGTGCGAAAATCGCTCGGTGACACTACTTTACATTAAACTGAGATGATACCCCTTCGAATCTGTTCTGTGTTCGTACCGCTATCGACTGTGGCCGACTGATCAGATAAAATTGAATACGATAAAGCTCGTCAATGTATCTACTTATATTATAGTCGAGTGTCAACGACTCCGCCCGACCGTTGACTCTGCCAGAGCAGCTGGCGGGTTGTTTACTGGCACGCTTCTATAGATAACAAGTCACTATGGTCTTAGGAAAACCATTATTGTCTTAATTTTATCGATTTTATTGAATAACTAGCTGTTCACTGCGGTTTCACCCGCGTGAGTTTCGGAATTACCGCAGGTACTATTGTTTTCTAACATAAAAGTAGCCTTAGTTACTCTTTATAACATCAGCTATGCCAGTAAAAGTCCCGTCAAAATCGGTCCAGCCGCTTCAGGAATTAGCCGGAACCAACAGACAGACAGACAGCCAAAAGAAAAAAAAGAAAAATATGTGAGTACCGTATTTTCATATGCATTTAGTGAAAAGCTCTTAATTTGATTTTGATTGATTAATTAGAAACAAGCACTTTAATTTCACTTATATACATATGTAATGTAATATGTAAGTCGATCCCCAAGTGTTCACTCGCATTAATTTCGGAGTTCCCGTGGGAATTCCATGATGAAAAGTACCCTATGTCACTTAAGAACACTGTAGCTGCTAGTGAGTGAAAGATATTTAAAATCAGTAGTTTTTGAGTTCATCCATTTCAAACAAACAAATGTACACCAAATATCAAAACTTTTCTCTCTATAATATTAGCATAGACTAGCCGCTGCCCTCAGTTTTGACAGCGTCATATTTTCTTGGGAACTGTCGAAGTTATGATGATGATTTCTTTTCCCGACAGCCGATTTTGATGAAACAAAGCAGTTCAAGTTACGCTTAATCTACCTGTGATTGTAACGATCATAAGAAAAATCTTTATCGTCAAAATATAAAACTTACAAAATTCATGACCAAAACGGGTCTATTAATTTTTTTTAAGACTTGAACTTTTTTTAATAAGGCTATAAGAATAAAGATAAGTGTATTTCGACTGGTAGGTAAGTAAAGTAATGCCTAGTTGAATGTATTCCAATGTCATTCCACTCAATAGTTCACGTCAATGACCTAACGAAGGCTGCGTTAGTTAGTGGTTAGAAAATAAAAATAATAAATTCATAAATAAATTGAGCACAAATTCTTTTCAGGTTAAATTCAGCATCGATTACAAAAAAACTTGAAATTACATACTTCTTTACTCAAACAAACAAATTACCAACAATCATTCCATAGAGTTGGTATATTAAATTTCGATTTATTGAATTTAAATTAAAACCTAAAAGTTTAAGTCTAATTACATACACTTGAGTTGATCTTTTATTGAAGCTTGATTTAGTTTAAAACTTGAATGAATCATGAATAAATTGAGGCCTAAGAGCTTCGTATAATATAAAAGGCGGTAGCATCGAATCGCGTGTCTGCACTCGGTAAACGAGGAGAATGTCATTCCCACCTTAATTAATCGCTAAAGTTGATATATAACACACAGTCATACAGTTTACAGCTAACTTGTTGCCCGCAGTTTCATGCGCGTGTATATTGAGCTCTCTTCGGAAAATCTTCATGTGTCAGGATTAAAAGTATAGTTACTCTATACAGGACATAAGCTACCGATACAGAATATTAAATTGCTTTCAATGGTACTGCACCGACAAGTAGATAAACATTGGATTGTCAAACCAAGCTTTCTAAATCAGCAGAATCACTCTTTATGATCCTTGGGGAGACCTTTGTCCAGGTGTCAAAAGCCTGCTGACTGATATTGAATCATTCAAGCAGCACAATGACGAGGTTTAATATGCTTTAAGATTAAGCAATTAATCTATAAATGTTCATAGAACGCGAAATAGGATTGCTGTATCCCCAGCTAACGGACGTGCCTCATTAAGCAATTATACCCCACGTCATATAATTCAATTTTGGGAGTGATTTCCTGTGGAGTATCCTCCATAGAGGCTCAAACATAAGTCATTGAAGAGGTGGTCCAGTCAGTGTAGCAGAAATTAACCACCTGCATCGATTACGAGAATTAAATGCGAAAAAGGAAGTGAACAAACTTAAAACCGGCAGAGAACGCTAATTGCAGTTGACTCAAGTAGCATAATGTTTCATTACGCGCCGAGACTTTGCCGGAGCGGAAGTTGTTAATGTCGGTGCGCATACGCATCGTGCGATGATGTCGCGGTCTATGAAACTACGCGTAGGTACACATTGCGATGGTGATCAATGTGATAGTGAGAGTGATATTGATACTTCGGTTTAAACACGATTTATAAGTTGATAATAATTGTATTGTGAAAATTTAATTCCCGACGGAGTTAACTCAAATGTGTTCTTACTTCTTACTTCTTAACAGACGCTTGAGGATCCAATCAGATATAAAAAAATGAAGCGTGTAACAAATGCAAACTAGTCGAATGCCATCAAGCAACAAGTAGTTTTGGTAAAATGTTATTTCAGTGAAGTAAAAGTTCCTTTTACCCGTTTTGTAAAATAAAAAGCATTATTTGAATGTTTGCAGGAAAAGGCACTAAAGTAACATTAACTATTAAAAAAGCTACTACTTTTACAATTTTGTTTTATTATGACCATAAAATCCACTCGGACAGTCAGTAAGGACAATCATTAGTAAACATTAAAAAGTAATTACGTACATAATAAAAAAGTGAAACCAGAACCGAAAT
Organism: Zygaena filipendulae; assembly: GCA_907165275.2. NCBI lineage: Eukaryota > Metazoa > Arthropoda > Insecta > Lepidoptera > Zygaenidae > Zygaena > Zygaena filipendulae. The sequence goes on from OU015674.1 coordinate 4,463,594, forward strand.
CTTTGTTATAGTATGCTCTAACGTATCACTGCCTAATGAGAGCTATGAATAAATCTATTTATAACCCCGGCAACCAATGGGAAGAACTCTCTTAATGCATCACTAGGTCTATAGGCAGTGTACACTGAATACTTCAAACTGGACACTAGTCGTAAAAACTGAATTAAAACCCATTAAAAAGTTCTAGTGGCAAACACATCAACATGCATCCCACATATTATGGTGAAACGACACAACCGAATGTGTCCCACCGAATACACAGCACACGTAATATTATAGTGTCCAGTAGGTACTTAGCAAACTTTTCATACAGGCAATCATAACTGTGAAATGCAATGCAGAGCAAAGAGCTTATAAAATTGGTCGGGCAATAGCTACGCGACGCGACGATGCCACATTTCTCTTACCAAAAGAAGGCATTTTACATCTGGCTCCGTAAAGACGGGTTCAAAAAGGACAGAACGAGACGGTGATATATCACTACTGATGAAATCTCAACGAGTTAAGGCGAGACGAATCGATTTGAGCGGAGCTCGTTATGGCATAATATTGCATCGAAGAAGGAGATAGCTTTATATTATATTCCCTGGGGAGAAAGCGAAACGTAGCCACAACGGCCGCAGTCGCAGGCATGAGAAAGGTCATTGGCATGATAACATTAAAAGCGAAGATCTTTATTAAAAAAAAAACGAAGCAGCAAAATAAGTCGATTTGGATATTGTTTTGATGTTGCTGTTACCGTGCAGGCTGCAGAGATATTTAAATATTTTATTTTGTTACAGCAATTATTGTTTTTAAAACGCAAATTCTGAGAAATTCTGAGAAAAAATCTTCAATTTTGCATATTGTGCACCCTCGTAATAATATTAATGTCACCCTAATGGTTTTAACACCACCCTAGGTTTTAGGGTCAGATTTACAAGCACATTCGCGCTATGTTATTGATTTTGAACGGAATGTGACCGGCAGGATCTCACTTCGGTTTTCGTCGCACATTCGTATCAATTTTTATTTCTGGTGATTCTATTTCGATCCTTCCGCTAGTTAAGCTATAAAAGTCACTGATTCATATTACGCAATCCATAGATCACTTCCGTTCATAACGTAATGTTAATTCTCCACTCAGTATGAATGTTGTACTACATACACCCGTAGGCCGATGGGTGATGAAATGTCTAATAAAATTGTGAAACGGTCTTGAAAAGATTGCTCGTGACAATAAGAACGCATTTTTCTTAATTTATACTTTTTTAAGTACCTTTATTTACAATAAAACAAACTTCTATTCTATTCAATTTCTAAAATCGTCTTTGTCATAAAATTTGGTATTTACGAGTCTTTAAAAATTTACATCACTAGATGTTCCTAGTGCGGTTTTATTTGCGTCAATTTCAGAGTTCCTTCGGGAAATCTTTTTATCGTGATAAAATTATCTTATTTATTGTATCTTCCTATCAGTGAAAGAACTTTTAGAATCGGGTCAGTACCTAGTTAGAGATAACCCGCTATATCTAACGTTACCTACTTCATAATAGTACCCATTATTGAAGATTAAAACAGTTTTGAAGAAAACGAACTTCCGATCAAACCTCGTAGTCATGACCCACTGGAAGCAGCCTGCGTATTCGCACATGTGATTTTACTTTAAACTATTTATAGTGGAGTAACTGCGCGGACACAGCGGCGTTTGGGATGAGCATAAATCATCGACCACACAGCCCATAGACGCCTAATGTTTGATTTTGCGTATTGAATGCATTCTGGCAACTAGCTGAGGTAAGAGAAGCGGGGTTGCAACGCCGTGATTGGTTAATTCAAGGCCACACGCGCTAGTTACACGCCGTGATTGGCTAATTCACATTTATATCGGAACTATAAGTCAGATGTGTTGACAGGAGCCATTCGCCTGTTATTAGGCGTCTATGGGCTGTGTGGTCGATGGCATAAATAGAACGATAGTGTAGTAGTGAAGTCGATGTTAAGATGAAACAATAGTACAATAAAACATATTATCTAGATTTGTCTCGTTTGCTCATCCTTGAACTTCATTTTCTCTATAAAACTTCTCTACATCCACTAACAAACAGAACGAAAAAGTTTTTTCTAGGTTGTCATTTTTTCGTATTATGCTTACGTTTCGTTTCAGACAACATAAAATTATTATCTAGCATGTTTCGCTTCAGATAATATTATATATTATATACGTACAAGTATTTTACGTTTTCCACTAGGGTATAGAGAAATGCATAGAAGTTTTCATTGAAGAGTGTTTTTTTCCATCGATAACGATGTTAACATCACTAAACATTAGTTTTATCTCCAAGGCTCGCTAAGAGAGTACTCGTTATTATATTTTTGCTGAAATAATGACACACAAATTAAGCAAAAACATGAGCACTAGATCTACACTATAACAGATTTATATCTGTTGAATTTTTCCAACCTACGTATTCCAAAATGGAGTCGCGGGCAATTATTGTTAGTGTTGTGGGAAAAATCTGAGTTTGTTTATTATTATCATTTTTCAGTCTCTGTTATGTTACTGTCCCAACATTAATAAATAATAATTATACATAATTATAAAGCAAAAGGTCAAGGTCATACGAGAGTACGTACGTATTATTCATGGTAGGTACATAACTTTTATAAAACCTTTGGCACTATACTGGCTAGAGAAGCTCATATAAAGGTAGTAAATAAACACCGCACGTGTTTCTACAAGAGTGCTATTCTTGACTATAATGAACTATTACGGCAAACCGATGTAAACTACTCTCTTAACGTTAGCAAAAAAAAATCAAGTAATATATAAACAATCATTCACAACAGTGTATAGCCTTTATGTAAAAGAAGATATAAACCGCCTTCACAAAGTTTTCTATCCCCAACGGGAGTCAAATCCATGACTCGCAGCGAAATACTACGTTTATAACTACTCTCTAGTCTCTACTATAGGAGAGTTTGGTTATTTTGAGGAGCTTATAGTGATTTGGTCGTCCATAGGTGCTTGTTTGTCGACCGTACCCACCTTAGCACGCCATCGCGGAGCAGATTGCGAAGCTATCTTCAGACTTCAAGTGTTATGTCCTATTTACCGGCTAGACTGCACCCGACATTCTCGTTTATTTAACGCGAGCTATGCTATAAGATATTGTTGGAACGCTCAACGCTGTTGTCGTAGGTTGAGCTCTACCCGACACAGTTGAAAGGATACCTAGATACATCGGTAAATTTTCTTTTTCAAATAGTTCTAACACATATTTAATAACTTTTTGAAGGTGTAATTCAACACAAGCTCTCTATAATTCAAGTTTATATATGTATCTTAAAAAAAACACTGATAAATCACTTACCATCAGGTGTACCACTTGCCCGTTTGCCCCCTATGACATAAAAAAAAAATCACACTCAAAATTCGAAGAAATATTCAGCTATTAAATGCCCTTGTACGTACAATGAACACTCGCTCTTATTCCTAACTAGCGGTTTCCCGCGGTTTCAAACGACCCGCGGGATTTTCAGAATAAAACCCACCCTATCATTTATTGTTATTATTATTATTATTGTACCTACCCCTGACAATGCAAAATTTCATGATGATTGATTGAGATAAGGCGTGGAGAAGCGTAACAAACAAACAAACTCACATTCTCATTTATAATAGTACCTAGGGATTAATTATGTTGTATTTCTAGTTTTTGGGTCAAAACGGCGCGGGTAGTTTCTTTGTAAATAAGTATCCATGTCCATTCCGTTCGCTGGCATCCAGGTAGGTATTTCGGAAACCCGATCTGCCTTGGCGTGTTCCGCGCGGACTCGCGTGACAATAATGGCCGTACTGTGTGCGCGCGCGCCACTAAACTACTTTCTACGCCGGCATTGCCGCTTGCGTAACAGAAACAAACAGACCAACGGACCAACTGTAAATATAACTTACTCCGATATTTATACACATCCATATGTATAATAAGATCGCAAATGCACCGCCAAGTGGGCTCTCTGTACTATCTGAGGTTGACTGGCAGGGAATGCTACTGTGGCAATAAGTCCGCCTTTGTACCATGATATTGCGCACAAAATTTAAATAAATAAATAAATTAGGTAACGTCAAACTGCATTTTCAATATATGTATTTTGTTTCTTTCTTCTTTCAAACTGTAGCCCCAAATCCCAACATGTAGAGGTGTCGCTAGATCACAACACTAAAAACTCGCGAGAAGTGAAATTTATTAAGAAACAACCAAAAAATTTATGAGATACTATGAGGTTGGAACCGGGGTCGAACCGGTTACTAACCGCATGTTAACAAACATTACACCACAACTGCTTAACATAATATCATTACGAAAAACATAATACATAAATAAATAAAGATATAGGTATGACGCAGCTGTCAATAAAAAAGATCTTTCTGCCCAGAAAAGTTTAACTAAGTCAAAAAAGACTTACAATATCCTTCGAAAATTTACAGATTTTGATTTTTTTACTTTTTAACCGACTTTCAAAAAGGAGGAGGTTATGCATTCGATTGTATGTATGTTTTTTTTTATGTATGTTCACCGATTACTCGAAGACGGTTGGACCGATTTCGAAAATTCTTTTTTTGTTTGAAAGGGTACACTCCCAATTAGATCCCATTGCCACCAAATAATAATAATAATAATAATAATAATAAAATTGTTTATTGCCGTCAAGAAGGTGTACAAAAAAAATAAAAATCGGGATCTGATGATGGGATCTTGGAGAAATCGAGGGAACTCTTCAAAATTTATAGGCACACCTATGTCACCGAATTCAAACCGATCAGTGGTAGCACAAACCAATAATAATATTACGTGTGTTTTTGTCTTTTGGATTAAATCGGTATTTTGCGATTTGGGTATTTTTATAGTAAATCGTTTATTTGCTTTCGGAAAGTAAAATTTTAAGAAGTGGAACTGATGATGAAGACCGCAGAATCGGAACTACTAAATAATAGATATTTCACAGATTCCGATTCGTTAACTTAACTATGGTTTCCAAACAATTTATGCTCGTCACAATGTATTTGGTGAAGTGGAACTGTTGGTGATGTATCAGAACTCCTCAAAATTAACGGCCTACTTAATTCCCTGCATCGGGAAAAGCAATATTTTGTAAAAGGTGATGAGCATTTGACATTAGGCTACTGTAACTTAGATAAATTACGAACTAACTCACTAAAAAGCGGGAAATAAATAAAATTTTAACAAAAAAATTAAAACCGACTTCCAAAAACACAAAACTAAAAAGCTAAAAATAACAAAATACCGATTTAATCCAAAAGACAAAAATACACGTAATACTATTAGGTATTAGTTTGTGCTACAACTTTTCGATATGAAGTCGGCGACAAGCCAAGTATGGAGTAGGTAGATGGATGAGCTCGTCGTCGAAGTCGGTTTTAATTTTTTTTATTCAATTTCTGGCGTCATTGTGAAAACGTCATTGTGAAATTTTAAATTAATGAAACGAAACTCGTTGAATGGCAGGCGTTGAAATTTTCCCAAATTTTGCTTAATCTGGGTACCTAACTACCTACTATCTACGAGAAGCTTTGAGCTTCTTGAATGACAAGATGTCAGCCAAGTCGACTTTTCGTTTCGGTTATACAGATAGATAAGAATAAGAATAAAATTGATAAAAGTGTAGCATTATATTGAATTATTAACAGCGATTGCAATAGGTGGTGCCTGAATCTAGAGATCTTTACAAGTTACAGTAATATCGAACAATTAAAATAAGAGTTATTTAAAAAAAGTTAAGTAAAAATAATATGTTTTCGATGTAACCTCAATCAATGAGAGCCGAGAGGACTTCGGTTACCATCAAATTGAACGCAAAATCTTGTTACGACATGGCATCCTGACTAACAAAGCTTCCGAGTTACTTTGAAAGAGGCTCGTACTCTCGGATGTCACTACACTTTAATTAAGTTAACGCTTGATCGATCCGATAAACTGACAAGTAATCACCGCCTATTTTTTAGTCTTACACAAACTCTGACTTAGTATTCTGACTCAGTCACAAGATATAAGAAAACAAAAATATATGAAGTATTTATTCTATATCTGAGGTACCGAAGAATTCTTTCAAATATACAGAGACATTACTGTTGTGAGCCTCGCAAAGAGAAGCAATAAAACAATTTTTATTTGCTACCTTAACTGGATCCTGCATACAAACAGTCTGTTTACTTGTGGAGTTATACCAAGTTCATTTACCTGTAACAAAAAATTAGGCTTGGGTTAAAGCATGTTCAAATTGTAGTATAGAGACTTCAGTACTTATTCTTGGATATACCAGGTGTCTAGCATTAATGATAGAGGAAAAAATTATAAAAAATTATAAATTGGATCTGTTGCAAAAACTACACAATACATTTTCCTAGATAGTTTCCAATTTGACTTCAATATATATTATGCCTAAACAATATATACCTACATAATATGTATTTGAGAGGGGATTGAACTATATATTTAGGTAACACTAAAACCAAGACTAGAGTAGGTAACAAAAAATAAACTGTGGCGAGTCATATCCGTAAAAAATACAAGTACATTGTACTTCTAAGTAGTTGAACAGGAAAATACTTCATCTATAATATTATTATTTTATAACGCATATTGTATGTGTGTTGTGAAATAATGAGACGAAAAACAATAAATACCCCGTAGAGTAAGAAAAATTAAACAGAAAGAGCGACGATGGTAGAGTTCTGACTCCTGATAATTACGCGGGCTGCTGAATGGAAATAAATAGAACAAGCAGTGTATTTAAGCACTCAATCGAAACACGGCACCTAATATTACGCACTTGTGACTTGTGAGCAATCGGCTATATTATCCGGACTCCATCTAGCGGACTTTAACGGTAGAGTATATGTTGTGAGCATTGGATTTAATGACCAAGGTACATTAACATTAACACCTTATTATTTGCTGTATTCACAAACTTAAATAAATAAATAAAATAAATAATAATCTGTCACAAACGCAAAATATCAAGAAATAGATGAAATAGCTATTACCTATAAATACACAATCTACAGCTGTATTTAAAACACAAAATGTACAAAGTAGTATGAGAAAGAAAACTCTATTATTAACACGCTCTTTGACATTACAACGACATGTCACAGAGTTTTCATGAGTAGGATGAGTCCTTCAAGGAGCTTTGAAATTCCTAAATTAAGTACCACTTCCATCCCACGCTGGGTGGGTTTACAATCTTCGATAACACCGCCGCTTAACATCAGGTCAGCTGTGGTCAAAGCGCATAGCTGGTTAACAATGAAAAAAAAAATACCCTGTTGCTCTATCTACCCCTTGCTTACTAGTCTGAAGCAGCACACAATACTGTGCATCCTTCCTGCCCGGACAGTGAACTGTGGATGCGTCGGATGCATCGGTTGGAACTCACAGCCGACACAGCAATACAGGTTGCGCCAAATGAATGGTATTTCGAATGATCCCTCATGCTCATCACTTTTAATGAGTGATGAGGGTTTCCCGGAAGGGTTGGTGCAATAGGTGTGTGTATTTTTTTCAAAATATCAAAAAGTTCGATTTCCAATTAGGAAAGTTAATAGAATTTTACTTTCAGTAGTCAGTACCTATACAGTTTTAGTTTTCATCAAAATCGGCCCCGACGTTTTTAGAATTTTTCGCCAATCCTTGTAGTTTCGAGTGGTCAACCACGCCCACTTGGAAAATTCACTCTGCATTCGAAACCAAAAGTACCATATTTTTTACCAGCTGTGGAGGACCTAGGGTAAATTTTTTAATTGTAAATATAGTTATTATTTCAATTTTTCATAAGTAGTTACAAATTGTATTTTTTTAACATTACATAATTATAGTAATATAGTGCGATTTTTATGACTGCATAGTTCTGACCAACTTGTACGGGCATTCAAACGACTTCTGGTGCTTTCAGGGATAAGCATCGGTCTTTGGAGCCTTAAGAACCATTGCGTTAAATTATATCGAACATAGAGTCCGGGATACGATTCCCGGTGTCACGATCGTTGTAATTTTAGCAGCGTCGCATCGGGACCGGTCGTTATATCGTACTGCGGCGCTTCTCTAGTGCCACGGTTACAATATTTAGTATAATCGTTTTGAACCCGCGCCAAAACAAAGCGTTCAGCGTCAGCCACGAGAGTGAACATGATTATATTTTTGTTATTAATGGATTAATTAACACATAAGACACTTTTTATATCAGAATTCACGCGGGTACACCGCGCGCCGATATATCGCGGCTGAAACCGCGGGGAACAGCTAGTAATACTTAAACTTCCTCGCGTTTATGTTCTTAGTTTGTTTAGATCTCGTTTCTTCTTCCCGCGCGGTTTCACCCGCGATAATTTCGAAGTTCTCGCGGAATTTTTCCATACAAACTTTGCAACCCCTTTTCATCCCCTTAGGGGTTCAATTTTCAAAAATCCTTTCTTATCGGATGCCTACGTCATACAAAGAACACACCCTCCAAGTTTCAGGTCTCTACGATCAGCAGTATAGGTTGTGCGTTGATCCATCAGTCATTCAGGACAAAGCATTTTATATGTATAGATTTCTAATGTCACACCCAAAAATTATTATTTTTTTGTTGCTTATGTAATTTAATTTTTTGCTCATACTGAAAAATAAATAATTTTATTAATTGACATTGAGATTTGAGACCAAAGAAATTTCACACGGGACGCATTTATATGTATTGCCAGTAGTTTTCAAGTCTAGACTGGACGGACGATTGTTGGCATGTCCCGATGGTCAATGACCTCCACCCCACGTTAAATGACCTTACACTTGCGCTTTATAAAACTAATCCTCTCTTTTATATTACGCTATATTGCCTCCATGTCGTTTTACGAGTATTAATGTACAGTCGTCTGACTCGTCTGTGCCGGGCAAGTTCACGGTCACAAAACTATTCTGATAGTGTGCCTACTGATGATAGTGTATGTTGGAAATTGGAATATATACAACAGACTATAAGCTGGTTCACCCCACTTTCGGAATGGGCTAGATGTCAAAATTTTAATTTTTAATCCTTTTTGTAGATTAACAAAAAATATTGGCCACGTATTTTCCCTTTTTTACGGCGAGATATTGAGTTGAAATTCCGTGTGACGTCACGCCTAGGTACACTTTATACTTAGTTATGACGTCACGAGCCCCCCGATTCCTAAACTTTAATGCGTTTTATCTAAGTCGGTAATTTTGCAATAATTTTAAAAAGCAAATATACGTGTCCATTATATTTTATAACTATCTAACTAACGGACTCAATATAATTTTGATTTTTATACTGACGGGCCATCATCATACCCATTCTCGCAGGAACTAAATTATAATATAAAGATGAAATACTATCTCTCGTATGTTCCAAATGGCTGTACCCAATTTCGGTATTCCCGCAGAAACTCTTTGTTTCTGTATGAATTTAAACGATATTTCAATTGTTAAAATCATTTCATTATTTCCAGAGATTACCTCCAACATCCAAACTTACCTGTAGTCTAGACTAGTGCAAATGAGCTGTCGACAAATTGTTTATTAATCCATTTTTAAAAAACGGCAGGCATTTTATAGAACGCTTAAGGTGTAGTGAGTGATTACAGATCGGAAACTGTTGTGGTCTCTATAAGAAATTTGGTACTTCGGAGTGCTCGCAAGTACGACACTGCGGTATTTTCTGTCCTCAGTATTATAAAAAATGCCGACAGTTTGTAAAGAGGCGATTCACGCTATTTTCCTGTGACAAATACTTATAATGTTAGTAGTGACGGCACGCGGCGTAACAAAAAAAAAAACAACTTGAATAATGGTTACTGGCGAGTCAGACTTTATAATAAACCAAGTGGCGGGAAAGTTAGTATTATTATAAAGTGAAACTATAAAACAGCACCGTTGGTCTAGTGGTTAAAAAAGCTGACGGCTACGTCACTAGATTCGGGTTCAAAACCCGCTTCTGAGTGTTGTTGACGAGTGAAAGCCGTACCGAACACACGCGTGTCACGTGAAGCCTTCGTTATTTTAGTCACTTTTCAGCATCTATTTTGGACCCCGAGCAGGAAATTGGCTTTCAAGAGAGCCATGTTTTAACTTGGGGAACAATCTAACATTGTCATTGGCGTTTCGCCATAATTAAAGAAGTAGATGAAGAAATTTTTGTTACTAAGAGACGTTGTCATTGGCAAATTATAATTGTAGACGCCATTATTAAAGAAGAAAAAGAAACTTATTATGATGAACTCTATCTTTGTACGTATCGTTGTCTTGTACCTATAAAGTACTCTACTTAGTTTGGAGTCAAGTGGAGTGTGATAATGTCCAAGCATTCTTTTTATATTTTGTATAATATAATACAATATTCCAAATGTAAAAACGTACGAAAGAGAAAGAACGAGACGTCTTCCACATCCTGATGGTTGAAACATGGTTTCTGAATTCAGTTTATACTTAGTTTTAGTTACTACTACTTAAGGTTACAGGTTGTGGAGAAACTATTAATTTATAATTAAAGTACATTTCTTTTGGAACAAGTGTCATTCCAGCAAGTAACCAATTTTCTTTCCACAAAATAGTTTCGAGCTTAGACATCCAAAACTTATTTCATTCGAAATAAAAGCTTAGTAAAGTTGAAAGCTCCAATTAAAACTGGGCAGTGACCGAAGTATCGAGAGGTATCGGGTCACGTGAGGTCATTAGCTGTCTGATGACGTCAATAATTGTACCTACCGATAAAATATACGCAGTTATTAATATAGGTACATAAATACATATATAATGTACAATTTACAATCACGCCTTGGCCTGGAAAGGTAACGCAGAGACTACATTTTGAAACTACTTGCACGGATGATTTTACCGCCTTTAAGCTTTAGCTAGGGTTGCCACCTTTTTTTGGATAAAATATAGTATTTTCTCGAAAAAAAGATGCAAAAATATTTTACAAGAACAGCTAGTTTATGTAATAAATGAAACGGAAAATCCTTTATTTCTATAGGCCCCGCTGTAATTCTTTAATTACAGAACAATAAGGTTTAAAATTCAATAACAACGAGCGCACGCAATGTATATCGTTGTTGACCTATCAACAAAATAGGTCGAACCTATAAAATATTCTATTCCTCACAATGTTGTCGTGTGGGTAGTTGGCTTTATCAATATTCATACTTGGCCGATGTTTATCAAAGCGAATTATATGAGATACGGCTTCGCGTGTTGCATTGCACTTTGGTTTCGAATTCATTGAGAAATATTCTATGAAATAGAAGCCTTATAACTCTTTGCAACTGAACTAAATGTTGTTATGAAACTTGATAGATAGCTTACAGTCGTACAGGTAACTAGATATTACATAGACTTAATAAACAGGCATGTAATAGATTATTAAATAACCACTTTTACGATTTTAGACATTGATAAGTCTAATCACATACTGTTGCTTAATGGATGTCGTTTTGCTTTTGATACAAGAATGAATATTATATTCAGTACCTACTAATGCTTTTAGGCTTAGTATGAATATGTAACTCGAAAAGTAAACTCAGACATTAGATAATTAAATCATTTTAACAGTATTTTATCCCGTGGTTTTAATAAGGATAGAAATATAATAAGACTTAACTAATTTGAATGGGAACTATCCCAAGTTTGGCGTTGCCTTTGAGAAACAAACACTTAACAATCGTGCTCAATATTATATTAAGAATATAGATATATTTAAAACCACACTTAATACGGGATCCAACAAAATGAATGCTGCACAAAAACGTTCGATGACTCCCTATATGAAGAGAAAAAAAATCCGAATTACATTTCAATCAATTTACCGTACCGTGTGTAAACAACGTAGGAAAAAATTGCAAAGCGTACTAGAACGGCCCACTGTCGACTAGTACATGCGTGGGCGCTGCGCAAACTGATTGAATGCAAACTAGCTGGTGTACAAATTACAATAAACCACGCTTAGCCAAGCGTTGACCTGTGTTACCTTACTCGATAAATCATACGAGTCATATTATTTACGTTGCCGAATGACTTGTCTCGAGTTGCAAGCGGGTGCGTTGACAGTGGGACGAGGAAATATCGCGAATAACAATAAACAAAATTTTTAACAAAACAATTAAAACCGACTTCCACAAACACAAAACTAAAAAGCTAAAAATAAAAAGCTAAAAATAAAAAAATACCGATTTAATCCAAAAGACAAAAACACACGTAATATTATTATTGGTTTGTGCTACCACTGATCGGTTTGAATTCGGTGACATAGGTGTGCCTATAATTTTTGAATTATATATGAATATTTTTATCATACATGTATAAAATTAATAATTTAATGCAGTTTTTTTGTCTCTCCTGAAAACTAATCTTTGACTAGCGCGGTATTGTTGTATAAGCGACGAAATGTTGAAACGGCATATTCGCGAATGTGAAATGAAGGAATCAAAAAAAATTAAAACCGACTTCCACAAACACAAAACTAAAAAGCTAAAAATAAAAAGCTAAAAATAAAAAAATACCGATTTAATCCAAAAGACAAAAACACACGTAATATTATTATTGGTTTGTGCTACCACTGATCGGTTTGAATTCGGTGACATAGGTGTGCCTATAATTTTTGAAGAGTTCCCTCGGTTTCTCCAAGATCCCATCATCAGATCCCGACTTGGTGGCAATGGGACCTAATTGGGAGTATACCCTTACAAACAAAAAAAGAATTTTTCAAATCGGTCCAACCGTCTTCGAGTAATCGGTGAACATAAAAAAAAAGAACATACATACAATCGAACATAGAACCTCCACCTTTTTGGACGTCGGTTAAAAAACAAACGAGAAAATGTCATAAAAAACCGCAATTTTAGGAAAGTGGTCATTTTCGACCTAAAGGCGACTATCATTTAACTAACTTTAAATAGCTACCAGTGAACTATACAGCTTTTAAAATTAAAATATATGTATATTAGTGAATAACGTTGAACCAATAATAATAATAATAATCCACTTCACAACACACTGTATTTATTTAGAAGCGTATATTTCTCAATTCACAATACTTTTGAAATGATGAATCACAATCTCTTTTTTTACGATTAAGAAAAAGCAGATTAAAAACACCACTTTTAAAATGTATTTATACATAAAGAGCATCGAGATCAAACAAGTTGCAACGACATCAGGACAGATGGTTTAAAAATAGTCTAAAAAGCCAAGCCAAGTATAATAAAGAAAGACGTCGATACCATTTAGACCAAACAGGAAATGCCATTCTTTGAAAGTTGGCAACGCAGGTCCTGGAAACCAGTTTATCTGGTTGCCCTGTTTTATGTGTCTCAACTAAATCTAGACGCATAGCAAACCATACTTGGAATTAGTCATTTCAAAAATGAGGCAAAATAAAAAGGAATGGGATAACTCGATGCCCAAGATAACAATTGGATACAAATGTACAATAAAAAAAGATCACTTACAATGAAAGGTAAAAAAAATAACCATAACTTTTGATGAAAAACGAGACAAGTAATTTAGGAGAAAACAGTAATGTTAAAATTGCACAACAAAAAAGATACGATTCTTTCAAAATTATATCGATTGCTCATTGCTAATTTCACAAAATTGTGCAAATCATCACACCGATACTGTTATTACCATGACCCACCATGACTTCTTGAACCGTCTGCTGCGGCCGCCGACGGCCAATGACCGCATCGCGCGCTGGCCGGCGCGCCATGTGGGTCATGTGACGTCACGCACAACACATCTGTGTGCAGACGGGGCATCTACATGGTGCACGCCATTATACGCCCACTCGCATCGACCGCCTCGCAGCAGAGCGAGCATAAGCCATGCAATGTGTGAGAACGTCGCGAGTTCGATTCTCACCAGGGACACACAACAGTTCCAGTTCGGGTGTGTAATTCTTGTCTATCCACCTTAGCTAATAATAGGTATCTTTCTAATGTGAGGCTGAACTGGTGTTACTTTTTCTATATCAAAAATGTCTCTATATTATAAACGGATCAAATCCAATACAGCAAAAAGAAAGCTTTTACTTTGAAGCTCTCATTTCTCAAATCTATCACACATATATAACAATTATAACATGTACCTTCTAGTGTAGATATACAAATTATTATTCTGTCCTTAATTACACTTCAAATCAAATGTTCTCGTCGCTGCTGCACATTAATAAACCAAAGTCTAGTTTTCAAACAGGCGAATTAGTTTAAATATCTTTTAACAATATTCGGAGCGGCTCTACCTCTACATATTGTAGAGCATTCATGATAACAGCAACTAGGCAAATAGGTAAAAGAGATAAGTAATGAAATGAACAACAAAGACGAACTAGTGAGGAAAAAATATTTTAGGATTTTGCATATTGTATTGCATTTGTGCTATAAAATAATTATGAAATAAAATATTATAATAAAATACGAGCATCGATCGTCTTCTTTCTTGCCGTTTACTGTAACTAGATACCTAAGCCTTAAATTTTATCCAAATTCATCTAACCGTTTCAAAGTGCAAGAATAACGCATTTATTGTATTTCACCCGTAGATTAAAATAATTTGCAACTTTTAAACTTTAAATCTAAGCATTAAGAATTTATAAAAAATTATAAAAACCACAAAACAGTTGACAGGGACAAGTATAATATTTTACTTCAAGAAGTAGAGACGAAAGTAGACTATAGTATAATTTATGATAAACGTTAATTGTTAGGTATTGTTGCAAGTACGACGCAGGTCAGAACAACTCTCCAATTATCTTAATGGTTATTAGCGGTTCATTTCAGACCAGTACCTACATAATATATAAGTAACAATAATTCTAAGTAGGTCAGTACGATAACATTACTTCACGAAAAGATAGACAGTGTCAATAGAGTAATATCACAGTGTTACAATAATATTATCTGTGGTAATACGCATTGACATTATGAATCCGGTGACACAACTTGTTATTTAATAGAGCAACAATCTTCGACAAGAAAAAAAATATTCAATTCAAATCCAAAATCATTTATTACGTTAAATAAGTATAATTTTGAAATCTGTAATACACACATCAAAAATGTCTAGGGATCAAGTGCATTTTAGAGAATTGCCGCCAATTGGGATTATTATTGTAACTTTTCTGGATCCTTTTTGAAATTTTTTATTGAATTTCACCATTTCAATAATGAATTTTATTCAAATTTTGTTTAAACTTTTAAAAATAACTGTCATTAAAAATCCCTATAAAAGCGTGTGATGGCGGTTTTACAAAAACATTACAATTTCTGCATCGTAACTGAAAAAAATTGCATCGGTATGGAGCGATGACACCAATTGCCTAGAGAAGAGATGCTGAGAGTCGTTGGAATGTTGGAAGCTGGCGCCAGGCAACGCACTGTGGCTACTGCTGTTGGGACAAGGCAGAGCGTCATAAGCCGCCTATGGACACGCTATCGCATCACGGGCAGTGTGGCCGAGCGACATGGAGGGCGAACTCGTATCACCACTCGAAGACAGGACCGGTATATCCATAATACAGCGCAAAGAAATCGTACTATGACCGCCATGATGATAACTACGAGGCTCCACAGCGCTTCAGGCTTTCTGATAAGCGATCAAACCATACGTAATCGTTTAAGAGAAGTGGGTCTGCGATCCCGAAGGCCTCTGAGAGTTCCACCAATAGCGCCCCGCAATCGTAGAGCCCGTTTACAATGGGCTCGCGAAGACAGTAATTAGGAGGAAGAAGACTAGCGTGGTGTTTGCTTTTCCGAGGAATCTGGTTTCGGTATGAGGCCGGATACAAGATGTACATTAGTTTGGAGAAGCCCTGGACGTCAAGAACGATTGAAATTCTGTTAGGAAGTTCATCCATATGGAGGGGGAACAATGATGGTTTTAGCGGGCATTTAGATCGGTGGAAGAACCGATCTCATTTGGATCAGGGGCAACCTTAATGCTCGGATTTATGCGACAAGTATTGTATCAGATGTAATCATCCCTTTGCGAAGCCAGTTGGGTGATTCGTTTCAACTTATGCACGACAATGCACGTCCACACACTGTTGGAGTCGTAACACGCACTCTTGCCAATGCTGACGTCCTGCCGTGGCCTGCTCAATCACCAGACTTAAATCCTACTGAGCACGCATGGGATATACTCCAAAGAAGAGCTCTGCCGAGTATGGACGCCGTAAATACCCCACAACAACTTTTTGACTTCTTACAAAGAACGTGGGTGGCCATTCCTCAAAGTGATTTTGATGAACTGATTTTAAGCATACCAAATCGCTGCGAATGTGTGATTCATGTCAATGGAAAGAACACAGATTAATTTAATTTAATTAATTTATTAATTTAATTAATTTGTTAATACATTACAATAAAAGTTTCAAAAACCCCTGTTTTTGCCTTCTTTGAAATTTTATTGTCGACTTGGAATTGGTTCAATTTCTCACATCTTACAAAAAATGAATATTTTCTTAATTTATTCAAAATGTGGGGATTAGTTGTTAATTTAGATTTGGGAAATAAGGTAGGCAACAAGCCCAGAAGATTAGATTAGATTTAAATTAATTGGGTTTCTTTTTATAGCAAAAAATGTACTTGATCCCTAGACATTTTGATGTGTGTATTTAGCAGATTCCATCTGGAACTCTTTGATGTACATACATCTACAAAATAGTATATATTCTTCCCCAGAGTTTTTCTCCATGCCGAAATTATTTCAGTGTTTTTAATTAGTGTTTAGTTTTATAAGTATTATCACCACATTCATTTTACACATAGCAGCTCCGTAGCTAGATATGAAAATTTGGATATTTGTTAGAGTGTGAGAAACGTATATTTCCACGTTTTTATTTGGATGGAATTTGCCACATAATTCTGTCTGGATTAACACAAGATATCATGGAATTTCGTTCACAAGGAAATATGTAGGTGTTTTCATCCATACTGTTCCTGAGGCGACGAAAAGTACTGTACTCGAGCGAAACCGTGGGCATCAGTGCTAGTAGGTAATATCATAAAAAGGGAACACATGAAGTAAACACACGGAGTTAATAAATTTCGCATAAACTCGAACTCGATATTGAACATTTTACACCTATTTGCGAAAGTATGTGGGTTGCTTTAATGCAAATAATTCTTGTATCGATATAAAATTAGCCCTATTTTGGCGTAGGATCTATGGGTGGTCCTTATTTTAAGCTGTTTTTTTTTGTTATTGGCTTTCTTGTAAAAAGGCGGCGGTATGCCATTCGTTATCATATTATCCTCCTTCTTTTTATTATGTTGTTTTTAAATTTGTAATATTTTATTTTAAATTCAAATCTTGGACTTCTTCTTTTTTTGTCCTATCTCTAATTTGATTTCACTACATTTATATAACACTAACTGTTCCATGTGGTTCCATCCGCTTTCCAATTTCGGTGTCCTCGCGGAATTGGTATTCTATTAAAATTATTATATTTATTTGAAACTCTTCAAAGTCTTTTAATTATCACACAGAAGGCCACAGAACCCCTCCCCCTCCCTTTCTGCACTATGTGATATTCTTATGGAGTTTTGTACCGTCAAAAAAAGCTTGAAAAGTGGATTTGTGACAAGTTTTCTTCAGAATCCATACCAAAAAATCAACAGGCTGAATCGCCACTAAAAGAAATGAAGCTAATATTTCTCAAATATTCGTTGGCTACTAATAAACTGTAAGTCTATTGATAAGTGCCATTCATCACACTACTTGCGTACCGGAAGCCGAGCAGCGATGGCAGAGTTGCGTAGTTGCGTAGCGATGGTTGAGTAGACTAAAATGTTTCTACCATTGCATTTTACGAGACTTCAAAACATGGAGTAGATTTAGTTTTTAGTTTGCCATGGAAATGTGAGGTAGGTACTTATTTCGCTTCGACTTAATAATATGTAATTCTTAATTATAACAAAAGTGAAATAATTAAATTACTTCTTGCTGTTTTACTGACTAAATAAAGAAGAATAAAGAAGTAAACGTCAGTTAAAAGAAAGGATTCCTGATATAATTCCGGAACCATTGGGAGCATTTGTTTAAAGAAAAAGTTTTTGGAAAATGTGTGTGTTAACAGAATATTATCTCAATATAGATGATATTGCCACTAATTACAATTCAGCATTGAATCAATAAAAAGCATATATTATGTAAATTGTGCATAGCCAAATGAAATTTTAAACTGGTTTAAGAAGTAAAATAGCTTCAGCTTTTGTCACATCAGATTCCTCGTAAAAGGTCATTTACTAAACGTTGCCTCTTATGTTAAAAGCAATAATAACGTAGGCCGGTAGCCGTCCTGCATACGAGGAAGTTGCAACAACCTTGCAAATGGTCTGCACTTACCTATTCATGTTTTGCAATTACCATAGCATAAGTGTGGTTGATAAGGTGATATTGCCGCATTCTGTTAGAATAAGGCCGGACACCTATTGAGGCCCATCAAGAATGAGACTATAAGAGAGGCAGTTAACTGCAAGAACTTTGTCCGGTTGTGTAGCGCGATTCGTGTACAAACATATAGACAGAAGTTTTTGAAATAGTTGAACCTTCATTGAAATATTTCATAGGTGTGAAACTGAATACCGATTGACGCAGTACGATATTTTAGATATTTCGAATAATCTCTTCACTGACATCAATCCCGTTACAAGTCGAAATCGATCGATTAAATTATTAGTATCGCCCACTCACTAGTAATGATTTTAGGAGCCAATATAAGTTCGACTCAATTGGTCACAATTAAAATTTGTATCGAAGCCATTGATATTCGTAGCTCTATTTTAATGGCGTCATTTGGTGCGTTGACCTCTGTGCGGATATTCGCATGGTGGCACGACCTCTGCGCATCTAGCATGTCCAATGGCCACTGGAGAGTGGTAAGTAATTTCCGTTGATGAAAAAGTATAGTGAAAACAAAATCCATCATTAAAAAACTCCCAAAGTAACCAAACGAAGTTTTGTTTCCACAAAAAAAAGGCGCGTGCAACCTCAGTACACGTGACAATATTGAAATCATGACTCGCTTCGCTTAGCTGTTACTAGCCACACGTTTAATCACATACAAGTCAACTGCTCACTTTAAAAGCTTACGAAAATATTATGTACCTCTAGTAGCTACTCACACTAGCTGATGCTGAGTTGGTTACCCTTTCAGCAAAGCATGCAGAGATATTATGTCTACGAATTTAGATTAACCAATGTTTATGTTTCTTTCTTTTTCTTGTGTGTTGTGCTTGAAATAAATGTTTTCTTTCTTTCTAGTAGTTCCATTTCGACGTCCACGTCAATATCTCTGACAGTTAAAAGCATACTTCTCTATCTTACTATTTTCTTTCGAACAAGTGCGTATTTCCGTCCTTTGGCGTCAGAATAGTTTCGTCAACATTACTCTCAAATTCAACCTTGAAATTTTACTCTCATCGCGCTCGAGGAAGTGACACTTAAAAATATTACATTGTGTTTTTGCACATAATATCTATGTGTGTATTTTCACAATAATACAGTTACAGAGAGACTGTTTTAAGGAAGCTGGGAAGGAGTAAAGGGAAAAGGTCAGACAAAATTACACTCGAGTGTCCTCTTGTCCTGCGCCGTATTCATTCAGCATGCATCGACCGCCGCCGTCTGCATGGCGTGCATATTTTCACCGTTAACTCCAAACTCACTTACTTGACTTCCAGTACCTGAGTATAAAGATAAGTACTCGTACGTACCTACTACACAACAAGAATAACAATTGACACTAGTTTTAAAGCATGATTACTCAATTTATAATATGATATATTATGATATAAATTATTCATAACAGTATAATACTCAAGTGTGTAACACTTTCAAATTAAATACTATATCCAATTAAGATACATTTGAATTCATCATCGTTCATAAATTATCCTTTTATTATAAACTATGTGCAACGGCCTCGGACTCCGCAATAATCAATGCATAGCCTTCAATTTGCCGAGTTGAAATTTGAATAGTGCTATTCATACACGATTCGACGTTGTTTACCCCTTTGACACTATTTCAAACAAGCAAGTACTCGAAACTAAACTATATTTTGATGTTAAAAACGCGCATTGCGTTTGCAAGGTTCGATGCCCTGTCAAAAAGACCGAACCAATTGACAATGTTTAACACAAAACCTCGCGTGTTTGACAATGGTGACACATATTTTAGTTTCCTGTCATTTGACGGCGCACGGGCCGTTATGGTTACATTGTGTATTTTTTTCACTGCCAAATTAAGCCCTGTATGTGTGTGTGTGTGTGTGTGTGTGTTTGCGTCGGCGTCGTTTGTTTTTTCGCACGCTATTGCGGATCATAATGTCGGATTGATTGGGCCGTCGCCGTCGTCGAAACGGGAACAGTAATTTATACTGATGTGGGTGGTTTGATGGTTTAGAGAGGACAAGTAAAAATGAGGATGAAAAGGACCGTTGTTTCGGCCCAGTTTCGCAGACGACATTTGAAACGTGCTCGACGTTACAAATGAACCAGTTGACCAGGTTAAGACACTATGAGATTGCGTATAAGTGGCACACAGCGAACAATTAAAGGTTAAGAGACGATTAACCGACGACGCGACGCCTAGACAGAGGCAAGCGGTGTGCTCAAAATAAAAATGTCGGCTAGTAACTGTCAACGCATAAACGAAACAACATATTTTATAAAATACTAGATTATTATCGATTACTAAATATTGCCCTACTAAAAAGGTATCGTGTCGCAGAGAAATGTAATAAAATTTTATCGAATGCGGTTATCTCGGTGTCGTTCTGTTGGATGACACAAAAATATAATAAACAAATATGCTATACAACGATAAACGACACGGAAAATATAATATTACTAGCTGTGCCCCGTGGTTTCAACCGCGTGAGTTTCGGAATTCCCGCAGGAACTCCAAAGTAACATTTTGTCCAAAAAATAAAAAATTCTGGGTAGCCATCCTTATCACTTAGGGTATAAAAATAGCCTACCAAATATACACAACTTCATAAAAATCGGTCAAGGCGTTTCGGAGGAGTTTGGTAACGAACACTGTGACACGAGATTTTCAACATATTGGAAGATATTATACTATATTTCTATGAAGACGAATAAAATAGTTATGAAACAATATCATAATTAGATATCATTAGGTACATCTAAAGTGTAATTATTTAGTACGGTAGAAGAAAAATAACATTATAAAGCTCGCTTTTTACCTACCATTTTCACAACAATTTATATCAAGCATTAGTAGTAGGATTACCATCTATGTAGCCAATAAACACTTGGGCACAGATGGTTCTAATTACGGTTTCTCTATAATATAATAATAGTTTTATTTCAGGCAATACACCCATAAAATACCAATACAAATATAAACACCAAAACGTAATTACATAAAATTTAGACTTTAAATTACTTTTTATTTGCTTCTAAATGGACACACATCCAATACCTGTATATGGGGCTCATCACAATATTTTCCGTGACAGCCACCAGGATACAATTGGTAGATCTTTGCAGACGACTCCAGAAAGACGCCACTCGAGCCCTAATTAAAGCGAAGAAGTCCGGAACTATAATAACTTTTTGTTGTGTTTATAAACACTTTTTACGCGTAGGTATACGTATACGCCCGCGGTTTGTTTTTTGTTTTACCTTATTCGATATTCGACAGTATAGGTGGTCTAGTGGTTACCAACCCAACTGCTACGCCAGGTGTCGCCTATTTGAAATTCTCTCAGTTCATTTTTATTTGGGAACAGACGAAACACTTTTGAGTCATGATCACAACAACACATGGAAGTAATAACAATTTGGTACGTAAATGCACTTCTTGAACGAATGGCCCGACACTTCCGGTTGACGCATGCGATATAGTAGATATCCGTGTTTGATAATGCTAATGGATTTCCTTATTAAATCTCAAGGTCGTCAGTAGTACTTATCAGTGGCGAAGGTACCATACAAGCCGATTCCCACCGGCTTCCCTTCAGAAGTTGGGAACACAACCACTCTCTCTACCGTAATTTAGAAATGGCACAATCAGTAATTTTTGTAGGAAGTATTTCAGTAGAATCTACTGAATAATTACAAAAATTATCTGTACTGAGTAGTATGAGTAGTATGAGGAGTATTTCAGTAGAATCTACTGAATTACTACAAAAATTATCCCTACTGAGTAGAAAACATTACAAAACGCCTAAACTATCAACAAAATTTGATCTTAAATAACGAATTGTTATAAAATAAGCTTAAACTTCCATACAAAAAAACCAAATAGATTTCCGGGTTGCCTCTCTCAATATTTCACCCTTCGCCACTGGTACTTATAATGGAAAAATAGGCACTTTTTATTGCTTTCTAACTGTACATAGTAGGGTTTTCAATATTAATATAGAGAGCAGGATTCAACAGTTCTCCTCGGTTTCCACCATTCCTGAATCCACAAATACTATAGGTACTTACTTTTTTACTTTCTTTGTATCGTTAACTAAGCTCATCATCATTAATTTCTACAGTCATTATAACTGTTACAGCAAGTGGATTAGCACAAGTGGTCACTAAGCCGTTCTGCAAATCAAGCGGTCCCGAGTTTGATTCCCGGTGGTGAATGACATTGTGCTACATTTCAGTTTTAACGTGTTTTTAAATCTATACAAGGTATAATATAATGTGATAATATACAAATATCACGCTTCACTTGGTTTCTATGACACAAGCTTGGGCAACATACGGATTTGTACCTTGATTTCTATTTTCTATACTTCAAGTTAAAGCGAGCGTTTGTGTGTCTAACACTTTTCTCCACACTTTCTCCATGCCCTATGGGACGGTAAAGTAAGTCATCTTTTTACTTCTTTCTCGTCTTTTAAAACCATTTCGTTTTACCATATAATAACCGATTATCATAATGTGGAAAATGTACAGTACTAAAAAAGTAAACCCTCTTTGTGTCTGGAGAAAAACAAGTAGGTACCACGAAAAAAACCCCATGAAGCTTAGAGCATACAAAGGCATAATATTGCATCCTTAGATAATACACTCAACTAGGTATACTTAAGAGTATTACACCTATTATCTGCGACTTAGCTATCCAAACAACAATCGCAGAATCATATCCGGTAGCAGCTACGTTACTGATAAGTCGTACGGCGCCTGATATCTCAGTACGAGATGACACATTCACAAATCGAGTTACAGGAAATGATTGTACGCCACGAGTCACGACACTGCTGTATGCACATTATCTTAGAACGTCTAAAACACTAGAATGGGCATGATGACAAGGTATAAAAATCAAAATTCTATTTAGTCCTTTAGTTACATAGTAATAAAATTATATACACGCATTTTTTTGCTTTTTCGAATTATTGAAAAAATACTTAGATAAAACGCATTTAAGTTTAGGAGTGGGAAATCGCGACGTCATAACTAAGTGTGTAATGTGTACCTAAGTGTAACGTCACACGGAATTTCAACTCAATGTATCGCCGTTATTTTTCGATTACGTACAAAAAGGGAAAAGGCGTGTCAAATATTTTTTATGAATCTACAAGACGGACTAAAAATAAAATTTAGTCATCATGCAGCCCATTACACGTACCTACATAATAATTGGGTATGATAATTCTCCGGGGTATGAAAATCAAAATTCTAATTAGTCCGTCAGGTAGAGAATAAAAAAATTATAGACACGTATTTTGTGCTTTTTCAAATTAATGAAAATAAACATACATAAAGCGCATTAAAGTTTAGGGTGGGGGACCCGTGAGCGTGACCTCAAGTATAAGCCCCATACAAACTGTATCGGGTTGTGGAGTCACGAGAAATTTCAACTCAATGTTACCGTACAATCACCGTTATTTTTTGATTAGGTAAAGAAAGAAAAAATACGTGTCCAATATTTTTTAACCGACTTCCCAAAAAGGAGGAGGTTCTCAATTCGTCTGAATGTTTTTACTATAATCTACAGCTATCTCTGAATGATACAGGAATAGATTTTATCTCAGAAGTCGGAACATGACTTCCTCGGGAATATCGGAATTCATGTGCATCAAATCGCGCCAGCTAGTATTTTTAAACAAAAACATAATCGTTATCAGATGCGTCATTTATGTAACACACAATCTGTACGTACGTACTGCGTAATAGGAACTATCGATTCGAGGTCGATGCGTAATAATTTGCAGTCGATAAAACGAAAACTAGATGGTAGATTGCTGATACTCGAATACAGTAGTGTTGTTTTTTTTTTCGAACATCACCAACTAGGTACAATGATATTTTATAAAATTAAAAACAATTTCACCAAAACAACATTCATCAATACCATAATTTTATTATACAGAGGAAAGTTTATGAATATCATATACCTACTGTCCTAGCTAATATCACTATACATATTATTATAAAAGGGCGCGTTTGTCTGTCTGTCTGTTTGCAATTAACTTAAAAACTACTGATCGGATTTTCAAGCGCTTTTTACTAACAGATAGATAATTTCGGAGTTCACGCAGAAATTTTGGGATAAAATGGCGTGTAAGCGTAACAAACAAACATTCGCATATTTTATATGTATATGTGGTATTATACTAGCTGTGCCCCGTGGTTTTACCCGCGGTAATTTCAGAGTTCCCGCTGGAATTCCTGGATAAACTATATGTATAAACCATCCTCATCCATCACTCTATCTATTGGTGAAAACCGCTTGAAAATTCGATCAGTAGTTTTTGAGTTTATCGCGAACAGACAGACAGAGAGACGCGGCGGGGGACTTTATTTTATAAAATGTTCCTGCCTAGTGATAAAACATTAAGTATTGCTAAAAAAGGAAATAAAGACGACTATAGAACCTCATCTATTAATTCTATCGGTGTCAAAGCGATGACAGCAGTTAGTAACGGGATGAGTGGATGCAAGCGTACCTACTTCATTTGTGAACTAGGTTGTTTACGGAGAATCGTGATAAATCGGTAAAAACTGACAGAAGCACCGCGGCTCGATACTCATTACCATATACCCGTTGTAGTCGGTATAAATTATTCATGGCGTCACTGCTTTTTAAGTGATTTTTATCCGTAAGCCACGACGTCGATGATGAGGCATCAGAATATGCTTGATTCATCATCGAACCTGTACCACATTGTCATTTATATGCTACAATAACTTTTAGGAAAATCATCGAAAGCTGCTACTACTACGGTAGGTAAGTTTTGATGTAAGAAATGAAAGCAAAATTAATGCTTTTTTAATTTTTATAAATAACAAAAATAGCGATTTTACTATACCTTGAAAATAATACTACAGTTGTGTGATAAACAACGCCACCTAGCCTCAAAATATAAAGGGCTTGTACTATGAGTCTGGTACCTACAGCAGTTATATACACAATGTACTTATGATAAATATAAAAGAATCACAAATATCACATAAAAGTTGACACTGATGCGGGGATCGAACCCGCGACACTTGGCGCCGAAGTTCACTAACCACTATGCCTAAGGTCTTGTAATTTCTGTAATGTTGATTACCAAAGAATAGCTTGAGTTTTTTTACCAGCCAATTATACTTAGCTCTCTGGCATTGGAGGAGACAGCATTATCAAGCTATCAATTATTATTATTATAATTATTATAGTTTACAATATTGATAAGGTGCCTCATGTGGAAGCATAATGTACAGTATGCACACGTTCTGTCAACTACGATAGCCGTACTTACGCAAACGTTTGTCATACGTTTGATTACATTATGGAATTAATATAGAAACAATTTAGTTTAATTTTTTCTCTCTGCGCTCACACCCGTGACGCCACACGTGGCACCAGCGGAAGATCAGCGTCGGGCCCATAACGGTTCCCGGCTTATGCTGAGCTGGTAGCCTTTTTGTTGCGACACGCTGTCTGTGCTCTTTTTTGTTAATGCATACTATTTATTGTCGTTACAAATAAACTTCGTTTCATTTCATTTCATTCATTGATTAATTAAAATATGTACAAGAAACATGACAAGTGGATAAGATTTAATAAATTAACGCGAAAAAAATACTCGGAGTACTCATAATCAAATGTGAGTATTGTTACTGACTCAAAGAGTACAAAATTGCGATACTCATAAAAATAACATCCATTCGAATTTTGTTATTTTTCGTTTTTTTTTTTTAATTATTATATTTACTTAGTATAATTAACACGTAATAACGGCATACAAAAAGCGTTGCACTTATTTACCTTTTTTTTAATATAATTATAACAGCGTTTAAACTTATTACATTTTATCGTCTCAGTTCGCCTGGATAATATAATTGCGAGGTTATCATGAAGCGACTGATTTTCCACCCTGTTAACTTCACCCGTGAGCGCAATTTGGAACAGGTAGGTAAACCATTATGTAAAACGTAACAGAGACATTTTCGCATTTATAAGTAGGTATTTAATACGTATAAAGTACAATATATAACAGCTTACAAATAGCTAAAGCACAGATAATATAATAATGCTAAAGGGTCTTAAAGAGCAAATCACACAGCAGCTCAGTGGTAAGTACACGCGTTCGTATTACACACTGCTGGGCGTGAATTCAAATCCCAATAATCGCTTGAGCTGTCGGTAAAGGAAAAACATCGTAAGGAAACCATAGCACATAATGGCATGGCGATTTCTGGTGTCTTCAAGTTGAAAATCAGTCTCCAACCACCTAACAATGGGTTCCGGTAATCTCTCTTGAAAACTGATCTTTGAATATCTTTATTATAAATGCGAAAGTGAGGTTGTTTATTTGTAACGCTTTCATGCTTTAACTCGACCGATCATCACAATATTTTGCATATATACGTCGTCGTCGGGGCAAGAAAAGGACATCCCGCGGGAACTCCGAAATTAACACGGGTGTAAACCGCGCGGACCAGCTAGTAATCACATAAAAACAATTGATTGTTATGGATAGATTACTTGCAGTATTTATACGGTGCAGTTTACTATGTAAGGAAAAAAACCTAAGAACCTGAGCGATCGTTAAAACATTTGATCAAGCGTGCGTAACGGATCGTCCGGTCTGCAGTCCGGGGTTCAGTCTAGTTGCTCAACTAGCAAACGAACTAGTCTTGTAAACGCAAACTTTATATTACTAGCTGTGCCTAGCGCTTTCATTCGCGTGAGTTTTGGGACCAGGAACATTTGCGAACGCAGGCAGAACAACCCGCCAAAGTTTCATCACAATGGTTTCGAAATGCATAGAGGACAGACATACAAACATTCATTTTTATTTATATAGAAGATAAAGATTATACAAGCTGTTCCCTGCGCGTTTCACCCGTGTTAGTTGTAGTTGAGTTTCCGCGGAAATTCCAGGATAAAAGTACTCTATGTCCTTTTCTGTATACCTGACAATGTGTATGAAATTCTCATTATGATCGGTTGAGTAGTTAAGGCGTGAATGCATAACAAACAAACAAACACACATTCGCTTTATAATATTAGTTAGGACTAACTATTTTCCCGCGGTTTCACCGGCGTTATTATAATTAAATCAACCGGAATTTTTTGTTTCTATATTGTTTAGGCGAACTCGCAAGGAACGATTAAAGTTTTTATCCTTCGTCCTTCGTTCTATCTGTTGTTGTTACGCAATCCACTGAACAAAAAATAATTAAATTGTAGTTTGGCACTTACTTGCTAAAAAGCGTTTTGTCTACGTACCTATACCCTGTATTTACATATTTACTTTTATGTTCGCCACTGAAATTCATCGTCTTGGGCCTAGTTCCACGGCATATCCTGAGTGGTAGTCATTTTAGTAACTTGTCTATTTGAAAATTTTATTTAAGTTTGTGTTTCGTATTGGTACCAAATAAACTTCTATTCTATTATTTTTTTAAACCATTATTTATATAACACCAAATCGAAAAATAACCAAGATTCGTTGGTTGTTACAAAAAAAAACATATTCTGTGTTTATGCAGGCAAAGTGTGACATCAAACAATTCAATTCAATTTTCACTCTAACCAATTCCCGTTTCCAGAAAAAATTGCACATTCTATACATATTATTATTATTATTTGCAATATTTTCATCGCGTGAAAGCCATAGTGCACCGCTTTCCCCGCGACGAGATGAAATTATATTCCGTACAGCATAAAAGCAAACGTCACCATTTGATACAGACATCAAATTACAACTTAAATGATAGCAGGAATACGGTTGCAAATCAAATAGCATGGTAAGCGTGTGACGACTGACGATCAAATAGAGTTAGGTGTTAGTGGTAAAAACTTATGTTTCACCGCTCCGCTGCACGCGTGTCGAGTATTTTATCTGAGGGAATCTTGTCTCTGACTGCACCGCGGCTGAATACTAGGTACGTTCCATTTTACGGTTTGCAATGAGTAGACGGTACGCGAACTCTTTAAATGGTATACGATTCTCCCATTATCAACTGAAGCAGAGTGATACTTTCCTTTCAGATTTCACGTCTGCATCACTCATTTTATCTTTGTTACATTCCATTTCTTATCAGAGTAAAGTACCTATTTGTATTTATTTTGCAAGTATAATATGTAATATGTTTATTCTCCTTTGATAACCATTGCCAAAAGAAATGTGAGAGCATTTTATTACCGAAGAGAAAACTTAAAAATGATTTCTCAATGTGTGGCATGACATATATAAAGAAGAAAACCCTTTAAAAAACAATGCTTTTTATTAAGTACACGCCCACTTTCTCAGCATGGGGCACAAGCTGCGCATGTGCACTCGGGATGCAGGGTGGTGGCACTTAGCACGAACAACTAAGGGTGCGGTTCTAAAGTTCAAGAAAAGTTCCTTTGCAATAACAATTGTGACTAATTATACGTATACGTACCAATTACACTAACTTTTCAAACATCAGACTGTATTCTTCCGCTTTATATGACTTTTCTTAACGCATAAGAAAAGTTTCTGTTTGTTCTCTGGTAACCCCTTCCGAGTTGACGTATCCCCCTTTTTAACACATTTTTCTTCCCGATTGCATCGACAAGATAACGTCATAGGATCTTTGATTTTTAATCAATTAATAACAGCATAATATTTCGGAACCTCAATAATCCAGCTACCAGCCATACAATCGATATATTCCCTGCACCAATGCTGTAAATGTGTAAATATGACAAGTGTTGTTTGGTGGTTCGATAGTCAATTACGTCTTAACGAACTTAGACGTTTCGCACACAGATAGACCATGTCTTGTATTAAATCATAGACCCTCAGAACAAAGAATTTTCGAGGAAATCGCAAAATTATCGACGGTTAAGTCGCGGAGAACAGCTGGAATAAAATCGGTGGCATGTTACCTGACGAATACTGTGGATTATTGTCCGCAAGTTCGCATACACGACGACGTGTTGCGAGAATTAAATTAGGTATTTGCGAAAGTTCGTGCGCGGGCCGCGGCTCATCTCTCCACCGCCGCGCCGCACGCGCATGCGCGCCGTGTTGCGCAAACCGGATACATTCGGTCCAGCGCAGCGGCTCCGCTCAATGCTATATTATATATACTGTGCGGTGCCATTTTTTCGAAAGTATTCGCGCATATTATTATATTATTATTGCCCCGCAATCTTTTTGTATTGTTAAAAGTGAAACTATGTTCTGAATTCTGACACATATCGAACTTGTTTCTCTATGCTTTATATTTTTTTTTTAATTACATTCAATAATAATCATTTGAAAGTTAGAGAAAGGTAAGAAATACTAAAGACATACGACGTAGCATGACTTGAAAATACATATTATAGCTGAAATAAAAAAATTTTGCAAAACGCTTCGCGGCAAGATTAACTATACATAATATTTGGATCTCCGCAAAATCTATGACAGATTATAAAAAAAAACGAATGAATTCGCTGTATTAACAGAACTGGTTTAATTAATGTGTGTGCTGTTAACAATTAAGACTTCCTCGGTACAAGGCTGGCGGCTTCTGAGCTCAAGCGGGGGACGCACGAAGACGTATTTAAGAGCGCAATTACTAAAATAACATATCTTGCTCGAGTCGAAGCGACGAGGCGAGGGAAACGCAAAAAGACCGTTGTGATATCAATGTGCCTACAGACTACAGTATACTGTGTGAATACTTAACAAAGATGATAGACACAAAATTTAAGTAAACCTTTTACCCATGCCTTTTGATATGAGTATACTGGCAGTGTAAAAAAAAGACACCTACCTCTAAATAGGACGGAAATTTTTTGCAGCAAGTTCTAGAACTACGAGCAAAAAATGAAGAATATTGAGTAGGTACTAAGATTTTTATTGCGTCGACTAGATTAAATGATAAAAACTTGAAACAATGAATTATATTGTATTAAAGATTAAACGCCCTGACTGACTGACTCATCAACGCCCAAACCAAATTTCTGAGTTAAGAAATTTCAAATGTTGTAAATGGCTTACTTTGATAATGCGGGCAACGCAAAGCAACAGAGAAAGGATTTCTGGAAAACCTCTAAGTGGGTAAAGATGGAGCTGAGGCTGTTATTTATTAATTTTTTGGAAAACAAACGGTACAACATAAAATACAAAATAAAAATAACATATAAAAACTTCTTAGACCTAGTAGTTTCCACGTATAGAACCTAGTAGTTTCCACGTATAGAACGTATAGAACTGTTATATATTTTATGAGATATTTTATGGAGATATCTTGTTTTATAAATTGAGTCATGGAAATCAGTATTTGGACTCTTCTCTTTAAATAAGGATATAAAATATCGTTGCCTCGCACCAATATTAAAAATTTGATCATATAATTTATCACTAATTATCACCTTATTACAATAATGTTATTAGTTCAATACAGAATCTACTTAGATGCAAAACAAAGAATTATTGTGAAAAAGTGGCATATAGTCATGTACATTGTACAGTAATAGACAGCAGAATAATTTTCTCCATGCATTTACGTGTTTCCTGTGACCAGGTGCACAACATTACAGAGTAAACACTTACAATATAGACTAGTGTCATTACGCGAATGGCAATATGGCAATTCTTTGCAATTTTGCACAATTATGCCTATGAGTGATAGACCCTACATGGTTTTAACGGATGAATGGAAAAATAAAGTCTGAGTCATTTATAAATACATTATGAGAGGCTTTAATAAATTATTACTCTGCAAAGTGATAAAAGATAACTGGAATTGAAAGTAAAAACCATCACTTCATTTGTTCAACTCTTGAACATCCTTAAGTTCTAGGTTCTAGGTTAAAATATAATCTGAAGTCCCATTAAACCATGAAATAGAATTTTCAAAATCTCATACTCGGCTCAAGTCTTTATCAAGTTTTCAGTATAAATTACATTTAAAATGCAAATTATATAACCCAAAGTCCATTAAGATCGCTAATGAAATAACGTAACGATTACGGATTAGAAAACACAAGAATTTGTAACATACTATATCACACGAAGAGAAAGCCCATAAAATTATAATAATAAAAAAAGAAATCAGACTAATAAATAAATTATCGCGTGCGGAAGTCAAAGAAAACAAAGTTGAAAAAAAAAAACAATTTATAAAACGAATGCGTTAAAAGTTAACGATCGTTACAGGTATTCGGGTAGTAAACAAACTAGAATTTATTGGGGGAGAAACTGAAAACATCCCGCCGACTTTTCATCACTTGACATATTGAATATTTGTGTGACCTTTGGTGACCTTGATTGTTAGAAAACCCCCAAAAATTCACACAAACGCTATGTTTTTTAAGGTCACCGAGTCGAAGTTTCGCGTCGAGCGTTCGTTCAATGTCGCCAACACTTTCGCTCGGAGACGCGTATCGTTTGCGGTGCGCCGTTTTGAAAGTGTGCTTTTGTTATAGAAAACTCACCGCTTATATTATTATTATTCATACCAACGTATTAAGACGTAACACTTTTGTTAATATACACTTCTTGAACATTGCGCTGTATTCAGGTATTGTTTCATTGTATTCGGAGTGTCTAATTATATGAGTATGTATTATGTCAGAGCATACACCGTTTATTACTCAAGGAATAGAAACCGCAAGTGATACTTAACCATTAGCGGGAAGTCGAAACAAATTCATTTTAGTTTTTTCAAAAAATTTAAAATTTCATTTATGAAAAATAAAACCTATATTATGAACGCCCGAAGCCATTGTTCTTAACATCAAAGCGTTAGTATGTATACGCTTACGATTCTATAACAATAGAACTAGGTACTGGGAATTGTTAACCACAATGAACATTTTAACATAGATAGTTCGTTAACGGCCGTACAGTTCGGGTTCAACGATACTTGTATCTACTGTACGTCTTGTTTATCAAAAGCTAGTGATCGATGTATTATTTTAAGACAGCGATATCGGTATTCCATTTAGAATAACCCGATATTATAACACACCCACTGGAAAAATATTCCAACGCCGGTGGTCTATTTGGATATTTCTCTCAATCCATTGAAATCTACACTATGAGGCAATGTTTCTGAGCTTGTATGTTTGTAGGTTTGTGAATTTAGATGTAGGGTCTCAGTACTACGGGACCGATATAAAGGTCTTTTGCTGATAGGAAATTCTCTGAGTGACAGCATGCTTTTTAGAGTTCCCCAGGGGAGACCCTAAACTGACTGATATCATAATAATCATAATAATGTTTCTCCTTACACTTTGATCTCAAGCTGAGCCCAGTGACCCAGCATAAGGTTAGGTTCTTGTGTGTGAAATTTCAACACAGCAATACGAGTGACGGGAGGTATATATAAAACTTCCAGTTAAAATATATATAAATATATACCTACTAACATCACAGAGCTGTCCGGTTCGTCAAAATTTTGTAAGTCCAAAGGGATAAAATGGGATAAAAAGTATCATGATACCACTCATCGATGTTGAATAGCTAGCTTCCCATCGTTGAATTAGTTTTTATAATCGTCTCATTAATGCCAGATAAACTATTGTACGAACAAATAAACTTCAACTCTTTATTATATGTATGTACATACTTTTAACTATATATGAATGGAATATTGCTTCTTTGATCTAAAAACGATTGATTTTGATCAAAATCTCGATTTAGAAAAAGGTTAAAATAGATCAAAGCTATAGATTGAGAAGCACAACTATAAAGGAGTGGAATCAACGTAGATTCCGTTTAACTGGAGGTTGACAAAAGAATTAAAATGCTACGCTGAAAGAAACGATTTCAAAACGTTTTCGCAACAAGATTTATAATGTTTCAAAAAAAAATCTTACTGTTACTGTTGGTTTGACTTTTTTAACTTAAAAAGTGATATTGAATGAAAAGCAAGAAAAACACACATTCAAAATTAGCACAAATTCGCGTATTCTACATCGGCTGTTGATCTTGGCCTATAGGGAAGATGTATTTGACAAAAGACACACGAACAAGCGCTTCAGCAGTGTCAGCATCCAATAAATTAATTATTTGCGTAACCACTAGAGATATAGGCCGTGGGGGCACTATTTCTGTGCGACAAAATGTCAGCTAATGATTGCGCAAACGCAATGTCGGCAACGAGCATCTAAAAATACTGTAGTTAACCTGACGTGTTGATGATTAAACTGATGTGATCGCATCATCTTTCCACTTATCATAATAACGGCAAACCCTTATGATAAATTATGACAATGATGCAGGATTTCGAAATTTACAACATGAATTCAACTATTTCAGAGCATAAAGATCGCGATGATATTGATTTGGCTGAAAAATATTACAATAAAACAACTATATAGTTATTTGAGTAGTTGAGCACAAGTAGCAAAGCACGAGAATTTGTAAGTATTATAAAGAATAGGTACTTAGTTTTTTTTTAGGAATTTTCTAAAATAAACAAATTGCGATGGAAAACTAAAGAAAATTTTGTTTTTAGGCGAGGCTTTTAATCCCTTATTCCGCACAATGTTATGATATTTTATATAAGTACTAAAACATTATAATAATGTTATATTTTTTTTATGTCATAGGGGGCAAACGGGCAGGTGCAGGGACACCTGATGGTAAGTGATTACCGCCGCCCATGGACATCTGCGACACCAGAAGGCATGCAGGTGCGTTGCCGACCTGGAATGGGGATGGGAACTGGCTTTCAAGTGAGGCTGCCGGAACACACCGTCAGGTGCTTGGCGAAAGATTTACAACTTGAAGGTGGTAGGTATGTAGGTTAGGTTTTGATTTGTCTCGCCTCTAGATGAGTGACGGATTGAATCAACGTCTGGTCCCATCCATTCCATAACCCCTTGGCCACAGCCTACTTATTGCGATAAAGCAAATACTGTTGTTGCATCTGTCTTGAATTATTTTTAAGAAAGGGAGATAACGGGAAGCTTCGCGTTATCGCGATCAGTATGGCCGAGGGACAAGTGGAAAAATAGCTTAGGTACATACAAACTAGAGGAACCCAGAACGTGGATTTTTTTATAAGTCAGTCGCAAAAACCTATGGACATTTGGGAATTTTTAGGCAAATGTTGACCCTTTAATATCGTTTTAGCTTTGTAACTCCTTTCATATTAACATTATTGTTCATAAAAAATATTGATGAATGAATTCACGTCGCTGGCGCGCTCACTTCACCCTAATATAAGTCATTCAAAAAGCTTATCTTTTGCCGCTGATACGCCGACAAATCCAATGTAAAAATCATTATTTAGGTATATAGGTAATCAGGTATATACATATATTCCCCGCATAAACCCACGTTCTTTGTTCAGTTTTTCTCTGTGTTTATCTGTATAATATATTTTATTTAAGCATTAAATTATTATAGAGGATCTGAATATTATGTCTCTCGTTCAACCTTACACACCCGGTATAAAATACCATATAGGTAGGTAGGTACTATTACAAAAACTAAGGATGAAATATCAGACCTACTTGGCTGCCGGCAATGTTGGCTGGCTGATAAGCCAAGCTCTCGCTTTATTGTGCCATTGCTTCGGTGTTATAGTCGGTAGATATCATTACAACGGCTAGTCTAGACGACTTACAATGTAACACAAGCAGCCGTTGGAAAGGTTCCATACTTTAATTTGAAAAAAATATTCAAATACAAAGAATCACACAGCTGAGACTGTTATTAGTGTTAACAACTGATTACATGTTATCACACGAGGCTCCAAACCAAGCACAGCATGTACTACAGGGTCATCCTCCATGGTCCTTATGGACCTTTATATATAACCTTTTATATTATAGACCTTCTTCGTTACATACTAAACACCGAGACTTAGGATAAACTCTTCATCACATAAATGTTGAATGAGGGCATCGAACCCGCGACAGTAGGCCACAAACGATACAATCGCACTAAATAAATACCTGGATTAGCCGGCCGGTGAATCTTCAATAATTAAATTACCTGTAACAATAATAAATATGATTAATCCCAAATAGTCCACTATTTACACGTAGAAAATAATAATAATTCAATAAAAAATTATTTTCTAAACATCTTCTGACTCAGTGGTGGGCAAAGTACGGTCCGCGGGCCATCTCCGGCCCACGAAAGGATTTAATCCGGCCCGCGGCGGTAAATTGTAATTTGTAACTAACTTTGGTACAAGTATGTAATGTTTACTTTATACTTTACTAGCTGTTTTCCCACCCACGTTAATTTCGGAGTTACCGCGGGAATCCCGTATTACAATAAAGCCTCTGTTACTCAGGGATAGTGTAGCTTTCTAATGGTGAAAGAATTTTCGAAATCGGTTCAGTAGTTTTTGAGTCAATTCGTAACAAACAAACAAAAAATAAAATCTTTCCTCCTTATAATATTAGTATAGATGATAAATCATTTATTTTTTTATCATAAATGATAAAAAAATTTCAAAACAAAATGCATTTTTTCTATAATTACGGCCTTCCTCCGAAATGTCAAACTTTCTGGCCCTTCGTGAAGAAAGTTTGCCCACCGCTGTTCTAACTAGTAGAAAGAGATCACTTTTGTGAATTTCACTTTCCAAACCAAATCTCTGGCGGTCGTTAAATATTAAATAACACAAAACATACGATGGACTAGGGGCAATTGTTCGCGGCAATGATTCCAACGACAATCTACTAAATCATCTCGAATGACACGCGACAAACTGAGCCACTTTTCAATAAAGACGGTGACCCAGTTACCAACCAACGAGCACGCGTGTCGGTTTTATTTGGACGCCTCCGTGGGCTAGTCGGTCTAGCGTCAGCTTGTGCGCCGGAGGCTGTGGGTTCGATCACACTGAAGACAAACAACTTAGTGTCAATATTATAGGAATTTGGTCTTGGTTTGGTTATATGTTTGTAACCCTTTAGTTACCACAGAATTATAATTATCTATTTAGAGGATTGTCAGGTAGATACTGCGATAAAATAGTCTCTATACCTATATGTTTTAAGTTAATCCCTAACCCCCTTAACCTTTAAAGCCGTTTACTTTCTTGGCCGACCGTATACCTGAACTGATTTATGGTACTTAATAATCATTTGAATCAATTCAATATTACTTTGAAGTGATACCTAATGGCTGAAGCTTCAAAGATCGCAACGTGTCATTAATTCGCGAGTCGACAGCCACCGACTCTAAGTTGTAAAATGTACATACGTCTCGTCTCGTATAACGCCCCAGTAAGATAACGTTATCACCTTCAATTATTTACTCAACGCTTCAGTTGCATATACCGTTACATAAGCATTATTTATTTGTACCTACATATTAAACATACTATCACACAGCATGTTATTCTACTGTTCATCTCTATCGGATACAAATCTGGAAGTGGTTGAAAAATAGTTTGAAAATTTTGAAGCGGATAAGTTACATACAAGTGACGACGATGACGAGTTAAACAAAAGCTTGTAAAAATGAAGGGAAATCCTTTCCATAATTAATTAGACTTACCGCCGCACTCAGAGTCGACTTTAATGATTACTTAGTTAAGTATAGATTTTTAAAACAAAACTGCCGCAATCAGACAAGTCTAATAAATTAATGTTAGTTGGCATTTAACTAATTAAGTTGCATCTCATTAAATGCCAATTAACATTAATTTACTGAACGTCTCTGATTGCGGCAGTTTTGTTTTAAAAATCTATACTTAACTAAGTAATCATTAAAGTCGACTCTGAGTGCGGCGGTTACTGAGTTAATGAAACACATTTTCTCTATCCAAAAAAAAACTAAAGCAGCATTGCCGAATTGTGTACGTACAAATGTTTGAACGAACATCACACAAGAACAGCTAAACAGATTTGTATAAAACGAGGCTGCACGTAGCTTATACGAGGATTACATTCTTCTTATTTCAGTACAACAAACAGTTTCCGACGGAAACCTAGAGACGCGCACGGACGTTTTTTTACTGACAACATTACATGAAACGACCTAATTAACTAGATAAGTAGGTGTCGAGCGCTCGGTTATTTTTTCAAAGAGTCGCTTAAAAATAACTTTGTCAAGGTTGAACCGGCACAGGTTTGACATTTCGCTAAAATCCAGCGGACCTGTGTGCGACACTAAATGGTACCGCCTGGCACTGTTCTAGCCGATATATGGAGTATGCAAATAGTTTCATTGTCACAAAGAATCGCAGGCGTATGATGTATTGTGTAAATAGATAGTTTTACTAACATACCTGATTTGACGACCCGATTGGCGTAGTAGGTCATCATGCCTGCCCGCTAATCAAGAGGTTCCGGGTTCGGTTCCCGGTGGGAGTGCACTTATATCTATAGTATAATATATATGTAATTCTATGTAGTATATACCACGTTTGCTTGGTTTCCACGACACAAGCTTATAATAGCATACTGTGAGATCAAGTGTGTTGTCAAGTGTGTTGTGAAGTAGATGATACATTATATTATGTCTTTACAAAGAAAATCACCAATTTATTTTATGAATGGAAATTCACAATCCTCTGCACAATTGCAGAATACATCCGCTATTGAAAAATATACTCCGATAACGACGAAAATTTGTACTTGTAAAATATTTTGTTTGTTTAAAACCACTAGTTGGCTACTAAGTACCTACAGCACTTCTCTCGTCCATTTTTTGTGCGCTCGCGCTTACAACGCCGTTTCGTAAATCCTATGTTTATTGAAAACAATAGAAAATACTACCAACAAAACCAACTGGGAAAAATTCAATTATGTTTAGTAGGTAAATTTATGTGATGCGCGTTACAAACAGATTGAAATACTAAATATTGTCTTAGATTTTGTTAGATTAAAGTCTAATTTATAAACTCTAATAAAAAAATTAGTATATTAAATGTTTAAATACGAGTAGGTAAACATGAAAATTTTACCGATACATGAAAGAGCTATGGACTAACGGTTTCCATAGTCTTCAAATACCTAAGTCCTAATGCCTCGAAAGATTTCCGTAGGCTGTGATTCCTTCACCGAATTTTGAGAGGCCGATTATTTAAATTTTTTTGAAGCTATAGTTGATTCTCGCGGTTTCACCCGCATTAATTTCGGGAGATCACGCAGTAATTTCAGGATAAAAACTACTCTATGTCTTTTTACGTACCTACCCCTGACAACGCGTCGTGCGTGCTAAATATCATGATGATCGGTTGAGTAGTTAAGGTCGCGACAAGACAGACAGAGTTACGTTTGCCTGAAGAATACTAGCTGTTCTCCGCGGTTTCACCCGCTTTAGTTTCGGAGATCCCGCGGCTATTCCGATATAAAAGTACTACCCTATATTTTTTCTGTACCTACCCTTGAGAACGTGTAGGTAGTATGCAAAATTTAATGTAGTTTCTTCCGCGTTAAATTCGGAGTTCCCGTAGGAATTCCAGGATAAAAAGTAGCCTATGTCCTTTTCTGTACCCCTGACACCGTGTATGCGAAATTTCCTGGTAGTTGGTAGAGCCGTTTAGCCGTGAAAGCGTAACAAACAAATAAACAAACAAACAAACTCACTTTCGCATTTATAATATAAGTAAGGATTAAAGTATGGATTAATTAATTATTATCGGACATCCGTGTCATCTGAGCGTATAATTACCGAATATGAGTAGAGCTTTTTTCTCTAACGAGCTGGTGTTTATGTAAAACAATGTTATGTATCGATTGGGGACCGGCATCGGCATAGGAGCCAGATATAGAGGCGTTACGTGTCGCAGGCCGTAGCCCGTAAAATGGACCGAGCAGAACGGCTGGCGACTATCCACGATGTACTGACGGGATGTACATGTTTTCATTATAGCGAATCGATAATTAATAATCTATTATTCATTTATTTACCTTAAATTTACGTTTTTTACAGTATAAATTATTATTATTAATATTCGTGGGTCCAAAGAATGTACACTAATACTTACTTAGTAAATTTACAAATTCAGGTCGAAGAGATTTGTAGATAATAATATGTCGAACTGAGGCACACCAGATCAGCCTATTCTAATATCGTCCTGTTGCGGGTCTACTGGAAGAAATTCCACATGGAATAAGCATGACTTCTGTTATACATGATCACTTTTATACTTTCTTTTTATTTTGTCCTTGTGTACATAAAGTTAGGAGTTAGTAGCGGGTGAAACAGCTAGTTATATAATAAAATATATAACTCAAATGCATTTTATATTAGTATCTAGTATTTGCTAGTAAAAGTAAATAATTACTGTTATCACAGTCAATATACAATAGTCTATTCAAAATTATTTGTAAGGTGTTTAGAATTTAAACTATCACCTAGATAGATATTTACATAACAACGTCAACATCTTTATGTACTAACTTAGTAGACAAATACTTATATACATTTAACTAATACACTTCTCACATTATAAACCTCTTTAGAAGGTTACTCCGTACAACGCCAAAAGGGTATCAATATACCCATGACTTGGAATGACTTTGCGTGATATTTTTTCAAAAGTGAAAAAAAAAATGCTATTTAAATCCTATTAGCAGCTGTGTGTGTTAACACTTTCGCCTTGAGATCATTCTTTGGGGATCAATAATTAAAGATAACAGAGTAAACGACATACCTACCTATACATATAATAGAAAAAGAATTTTCTAACAAAATAATGCGAAAAATCGCGATAGATTGCCATAATTGAAGAAGAAGAAGAAGAAGTTGTCATCAGTGACCATAGATTGATTATTTTTCCGCCTAACTCTACCTAAAATCTACATACCTACCTATACATATACTAGAAAAAGGATTTTCTAACAAAATAATGCGATAAATCGCGATAGATTGCCATAATTGAAGAAGAAGAAGCGGTTATCAGTGACCATAGACTACTTTTCCGCCTAACTCTACCTATGTGCTACTCAAACAGTTAATTATAAAAATCATTTCTAAGAAAATTTACGTCCGATATGTCCGATGTGTTCTGTGTCGACTTTTATAATAGTCCAGGAAGATCAGCAAGATGTCAAAAAAAAATCTTAAATCTGATGGACAATCAACGAGCATTCAAAAATATATCTATTTGTACATTTCATTGTTACTCAATATCGGATGGTTGGATCATTAAAGAGCCACATAAAGGCGTACGCGTTTCCTGTCACGACAGGAGCGATGCGCGCACGCACCGCGGCGAACAATGGCCTCGGCTGTCAAACATACGATCAAACTGTAGAAACTGAACGGCAAACCCAGCTATACAAGTCGGCGGCCAACGTAGACGAATAGTATTAGAGGTTGGATCCTATACTATTCGGTCACCATAATATGTGAGGAGCCCCACTCCTCACCAAGTACCAACATGTGGAGTCAGGGTAAAGAATATGGTTTTCGACGTGCGTCATCTAAATATTTCTTGTTTCTAGATGCGGATACGGAAGTTGTATGCTCCTAATTTGACGACGGAAACTGATTTGAATATTATGATGTTTAAGATGCTGATATGAGTAACATTACGAGTATGTAGGTAACTAATGCGAAACTGTATTTTTCTGTTACGTTATTACGCATACAATGCTGAA
Organism: Zygaena filipendulae; assembly: GCA_907165275.2. NCBI lineage: Eukaryota > Metazoa > Arthropoda > Insecta > Lepidoptera > Zygaenidae > Zygaena > Zygaena filipendulae. Next base: position 4,504,606 of record OU015674.1, read on the forward strand.
GAGATTTTGATCAAATTCACGATGGAGCTTAACCTTGGGGTGTCAGAAGTATTTCCGAGGGAACTCGAAATTCATAAGGGTAAAATCGAATGAACCAAACGATCCATTTAAAAGGACTATCCGCAGAGAGAAAAATAACAAAACTCCACTAGTATTATTTATTATGAGACTTTAATTAGATTAGGTACAATAAAAAAAATTCTTTAAGAATTTCGTTTAGGTAGGTAATATACAATTGTATGTTTGAAGAAATGTTAGTATTTTGCCACATATTTCAGGAAAATTTAATTTTACAATAAGATGATTTTCCTTTAAAATAATGGATTTTGAAATCCACAAAATATGAAAAATATACCTAGGTAAGTAAATTTTATTTATATTGAAGTTAAAAAGAAGAAGTCGCCTAATTTTGGTAAAGTTCATTGTCCTCATTTAAAAAAAAACATTATATTATTGCCAGTCGATAGTTAATAGTCTTAAAAAGCGTTGGTATCACAGGTGGTCGAAAAACGTGTCACTGATAACTTTAATAGGAGTAATTTTCAAACTAGGTATACGTAGTTTCGAATCTATAATAAGTTTGGCTCAGTTCTAATGATTAATTATTGGTCGTTGACCAAGGACATTTTAACTTCCTAATGACCATTTTGTTTTGTAGCCAAATGTCATGATGACGTGCTACCAGCGGCAGCCTTGGAGGAAGTATTAAAAAAAAAACCTTGCAAATTTCCATGCAAACTATATAAAAAGTTAGATATAGGAAATCAATTATTATAATATTTTATTAAAGATACATAAAATGTAACAAATATGTAGATTACAATTTTTTTTTAATTCATACATTTATCTGTTTGTTTTTACTTCGTATAGTAAGTACTCGATATATTATGTAAGTATAATACAATAGAATATTGCACCAAAGATTTTTTACAATATTTATGTAGATTAAATACGTGGCAAAAAGCGGCCTTATTGCTAGAAGCAATGTATCTCATAACTTTTAACAATCAATGAATTTTATTGCAATAGGTAGTAATAAAGTTCAACGCATGACAAAAATGTTTTGGTACAAATTTTCAAAGCTGTCTGTACCCGCATCACGTTAAACTACTGGGCTCGTATTCACTATAACCATAACACGGCGCGTTAAGATAACGCCCCACACAAAAATTGTCTTTCCCTCGTAATCAAAGAAGTTTCAGTTCAAAAAAATTCATGTACAACGTTTCTTATGGCATACAGAATTATAATTTCTAATATTTTGGCATCTAGAACGTTTGGGAATGCGTTTCTTGTACGCGCGTTATGGGCAAGACATGTTGTTGGTCATAGTGAATAAGGGCCCTGCGGATATTGATGACTTGGCATAATACGTATTAGGTAGATAATGCCCTAACTTAACATTCAAGATACTTTTATCCCGGCAAAACAAAAGTTTTCGAGAGGATCCCGATATTAGCGCGGGTGAAGCGCGGAGTGTAGTAAATAATAATCACAATGATATATTCTATGTAACGTCACTGTGTAAGTCGTGCTGCAATCCACGATTTTCAACATGACTTTTGTAATCATTTATAAAGACTGCATCTAAAGTTGTTGGATCGTGATTCGAGACTAAAAAACAAACATTTAAAATTTAAATGTCCGATTTTGTTTTTAAATTTTTCCCGCTAGCAAATTCTATATCTTTGTTGTCTGTTCGAAATTATTTTTAACTATTAAAGTAGGTAGATAACTTTTACAATGTACGTTTTCACTTTGCAGTTTTGGAATCGACATTTAGGCTACTTTATAACCGACAAAAAAGAAAGAGTATACATTTTGGTGAATGGTCTTAACCACTGGAACGAATTCGCAATCACAGCTTTAATTCTTAATAAATACCAATATACATATAATGCCAGACATTAGTTACATTGTCAAACCATTACTGCACAACTGCATTTGGCAACAGTTGATCACCTTTATTAACAATAGATAATAAGGTTGAGAGTGGCTTGTTGTGATATTGCGAATAATTCAATTTAATATCGACGTTCTTTGATTTGGTCTGACAGACGGCAAGTGTGGCCAATTGAGTTGTGAATGAGAGCTATTGTGATTGGACGAACGCATCACTTGGCGACTTGAGTTATAGATGCCGCAGTCATATTGTGTAAATGGGCCGTCTAAAAACAGACAATATTTTTTTTAATGCCAACAGCGGAAATGTTCTAGACCCTCGAGCATCGGAAATCAGTAATATTTGAATCTGTCGTATTCATATCTTAAACCTTACCGAATCTAGCACAAAACATTATATTTTATACAGAATGCTTTTAAACGAACAAACAATAGTATATTTCATTATAAGTGCGGAAAGCCTGTCATTGCAAAGAGTTCCGACAAATGTCTACCCGAGCCGAGGCGCAGCCGAAGGTGAGGGTTGACAGTCGGAACTAGTTGCAATGACGGTTCCGCACGTGTACTGAACAACTATTTTTAATACAGTTACGAAAAAATTAAGCAATTTAATAAAATATCAAAAACACAACAAACTCAACTAAGTTCCAACTGTGATCAAGAGATGGCGCTAGTCGTATTAGTAATGCGAAACCTACGTTTCGCAATGCAAAAAGTGTGTCAAAGTCGTGTCGCCATTTTTGACAGTTGGCAAAGAGAACGCACGAGTTCGGGAAAGGTAAACAAAAAGCTCGAGTATGTAATAGCCCACATCCCGAACGCTAAACGTTCCTGCAATACGCCACTTTTTGAGCAACTGTATTAAAAAATAAATTGCCTGCGACATACCTACCCTGAACGTCAGAGACTGGCCGTTACATCACGTTTTGACACAGCATTGCAAATTGCAATGAATACTTTAGTATTTGAGAGGTTATCACAATTTGGAACGTATACCTACTTTCAGAACAGCTACAGCTAAAAATAGGGGATCAAATCGAAATCTCGAAATTCGCACCACTGACATCTGCAAGAAGTTATGGAAGCCCAGTATTGCTAGGTTTCCATAACGTCTAGACGTCATGTAGACTGCCGGGCTAGTAGTCTAGATGACTTTATCACCAGAGTTTCGAATTACTTCGATTGTTGAAAAACCTGTTTAGCTCCTTAACTACAGATACATGTAAATAACATGCATCGCTGTATATAGACAAGTGTTCAGTCAGTTAGTTGTTTTTTTTTTTCTTTTGTAATAAAACAACTATAGGTAATTACATTTCTGGTTGTCTATTAGTCGGGACCTTGAGTGTTGGAGATCGTGACTGAACCGATTGAGCACAGGTTTAAATAAATAACCGTCTATTTAATGGAAGGCATGCAATTACATGTATACCAACGTATTTTTTTTCACAAAACTAAAATAAAATGAGTCGAACATTTCGTTGTAATCGTATTTCGTATAATTTTAGATCAAATACTTACTTAAAAGTATACGTAAATAAAAACAAAGCGAGAAAGTTTTGAATTTTAATATTTTACAGGTGTTAAGCAATTTAGGTAATTTTTTAATGTTTGTTGCAGTGCATTATCAGGAATATTCGCAAATAAATCCTTGACACGCTATATACAAGCTTAGCTATACCAGCATTAACCACCGCTTACTGAAATAAGAAAGTGCATAAATAACATTTTATTTTAATTAAGCGTAAATTGTATTATTGTACTATTGTATTAGTTATACTTAGTAATACTTCAAACCAAATTCAAACTGTTTCTAACAGAAAAAGGACACAGCGATGATCTCATCAAGTTCAGCTATCCGTAAAAACAACTGTTTTATTAAATCTTGTTCAATCCCAACTTTTATACAAAAGTTTTAATCTTTTATGTCGTGAGCATACCCATTTATTTACAAACGATCATTTTGTATATATTATCAAAGACAGAAAGTTGTGCGTGCGTTGTGGTGGGTTTGTTGCGGTCACAGTTCAAACCAAAGCTAGAACATCCGCATTACAAAATGCTGACCCGTTCATATATGTATTAATGGGCGAATTACCTATACAAATTCGCTACGACTAACTTTAGTTTTTAAATACCAAACTAAATGATACAATCCATACTAATATTATAAATGAAAAAGTAACTCTATCCGTCTGTCTGTTACCTTTTTACGCCTTAACTACTCAAACGATCATCATGTAAATTTCGTTGTCAGGGGCACAGAAAAGGACATAGTTTACTTCTGAATCTCAAATCTTTGTGGGAATTCCGAAATTAACGCGGTTGAAACCACGGGGACAGGCTAGTAGTTATTATTTATATAGGCAGAAAATTATGTAAGTATACAATACTAGTTGTGCCCCGCGGTTTCACCCGCGTTAATTTCAGAGTTCCCGCGGGAATTCCGGGATAAAAGTTGTATGTGTTAATCTGATGTATAAAGCTATATTATTGTAAAGTTTCATTTAAATCCATCCAGAAGTTTTTGCGTGAAAGAGTCACAAACATCCATCCATCCATACATAATTACAAACTTTCGCGTTTATAATATTAGTAGGATTACCTCGACCGAATGTTTTTGATCTTATATTTTAAAAACAAAACGTTAAAATAATTACTAGTTTTATTATAATGCCAAAATAAGGCCAGACTATTTAACGGTTCTCAATGTGATGGAAAACATTTCTTATATACATACATATACATTAATTAAGAGTTACATTACTATTAATTTTTTACTGTGTGTGTATCTGTTTAGTGTTTGAGACCCATTAAAATAATTATGTATAGATACATCGCCCACCTGAACTCAATGGAAAATTACAACGCTAACGGTCAACACCAGATTACTAGCATGAATTTTAATAATGTACCAGCTAGCTACAGCACGCGGTGTCATCCGTGTGAATTTAGAGATTCCCTCGAGTACCAGTAGTAAGTCGTAACAAAGAAACACACTCGCATTTATAACATTAGTTATAACGACTAAAATAAAAAAACGCGTGACGTATCCTAAAAATTGATCCGGAACTTCAGCTAACCTACGAGTACATGCCAGATTTAAGTCAAAGCGGTCCAGTGATTATATTCAATAGCGGTTTTACCCAAGTCAATTTTAGAATTACCGCAGGAACTCTTTCTATCAAGATCTTTTCAACTTACATACCGGAACCGAAAAAACTTTATTCCGAAATAAAACGTATTAACACTAAGGGATACCGCAGTTTCAGGAATCACTGCAAGAATTAACTATTAGAAGTGGTTCGCTTGTCCCAGAGATTACCGTCTACCTCCATAATTACAAACACACAATCTTAAAAACTTGTGTAGATATAACATCTATATATAAATGTGTCGACTGTTTGATATTGCGAATTATTACGCGCGTGGCTCGACGTCATTGCTATGACAGCTCGAATGAAGATGGAACACATGAAAGAGTTGGGAGCGAAAACTCGTGTATACGAATATTTTTCCGTCATCATTCATAACAAAGATCAAATCAAGCTTTATTATAGGCACATTTACTTAATATGTTTGCATTGATGGTGTTGTGTTTAGAATCATAGAAACACGAGACACAAAATTGAATTGGATCTAAATTTTACCTGCAGTTGACGTATATTTAACCTTTAGAACGAAGTTCTTTATCGCACGGTTCGGATGGGAGTAAAAGCGTCATACGGCTGCTCTAAGGAAAAACAAAGCAACTGTAAATTTTTTCGAAATCAGTTTGTTTTGAATTTTTGCCTCTTTTCACACATAACGGACATAACGGGCTTAGTTTTATATGGAAAAATAAGTTCAACGACTAGAAAAACACTTGTTAGTCATTGAGCTTTATTACTAATGCGAAAAGATTCAACTATTGTCAAAAGTGATAAAACATTTCTGATACTGACTAGACTCCGCGCGCATGTGAAAGAAGCGCGGGGAGCTCTGTCTTCTATTTAAACGACCTTGCACGCTTTTGTAGGTAAAGTCGAAATTTCAATACACAAAAGTTTGAGAAGTGAGTTTATAATAACACTATTTAAGTCTTAAGAGATGGTGCTTTTATACATTCACACATACAGAGCGTAACGTTAATATAAACATATTTTTTCTTATACCCAAAGAAGTTTCTCTTTAATAAATGTCACACAAATAATATTTACAACTGTGATAATAATAATTGTGTTCATTAATATGGTAGGTAAGTATATTGAGAGATCAGGCCGCCTTACGTCATCACTCATCACTTTCCGCTCTCCAGCTAAAAGACGACTAGACGACAATGTGCCGCGGATTGCGACTTGCGATACAATATAATAGTAACGAGACGCGTGTCACTCATGAGAGGGCCACAGGTCGTGTGGGCTTGGCATTAACCCACTTTCCGCAGCCCGTGGGAGGCCGTTCTAAAATTGAGAAGAGAAAAAAAGTCGAAATCGCAGTTCGTTAGCCACCAGTCACCGACCACAGTGAGTTGTGACCCTACTATGAGATTTGTCAACTTATATATTACTAGCTGTGCCCCGCGGTTTCACTCGCGGTAATTTCGGAGGTCCCGCGGGAATTCCGGGATAAAAAGTACCCTATGTCCTTCTGTGCTCCTGACCACGTGCATGCCAAATTTCATCCAAATCCGTTCAGCCGTTTTTGCGTGATTGAGTAACAAACATCCACACTTTCACATTTATAATATTAGTAAGTAGGATTACATTTAGGCAGATGTTTAGATAAGTGACGCGCGAAACTTTTTTTTATGTCATAGGGGGAAAACGGGCAAGTGGTACACCTGATGGTAAGTGATTATCGCCGCCCATGGACAGCTGCAACACCAGAAGGCGTTGCGTTGCCGACCTGGAATGAGGATGGGACACTGTTGATACAAGTTTTAATTAAATCAGCAAATGAGCCAGCCTGGTGAATTTATCTTGATTGTAAAGAGAGCAAAATAGTGGAAGGCGATAGAATTATCTAGACTAGAAAGAAAGCATAATGAAGGCTTGCGACTTTTGTGGTAGAAAATGCATTATAAAAACTCAGCGTAAAGCCGCAATCAGTACAGCAAGTAAGAATAAACGCTAAATGCCGTCATTGAATGTTTAGATGCAACAACAGTGCTGTGTTGTGCCGTGGTGTAATTAATCTGTCGGTGTGCCAACACTGACGCTGCCTTACAAAATATGAGAATAAAACATGTTTACGATCGAAGAACTTGTACAATATTCGATACTTTTTTATTTATTCCGATCATTAAGTCTTGCTTGATTACCTAAAAGATAAATTTAATATGTTTTATTAACAACGAAGGTTAAGATGATCCACGTATAGACTGCTGTCGACTTTTGGAAACGGATCCTGTCTAATCGACCTCCCTACAAAATATTATTTAGAAGGAGTTATGAATTCTACTATTATTTCCCTACTTTGTGATAATAAATTAGGTAATATTGTTTTATCGTATCGTTCCGTCTACTATCTACAGATCGTAAGATATAGACTAAAACTATTTACTCTATTATCCATATCGCAATTGAATTTAAGAATTTCAAAGAACAAAATAATACAGAATAGAACGAAAGAAGTACATAGTTGCACTATTTTGCTGTAACTCACAACGCAAATACCTATAGGTTTATAGACCAGGCTTTTAGGCCACGAGCTCAAGTTCAGAATTTACATATTTTCCTTGAAATACAATTGGTACAAATTATACATACAGTACGTATACAGTATATTACACACATAAGCAAAGTATTTTACATTTCATTATCGAAAATATAAACACAGGAACAATTTTGTTTCTTTAAAATATGTACTAAAATTCTTTAATATTTTTCTTTATTCGCAATAATGTAATAGCAGTGTGCTATTGTGGAATTGGAAACAATAAAATTCTTCACTATACGAGTCTTGGAGCGTATAGGACTTTGATTCACTATGACCATATCACGATGCGTAACGATGAAACATAAAAAAGTTGTTTTTCTACGTGCTGAAAGAATTTACCTTATTGTTAGACAAAAATATATTGACAATGTGTCTTATGGCATACAAGAAACAAGAACGTTTGGGTTTGTGTTAGAGGCACGCGCGTTATGGACAAGGAATGTGGTTGGTCATAGTGAACTAGGGTCCTGGCTCGGTTGGCATGTTTCCAAATGCCTATAACTACTTGCGGTCCAAAATACAAGACCTAGAGAGAGCAAATCTTCAAAATTTAAAGGTTCCGCCAGCGAAAACTTAAAAAAATCCATGTTCATTGAAAATGGTGTTTTGTGGTCGTTCATACGAGATGCTTCTAGTGTCTGTCATTTTCGATGCTTCGGTATAGTGTCATTCTACGATTTTCCAGTATGAGATCACATAATATCTAAGAGACAAAGTAAAAAATCTTTTCATCTAATTTCTCCCCTGTCCAGGGCCCATATTCATTATGACCATAACACGTCGCGTTAAGATAAAGCACCACAAAAATTGTCTATCCCTCGGGCTCAAAACAAGTTTCATTTCATAAACATACATTTACAACGTGTCTACATGCCATAATACAGATTATTATTAATTTCTAATATTTTGGCGTCTGGAGTGTTTGCGATTATGTTTTTGGGACGCGCGTTGTGGACAAGGAACGTGGCTGGTCATAGAGAATAAGGGCCCAGTTCGACTGTGTGACGCGACAAGGACACTCGAGCTCTCGCCGACCCTATGTTCCATCTCTCTACGCTCGATAGCGGAAACCTGACCACTTACCACGATTGGACTTACTCCTAGCCTACGCCCCGCAGAAGGTAAATGTTTGAATACATAACCTGAATGCAATATTATTAGGCAGGGAAAGTGGATTATCAAATTTATGGAGATGGTGTTACAGTTTGCTCGTGTGATGTTAGCACAAGTGTTATAATAAATGATGTCTACATTGCCTATTTTTTTAATATTGCGTACGTTTTTATTGCGTTTAGGCGCAAATGGTCCAATTCGCAAATGGTCCAGAGGGTTTAAAATGTCCAATTCGCAAACCGTCCAATTAGCAAATGGTCCAATTCTCAAATGGTCCAATTCGCAAATGGTCCAATTCGCAGTTGGTCCAACTTGTAATTGGTTAAAAAAGTTTAGTTATTTTTATTACCAGGAAATTTTTTCATCAATTTTATTATTTGGTTAATTATTAATTTTAATTAAAACTGCGTATAAAAATATTATTAAGTAAATAATAAAGTTATATACTTATGTTTATATTTAATACAATATTTAATTATAATACTAGAGGTAATTTGGAGAAATTACCAACTAAGTCACTTAAAAGCGAGAAATAAACAAAGTTTAACAAAAAAAAATTAAAACCGACTTCCAAAAACACAAAAATAAAACCCGCTGGTGTCTGCCTACTTGGGTTGTTCTGCTCACGAAGAGCTGGTGGCAAGAGTCGACTTAGCCCATCTACCCCCTCCATATTTGGCTAGTCACCGAATTCAAACCGATCTGTTGTAACACAAACCAATAATAATATTACGTGTGTTTTTGTGTTTTGGATTAAGTAAAACGGTATTTTGTCATTATTAGCTTTTTATTTTTAGCTTTTTATTTTTGTGTTTTTTGAAGTCGGTTTTAATAATTTTTTTTAAATTTTGTTCATTCCAAAATTTCCGCCGAAACTCCGAAATTAATACAGCTAGTCTGAAATAAAATCTTTTTATTTATCTTTATTAAAATTTTTTTTTTCTTTAATTTATTTGGGTCACCAAACAATTGATAAGTAATCTTCTTAATAATAAAAATAACGAAACTTATCTGACCAATTACAAATTGGACCAAGTCGATTTCGAACTGGACCAATTGCGAATTGGACCATTTGCGAATTGGACCATTTGAGAATTGGACCATTTGCGAATTGGACCATTTGCGAATTGGACCATTTGCGAATTGGACGATTTGCGAATTGGAGGATTGGACCATTTGCGAATTGGACGAAATGTGCCTGAACGTTTTGATGTATCGGACGCAATTCTATCGTCACCATCAACTTAATCAAGTTTCGCTACAATATTCGTCATTATAAACGTCAATCAGGTGACGCGAGCGAATTTATTTTTTGACGATAGCATAGAATTAAAGAGTTGTGTTTGGCGAATCAATAAATCATTACTAAATAAACCTTGCACCGGAGCTCATAAATATTTATTATGTTCAAAACAAATATTTTTTTAACAAAATCCCACAGACCACACTAAACTTGACTTTGAAGCGTGACTCCTTATATGTTATAAACGCCAGTCGCTAAAAAAGTCATATAATATTACATTAAAATGGAATCGACTGTAACGTAACATATTGAAAAGTATGTTACTTTTAATGTTAAACAGAGTATATATTTTGATAATAAGTAATTCTGGAGATTTAAACTTCACAACAAAAGGTTAATTACGTTAAAATGCTGCAAAAACGTTATAAAATAATATCAAGTTTATAATTTTACATTTCAAACAATCGTGTTTTTTTTTTATTTCGCAAATTTCGCATTTCGCATTTATTCAGTTTCAAACTAAATAAATTAGATAAATGTCTAATATCTAATATCATTTAGCATCGTTGCCGGTTTGAAATTGCAAGCCATGGTACTATTATTTATAGATTGCAAGAACTTTCTCGGAGCTCTGGGAGAGTACCGAAGAAATAAGGTCGAAATAAAAAACCGTCACAGTGAACATTATTGTCCAATACAGCACCATAAAACACAACAAAATCCACTTTTAAAATTTTTTTATAGACGGCAAAAGAAATGACGGAACCGCCATCTTCGATGCCCGCCAAAAACACCACCAGTCCCAGTCATGTTTTGTCAAAATAAATGACTTTGAGGATGTGTTTCTTTTTTTTTTATTACCGAGTGCTTTGGGCGTTGATATGGATATGATAAGGACGAGTAAATCTAATGAGTGCAACAACCTCTTTCGATGGGTGCGTAGGATCGATCGATCTGTCCCGTCTCCCGTCTCACAGTCGGCCGTCGCGCCGCGCACCGGCCGACCCGTATCCCGACTCCGACAGACGGTGACCTACTTACGCACGACACGATAACTTTTGGTACCCACGGCGCACTTCTAATAATAATAATAGTAATGCTTGGAAATTATCATACAACGCTCGCTAGCTGGTCCCAAACTAGGCACTAGCTTGTACTATGGTTACTAATGATATCTATAATACTTTTAAATACGTACGTATACTTAAATTATTACATAATACGTACTAAACAGTTAAACACCCCGATTTAAGGTAAACATAAATTTTCAACATATTATAAACTAGCTGTCCCGCGCGGTTTCACTTGCGATAATTTCGGAGTTCCCGCGGGAATTCCGGATTACAATATAGCCTATGTTACTCAGGGATAATGTACATAGCTTTCTAATGGTGAAAGAATTTTTGAAATTGACCTAGTAGTTTTTGAGTTAAATCGTAACAAACAAACAAAAAATCAAATCTTTACTGATGTTTGGCCTGATATTTATTAAGTCGTGAAAAAATCTAGCACTGGTTTCTTATATAACGTATGCAAGAAAGATTTTTTGGAAATTCGACACTTTCGGTGTAAAATAGGAAGTGAATATTGATTTAATTTGGAATTTTATTTAAAAAAAAAGTATGTATTTTGGAATTTTTAGTAATTTAAAACCAGAGGTTTTCACTAGGAAAATCCAGCGCAAAATAAAACTATGTAGAGTAAGATGGTAGGAAACGATCAATTAAAAATGATGAGGCAGAAATCAAAATTTTGCAAGAACAGTATTAAATATCTACCTAATAAGTAATTATATTTATGGGTGTAGCGCTATCGAAGAAAAATTTTGTGAATTACTAATGAGTCTCACCTACAAACTTAAACTAAATTTATTGCGGTCTTCTGGATGTTACATCGATTTCAAAACTGGATAAGGTCATATCAATTGGTACACGTACATCACAATGACATCTGGATGCGCGCATCTATCTTCGTGTAAGGTCGTGTGTAGGACTCTATATTATGCGTTCAATTTCTTGCCTCTTCCTGCGGCTCAAATCTTAACGAAGTAGGGAGCAAGGAGCAGTTTAACTGAACACAGTGCATAAATTAATTTAAATATAATAAATTTAATTAGTGATTCCATCCAAGATAGTTTGGTTCCACTTTGCCACATAAAAGCACAGAGCTAGGCAGCGATATATTCAGGAGCGTACCGTCTGACCTACTTACTGATTAATTATCGCAAATTCTCCATGCCATTTAGCCGGACCGTTGGATGTCTCGCTTCCATGCTACGTTTTAATTGTTTTAGTTATATCTCCGTTTGTTACTGCTAACTATGGTCTTACTTGTATCAGTGTTGTGCTGTGAAAGTTTTCTATGTTAAGATTATTTTTAATTGTTAGCTAGCTATCATCTATTGGATATTATGATGCTGCAGAATTTAAAAACTAGCTTAATATTGAGTGCAAAACGAAAGATGATATTGTACATTAGATCTATGATGATTTCAACATTTTTTTTACTTAAGTTTGTGATCTAGCATAATGCAGCCGTGACAAAAGTGATTTTTCACCTTTGAAATTCAGACAATGGCGTAAATAATAATTTAATTTGCCTAAGGCATAGATAATATATAATAACACCTAATCAATACCTAATACGTATACACGTTTAGCGGATTGTCGTAGTCGTTGGCTGAAATAAAACGAAGTACAAGAAAGATAAATCAATAACGCCCGAGGATCGTATTACACAATTTATTAAAGACTTACCTATCTCTAAATTTCACTCGGCAGTCTCAATTCTCATGACGACCCAAGCCTAACGAGATAATCAAAAATATGATAATATACTGGGGAAATAATTTAAGCGGTGCTTTATATAAATTTTAGATAAAACCCTGTAGAAAATCTATCATATTCGTTGGTGAAACTCTGAAATTAATACCTACTTTAAATGAGATTTTATAGAAACAGTTTTAGGTGATTATCTACGACTTATAGTTGAAAGTTTTGGACAAGGAACCTTGATTCTTGTATTTAATTTGTAGATATACTTAAATAATGGGAAGATTCTAAACGAAAGCACGATCTCTCGACCCACTTAATAAATAACCTGCTCAGTGAGAACTCTTCGAAATATTTCCGAGACGAGCTGAGCAGGATACAATAAGGAAATACGATGATTCATCACTACACGAGCACTGTTGAGCATTGCGAATTTTCCTTTCATTATTATTAGGATTTGAGGCGAAACGTGTTCGGTATATTACCGTTAGTTTGGACGCAAGCACAGCGAGACGATGATGCTTGAATTGCTTGAAAGAAATCCGCTGTTATTTGAGATTTTAAAGAGATTTATCAATCGTACGTCTTATTAACTTATACATACCTACTTCATTATTTTTTATTTAATGCACTTTATGTTTTGTCCAAGAGAAAAATTAACAAATAACTTGACTGCAAGTGCATTTTCTGTGCAACATTTCAATAAAGTTTCTTTATATTATGAATGTCACATCGGAGCAATTTTACCAAGTTTAGAATGCAAGTCAATTATGCCCATGTTTACAAGCAGCGCACTGTACGTATATTATTGCTGGTGCTGAGAGCACTTAGTTAAATGTTGCATGTTGTGAAACCCCGAAACATAATTTGCTCACCCTATTCCAAGGGTGCATCTACGTTCCCAACGACGACGACACGACGGTGCAAAACGTGTGTGTAATGTATTAACATTCGATGCAGCCCAAATTGGATGTAGAAAGGAAAATTTCGCCTTTTAAGCAAGTTCCAGCGAGGTGCGTTTTATTAATACACTAGCTATTCCTAGCGGTTTCACCCACGGGAATTCCGGGATCAAAAGTACCCTAAGTCATTTTCTGTATCTCTAACAACGTGCATGCAAATTTTCGGTTGTCGATGATCAAAATCATCGATGATCGGTTGGGCCGTCAAGGCGTGAAAGCCAAACGAACAAACAAACAAATAAGATAAAACAAGCGTTAGTAGAAATCAAATAAACATGGAATTTCGTTAGCAACGAACAGTTTTATGTGCACTATAGCATTCATTAACGCAAGCATGCGAAATGTACACGTCAACGTCTTACCGGCAGAATGATCAACCGTTACAATAACACGGCACGTGTAGTATTCACCAGCGTCTACTTGCAGCTTATTGCTGGTACACGTAAATTAATATGGAGACCTTCCTTTTATCTCGGAATTCCAGCGGGTGCTCTGAAATTACAACGAGTGAAACCGCGGGGAAAAGCTAGTGAGTGATCGTAGCACAAAACCTACCACATTTGATGACAGAATACATTTCCCTGCCGAAATAAACGTCTCATTTGCCAACCGTTTGAATGATAGACTTTTTAATCATCCATGCTCATCTCAACGTCTAATGTTATTAGAGAAGTTATATGTCACGGAGCTACCCGACGATACGTCAATAAGTATTGCCAGTCAACAAAGTAAAATCCCTTTCAACTGCAGTCACGCTATAAGTAGGTAGATACCAATTATTCTGGTAGCCACTTTAATTAACAAAATTGTTTGCTACTCTGAAATACAAAACAGCGTCGTGATTTTTTACTAAATTACAGCTACTATGTAATAGCAAAGGTCAGTAAGTAATTTGTGTGACTGTACAAAATAAATTACAAATATACAGTACTAGTCATTTAACTTCATAATATGTACACAATATGTTACGAGTTATCTCATTTGTATGTATGTATACATACAGACAAACAAGGACGATCGGCTCGATGAAATATGCAATGATACAGCTTTGAGAGTCAAATCTAGAGACACTTGCGGGCAGACTGTGTTAGGGTCAGCGTAGAGTGCGCAAATTAGGTGACGCTTGCTCGTGTCTAGACGCGCTCTGAGTCGTAATATATAATATTTCTACAATGCTTAATTTAATCGTTAAACGTCATTATATGATAATAATAATAATTCTTTATTTCAGACTCAAAGATCCATAATGAAAGAGAACACACTAATTTTACAATTACAATAACAAATTTTACTAGCTATATATGTAAAACAGCATAGCAAATTGGCAGTAGAACTATGCAATGAATGATCGCTTCTATTTTTATACTTCTTATGTTTTCTTAGATCTCACATCACTACTTGTACATGTATATTTTCTGTGTGTGAAAACTTTAAGGCTATTATGATTTAAATATAGATCAAAATGTTAACTTAGCTGTAAGATTTCCGAAATAAATAAAATAAAATAAAGATACTCTTAGGTGACAATATACCCATCGTCTGAAAATTGTCGACACGATAAGATTTAAACCTTATAATGAACAATAGTAAATAGGTTTTATTGTTAGGAAAAACTAAATAACAGGAGTCGGTTAGAAGTACTAGAGCGCGGCTCATACCTGACTGTATTTGTGTAAATATAATTTTTTTGTTACTGTGCGAGTATCCTTTTAGTTGTGAGCTCGTATTATGGTTGTGTAGGTATGTGCGTAACGACGCTGCATTAGCTGAGACAGATTTTTTTGTTCGCACGTTGGTTAAAATACTCTTAGGAATAGGTTTTTATTTGGTAGACATGTTTACACCTTAGTCCATATCGTCGCTTGCAATCAGACAATATTATACCTACTAAGATAAGCGTCTGATCGATATTTAAAAAATACGTGCCGTGGAACACTCGATAAGAACGAAGTTATTTCCATATATTTAATAAAAACTTAGTCCGTTATGTCCGTTATGCGTGAAAAGAGTTAAAAAAGTTACAAAAAAAACTTATATTGAAAAAAAAAAAAAATTAAAATTGCTTTGTTTTTCCGTAGACCTTATGACGCCGTGACGGAAAATAATTTAATAATTAATTTCTAGCGTTTCGTCTTTATTTACTAGTTACTACTATTTACGAAATTAAAAAAATAATTATATACCCATTGCATACAATTTACAATTAAAAAGCACGTATTTTTATTTATTCAATAACGGCTGCTACTCCGATTTAATTTAACAAGCTTTTATTAAATTATACAAGCCAGTCAAAAGCGAGCAAATTTTGTAACGTTTTCAATTTAACAACGTCGAATGGCGCGTTCGTTTTTTTTCTCTGTTCGTAAACCCAACCGGACAGAGGTATGGTCCTGAACTTTTTATTGGACACAAACCTGCTTTAGACCGCGATGCCGGCCGGCTGTATTTATAAAGTTAGTCGTTACCTGTTCTGAAGTACCAAGTCACAGGTGTTTCGACTCTCAATATTGCGTACAACGTTCTCGATAAAATAGATATTTTAAACCTCTTTCTCTTTAGTATTTTTTTTAATTTTGATAAATTTTCTTTTTTTTCTTAATATAGCTATTGCCGCCGCGGGTTCGCCCGCTTCCATTGTTTCCTCGGGAACTCTTCATATCGAGATGAAAGTATCCTATGTAAACAGTTCTATTTATCCGGTTTCAGTAGCTTCAGAGATTATCCCTTACATCCAAACTTGTCGGTATCTCTTTATAAAAAAATAGCAGTATGGATTAGGTATGTGTGGACTGTGGTGCCACCGTCGGGTTTCATAAATTCTTGAATTACATAATTAAATTGTTAGTTGTTTATTTAAAACACGTGTTACAAAGCTGCTAAATAGACAGTTTAGAATTGGGCTCAAAAAGGGATATTATATGTGCAAAGGATTTTGAGACCTATACGATACAATTATCGAGGAAAAATGCCCTTGTCTTGTAGAAAAAGTTCCCCACATATTTTTCTTTGAAACACAAGACCAAATCTCAGGCGTTAAATTCGTGCGAATATCGTTGCGATTTTCTCGGCTGGGTCGAAAGATTTGTGTCAATGTTTCGACGCTTGCGTGACTGGATGGAGACCGCAGACTTGCATCAGAGTGTTGTCGAGCCGAAAAACAGCCAACTTGCCGACATAACGGACGCGGCGGCTGCCAGGCGTGCCGGCAAACTTTGTTTTGGCATACGCCAAATTGATAAACGTTTCTTGGGCTTATATACAAAATATACTCGCTACAGAAATTCGAGAATCTACTACTAGAGCCACGACGGAAGAGAAAGGAGACGGTGTTTTAATATATTATGCATAGATATTAAATAAGATATAAATCTTTTTATATTTAAATGGATATGTTATCTTATATTTTGTTATATAAATGCGAAAGTTTATGCCCGTTTTTAGGCTTAGAACAGTTCAGATAGATAACGTTTGGCACAGAGATGAAGACAAGAATAGAGGAAATATAATACTACTAGCTGTCCCCCGCGATTTCATCCGCAGTAATTTCGGATATTATAAATGGTTACAAAATTTTATCAAAATCCGTTGAGTAGTTTCGGAGTCCATCGCGGACAAACAACGTGACACGTGATTTATATATATTAAGATACATATTTAGTTAGTCTATAAATAATTATAACTCAAAGCCATAATTAACAAATCTAGTTTGGAGACAGAAAACAGAAAATCTAATTTCTATTAAAAATCGTGAAACCAGGCTGTCCCGTAAATCGACGTCAAGCCAGAACTAGGTGATAGGCTAAGTCATAACAACCGTTAAATAAAAATCTTTGATATGCCTATCTGTGTATACTGTGAAGATTATTTGTAAGAAAAAAGGCTGTTCTTTTTTTAAATAGGCATATCAAAGATTTTTATATTGTTCTATCATTAAAAACGGAGGAAAGCAATAATTTTGCAAATTTCATTGGCAAAAACTTAAATTTTAAGCAGTAGGTTTCAGAAACAAAGGTTTGTAGCAACGTGTTATGCTCATAGTGAATCAGAGCCCTGGCTGACCGTTTGATCTAGCCAGGAATTAGGTACCCAGTGAATTTAAAATCCATATTAGTATAGTATTATATTATCTGTGTCTATACTAATATTATAAATAAAAAAGTAACTGTCTGTATGTCTGTTACCTCTTCACGCGTTAATTACTCAACTGACCATCATGAAATTATGCATACACGTTGTCAGAGGTAGGTATAAATTATCATGTAATTCCTGCGGGATTTACGGGTTGCGATAGTCGAGGTACTTGTACACAATATATACATACAATATATATATAAAATATAGCGTACATGTTATAATATAAAAAAATCTCTTTAGCTTTGGTTGCATTAATAATAATTATTTCTCAGACAGTTTAAAGTGCATTGCACCCGGCCTTTTATTTTTTGAACATAATATAGGCGTCAATTAAGTCTTATAAAGGAACGTTCAGAACGGACTTTTTCTAAAATGGAAACTAGTTAGTAACATAAACAAATAATTATGACCTTTTAAATACTATAATTTATTAACAATATCACTGTTTTATTTCCTCGCAACCGAAGTGAAAAGCAGAGTGAATGGCCTCAAGCATAAAACCAATTTTATCCTCTATTTAAATACATATATTGTTATGAATTGTTATTAAGTAGTTACTAATAAAAACTAAAAAATCTACACTAGTTATTATAAAGAAGTAAACTTTGTGGGCGTTGGAGAATAAACTCAAATAAAATAAAAAAATTATGCGTACCTACTTTCCCGATTTTAAAAATTATTTCACTGATAGGAAGTTACAGTAGTTATACCTAAATGAAATATGATACTTGAGCCTATTTCACGCGGGTGAAACCGCGAGAAACAGCTAGTAAATATTAATAAAGTGCACTTAAGGTACTACGCTCCCAATCCATATACCTACCTATACTTATTGACTCATGTACAAAAAACGGTGGCGGGAAAGAAATTCTCGTGTAATCACAATAATTATGTAATTTTTTTTTTGTTCTCTATAAAAAATTATAGTGTGTTAATATAAAAAATATTTGACAAAAGGGCTTAAATGTTTTTTAGAGGAAAAAATTGCCGCGACCCTTGGCCGTGACTTTTGTATTAAAATAATAATTTGTTATTTCCAAAATTATATTTGTACGTTTATTTTTTTTTGCACAAACAAAAAGGTGAGTAATCATTATAAAATGTTACGTTTCCTCGCAAACGAAGAGAAAACTTAAAAAGTCGAGTGTACTTTACCTAGCTATATAGTATAACTCGGACATAAAACATATTTTTATCCTCGACTTAAATGCTTATTCCATCTTAATCTATTTTTAATAATCAACATGATAAACTAATTTACCGTTACACTGTTATGAATACACCAAAGATTAGGTATAAGTACTATAATATTATGACAGTAAATGTGAGAGAGAGGTGAGCAAGTATGTGATGCACCACGGTCCACAGATAATCCTTATCGAATCTAGCATCACACAGTACACACCCATAATAATATGTGGCCTGCACATACGTGATGTAGGCTTCACCTGAATAAACACGACACAAATTCATTTTTACGTATAAAAATAAAATAATTAAATATATTTACATAGCAACAGATACATTTTGTCAGATCCCATAAGAAAAGTGCTCTAAATGTGTGCAAGTACATATGTACCTACTTGAAATTGGGTTTCGAAGGCTCCTAAAATTTTTTTTTTTACATTATTTGATTCAGGTGCAGAGATTTTGTGTGTGCTTGGATGTCTGCTACCATTTTTTTTTCTATAAGATGGACGCCGATAAGCAAAAACATGACTGTTAACTCACAAAAATACATAAATAAAGTAATTGATACAGAACGCGTCTTTGGGAGATACAGAATGTTTTTCAATTATGTGTTATACTTATTGCATTGTATAAACACCGATAACAAGTAAAAATGTTGACACAAAATGCGCTATAATTTTTAAACACGATTTAATCAAAATTTCTTCAGTGTGGGTTAACACACTATTGCTTATATACAGGTAGTACACCATAGGACTGAAAACGTTGGTCTTAGCGCTTTTGGGTAACAATAAGGCATGTTGCGTAATAGCGTAGAAGCTTTATACGGTGTTCAAAATCTTACCGCGTGACAATTTTCTACGAATTGATTTCGGAGTTTTAATGTAGCGGTGGATCCATGTTGTATCCACTGTCACATATCGAAATGCAACAAAAAAAACAGTTTAGTACGGTTATACAGCTGCAAACTGTGCTCCGAACCGGTTTTTATTATATTATCATTTTCTTGTTTCGTGTACTTTTTTTTATTGCAATCATGTCGTCCACCTCTGGAAACGGACGAATAAAAAAACTACAAAATATTATTTAGTCACCAAAATGCAGACTGAATGCTGCTCGCAAAATCACGTCTTGTGTATTGAGATCGATTTGTTTCTTATCGTTGAATTCTACGAGTAAAATCAAATTACTTGGATGGAATCAATCGTATCAAATTAAGTAGATTCACGATTTTCACGATAAATCCGTTCCGAAAATTCTAACCCACATAATGAGTCTGATAGCACAGATACATACCTATTATGCTTTATGTTTTAAAAAGCAGGATGCGGATGCAGCAAAAGATATCTAACTTTAATGTCGCTTTCACGAGTTGTTGACAAGAATAATATTTAGGTAACCATACACTTGGCGTGATCGTTCGCCAGTGGCGTTTCCGTTGCATTGGTTAAATACTCAAAGCTCACAACGCACGTTGGACCACACCGGTGAAGGCTTTAATTTCTTTCCAGTAACTTATCCTTAGCTTATATCGTCTTAGTAGTTCAATGTAAATTCATACTTATTGGTTGTATCTAAATAAAAGTAACGCCTGAAAGTTATCCCACCGAGCCAGCTAGTTTCAAACGAAGTTCTATGGGTTCTATAAATAATGTTTTTTTTGTGAATTAGGTACGTGCTAAACGCCCAGAGAGAGTGAACATACATCGCATGACGCGGTTATCGAACTCGTGACACCTAACGTGGTGTTCAGGTTCGTTAACTACTAGAATTATTATGGATTTTTAATGGGAATCAATAAATTGCTTTTCTTTCTTTAGACCTGTCCCGGTGCTGTAACATCTGGATGAAAATGCGTATGAAATTAATCGGCATAAATTAAACTACGTTTATACTTTTATATCATACGCGAGACGATACGAGCCGCTTTATAACGTTTCGATGGGGAACGTTCAAAATAGATCTTGGTTATATAAAAGAGCAAGCCGACGCGACGTTCGACAACGGTGCCCGCAAGATAACGTTTATCGCCACGCACGTAGGTAGGTACCTCATACTCGGTAACAGTCGCACATCCAAACTGTATTGAGATTTGCAAGTGTATTATGCAGTTTGATATTAAAAAAATAGCTGTTCCCGCGGTTTTACCCTTGATAACGTGGAATATAGTTTCTTCCACGTTAATTTCAGAGTTCCCGTGCGAATTCCGGGATTAAAAGTAGCATAATATGTCCTTTCTCTGTAGTCTATACCCCTGAAAACATGTAGGTATGCAAAATTTTTAAGGTGATCGGTTGAGCAGTTTAGCCGTGAAAGCGTAACAAACAAACAAAACAAACTCACTTCCGCATTTATAATATTAGTTAGGACTTAGAATTCGCGTTGAATCGAAAAGGGTTATCCACCATTGCATCGCCGTAAAGTACACAATTTCAAGCCAAGCTGCAGTTATTTTTAAACTACATGTACGTTAGTTGGATGTACGTAGGTACCTACATTATTACTTATATTAAATTTAAAACTGGATTAATGTGAGTACACTGTGTACACACAGGTTTAGATAAGGGATAGATGGCAGGATAGGGTGTCGCCTGTCGGGTGTGGCCAGCTGATCATCGCACACACACACGCACACGCACACACACACACACACACACACACACATGAGACCACTGTTTACTAAATGACGATGTTTATTGATTTTAAGGACTCGCCGGCTCTAGGTGAACATACGTTGGGAGTTTTATTGTTAACTAGCTGTGCCCCGCGGTTTCACCCGCGTGAGTTTCGGCATTCCCGCAGGAACTACTTAATTTTTTCTAAAATAAAAGTAGCCTAAGTAACTCCTTATAACATCAGCTATCTGCCACCGTATGTACTTTGATATGCATTTAGTGAAAAGCTGTTAATTTAGAATTACAAACAGACACTTCAATTTTATTTATTTAGGTGGTGGTTATGTATAGCTGTACAGATTTGCCAAGAACATTGGCAACCAAACACCCATGATACACATTACAAAATCAGCAACGCGAAAACACTACAAATTTTAAATCTTTGAAGAGTATTTTTTGTATGTTTTATATCGTTTGTTTACTTATGTAGATACGTAATCGTTTTCGATGCCACTTTTTGAAATGTCACATTTTGTGTGTAACTGTGGAATCTGAGTACAATGTAAAAAATATCTATAGTACAAGAGGATATGTTTTGGTGCATGACTTACCTTGATACCGGAGCGTCCCTGCTGTTTCAGCAGCACATTCTCCGGCTTCATGTCGCAGTGTATGATCCTGTTCTTGTTGAGCGCGTGCAAACACTGCAGCAGGCTGTGCGAGAACTTGCGCACGAGTTGCAGCGAGAAGCCCTGGAATTTGTTCTTCTTGATCAACTCGTACAGGTTGATCGACAGCAGCTCGAACGTGATGCACGTGTGGTTGCGGAAAGTGAACGAGTCGAACATGTGGATCACATTCATCGTGTTCTCTTTGTCCTGGTCGCGGAGGTGCTCCAATATACGGATCTCCTCCTGAGCCTGCCGATGGAACCGCTTCTCGTTGCGCACCATCTTCAGAGCGACGTTCTCCCGTTTCTTGTGGTCGTACGCCTTCACCACCTGCCCGAAACTGCCCTTGCCGATCACTTTCAGCACCTCGTATCGGTACGCTATGTGGTCGTGCGGTATATGGATGTAGGAGCCCTGCTCGTTGTCGTACTCGCAATTGTTCGGGAAGCCCACCAGCCCGGGGCGTTTCTTCGCGTTCGCGCCTATAAAGTACACTTGGGGATAGTCGAATATTTCACGGTGTTCGTAAGGGGTGAGTTTGTTCATGTACAGCTTCATGACCTGCTCCGGGCTGGCGGCGGCCGCCGGCGGCCGCTTGTCGGGCGGCTGCGCGTTGGCGGCGGGCGGCGCGGGCGGCCCGGGCTCCAGCGGCGGCAGCGCCCCGTCCCGCATCAGCGCGCGCCCGAACGCGTGCGCGCTCCCGAGAGGCATGTCGCCGGTCATGGCCGCGCGGCCACCGCCAACACCACGCACTTCGCTCGCCGTGGCAGCGCCGACCCACGCTCCCTTGCACACACCGTCACCACTGCACCTCACTGCACTTGCACTCGATGTAGGCGCCACTCCGGCACACTGCGCGACATCTCACATCGACCGGGAGGAGCGAGACCCACACTTCCACTTATGCGGGCACATTCCGTCTCGATTTCGATACGATTATATCCGCGGCCACTGACGTTACTGTACGATGCGAACGTGAAATGCAAACAAAGAAACGCTCTCGACCGCACCGAGTCAACGACGGTCGTCAAAGACCAGAGAGAAAATAGAAAATGGTCGTCAGAGTCATTGAACCGTTCGACCGCGCAATACCTGCGAGAGCAAGTGAGATGGAATGATTAATGAACAAGTATTTCGCTAGATGGCGACTCCATGCTGAGTATTATTATTGACCTAAATTATTAAAAATGTAAAAGGTTACCTGAATATTTGGCGGGAATCGAAGATGGCGGTTTTGTCATTTATTTTCGTGTCGATAAAAAATTAATAAAAGTGGATTTTGTTGTTTTTTTATGATGCTATATGGTTTTTATTTGTACAAGAAGATATATCGAGCTGATTTGGACGGTGTTCTCCAAGAACTCCGAGAAAGATTTTGAAAACTATAGCCTAGTATTAAAGTAGTATTATGGCCTAAATATTGAAATTAAATTATTTTCTTCAATAGGTACTTTTGAAATGAAATTTCTTTGCATCAGGTAAATTATAATTTCAAGGTCAAATTTGAATGTAATGCAATAATTTTTTTTTGCAATAGGGTACTTGCATGAAATTTTGAGAAATTGTGCCAATATTTCAAAAATAGAGCCTTATCGTGAAAGATTTATCAGAAAGTTATCAATAGTTTCCAAAATATTTAACTTTTAATTTTGTGAAACGGAACGTTGCAACGAAACACAAATCACAGCCACGCTTAACATATTATTACGTCACTTTAATTCTTTTAGGAAACGTTTACCTCTTTCAGGGAAGGCAAAAGAAACTAAGTGCATACAGTCAACAAATATTTTATTTTTTCTGAAGTTTTTTACTTTAAAATGCATCAGTAAGATGCATTTCGATTCTTTTCTGGAACTTTTGTAAGTAACTCGACACAGTTAAACCTTAATTTCGCTTTTGGATATTGAAGTTATCTGTCTGTCAGTGTCACATGACCCTGTCAATACGACAGTGACATTTATCACAGATTAATAAGGCGTAATTTATAAATAGTGACGTCATTCCGCATTTTGGCGGTAAAGTCAAAAATAGGAACTTTGAAACGCTCTATTTAATTAATTCATGCATATATTTTTTTCTTTTTCTTGTGTTGTTTAAGTAGGCCATATATCTTTAAAATAGACTGGAAAATAAAATTCATGCAAGTACCCTATTTGCAAAGAGGTAACAGTTTTGTTATGTGTAGTGATTTGGATAATTTGCTTTTCTTTGTATTGCTTTTATAATAAAAAAAAATAATGTAAACTACGTAATTGATATGAGTGATGATGATTTATTGGCGTGAAAGAATTGGTATGAAGATGAATAAAATTTATTTATTTTTTTATTTTATGTCTTATTGTATTGAATTTATTAATGTATTATGTCTCGTTGTATGTTATGAAACTGCATTTTTTGTGAAATATTTTTTGTAGCTCTTGGCGGACATCGTTAATCAAAGGTCATCTCTTTCGAGACAGTTTCACGTAGACTAAGTGAATCTCTTTGATTTCATCTCTTTTCCACCACAAGTCCAAGGTTTTCACAAGTAAACAATATTTATAACCTGTTAATATCGACTACACCAAGAGCAACAAACTTACAACAAAGACCCAGCATAGATCTCTAAAAGCTGGGGTCTTGAGTCCTGACCTCCGTTCTTCCCCCGCTTATCTCAGTTTCCTTGTTTAGGCCGCTTCTCTATTATAGACAGTCAGGAGAAGACTGTGTTCTTCAATGTTTAACAGTGAAACTTTCACAAATGACGCCTTTGGCTCCTGCAAAAACCCTTACCCTACCCTAATCCTAAAAAAATGCTGTATATTATTAAGAACCATGGAGATTAGGTGCCTACAGTTTAACTCCATGATTCGACCGTCGATTAGGTCTTACAGGATACTCTCAACCCTAGATTGTCTATAGCTATACGGAAAGAGGCGCCATCTCGCGAATTTGTAACGTACCATTTATATTTTGTTCTCTTTGACGTTTTGCGGGCACAGCGGGTCTAGTTGGTGTGTACTGTGTCGCTGTGTCTTTTCTTTCTCTCAAAACTCATTGACCGTTGTTTTCGTTCAATGCAAGCAATTGTGATTGTGTTAAAAAGATTTTTGTACTTTTCGTTTATAAAATAACCTTCACATCTTATTCAGTTGTTATTATATAATTTCTTTTGTGTCTTAAAATGTAAGTAATTATTGCTTTTTATTTGATCTTTTACACGCTTTAAAAATTGTCTAAAAATTATTGCACGAACTATTGGCCGGATGCCCAATAATTATTTATGATTAGTCTATACAGTAAAGTTTTGCAATTATGTGAAGTTACTGATAGTCTCAGACGAAATAAAAAGCTGATAGTATTTACAATACCGAAAGTCTTGTTGGAATCCGTCCGTGTCTGCTTTGCCAAGTGTAGTTAGGTAGGTATGATAAAAGATTGAATACTAATGTTTCTTCTAATACGTTCATATTATTGACTTCTTATTTGGTCTGAGATTATACGTTTGCAATTTATTGAAGTCTCAATAACAATAATAAGAATATTAAATGCGCCAAACTATGGTGTACACGATTCTAAAAGGCAATGTTTTGAGTTCCCCTTTGTAGTGTAAATTGCAAAGAACTGCTTCCTAGCTCGTGTTGTTACCAAGGTCCCTGTATCATTTGTGCGACGATTGGCCTAAAGCCAATGCACCATCAGTGATTGTTAGTGCAATTATGTATAAAAAACTAGTTTTTATAAGTGTATGCTTTGTCTGATCCCCATTGTGAGTGAGTCAGTTATTATCAACTACTATACAAGTTATAGTGGTGACTCATAAGTTGCAGTTACCTACTCCTTGTTTAGGTACCTACTGAATAAGCTCATTAGAATAGCTTCTAGCCTGTGCTCTGTATTTTATAGAATTAAAACTTGTTTTTCATTATTCTCACACTACCATCAATTTGCTTGAAAAACCTTGAAGTCTAAATGAATTGTAAAAAATACATAACACTTTATAACTTGTTTATTTCATGCAAATTCTAAATTGTCTTTTATATTCAGCAGACAGCAACACATTATATGTTTAGGATCTCTAAATAGGCATTATTAAAAGTAGTAGTTTGAAAATTTCAATAAAATTTTAAGTGAATCAAAAGTTTATTAAAATAAGTGTCACACCTTATAATCCTGATAAAGGCATCTGAAAAATAGGCTATCCGTATGGCTTGTAGTGTTTCAATGTTTCAATGGGCTTTTATTGGGTTTAAACCATGTTGATAGCTTATCTATACTTGTAAGGCATATTATTTTAAGAAACTAGATGATGTTTACAGAGGCAGCTTATGCTTGTATAGAAACAATTGATACCAATTAGTAATTATTATTATTTATTTTATAGCATCGCTTTAGTGAATAGCTGTTATGGTGTTATAATTATGTCTAAATAAATAAATAAATGTTCAATATCATTGGTCAGTCTAGAACTCTAGTAGGTATTTGGTTTTCAATCTTTTGCTTCTTACAACATTTATGGAGAAGAATAGGATTGTGATATTTAAATGTGATGTGTCATACTTGTAGCTTTGTATTAAAATTCTTAAAGTGATATAAAATTATCATTAGTGCTGATTAAAATAGATTCAATTAACTTTTTAGTCATTTCCTTCAAAGTTTTAATGCAAAGTGATAATATATAAATTCTAGATTAGATTAACATCTTAATGCTCAAATAATATGTGATTCCTTTGATGATTATTGTTTCTTGAGAAATTTTTATTTTTCAATTGAGTTCTTAGAACTAATTCTTTTTCCTGAAGAAGTGATCTACCGAATTGCCAAAGTTAAAACTAGTTCCATCATTGAATAACATATTCTTAAAATACATATACTCACATTGTTACAAAATTTTGATGACTATCCAGTATCCACATTTTTATGATTATTTATTACCAGCTGTTCCCTGAGTGTATTTTGAGGTTCCCTAGGGAGCTGTAAAATAAAAAGTATATCAGTAATAAAAGGTAAATCTGTTCAGCCCTATTTTGTGTTATTAAGTAATAAACATTCAAACCTTAAAAAAAAGTTTATAATATTAATAGGATTGATACAATAAAATCCTGCGTAAATTACAAACTTTTGAGTAGATGTTGGTGTGATCAGTCTTATTATATACCAATTTGTAATTAGTAATTTGATGTGAAATTTTGTAGTAGCTGATTTACTGTTGTCATCATCATTCATCATAGTTCATAATTATTATCTATACATCCATCTATACATGGACATAGATAAGCGATAGTGTGTTAACCCACACTAGAGAAATTTTGAGTAAATCGTGTTTTAAAATTATAGCGCCATTTTGTGTCAACATTTTTTTATGTTCAATATTTAGTTACATATTTAAACAATGTAATAAGGTAAACACATAATTAAAAAACGTTCTCTATTTCTCAATAAATCATTTTGAATCTTTAACTTAATTTTGTGGGTTAACATGTTATTGCTTATCTGCGTCCACATATAAATTAAATTGAAGTGTCTGTTTGTAAATCCAAGTTAACAACTTTTCACTAAACGCAAATGAATACCTATCTACGGTACTTACATAAAAATACCAATTTTTTTAATTTGTATCTATCTGTCTGTCTTTCTGTTTGTTCTGGCTAATCTCTGACCGGATCTGGACCGATTTTAATGGTACTTTCACTGGCAGATAGCTAATGTTATAAGGAGTAACATAAGCTATTTTTTTTTTTTTTTTAGAAAAAATAGTTCCTAGAAACTCTCCTGGGTAAAACCGCAGAGCACAGCTAGTACCCATATAAATGTAATTTTCAGTGACAGGATGTTTGTAATAATTATAGCCTAAACTGAGTCAGCCTGACCTTGCAAAAATTACACATTTAATATTTTAATATGTCCATTCCAATTTGATTGATCTTATTATACCCATCCAAAGTACAATCACTATAAAAAATACAGCTATGAATGATGATAGTGATTACCTTTTAAAATTCTTGTATTGGAATAACTTCGACACCCTTTTTGAAGTTAATGGCTAATGTTTTGGTTACTTATCTATTGCGAAAGCAATGTCCACGCCAGTTTAATTCGTTATCATACTGTTATCAAACCGTGACATACTATATCTACGCGCTATTAAAGCCCAGGTGTTCACAATGATTAATGCGTTGCCGGGATCAATTTGTGCGTAACTGTACAAATCTTGTGTGATAATGGTGCTTGTACATGATACAAGTAACTTTAGCAAGTTATGGTGCGTGATACATGCACTGCACTGATGCCTGTTCTGATTACTTGGTAGTTGGTCATTTTACTTTGGAATCTGTGACAGTTTTTGGCGATTTTCATATCTGTTTATCGTAATCAAGTTAGTGGTTTTTACCGTATTTTACATTTTGTCCCCATTAATCTCTTCATTTTAATTTAACATAGCATATTATACCTAATTGAAGATATTTTTTTGCGAATAGCGCCTGGATAAGCCCTTAATGCCCGTATTTAATATAATAGTAATAAAAGTAATTACAGCTGAAATTTTTTACAGGATGAGCAAAAAAACGGAATTAGCTTTATTTAAAACAAACCTTTCATAGTTTGACGATTTTCTTAATTTTAATTTTTCTAAGAAAGCCTTTTTAATGGTTGTGCCTTGTGAAAATGTAGCAACGTCCGTCCGTGATGCGTGAAAAGTGACAAAAATATAGGTAAAAAAAAACTCGTATCGAAAAAAATTACAGTTGCTTTGTTTTTCCGTAGAGCAGACGGGGTGGCGCTGTGTCATAATGTCCAAGCCAAAGACATTCTATAATATCATTAGTCCAAGCATTATAAATTATTATGATCATATTTATGTGCGCTGTAGGTATTTGGTTTAGGTACCTACTCGTAATGGGTAATGACTAATGATGTTTTTATGTACTTTGGCCTATGGGCGGTGACTATTATGACGTAGGTATGTAACTTTCATGATGTCCATGCCATGTATATTGTATAATTTAAATTTGTAACTTTCAAATCGCTAAACTGATATTAGTGTAGATTTGATAAATACATAACAATATTTAGGCTATGTACCTACGTATATATTATTATCCTACTAATATTATAAATGTCAAAGTGTGGATGTTTGGATGTTTGTTAATCACGCAAAAACGGCTGAACGGATTAGGATGAAATTTGGCATTCACGTGGTCAGGGGTACAGAATAGGACATAGGGTACTTTTTATCCTGGAATTCCCGCGGGAACTCCGTAATTACCGCGGGTGAAACCTCGGGCCACAGCTAGTACTATCATATGTATTTAGTGAAAATCTAACAGACACTTCACTTCACAGCTTTTTAAGACTTATTATGTATAACTTTTGTTTTTATTTATCCACAGCCATATTAGATAATTATAATTTTTCTAAAGTAAGCAAGTATGTACTAGTTTTGTAATTTTCGTCCCGCCATTGTCAGTTTAACTTAGACAACTCTATAGCTAAACCTAGATCCTAGAAATAAAGCACCTATAGGCCCTAAGAATAGCATAGAATTACTTAGATATTGATTTTCTAGAATTTCTAGTTCAAAGCCTATCGAATGACTCGACAAATAGTGTCTAGGTAGATTATGTATCGGTGTCGTTATCCTATTTCCCTTTATTTCATATTTTGATCTTGTTTTGTTTTATATTATATTGATTAGACGTAACGCGTAACGCGCATAATTTATACGAATTTTTAATCGCGGTTTCGTCCTCTAAAAGAAATATTTGTTGTACCGGAATAAGTTTAGTTTAGCTTAGTTTAGTTCGCGGAGTTTAGTTTTAACTTATAGTACGGGAGATACCGATGCTAATCCGGGATTTACTCGAGCGTCGTTGGGACCTATTGGGTTTTGAAGATTAGGAGATATAAATAAAATAAGGTTATATGATATTTTTTCATTCACCGGTGGGTTTAGCTTCTACAGGCTTTCAAAAATGTAAAAAAAAATAGTAAAATGGAAATACTCAAGCGCGTCAGATATTGTAGTTTAGATACTCCAAGGTGTCTCTGATATCGAAAATATATTCATCTGCCGATTTGCGTGGTGGGGGTGGCCATCCGAAAGGGGATAAAATGAAAAATAAATTTACTCCAGCGCGTCAGATATTCAAAGGGGATGTTAAGTGAACCCTAAAAATGCTCCCCTTCGAAAATCTGCCGATTTGGAGGTGACGTAAGGTAGTAGCGAATTTTTGAAAATGCAAAAAAATATCTCAATTTTGAAATACTCACTACACACTTCTCACTATGTAATTAACCCACCATATCTTAATCTGACGCGCTCGAGTATTTCGAGTTATCGATTTTTTTTTACTAATCTGATCGGTTATTCTAGACGCACCCACCAGTGTAGAGGGCCTATATTTGGTGGAGGTACTCAACATGGTGCTAGGCGACGCGCTTTAGCTAATCCACAAATCCCCTCTTGGCGGTCCGTACTATTAGTTTTTTTGGCGGTGGACGATCGGCTTAAAAGTATTGCTATGTTTTGACCGGGTACCTATATT
Source organism: Zygaena filipendulae (assembly GCA_907165275.2). Taxonomy (NCBI): domain Eukaryota; kingdom Metazoa; phylum Arthropoda; class Insecta; order Lepidoptera; family Zygaenidae; genus Zygaena; species Zygaena filipendulae. The sequence continues at coordinate 4,535,433 of OU015674.1, forward strand.
GTCATACGACGTTTATATCTATTAATTAGGGGTCATCCATGAAGTACGTCACACTAATTTCGTGATTTTTGACCCCTCCCCCGCCCTTGTCACAGTTGGATATCCCTAGTGTGACTTCTCATATTTTGCAATTTTAAATCTAGAAGTTATTAAATTAAAACAGCAGTTCTGAAATTAAGCTTTTAAAATGTGACATCACGAAACTTGGGATCCCCCACCGCCTTGTCAAACAATGTCACACTTCGTCCTTCGTCTAAACCCCCCCCCCCCCCCCCCCACATGACGTACTTTATTGATTGTCCCTAAATGTATGTTTAAAAAAAAAAAGATAATTTCTTCCAAACCATTTATTTAGGCTATCCATATTATTTTATCTCTCAGTAGCAACTTATAGAAAATAATAGGTATATTATGTGTTTACAGCCAAATAAAATTTATTATTATTATTATTATGTATGTATAAATATGTATTATAATAGGTACTGTATACGATAGACTTATAAAATAAGCTGTGCCCCGCGGTTTCACCCGCGGTAATTTCAGAGTTCCCGCGGGAATTCCGGGATAAAATGTACCCTATGTCCTTCTCTGTACTCCTGACAACGTGCATGCCAAATTTCATCCAAATCCGTTGAGCCGTTTTTGCGTGATTGAGTTCAAACATCCACACTACTTACTTGATCACGTGCGCTGCCTACTACTCGTATGATTGTAGTGAGATTCGATAGGATCATATTTCACACTCAGTTGGCAATTGGTGGATAGAATTGAATTTACGATTCGCAACTAACGGTACTCATCGAGTGTCGGAGGTCAGCATGCTTGTTCCGCTGCGAATATTCAATAATAAAAAAAAAACATAAAGGATCGACACTATAGCATAGGAAACGATATTTATATTAGTAACTAAGATATTGATATGTATAATCCTACTAATATTATAAATGTGAAAGTGTGAATGTTTGGATGTTTGTTAGTATAAATCACGCAAAAACGGCTGAACGGATTTGGATGAAATTTGGCATGCACGTTGTCAGGGGTACAGAGAAGGACATAGGGTACTTTTTATCTCGGAATTCCCGCGGAAACTCCAAAATTACCGCGGGTGAAACCGCGGGGTACGCTAGTAATAACATAAGGTAAGCTTGCTTATGAAGCTTCTGCATGTGCGTAAATAAGTCATTTCCTATGCGCCAACGTGATTTTAATTAAAAATTTACACTTTGTTCCATTCGAGTGATGCTACAAGTTATTATAGCTGCCAGGACTCTGATTCACTATGATCATAACACGCGGTAACACACCTCGTTACGATAACGCGCCAACAGTTTTTTTTTAACCCGTGCCCAAAGAAGTTTCCCTTTCAAAAAATACATAGACAAAGTGTCTTATGGCACAAAATACTATAGTTTGTGGTTTTCTGCTAGCTAAAGTGTTTGGGATTGTGTTACACAACTTCTCTACTTTTCTACTTCTTAATATAAAATAGAAATAATGTAGGTAACTACTAACAATATTAATAAGCAAGAATTGTACCTACTAACACACTATGGACTTATACGTCTGTACATATATTTTATTATAATACTAGCTGTGCCCTGCGGTTTTACGCGCGTGGGTTTCGGAACTCTGCAAGAACAATATTTTTTGTATAATAAAAGTAGCCTTAGTTATTTCTTATAACATCAGCTATCTGCCAGTAAAAGTTCCGTTAAAATCGGTCCAGCCGTTTCAGAGATTAGCCAGAACAAACAGACAGAAAGAGAGACAGTAAGAATTAAAAAAAAATGATTTTCATGTATGTACCTACCGTATACACTTTCGTATGCATTTAGAGATTTTTAATTTGGAATGACGAACAGACACTTCAGTTTTATATAGATGTATAGATAGTAGTAATAGATAGTACAGATCTATAGATAGTAGTAGATAAGATGTAATATTATAAAGAGCAATTATTATAATATACCAGTACTCAGCATAGGTTTTCTTTTTGTTGGGATGTCGGTGACTGCAATAGATTTTGTCTGAAAATCCTAGTACGCTGTACTCATTTCCCGGCTGTAAAATCTAGAGTTGTCGAAGTGAATTAAATCGGTAATCCATTCCGTTTTCTGCTGCATTGTTCTGGAACGGCAGTTCTTTTGTTCTGCGACGTTTGCTCGTAGGTAATTAGGTTGGCCCATTTTTTGCCTCTTTCACTTTTATAGCCGTATCAAGAATGTGTGAAGGATTAGTGACGATTCTCTAAGAATGATGCTTGATGTTCATAGAAAGTGAGTTTTCTCTTTTGTTGTTGCAACTGTTTCTAAGATCTAAGACGCTTTTGTAGGGGAAAGCATTATAATATGCCGAATACCTAACTACTTACATTTGCGTTGCGTTAACGTTTCGCCCATGTTTGATATTACATTACATTTCTTTTTAATTGGCAGAACTCCTATTTCTAAATGCACCGATTTCTGTGAAACAAAGCCTTTGTATTATTTTCTTTTCAAATATTTAGATTATAGGTACAGACTCGCCCGAGCTTATAGTTACAATTTTTGTGTGATTGCTTTTACAAACTTTGTCTTGTTGCGTCTTTGACCCTGTGCTAAAAATTCCAATGTTAGGAAGAACTTACATTATTACCTTCTCTAGGTGTTTCCGTTTGAATAATAACCTGAAAACATTTTCCTCTGCTATATTTTTATTTAACAATTAATGCACACAAGGACAACATAGAAAGGAAAGAAAGTATAAAAGTAATCATGTACAAGGGTCATGCTTATTCCATGTGGAATTTCTTCCAGCAGACCCGCAACAGGAAAAGAGATAAGAATAAGCTTATCTGGTGTGCATCTGTTCGATAGGTATATTTTGTCTTCTAATCTTAATAATCAACTTTTATACCATGATATTATAATGGCTCCACGGCAGTTGAAGTGCTATGATCGTAGCTGCTCATTTTCATCACAGTCATGTCTGTCACATCGCTGATTATGTAAGTATAAGATTATGCCTACCATACTTATAATATGTATGTAGTAGCAGGTTGTCTGAGAATATTCTAGGGTTTGGAAGATTTGACCTTTGTTTTCAGTCTAGTCAGTAGTCAATTATAATTGACTAGCTGTTCCCCGCGGTTTCATTTCGTCAATGTCGGAGTTCCTGCGTCCTGGATTAAAAGTAGCCTAAGTTACTCCTTATAACATTAGATATCTGCGAGTGAAATTCCCGTCAAAATCGGTCCAGCCGTTTCAGAAATTAGTCGGAACAAACAGACAGACAGACCAAAAGACAGACAGACAGGTTTTAAAAATTGTTTTTAAATACCGTGTATATTTTCTTATGCATTTAGTGAAAAGCTGTTAATTTGAAATTACAAACAGACACTTCAATTTTATTTATTTATAAGTATGTATAAATTAATTACCTACATTAAGAAGGTTTTTAAAAAGTTTTCACGTTTCTTATTTCTTCATCACGTAATCAGAAATTCGTGGAAAAAAATTGAAACAATAAAGATGGCAAATGTTTTTAGATGAGAGCTGAGACCCAATACAATCAGAATCTATAAAAGTCTCGAGAAAATAGATCGAAGGTCAAAGTGGACGATTGATACATAATTGCGATAATTTCTCAACTCAATTTAAGGTTTCGTAAAAGCCGCTTTATTTTTTGCTTAAATGCTTAACTTAAATGGGTTGTGAGAAGATGACCCGGATAATATTGTCTAGTATAAGTGCCTACTTAAATTAGTACTGGAAGCACATTATACTTCAATTTCACATTTCCACGATTATTTTCCTACACAAAATTACCAGCGAAGCCTCACTGAAAAATTCAATGTTTCATTTTAGCCCGGAGATCGTTTATGTCGAAAAAATCTTGTTTAACTTTTGGAATACAAAAAATAAAAATCCTTTTAATCCACATAGCCATATTGTTGTCTTATGTAAGACTAGCTGTGGCCTGCGCCGCGGTTTCACCTGCGTGAGTTTCGAAATTCCCGCAGGAACAATTTTTTTCTAAAATAAAAGTATCCGAAATTACTCCTTCCTTATAACATCCATTAACCAGTGAAAGTCCCGTTAAAATCATTCCAGCCGTTTCAGAATTAGCCGGAACAGATTAGATAGACAAAATTTTTTTTTATTTAAGTACCGTTGTTATATCCTAACCAATTGCAATATTATAAATGCGAAAGTATGTTTGTTTGTTATGCTTTCACGGTTTAACGGCTCAACCGATCACCACGAGATTTTGCATACACGTTTTCAGGGGTACAGAGAAGGACATAGGGTACTTTTTATCCCGGAATTACCGCAGGAACTCCGAATTTACCGCGGGTGAAACCTCGGGGAACAGATAGTACTATCATATGTATTTAGTGAAAATCTGTTAATTCGGAATTACAAATAGACACTTCAATTTTATTTAAATGTATAGATAGATGTAAAGATTCTGTGCTGTAACTGTGGCGCTCCTAGACTATAATGTTATGAATTATGATATTATGTTTAAACATTGTATATACACAAGTATGCTACGAATGTATGATCATACATAATATAATGAGAAACTTAAGATGTTCTGGCTCACTAATTGCGATGTAACTTTATATATTAGTAATACAGTCACATAATAAAATTAATAACTTAGTACCTACGCGTAATAAAAGTTTCAGATACGTATACTGTGTTTATTAAATTTATTCATTAATATCTTAAGGTAGATCGTCAGTGCTAATTTTATTACGAATTTTAATAGATATTTTCTTACACTATAATATGTCTGCTTTTAATGGTTTATATCTAAGTAATTCATAAAAACACTAACGGCCGCACTCAGAGTCGTTTCAATGATTAGCATTTGACTAAATTTTACTTAATTAGTCAAATGCCAATTAACATTAATTTAATGAACATCTCTGATTGCAGCAATTTTGTTGTAAAAATCTTTACATAAAATTAAGTCATCATCAAAACGACTCTGAGTGCGGCCGTAATACTCTAAAGAGGTAATAATAGGTATATGTATGGTATACGTACATAATATTATGCAATTTTGTGAGTTTGGATCTTTGGAGTAACTGGACCGATTCCAAAAATTCTTTCATTAGTAAAAAGCTACAGTGTTCCTCATACTTTTTGGAGTTCCCGAGGGAGTCGCTTTACGCGTATGAAACCGCAACGGATCAGCTATTACGAATTCTATTATGCCACTACATACTATAGTGGCTTTATCAAATTGGACCATCGTCGATGTTAAATATTTCCTTCGTTACCTTGGCTACGAAATATGGGTCTGTACTAGCATTTGGCGTAATTCCGATTTGGGTCACAGACGTCGTTCTGGCTCCCGGGCGTGTGTCCTCGGCTAACTTAGGCTTCAATTACTTTTGTTGGTACTTAAGTAGGCACCTAGTCTGTCCGATTGTGCCCGCCTCAGCGTTATATCCTTAGTTTCACGGGGAATAATATGCCCCCTTAAGCTTTACGGGGAAGTCTTTTATTATTCTGGTCCAACATTTTCATTTCGCTACAAAAACAATGGTGCCCTAGTTTTTGTTGACTCTAAAACAAGTCTGGTGCCGGGCGGACTAAAGCTTATGCTAATCGTGGTGTTGTATATTTTACGCACGATGATTGAGTAGGTATTTGTCTTGTTTGTACTAATTATAAATTTCAACCTTTAGGTAATTTTGTAATAATACAGATAATTTAAACAAAACAAACTTATATGTATATTACCAGCTGCTCCCGGCGGTTTTACCTATATATTTGCCCCTTTTCCTCCCCTCAATAGAAGAATTTCTGGAAATAGTTTCTTAGCGCTTATAAAAGGAAGTCTTGCGTAGAATTTGCAGTCTAGATCCGGTTTGGGATGTGTGATGTCTCATGTCTGTCAGTGACGGACAATCACAAAAATGTAATCATAAAAATCTGTAATTTGTTATGTATTATAACAATAATATTTTAGACATAAATAATTATTTATTATGATACTTTTATGACGAAGTTTTTGAAATAAACTAAATAAAGTGGTACAATTTTTCTTCAACTTAAAATTACTGTTTGTGTTTTGGTTTAAGTATAGAAGTATTTTTAAAATAGGTCATAATATGTTTCTAATAAAATAACTTCTTGATTTGATTTGATTGTTTTACAGTGAAGAAAGTATCGAACGCTCTTGATACATAATATTTCCTTCATCTTTTCAGATAAAATCCGTGAAAATGGGAATGTCGTCAATAACAGCAGACATATTTCTATCGAGTTTGTTATGAATCATTTTACAATCGTCATAAAAAAGTGTATATACTCTATAACCATGCTGTGATAAGTTGGCGCGTCCGATTAAATCCATTGTGATAGTTCCATGAGTGCTTTGGTTCGCGCGTGCGTTTGTTGAGTGAGAGATAGAGGAGTAGAACACGCGATGGATACGTTGCACGTGAGTCACGCGCACAGCAAGGGGTCGAGCAGAAGTCAGTCGCCTAGTGCGGGCGAGCTGGCGCGCGACCCGGCGGTGGTGACGGACGATGCGGTCATCAGGTCGCGGGTTCAGTCCCCGTCGACGGTGCATCATGTTGTTAGTGTAAGTGCTCGCTTTTTTATTCTATACTAGCTGTTCCCCGAGGTTTCACCCGTGATAATTTCTTAGCTCCCGTGGGAATTCCGGGATACAAAGCACCTTCATTCTTCTCTGTACCTCTGACAACGTGTGTACAAAATTTTATGATGATCGGTGGAGCCGTTAAGGCGTGAAAGCGTAACAGACAAACAGACAGACGAGTTACTTTCGCATTTATAATATTAGTAGGGACTAGCTGTTCCCCGCAGTTTCACCCGCAGTAATTTCGAAGTTCCCGGGGGAAATCCGGGTTACAATATAGCCTATGTTACTCAGGGATAATGTAGCATTCTAATGGTGAAATAATTGTTAAAATCGGTCCAGTAGTTTATGAAATAAATCGTAAAAAACAAACATACAAAAAAAATCAAATCTTTCTCCTTTATAGTTTAGATAATCGTAATTCCCTGCGGCTTTACCCTCGTGAATCCAGGAATTCTTTGGAACTCTTTGGATAACAAGTATTAATACGACTTGTGATAATTTTATACTCGAACTTCTATCTTGATACCAATATTATAAAGAGGAAAAGTTTGTTTCTGTTTGTTTGTAAAGAACTACACAGAAAAGGTACAGGAACTATACAGAAAGGGTTCCCGAGGGACACTTGAAATTGATGCGAATGAAACCGCGAGAGGGACAGCTGGTGTGCAAAGATGATTATGACAATAGGCTAGTTACCTGGGTAAAAAAATCAAAATTCTATTTAGTCCGTCAGTTAGATAATAAAAAAATAAAAGACACGTATTTTTTGCTTTTTTAAAATAATGGAAATATGCATAGATAAAGCGCAAAGTTTAGGGTGGGGGACTCGTGATGTCACAGCTCGCTATAACGTGCGAACAAACTGTAGCGAGGCGTGACGTCATGTGAAATATCGACTTGATATATCTCCGTTATTTTTTGGTTACATAAAAAATAAAAAAATACGTGTCCAATATTTTTTAATAATCTACAAAACGGACTAAAAAAGAAAATTTAGGAAACTAGCCTATAGTGCAGCTGATTGAAACTTCAAAGGAATTAATTTTTCTCCGATTCAATGAATCGACAAGCCAACAATAACGGAGAGTTGTTGTTTATCATCGGTCGATTAAATACCATCTGGGGCCGTATTTTTTAACTACTCGAATTAATTTCCCACACGGAATCGCGAATTTACGTGCGAATTCTCATACATTTTATAAGCATTCACGCGTGAATCTTGCAATTCCGTGTGCGAAAATAATTCGAGCGATTCAAAAATACGACCCCTGATCTGAAACTAGTAATGCAATATTCGAGAGGTATGATTCTGCCAGGCACCAGCTCAACTACATAATTTCATACCGTGAAATTACAAATAAGTTTCAAATTCGCGATTAGCTAACAACATGAATTTATATCGGTCGCACTCGAATTCGTGCGCACACGCATACCAATTCGCACTCCTCCACCATTTGATCTTAAATCGTAAATTTATTGAAAACAAATTTAATGGGGTTCATTCGTTGAATGGTGTTGCCATTGGACGAATTAAACCTTTTAAATTTGAAACTCTACATTAATTAGCAGGGTTAATGGTAAGTTAACCTGACTGCCATGCCACGTGTCGCCGGTTCGATCCCTGCATTTATGTGATGAACGTTGGTGTTTACTCTTAGTCTGGGTGTTAAGTAGACATACCTACAAATAAACAAACTTTTTGAAATTTTTTTTTTAAAACAAGCCTTTAAATGCGCTAAAAAAATTAAACCATGCACTGTCATCCAAACAAAACGTGTATAAAAAATTTCAGCTCAAACGGTTGAACATATCTGCTTCAAAATTAAGTTGCAAGATTCCATCCGGACAAATATAGTTGCTTTTAAAAAGAAGTAAATATTATATCAGTTGTTTGTAATTTTAATATTATTTCATCTACAATGTAGTGTTGTATTATTTTTTGTATGAAAATTCATATTGAATAAATATCTAATCCCAGGAGCCGTCATCGAGCGCGTCGTCGCGCCACGGCGACAGGGTTACCCACCACGTCAAGTCTCACTCCCGGGACCTGGGCAGCAGTCCGCTCTCAGCCAACACCACCGGGAACAACACTAGAGAGTGAGTTGGCAACACCAGCGCAAGCTCGTCGACTTGTATTTGTCATCTCGACCACCTCGCCTTCGTGGAATCTGTCGCCAGCTATTACTTAAAACCTCTTTTCTTTTGTTTCCTTATCGATGAAGATGGCTTAAATGCTCACGGTACTGGTGAGTTTCACATACACACACACATACATTTTATACCTAGCCGTTTATTAAGGCCTTTTTATATATGTACGAACATCATTTTGACGTGCCACTTTGCCACTCGACTTTAAAAAGTCAATGCGCTCGACCGTAAAAATAATGAAGAAAAAGATTTTATTTATAAAAGTGGAAAAAGAGTATGCTAATGTTACAACCAATAATATATGTTTTTTCTTTTGTTTTACGTCAATCGAAGAAGAAGCAGTTAAAGTGTTTCATCAAAATTAATTTTACTACGTATCTAACACATACCTACGGACATGTATAAAAATGACGTGCGTGTTGACGTCGCTGCCGACCAAAAGCTTTTGACGACAGTTATCGCTGTCGAGTATGACGTCGAGTGATGTTCGTCTGTAAGAGCCTTTACCGGCATTTTTTATTACTGTAAATTGTCGCACCTGGGACCCAATTCTCGCCTCCTTCGAAAAAATCTCGAACTCGAGATTGCTGTTCGATCCCTATGTCGACCACAAAATCTCGATACTCGAACCTGTATCTTCGTATCTCCTATTCTCAATACAAATCGAACTAGACTTCGAGTTTATAGAGTAAAATGTTGCCAGTAAAAGCTTATTCGAAAGCCGTATCCATTCCATTCTACACGATTCATCCGGAGCGAAAACGGCAGCAGCTTTTTATAGTTTTTAAATAGTGTGCATCATTTTATATCAAGAACTAACATATTTTATAATATAATTGTACCAAAAAAAAGAAAAGTTCTTACTTTTATCACTTTTACATCATCACTTTAATTTTGTTTAAATTAGTTTGCGTAGTACGGATCGTGAAGGATAATATTTGTTTTTGTTTTTACCCTTTTTTGGGGAAGGCAAAGGAATCGTAGTTCATACAGCCTGAATTGGCTGTATAGACTACGATTCCCTTGTTTTTTTTTCTGAAGTTATATTTACATCGAATTGCGTTGCTGAGATGCATTTCAATGCTTAATCAGAACTTTAAGCTATGAAGTTGCAGTTAATTACCACCATAGCACTTAATACAGAGTATATTTACTAATACATATTAAACTTCTAAAACTGTAACATATGACTTGGCTGTATGGCTCAACGTCCCTTGCCTTTCCAAGATGGAGCGAAGATAAAAAACAACAACAACTTCTGAAACTGTCACGCACGACACCGCTATTGGACATTTATGAAGATTCGAATTCGAAATTTACGTCTCGACCGCTTCCGACCAGTCGAAGCAGTTCGAACGGCTTTCATTCGAGAAATGTCGAAATCGACATGTCGAGAATTGCTCAACTTGACTTCATCTCGATTTAATGTTCGAATTCGAACTTTATCTCGAGTCCGAGTCTACTTCGAATGTGCGAGAATTGCCCCCCTGGATCGAAATATTTGATCTTTTTCTTATAAGCTAGTTTACATAGGTGCTACTTTCTTTGGTTATGATAAAACTGATGAAATATGTACCATATACTTTTGTCTCCAGCTTGGAGGATTCGCCACAGAAAAAGATTCTTTCGGGGTTGATAGCCCCCGGGGACTATTCGACTGGGGTGTACAGTCCCAATGTGTCGTATGCGTTATCTTCTGCCGACGAGTATGGCTCACCAGCGTATAGAGGTACGTATATTTGTTTTAAATTATTAGTCTAACGTTTGTTAGTAAACGAATATATTGGATACGCTGTTACATCGACGTGTTCCATTGATTCCTATTCACTTAGCTCCGTATCAAGTAAGTTTAGATCATCCCAATCCCTACCATATAAATCATATTATCTTGTTTTATTAATGTGTAGATATAATATAATAGAACTATTGTTCTAGTGGTCGCGGGTTCGATTCCCGTGTCAGGGTAAACATTTTGTGTGATGACATTTGCGTTTACCCTGAGTATTATGTACTATATACCTGCCACAAATGTGTATTTAATGTATCTACATGATAAGTATTTGAGTATTTTATAAGTACTCTGGTATCCGTATTCCGTAGTATAATAATCATCGCTTAGTAATTTGAGACCGGGTGATACTGTGTGTTAATGTCCAAGCATTATTATTAGAAAGAAAGAAAGAGGAGGCATTTATTTAGAAAAAAAGACAGTACAATTACAATTATTAACATTAGAACACGATTTAACAAAAAAATTAAATATGTACGTATTACGAGTGCGGGCACTCCTAGCGCTGATTTCATATAGTAATATTCATGAATTAATTTTTTATTTTCATTTAATGGTTTCAGGTCAAGATGGCGACTACTTGAATCAAGGTAAATGTTTATGATCATGCATCGCCAACTAGAACTTTCAGGGCCCGTTCAGACTGAAGCGAACCATTCTCATGACGATTTATTCATTAAACACTGTTCACATTTCAAAATACGTTGTTTTAAAACAGCATGCAAACTGCAGGAGTTATAGGAACTATAAACACAACATTTATTTCTGACCACAAGAACCCATAAGTCTTTATGCCTTTATAATAATTATAATAATTATTTATTTATTCATTAAAAACCAACTTAGATAATTTTATTAGTAACATTATTGTTTAATCTATTGTTAGTAAATTACAGTTCCTATTTAATTAACCATTATTTCTGACCACAAGAACCTATAAGAACCCCTTAGTGAAATAACGTCGTAATTACCTACTTACAAATTTCCATACTAACTTTCTTATTCTGCCAGTCCGTAGATTGCGTTGTCGTGGATTTCATTTGTTTCTTTCGCTAGATAATGGTCTATTTATCTCTTTAAGTTTGAACAGAGCTTAAAATGTTTTATGATGCCTATATCTATCTAGCTGTTATAACTACAGTAGCATACTTTGAATAGATTATTATTATTGCTTCTTAAAGCTTTATTGACTCGTTAAAACTTTAAATAGCTATGCACGAAATAATCTCCAGTTTCTAAATATGCGTGTGTTTTATGCAAATCCATGATAAGTGGGAATTAACTGGACTAATTCCATAATAAACTGGGAAATCCCCGCAGGATATCCAGTTGAAACATGGAATATAGTGATTTTATTATTGTATCATGATTGATTTAACGTAGGCAAACAACGTCCTGAATCCAATGCTCATGTAATTCGAATACAAAAACAAAATCCGATAGCGGCATTGGGTGTGAATCAACTGTTTAGTCCGTTTTCGTATTTCCTCTCAGCTGGTGCGCGCTCGGTTCAGTGGCGGTTATCTTAATTGCAACAACTGATAATAATATAATATACTCTATATAATAAAACGTTTATTTTAATCTAATTTAGTACGTGAAAAAAGCAATGTTTACATTGCGATTATTATAAAAGGTTGATAATATACATAATATTCTTTTGAAATGTGTGAAATAATAATTTGTGTTTAACTTTTTTTCATCAATGTGTATGATGTCCTACTATTACCACGATTACGACCGTTTCTCGATCTGTTCGGATGAATACTTGGATCTCGGTATGTTATCTGGTTTTACAAGTTGTCTGTATTATTTTAATAACAATAATAATGCTTGGACATCGTCCCAAAATAAGCAGAGCTTGTATACCATGGCTATGATATAATACATAATACTTATATCCTTTTTTTTTAATGAACGTTTGTAAGGCAATTCTTGCTAAGCGATATTAATTTTAGCGATATTAAACTTCGTTAATTTATGAATCAAAAATATTTAAACAGTCACGGAAAGTCTATTTTTATTAATAACAATTTTTCTTCATAGAATCCAGTATCGAATATAAATAAAAATAAATAAAACTTAAACCGGCCATAAATTTTCTTTGACAATTTTTTTATTACATTATTAGAATCCATTACAATTTTTACTCAAGGCAATACGGTAATTAGTTGGCAAAGTATGAAAATAAATAAACGAACGTGACGCGAGCATTTTGAATGTGATTATTACACGAATGAGGATATACAGGCAGAAGCGGATAACGTATTTAATTAGTTCGTTTAGCTGTAGGTAAAAATGCACAAATTATTTTTATTTTCCTCAGTTTATTTTCTACAAATAATTATTTGTATTGAGTAAATTAATGTATGATAATATACAGGTTGTAAATATTTACCCATTCAGTATTCGTTTCGAATATCTAAAAAAAAAAATAACAAACTTAAAATTTATTACCGACTCGCTGAAGGATCATACCTAAGAATCACTTTTCACTAATCACTTAAGAACTTTCCTTTTCTTTGTTATGCCGCAGACACGCCGACAAATCAGTGCAAAAGTCATTCGCCCGCGTCAATCCCAGTTTTTATTTTTAGTTTTCTTTGTGGTTTATCACTTTTGTTTCTTCGTATAACTTTACAGTCAGGGTATTGGCCCTAACCAACTAGGAGAAAACAACTTTTAAATTAAATAACTAATTAATTTATCTCAGCAAGAATTTCACTTCATTACAATCCCACATTGTTACTCTGCTGGAGATAAAAAAATCAGTGCTACCAACTTAAAAATTACTGGTGTGTTTTTCTTTCTTACACACCCCCTCAACACCAATTTTATATTAACTTAGGTCGTCTTGTTTCCAGACGAGGCGGACGGCAGCGGCACGGTGACGTCGTCGAAGGCTCTGGCCGCGATAGCGCACCTCAACAGCAAGATCAGCCGCACCAAGGAGCTGATACGCCTGGAGCAGACCATCAGGGACGGTGAGACAGTCAGTTCTCCGCGCCGCCATATTACTGACGTTGACTGTACAGTGTACATATATATCTACATACGCGCCGTCTGCCTGTTTACATTGCAGTATTTTTTTTTTACCAACTTCTCTTCGGGAAAGTTGTTTGTTATTATATTTATATGACGCCCACATAGCGGAAGCAGAATAGTTCGGAAAAATCAAGATGGACATTTCGAAACGATATTTCGATAGCAAAAAAGTATAGCGGTGTTTTTGTTTTTAAATTGTTTCGTCAATTTACATCTAACTACGATTAAAATTTGGGTTAGGCTTCCTCAACAAGCCTAGACCCTGGCCTTTGTGATTCCTTGTACATAACTTTTGTCTCTGGTCGTGTTCGCAGACAACGTGGACGAGTATCTAAAGCTGGCGGCGAACGCGGACAAACAGCAGCTGCAGCGCATCAAAGCGGTGTTCGAGAAAAAGAACCAGAAAAGCGCCCTCTGCATCGCGCAGCTGCAGAAAAAGCTCGAAGGGTACAACAAGCGCATCAAAAACTGGGAGGTGCGTATACAGGCTGGAAATTTGAGACGGGTCGGTAAGGGCAGCTACCATAAAGGTTGAAGCTACGCGTACCGAAAGTGTATTTTGTAAATAATAAAAACAAAATGGCAGCTTTTATTTTTATATTTTATTTATCGCCATTCCGATTGTCAAATGTGTGTATAATGTGATGCGTATCGTTGCAGCAACACGGCAGCAGCGGCCAGCCGCACCGGCAGCCGCGCGAGGTGCTGTGGAACATGGGGCAGGGCCTGAAGTGAGTTGAACGAACGAGTTACTGAGTAACGTTGTCATTGGCAAATTATAATGGTAAACGCCATCATTAAAGAAGAAGAGTTGAGCGCATACACGATTTATATTATACTAGCAGTCCCGCGCGGTTTCACCCGCGATTATTTCTGAGTTCTCGCGGGAATTCCAGACTACAATATAGTCTATGTTACTCAGGGGTGATGTAGCTTTCATGGTGAAAGAATTCCAGTAGTTTTTGAGTTAAATCGTAACAAACAAAAAATCAAATCTCTCCTCTTTATAATATTAGTATAGATATAGATATAAAAGTGATTTTTTTTAATTGGATGAGTTGTTTTCGATGTCATCCAATTCAAACAAATATACAAAATAAATCAAATATTTCGTCTATTTTCTTTGTGAAATTCGAAAAGTGCTTTTTCTACGAGACTTGTGAAATTGGGACAAAGCAACATCTTTCGGTTCAGCTGGTTACAAATCTATAATAAATCTTATTTATATATAATTCTGGTATCACAATGTTTGTCTGCGAAACTATTGAACTGATTACATATTGTGTCTTTCTTGATCCAACTTAGAAGATAGGATTTTAGGTATATTGCCGGGGGTAAGAAAATCGAATTCAATTTAGTCCGTCAATTAGACAATAAAAAAATGTAGTAGACACGTATATTTTTCTTTTTAAAATTAATGAAAATATACTATAGTAATAATATATTATGTAGATATATTTCTATCCGTGTCGTCATCCGTCCGTCTGTCAGGAGCGTGGGCGGCAACATCCGCGACGGCATCACCGGGCTCGGCGGCAGCGTGATGGCGGCGCCGCGCGAGTTCGCGCACCTGTTCACCAAGTCCAGCCGGTTCGGCTCCGCGGACAACATCGCGCAGCTCGCCGGTCTGTATCCGCAGCATGCGACAATATAGTATACGTATACTACCCCCCCTCCCCCACTACTACAGGCGGATCGCTTATGTGCACACATGCAGGATGCGCGGGTGGCTTGTGTGCACGCGGGCGGCGTGTGTGCACACGAGCAGGGTGCGCGGGTGGCTTGTGTCCACGCGGGCGGCGTGTGTGTACACGGGCAGGGTGCGCGGGTGGCTTGTGTGCACGCGGGTAGGGTGCGCGGGTGGCTTGTGTGCACGCGGGTAGGGTGCGCGGGTGGCTTGTGTGCACGCGGGCGGCGTGTGTGCACACGGGCAGGGTGCGCGGGTGGCTTGTGTGCACGCGGGTAGGGTGCGCGGGTGGCTTGTGTGCACGCGGGCGGCGTGTGTGCACACGGGCAGGGTGCGCGGGTGGCATGTGTGCACACGTGCAGGGTGACCGGGCGGCTTGTGTGCGGCGAGGGCGGAGGGACAGTTCCACATTCAAGTTGATATTGTTCGACACACACACAGCGGCGATAGCCTACACCGCTCTAACCTCTAGGCTCGTGGTAGCGGGGCGTGGAGAGGCACGGAGTGTCGCTTCTTTATGTGTATAGTAGTAGTAGTAGTAGTTATTTGCCACTGGTCAGCGCAGATTAGGAGGAAAATCGCTCGATCAGTTTTCCTCTTACCCTAACCATCATACTAATTATAAGTATGCCGAGGGGAATATGTATGAAAACTGCATCAAAGACGATCGGGTTCGATAATTCTGAATTTCGCTTTGAGATTTACTATATTACCCACTATAATTTTTTTCGCGATAATTGTGTTCGCTTTGTCCGATTTCATAACCTAAATTAGTTATATACTCACCAAAAATGATGAAAACCCGTTACGGAACTGAGAGTGGCAAAAATCATATGCAATTTTAATTTTTATGGCCATAATCTCGCCCGATGGCAAGCGATGATATGGACGATAGGCTGACGATTCTATGATATGAAATACTATACAAAATAATTGCGTAATATGCCTCCGATACACAAACTTTTATTCGTATTATGCGTCTAGGTACACACATGAATACATAATTATAATAATTCTATATGATTTCACAATTCTTTTGTATCTTGAATAGTTTGACATAACTATACCTAATATAATTATAGTATATTATATTTTTTCGATCGCCATGTATAACAATTTGTTTTCATAATATAACGATGCCTGTATTTCTTTGTGACAGAAAACACGGGTCCTTGTGAGTATGAAATATTGTATAAAAATTACATAGCACCATTTGACTAACTCTAATTAATTTTTGAATTTTTAATATTTTTGAATATTTAAATACCATCCTAACGCCAAATTATCTAATCAGTCCACTAACTATTTGGTAGAGAACAGTAGTGATAACGTCACCTTTTTATGCTTTGTTATGTTTTTTTGTCATATTGTCTGCGCAAAGTAGTTTATTGCATAATAGCTGTTCCCCGCGGGTTCACCCGCAAATGACACTCACAAATAACGTGACTTTCTATTGGTAAACGTATTTTCAAAATCGGTTCAGTAGATCTAGAGATTACCCCCCACAACCTCACAAACTTTACCTCTTTATAATATTAACGTAGAATAATAGAAGTATAGATTATAATTTCATCTCAAGGCTAACCAACCAACACTCGGTGTATACGATTGACAACGGCTCTAATATATAAACTCTTTATCAGTTACCCTGTCTGACGCATCTCAGATACGACGCGACGTAGACAGTTGAGATTAGAAAAGATTAGCATATTTTATTATATTTACTCATATATGGAAACCTTTTAAAATATCCACTACTATTTCTGAAATTCAAAAGAAAATTGCCTAATAAAATTCGAATAGTCAAAATCTACTAATTGATACTATTATAGTTGAGAAAACTTTGTCTTTGAATCTAGTTGTGAAAAAAATTAAATGACTAAGATAGAATGAAGTCGTTTTTTGGTTTGGTCATTTAGATAGAGGTCAAATATCAGTAGGTTGATATCGATAGCGTCACGGACAAAAAACTTGTTGAAACTGTGTGTGTAAAATCGATTCTGTTTTTTTTTTAATCTGTTATTATTTATATTGGCATTCATTTTAAATTCAATACCGCCCGCGCTGTGACCGTATGCGTTATTTCCTTTGCCATTAAAAAAGAAACAAACATGTGAGTAATCAGCAGTTATTTATTCAGTCGTTGGTAAAAAGTGCTCTTTGGTTCAAGTTGTCTATACATATACGCACATGTAGGACGTACCGCATATTGTAATTACTAATCTCGTGAACGTTATCTAGCTAGAAGTTGTCTAGCTGTTTCAAACACTCGCTATGTGAAAACAGTTAACGTGTAAACAATGGTCAAGACGTTCCGTTATAGTGTTGTGATGTTTTTTAAAAAGTGCAAAAATTGCCGCAAGAAATGTAAATATATTTTTATTGCTTCGCAGTGGTAATGTAATGTAATGTAATTTATGATTTGCATTTTCGTGTTTGTTTAGCTTTGTAGAAAAAAACAGTACACATCTCAATTTAGAAGTCATTTCGTCTTGTCCTTCAACATAATTACTATTATATTAAAAGCAAGCTAACTCACTGTTTCCTTAATTATTGTGAGAACATAATGTCATAGATAAATATATACGAGATTCTCAAACGATATAAAAATAGTAGTATATAATAGTAATCATATAACTTAAGTATCTTAAAAGCTAGTTTTTAACAATTTTACAAATAAACTTACAAATAAAATTTTGAAACGTTGGTAAATAGGCTTAGTAAATAAAAATATGTAGTTAGGTAACCTTGCTAACGATTAATTTTAGAGGACATCAAAATTACAATCGGTAAAATAATAATAAAATAATAATAATAATTCACTTCAAATTTAGTATTTTAATTGCAACGTAATTTTTCTTAGGCCCGTTAATTCTAATTAATATCTAATATATAGATTTTTTTATCTTTTTACTTTATGTTAGTTAAATACATGTTCGCAGGACATTTTTATTATCACTGACAAATGTTTAAAAAATAAACTAATTGGCTAAATCCAAAAACGCCTTGTACATTTTTATATTTAGTTAATTAGTAGCAATTCGGAAGGACTTGTTAAATCACAATAGATAATAAGAGCGCTCTCCGATGCGATTAAATGCAGTACATTTTATCATCTGTACTGAAATTTAAACCCATCGTATTGCGCGTACGCATTTTAAATTCTCACGTAGGTAGTTACCGGCTGGTCCGGCTTCACAATACAGTGCTATTATATAATATTGCCCTTGGATCGTTTCACATGTCACATATAATTCCTGTGTACGCTTATTTTGTATCTGTCTCTCTTGCACGCTAGCGCCACAACACGCGGAACTGAGAGGTAAATAGTTTGATGAACACTTTTCGTTTTGTTTTGCTTCTTCGTGATATTTCACACGCAATTTTTTTTAATATTCGTTTGTTGTATTTTATTTTGCGTTCTCTACGTTCCATTCAAAGAAAAAATTAAATTACAAATGTAGCTGTAGGTTTTTTTTCTTAAGAAAAAAAATATATTTAACATTACATTATACACATATAACACTCACCTACATACATAACGAAGACGAACTCTTATTATTTATCACTAGAAGACAAAACAAGTAGTATCTCAGGATTTACAAAGAAATGCGAATTTAATTCTGAAAAACTCATGCGTCATTTCTATCCAATGATGATAAGATGACGTGAATATCAAAATTCCTAAATGGAAATGCATTAAGTACCCATGTCCTCTTATACGATCTAGAAGTCGTGAAGAATAGTAGAAATAGTAGAAACTACACTATCTTGTACACGTGCATTGTCATGTTTTGTATATTTGTCGTGAGAAAATAATGAATTAAATTACATAAGATAAATTAAAGCGGAGGTTATGTTAGCAACACCGGATCTACGATTTTTGGCCCGGTTTGTTCCCCCCACAGTTCCGGGGCTGTATGTTAGTTTGCTACTTTTCAAATAACGTATCTACTCTTTTTTATTATAATATCATTAAGGGTCGCACACGTACAAATGCCGCTAGATTACCCTCTGTGATGATGCGAGCCAGACGGTAATGATTTTATGTGAAAGCGTGAAAGTTCCCGAGGGAGTTTCGGATAAAAACTAGCCTTTGTCCTCATCTGTACCCTTGACAATGTTTATGCAAAATTTCATGATGATTGGTTGAGCCGTTAAGGCGTGAAAGCGTAACAGACAGGCAGACAGACAGAGTTACTTTCGCATTTATTAGTAGGGACTAGCTGTGTTTGATATTAGTTAATTGTACGTCGACGGTACATTGGTGTATGACCATCGAGTAAGGAACCTTATCATTATGCCCGTGTAAACATATCCAACGCGTATTGAGTTGTGCTACAACGTGGCAGCGAACGCGTCGTCGGAAGGGTCCCGCGCGTCGGAGGCGGGCGAGGCGGGAGCGCCGCGCGGCTCCACGCTGCCGCGCGCCGCCACCTCGCCCGCGCCCAAGTACTCGCCGGACGCGTCGCCCAGCTCCTCGGTCACCAGCGAGGGCGCGCCGTGAGTACACAGCACACACACAACTTAAAGGCTATTATGATTTAAACATAGGCGAAAATGTTAACTTAGCTGCAAGTTTTCCGAAATAAATAAAATAAAATAAAACTACTATACAATGACTGACAATACAGTAAAACCACGATTATCCGAACTAATAGTGACATGTGAATTTTTTGGGACAAAATCAAACAAAAATAAAACACCTTTTTTCATAAAAAAAGTAAGTACAGTATATTAAAATTATACATAGGTACATATTATATTAACGTTGAAATATAAAACGCCTGAAAAAAGTCGAACAAAAACACCTGAAAAAACAAAACTCGTTTCAACACGCTAAATTCAGAGATCAAGAGAGCACAGAGTAATAATATACTACATATTTAAGGAAGTTGTAGACTTGATTAGCAGATTAAAGTCCATCACTATCTATTTTAAGTTCATATAATGGGCATGTTGACTAATTTTTATTTTTTAGTCCGTCTTATAGATTATTAAAAAATATTGGACACGTATTTTTCTTTTTTTACGTAATCAAAAAATAACGGCAATTAATTGAGTTGAAATTTGGCGTGACGTCACTATTCTGACAGTTTGTATGGCGGTTTTGTGGTTAGTGACGTCACGACCTCCTCATCCTAAATTTTAATGCGCTTTATCTCTGTATATTTTAATTTATTTCAAAAAGCAAAAAATACGTGTCTATTGTTTTTTTATTTTCTAACTGACGGACTAATTAGAATTTTGATTTTCAATAGTAGTCAACATCCCTATTATGTACAACACTTCAGTATTTTTCGATGACTGGCATATTATGTGATGACACATTTCTGCTGCAGACTGTACATTGTACAAGCTGCTTTACTGTGCCGTTGTGCGTGTGTACAGATACCCAACGCAGACGGGCTCGAACAACATATCGGAGGCGACGTTCACCATTAAGCCCATACTGAACGAGCTGCGCGAGCGCCGCGAGGACTATGAGCGGCTCGCCGAGAAACTCGACGCGCTCAAAGTAATTATTATTACAATCTTTGAACACAGCGCCATCTAGTTCCAAACTAAACAAAGCTTTTGCACTGGGCAGTGGGGACCAGCTAATATTTTGTTATACCCACTTGCTGTTTCCCGCGGTGCCACCCGCGTTAAGTTCGGAGTTCCCACGGGAATTCCGGGATAAAAAGTACCCTATGTACTTCGCTGTACCCCTGACAACGTGCATGCAAAATTTAATCATGATTGATTGAGTAGTTTTAAAGCGTGAAAGCGTAACAAACACATAACTAAACTGACATTTGCATTTATAAGGATTTTTAAGGATTGTATCATTGAAATTTCTTAGTTTGTAAAAAAAATTATAATAATAGTGTCATGCCACCGATCCCAAACTAAGCAGAGCTTGTACAACTGATTTTATAATACTTATATCCTTTTTTTGTGTAAATACCTACATATGGTTCATATTAAACTAATTTTTATCATTCAAGTGTTTACCCTGATGATGTGGAGATCAAGTTCAAGTATTATGTGCGATACTTCAACTCCTCAGTTTAACCTGTGCTGAAGGAGTGTGTGCACGCTTTGCTCGTTCCAGAACCTGTCCCAGGAGGTCTCCTTCCTGTCGGCGGCCCTCCAGGAGGAGCGCTTCAAGACAGAGCGGCTGGAGGAGCAGATCAACGATCTGACTGAGCTGCATCAGAACGAGGTGAGTTGACCATCGAGCTGGTGTGAATGGGTCGTGCCCGGCCCCCAATAGAAAACTAAGGAACTCATCCGCATGTCACGTTGTTACAACAACATTAGACTTTTTAACCGACTTCCAAAAAGGAGGTGGTTCTATGTTCGGCTGTATGTATGTTTTTTTTATTGGACAATTTTTGTTGCCAAATCGAATATGTCATTGGCAAGATATGAGATAATCTGCTTCGCTATTTAGATGATACATATAAATTATGACATCCATGCTAAGTTAGTAAGAGATGTAATCATGGGCCGAAGCCCCCAACGGCCACCCTTCTCCCCATTAAGCCGCCCCTTTTAGCCTCGCATAATATAGCCATCTCAATTACCACATTAACATGGACATTATCAGTATAAAGGGGTCAGATATGATAAGGAGTAATGAAATAATGTAACTCACGAGTTATCCAGCGTAGTATACCTTTTGTGACGGACACGCAGCTCTGGCGCCGTAACAATCGCCATCTTGTGCCCTCCCCTCTTTCATAAGACTATTTTATATTCTACCCACGTGGCCTTATTAAAATTTATATTCAAATATTTACAAACTTGCATTTGCGACAATTTTAGGTGACCACGTTGACACGACACGACGATCGGTTCCTTAATTTTCTATAGCGTTACCGATCATGGATTGTCAACTTGGCTAAGAGGGCACTTTTCCCCATCACCGGTGACGAGTAGGAAATTTTATAACAATACGGCAGTACAAAGTTTAGCAATCGTGACACCGTCATTCATTCGAGTGTAAGCGCTGAATGTGACCTTCGCAAAAAGTGCGCTTGACGCCATGATTTTGTTCCACCCGCGGATTCACCGGCATGAATTTCGATATTTTTAAGGCTTTTAACTCGTTTTCTCTTCTCAATTTTTCCACCGTTATATCTTAAATTTAATCATGAAATACTAAATACTAAACCTAACTTTGCCACAGGTGGAGAACTTGAAACAAGCGTTAACAGACGTCGAAGAGAAAGTTCAGTACCAGAGCGAGGAGCGAATACGAGACATACACGAAGCGCTGGATCTATGTCAGACTAAAGTGAGTTCGAAAAGTTTATTTACCTATCGTTACAGTTTGCGTTTTGTATACGTTAATTAAAGCATATTTTATAGTAGATTTTACAACAAGTGCACAAAACGAACCATTTTTGGACGCAAATAAGCAATACCATGTTAACCCACAATATTAAGTTATTGATTTAAAACGCTTTATTGAGAGTTATTGAGCGTTTTTTAATTATGTGTTTACCTTATTGCATTGTTTAAATACCAAAAAACATTTAAACATAAAAAAATGCTGAAACAAAAAGACTATATTATTTTAAAACACGATTTATTAAAAATTTCTCCAATGTGGGTTAACACACTATTGCTTATCTATGTCCTTTTATCCGAGACTTTAGCAGCCCGAGCCGAAAGCGAGGGCTGATAGTAATGTCGAGGATAAAATGGTTTTGTGGACGAGTTATAAACTCTGCTTTTCACTTCGATTGCGAGGAAATACAACCGTAGTTAAACATAATATTTCTTTAATTAAAATTCAAAGTACTATTAGTACAGTTTGGAATACTGAAGAAAATTGTTTTTCCCGGCATATTAACGGTATTTATGCCTTAAAAAACACATAAGGCAAATAAATTAAAGTAAATATTATAAAATAACAAATTCTATCTATGAACTTCTTATTTTGTTTGGCTGTATGGCTCATTTTCTTTGCCTTAATATAGATACGTTAATGCACTTGTGCACTGAATTCGATTTTGTGCAACCTATATCCTGCACAAACAAGCACTTACAGAGCATGAGAAGTGAATAATTTATTTATGTAGGCATATCTATATATATGTAGGTATTTAAATCCATCAAAGCTTGTCTTTAAACAAATTAATTATTTATTATACAATATTTCACTGTGACTGTTATACAATTTGGAGAGTGTACGAGTAAATTTTAAGTGAATATTGCATAAGCATGTATGTATATTTTTTATCAAACAGATAGGTATTTATAATTATTAAAAGTCTGTCTGTCTGTTCGCGATAAACTCAAAAACTAGATTTTCATGCGATTGTCTCCAATAAATAGGAAGGTTTAGGTTAGGTTAAGGGATTTCAGGGAGTTGTCGGAAAAGTGTATTAAATTATTCATACTATGGTAAAACCGCGGGGAACAGCTAGTGTATGATGTTCGATTGTGTCCCAGATAAGCAAAGTGGAGCAGTGGATGGGCAGCGGCGGCGGCGCCGGCGGCTGCGCGGGCGGCGGCGGCGGCGAGGCGGGCGCGCTGTGGGACGCGGCGCTGCCGCCGCGGCTGCTGCTCGTCAAGCTGCTCAACGTGGCGCTCACGCTGCTGCAGCTGGCGCTGCTGCTGGTCGCCACCGTCGCCGGCATCGCCATGCCCTTCCTGCGCACCAGGTACCGGCGACAGTCGACATACAACACCACAACTACCACTATATTATTCGAATTTGACTTTACCACTTGTTGCATAATATTCGACTTTGATTGTAGAACTTATTGCATATTCGACTTGACTTTACGACTTGTTGCATATTCGACTTTGACTTTACGACTTGTTGCATATTCGACTTTGACTTTACGACTTGTTGCATATTCGGCTTTGACTTTACCACTTGTTATATAATATTCGACTTTGATTGTACAACTTATTGCATGTTCGACTTTGACCCTTATTTGTTGCATATTATTCGATTTTGACTTTACCACTTGTTACATAATATTCGACTTTGATTATACAACTTATTGTATATTTGACTTTGACTTTACTCGTTGCATATTCGACTTTGACTTTAAAACTTGTTGCCTATTCAACTTTGACTTTAGGACTTGTTGCATATTCGACTTTGACTTTACGACTTGTGGTTGCAGAGTACGCGTGCTGACCACGAGCCTGGCGGTGCTGCTGGGGGTCATCGTGCTGAAGCAGTGGCCGGAGGTGGCGCAGCTGTCGGAGCACCTGGTGCGCCGTCTCAAGGAGTACGTGCTGGACAAACACCACGACAGGTAATGCCCGCGACGGCCTCACGGCGGCGGCGCGGGCCGAGCGCGTTCACCGACGGGGACGGTGGCGCGGGGGCTTCTCGCAGAGGGCGCGGCGTCACTCTGTCACTTGGCAATATACTCGGTTTAACTGTACCGACCGCTCGGGTGTGGGAGCAGCCGTGCCTCTAGCGTCCGGTCCGCGGATCTCAGTTGCCTTGTCTGCTAGGTTTTTGTCGTGTAATAGGGTACTGGCATGATTTTTTTTTTTCAGTCTATTTTAAAGATATATGGCCTACTTAAACAAAGCAAGGAAAAGAAAAAAAATACATGCATAAATTAATTAAATAGAGCGTTTCAAAATTCCTACTTTAGACCTTACCGTCGAAACGCGGAATGACATCACTAGTTCAAAATTACGCCTTATTAATCTGTGATAGAAATGTCACTGTCGTATTGACAGGGTCATGTGACACTGACAGACATAATTTCAATATCCAAAAGCGAAATTAAGGTTGAACTTTGTCGATTTACTTCCAAAAGTTCCAGTAAAACATCTTACCGATGCATTTTAAAGTAAAAAACTTTAGAAAATGGAAAATATGCGTTGACTGTAGGCACTTAGTTTCTTTTGCCTTCTCTAAAAGAGGTAAATGTTTCCTAAAAAAAATAAAAGTGACGTCATGTGTCAAGCTTGGCTGTGATTGGTGTTTCGTTGCAACGTTCCGTTTCACAAAAAAGTTGAATATTTTGGAAACTATTGAAAATTTTTTAGTAAATCTTTCACGATAACGCTTTTCTGAGGCTCTATTTTTTAAATATTGACACAATTCCTTATTATAAATTTCATGCAAGTACCCTATTTTATTGAAGAGAGAAAATGAGGATACACATGACGAATAAGATCTTTCAGTTGGTTATACAAATCGTGTTTTGTTTTCAGTCGTATTATTTAAGACGCGGGCGGTAGGGGCACGAAAAAAGTCGGATAAATCCGAGTGGAGCGCTCAAATGGTTTAGAGCGATTTTTCAATGCTCAGTTCTAACTCTAGGCTAAACTGAGAGTTATTTCAAAAATTGAACAACTATGCAACGGATGAGCTTATACGATTGTTCATATTATGACGATTGAAAAATCACATCTAAAACCACCCCTTGTTTATAAGTGAATAACAAACGGATTGAGTATGAAGGTGTGTGTAATTCAGTACCGGGAGATTAAAATTAAATATTCGCATGTCGCGAAGGGATCGAAGTGCGGTCATGGGGGTGCGGGAATCATAAACAAATTGCAGTCGATTAGTATTGAGTTACGTGTAGAGAAACGAAGCAATAAGCTTGAAAATTGATGTTATTTTCGTTATTAAAGTCGTCAACCTTTTTTTTTATATTATGTTCGTATGCGTACTTGTATTAGTACGTGCGAATTATATTTAAATGAATAAAACATTGTATTATGTTACCGGCTAAGCCCGATTACAGACTGAACACTTTACACCTAATCCATTCTATTTTGTTCATTTTATCGATTAAGTAGACGAAGCAGTTATTCTATTTCTGCTTGTAAAAGGTTGCAAATATTACTTAACTTTTCTATTTACTCCTAAGATTCATCGTCAAAAAAATAATTAGTAAGCAAAACTAGTTCAGCCTGATAACAGGTATGGCCGGAAACTATATTATTTTTTTTTAATACTAAAAAGTAATTATTTTCAATTAATTCCCGTATCTTCATTAACTAACGCATGGAAATAAATAAATACTTAAATAGTAAAAATTAGGAAAAATTAGGAAAAATCACAAAAACTAGGAAATTGAATGTTAAATACACATGATTATATTATAATACTTACAATATCCGGATCTTGTATTGAGTTTATTTCGCTGGGTAACAACTAACACTTTATATTTATGTAGCAGGCAATTTGTATAATTTGTCCGTATAAAGTACACGGTCGGCGTTTTGTAAACACCGAGGACAGAAAATGTGTGTGTTGTGGTCCAAACTTAACGTAACGCGAGCATTTTAAAGTTAAAATTGACTATTAATATACAATTTTGTCTGACGGCCGGCGCCGTCTGTAAACGGACGAATTATACGATTTTCCGATTTTATTATATCAGTGATCACAATGACTATGGATGATATTTTATTGTATTATCTGTTGGTATTGTATTATCTAACTTTGTTTCAACTCTTTTTTAATACTTGAAAACGTTTGTGGACAAGCTTTCATCATTCTATACCACTTTTGCTTATACTTTTTCAACTTTGCAATCGTGATAAAAAACAGCTCTTGTCTTCAACAAAATGTTATTAACTAGGTCAAAGTGTATGAAACAATCGGAGATGGTCTCATAGCAGAAGTGGTACAGACATAATGATCAGAGTAGTTCCAAAAATCAGTCTATTTGAGATCCTCTTTTTGAAGTAAAAAACCAGTAAAAGACCAGATCTTTGGCATATTATACTAACTGTAAACATATTACAGCATGTACAGCTATCAAAAGAGTTTAAAAGCTGGTGGAAGAAATTCGTGATAAGTTAAAAACAAGGTAAATTGTATTTATTATGTCTGTACATTCACAACAATTAATGGGAATTTTGTTCGAAATTAGAAAATTATGTTATAACATTTTCATGAGCATGATAAAATTATATTATATGTTATTGTATACTTATAAAATAATACTAATACGTTTGTACTATGTATGTTTAACTACTACTGTTATTTATTTTTGGGTCGAAAATCTCGTTCACAATTTACTGTCTTTCTGGAACTCATTACGCCTTAATATAAAATATTATTAGTTTATTTATTTATAATTTTAATTTGGCTTCGCTTTGTTAGTTATGGGTTATAATTTTGTTTTAGTTTTCATTTTTTTTTTCTTATTTTTAGCACCACCTTTTAGTTGGTTATTTTCATTATGTTTTTGTTTTGTCTTCTTCAGGTATGAATGCCGCAGGTTATGTGGGTGATAACACCACCAATATACGATAAAAACGAATGGTTAGGTAGGTATGTGATATTGCAACTTTGCCCAAGGAGCTCGAAGCTCGGTAGAAATCAGTGATTGAATGTTCTCTATATCTGAATAAGGTTAATTTTATAAAACACATAACAAATTAAAGTAGTATTTCTACTACGTGATACAATCAGCATTGAAAATAAATACTTCGACAATTTTATCTGAAACTATTGTTTAATCTGAATTTATTGATTAGTACAATAGTCATAATTTTTATATCATAAAACAAGCGGTAATAATTCTATCTAGCTCTTTTGAGGCTGATAATATCGCGCTGCAAAGTATTATTTTTTAAGCAGATAAACCGAGAGAGAAATCTCGAATTTGTCGTAAAATAGGTCACAATATTTTTATTTAAGTGGGGCCAGGGGATTAAATGTTACGTTTTTTAGGATGTGTTAGTTAATTTGAAATTGTTACAAGCGAAGTTAATTTATGATTTTTAATGACTATTCGGAAGACAAGGCAGTGTCATAGAACTCCCATAGCCTACAGATGTTCTACTGTGGAAGAAAGATAATACTATGTAATGCAAATACACGTAGTCTATCCCTCTTTGATGGTGGAACTTAGTAGCTCCAAGAGTTCGTTAAGCACGAATGTGACCCAAATTTCTCAAAAAAAAATAATTTTTAAATGAAACCAATGGCTTTATTTAGCATGTGATGTACAAGACTACAACTAATTTAACAAAATAAATTTAAAGTACATTTATATAAATAAATAAAGTTTTTTAACAAAATTTATTAGCCAATTCAATTAAACTGTTCTTAAATAATATTATTTTTATTAAATTTTGCAAATATTGATTATAATAATAATGGTTAATGATTTTATAATTATCAATATGTAATTTATTTTTAACACAAAATCGAAAGCAAACCATGCTTTTGTCTGATTAGTTTTATTTTTAGTTTAAGACTAAATAAGAGTAGAGTTTTACTTAGCAAGTAAACTCTGTCATAATCCTACGCCATGTGATAGTTAAGAAAAATAACAAAATTCTCCATTTCGAAATAATTGTAAAAAAGAACTCTTTTCTTAAATCTTTTCTAATAATTTATTTGTATACTAAAATATATTGTTAAAAAAAATGACATTCCAAATAATTTACATTGAACGTAGACGAAGTTAGTCAATACATAAAAAATGTAGACAAAAGTAATGCTTTTTTGGTTCTGTTAGCAGTATTTCAGTGTTATGACCCTAGATAAATATATAATCTGGAGTGTAACGTTATGTAAAGAGAGTAATAAAACTAAAACTTTTTTTTACAATCAATTTTTATACTACAATAATTGTACTATTGTGTAGCGAATTTTTTGTCACACAGTGTTATTAAATATGAAGAAGGAATGTATTGGTTTGTCTTTAGTGAGATATTTATTTTGCATAAAGCTTTTAATATAGTTCCTACTTCATTGTGTAGATTTATTACGCTCATTCGTAAAAAAAAAACATGTAAAACCATCCATTTAAATCTGTGTACAAATAAACAACGCGCGAACTGGTTGCAATTGTGTAAAATAATAGTGTAAATATTATAATTATTATAATTTATAATAATGTGCGAGTTATTAAATGTTGAGTTGTGTGTTTGTTAGTTAAAATGGTGTCTAAGTTTGAATTTTTTTTTATATTCACTGTGAGATGAATGTTGTTATAACAATCGAAGTTATTTTTACAAAAAGGGCAGTGAATGTCGGCCATATCTTTGTAAAAATAATTTGATTGTAAAGAACAAAGTTGTATGCTATTTATTTCACATCTGGTGAGAGCTCTCCGAACCAGTTATAAGCCATTGTTCATAGTATTTTGTATTATGTTGCAGCCTATCTAATGAAATATATCATCACAAATCTTAATTTGGTTTTATTTTTTTGGTTTAATAAAAAAATAATAGGTACTTCAATTACAATAAATTTTTTTACAAACATTTTCATTTAAGTACAAAGATAAAAAAACTAATTCTCTAAATAAAAGATAAGAAAATAAATGAATAAATACCCTAGCTTTAATTAAAAATTCTCGTTGGAATATCGAAGTTACGCAGTTTTGTTCACTCGTGAACATAAACCTAAAACCTAAAAACCTAAAAATGCAACTATTTAAAACCAATGAATAGTAGATTTAACATTATAACAAAACAATAACTGTTAGTAGAAGTAAACTCTCTCTGTACACGTACACACGTTTACACACATGCTGGGCTGTTTGTTTATGCGTAACACCTCAATTACTGCATTGATAACTATGCACATCCTAACTATCTATACTATAATAAAAGAGTAGAATCCGCGATTCTGTACATTGAATATTTTTAACAAAAACTGACAGGGGACGATAAACGAAGAGTAACCAACCACAAAAAAAAAGGGTTTTTAAAAATATTTTCTGTCTGTCTGTCTGTCTGCCTGTTCGCGATAATCTCCGAATCTACTGAACGGATTGACATGTGGTTTTCACAGGTAGATTAAGCTTAGCCTGAAGCTACATAAAAATAAGCTTTGTTTCATTGAAATCGGATGTCGGGAAAAAAAGTTGTAGTATAAAAACCTTTCGCGCGGGTGAAACCGCGGGGCACAGCTAGTCTTTAATATTAAAAATGCAAATGTGAGTTTTTACGCCTTAACTACTCAACCAATCAACACTTTTAAATACACTGTCAGTTTTACAGAAAAGGTACTTTTTATCCCGGAACTCCCGCGGGAACGCCGATAATGGCGCGGATGAAAATTCGGGGGAAGAGTTATTCAAGAAAATTAATTGGATCTATGAATAACTGTCAAGTTTTCAGGTTTTGGCGGCGGCGCTGGTTTCCTGAGGGTCTGTGAACTTGGCTCCGACTCGTGACTCGACGTTGAAGACTTAACATCAGTCTCTTCGTTCCACTCGTCAGTCCTAATCGACTCTGACAACTCGAATTCAGCTATCTGTAAATTTGACCTGCAACACGAAACCTTATTTAAAGTTTTGACTTAGGGCAAATAGTTAATCCTTAAAACTTATGAGTGTACGGTTACAAAAATGAGTTTATTAATGACGCCTTGAGGTGGTAGTGAATTCGATTCCAATTGGAGGTAGTCAACTTTGTAGTGATATTTTTACAAAGTTAGTCTCTGGTCCTAGTACCTACGTACGTGGATTTCAGTTCGAGGAGGTCTCATCTGTCTCAAACCTTGTGAGGGATAAAAAATAGAGAAAGTTAAACAAGCGTTTTATAAGACGCAATGGTTAGATAAACAGAAATCAGATTAGAAACATTCCAGAATCCCAAGACCCAAATGAGTGCAGTTTGTTAGCATTGATCACGGTGCGTGCCTACCACTATATTTGTGGTACAGAAAATATACGTATTATGTATTTATATGAAATATAATATTGTTATATAAAAAACATTCACAATGAACAAGTATTAGCTTACCTTTTATTTCTTTAAACCATTCCCATATAACAACAGGCAAGGCGTAACAGACAACACACATCCTTGAAGCACCCAAGCGAATTTGTGTATTTTCCCAATGGAAATAAGGCCCGGTGCTCACTGCGGTGCGCGGGACGGCACGGAGGGATTGTAAGGCGACGAATTTACTCACTTTATTATATGGGGGCGTCCATTAATCATGTGATGTTTTTAGCAACTTTTTGACTCCCTTCCCCGTGCTCAAAATCACGTGTATTTTTTTAGTACAAATTATATTGAAATTTCCACAATATTATCTTAAAATACGAAAAATAAATACGCGTGTATCTCATTATTTCCCCCCCCCCCCCCCCCCCTATGGTGACATTTCGTGATTTTTTTAAGCCTCACGTAATTAATGCTGTCATAAGTTTAAGAGTTTAAAAGTTACGAGTCATTGAAATTTCAACTAGTAGTATTAGGGTATAAATATTGTTATCCGTCAGCAAAAATCGCTACTTAACTGAGTAGAGTGAGCACCGGACCTATGAAATGGCGATATTCAGTGAGATATAATATGGCTATACATAATTTCGACCTAGTTTTACAATCTGTATCATTTTTTAATTCTCTTTTTATATTACGTGTATTTACTATATTGCGTGTAAAATATGTATAGAATCTAGGGGATAAACTATAAATCAAATTATAAAGACATTTTTTTACCAATTCCTTTTAATTGTTTATTATTTTTTGACAAATTGTCCATAAACATCAACGACAGCTAGCTCGTAAGTACAAAGTAATGTGGCTATTTATCATAATTATATATTTCCTATACTAAGGCTTAAAACAGATGATTAGGATGATTATTTATTGATTCATGTTATTATTTTTTTTTATTAAAAACCTAAAATTAAAATGAAAAAGTTTACAATAAAAATCCTAACAAAATATTTTGAATTTACATTTAAATTAAATCGTTATTACAATAATACGAAACCCTTCACGAGGGAGGGATACATCAAAACAACACTATAAAAAATATAATTCACAAAAAATTCATAAAATTTTATTAATAGGTACAGTCAATGTACACAAGTAAATAATACTATAAAACTTAGTAGGTAATTGAAATGGTATGTATGAGTTTTTTTCATTTAAATTAAAATTACACAAATGCCAATTTCAGGAATGCCCCAGGCGATGTGGAATGTTCAAATTACGGATATTTAGGTATAATATGGAATATTGGTACTTATTTTATACATAATACAATAGGTATGTATATTTTGATTAGTAATAATTATAGATGGGCAATTAATCCAGTGCTTGGAATTAAACCCGATAAGTCTGCCATTTTCGGATTTAAGCCCGGGTAATTATTTTAATCCCAAGCACTGGGCTGATTGTCCATCTATAATAATAATAGATAATAAATGCTGTATATATTAAAAAGTGACGTATCGCATACAATTCCACAAACAAATTATTGCCAAATCCCACAAAAGCACAAGGTAAGAATATAAAGTAAATAGATGTGTACATTTTTGATTGTTAATATACATGCGTACAATCAGCAACAGAAATATGTTATCACTTTTGACAGTCTTAGATTCTTGTTGCAGTAGTAATAAAGTTCAACGACTGACGAAAATATTTACTTATTTTTGCCGCTGACGATACATATACACACCGGCAGAATTAGCGGAACATAAAAAGGCAGAGTATAGAAATAATTACGTATATATATTAAAACAAATTATTATCAGGCATGAAGTAATAAACTAATATACATCTTTTAACATCGACTTTAAGATTTTAGTTAAATTTTATTAAAAGTAATCAAAATAAAAAAAAATAAAAAAAATCTGTAGTTTGTGAGACCACCGACAATGTTGCAAATAAAAGTTAAATCACGAAGGGGAAACACACGTTATTAATCGTTCATTTATTTAGTGTTAAAATCACAGTAATCTTTAATTTGCAACATTATTTGTGTGCCCACAAATTAGAGAAAAAGTGTTTTTTTTTATTATTATTTTAAATAAAATTGAATAATTTAATTACAAACTTTTAAAGTGTTAAAAGATGTATATTAATTTATTACTTCACGTCTAATTATTATTTGTTTTAATATATATACGTAATTATTTCTATACTCTGCCTTTTTATGTTCCGCTAATTCTGCCGGTGTGTATATAAAGTAAGTCCTTGCAGATATAAAATATTCATAAGAAGTAATAAGAACGCCGTCGATGAGAAGAAAAACTTTAGAAAATTAGAAGATTAAAACACGATACAAGTTGGAAGCGGAAACCGAGTACCAAAAGATTTTTCCTACAAAAATGTCTGCCTCACTTTTTCAGGCGGCAATAAACTATTAAATATATAACTGGAAAAAGCATAAAATTATTTCAAAATATATTTTTTCAAAGCTTGGTACTACTCTTCTCTTGTTTAATACTATCTTAACCTATAGTTATTGTTTTATTCATAAAATTATTCATACAATACAAATCGTACGAAAAGTGGTTCGTTGTAAAAATGTATAAAAAACATTAATTGGTGTGTATTTAGATTGATGACATAACACTAGTTACTAATTACAGTATTCCTATACTAAATTTAATTACAGGTGTTAACTTTTAGTTTCGGATGTTTTCAAATACCTAACACTGAAAAACAGAACGTGGAGCAAGGAAATTTCTGTGTTGACCGCAAAAGCACGCAGATTTCCCAAAGGCCGTTAGATCCATTACCATGGACCAAGTTTAATTGGTCCATGTCCATTACCAAAAAACAGACTGACATAGAGATTCGTCAACCAATAGAAATTGTTCAAAATAGGTTGAAATAAAATTGGCATGTTGCAGGGGCATAAAAATCAAAATTCTATTTAGTTCGTCAGTTAAATTATTAAATATAACAATTAATAGACACGTTTATTTTGCTTTTTTTAATTTATCATAAAATACTTAAATAAACGCATTAAAAGCTTAAGAATAGGGGCACACGACGATGACGTCAGAACTGCATCAAGGCTTCACGTCGCGCAACATTTCAACTTAATGTATATCAGTTATTTTACGATTACGTAAAAAGGAAAAAATACGTGTCCAATATATGGACGCAGATAAACAATAACATGTTAACCCACAAAATAAAGTTATTGATTCAGAACGATTTATTGAGAGTTAGAGAACGTTTTTTAATTATGTGTTTACCTTATTACATTGTTAAAATATGTAACTAAATATTGAACATAAAAATGTTGAAACAAAATGGCGCTATAATTTTAAAACTTTAATTTACTCAAAATTTCTCCAGTGTGGGTTAACACACTATTGCTTATCTATGTCCATATTTTGATTAATCTACATGACGAACTAAAACCCATTTTCTTCTATAAGCTTGATGCATTACTCTACTAATGGAGTTATTAAACTTCGTTCTATGCGTCAAATAATAATCAACCCAAAATTAAGCATTTCTATTGGTTTAAAAACTGGCTATGTATGACAATGATTGATATATTATGCAGCATGCATAATTTTAACTAATTTGACTATAGTGTCATCAATAGTTATCGCGCAATGAAATTTTTGAGTGTTTTAATATTTTTACTTAGCCCTAAATATAATAATAATTTAGGCACGCTTAAAATAAAGACATTTTACGTATTAAATATCTTAATAATTGATCATCAAATATATTATCAGCAGTACATAGATATTTATACATTATGTAAAATTAAACGAGAGACAAAGAAAATGACCCTTACGTATGCTCCTTAGGCTTGTCGGTTTCTCGCGGGCTTTTTTCAAGAATTTTTTTCAATCTGGATGATTACGTTAAAAATTAACGCTATACTCTAGCTAGATATTTGGGGTAAAAATCTTATACTAAATGAATATCCTGCTCCAATAAGTCCCTCGTTTAACCTTACACCCTGTATAAACTCACGACTTGACTTGCAAATAAGCTACACCATAAAACATTACAAAAAACTGGTACAAACTTTTAAACGTTCATCTTTATTCAGGATGCGTCGAGAGTCGAATCATAAAACTACCGGAAAATCAATATATTATGTCCGACGAATTTTAAGTTTAAAATACAAAAAAAAAATACTTATATTCATTTTACTATACATTACATACTATTATGTTTACACAATAGTATTGTGAATTTAAGGATGGAAAAGTTTAATTTAAAAATACTTATAAAATTCTCAATGTTTACCTTATTTGATAGATAGGTAAAAGTTATAATAATACTGATAATTCTTGGCACAAGGCAATTTAACACCTTACAGGGAACGATTTATGTAGTGCCTTTTACTTACATGGCTTTACAAGCAAATCTATACATTATAATAAAACAGTGAACATGCGGTGTTGGTACATTCATATTTAAAACAAAATGAGCTAAAATGAATTATGGCAGTATCGTCAATTTCGGTGGCCCAAATTTTTGAATACCTTTTATCTTGAAGCATGAAGCGGTTTACGAGAATTCCAAAACTATCGCGAGAAAAACGGCGGGTATCAGCTGATTGAAAATAAATACTAAGTATCTCTATAAATTAGTCAATAAAATATTGTATAAACCTAATAATAAATATGGCCAAAATAATATCCGTTGGGTTTAGTTAAAGTACAATTTCAATTTTCCTTAAATCCACAATCTACCGGTACCTAAATTACTCTTCTAACATCGACTCGATTCCAAAGTAATTTAAGTTGGAAATATACTCGGGACTGTGTCGTGTCGCGCCAGAACTATATCATATTATATCGGATACATACAAATACGATACCAGATCCGTACAAAGCATGACCGACAAGATAAGATCTTTATAATAGTATGACGGCATGCACATTATCTACGTCGTAGTGTAGTTAGAACTCAGTCAAGCTGCTGGCTCAAAACGCGAGACGACACGTCCAGACACGGCGGTGTGTCTCGGGCTTTACAGTTGTCGACTCCACTTTTAACTTACATTTACAATAAACATACACGATTAAATACGACACAATCCATTCCGATCTGCTATATAGTAAAATATAGGGGGACTAACCTATAAAACGTTTTAAAAGTAATCTTAT
Source organism: Zygaena filipendulae (assembly GCA_907165275.2). Classification (NCBI taxonomy): domain Eukaryota; kingdom Metazoa; phylum Arthropoda; class Insecta; order Lepidoptera; family Zygaenidae; genus Zygaena; species Zygaena filipendulae. Next base: position 4,571,503 of record OU015674.1, read on the forward strand.
ACAGCAAAGACATCCGCCAATGTAGTAATTTCGATATTTGAAAGTTTTCAAAATGGCGATAGCGGTTGGAGCATGGTGTTCATTAGAGACGACACGACGTGTCTATTAATTCGACATCTTGATTCGAATGGATTGTTTTCCTTACAGACGTGAATAGGAGGGCGACAGGCGCGAGGGGGGTGAGGTAACTTAGGAGAATACGCACACAAGTAACGCAAACTTGATGTATCAATACACGGCCGGGTATGAGCAACCATCTCGTACGAGTCAGAGGATCGTCTATCGACCGCGCGTCTTAATTTTGTTGAATACTCTAGCTAAGACTAATCGAAATGAGTTCTCGCAAGGGTTTTTAGTACCTACTCAATCAATTTCAATTCTCTCTATTCAATCTCCCCCCATTCTAATCGAAATCCTGCAACTGCGCCGCCTCACCCCGCTCCAGAAAACCTTGCAGCCGCACCGACCAATAGGCATATTTCCGGGGTACGAAAATAAAAATTATATTTAGTCCGTCTTTTAGATCATAAAAAAATAATGGAGACGTATTTTTTTTGCTTTCTAAAAATTATTTATTGTGTAAACTGTACCGGATGGTGACGCTACGCGAAATTTCGACTCGATATAATATCTCCATTATTTTACGATTACGTGAAAGAAGATAAAATACGTGTCCAATATTTTTTTAGGATTCCACACGACGGAGTAAAAACTAAAGTTTAGCCAACCAGCCCAGCCTATTCGTCGTTAGTGTCGTGTGGTCGTGTGTGGTCGTGTGTGCAGTGTGCGGCGTCGACTTACGCGTGCGCGACCGGCGCGTCCATGGCGGGTATGTAGTCGAGCGCCATGAGGCACGCGAACACGGTCATGATCATCTTGGGCTTGCGCTCCGTGATGTCCTCGGGCAGCGCGTACACGCGCGCGCCGCAGCGACGCGCCATCGAGATCGCGTACTTGGCGTTCGCCAGGCATTCCTGGAACGCGACAGACAGACAAATTACGTTTGTTATAATAATAATAATAATCCACTTCACAACACACAGATCTACTTGATCCCACACTAAGCTATAAGCTTGGGTCGTGGAAACCAAGCAAACGTGGTATATACTACACATATTATTACATATATATTATACTATAGACTATACACCCAGACTGGAAAATGGAACCCTGCGTTCATCACACAAAGTCCACGCCCACCAGGAATCGAACCCGGAACCTCTTGATTAGCGGGCAGGCATGGTGACCATTGCGCCAATTGGGTCGTCGGGTCGGGTTTGTTAAGTATATTATATCCTGTGTATATGCAGAATATAATATATCCTGCTGACGAATATAAGTATGTGTGTGTGTGTGTGTGTGTATGTATTCTATTCTGTTACCTCCTGGTTGGCTCCGGGCAGCACCAGGTCGTAGTTGATGGAGCCAGGCTTGATGGCGTCGATCAGGTCTATGACCACCTTGCCGTCCGCCAGCACTTCGTCCTGACAAATACAAAACATTGGGAACAGATCAAAACCAGTGTTGATATTCGCACACAGAGCTGTGACGTCACGCCCACGTCCGTTCATTAAACGTAACACATTTAGTTCAGTGTATTCAGGCTGTTTTTGAAAATGATTGTGCGTAATAATATTTATAATTATTACAACAATTTTGTTGTGATTTGGGACACTTAATTCTCTCAGCAATGATCGGAGGCTGTTGGGAATAGCACGTATCCTGTTCAGTAGCAACGTCAACTTTTTACGCATGACAGCCGTAAAACTGTCTACGTCTTTGGTATGCAAGCAAGAACTTTCTGAAAGATCTGTGGCGCGCTTGCCCCACCTGCATAGTCTCTCTAGTTAATATAGAACTTTCTATGTGGTCGAGCTTTTATGGGCGTAGGAAGTTACAACCCATGTGATCGCTGCGTAGTATCATCTACCTGGAAACTCCTGATGGACGAACTCTTGCCGGCGGCCTGCAGTTTGTTGTTCACCCACTGGACTATCTCCTTCTCGATGATGGGGTTGCCAGTGTTGGCCAGCCGCGTGAGCACGGACAGCGTGTACGCGCGCATCAGTTGCCAGATCAACGCTGTCCAACGATACAATAAATAATATGCAGTAATTTTACAAAAAGGCGGATAGCGTTTGACAGCAACGGCACTTGAGAGCTTAAGTGGAGGGAACTATCTATACGTATTAGTATCTATTTGCAACATTGTCATTGACTTTTTGCTATAACTTTAATTACTAAAACATTGTCATTGGCAAAACTAAATTTACTTAATAGCGAAACTGACACTTGAGAATGGACAATCTGATAGAACAGCGGCCATTTCGCTGGCTGAATGCAATAGTGGCACATTAATATAATATGTGCAGCAATACGAACATAAACGCAATGCGAAGAAAAAAACCCATTCATTCACCCAGCGATTTTGTCTCTATCTTTGCTCCATTAGTGATGAACAGTCTGCGGAAACAGTGAAATAAGATGAAACAGGGCGTTTGACGGGAGGTTGTCGTTTTACTATAAAACCTCAAAGCGGTAAAGCATCGAAATGTATGGACTAAGTTTCCTTTGCCTTCCCCGAAAGAGGTAACCTTTACAAAAAAAATCTCTTCGGAGCTAACCTAGCGTGAGCGTGGCGTTGCCCTCGTTGATGTCGGCGCCGGCGATGCCCACCAGCGAGAAGCCCAGCTGGCGGCCCAGCTCCACCGCGTAGTTGCAGTTCTCCAGCCGCTCCATGAACTTGCGCAGCTTCGAGAACTGACGGTGCACCTGGCGACACGACGACGTAGATATTTGGTCATTTTTCAAAGTCAAAGCCATAGTCAAAGTTGAGCCATAATGTGGCACTTTTAGACTTCAAAATTACAATTATTATGAAAGCACCCATAAAATATCCGCTCTTCACAGCTTCCTAAGATTTTTAAGACCTTATTTATAAACAGTAAACACTGCCCAAAATTTATACACTCTCATGTTCTTGATTTTTTTTTTATATTATAAATAATATTATAAATGCTTATGTGAGTTTGTTTGTTATGCTTTCACTGATAAACTACTCCAGCGATTATCATGAAATTTCACATACACATTGACAGGGGGACATTGAGCTAGTTGTCATGCGTCCAGAGTATGAAAATCTAAATTCTATTTAGTCCGTCAGTTTGTATAGTAAAAATATAAATAGACGCGTATATTTTGCTTTTTCAAATTTATTTAAAAAATACTTAGAAGCGCGAATTCAAATTTGGAAACGGGAGCGACGTCATAATCCCGTACATAAACTGTACCGAAACGTGACGTCACGCGACAATCCGACTCAATTATCGCCGTTTTTCTTTGATTAGATTACAAAAAGAAAACATACGCGTCCAATATTTTTTATTAATCTACACGAGGGATTTCATTAAAAACTAAAATGGAGTCAACCAGACGTACCTTCTTCCAGTTGACGATGCCCGGCTTGATGATGTCGTACAGCTGGAAGATGACGAGCGCGTCCGTCAGGTCCGAGTAGAGCCAGTTGACGTGCGGCGCCACGCCCATCGAGTTCATCCAGTTGCGGTACGCTGCCGGGCACAACCATAGACAACTCTATAAAATTTGAAACTCTAACCGCCGCACTCAGAGTCGACTTTAATGATTACTTAGTTAAGTACAGATTTTTAAAACAAAACTGCCGCAATCAGACAAGTTTAATAAATTAATGTTATTTGCCATTTAATGAGATGTAACTTAGTTAGTTAAATGCCAATTAACATTAATTTATTAAACTAGTCTGATTGCGGCAGTTTTGTTTTAAAAATCTATATTTAACTAAGTAATCATTAAAGTCGACTCTGAGTGCGGCGGTATGACTAACCGCCGCACTCAGAGTCGTTTTAATGAGTACTTAATAAAGTATAGATTTTTAAAACAAAACTGCCGCAATCGGACAAGTTAAATTAATGTTAATTGGCATTTAACTAATATAAGTTACATCTCGTTAATGCCAATTAACATTAATTTACTGAACGTCTCCGATTGCGGCAGTTTTGTTTTAATAATCTATACTTAATTAAGTAATCATTAAAGTCGACTCTGAGTGCGGCCGTAACAGTATGATGAATGTACCGTAAATTTGAATATATGGGATTAAACTCGTTAAAAGCTTACCGTTTTCGGGTTCAAACCTGACAAAAGACCATAAAAGGTTGGCTTTTATTGAGTTTAAACCCAAGTACAGGGGTGATTGCCCATCAATAATCGTACAACTATGTATAGATTAGTAGATGAGTATAGGTTACGCTCGTGATTCTAAAGTAGAATCCTAAGTGTAGTGAGGGATTTATTTTCAACAAGACGAAATACTAATTCGTAGCGTTTAAAAAATAACATAAAACTGATATTCATCACATAGTGATTGAGAAAAGACAATCATTTGAAATCATTTGGTTCAATCACACTTTGAAAATTCTATGATTCTGCGTGCGCTAAATGAATGAATGAATGAAAAACATTTTATTGAACACCACAATCAGTAGAATAACTAAAAAAAAACTAATCAAACAGAAAGTATTAAGTGGCTCCAAAGGGCGGCCTTAATGCTGTTCTATGGCGTCACTATTCAGTATTATATAACTGTTGGCGTCACTAACTCTTCTCCTCCCTGGTCTCGTCGAGCTGGTGGTATTGCGCGGCGTCGTCGCCGGCGCGCTGCAGGCCCGGGTGCTGGTTGAACAGGTTCGCGACGAACGCCAGGTTCAGCTTGTACACGCCGCCCACCACGTCGGCGGGCGCCACGAACGCGCGGCACCGCAGCCGCGCCGCCTGCTGCAGCATCAGCTCCGCGCGCCGCAGCAGGTCCGGCTCCTGTGGGGGGGATTAGGGCACACGTCACACTCCACACGAGCGATACTGGCTGTGGCCAATGAGACCAGGGCACACGTATACCCGTCATACTCCACACGAACGATAGTGGCAATGGTCAATAGGGTGAAAAAAATGTTTATGATGGATTACGGAAAAAGTAAACGAGAAACGTTAATATTTATTCAAAAAAATGCGATGTTAATTTTATAATTCAGTTTTTTTTTTTAATCCAGTAACAACCTACAACGGTACCACCTCTAGGCTCACCGCTGCGTCGTAGCTGGGCGTGGGGAACCGAGTCGACGGGGGACGAAGAGTGTCCCTTTTTTACGTAGCAACAACGAGTACTCTATGATGATGTGACTAACCCTGAGCGCGTCTAAGGTGACGCCAGCGTCGTCGGGCGCTATCTGCTTCAGCAGGTACGTGTATATCTCCGAGTCCGACACGTCCTGCTGGAAGTTGGTGCAGCGGCGCGTCACGCCCGCGCTCTGCAGCTGGTGGTTCACCCAGCGCAGCAGGATGGCCTCCGGGGACAGCGCCAGCAGGTCCTCGATGCGCTCCTGGGACGATAGTCAAAAAATCCTTCTATACACAAATCATCTGATAATTTAAAGGTTATTTAAAGACAGCTCCTAAGTTACCATTAAAAAAATCATCTATTAAAAGTCAAATTTATTGTGATTGGGGGCTGAAACTCTAAACAGGTTTGATTTTTATCATTAAATTATTAGGTAATATGCCGTATTTATGTCGCAGGCTAATCCATCGTCCGCTTACAAATACAACATCAGTAATGCATTTTCATGTAAATGATTTCAGTAAGTATATGACTTGGGCATATGGACTAAGTTTTCGGTGCCTTTCCTGAAAGGAATGAAAAATTATACTAAGAAAAAAAATAAGTACTTGATCGTTAAGCAGCTCGGTGAGACCGGGGCAGTGTTCCAGCGTGATCTGGTTGAACAGACCGATACGGATGATCTGCCACAGCAGGCCAAGCACCAGGTGAGGTTTGCCTGCAAGGAGAAATAAGAGTAAATAAGAGCCTTGGGACTTATATCGATAAGGTTCAAATATACTTTATTGCCGCAAAAGAAACAAAAAACACTAGAAAAACAAGAAGGAGAGAATAAAAGACGACCTTATGGCTAGAGGCAATATTTTCAAGGAAACCTTAAGGTGATGAAGAGCTGTAGATATAAAGGAGAAAGCAGGTAGTGGGTGCACAACGAAATATATACAGTCAAAATGAGAATACTAATACATAGAATGCTTAAATGAACAAATATACACACATTATATTAAGATAAACAATTTAATACACATATATAATAAACTCACTCAAATATAGATAGCGCCTTTGGAATGCAACTTTAAAGTTTGTTTTTCTGTCTAAGCGACTCAGGGGCCCTGAAAGTTTTTTTTGTGTAAGTTTTTCCAGAATTCGTAAGTTAAGAGACGCACCTTTGGCGAGGTCGTGGGCGTCGATGTTGACGATGTTGCACCCGATCGCCTGCGAGGAGACCAGCGCCAGCGTCAGGTTCTCATGCTTGGTGTACAGCGTGAGGTTTTTCTTGTTGATCGCGCGCTCGTCTATCGTGTCCGGGCACGAGTGGTTTATCACTTTGCTGTCGAATGAAACAATAACACACAAATAGGTCCGGTTGATCTACACAAATTTTATAAAGGGGTGAAGTTTGTAAATTTGAACATAAAGGATATAATCCGAAGTCTGGAATTGAATGAACCGAATCTTGAAATTCTTTCACTGATACAAAGCCTCAGTACCTATTCCAAAAAGGGAGTGCCGAAATTCACGAAGTCCGAATTTTGTATGTATACACAAAAAAAAAATATATCAGTTGTATTATACCCATAGTACAAGCTCTGTTTAGTTTGGGACCCGGTAGCGCTGTGTGAAAAAGTGCATAATTCAAATTTCATTCTAATACAAAAAGCTCCCACGGTAACTCTATTTTATTATTATACTAGCTGACCCGCGCTTTCAACCACGGTTATTTCGGAGTTCCCGCAGGAATTCTAGGAAAAAATATAGTAAATAGTAATAGTATATATAAACCTTCGTCATGAATCACTATCTATTGGTGAAAACCGCATCAAAATCCGTTGCGTAGTTTTAAAGGTTTAAGCATACATAGGGATATAGGGACAGATAAAGCGACTTTATTTATACTATGTAGTGATTAAGAAATAAAGAGAGAGTCCTATATCACTCACAGGATACTGTACAAGGGATACATGGATGCTATCCTAGGAGCTATGAACATACAAATCAGTCCTCATTATAATATTAGTATAGATATTGATGCGCATTATTACTCACCACAATATGAGACCGTCCTTCAGCTTCTCGTACAGCTGTTTCCCTTCGGGGTCAATGGGCAGCAGGTACTTCAGGTCCGGGTCGTGCTCCAGGTTGCTGTTGATCCACCCGGAGAACGCCATCTGTTCTTCGAAGCGCACCGAGTGGGTCGTGCCTGCGAAACGAGCAGTAGGTATGAGATCTCGGTTGCGCGCAAAATGTTACACTACGCGAAATGTACATTTCGCACTTCGCAGAATGTACAAATTTCTCATTGGTGACTTTTATAAAATATGTTCATTATTATATAAATCAATCGGAGATCCGTGGGATCATTGCGCTGAAAAGTGAAGGAGATAAACTAAAACTTGTGTGGGTATTTTGAATAGTTTTCATTAATAAGGGCATAAGTACACACTTTTAAAAATAGGTTTAGTTAGGTTAATCTAAAAGGGGGCAATAAACCATGACCCATTCAAAATATCAGTAAACGTATATGTAGGTACTTATTATTGTACAGTGAATCCACTCACCATCGCTGGACGCCTCGCTCATGCCGCCCAGGTGTTCCAGGTTCTCTTTTTTACTGACAGCCTGTTTAAACGTGCTTGACACCTGCAAATATAATTGTTTCTAGTTAAATATGAAAAAAATTGTTAATTTTTAATTAATTTTCCCGTGTTAATGCTGGTATGAAAATACTCTATGTCCCTTGACAACGTGTAGTAGTTAATGAATGAAATTGTTACAAACAAACAAATTCGCATTTATAATAGAACTAGCTGTTCCCCGCGGTTTTACCCGCGTATATTGGAATAAACGCGAGAATTTAGGGATAAAAAGTACCCTATGTCCTTTCCTGTACCCCTGACAATGTGTACGCAAAATTTCATGATGATCGGGTGGAGTAGTTTAGACTTGAAAGAATAACAAACAAACAAACAAACGCATTCACAATATTATTAGGATTAACACTAAGGCAGGGTTTGTTCCAACCTGTATATAGGTAATAGATATCTGTGAATATCACAGTATAATATTAATATCGTGTTTAAGACACACCAAGTCGTCAATATACAATGCAATGAGAATAAAATGCATAATAATATGTATGTTGTAAACCCAACGCTTTCTGAAGGAAAATGCAGACAAGAATTCAATTTGAATAAAGGAAATTATTGAAGCTCATTAATTCGTACTGCATATTCAAGAGTGTGTAAGGAATTTAATGAATACAATATTTAAAATACTATCATTTAAATGGGTAATAACTGGATTTTTTTTGCGATAGAAGATTGAATGCATCGTGTAGAGTGAAATCTTCACTCTCCTCTCGGTTTGAAATTAAAATTATTTCCCTTGAACAGTCGAATTGGACTAAATTCTAACAAGATCAACAGGGTTTGGGAACTCATGGAGGACAAACATTCATTTTTAATTATTATATAAAAATTTAAGAAAGATTAAGTACGTAACTAATGGATCATGCTTCACGCATCTATTTGACCTCATTATTTGACGACGATTGTAGGTACACAATTTTATTGCTTCATTGGCCCGTGACAACCTTAATCTAATACCGCTGTGAGTTATGGGGTGCGCGGGTGTACGTATATTTCGTAGGACGGTTCAAGTGGCACGACTCGTTGATCAATAAACTATTTATTGGGCTCATTATTGGACTGCCAATAGAGTTTTTACGCAACCATTATTGAGGGTAATTTAAGTCAATTTATTGTAACCAGCCGTTTGTTGACCGGAGATATTCTGTTCGAGTGGATTTGGAATTGCTCTGTGGCGCCAGTCGCCACTGTCACGCCCCCTTAGCAAAGAATTTACTGCTACTTTTTGCCCGCGACTTCGATCGCGCTAAAGTAGACTCTGTCAATAATTTTTTTATACTTGGGAACAGTAGATACTTTGTTTCTGAATGGAAGGTACCCTATTTCCTTTTCTGTACCCCTGACTACGTGTATGCGAAATTTCATGATGATCGGTTGAGTAGTTACAATCGCATATTAGAATATCAGTTAGGATAATTAATTATCAAAGGTTGACTGGAAGAAATCCCCTCGCGGGATAAGTCCGCCTTTGAGCATAAATTACCTATTTGTTTTGATTTTATCAACTTGGAAAAACTTTGTTTATGCTCAATAAAGTATACAAACAAACAAACAATTATTATGAGCGCGCCACTAAGTTGTTTTCGGCACGTACTCAAAGATGTTTTCTATACGAGTAACAGAGTGGATTTAAAAAAACAGATACAACGTTGGGCTCAGAATCACTATTATCAACAACAATAAATATCTCCTTATAACGCGTGTTTATGTAACAGAGTCGCAAATGCTCTAGATGGTTAAAAATAAGTATTCTCGATGGCATAAGATACGTTGTCTACAAAAATATGTATCTATTTGTTGAAGTGAGTAGTGACACTCTTTCGGGGCGGCGGAGGGAAAACTTTAGCTGGACACGCTTATCGTTTTTTATAAATTACACAAACTCAGTTTCATATTAATTATTATTATAGCGTAATAATCAGGTGAACACACTAATCGTTTTAAAATGACTAATGAATAAATTTGTAATACATATCATTTAAATCGACGACATAATCAGATGGACAGCGGACTCACTTATCGTTTGTTCTTACTACACATTGCGTCAGACGTTTATCCATAATCTCGGCTGTTGATATGTCATGAAATAGTTTCCACCCTGTATACTTAAAGAACTCTAAACTAGGAATGTTAAGGAGGTATAGTTTATCGGAACCAAAGTCGGAGTCGGAGTTTTCAAATTTGTCACGGTTGTTTAAGATGTTCATTAAATAGTTTATCTATATACATATTAATATTCAGCTAAAACCGGACGCCTGGAAACCGTTGACGGAACTAGGGATGTTACAGAGATAGAGGAGATAGTTTATCGGAACCGAAGCCGGAGTTAGAGTTCTTAAATTTGGTTTGTCGGAGTCGAAACCGGATTCGCGTTGGAGGTGGTGGCAGAAGACAGACGTGTATATCATCAGTATTGTGTACAATGAAAGAGTAATAGACGACAGAAAGCACGCGGGGAGGGGGGTTTCCCGCGCGACATGCATAAACTTTAACCACTAAAACATCCGATTTAAAAGTGTCGGAGCCGATATCGAAACCGGAGGTGTAATATCAATCTAAAGTTCTGACTTATCGGAGTCGGAGTCGAAGCTGCGTATAGCATCCTTAATGCCCACGAAAAGCTTGACGGGTGTATTATAATATACACGGTGTAACATACCTGTTGCGCTTTGAGGTTGGCACATATCTCCTCGAACTCGGGTAGCGAGATGCCGTTGCTGCGCGTGTCGCCGTTCATGTTGCCGTTGACGCCGCGGCCGTTGCGCGCGCCGTTGTGGAAGTACTCGTCGATCATACACCGCACCTGCGCGTGCGCACGCAAATGGGATACACTTTAATCAGGTAAAAGGAAATCATACGATTCGACGGAATTGGTTATAATAGATCTCATTAAAAACATTTTCATGTAAAATGTTGCCAAGACGAGACCATATGACTCGCTTCTAAGCTTCTAACTCTACACGCCCTAACTTTACAAACTCTACACCATAGTTAAAATATGTGGCTTGGCCGTTTCGTACATGAGATCTGATTTGCGCTCACATTTTTTGAGTAGAGAACACTTGCACAAATTGTCTTGAGAATTTGTGATTATCATAAATCATAGACCGCAACTACAAAAAAAGACTTATTTCAACACTTTTGTACTTAAATTAATAAGCACAAATCTTCACAGTGTAATTTTTCTCATCTCTTACATGATTATGACACTTGAGATATTAACGTATAAATTAGTCGATCTTTAGCAGGACTCGAACCCACAACCACAAAGCTTAAGCTTTGGAGAGCTAACTTAAAGCCACAAAATAACAACCTGTAATAATATATTATTTAAAGAGTGTACCTACCTACAAAGTAAGACCTACCTATACATATAAAAGGCTATGATAATTTTCAATGAAAATTTATAACCTTGAAGACAAGCCAACTCACCTTCCACTGAGGTATTTTATATCCGACCGAGTCGAGGGCGTCTCTGAGCTCTGACAGATCTATGTACCCATTGTGACTGGAGTCCATCTATAACAAAAACACACACAATGGTTATTATTAGCATTTCTATTTTAATTTGAATCAGGATTTGTATTTCTGTAATTTAATCTGATCACCCCCTTGGCCAAGTTGACAATCTATACCTAATCGTTAACGCTATAGGAAACTAAGAATCGATCATAGATTGTCAACTTGGCTTAGGGGTCTTATGTGATATCACATCACATTCACATTGTAAGGTGCCCACTTTTGGCTCTAAAACGTGAGACGTAACATGTGGTCAGTCCATAACCGAATCTGTCACCTTCGCGTCGAACAGTTTAAATTCAAGTCGTAAACAAACTAGTTCACATCAACATTGCAGTTAGGTTAGTAGATGGTGATTTCTGTACGAAAATATTTTAATTGCTCAGAATCGAGAGCAAAAAACATCAATTAACAAAAACTGATGACATAATAAACTTTTGTTTTTAACACTGTCGTAGCGTGAAAGAGTGTTGAATTATAATAATACGCGGATGCGGTCATGTTCGACGAGGCGCAGTCAGGGTTGTCAGATCCAATTAACAAAATTACCGAACGCAGCTTAGCGAAGGGATTTGCCCGGGGTAAAGATCACGCGAACTATAGCTAACATTACGTAAAAATATATATTGCTACTAGCTGTTCCCCGCAGTTTCACCCTCGTTAATGTCGGAGTTCCCGCGGGAAATTCAGGATGAAAAGTACCTGATCTGCAAAAATGCGCTGAACACGTTAGTGACGCATTGCAACGATACACAATAATTAGCGGCTTTGATTTGGTTTTGAAATGCCGAACAATTCGGTAAAAAAAAACGAACACGTGGCAACCCTGAACGCAGCGCAAGCGCAGCGAGCGACGCGTCGTAGCATCGTGGGGGTTAACGATAACATATTATTATTATACACAAGCATGCCTCATACTCGCACATTATGACTACTTATTTTTAATTTACTACTACTAGACACTATAATAGTACTGTATTATCTTTGCTTTAACATAACGTTAAAGAGGTGTTTAACAAAATACAATAACAAATAAATTTTACATTCTTTTGCGTCGCGCTAAGTATCCAATTTTTTTTAGGTACCTATTTCAGTTAACGTCACGCTTTTTTGAAAACTTCGAGTGCGAAACGCTACTGTCAAATATTATGTCAATATTTGAATGTTTATGATGTAAGTACAGGAAAACGATAATTACCTACATTTTTACACTTGGTACAGTGTTTCGCACTCGAAGTTTTCGAAGAACCCTGCTTATAGTCCCTTCTCAATTTTGCGTATTATAAAACAATTCCAACTTATTGCAATCATTTCATTGTATTCATATGTTTATTACTAAGACGTAATCAGGGTAACCGTCACAGTGTAATCCATAGTTAGTTGGCCGACGTGAGTCGTCTAGACTCTAGGATCTAGATAGAGCAGTCGTACGCTGCTCTATCAAGTGCCCCAAACAGCTGTTTTCATTTTATAACATTTCAATGTTATACTGCGCAAAAAGTTTTAAAGATATCAACTATAAGTAGACTACCGTAAATAACAAACCTAACTATATTACGAGTTACGACGCCATGAGGACCAAGACTTGTCAAACAGTGACATAAGCAGGACACTTCCTCTAAGACTGATTAAGCCTTAAAAAGACTGCCGAGTTGGTCGGCCGGTGTGACATCGGAAATTGTAGTATTGTGTGAGTTTCCAAACTGTGGACAGTGGACGAGAGCTGGGGACTTTTTAAAATAAAACCATATTATTAAAGTTACATTCCACAGCGCTAAGGAGTCATACTGTTATAAGTTTATCTTTGCCTCCTACTCACTCACCATATACATAGACGTACGTATGTTACGTATGGTTTAATGTACTCATACATCGAGGTTAAGTTCGCCTAGACCAGTGGTCGGCAACCCGTGGCTAGCAAGCCGCATAAGACTCTTTGACTTCTTGGCTGCGGCTCTTCCAAGAAATGTTTAGTGCTGCAGGCAGAGAATATGAATATTATCTTGCCTTGTAAAGAGACGAGTAAAAATTTTGAATCGCAAAGTCTTCTACTAGCAAAGCTTAAGTTAAAAAAATGACTGAATAAATTTCAATTGTGTATCGTCTATATTTGGCTCTTTTAGATGAAAAGGTTAGGTACCGACCATTGGCCTAGACCTCAGAACAATTGCTTAAGTTATTGTTCTGAGGTCTAGACGAATATTTTGTCAATACCAAATGTCGATACTGTTTTACAAATTAGCAGCAGTACAGGTATTATATTTTGTAAATCAAAGGCTCCAAAGATTAATAACCATTTTGACCAGTACCCAAATAAGGTGTTGGTGACAAAGTAGAATGACATATGGAAACAAGCATAGTGTAGAATTTTCTAGAAGGAAACTACGCGTGTAGATCGAATGGAAACATATTTTGTACTCATACAGTATTTGAGCATGACTTCATTGTTATTCAATACTATACGTATCGTTTCAATGAGAATTCAAGTTGGGTCATTTCCAATTACGATATAAAGAATTTCGAATAACACTCGAGTGACAGACAGACACCACGTTGAGTGCGAAACAATCGGATATAGTTTTTGTTATACCACGTGACTTGTGGCGGTCACGTGGCATATCGAAAACTAACGATCGACTAAGACGAAACAATCGGATGTTTATGTCATAACACATTTATTATTGGGTATAAACAACAAAACACAGGTTTCTTCAACACGGCGAGATGTTCTTTCTATATAACCGATTTGGTTATAAAACTCATGACCTTTTGATAAACATCGGCCTGTTGTTTGTGAAAGAAACATGATGTTTTATTTATTGCATCATCGTTATACCTAATGAGGACATCATCTCAGACATCACTAAATTGATTACAGTCAGCTGTCATATGCGAGATTTTTTTCTATAGAATAGAGTAAAAGTTGGCACCTAAATACAGCAAACACAATATTGTGGTCTAAACTAAATATAAAATAAGCAAAGGTACCAGAGTGGCTACCATTCGGCATGGAACTAGTCGTGGAACTAGTCCCACGATGCGGATTTTCAGTGGCGACCGTAAGGAGAGGGAAGAGATGGCTATCTTCAGTGGTTGTTCAGATCTCTACGCTGGAATTGACCATGTGCCATCGTTTATCTGTCTTAATTTTAGTTTCTCCTCTAGATTAACAACTGTTAGTTTTGTTATTTTCCGATTCCATGTCAAAAAATTAAAGTCAGCAAACGACAATAAACCGTCAAAACTAAAAATTCATTAAAACATATTCATTCCTCCGAAATGAACTGCAGGCTGCAGCTTAAAAAGGTAACCACGTTCGGTTAAAGTACAGAAATATGGTGGTAGCAAGGTCGTTACGAGTTACCTCTACGATACACTAATGGGGCAAAACATCTGTAATTACGCACGTCGACGTGTTATTTATTACATAAGTCACCTATACCTAAGTAAGAAAGTAAGGTAAGCGCGGATCTGACTGCTACGCCACGTATCGCAGGTTCGATCGAGCGGACGTTTAGAAAGAGATATGAAGGTCAAGATTGAAGGCGGCCACTTCATATGAAGTTTTGACTATTCTGTTTAATAATATAATCAATGATTTGTAAGAAGATTGCTAAATGCTATATGGAGCTGATAGGAGAGTAGACATCAAATGATTCATGTAAAAGATTTCAAAATTCCTGATATACATTATCCAAACTCCTGTGGATGAAATGTATTGCTGATGCCATATGTTAATTCGAGATGTCTAAAAAATATCTTTGAAAATTAGAAAGTAATTCAGATAAGATTAACATTTTAAAATATACTTATATTTACAATGCTCATGTGATTTTGATCGTTCTCCTTTTCTATGACTAAGGCGAATAGTACCAAAATGACAACGGGTATTCTGAAACGGGTTAGCGTATGAACTGGTTAAGTAGGTATCAATGATGAAATGTTTTTCACGATTGTAATTGAGAACGGCTACCTTCAACCTTCACCATCTGTTTTAAACAACTCGGCCGTTGTTGACAATCCTATACTAGTTGATTCAACAGATACGTATCTAGGTGTTGAATAGTACTCGGACCAGTTTTCGGAAAGTAGGTACTTAAACCCCAAACTTTGTGGTATTTAAATTATGGTATTAAATATTTGAAGATGATTTTCATAACAATAGTCTCGAAATAGTATTATATAGGTAAGTTGATTCAATCCTATATCTACGGTTTACCTACTTAAATCTTACATTAAAGTTTTACTTAGTTATGTAGTTAAGCTTTTTATTAGAGTTAAGCTAGATTTGAATATTATGAAATACATAAGTACTTTAATATAAATAATGCGAAAGTAACTCCGTTTTCACGCCTAAGTACTCAACCGATAATCATGAAATTTTACGTACACATTGTCAGAGGTACAGGAAAGGACATAGGGTACTTTTTATCCGGGAATTTACGCGGAAACTCCGAAATAATCGCGGGCGAAAGTCAGTGTTAAGTGGTACCTAACTCATTCAGTGGAGCGAATTGTGAATTTGCTATAGTTAGACTTTACAAAACGCATCAGCGGGAAAAAATAGTACAATACAATAGAATACCGCTGCGCGTACGCACCTATTAAATAATATAAGTCAGTCGTATTGAATGAGCTATGAGATCAGTCATACATAAGAATATTTCATAATCATAATTATAAAATCTAAACAAACAACCGTTAACAAAATAATTTATATGGGTAATAGGTATCCTACGTAAGTAAACATTTAGGTTAGGTTTTATCTTATCAGTACTATATGGACGCAGATAAGCAATAACATGTTAACCCATAAAATTAAGTTATTGATACAGAAAGATTTATGTGTTTACTTCATTACATTGTATAAATATGTAACAATATGTTGAACATAAAAAAATGTTGACACAAAATGGCGCTATAGTTTTAAAACACGATTTACTAAAAATTTCTCCAGTGTGGGTTAACACACTATTGCTTATCTATGTCCATATTGCATATGCCATATAGTATATCTAACATTATTATTATCCTACGCAATTTTTATAGTGGCAACTAAATATTACTGAACTGTATCTCCAAATTCATTCAATAATAGGAAGCGACAGTAGGTATTCCCTAAGTACTTTTTATTCGAAATTCCCGCGGGAACTCCGAAATTAATGCGAAGTAATTTGAATGATTGAGGGTGTCCAGTGTCTACGCACCAACTGACACAAATCCCTGTGCGACATTATCGTAGTGATTCGGTGACTCACGTTAGTGAGTCACTCGTGGACAACACTAGGCCGCGTATTTACATAACATCCTTATGTTATGTACTAACCATTGTGTTCACTTTCGGTTTAAATCGTGATTTGTAAGATTTTGCGGCATAATGGGGTCTTGGAAAGTTTTACAAAGAGTGAGCACATTGGGTGCTAAACATGATTATGTCGCAGATAATTTGCTTAATTCAGTCGTTTATAAACGGTGTCGTCGATCAGGCAAATTTTATATTTGTCAGTTAAAAAACGCTTCCGATTTTGTACGTATTTGCGAGCACCCCGACACGTCAGGTACAGCTCAGAGCAATGGTCACAACTCCCAACACGTAAAGGGTACCGAATCACCACAATGCATTCTGTCTTCAACATTTTTCATGATAAATATACCAATCATTTGTAAAAGTAGGAATTACGCAAATTAATTAAAAAAAAAATCGTATTTTGTCCACCTGCGGCCTGGACCATAAAATATGTAAGTAGATTGAAAACAAAAAAACAGACGCTGTATTCCGAAAATAAAAATAGATCAATTTTTTACGAAAAACATAACACTCGTATTTTCACCTTCAATTTAATTTTTTTTCTCTTCAAAATTTTCGAGCAAAACTAGAAATGTTTATATTTTTGTGATGAAAATTTTAATTTCATGATCTGGGGGCACGGTAGTGCCCCCGTCAAGACGAGCCAGCAAAGCGCAAGGGCACTACCTACCTTTTTTCTCGAAGCGTTTCGTCGTTTTTTTGAACCCTTGTAACTTGGGTCTGGATTATACCAGATAAACAAAATTTTCGGAATATGTTGTCAATAGCAGACTTATTAAATGTATAAAGTTTTAATTGTATAGCTCCCATCCTTTAGATTTTATTGATATCTAAAAAACTTCGATTTCGTCACTGACTCACTGATGATCATCAAAATTCTTAGGGTACTTCCTAATGTCCTAGAAAGCTGAAATTTGGTATGTAAGCTAGTATTAGTAAACAAACAACAAAAAAATTATAAAACTTGTAACTTTTATCTCCCAACCCCTTAAATTAGGGGATGGAAGTTTGTATGAGACTTCTGCAATTTTGACTTACAAAAAGAAATGAAATCCCAACAAAAACATTTTCATGTAAAATGTTGCCAAGACGAGACCATATGCCAGCACTTTCAAAAAGTTATCAGATCTTATGTAGAGCCAAGCTTCTAACTCTACACGCCTTAACTCTACAAGGTCTAACTTCAAAAACTCTACACCTTAGCCAAAATATGTGGCTTGGCCGTTTCGTTACTACAAAGAACTATTATTATATAACAGAAAAGTAATGAAAAATGGACCAATTTTTCACCTTAGGGCCTAAGGGCCATGTGAATGTAGCGAAATGGTCAAGCCACATATTTTGGCTAAGGTGTAGAGTTTGTGAAGTTTGACCTTGTAGAGTTAGAAGCTTGGCTCTACATAAGATCTGATAACTTTTTGAAAGTGCTGGCATATGGTCTCGTCTTGGCAACATTTTACATGAAAATGTTTTTGTTGGGATTTTTTCTTACACATGTTATACTTATTACCACTCCGTAGATTGTTTCCGTAGATTTGTAGACAACAACACGACAGTTTATCAAATTTTTAATTATCTACTCGTCTTATCGAAACTTTATCACAATAATTAAGTAATAATAATAATTAATTGTTTTAATGATATCACTCGAAGGTAAATACCTTCAATTGATTTTTTATAAAAATATACATAATATATCACATACCTACTATAGAATACATATTACATACTATAGAATATAATAATTACAAGCTTCATAAAAATTAGAAACGACCAAATAATTTTACTTTAGTTTTATTTGCACTTATGGATATATAGATACTTAGATATGTAGATGTAAATGTAAAGATATAGATTTATAGATACAGATTCTTGTGCTATTTTATGTCAACCTTGCATAATTTTTATTGTAAATTTGGTAAATAAATTCGTTAAATAAATTTAAAAAACCGACTTCCAAAAACACAAAAAAAAAGCTAAAAATAAAAAGCTAAAAATAAAAAGCTAAAAATAAAAAGCTAAAAATAACAAAATACTGATTTAATCCAAAAGACAAAAACACGTAATATTATTATTGGTTTGTGCTACCACTGATCGGTTTAAATTCGGTGACAAGCCCGCTGGTGTCTGCCCAGGTGGGTTGTTCTGCTCACGAAGAGCTGGTGGCGGGAGTCGACTTAGCCCATCTACCCCCTCCATATTTGGCTTGTCACCGACTTCATACCGATCAGTGGTAGCACAAACCAATAATAATATTACGTGTTTTTGTCTTTTGGATTAAATCAGTATTTTGTTATTTTTAGCTTTTTATTTTTAGCTTTTTATTTTTAGCTTTTTATTTTTAGCTTTTTTTTGTGTTTTTGGAAGTCGGTTTTAATTTTTTTGTAAAAATTTTGTTTATTTCTTGATTTTTAGTGAGTCGGTTTGTAATTTATCTAAGTTACAATAGCCTTATGTCAACTGCTCATCACCTTTTACAAAATATTGCTTTTCCCAATGCAGAGACGTAAATTTTTGAGGAGTTCTCCTGGTACATCACCATAAGTTCCACTTCATAATATACATTGTGACGAACATAAATTGTTTAGAAACCATATTAAAGTTAACGAATCGGAACCCGTGAAATACCTATTATTGAGTAGTTCCGATGACCATCTGTGGTCTTCATCATCAGTTCTACTTCTTCAAATTTTGCTTTCCGAAAGCAAATAAACGATTTACTATAAAAAATACAAAAATCGCTAGAGGTGTACCTATAATTTTTGAAGAGTTCCCTCGATTACTCCAAGATCCCATCATCAGATCTCGATTTGGTGACAACGGAATCAATTTGGGAGTATCCCCTTTCAAACAAAAACAATTTTTGAAATCGCTCCAATCGGAACCCGTGAAATACGCATTATTGTTGAGTAGTTCCGATGACCATCTGTGGTCTTCATCATCAGTTCCACTTCTTCAAATTTGGCTTTCCAAAAGCAAATGAACGATTTACTATAAAAAATACCCAAATCGCTATAGGTGTGCCTATAATTTTTGATTTCTCCAAGATCCCATCATCAGATCCCGACTTGGTGGCAATGGGACCTAATTGGGAGTAAACCCTTTCAAACAAAAAAAGAATTTTTCAAATCGGTCCACCCGTCTTCGAGTAATCGGTGAACATACATAAAAAAAAAAAAAAAAAAAAAAAAAAAAAAAAAAAAAAACATACATACAATCGAACATAGAACCTCCTCCTTTTTGGAAGTCGGTTAAAAAAGAGAATAATTGAGAAGTCAACATGTATTTTTCGTCAATTTGTGGGTTGCACAAGTATTGTCAAGTATATAGGAGCCGTCGCGTTGTCGTATATCGTTTCCAGGATAATTCGTCCGTAACTCTTTAATATATCAGACATTTCTGCAGTATCCTGCTGGAAGTGCTGAATCGTTCGCTTGTAACATTAGTTTAGAATTGGCTCGGTGTGCTCAAGTCGGCTTCACTATGACTTATCGTCAAAGATATAACAATAAAAATAAGTAGACAGGTTCGTCAGTGTTAATGCAGAATCAATAACTAATCACGAAGCAAACACGCTTCGAAAAACGCTGCTAAAAGCAGTTTCACTGCGCCATTCTTCAAACGCACACACACCCGCAAGCCGTATTGGAACATCATTGTGCTTTATACATATTAGATACCACAGAGCAAATAAATTAACTAGAGAGGACAATGTAGGCGGGGCAGGAGCGCCACCGTTGCACAGGACTTCTTTTGCTGCCATCACATTTACCACAACATTTCCAAAACTGTGAATTTTGAAAACAGTGACTAAAAACATGACCATTTATCGTTTAACAAATTTAACTACGTTGATGTCCCTTCCATCTGTTATTTTCTGCTCTGTGTTAACTACAACGAGGGTTCAACGGCCGGCCGGTAGATGTTCCGCGATTAGGGGACCAATGACCCGCTTCGAATGGCGTCTTTTGATTGAATGCTCATTTTGTTACTTACCTGTTGGCTGTTACGTCTCAGTCATTACCTAGTTGTATGAGCATTTGCTTTTTATATCCGACTCCGGGACTCCTTCGGGAATTCTGAAAAGTATCCCATGGCACTTGGGGATACCGTAGTTTCTTACCGGTAAGATAATTTTAAGCATCTGGGTTCAGTAGTTTCATTTAAAAACCTCTTTATAATAATATGAGTATAAGAAAGAGATAAGAAATTTTTGAGTGTTTAACTGTTGAACATGCATAACGTTTGCGCCGTCATTCTGCACAGAGTGAAATCAAATTTGTATTAAAATATTTAGTGGCTTTACTAAATTATAGTGACAAATGAAGTAGACTATACAACCTGTTACAGAAAGTTGTAGTCATATTTAAGGCTCGTGTACCGTAAGTGGAATAAAGTAATTAGATATTAAGTGGAATAAATTAATTAGATATTACTTTATTCCACTAGATATGTGCCAGACTAAGTGAATATGACTACTTGATATAATATGCGAAGGGATAAAATGAATTAACTTCATTTCCATAAAACGACGATGAACAGGTTTTTCTATTCTGTTACATGAAAAATATGTCAACATCCAGGGTCATTATTAGGGTGTTGGACATTGGTCATATTATGTATAAACTATGGACGTATAAAATCTTCATGAAAGTAAAAAAAAAAAAATTAAAACGAATGTAACGAGAGTAGAAGAGTAAAGCAACATTTTTGTACCCGAATGCATCCTTAGTAATTATATTGTAAACTGCAGGGAGACGGGTAACATTACGGCACGAGGGGTTAAAAGAAACCTCTCAAAAGGATACAATGGTCAAATTACACAATAACATATGCTTTGATTGCGATAAAAAAGTCAGATATTTTTAAAATGACAAAGAAATAAGACAATACGCAACAAGATGGAGATAAGTGCTAATAAATAACGACAAAACATTTTATTTTTACTGATTCTCTACAACAAATAAAATGGGAATTTCTGCAAGAATACCTACCGAAATTCATGCATGTGTCAAACAGTGCGAGAAACATAAAATTACGCATACTTTGCTTTGTTATCCCTACAAACGAGATGCTGTGGCTACAAATGGCTTTTAAATTTTGTGTGTGTAAGTTTTCAATTAATTATTATAGATCGTTAACCGTAATATGAAATCATAGACAACTATTCAGTGATTCACCGAGTAGACGCGTCACTGTACAATGTAGATATTAGGTATCACTTAGGTCTCCACTAATGACAGTGACAGTTCAGAGTAAGGTCCAAGCTACGTAATGACACTAATAATAACCCAAGTAGATAAAACTGTAGGGATCAATGGGCATGTTGACTAAATTTTTTTTTTTAGTTCGTCTTGTAGATTATTAAAAAATATTGGACACGTATTTTTTCTTTTTTTACGTAATCAAAAAATAACGGCGATATATTGCGTTGAAATTTCGCGTGAAGTCACTATTCTGACAGTTTGTATGGCGGTTTTAGCGGTTAGTGACATCACGACCCCCTCACCCTAAATTTAATGCGCTTTATCTCTGTATATTTTAATTTATTTGAAAAAGCAAAAAATACGTGTCTATTGTTTTCTTATTTTCTAACTGACGGACACATTAGAATTTTGATTTTCAAAAGTAGTCCACATCCCCATTAATTATCAAAAAATTAATATATACGTGTTCATTTATTTTAAAAGAAAAGAGCACCAATTATTGTCGATTTCCATGACTACCTTCAAAACTAATTGTAATTCCACACAAATTTTCATTCCCTTCGGATTATTTAACGTTCGTCTCGAGACGTCAGGCGAAGGTATTAATAATTCTGTATGTTAAGTACTAACTAGGATTTGAAAGACTATACTCAATCGGAACATCACAAGATAATAAACTATACTTTTCTACATCCCTGCCAATTTCCGAGCATCATCAAGAGCACATACTATCCGTCACACATCAAAGGTCATGTCTTGATGATTATCAAACAATAACACTATCTGCGAATGAGAGCATGAGAAATGAGCGGTAAACAAGACGCCTCGACGACGCGCGACGCCGCGCCGCGCGCCGGATGGCGAACATAGTATAGTCGCCGAGTTGGGTCGCGCACTGGGAATTTCGCACGGAATTGTGTACTG
Source organism: Zygaena filipendulae (assembly GCA_907165275.2). Classification (NCBI taxonomy): domain Eukaryota; kingdom Metazoa; phylum Arthropoda; class Insecta; order Lepidoptera; family Zygaenidae; genus Zygaena; species Zygaena filipendulae. The sequence goes on from OU015674.1 coordinate 4,594,261, forward strand.
CTTTTTATTTTCATGTTAACCTTCTCATTTACACCATGTAGATGTTAAGCGCAAAAGAAACTCAATATTCCAATGTGCCCGTGCCAGATACCAATACTAGACTTTATGAGACAAGGCTTTGCTGTTAGAGAACAGAATAAGACCTCAGGTCGTCAACGCATCCTTTTAATAATCTCTATCTACATTCTATAGTATTAAATGTGTGTAATGTGTGTTTTAATTTTGAAAGAATTCATTTAGCATATTCTATTATTAGAACCTGAAGATATAACAGCTATGGTACATTTACCTACAATTACAAATAGCAATAAGGCTGTCTTGTAAGCATGTATTTAATTAATATTATGCAAAATAATGCTAAGAAGTATATCGTAGTGCACATTTAAAAACTTAATAAAATAATTTAAATATGTACGTATTCGTATTTGTATTAAAAGCCGAAACTGAATTGCATATGATACTTGAGTTCAAAGCACAGGAAATTAAGTGCAAAACAGGAAAGGAAAATATGATAAACCAACCGACCGCAGCTAAATGTCAAGGAAAGTATATTAAACAATAGATGCAAATTACTGTTACAAAATAACTGCAACTTTAAAAAGTAGTTGAAACGTGTATCGGCATACTACCTAAACGTTATATTTTGGAAGGCAATTCAAGTGGAGAATTTAGACGCCGCGCTGTGAATGATTTCGCAGCGTGTTACATTACATGTGTAGAGTCAGTAGCTGATATTAGTGTATTCTCTTATCTTTTACTAATAAAGTAGCTTTTATCAACATCTGATACCATATCTGAGCCTGATGATGACGAGAGCGAACGACTATCTAGTACGGAATGACATTAAAATACACAGCTGTGTACTTATTGTCTATATTTGCTAGTAAAATAATTATTGATAAGAATCGGAAGTTATCATGTTACATAATCATATTGATGATGTATTTATATACTTAATATAATTCTTACAGCAACTCGAAAAAGTACGAAATATTAACAGTGGTAAAAAACCAAGTAGTTCTTAAAGATTCTTCAAGAAAGTCCCGGTGTTCTTGCAATCTTCAGGTGCGGATTTTTAAGCTTATAATGATATATTGGCAATAAGACTTGTGTGCTAATATAAATCTAATAACCAATATCTGAAATAGAATAATTGGTAAATTGTTTTAGGGCAGTAACTGAAGTACGTAATGATGGAACCCTTAGATAAATGATTGGTCTCCGCTGCGCTCCGTCGGAGCAACCCTTATAAGTTATACAAAGAAAACATTATTTATGCACTAATACCTAAAATACAGTCAGAGGCGCAAAAATTACATCACAAAAAAGCCTGGAAAATGGAAATAAGTACATAGTTTTTTCAATATTTTTTTGACAATTGGTTTTATTTTTCATTTTTAACCAACTTCCAAAAAGGAGGAGGTTCTATGTTCGATTGTATGTATGTTTTTTTTTTTTTTTTTTTTTTATGTATGTTCACCGATTACTCGAAGACGGTTGGACCGATTTGGAAAATTCTTTTTTTGTTTGAAAGGGTTTACTCCCAATTAGGTCCCATTGCCACCAAGTCGGGATCTGATGATGGGATCTTGGAGAAATCGAGGGAACTCTTCAAAAATTATAGGCACACCTATAGCGATTTGGGTATTTTTTATAGTAAATCGTTCATTTGCTGATGAAAAGCAAAATTTGAAGAAGTGGAACTGATGATGAAGACCACGGATGGTCATCAGAACTACTTAACAATAATACCTATTTCACGGGTTCCGATTGGAGCGATTTCAAAAATGTTTTTTTTTGTTTGAAAGGGGATACTCCCAAATCGATTCCATTGTCACCAAATTGAGATCTGATGATAGGATCTTGGAGTAATCGAGGGAACTCTTCAAAAATTATAGGTACACCTATAGCGATTTTTGTATTTTTTATAGTAAATCGTTTATTTGCTTTCGAAAAACAAAATTTGAAGAAGTGGAACTGATGATGAAGACCACAGATGGTCATCGGAACTACTCAATAATAGGTATTTCACGGGTTTTGAATCGTTAACTTTGATATGGTTTCTAAACAACTTATGCCCGTCACAATGTATATGGTGAAGTGGAACTGATGGTGATGCACTAGGAGAACTCCTCAACAATTAATGTCCCTGCGTCGGGAAAAGTAATATTTTGTAAAAGGTGATGAGCAGTTGACATTAGGCTATTGTAACTTAGAGAAATTACCAACTAAGTCACTTAAAAGCGAAAAATAAACAAAAATTTTTAACAAAAAAATTAAAACCGACTTCCAAAAACACAAAACTGAAAAGCTAAAAATAAAATTAAAAATTATAAAATTAAATTAAAAAAAGCTATAAAATGCTAAAATTAACAAAATAGGTACCGATTTAATCCAAAAGACAAAAACACACGTAATATTATTATTGGTTTGTGCTACCACTGATCGGTATGAAGTCGGTGACAAGCCAAATATGGAGGGGGTAGATGGGCTAAGTCGACTCCCGCCACCAGCTCTTCGTGAGCAGAACAACCTAAGTGGGCAGACACCAGCGGGCTTGTCACCGAATTCAAACCGATCAGTGGTAGCACAAACCAATAATAATATTACGTGTGTTTTTGTCTTTTGGATTAAATCGGTATTTTGTTAATTTTAGCATTTTATAGCTTTTTTTAATTTAATTTTATAATTTTTAATTTTATTTTTAGCTTTTCAGTTTTGTGTTTTTGGAAGTCGGTTTTAATTTTTTTTTGTCTATCGACAGCACTTTATGTAAAGACATTTTTATAGAACTGTGAAAAAATAGTTACAACGTAAAAAGATTCAATGAAAGAAAGTAGCGATGCAAATGCATAAAACGTAAAACTCGTGCATTGAAATTAGTACAAATCGCATTAGCAGAATAGAAAAAAGATCCGCTTAGATCCAACTCATGGCGGGAGCATTATAAGGTTTCTAACTCGCATTTTCCAAGTCTGAATGTAACCAAATTGAGACAGTGACTTCTCATATTTTTCACATCAATATTTTTTCTTCTTCTTTAGCACTTTCTTGGTTTTACAGGGAAACGCATCGATGGTAAATTCTAAGGGTTAAATTCTAGGAACAAAATAAAACTATTGCGACTAAATTAAGTGCATCTTACTTATTATTATAAATGCAAGACTTATGATTGGCTTATGCATGTGATAGCCCAAGAGCCCTTGCATTATTTTCTTTAAAATACTTTCATAGTACCGACCCGCCTTTACTTGCAACCCCATTATAATATGTCCCATTATAATATCTGTCATTATTGACCTTTACAATAAACGTCATTTGTATTTAAATTCGTATCCGAATAGAATATTAGTAAAGATATCAATATAAAATTTCTTAACACACTAGATTGTGGAGGTTAAAAACACCAAATATCCAGTTTAAACCTTAATGAAATCTTGTGCGGTGAAAACATTATTATGAAACAATGGATCGTGGCTTAAAATACTTTGAAGTTTGTTACGATTCGTGCAGACTTAACGCAAGTAGATGTAAGTGAAGAAGCCGGTTCAGCAGCTTTATATATAGGACTTAGACAAAGCCAATAGAATTAACTGCTACGCAATTTGATTATGTATTGCAATAACAATTATAATAGTGACTCATGATATGAAAATGTCATGATCCAATGTTGTGTACACAGCTATGGTATCAAAATGTAGAATAACCTACTACGAGTATTTACAGCGGCAATAAGTTATTTGTTGTCCTTTAAAACTAGCGTTATAAATTGTATTCATACCTAGAATTGTACTGCAGGGAATATGCAGAATAAATTCGAAGACTAAATCTGATGATGAAGCAGAGATAAATATGAGTATGACGAGTTGGATGACTTTGCACGCGATTTTGCTGGCACCAAATTCTAGAATGCCATAAAGAGAAACTTCGGTGATTGACATTTCAGGGTTCATGTCTGACACGTTTTTTTCAGTACCGGTCAGTAAGTAAATACAGAAACTCGATGTAGCGCTTCTTTGATCTTGGCTCATGTCCTCACTTATAAAACACGAAGAAAAAGCCGACACGAACAACACAGTTTCATGTTACCAACATCGACAGAAACATCGATACAGTGAAAACGGAAAGTTCATATTACTGAGAACTCCGCACATACTGCGTACCCGCAACGGTGACGCAACAAGGCAACTTGTAGCCAACCTTTGTTGCTCAAACGTCGTAAGTCCGAGGCTCTACTTTCAAGTTTGATTCGACGAGATGCGATTAATAATTGTCAAAATTTGGTGCAAAAATCAGTATAGGTAACTACTAGTACTGTTTACCTACTCAATTGACTTTCCGAGAATTTCCTATTGTTTAAATTGACCCTTTTCCCCAAAAACGCGTTTGTTTATTTGAAATGAAGAGCCCAAATACTATAGATTGGTAGCTTGTACAATTTCTAAATCTAGCGGTTTGGTTTAGGCGTTGATGAAATCAGACGAGAGGATAAAATCGGAAAGATGGTTGAACGTAGCGAATGGTAGATTTCCTGTGCTGGTCTGTCGAGTGTCGTGTCTTGTCAGATCTTCTTATCGCATACATGTAATGACTATAGCCATATATAATTAGTCAGAAGCAATGTTCAATTAATGTTGTGATGTACAGGACCGTGGAGAAGCGAACCGGTGCATACGGACAGGGGGCCGATAAGAAAGTTATTTATGATATTTTGCATTCGTGATGCGATGCGCCTGCACTGGTACGGGTACAGTCACCCTCGATTAGTCAAGTTCACGATAATTCAGCGCTGATAAAAATATACTCCAAAAAACACAAAAAAAAAAACATACGCGTCGAATTGACAACCTCCTCCTTTTTGGGAAGTCGGTTAATAAATCACAAAGAAAACGTCATAAGGTCATATGATGCGGCGCACACCCGTTTCTTGAGCGCACAGTTTTCATGAAAAATACATTTTATTTGACAACTAGCTGTTGCCCGCGGTTTCACCCGCGTTAGTTTCGGAGATTCCGCGGATATTCTGAGATAAAAGTACTTACTAAAATTCAAATTACCATTCTTTCAAAATTACCGTAAGATGTTGATGTGTAATACTGACAATGAATACCCCCCCCCCCCCCCACACACACACACACAATTTAAATCTTGTTTAATCCTGTATAAGGATGCCGGGTGTGAACATAATATAATATCCATGAATTGCAGCCTGCAGGGTTGCAATGTCTCTGTTCCACATATAATGTTCGTTAGCAGGGATTCTATAGTTTTCTCTTTCGAGAATTTCTTTAAATATTTGGAGTTCAATACGCCCTAGCCAAGTTGACAATCTACAATCATTAAATCATAGAAAACTAAGGAACGGAGTCGTTATGTCACGTGATCACGCTAAGCTGGACTTTTGATTAAACGATTTTACGTGATTCCGTGACATCATGATTCGTTTCCCAGTTTTCTATGCTTGTCAACTTGGCTAAGGGGACTGGTATTCAATGTCCCTTTCTATCATATTCATAATGCTTCTACACTTCACTTATAACTATTCTCTCTGTTCTTTGTACTCCTATCTTCATTAATAATCATTGGCTAACTATACAAGAGTACAGATGCACTGAAGCGTATTCATTACAACACACATCAACGAGAGTAAATAATTTAAGAGAAAATATTTGTTTTTTTTTTTTTATATTAAGACTTGTTTACGCATTACAAGTAATCTTTACGATGGCATGACGTCTCTAATTGAAAATTGAAGAAACTAATAAAACGGTAATAAATATCACTAACAGAACTTTTGGTTTATATTTTTAGGATTTGTTGATTTTAGGTTTAAGCACCTACTAGGTAGGTACCTGCTAGCTAGCTGTGCGTCGCGATTTCACCCGCCTGAGTTTCGGAATTCCCGCAGGAACTCCGAACTTCTTTTATTCTTCTACGTGACCAAGGGAAATAAGGATTTATTTTTATATATGAATACAGATATAGTTAGATTAAGTTTTATCACAATCTGTTAACGGAAAGTGATGATAATAATATGTTTATTTGAAACTGAAAGCGAGTACAATACGTGCATCTGTATTATGTCCGCGTCCAGAGTAGTTTTTGTTTTTACACAATCGAAGCATCCTGTTTTTTTTAGTGACAATTTCCGTCTGATTATACCCACACAGCTGGAGGAGATAATTATTTTAATTCGGATATTTACGTGGTGCACCTAAAAACAGTTAAAACACCAAACCACTGACGTTTTACGAGCTCACAATGAACTACGGTTAATGCGCAACTGTTAACCTTTAGGTTTCCAATCGTCATAAAGTCATCATCGCCTCCTTACCTCTCGGGTGTTATGCCGTGTGCTCAACGATGACTCACCCAACGTGTGTTGACCTGACAAAACCACGTGTGCGGCTGTGTGCGTGAGACGCCTTGCGGGCGAAGGCGAAGCACACTGGGTTCCATTGTATTCGTGAACCCACACGGCAGAGGTCGATCGTTTGAAAGCTATGCGAGCCTGGTATCCGAGACGATGCTTAGCCGAGATTAAAGGATTAGACTTGATCTATCAGTGTGTGCGCATGTCTGAACAGTAAAAGGGATTGCTATTTCACCAGTTTTTTGTATTTTAAAGCAGTCAAATTGTAGATAATGCTTAAATGCTAAGGTTTTGCTGCGAAAAATACCTAACAAACGATGGAGATCCGACACTAGCCTTTGTATTTGACCGACCTGAAGATGAACGCTTCAGTATAATGATATAATATTTATTGATAAAAATAGCTTTACAGAGATATTGCGTATAACCTTCCTACATAAAAAGAGAGACGGGTTGAGAACTTTTTTCTAAAAGTGAATTAAAAATAACAGTAACATAATAATCAGTTATTTCTATCTAATCTTAATCATATTATAATGGTTATAAACAAAGCGTTACCTGTTTGAAAAATAAGTAAATATATATGGTTAGGCTCAAAATGTATTTTAGGAATTCACTTGAATTCAGCCACATACGTATACGGTATAGCTGATCGTTTGTAACGTTGAAGAGCGTACTCAGTTATAATTCAAGCATAATTCGCCCTGGGAAAGTGGCTTTATTTTTTAGGACACGAAAAACATAAGGTACTCTTTGTAGCGTTGGGTACCTTTGAATAACCCTTCAGAAAAATAACCGCTGCGATATAATGTTATGTTTTAAAATGGCTACACTAGGGACCGGACAACCCTGTAGGTACGCAAATTTCACATCGATTTTTGTTAACCCCTTCTACGCTATCTCCCTACGAAATGGAGAATTTATAGCCCCAAAGCTACACTAACACGTGCTGGTTCAAACCGGTCGTGTTTTGCAACAGAGCCGCTAGAACGGAACACGGTTCGCTTAATTCTTATTTATGAGTCATAGTTTTGTTTTGTCAAATTAACAAGAAGGAAACGTAAACGTGTAGATTTTGCACCGTATGCTCAATGCTCATGGAATAATTTATAAATATCCACAGAAAAAAAATACACATTTTACACACGTACTGTGTGTATTTTTTACATAATCCTGTTGTTTGATTTTAAATCGATATTCTTATCTTTTTCTTTATAAATAAAAATGAATGTTTGTATGTCTGTCCTGTCTCGTATTTTTGCGGGTTGTTCTACCTGCGTCCGCAAAGGTTCCTGATCCCAAAACTCACACGGGTGAAACCACGGCGCACAGCTAGTTTTAAATAAGATTCAAAGGATGACATATCGATGTCTTGTATCGATGTAACCGGTGTAATACGACGGTGTAGACCACACTTTATGATTTCATTTTATATGGGGAATTGGAAGGCTTCCATAGTCCTTTATTAGTCTATCTCTTCTGCTTACTGTATTAAGTTTAAATAAGCGTGAATCAACTTCTAAAAATTTTATGTTTTCACGCAGTTAGGTAAACCTAAGTGTGAGTAATATTTGTATAACGCACTTCCTTCCTTATACTATTTCGAAAGTTATGTGTAATCTAAATAATTCTAATCTGACATAGCCACTTTGTCTCTTAATATTGTATTTAACTATTATATCAACAACTAGCTGTGCCCCGCGGTTTCACCCGCGTCAATTTCAGAGATACCGCGGGAATTTTGAGCTATCTTCCAGTGAAAGTTCCGTTAAAATCGATCCAGCCGTTTAAGAGATTAGCCGGAACAAACAGACAGACAAATAGAACGACAGACAGACAGAGAAAATTTTTAATAAGACCATTCGATTTTTTGACTGACAAATTCATCAACGCACAGTAGAATATCATAAGCCAGAAAATTGAAATGCCTTTATTAACTATTATTATAATGTTCTAATCTAAACTAGCCGTTCACACGGAGTTTCACCCGCGTGAAATATGAGACTCCTATGGGAACCCTAAAAAGTATCTTATATCACTCACAATCAGTTTCGTAAAAGTGAAAGAATTTTTTGAATCTGTTACTTGTATAGTTTCAGAGATTACGCTCTTTTATATCCAAAGGGTATGGCTATGAATTAGGGCATGCTAAACAACTAAGTGCATATTTACAAAAAAAAAAACTATGATAATATAGTTACCTAGTAAATCCTTATCTTGTTTTTAATCAAAGAATTTAACGTTGCGTTATGAAACCTCTTTTATAGCCCCACCATTAAATATTATAGTTATGATTGCAATAAATAATTAAGCAATCACACTATACAATATGTTTTCATTTATGTATTTCAATAAAAGGTGATAGTTAATGGCTTTTGTAATAAAACTAAAATAAAACCCAACTTTTTCGTCAAATCCATATTTAGGTAACTGAAATGAAGGTTACTGTTTACGATTCACAACTGATGGGGATGGAAAATCGCTTTTAAAAAAAAACAGTTAAAGCATAATAGTTATTAAGAGTTGAAATCGGTAAATAATACTTTGATAAAATCTTTCAGCCTCTCAGTGTGAGGGGTTGTATTTCCGAAAAATAACTTATGTATTATTATGTATCAAAGGAAGCCTTGTAAAATAAAAATAAATAAATATTAATATTATATATAGTATAGGTTCCGTGGTTGGAAGTAATTGGAGAAATAGACATTCAGGGAATGGAATGGAAGAGAAGTGACCTGACTGAACATTTCAGGAATAGAATCTAACGCACCTGAAGTATAAAGTCAATAATCGCGCCTGATGAAAAACAACGCTATAGACCTCGATCAAGAATCGCCAAGCACGACCACATTCTTAACGCAAGGTCGATGCGCATCGATCTACTCAAGTCTTAATTAAATCTTGTCAATTGGCTGAATAAAAAATATTCTTTGCCATCGCTGTAATGAAATAAGAAAACAATTTTTTTTATTTGATAAGGTCCAATTCAAATACATAATATGAATAAACTGTATGTATTTATCGACTGTTTAATAACGGCTGACACATGCATCATACTGTGGAAATATTTTTGATGAGAACTTAATGAACTGACTCACAGTGTAGAATTAATAAACGAATTGATTCATTTACGACTTGAAGCGTATGATTCTCACGATTCCTCATTATTAAAACAAAGTTCTTCGACGCTTCTGTCTGTCTGTTCGCGATAAACTCAAAAACCACCGCACGGATTTTCATGCTGCTTTCACCAATAGATAGAAGTGATTCATGAGGAAGGTTTAGGTAGTATAGTATCATATTATCTGTGGTTTAGGTATATAGTTTATCAAGGTTTTGTGTGAATTGGTTGAAATACGACGATAATTTTGTTGGAAGTATCGGAAAAAGTACGTTAAATTTTGCATAGTTACTACACGTTGTCAGAGGTACAGAGAAGGGGGCATAGGATAGTTTTTGTCCCGGAATTCCCGCGGGAACTGCGAAATTAACGCGTGGAACAGCGGTTCTGTATATTATAATATTTAAACAAGTCATTTATTGATTTACGTAATAATTAGCTTAAGTTCTAGATTGGTACTAGTATCCTTATCTACTTTTTTCGCATAGCAAAATCATTATCATCAATAGATTTTTACGTCAATATTTTTCGTTTAAGTTTTCTATCGAATGAATTGATAATAATAATAATAATAATCAATCATCCCTTGGAGTCATCAATGGATTGTGAATTTAATCGTGTAAGTCAGCCTAAACTTGATCATTAGACATTTAGGTACACTGACTCAAAAACTTATTAATATGTAACTTATGCCAGTGTAAATGTCAGTCACATCATTAACCTTAACTTTAGCATTATTATTATTGTAGCGCCAAAAGAAAAACAACCCAAGGTGGCTGGATGACTCATACGTCGCGACCGGAACTTGAAAACGGAAGGTCAGAGTAGTATGTTAAGTTCAGGGGCCGTATTTCTGAATCACTCGAATCATTTTCGCGCACGGAATCGCGAATTCACATGTGAATGCTCATAGTTCATTGATTTTATAAGCATTCACATGTGAATCTTGCAATTCCGTGTGCGAAAAGTAATTCGAGCGATTCAAAAATACAGCCCCTGGGGCCGGAATTGCAAGATTCACGTGTGAATGCTTAAAAAATGTTTGAACATTCGCACGTGAATTTGCGATTCCGTGTGCGAAAATAATTCGAGTGATTCAAAAATACGGCCCCTGAGTTGTTGTTTGTATTTTCGGTTTTTTGTGATATCTTGTACTCGATATCTTGTAACTCAATATGTTAATTAATAATCTTACTAGATGGATAGCAAATTACAGTAACTTAATAATCTTAATATGCTATTTTAGTAACTAGATAGCAAATTAACCTAATGTATATACTTAAGTTTTGTATGAATATCTTTTTACTAATAGGTAGTTGAAAAAATTTAAAAAATAATTAGGCATAAAACCGAAGTTCAGTTGAATATGAGACGTCCGTAGACTAATTTTGAAACTCGTAATGATGATAAAATTAATAAAACAGTATAATCAGTTAATTATATTACAATCTGTCAGCTGTAGATACAAAACATTCAGTTTATATTACGTAAGTAGGAACAATATACATATTACTTTCCTCTTGTACCTTAAAATTCAAATTTGAAATGCCGATGGCCGCATCCCACGCCAAGCGAACATCATCCCAATTCCCAGGGGCCGTATTTTTGAATCGCTCGAATCACTTTAACACACGGAATCCCGAATTCACATGCGAAAGCTTATTTTTTTAAACATTCAAACGTGAATCGTGCAATTGCGTGCGCGAAAGTAATTCGAGCGATTCAAAAATACGGCCCCTGCAGGGCCCGTTTTTAAAGCCAAGTTGTGGTAACTGCTATGAAATAACGGTATCGAAAAATTTCATGGGTCCCGATTCCTGATGCACCAGATACGATGGAAGAATGCGGTCGCTGCAACAGTCGTCGAGACCGGTTCCACGGCAAAATGTGTAGTCGCAGTGTTGCATCTCGCACGCGTAAAACTATCTTAAGTCTTTGCAAGGATTTTATGAACCCATGTTGTGAACGGAGAAACTATCCTACTAATATTATAAACGCGAAAGTTTGTAAGTATGTATGAATGGATGGATGGATGGATGGATGTTTGTTTGTTACTCTTTCACGCAAAAACTACTGGATGGGTTTGAATGAAACTTATACATCAGATTAACACACAGGGTACTTTTTATCCCGGAATTCCCGCGGGAACTCTGAAATTAACCCGGGTGAAACCGCGGGGCACAACTAGATGGAACTCGTTTTTCGCGCTAAAAATGACCCAACGTAAATTGTACCGAGGCATACCTACTCAAACAGTTTATCTATGTATCTTTAAATAAATATATGTTTTAATAAATAACTAACACCCTAAAAACATGTTTAACGTGTTTAACAGTGATAATACGTGATCGGAATATTAACTGGGTAGGTAAAATGGTAGGTAACTACTTTTATGGTATAAAGGTACATACATAGAGGTAGGAATATTATGCTGCCTGGGTGCCCATACACTCAAAAGTAATTTAGTTATTCTAGGTGTGTTTGAGTACTTGCCACAGACAAATATGTCAAGGCAAGAGATATTACATACGCGATACGAATAAATAAAGCGTGTCGCACTTAAATGACTCTTGTGAGCCTTGTGTAATGTTTTCACATAAACAATATACAAGCTATATGTAAATAGGTAGCTTTTATAACTAACTTTTTTTTAGGGTTCCGTACCCAAAGGGTAAAACCGGAAAGTAATTCGAACGATTCAAAAATACGGCCCATGTAGGTATTCCTCTCTCCTTTAGTCACGAAATCCTGAATCCTCTTTCATCCTACCAAAATAATGTAGGCCATCAAAACATCACAAGTCGCAACACACAAACCTTTTTTCTAACTTGTAAAATCTAATAAGTAAATTGATCCACAATACAATCCCAAATGTAACTAGCACTAGGTACAACTTACAAGGTAAAAAAGTAGCACTTATCACATTTTTGCTCTAGGGCTTACAAATTTATCCTATGGAAGTAAGTTAAACATCTACTTCTTCTTCTAGAGGTAGACAAGGGTAACCGATGCACTGAAACACACCTTAAAAATAAAATGGCAATATTGGGCAGGACATGTCGCGCGACTGAGTGACGAAAGATGGACTCCGAAATCAACAAGTGGAAAGGGCCTTGGGATGGAAAAAAGAATGTTGGTTGGCCTATCCAACGATGGACTGACAACATCACCCAGGTAGTAGGAGTTGGATGGACACAAAAAGGAAGACCGACCGAGAAACTTGGAAGGGAATGGAGGAGGCCTTCACCCGAGAAGGGATTCATGGTAGGTAATAAAATAAAAAAATAGTTGCAATGTAACTATATTACTGTGAAATAAATAAAGGCTTGTTATTATAAGTTAAACTTTAATGTGACAACAAAACAGCTGAGTCAACAAACAAGTAGGTACCTAGTGTAAAATGATTGGTGAAGCAACAAATAGAAGGCAGGTAAGTACTATAACTATAATGTTTTAAGTTCGACATAAATATAATTTTTATCTAACCCACATTAAAATAAACCTATACATATTTAAGCAATATGCAGCATATGTGACCTATGAAACTGAAATTTGGCAGGTAGGAAGTTTATGGAGAGCAGAAGTCAGCAAAGAATAGATTGCACAGAGTTCCAGCAGGAACTATAAAGGAGGGTGAAACTGCTAGTAATAGGTATTATTACTTACAATCATGGACCAATTAAACCATAGTTATAGTTATTAAACCATAGTTTAATTGGTCCATGCTTACAATAAAGGTTATCACTATGATACAAGTTTATATTACCCTATATTTATGCAAGAAACTTATGTGCAAAATGCCCAGTCAAAAACTCTTCGATTAATAACGAATGCACCATGGTATGTCACAAATGAAAGATTACACCATGATTTGAAGATAAAAACAGTGACAGAAGAGATAAAAGAAAGTTCCTCAAAATACAAAAAGAGATTAAGTGTGCATCCAAATCAAATGGCGGTGGCTCTTATGGAAAACACATTTACATTTGAAAGACTCAAAAGGAAAGTACCCAAAGACCTTATGGATAGTTAAAATTGGGATGAGACACTGGTCTCGGTCCTTGCATGCCTGGATAACCTGCTGATGAAGATACAAAAATATTACTGAATGTCAAAGACAGACAGATTGCAATAAAAGATGGAGTAAAAAAAATAAAAAAATGTGCAAAATGAGTATTTATTTTTGTTTTGTTTTCAGACGAAAAGAAAACATTTATTGACTATCTGTGGTTATCCTATCTTACTAAGATTATAAATGCGAAAGTTTGAAGGTATGTATGGATAGATGGATGGATGTTTGTTACTCTTTCACACAAAAACTACTAGATGGATTTAAATGAAACTTTACAATAATATACATCATATTAACACATAGGGTACTTTTAATCCCGGAATTCCCGCGGGAACTCTGAAATTAACGCGGGTGAAACTGCAGGGCACAACTAATTACCATATTTTAGGGTTTCATAACCACTAGGCCAATTGGTCCATAAATGGTCAAATGGTTCATAGCCAAATGGATGGACATGTCTATAAAAAAAAACAGAACCATTTATGAGTATTTTTAACCGATTTTCAAAAAAGGAGGAGGTTCTAAATTTGACTGTTAAGTGTTAAGTGTGTTAAGTTAAAAGTGTATGTTCTAATGTCACAGTCACATTACTCGGAGACAACACTCAGTGTACCTAGATGAAAGGAAAGAAAGTGTCAGGTTGTGTTAGGTCTCTAAAAACATGTTTATTCAAACTGAATTTTTTATTTTAGTCAAAAGTTGGTGAGATTTGCATTTCAAAAATCCTAAAAAGTGTGTCTCCTTTTCAACTATGAGGTAAATAGTTAAGTTCTGAAAAAATTCAAGGCAAGTCAGCTTCAAACACTCTCAATAAAACTTAGAATGAGATAAGTAGTTGTGTTGTTTTTGAATAAAATGTGGGATATTATTGAAGAAAAAGAACTTTTGAACTCTTCACTGATTCACTCTTCACTGGTTTTTTAAAATATTCTATTTGCACTTTTACAAATGACTGTAGTTACCTAAGGACATAAGCAAATGACTGTACACTTGGTTCTACCCTGGTTCAACAATTATATCTAGGTAGGTAGGTATATTCTAGTTTCTATAGTACTCCGGTCTCCGGTTCTTTATTTAAAGATTTTACTCAATTCTCAATGCCCAGTGCCTATTGCCTATTATATTATTACTTCTTAATGATTTAAGAAAACCAAAAACGCTTAATTTACCTACGTTACGATTAAAATAACAAAATTCTTTTTTAACTAAAATAGCTATAATAGTAGGTATACAAACAACAAGGTTTAAATTATGTACCTGTGAAAACTGCTCTCTGATTTCCAATATCTCCTCCTGCGTCAATTTCGTATTGTCAGCCATCGTAAAACAGTTTAAAATCACAATTTCATTAAATGTAATTCACAACATCAACAATGTTTTAAGGCGAAACCGTAGACAGAAAAATTGTAAATTCGACGCAATCAATTCACTTTCCACAACCCCGTCAATAAGCAAAATAAGTTAATAAACGTTAAATAATAGAGTACAGAATAAAATGTAATATAAAAATATCACTTAGACACGATTAATCTAACAATTTTAAACGCTAAAGCGACACCGACACTGGCACACCCCCATTTAATTTGCAAAAAACACTGACTGAGCACTGAGCAGTGAATGAGCAGTGAGCACTGAGTGCTACTGAATGAACTTGAATGAAGAATAACTATCTCTTATTCGCTCCATCTACGCCGATCTACGCTTATTCGTATCGTCTGTGGGTGTGGACGAGCTAGGTACTGAACTGCTGATCTGACGTGACATCTGAGTGAGTTGACTACGGTTGACATCTGTTGACATACGTCGTAGACTAAGGTTGCGTTCCGAAACAGGCGAATTTTATCCGGAGTAATGTGAAAATCACTCGGGCCCTGTTCCAAATCGCTTGGGTAAAAATGCAATTGGTGATTTGGAACGATATATCCCGAGTGATTTTTACTCTGACAAGAGTAAATATTCGCCCCAGCCAAATCAGAGTTGAAATTCACCCGGCTCACGGCTGTCAGAATATTGACAATATTGACAGTTGTATTTGTTTCAGCCATGTTTTTTTGTGATTTGATAAAGTAAAAACAACTTGATGTGAGCGTGCGTAGCCGAAAAATAATCGGTAATCAAAGAAGTCACTAAACAAAATCATTTATTAAAACCAGGCAATGATGATTATTTAAATAGTTTAACTACCTTAAAAATGTTTAAATGCGCCATTTAGAACTGATTTGAGGTTAGGTTTTTGTCTTGACAAGAGTGAAATGTCTCGTTCCAAAACTTGAGCGATGTATATGAAAGGAGCGTGAAAATCGCTCGCTTTAACCTTGTTCCAAAACTAAAACTTATACGGTTAATCGGTAAATGAAATTTAGTTTTGGAACGCACCCCTGAGTAGCTGGGTTCAAGGTTACCAATTATCGAAAATATTCACCCTAGACGAAATAAAATTCGTCTGAGGTTGGCACAAAATGCTTTCATAGATCGGTTCAGCGATTAGTATGGAAGTGCCTACTCTTAAAACGTAGTGATTATTATTTGCTCAGTGATTACGGCTTAAGGCTTTCTTTTTTTTTGGTAAAGTTTACCCCTTTCAGGGAAGGCAAAGGAAACTTGGTCCATGCAGCCATTGAATAAGGCTTTCTTAGTGAATCTCAATAAATTTTTTTGTTGCATTTATCCCTTAAGGCAAAGGAATTTAAGTCCATACAGCCAATTCATATGGTTTTTCTATTCAAAAGTTATTTACATTGAAATACATCGGTGTGCCGTGTGATGAATTTCTAATTTCGATGCTTGAATCAATTATTCACAACTGAAGTTAATTATGTTTTGTGAGGTTTTGTGCTGGAATAAATGTAGTTTTCTTTCTTTTTTTTTTTTAATGCAATGCTATGTGGTACTAATTTATGTAGTAAAACAATAACCTCCCAGCGAACACTATATTCATCTTATTTCACTGTTTCCAGTGGGGCTAAGATGCGCAATCGATTCTCGTCGACAAAACCATACAATATGTCGACGAGAATCGATAAAATGGCTCGATAAAATTTTATCGTGTTGCGCATCTTAGCCCCACAGATACTGTTCATCACTAATGGAAGTAATGGATCATAATTATTATTCCATGCAAACATGCAATCATATGTAGTAGCGACATCTGTCGCACCTTCTTGGAAAACCTTACGCAACATTTGGATTTATAATGTTAATGCTACTCGTCCATAGATGGCAGTTAATATTCTAGAACATTCTTGAAAAGTAGTAACCACGCCATCTAGAACATTATTCCTTGGAGAAATTTCTACAACGCTCTCGTACCCAGAGGTTGTTAACATTTGGAATACGAAATAAAATTCAACAGATTATTACATTAAATTCCATCCATAATTTCAATCGACATTGTTGATAGATTGTTTAATTTTTTTCGTCATATCACTGCAATTTCTTCTGTAGCTTCTTCATCTGAGAATATAGTGAGGGAGAGTTGAATATTGAAAGACATTTAAAGATTACCTTGCATAAAGATTGCATAAAGATAAAGATTACGGCTTGCAAATATTAAAATTGTCGAATATTTTAATTACACCTTTCACCGCCATCCTGGTCTATACATGTAGGTAATATTCCGTTACTTACAATCCACTGTACTGTCTTTTATATTTATTAGATTAAAACACTAGGAGAAATCATGCCTAATGCGTGTGGTCTGGAGTTAATGTTCATGTTTTTTTAGCCTTAACTTATTAAGGCTACAAATACGTGTTGCGGTGAAAGGGTTAGTCTAATATATAAAATTCTCGTGTCACAATGTTCGTTCCCATACTCCTCCGAAACGGCTTGACCGATTCTCATGAAATTTTTTATGCATATTCAGTAAGTCTGAGAATCGACTACTATCTATTTTTCATCCCCCTAAAGGGAGTTCCTGCGGGAATTCCAAAACTCACGCGGGTGATACCGCGGGGCACAGCTAGTAAAGTTAGAAAAATATACCAGAAGCATTCATCGTAAAAATATTCGCACTATCCAACGCAAATAAACCAAAAGAAATAAAACAAAATGCCACCAAGGTCAAGAAAATACATTATTGATTTAATTTATTTTGTAAAATTAGATATCGTAAAAATAAAACTGACGCAAAAACATAATTTTTTTTCTGTTAATGAATAATTTTTCTTTAATTATAGATAAATTAAAAGATAAGATAAACTCGCATTAGAAGCTGAAAATTATTGGAACAAAAAGGATCTATTATGCAGATTAAAATTTCGAATTCATCGTTTAACTTTGTAATCAAACTTAATTCAGTAATTTTGAGAATCACTTGTCCAATTTCACGGTTGAATAGATTTGTTTCAGCGCTGCAGAGAAGTGTTTCAGTGTTAGCCCTTCATTCAAATAAGGCAAAGGTCGGCTCTGTGAGAGCGGTCGACCGAAATATTCACGACTCGACAGAATATAATATACGCTGGATTTCTTGTCGGTGTTTATCATTTGTTTATTTTTCTTATGCCAATCTAAAAAAATACATAGATTTTCTGCATACAAAACACATTAAATACTATTAAAAGTAAGTTTTGTAACGACCATAAAATTATGTGGTATAAGTAGGTATGAATTTGTGTTTTTTTTTTGTAAAAAATTATTCCGATGCCACTTTTTGAAATGACATTTGAATAAATATAATAATATGAACGTAGGTTCAATATATTACTTCTATCGATCGATCGGTACAAATGATTAAGTACCTAGTAAAAAAGAAAAATTAACCAACGGGCATCAAAATTTTTTTAGACCATTATTATTAAAGTGTAAGCACTTTAGTCTTATTAAGTTAAAATATTTCAAAAACTTATTATTGCGTTTAGTAATTCGGTAAAAATGTAATTATGTTCAAATTGCCGTGCCAAAGGTTGATAATACCAGCCATCTAGAATATTCAATTTCTTTCCAGATGGCGCGCTTGTTTAAATACGCGGTGCGCGCGCTCTTCGTCATCAGTTGAAAACGAGTGCCGATCGATCTGTCCACGAACGCTAGAAACATTTGAAGAGAGCGACTCTAGTCTCAGTGAATTTTGCGAATTCTGCTGTGAAGAAATATTTCTCAAATCAATTCTTGATTTCGTTGTGAACTACATCAAAAGAATTTAAATCGAGATGTCTCTGCTGCCATTTTTGTTCGACTACGAGATGGAGCGTCCGCGTCGCCTGATGGACCAGCATTTCGGCTTGGGGTTGACTCCTGACGATTTGCTGACGGTCGCCGCTGGGCCGCTGGCTAGCAGGGAGTACTACCGTCCGTGGCGTCACCTCGCCGCCGCCGCCAGAGACCTCGGTTCGAGCATCAAAGCTGACAAGGACAAGTTCCAAGTTAACCTGGACGTTCAACATTTTTCGCCCGAAGAGATCTCTGTGAAAACCGCCGACGGCTACATCGTAGTTGAAGGGAAACATGAAGAAAAAAAAGATCAGCATGGCTACATTTCTAGGCAATTCACTAGACGCTATGCGCTGCCGGAGGGCTGCACTCCTGAGGCTGTGGAGTCCCGATTGTCTTCTGACGGTGTGCTGACTGTGGTTGCTCCGCGGAAGGTGCCTCCAGCTGTCCAGGGCGAGAGGAAGATCCCCATCGCGCAGACCGGGCCGGTGCGCAAGGACGTCCAGGATCAGTCCAACGGAGATAAGGCTTAGTTTAGTACTCTTTAGGTAGAACCTAGTTTACGTCATTCCGCTTATTTTTTTAAGACTGATTTTTGTTTGGTAGGTATTTGTACCATCAGTAAGTAGGTACCTAGTTAATAAAAGTTTTGTAATAAAAAAATATTTTGGTTTTTTATTTGCTGAGTTCTCCCTCTATTGAGGTCACATAGTGTAGGTCAGATAAGGGCATTATTGTATAGGGTTCTGGAATTGGTCATGTGGATCACCCGCTTAGTTGCTGGTGTACCTACATAGTACATGTAGGTACTAGGTACCTACACCATGTACATTGTACGCGACCGCTGCAGTATGCAATAGGCGCAAAACGAAACGTTACCTAGGTATAATGATACTTCTCCGTCTCCGGTAGGGTGACAGGGTGACAGTCGAAAGGCAAATAGGTATACACGAAATCTCAAATATACGGAATTTTTATTTCGTGTAAGATATACGGTCGAACTTGTGCGCTTCGAAGCAAAGAGTATATAACCACTACGTGCTTCGAAGCGCGAACTTTGTACCAACTGCCAATGGGTACTTTTTTATTATTATAGCTGGCTTGGTAGTTCTGACTTCTGTTGGTACCTACCTACGCTCCATCGAATATGATACGCGTAACGCGAGGGTTGTGCTTGTGATATGGCATTACTTGTTCTGTCGGCTGTCGGGCCATAATATCACTCGAAAACGCTACCCACATAGGTATCACATCTAGACACGCGGCAGCGTGTCAAGCCAAGTTCAAGCAAAGGAATTGGCTAGCCAGAGCCGAGTGTAATATTACACGAACCACTTGGTGCCACTTTTTACCCTTCTATAACTCAAAACCTCTTTAACGTACACACATAAAACTACGTGTGTTTAATTATATCCATAAAGACATGTAGAAGCCCAAATTTCATGAAGCTAGCTCAAACGGTTATAAAGATATGAAGGTCAAAAAGTCGTAAATTTTAGCACTGACTGACTGACTCACATATAGTACGTAAATCTAACCTACTTCCAGATGACCTAGAAAGATGAAGTTTGGAATCCAGCTTAGTAATTGTGTGTAAGCATGGGAAAAGAACTAAAAATAAAAAATAAATAAAAAATAAGTGGTGTCCCCATGTAAAAAACTTGTATACGCGCTAAACAACCGGTCAATGGTGTGTTGTTTGGTGCGTATTTTTTATATTCTATACAAAAAGTAATGATATCCCACCAAAAACAAATGTAAAAAAAGAGAGCCAAGTTCAATACAAAAATTATGCTTGACTGTGGGCTTTGCCGCAAAAAGAATGGAGATCTAAATGAGTGCCAAGTTATATAAAAATGTGAGATCTTAAAGTAGGTTCGATTTGACTTGTCCAGTTTTCATTACATCAGTCATTTTATAAAGTTATTAAACATATATACTTATATATATATATATATTAATTCTGATAAAAACTGGCTTAGTCAAATCTAAATGGAAATCTCTGAAAATTTCAACTGTCTATCACGCTTCATGAGATACCTGACGGACGGACAGTGGAGTCTTAGTAATAGTAATAAATCCCGTTTTACCCTTTGGGTACGGGACCCTAAAAATTAGTCATCTAGCCCATTGTGTGAAATACCATATTATACCGACAAATTCCGAAATTTGTTTCAATATTTGTACGACACAAATAAGCGACATTTTTTTAGAGTAAAGTCATAGGATAGTGTCTTGACCGTGTGTGTGTGTGTGCGTGTGTGTGAAGCACAAAAGATACAGTACTGATAATATTTGTGCGAAAATAACTAAGCGTCGTTTTTTCTACGTATATCTATAATATTTAATAAAAAAAGTGTAAATATTATTAGGTATAAGTTATAACGGACGTATAAGCCCTGCTTATCATTAGTGTGAGAAAGAATAGCGATTTACGCTTACGTAAGCACTTACCTACTAATAAACTGACTGTTGTATAAAGTAACCAACTTTGGACTGTAGTACATAATGTAGACATACCTAAAGTAGGTATAAGGTAAGTATCTAATTAAAATAATAACAATTTGTCGGTTAATATTACAAAAATACCGTTAAATGCATAACAAATGGAGGTGCTACAGACATAATAAAGAATAGATTACGCGATTTGTCCCAGTCAAGGGTACGGTCTACTCATTTCATTCTACTTATTTATCAGTGTTTGAATGAATGAGTGGTAGTCGCTTGCCAATTTATCATTTAAATCTCGGATATTTTTGGAAATACAAAGCTGAAAGGTACCTACCATGTAGGTACATCCGTTGAGAAAGGATTTCTGAGGGAATTTCTTAAAAAAATTAAACATATTATTTGGTAGAAAACGGGAACCTACCTAAAACGTTGTACACCTAATATTAGTATAGATATCATAGTATAGACACAGATAATAAAACTTACTAAAGTGCGAAACTGAGTTTGTTTGTTACGTTTTCACGCTTTAACCGCTCTACCGATAATTTTATTTGTCACGTCGCGTTGTCAGGGGTAAAGAAAAGGACATAGGGCTTTTTTCCCGGAATCCCCACGGGAACTCCGAATTTAATGGGGGTGAAACTGCATTCAGAGTCATTTTAATGATTGCTTCATTTTAAGTAAAGATTTAACTGAATTAGCATGCCATTTGATGCCATTAATTAAAATGCCAATTAACATAACTTTAATGAACGTCTCTAACTGCGGCATCTTTGCTTAAAATTAAGTAACTAATCATTAAAACTACTCCGAGTGCGACCGTAAGTCTTACCTACTTAATTCTGTGCCTATGTGTGCCTCAGACGAAATAAATTTCGTCTGAGATGTGTGCCTATAACATTTACAATAAGAGTAACAAAGATGAATAATGAAGTGAAATTGTTCTTCGTATGTAGAATAACGCAATGTCCTGGGACCGAATGCCGAATATTTTCAACTGTTTTAAATTTAAAGTAGGTATTCACTAAAACAGATCATATTGTTATCTGTTTTGCTAATTCGCACGTCCTCTTTGCTGTTTATATTATTTTGTATCGTCTTTTTGATAAGTGTTAAGTGACGTACTTAGGCGGATCAAAATTTTTTATTTGATTTTAAATCTTAATATATTGCATTTTTTTTTTGTTAATTCTGATTAATGTATACTAATATTATAAAAGAGCAAAAGTTTGTGAGTTTGTGACGTTGCAGTTGTAGGGGGTAATATCTGGATCGGCTGAACCGATTTTGAAAATTCTTTCACTTATAGGAAGCTACACAGTGATCTTGAGTGCCATAGAGCACTTTTATTCCGGGATTACCACAGGAACTCCGAATTTCCCGCGAGTAAAACCACGGGGGAACATCAATCTCTGGATCTAATGAACCGATTTAGAAAATTCTTTCACTTATAGGAAGCTAAAGTGATCCTGAGTGACATACAGGGCACTTTTTATCCCGGAATTCCTGCGGGAACTCTGAAATTACCGCCGTTGAAACCGCGAGGGTCAGCTAGTTTCTGATAATTTGATTTGTAATCGAGTATTAAGTTGTTTGGAGATCTGTATGAATTACTGAAATACTAATCTACAATTGTATGTATGAAGGATCTCGTCCAGTCACTCTACTTCTGCAGCATTTAAATAAAAATAATTTAGAAACAAAAGTGGTTAATATTAGTTCGAAAAAATAACGGCATTATTAGGCATTAATAGGTATTGTGGGTGAAAAATGCCTAAAATAATAATTGGACGCAGATAAGCAATAACATGTTAACCCACAAAATTAAGTTATTCATTCAGAACGATTTATTGAGAGTTAGGGAACGTTTTTTAATTATGTGTTTACCTTATTGCATTGCTTAAATATGTAACTAAATATTGAACATAAAAAATGTTGACACAAAATGGCGCTCCTACTTTTAAAACACGATTTACTCAAAATTTCTCCAGTGTGGGTTAACACACTATTGCTTATCTATGTCCAATTATAAGTAAGTTGGCAAATCACAACAATAACGTCCTTTTATTGAAGTGGTTAAAAAGAGCCTTCTTGTGCAGAATCAGATGGATTTTTTCCTTCCTACAGTTTATTATTACACTTATTATCTAAAACATCACATTTGAAAATTTAATAAAAATGCTGACGGGGCCGGGGGTGTGAAAATCTAAATTACCTGTTTAGTCCTGTAGGAACAATAACCCCTTTTTTTTCTTTTTAAAATTAACAAAAAAATACTTAGATAAATCGCATTAAAATTTAGGAGTGACGTCACAAATCGGTATAAACCCCGTATAAACTACCAGGTCGTGACGTCACGCAAGGTTTGGACTCAATGTAATGTAACGCCCTTATTTTTGATTACGTGTAAAAAATACGGGTTCAATATTATTATTATTCTACATGACGGACTCAAAACTAAAAACATTCTGCAACATTGAATGAGCAATTTTTTGTTGGTGATAAATCCGTTGCCCTTTATGGCAAAATATTTTATTTACACAGATAGCTAAATGTCTGGAAAATTAGTTACATAAGCCAGCTTATAATTATTAAACAAATTAAAATAATATGTATGAAGTAAATAGTCATACAAATTATCTTTATTAAAAAAGTCAACGGAGACTGATTTTATAATAAAAACGGAGTGTGTTAGTTACAACTGCAAGTTATTTTTTTGTCCCATACATTTTTTTTCTGTTTGTACCATATTTTCTATATAATTTAACACTTACAATTAGGGTGCGTACACATCTGGCGAACGCACTTCGCGAATGCGCTTCTTGCTCCCTGTTTGGGGCGCCCCAAGAGCCTCATGACTCGCATAGGTATAGCACGCTAAACACAAACAGACCCATCATCTCTCAAACTCTCAAGATACTGTCTTTCTCGTGCATTGCGCATGAAAATGAAGGTACAAAGTAAGACATGAGAGCGTATTTATGTAGTTTGCGTAGTTAATAAACAATTACACGGGCTATGGAGATAAATAACAGTGTGACTGTGTAGCGTTCTGTGACCAAATAGTTACAGAAAACGCGCGCGAGCGGCCCATTCGTGGCGAGTTCACCAGATGAGGACGCACCCTTAGTTCTTATGTAAAATCAATTGTACGTTATTAGTCGGTATATCGATTAGTCAGTTTTTGAGAAGACATTGAAATATGATGTACAGTATAGAAGATGTTGTCCAGCTCAAAGTTCAAGTATCAAGTATCAGTATCAAGCGGAATAATCATGTGTTCAAACAGGTAACATAATTATAATAATGGGCATGTGGACTAATTTTTATTTTTTAGTCCGTCTATTAAAAAATAAATTATTAAAAAATATTGGACATGTATTTTTTCTTTTTTTATGTAATCAAAAAATAACGGCGATATATTGAGTTGAAATTTCGCGTGACGTCACTATTCTGACAGTTGTATGGCGGTTTTAGCGGTTAGTGACGTCACGAGCCCCTCACCCTAAACTTTAATGCGCTTTATCTCTGTATATTTTAATTTATTTGAAAAAGCAAAAAATACGTGTCTGTTGTTTTTTTATTTTCTAACTGACGGACTAATTAGAATTTTGATTTTCAAAAGTTGTCCACATCCCTATTATTAAAGTTTAATCCCAGCAAACAGGAGATCAGTGTTTAAAGCGAAGGCTATGGCTAATAATAATACCTATAACATAACAGCAAGATCTGGCTTCGTGTGTCCAAAACAATTTTCAATTATATCTAGCTTGCTTTCTTTGAGTGTTTTGCATGTTACACAACGACTAGATATTAAAACCTCAATATAAACCATTTCACATCTTAAATAATGAGAATAAAATGATATACCTTTATAGATTTGAAAAACAATGATCCTGCATCCTCGGTCTGATATATCCTTATTAGACCGATTACTCAGCTGTTTAGAGGCCCCTCTAAACTGTGATTTATTTAATTTTGTTAACTTAATTTTTTGTTGTAAATGTTCCTTTCCAATAATATAATAATTATTTTAATCGTAACTTAGATTACTAAACATGTATGGAGCGATTTTTTTTCCTTAGGTATAATTTTATAATAATAATTTTATAATTTTTTTCCTTGCAAGTGTGTTGGACAATCTATAGGTACCTAATTACCTACCTAGGTACTAATATTATAAAGAGGTAGGTAAAGTTTCTGAGTAAGTGAATTGTGTTTGTGAGTTTGTGACGTTGTAGGGGATAATCTCTGGATCTACTGAACCGATTTTGAATTTTTTTTACCAATAGAATGGTGCAATGTTCCTGAGTGTCATAGAGTACTTCCTATCTCAGAATTCCCGCGGGAACTCCGAAATTACCGTGGGTGAAACCGCAGGGAACAGCTAGTATAGTTATAAAACGCGAATCCCAATCCAGTCTCGAGTTTAATGAACGACTTCGCTCATTTTTATCAAATATTTTTTCATTTTTGCCTTGCTTTGCCGTCAGATTGTGAGTACTGCACGCGGTACCTATATTATGTACTACTTATATAGGTACGTATGTAATTAATAATTATGTATATTGTTTCAGGCACTAGCAGCTTTGGCATTGTGTTTATCAGCTTTGAGTATTGGCGCAACATTGGGTATCAGCGCTTTGATGCTCCCAGAGCTCAGTAAGGAAACACACATGGGCATTGATGAGAAATATCATTCATGGATCGGTGAGTTCGTTGCGAAATAAATATAAGTGTCATTCATGACCGCCGATAAATCAATTAATAAATAAATTCGATAAAGGTCGTTTACATTTCTTTGAGGTTTTCTCTGTGATTTTACCGAGGCAATTTTTAATAGATTCTTATTTTTATCAGTTATAGTTATAAAAAACGTGTATAGGTAAACGTGTAAACTAATTCAAAGTTTTTCATTAAAAACTTTGTTCATTTTGCTTACTCAAGTAACTAATTATAATCGTATTTATTACAGCTTCAGTTGCCCCGTTGACTATGATCTTCGGATGTGTGACAGCTGGAGCCTTGCAAGACGTGTTTGGAAGGAAATTAGTCCTTATGTGTCTAAATATACCATTCCTTCTCGGCTGGATACTCCTTGGATTGTCATGGAACACCGAAACACTGATACTAGCTAGGATATTAACCGGATTCTGCTCAGGGGCACTGAGACCAACCGGAATGGTTTTCCTGGGTGAAATAACACAGCCGAAATACAGAGGCATTACGCTTTTTAGTCAAGCAACCGGTGCCAACATTGGAATCTTACTAAATCATTTATTAGGTTACGGCTTTGCTTGGCGGAATAACGCATTCATGGCATGTTTACCTCTAATTTTTAGTTCAATTTGTTTATTATTTTTAAGAGAGAGCCCTTTGTGGCTGATCTCTAAAGGTAAAATAGATCAAGGCATCAAAAACTTCTATTGGTACAGAGGTGGCAGTGAAATATCACAGAGAGAATTAAATGCTGCTTTAGATAAACATTCGAAGGGACCTCCCATGCCCAATGCAAGGGAGATGCTTATACTGGCGTTTAGTAAAGCCTTTTGGATGCCTTTTTCAACTGTGACGTTATTATTTTCAGTTGCATATTACAGCGGAGTAAACGCAATGTCATTTTATGCACAGGACATATTGAAGAGAACGTTCGGTGGTGACGTCAATTCTTTTCTTTTAATGATCATAACAGACGTTGTCAGGACCTCGTCAACTGTGTCTATGTTTGTATTTGGCAAGTGTATACCACGTAGAAAAGCATTTTTCTGCTCCAGCTTCGGCACCATTACTCTTCTGATGGTTTTAATTTTATTACTACACTTTGAATCAACTGACCTACTGTGGGCGTCTGTTGCTTCATTGATATTATATATGGGTACAGCAGGGACTTTGCCGAGCTTGTCGTGGTCTTTTGTGGCTGAATTGTTTCCCACGAATCTTCGTGGCATAGGATCGGGTGCTGGAGCGGCCATGTCTAGCTTTCTTCTTTTCACCACAGTACAAATTAGTCCCATAATCATGGACACACTAGGAATCAAAGCAATGTATGGTATTTTCGCTAGTGTAACATGCATTTGTGCTGTCTTATTGTGTTGTCTATTGCCGGACACGAATGGTAAAACTTTGCAAGAAATTGAAGATAACTACAACCATGATAATGATAAAAATATTGAAGCACCTGTTTTCAAATTGTGACCAGTTCAAATGAAGCTGATAATGTTTTAGTGTTCATTACATTTGAAATAGAACAGGCTCTGTACAAGCTGTGTGAGATAGAATATAAGTAGGTAATATTAATTTTAGTTATAAAAAGTGATGTTTACTTGTAAACAAATTTAGTTTTACAAAAACGATGACCTCATGACGAGGAGTTTGAGCAGAGTCCATCTCTCGCAAGCCAGCTGTAGGCTTAATAGCCCTTTTTGTAATGCACCAACGCTCGCCGTCACTGCCCACTCTCCTCTCCCATCCAAATCAAATATGGTGTGATAGTTGGGGTTTAAAATTTTTTTAAACTGTATCTAGATTCGTCTCTAGAACTAATTTTTTGATTGTATATTTGAAATTTTTGGCAATCGCTTAGAAGCCTGTTATTAGATGCCTTTTGCTTTCAGTAAATTATTTGTTTCAAGAAAAATAATAATTGAGGGTATAACTTACATGACGTTAGTGGAACAAGTATGAAATTCAATTGAAGTTCTGACTTTTTAACAATTCATAGGTAAACCATTTATTCGTGTTTATTTGTAATATTGACTATGATAGTTTTAGTGGTAAAATTTTCAGGCTACTCCATTCGTCAATAAATAAATTTAATACGAAAATCTAATAATTTTTACAATAAAATAACCTTATTCTTATTGTTAGTGCTTGCGGCTTCCCTCGATATATCAGTATCTAGTATTCAATAAATTTTCTTTCCCTTGGGAATAGTAGGTATTTCTTTCTACAAGCAACTACGTAGGTTGCAAGTTTTACTAGGATTTTGTATTTATATTTATTTACTAAAGAAATCCTATGAAATATACTTTTGAATTCAGTACATTCTTACATTTTTGTGTTAAAAATTACCTAGAATTAGGAGTTTAGAAGAGCTATTTCTAAATTTACTATTTGTATTTGTTTAAAAATAATGTGTTTCGCAATATTGGACGCATTTTTTCACGGTCACCTATACTTTAAGGTTCGGCATCCACTGGCAAGACAGCACAGATACGTTTTTAGGTGACGAACAGTAATATACCTTATAGTAATGATCATAAAGTTGAAATTTCAACTAAATATCCCTAACTTCATAACCTAAATCCTCTGCTATATCGCCCACCCAGTGGACGCCACGCCTTAACGCGCTTAAAATTTTTGGTCATTTAAAATAAATGAGAATATGAATATGGCTACACACGCTTTCTCGCTCTATGTACCCCGCTTTGCTCATGTTGGAAAAGAATGGCAACAATATAATGCTTGTGGGGCTCGATTCATGACAGATGGAGACAATGACCAAAAGACACGGTAAGTACTTCAACGATAGCATAACTAAATAACAAATAATCAGGAAACGTAAAACGTGTATATTAATATACATTTGAATGCGTCCGTTAAAAAAATCAGTTTCAAGCACATAACAGCGATGTGAACACAACTGAAACGTATTAGTAGATAAATTTGCATTAGAAGTATACCTACTTATATCCTTACAAGTTTATTACAACGACTGAGAGAAGAAATTTTCAAAAAAATAAACAAAAAGAATAAAAATAAATATTAAGATCAATCGCATACAGAAAAACAATAGAATGTTTTAACAAAGAATGCTAACTTTTCCAGCGTTAGTTTGGTGGTACTTATTTAACTTGAAAAGAACTTAAAAGGATCCAATTTTGTGTACATATCTACACTTTTTATAACAATTATTATTAATTACTCCTTTATTCAAAAGAAAATTCCAAACATGACGTTCACTATTAATGATATTATACAGTCTAAGGTACATGGTCACCACCGGAATGCTCATCTGTTCAAACAGGTAACTCCAATTAAGTACTTCTGTAAAATTTTAAGTTTTAACAAAAATACATATAAACTTTTTTACAGGTGAAATGTAGGTAATTATTTAGTTTATTGTTAACACGTACATTAGGTACATTAATTGCAATTGCGGGCCGTTGGTAGCCGTTCACGTGTGATGCCGCCGTGAGTCGTGACCAAGGGATATAGGGTTTCATTTTTATATGTATATAAGTATAGATAGGAGAATCCGGCTAGCTATCTGAACGATATTTTGCCAACTATTGTATAAATAATCTTATGTAATAATC
This sequence comes from Zygaena filipendulae, assembly GCA_907165275.2. NCBI lineage: Eukaryota > Metazoa > Arthropoda > Insecta > Lepidoptera > Zygaenidae > Zygaena > Zygaena filipendulae. Next base: position 4,623,747 of record OU015674.1, read on the forward strand.
ACTAGCTGTGCCCCGAGGTTTCGCCAGGTTTCGGGAATTCCAGGATAAACTATACGTATATATATATACGTATATATATAGACCTTCCTCTTGAATCTATTGATGAAAACCGCATGAAAATACGTTTAATTGTCTTTGAGCTCATCGCAAACAGACAGACAGGCGCGGCGGAAGACTTTGTTTTAAAATATGTATGTAAAGATACTATACTTACTTACTAGCATGTATATTGTACATCTCCTCACACCTCTTCAAACTTGCAAACAAAAGTGTCTTTCACGCTTCAGCCAACAAATCACAAGCCGGGCCCCTCAGGAGAGTATTTGGGACGGTCAAGGTACGAAACACTGGCGGCTTGTGCGTTCGTGCCCTCGTTAGATAGAAGGGAGATAGGAATATACTGCATCATCATGATTTCAGCTGATAGATGCCCACTTTTGTCCGTCTTGTGTCTTTTTCATCACATTCAAAGAGAGTTAAATAAAAGCTAATTGACACATCATTTCTGTCCTCGCTAATCATTCTCCAAATTTAGAATGGGAACCATTCTCCTTCACAACAATGGCTTCCACGCCTCTTTCACTATAGTGTTCAGTACTGTATCTGTGTGTTGTGATGTGGATTATTATATTATATTTCAGGCACTAGCCACCTTAGGAGTTACCTTGGCCGCTTTAAGTATGGGCGCATCACTAGGTATTAGCGCATTGATAATACCAAAACTCAATGAAGATAAACAAATGAGAGTCGAAGAAAAATACCACTCATGGATCGGTAAGTCCGTTTTTTATAGCTTTTGGAGAAATTCCCGCCACGGAAAGTTAGCCCGAAACCTCGATGGCTGTAAGAAATATGTTCAACGCATGATCCTTTTTGAACACTATACGACTTGAAAAAATGCCTGAAAATTAAACCATCGCTCCTTTTATTTTTTCTACGCTAACACTTCGCACTTCACAACAAACTAGCTGTGGCCCGTGGTTTCACCCGCGTGAGTTTTGGAATCAGGAACCAGGCAGAACAACCCGCCAAAGTTTCATCACAATCGGACCAATGGTTTCGATACGCATAGAGGACAGACATACAAACATTCATTTTTATTTATAAAGAAGATGAGGAATTGTTTGGGAAAATGGCAAATATATTTATTTATTTAAGAGGAATTTTACGTGTGGTGAAGATTAATAATAATAATATACAATATATCTAATAAGGGCGAGCGTAGAATTTGTTCACATTTACGAGAATTTTAAAAACACTGTTAGGTTCTGTGGTTAGGTTAACGTACGTAATCTACAAAATAGTATTGACGTATACTTTGAAACTATCTCACTTATTGTGTATCCGTTTGTTACAGCTTCGGTTACTCCAATGGCGATGATGCTCGGTTGTGTGGTTGCTGGAGCCCTACAGGATATATTTGGGAGGAGATTAGTATTTATGTTCCTAAACATAGCGTTTGTACTCGGTTGGACACTTCTCGGATTGTGTCGGAGCATAGAAATTCTGTTATTAGGTAGAATACTGACCGGCTTCTGCTCAGGCGCACTGAGACCAACCGGAATGGTTTTCCTGGGAGAAATAACACAACCGAAATACAGAGGCATTACGGTTTTTGGCCAATCATTGGGTACCAACGCTGGAATCTTATTAAATCATTTATTAGGTTACGGGTTCTCTTGGCGAAATAACGCATTTATATCCTGTTCACCCTTACTGTTAAGTTTCATTTGTCTATTATTTTTGAGAGAGAGCCCTCTGTGGTTGATTTCTAAAGGAAAAACGAATCAAGGGATCGAGAACTTCCATTGGTACAGAGGCGGTAGTGAAATATCGAACAGAGAATTAAAAGCTCTTTTAGAGAAACAATCAAAGGGACCACCGATGCCGAATGCAAGAGAAGTGATCATTTTAATGTTCACAAAAAACTTTTGGATACCGTTTTCGGCGGTGATTTTATTATTTATAGATTCCCACTATAGCGGAGTAAACACATTGTCATTTTACGCATTAGACATATTAAAGAAAACATTCGACGATGGCGTCGATTCTTTTCTTATGATGATCATCATAGACTCTGTAAAAATAATTTCAGTGATTTTCATGTTCATATTTGGAAAAGTTGTACCTCGCAAGAAAGCATTCTACTGTTCCAGTTTTGGCACAACTGTTCTGTTGATGATTTTAACAATATTATTGCACTTTGAATCAGATAAACTTCTGTGGGTGTCGGTTACGTCACTGATATTGTATATGGGACTGGCAGCCACCCTCACAAGCGTGTCTTGGTCTTTTGTGGCAGAATTATTTCCAACAAATCTTCGTGGCATCGGATCGGGTGCTGGTTCGGCCATGTCTAGCTTTATTCTTTTTACCAATGTGCAAGTGAGTCCCTTAATTATGGACACACTAGGCATCAAAGCAATGTACGGCATTTTTGCTGGTATAACATTTTTTTGTTCGATCACATTGTGTTTTCTGTTGCCGGAAACGAATGGGAAAACTCTACAAGAAATTGAAGACGAATACATCAATGACAAAAACATAAATATAAAAACAGTGAACTCCCAGCTGTGATCAGTATTTTTTGTAATCTTACTGAAGAAGAAAGGATTATACGTATTAATTGTCTGTCTTAATTAATGACTACGGACATAAAACAACAAGAGTACCTATGGAAAAAACAGACTTTCATGTATATTGTTAAACTTTAAAGTAGCTTAAGTGTTGCTGTATCGGTAAAGCAATACCAAACACTAATTTTTCATTGACTGAAAACACGGACACGGATAAAACGTTGTTTTCTAAATATGAAACCCAGCTAGACTAATTAATCGCCCCCGACAATCATTGGAGCCTTTTCCAAGATTCAGATTATACACACAGCGAGCGATGGATCAGCTGTTCAGCTCGATCGAGGTCATTGAACTAAGGGGCAATATTCCGCGCACTTCGTCCATTTTACGGTCACCATATTCGCAGTGTGGTGGATATTTAGGATAAATTTGAGTCCACTAGTTCAGTAAAAAATCAACTAAGTACCTAATACCCGTACGTCGACGAAACGCAAGATCTGCGGAAAACATCACCGCTGTCCGTGAAAGTGCGCAGGAAAATCCTAGGCAGTCGATTTTGCGTCGCCAGAACTCGGCCTTTCGCAGAGAACAACTTGGCAAATTTTGCATCTTGCGCTACCATGGACCAATTGGTTTTATTGGTCCATGGCGCTACCCAGAGAAGCCGCAGCGGACATTTGAACAATGTTATATTCCACACATAATGGCATCGATTCCCGTACGGGATCCCCGCAGGAACTTCAAAGTAGCCTTTTTTACTTCTTATAACATCAGCTAATTGGACATAGATAAGCAATAGTGTGTTAACCCACACTGGAGAAATTTTGAGTAAATCGTATTTTAAAAGTATAGCGCCATTTTGTGTCAACATTTTTTATGTTAAATATTTAGTTACATATTTAAGCAATGTAATAAGGTAAACACATAATTAAAAAAACGTTCCCTAACTCTCAATAAATGGTTCTGAATCAATAACTTAATTTTGTAGGTTAACATGTTATTGCTTATCTGCGTCCAATTCAGAAGTGAAAATCCCCTTAAAATCAGTCCAACTGTTTCGGGGATTCACCCGCGTGAGTTTCAGAATTTCCGCAGGAACTCCAAACTTCTTTCATGAGAACTTTCTCCTCATAACAAACACAACGAAAAAGAATTAGCAAAATTGGTCCGCCGGTCCGTTGGTAGCCGTTCACGTGTGATGCCGCCGTGAGTCGTGAGCGTGACCAAGGGAAATACGGTTTCTTTTTTATATAAGTATAGATAGCTAGCTGAACGATATTTTGCCAACTATTGTATAAATAATCCCCGAGGTTTCACTCGCGGTAATTTCGGAGTTCCCGCGGGAATTCCGGGATCAAAAGTGCCCTATGTCCTTCTCTGTACCCCTGACAACGTGCATGCCTCATCCAAATCCGTTCAGCCGTTTTTGCGTGATTGAGTAACAAACATCCACACTTTCACATTTATATTAGTAGGATGACCAGAATTTTTTTTAAATATCTCGAGTTCCAGATGGAATTTCGAAAAAATCGACACATGAGTATCTAAGTTAGACCCTTAGCAATACAACAAAAATAACCGCATTCAATTTGGTGCAGCAGTTTTTGCGTAGCACGAATACAAACATACAGACAGACAGACAAAAATTCTAAAAAGGGTATTTTTGGCTTCTATATCACTCATAGAGTCGCCTAAATTTATTTCTTCTTATTTATCGCCCATGTTACAATTTTATTATATGTATAGATGATAATAATAAATTTTATCTCGCTCAATTGGACCGTGTTACCTACACCTCAGAGTAAAGAAATGAATATTTCGTCTGAGCCTACACCATCCAACGTGAAATCGGTTCTATTTTCATGTGGCTAAGTTTGATTTCAATTAAAAAAGGTCTTTAGAACAATTAGTTACTTTTTAGAAATAAATTTTTTAACATAAAATTAAAACCGACTTCAAAACACACAAAAATGCACTAAACAAAAAAAATTAAAAATAACCTACGTATGTGCTAGAAGGTTATTTTTAACTTCTTTGATGATAAAAGTTAAGATCTGGTGTTGTTATGGTAGGTATATTAAATTAAATAAAACTAGTATTTTAAAAAACTTATAATAAATAAATTTATTTAACAATAATACGACTTACGATTAATTAACTTTACAATAAAAATGTAAATCATTACACAACAATGATTTTAACATTTTAATTTTTATAAATATCCCTAACTATATCACTTTGGTACTAAACGCAGTTCTCACGTTGACACAATTCGTAATTTTACTTGTAGTTATCATTTTTTGTCCTTTTCAACTTCTTTCTGATCTTGGATTTCCTCGACTTCTTTCCTCACGGGTCCGGTGTGTGTGATCGGGATATTTCTCTCCCCTTTCAGAGCGTCGACCTTCTTCGGAGCAGTCACCGTCAGTACGCCATCGGACGACAACCTGGACTCCACTGCCTCCTCGTCCAGTTCGTCTGGCAATTTAAACTTCCTTACGAACTGCCTGGACACGAAACCGTGTTCGTCTTTCTTCTCCTCGTGTTTCCCTTCGACAACTATGAAGCCGTTCGACGTCTTCACTGTGATCTCATCTGGGGCAAAATGCTGGACGTCCACATTGATCTGCCATTTATCTTTTACAGCTTTGATCGTCGTGCCAGAATCTTTGGGCCACCACGGTCGAAGTCGTGGCACTATAGGGCTGGTGACCGCCGAAAGCAAATCCTCCGGAGCTAGCGCCAGCCCAAAGTTCTGGTCTAGGAGACGCCTCGGCCAGTGAGGCAGCTCGTAGTCGAATAAGTAGGGGCACAGAGACATTTTATACTTCGGATCTACACTGTAGCGAGTTTGAGTTATTACTGAGTCGGCCCGTTCGAACGGCTGTTTATATATTCGCTGGTACTTGGCATCTATTTTCATGCTAACCCGAGAATTTTCTGGATACACACTCGCTCGAAACGCGAGTGTGCACGTAGGTTTATTGCCCACGTTGATAAATAAACAGGTAGCGGTCCGTGACGATGATATTAACTCAAGTATGCAAAATATTATATTTATAGCATATTTTTGTAGTTTATATTATGTTTGGTATGATTTCAAACCGCGAAATAGCTATCTGACGTAAACACTATTATCGAGTCGTCAAGGCTTTTAGAAAATAGAATATGCTGGAATTATGTTATTTGGTTTCAAGTTTTAACTAGGGATGTTACGGATGTAGAATAGTTTATTTGATACCATAAAGATAAAATAAGTACAAGCGTGAGTCTTAACATGGACCAAGTTTAATTGGTCCATGGTCTTAACTAGAATACTTGGTACCAATGTAGTTATGTAGTTTCTTATCTTACGTAAAGCTTCCAAATATACTATATTACTAGTTAATTTCGGAGATCCCACGGGAATATTCCAGGAAAAAATTACTTTACATATCTACTTTTCTGAAAATTGCATGCATTTTCGTCCGCGGGAATTACTTGATAAAAGTACCCTATGTCCTTTTCTGTACCCCTGATAACGTGTATGCACATGATGATCGGTTGTGCGAGCTGTTAAGGCACGAAAGCGTAACGAACAAACAGGCTCACTTTCGCATATTTTATGTACCTTCTTATGTGTTTATTAGAATATGGGATAGTTTTTTTTTTGTTTAAAATGCATAATACAAATACACAATAATATGTGCTGCGGAGAACACTTTAATGTACATAATACTTTTATAACATTAAAATTATACTGATATTATATTAAATATTATATTAACATGTGAATAAAACCTAAAACAACCGCTTCCATGTCTCACATGCTACATGTGCTATTCATTATATGCTTTACTGATATAATGATGTTAAATTATTCACATAAATTATAATATCATCAAGATGTTTTATTACCGTCCGATTTGAAAAAACGATCGCAAATATCTTTTTCATTCGACTTTTTCCCTTCAATCTGTAGTACCGACGCATCACTCTTACTGGGTCCCGAATAAGTTATAGGCACGTTAGTTTCACAAGGAGAATTCTCCGGCAAAACGCTTCTTGGGGAGCATACAGTCAGAACACCGTCAGGAGATAGTTTAGACTCCATTCTATGTGGATTGCATCCTTTGGGCAACTTGAATTTTCTCACAAATTGCCGTATAACGTATCCTCTCTTGGTTTTCCTTTCCTGTTTTCCCTCTATAATGACGTATTCTGGGAGAGCCTTCACGCAAATTTCATCTTTATTAAATTGGTGTACGTCCACAGTTAACTCAAATCTCTCTTTGCCGATCTTTATTGTTGGTCTGATGTTCCTTGATTGTTGGACCCAGGAAAGCAATTTTGGTATCACACGAACTCCTAATATTGGACTTAAAATCATTGCTAGGTGCTCCCTGTTTGTCTTTTTTCCAGCATTATTATCTGGTAAAGAAATAAATGTTGTTAATGAATGATTTGTGAATAATTATTATCATTATTATAACTAAAAATATATATTTGTAACCATCAAATATTAAATAGAAAGAATATTAAATTGACAAATGGTGTCAAGACGTCATGTCAAAATGAAATTTCGATTACCGACTAGGTATTCTGTAAATTGCGTAGCAAGGGCTGCTTGCTTTAGTTATTCTTCTGAGGGCTGCTCAGACGAAATAAATTTCGTCGAAGGGCTGAATATAATCTACAAATGTAGGTATTTTAAAAAGAAATACTTACTTAGACTTAATGGATATTGAATATTGATATGAAAAAATTAAAAAACAAAAAATTTGAATGATAGAGGCCCAAAAGTAAACAAATTAAATCGATAAGTACGGGTTGTAGGTAGGTACCATGGTTGTATCAGAGGATCTTTTTTTAGAAGGTTTCTTTCAAAAAAGTCCTATTACGACTTCAATTTAGGACCAGTATATAAACATCCCGTAAAGTAAGGTTTGCCTGTATTTTTTAAGAATGGAAACATAAATAGGTCAGCTAGATTCTAAAATAAAACATACGATACTATTTTGTAACATCGCTGTCATCGTGTCGACCTTAATAGTTTATTGACCTTGTGGCGTCCGCCACTCGTATTTTGTATATTTGTATGTACATATATTTCTCGTGTAATTCATTCGTCATCCGTTTTCATTGTTACTGTACATCCACGCGGTACAATGGAAACGGACCATTGTAAATAACACCATCTCTTTACCATAGTAACGCTTCAACTGCGCATGTCCGGACAGTTCAGGCATGCGCAGTTGCCTAATGTCAGTTAGGTTTAAAAACTCATCTCTGGTTATATCTTTGTTACCTTTCTATCCAAAATTTCAATTATTTTAATGTTTATATGTAGAGCGTGTTAGTGTGAATACTTAGTCAAAATAATCTTCTTCTCCTCCTTCTGTACATAATTTGGTGAACAATTAGGTGTAAGAACTTTTGTGAATAAATTTTCCTCTGTACATTAAATATCGTTTTGTGAATTTGTTATTTCATCACAAACGGACAACGCCAATCCACTCAACCACCAAACTGGTGACCCTCTGTACCGGACACCGAAGAAGACGTAAGCTTTACTAATTACAACATTTAAAAATATAAAATGGATAAAGAAATCGTTATGCCAGAATCTGTTTCCACTACACCGCCATCCGAGATTTTCAAAGTCGGCATACGGATTCCTCCGTTTTGGCCTGAAGAACCCGAGATATGGTTCGCCCAAGTTGAAGGACAATTCGCAGCCTCCGGTATCACTGCGGACTCGACAAAATTCAACTATGTCATTGGTCAGCTAGACCATCAATACGCAAAAGAGGTGAAAGACATCATCACATCGCCGCCTGCGTCCGCAAAGTTTGAGAAACTGAAAACTGAACTCATTAAACGCCTCAGCGCTTCGCAGGAAAAGAAGGTGAAGCAACTTTTAATGCACGAAGAGCTTGGTGATAGGAAGCCTTCACAGTTTCTTCGTCACCTGCAGTCACTAGCTGGACCCAACATTCCTGATGAATTTTTGAAGACCATTTGGTTGAGTCGGCTACCCAGATCCACGCAAACCGTTTTAGCTGCTCAGCCCGATGCTTCGATCAGCATCCTATCCGACCTTGCTGATAGAGTGCAGGACATCTCTACACCTTCACCACAAGTGGCTTCTACTTCGGCAGTAACACATGGCTCGCAACTGGATACTATGACCAAAGAGATAGCAGAGCTGAGGAAACAACTTAAGGACCTCACGAGCAAGTTGGATGAAAGGTCTCGACCTCAATCGCGACGCAGCCGCAGTCGTTCTACAACTCGATCCCGCTCAAGCTGTCAAAAGTATCCAGTCTGCTGGTATCACAACAAGTTTGGAAGCAAAGCATCCAAGTGCATGAAGCCGTGCGATTTCAAGCCGGAAAACTCCAAGGGCAGTCAGTAATGGCGACGCAGGATTGCCCCACAATCACTTCAGGTCGCCTGTTCGTTACAGACCGGAATACGAAGACTCAATTCCTCATTGACACTGGCAGTGAACTTTGTGTCTTCCCTCACACCGCCTTACAACAGCGACGCCTTGAAACTAAATATCAGTTGTGTGCTGCAAATGGTTCTATTATCAAAACTTATGGTTTTGCTTATCTTGAGTTAGACCTAGGCTTACGTAGAGTTTTTTCTTGGAGATTTGTTGTTGCTGACGTCACGAAGCCAATCATAGGTGCGGACTTCTTGAAATTCTACGACATTTTAGTGGATATCAAGAATCAGCGCTTGATCGATGGTACCACAACCCTCATTTCAACGGGTTCATCAGCGAGTTCTTCAAACGCAATTTCTTCAGTGAAGGTCATGATTGGAGATTCGAGTTATCACGCTATAGTAAAGGAGTTTCCTGACATAACTCGTCCTTCTGGTTCACCACGCATAGTGAAACATAATACGCTGCATTACATAAGGACCACACCGGGACCTCCAGTATCATGCACGCCACGACGTCTCGCTCCAGACAAGCTCAAAATAGCCAAAACCGAGTTTGAGTCGATGCTGAAAGCCGGTACTGCAAGACCTTCAGAGAGCTCATGGGCATCCCCACTTCATTTAACGCCGAAGAAGGATAGCGGATGGCGACCATGCGGTGACTATCGTATGCTGAACGCTCGCACGATTCCGGATCGCTATCCGATACGGCACATCCATGACTTCGCGCACAGCCTAAGTGGGTGTACCATGTTCTCTACTGTGGACCTCGAAAAGGCATACAACCAAATCCCAGTTTTTAAAGAGGACATTGGGAAGACAGCCATAACAACACCGTTTGGTTTGTATGAATTCCCTTTTATGACCTTTGGACTACGAAATGCCGCGCAAACGTTTCAAAGATTTGTTGATGAAGTTACCCGAGGTCTGGATTTCTGCTATACCTACTTGGACGATTTCCTGGTGTTTAGCAGGGATCAGGACCAACATGAACAGCACCTTCGTCAACTTTTCAGCAGACTGAAGGACTATGGCATGATTATTAACACTGGGAAATGCGTTTTTGGTCAATCGGAGGTGACTTTCCTTGGCTATCGCATCACAGCCGATGGGACCAAACCTACCACCTCAAAAGTCGAAGCTATACAGAGTTTCCCTACACCAAAGACGGTAAAAGAGCTGAGGAGGTTTTTAGGAATGCTGAATTCCAATTCCAAAAACCATCAGCTGTTGTTGCTTCGAGAAATTATACAGAGAACCACGCCATCTAGTGTCGAGTAGCAATCTAGAATTTAGTACTTTATAATTTTATCTAATAAAACATAAATCGTATAAATAAAAATAAACCTAAATAAACTTTTTGAATTTAATCATATAATATATTACTTTACTTATTATATTACACTCGATATTACTCGCTTATATTAAGACTAGCTGTTTACCGCGGTTTCATCCGCAGTAAATTCAGAATTCCTGCGAGAATTCCGGGATGAAAAGTATCAGGGGTAAAGGAAAGTTGTACCTACCCCTGACAAAGTGTATGTAAACTTTGATGATGATTAATAGGTAGACTCACATTCGCATAATATTCGGATTATTTATTAAGACGGAGGTATAGAATGAAATGAATTAAAAACGTGCCGAAATCATAAACTTTACCAAAAACTGTAGACTTTGGGTCACAGATAATATAATACTATACTCTTGGGTGGTTCTTCGAGAGATTGAAACGAGTGGTCCGTTGGAGGATGGAGAAGGAGTAAGTAACATGGCACAGAGAACTTATTTCCCGCGTTGGGGCCTGTTGGGCAGAAAAGTTCTCGAGTCGAGTCGTCGAGGTCCGGGAATTGGTCTAACCACGTTCCGGACCAGTCATGAGTTGATGGTCCAGCGAGATAACAAAGAGCTGGTGAAAGCTGGATGAGGGCATCGTCGTCGTGGAGATCCTTGAAGGCGGCTATTGTTAACAGTGGACATCTATCTCCTAATAAGATAGTTATAATTTATTATTCACATTATCTTGATATAAAAAAAGCATAGGTACCTACATACAGCCGAACACAGAACCTCCTCCTTTTTAGAAGTCGGTTAAAATACGATCACACTTTCTCATCTTTCACTACAGCTATCTATATTCTTATACTATAATAAAAGAATAGAATCCGCGATTCTGTAGGTAGGTAGGTACATTGAATATTTTTACCAAAAATTGAGAGGGGGCGATAGGAGAAGAGTAATCAACCACAAAAAATGTTTTTAAAGTTCTTTACTGTTTGTCTGTCTGTCCACGATAATCTCCGAATCTACTCATGCTTTCTCAGGTAGATTAATTATTTGTTCCATTTAAATCGGATATCGAGAAAAAGTTGTTATACATCCCCATTCCCCACTAATACCTATTTAAATGCGAAAATAACTCTATCTGTCTGTCTGTCTTTCTGTCTGTCTGTTACGCTTTCACGCCTTAAGGGCTCAACCGATCATCATGAAATTTAGCATACACATTGTCAGGGTACTTTTTGTCCCGGAATTTACGCGGGAACTCTGAAATTAACGCGGGTGAGACCGATTCAATATAAAAGTGTTTCATGTGGGTGAAACCGCAGGGCAGAGCTAGTAAGAAATATTGCTCGTGTAATCATACATACATTTCATATCATTATGTATTATAAATGTTTATCATATTATTTTATGTATGCTTTTTTTATGGAGGTAGGTATATAATAATTTTTAAGGCGTTATAAATTATAATGTCTATATGTAGTATTTATTATATTTGTAAGTTTTATATTGTCTGTATTGCATGATATGTACGTTTTATAAATAAACTTAAAAAATAATGTATAGTTTTGTATACTTATACTGTTTACGTTTTTATAAGGTTTTATATGAATGTAAAACACCACCTTCCTTCCTATCTGGGTATCTGGAAGAGATCGCTGTTAGTGATAAGAGTGATAGTTGATATAATTTTTTTTTATAAACTTTTTATAAACTTAAACAAAAAAGATTAGGTAGGCAGGTACCTACCTAATCTTTTTTGTTAAGAGCCTCAGACGAAATAAAAAGTTAAGAGCAATAAAGCATTTATAATAGAAGCGAGTCAAAATAATATTAAGACTAAAAAACTATCGCACCCTACAAATCACAATTCCAATTTGGCAATTAGCAAATCTAAAAAATATTACACGTGCGAACTGCGAAAGCGTGGGCAGATCTAGTAAATACTAAAAATTATTATGTAGTATTATATAGTAAGGTAAGTTGTGACCTTGATCATGACCTCACATACCTACCTGTTTTGCTTTTTCGACTTTTTCGAGAACATACTGTCGCGCCACGTTATGCTTTGCTGGTGGTCAAATAACGTACACTGCAATTTCTATTAAATTATACTAGAAATGTAATTATTACATAGAAACTAGCGCCACTGCTGACTGCAAATAATAAGTTGGCAACACCGGCGCGATAGCAGCCTGTGTTACCAGAATATACACTTTAAAACTGCACATCAACCATAATAATAATGATATTGTGTCGCTGTTAACATTGAAATAAAAGTAGAAGTGTTAAAGTAAAAGTATTTTAAAAACATTATTTTTTGAATAATTTGCAGATTGGAACTCAAAACTTATTTATTAATATAATTTTTGAAATCAAATCTGATCACCGTTACTATTGGCAATCAATCGGGTGCTTTTAAACACCCAGTTTTTCGGGTGTTTATCGGTCCTTATGGGTGTTTACTGGGTGTTTATCGGGATTTAACATCCTTTAACATCCAAGCACTGGGTTAAAAACTCGATAGATTGCCCATATACATATTATATAGGTAAAAAAAATTATGGAATGGAACTTTGAAACAGTGAGATTTTATAGCAAAGTATTCCACAAAACTTGGGTTACGATTTTCAAGCTCATCCCGAGCATCTCTGCTTTGTACAAAATTCCCGAGTTAAGGGGATAATAATTAATTCTGGGCTCTGGCAACAGTCGTTGTTTACATCGTACACGATTACGTAGTATTTCGGGATGCTTCGGGTAACTTCGCGAAGGGGACTTTGACATTCGTGAATCGTGCGGGGTTCTCAACATTTGGACTGTTTTTTAATAATTTTCAATTGTAAAATATATTAGGTACCTACTCAAAAATCTATGAAATAAAAATACAGAAGTAACAATTATGATATTTCCCAAACCAATTAAACATATAAAAAAAAACATTGAAATCTTATTTTTATGATCTATCTGAGTTATGTCTTTGTTTTTGAGTGGATTGAGTGCTCATTCATTAAAACCGTTGTGTTAATGAATGGGAACTCTCGGGCTTCGTGCTGTTTATTTTTATAAGTATTTTTTAGTTTGTTATTTACGAAATATTTAAAATAAACAATGAAGGAACCAAATATCCTACCTATATATTCTGGTACCTGTTTGCCACAGGAGTTTCGTGAGGCTCTATGACTGACTTAACTATACTTAAACAGCGGCTATATTTTTGTAAGCTAATAAAATGATGGGATCATGGTGTGTGCCATGTCAAAGCACAGTCACATTTTTATCTCGTATTTCATCATCAGTTCTGTAACAATTTGCATGACTGATTACCCAGGAGCTAATGATGATGAAAAATGAATTTTTACGGCCGTATCGTGTGATAAAGAAGTTGGTTCTAAAAAAAAGAAATGTACACACGGCAGAAGTGAAATTTTCATTGCTTTAGATATTAATAATATAATAAACTTATACTACTTGCACGTTATATCCTACAGATGTCTCGTTTTTAGTTTCGCTTTTTCGTTTCATCGATTTTCAAATCACAACAAAGTTTTCACTGCAAAAATATGCAAAAAACGTCACCTTTGGGTGTTTTCCATTATCACCAAAAATAATTATCCTTACTAATATTATAAACGCGAAAGTTATGTATGTTGTTTCTTACTCTATTACATAAAAATTACTGAATGGATTGTAGTGAAACTTTACAATAATATAGCTTATACATCAGAATAACAAATAAGATACTTTTTTCCTGGAATTTCAGCGGGATCTCCGTGATTGACGCGGGTGAAACCGCGGGGAACAGCTAGTTAGAATATAAATATGATTTTTTATAGCGGTTTGCGAGGGCTTTAAAAGAAAATGTTTAACTCCCCTGATAAATAGTTTGCGTTTCGAGTAACTTCTACTCGATACTAGATGGCGATGTGTCTAACCATATAAAAGCGCGCGCACTCGCAATTCGAAGCAGTTAAATTCTAGACGAGATAGTGAGCATTTAAAGCGATAATTCAAGTGCAAAGTCAAATCGTCAGAAATGTCTCTTCTTCCGTACTTTTTCGATGATTGGGGCTACGATCGTCCCCGACGGCTTTGGGATCAGCATTTCGGATTGGCTATCACTCCTGATGATCTGTTGACTATCGCCGCTAGGCCGATGCAGACAAGAGAATATTACAGGCCTTGGCGCCATCTAGCCGCGGCAGCGCGAGACATCGGTTCCAGTATTAAAGCCGACAAAGATAAGTTCCAGATCAATTTGGACGTCCAACATTTCTCTCCTGAGGAAATCTCCGTCAAAACAGCGGACGGCTACATCGTAGTGGAAGGTAAACATGAGGAGAAGAAAGACGAGCACGGCTTCGTTTCCCGCCATTTCGTGAGGAAATACGCGTTGCCCGAGAACACACTGCCCGAATCGGTTGAATCCAAGTTATCGTCGGACGGTGTACTTACCATCACGGCGCCAAGGAAGGTTCCAGATGCGATCAAAGGCGAGAGGAAAGTCCCCATCGCCCAAACGGGACCCGTGCGTAAAGAAATCAAGGACCAAAGCGAGGGCACTAATGAGAAGAAAGAAACAGCTCCTGAGAAGAAATGAGAAAAGTTGTGGAAGTTTGATAACTACCTACCTACATACTACAAATAAAGAGTTTTTATTTCGTCTGAGCCTACATAATGCAGATTTCTGTGAAGCCATTTAGGTCATATTATCTACTATTTGATTTTCCTTTATTGTTAGATTGTTAGCTTTATATGGCAGTGCCATTTTTGTTGTAAGTACCTACTCTTATTAAGTGTTAAGTGATAAGACTGAACTTGAGCATTTCCAAAGGTTTGCTTCGATTGCTTTAAATTAGATAAAACTTAATATTACTAATAAAGTTTAATATTTATATTGAAAATAAAATTCGCCTTTTATTTTATCAAACCTATATTAATACATATAGTATGTACTTACCTATATCATGGATTTTATTATCAGTTTTGTTTTCTACCGTCGCGTCGTAGTTGTTATTATTAGTTTCCACTTTCATCGTAATTTAGAAATAATTACGGTGTCATTGTAAGTAGGTGATGTAGGTACGAATTATAGGATAGTCAAAATTGAGTTGCGAATCTTCTCGCGAATTTGCTCTAGTGTTTTTTGTCAGCTTACAGCTATGGGTATGGCAGCTATTGACGATGACGAAGAATTCGAAACGCGAAGCGAAAAAGAAGATGGGGTGTACAATGTATCTACATCCAACCTGGAGAAAGCGAGAAGTATCATGGACCGATATGGTTAATTTTGATCTTGAAATATTTGTGGAAGATCAGGGAAGGTTAAAAGTAAATTAGGCTACTTTGGGGTTCCGCCAGGAATCCCAAAACTCACGCGGGTGAAACCGCGGGGCAAAGCTAGGCTAGTACCACTAGTACCTATATATTAAAACAAGACGCTATGCACAATTTCTTTCTAGATATCAGCTTTGATGCCCGCCCATCGCTAGCAGTGATAGCACAGCGATAACAGCATTCTGGAAACTTCGATGTAAATTGTATGGTGTGGTTAGGGCTTATATGGGCATAAACTTAAACCCTTATTACACTTTACAATTTGTCAGACACCAATCTAAGATATCGGAAGGTGTAATCGAAGTTAGAACAATTGGTTCTAATTTAGGATCAGTGAGTGAAAGAGAGAGCGAGTGATCACACTACATTAAAATGTACCTTAAAGTAGACGATTTAGGGAACAATTTAGTGTAGTGTGATCACTCCCTCTCTCTCTCTCACTCACTGATCCTAAATTGTATCCGATTTAGATTCCCTAAATTGGAAGTAGTGTAATAAGCCTATTAGATGAGAAACAAACTGGGCTTAAAGTTTAAACTCAGTGTTTGGATATTAAAAAAAACAGGATAAACATCCATAAACACCCATGAACACACCCAGAAAACTGGGTGTTTAATCCAAGCACGTGTTTAATCCAAGCCCAGTCGAATGTCCATCTATAGAGATAGAGGACTGATTACCGAAAATATAGATGTAGGTAACAATGAAAAACGACAGTGCATGGTTTAGTTAGACGTATGTCGAAATTGCCTTTTAGACTTGCAGCATCGACGTGGAGTGTGGACCCTACTTATTCACTTGGTTTTTCATTGTGCATCGTGTATGAACTGGCGAGACGTACGACCAGATGGACCGTGAAGGCGATTTAGGTATAAACTCCTCATCCGGCATACATAATTAAACATTACGATTTCGTATGAATTTCTTTATTACCTACAAAATAACACAGATACGAACCACCGCAGGGCGGATGGTTAAAATCAAATAATTTTATCTATTTCTTTAGTTTCTCATATAATTTAACGTATGATGTCATTAGTACATAATATTAGTGTATAAAACAAGGTAAGTCTGTAGAAGCTCAGTTACGCGTTATTACTACGGTGCTGTATTCACAATATTTGAACTATTCAGTTTTAACGTCGGTTAGGAATTTGGTTTTATCGATGCTTCTAATTATTTCTTAACCTAGGCAAGTGTAATATGGATTCTGCGCAGAACAATCCACGAACTTATTGATAATCAAGTCGAGAAATGGCAACATGTCGCAAATCAAATGGTCTAGGGTTAGAGGGGACGGAGTTTAATGGAGCTATACTAAAGTTTGTTTTCTGGGGAAATGTTAGGTAAGTACTTTTATTCATAAGTTTCTACCTAACTATCTACTGTTATTTATTTTGTGTTATTATTATTAAATTGAGAGGTTTCATTCAACACTACGTTTGTAATTTGATCACAAAAACAAATGATGGATGCGTGGAACGGAGCGAAATAACAACGTTCATGCCGAGATGTAGTAAGCTGCTTTCACCACTCGTGAAATTGGGTCACTCGTGCGTTGAACGCGGTTCTAATTAATTATAATATACTTAGGAAATTAGTGCAAACGGATAGTCCTAAACCGACGTTAAAGCACAGCTATATTATCTATTGCTATCTATACATTTATTCTACTCCATGTTGTTTAGTAATTTCGACTAACACACAGTAGCTATATTTTATTTAACAGTAGAATTTAAATACAATTTTCTGTTCTTTTTTATATATAAAGCAACGGTTCAACAAAGCACATGTGAGATTTGCCGTTTACTTACGAATTTACTAAATATTTTTATCTTAAAAATAAAATTCAAATTAACATAATTTACAATAATTTATGCCAAGTCTAGGCAGCTCGGTACATTTAGTGAAGAATGTACGAACAATTAACATAATTATTACGTTTTGAACAAAAGATACAATACTTTATGATGCGAAATTTTTACAAAGTATCGTTAATGTGGTAGGCATACAGTTGGGGTAGGGGCCAATAAATAATTATTATTTAATTAATAATGAATTGCAACGCAGATTATTATCAAGATGTTACAAATTTCTCCACCTAAAAATCATCTAGCTTAAAATTAGGTTCAGTGCATAATAAGTTTCAGTTTGAATGAATAGGCTTTAGTACCAAAATCGAACTATAAGTACCTACATAATATTGTTTAAACGAGATATGTATATTGTGTAGATAATGACAGTAAAATAGGTATGCAAATTACGACCCCCTGACGTACAACAACGAAGTCATAGCATAAAAACAAATAGGTACCTATAAATAATGAAAAATTATTTACAAAACATAGATAATTATTTCGAATAATTTTTTTTCTAATTATTAGGTAGGTGTTTTATACAAGATTTCTTCTATGTAATTATATTTTCATTTACATGGAAGGCATTACAGCGTGTGCAACTTGCAAGATATGTATATAGTAGGTTTTTTTTTATATTATATCTAACATAAATAAAAATAATGTAGTAGGTAGTTTGAATCTTTTTTTTCGCACCCCTGTAAAACTACTAAGTATGCTTCTTTGATGTAAACAAAAAATGCAATTTTAAGATTAAAGCTCACACACATTGTAACGGCTGTATGATGGTTTTATATATTCCTTGGTTAGATTGAAGTTTTTTAAACTGAGTGCTGAGTCCGTTATGTTCGTTATGCGTGAATAGAGGCAAAAATACAAAAATCTCATCTAGAAAAAAATGAGTTGCTTTGTTTTTCCGTAGAGCAGCCGTATGACGCTGTCACGGAAAATGAATTTTTACTCCCATACAACATACAACTTCTTTCTAAAAAACTCATATCAAAGTCAAACGTTGGTCTTTCGTTTCCATTGTCCTTTTATGAAAGGTATCCTATGAAATACTTTAAAAGACGACTGTCATTTAAGTAGATCGATACACGCGCAAAAAGTGTCAGACAGTTTCTACACATTTTTTTAAATGGTAAAATATAAATTCCAATACATACTTTGAAAAAAAAAAAAAACGGGCGAGATGATCATCTCGCACAATAAAAGCGAATTTTCAAAGACCCTTCATACATTTTGTAGCGTTTTGGTTCTTCAAAAAATTTTAACAAGCACAAAAAGTTCTTCATTTCTCAAAATTTTTAAGTCTTATTTATCCCACCCAAACTAAATAGGTATACAGTATAGTATAGGTAAATAGGTAATAGTAAATAGATACTCATAGTTTTGGTGTGGTAAAGTCAAATTGGTTAAATAATAATTAATGTTGTTTGATTTAAATTCTTGTATAATATTTAAGAAGTTATAACGTTAATAATAAAAAAATATATAATCACACGGTTATTTTACTTCCCCATCTGGTTGCACAGTAGTTTAAATACATGGTTAAAGGTAAATTACATAATTTGATTGGTTTTTTATCAAATTGATAAAAAACCAATCAAATTATAATTATTAATTTTAACCAATAAAAAAACATACGTGTCGAATTGAGAACTTCCTCCTTTTTGGGAAGTCGGTTAAAAATGCGTTTTCTTAAAATTGTTTTTTTTTACCACTCCAAAACTATGAAACTTCTCACGGTGTATTTCCCTTCGACGGTACAATGTACTTATTGTTAGATTCAATTATTTAAAATATTAAGCTACATAGAAAACATGTGAGGTACAATAAAATATAGCTACAGTAAAAGTGTTCGCTTTGCAATTTATAATAAATATTTATAATATTAAGTATAATCTAATTCTAGAAACATGTATAAAATTGAGCTTTATTGATATGTATCGTTAGAATCGTTATTTATTACGACGATAAGTATTTGTGAGTGAAATAATAATTTTCTAATAAAATGAATAAATCAAGAATTACCATGTGTTGTTTTTTTGCAACTAAATTAGTTTAATTTGATTTTTTTCATGAGATTATATTAAACTAAAATCATGCACACTGATACCTATGCAAATTTAAAAAGTTCAGTTTGAAAAACTTATCACAAAACATACAAACTTGCTTAATTGTATTGGAGGTATACAATATTTAATAACGGAAAAATCGCGTTTGGTTTAATTTATTTTAATTTAAAATATACATAATTTTAAATAAGTATCGCAGAACGATAAGTTTGTCTAGAACGAGTAAGCATTTATATAAGTATTATTGCAATTTGTACATGTGTTTTTTTTGTAAGTATTTTAATTCTTACAATAATAATATTAATGATTTTTTTTTTCTTATGTATAAAAATTAATAAAAAACATACAACGAGTAAGAAAGAGCAAAATAATGTTCAATTTGTAGGTATCGAACGCAAATATACGTAACGTAAGAAATCGTTTAAAAAAAAACTTAAAAGAAATACGCGTCATAGCTTTACGGTTCGCGGCCAAACTTCATGTAAGTAAAGAGTTACACTATGACTTTTATAGTTAACCTTTATTTAATTGTAAATGTATAATATATATACATAATATTATATTTTATCATTCCATTACACGTTGTATGCTCAAATAATTATAAAACTTTTAAGATTAAATAAAAAATGAACCAAGTATTACTCAATTAGACATATCAGGTAGACATTTATCAATGTACTCAGGATAATGGAACAATAACCTTCCAAAATTATGTAACTATTGCTACGTTTTATTCGAATTTACCTTATTCTGGACTTTAGAATGCATTAATTAGTTCATGAGAATTTCGCCATTCTCAATAATTTAATTTGAAATAAGATTTTCATTAAAACATTCTTTGTCTACTAATCTAATATTTCTTCCTAATTTATTAACTAAGAATAATAATTACAGAAATTATGGGTAACTTTGAGTTTTAGTGCGATATTTTCAAGATGAGTATAAGGGAAAACTGCCTTCTCAAGGTTGCTCTCTTTATGTGAGTATTGTTAAAAGCAATTAATGGTCAAGCAATTAATGGCAAAGTTACCCAGGTCGACTATAATAAAACATTTAATGAAAACGTGGAAACATCAAAATAAACCTTATTTTAAATTAATTACACCATTTTGTACATCCATTAGCTAACATTTAAACAGTTTTTTTTTCAGTATAATTATTATCTATCAATAAATAAATAAATATAAACACGTCACTATTTTTTTTTAAATTTTAAAACTCTTTCAGAACACAAGAATCTATGTCTACTACAAATTAAAGCTTTCATCTTTACCATTTACCACTTTTAATATATGGGTAAGTATTACATAATATGGCTTATGTGAATTATTTCTTGACATACAATCATCTATTTTGTGACATCTACTAATGTTTTGGTAAATACTTCCACGGACAAAATCTCGCAACTATTAACAACATTTTTTTCTATTATTCAAACAAAAAACAGTGGTATTATTGTAAATCCAGTAAACCAACCGTAGGTAATTTTGTAAAGAAAATAAAATAAATACTGTTTATGAAATATATGCATTATTTAAAGCATTAAAGCATTTTAATGTAAGATTAATTGAAAATTCGAAAAAAAAATAAGAATCGGCAAAACTTATCATGAAGAGATTATAACAATACGTTAAAATTAGTTTCTTTAGTGTTAGTTCAAAAGCTTGCAAGTAATGCTTAGGTAGCACGTTTGTACGTTTTTTTGTACGTTTGTTTGTTTGTATGAAAAAAAAAAAAAAAAAAGAACTAATGAAACTGAAAAGTTGCAGTAGTACAATCAATTGAACTGTTAATTCAAATTCTGACTAATGAGAATAGACCGTTATAAATTTATAATGAATATTTTTAAATTGCATTTTTATTTTGCCCGTGCGCGTATTTACTAATCGTGCATCCACATCGACAGATAATATCATCTATTTACGGACACTTCGAACATCTAACGAAAAGGCTTTCAGTCACTACGACGGATTCTACCTCTATTCTTTAGCAGAAAGCAAAAACATAATGATAAGTATTGTATGTATTGTATTGTAACTCTTAATATTGATACAGATGAAGATATATTTTTTTGTTTCACGGACATAATATTAATGGATTTATCATATTCTTGTGTTTTGTTTAAGTTCAACTACAGACGTTATAAATTTAACTAGCTATTATATGATTAGAATTTTTGTCACTTTTTGGACTATGGTGTGACAAGTCTCATAATACTTTCTGTCCCCTTATTAATCCCAATTTTTTTGTTTCCCTCCACATCTGTATCAAACAAAAAGATGAACTTGCATCAGAATCCGAATAACAGTGTCAAAGGCGCAATACACTTATTTACAATATCCAGCCTTTAAGATCGACCTACAAGCACCAGTTCTAAGTCGAAAACATAAAGAAAAACTTTTTTAATCTAATGATATGTTTAGTTTAATCATCTCAGTCTTCATACTACTACTAGAGTCAGTCCTAGGCTAACGGATTTTACAATCCCATAAGAAGAGGACGCGATTTTTTCCAGAACAAAATCACAAAAAAGCTTATTCGAATCAATAGTACATCCGATATCGTAATACACGTGTCTAGAAAAATATTTAGGTATCAATACATCAGCAACAAGTATCATATTAAAATTAGTATTGTTATTATTATAAAATATTGTAATACTCACAGCTTTTATGATATATTTCATTTCCTTAACATTATTTACATCTACATAACTTACATCTATATATTTATCTGTGATATGTTCGTTTTGTGCGCAACCTAAAGCGTGTGCATCGTGCAATATACTATCGCCCATATAATTTACAACAACCACTATATTACTATCATTAGTATCAATAAATTCATAGTAACGCTTCAAAATAGATAGAAAAACTTTATTCATTTTCAAAATATAACTATTCTTTACTAAAGTAAGGTTTGAGGGATTATTCGATCTTGTGCTCATGGTGATGGGTAAGTTTAATGAACTGTTGACGGTATTCATGAGAAATGACACCGCTGTGTAGAAGGAGGTGTGTTCAATATAGTAGATGACAGTGAGAAGGAGGATAGTGATGTACAGCTTCAGGTCAGGCCTGTGGCTGCTGATAGCGGAACTGGGCGGCGCTGGGTAGACCACTTCCACTTCAGCGATCTTGAATATGGAGAGTAAGAGATGGGACGAAATATCCTCGTGTTGGGAGTTGATGCGATTCTTCACGATCTTTAAAACGTCTATGCATGCCTCCTGAAGAAAAACAATTATATGATAATATTTCAAGATACTTATGCTCTTGTTATACAAGAATTAATTTAGGAATGGGCTGTCTAATCTACAAAGCAAAACATTGTTTAGATCTTATGCATAGGAAATACAAAAACTTAATAGTTTCGAGTAGTCGATAAATTACGAGACGCTCCTTCAAAAATCAACATCTGTGATATTTGAAGATCAGATCAACGCTACAAATCAAATTTCTCATACTGCTCAAGATAGCAGAATTACAAATACATATAAAACTTCAAATATAAATCAGGGCCCTTATTCACTATGACCAACAAGATTCCTTGCCCATAACGCGCGTCCTAAAAACACAATCCCAAATGCTCCAGATGCCAAAATATTAGAAATTAATATTCTGAATGCCATAAGACACGTTGCAAATGTATTTTTTTGAAGTGAACCTTCTTTAAAGGCGAGGAAAATGGGATTTTCGTAGCGAGGTGTTTTATGGTCATATTGAATAAGGGCTCAGTTGATGAAGTAGTCGTACCTTCTCTCTATCGAGGAGCGTCTCTCCGGCTTCCCTGAGCAGTTCCTGTTGCCTTTGAGGGACGCTGGCTGATATAATGACGTTTTCATTGCTAATGTTAAACAATGTCAGAGTACAGTTTGTCTGGAAAATAAAATATGTTTTATTTTGTAATACTTTCATTCATATGGAACCTATGAGATGTATAAGTATACCTATATAGGATTAGGTATTATAAATACTAATATTATAGAGGTAAAGTTTGTTAGGTTGAAGGGAGTAATCTCTAGATCTACTGAACCGATTTTGAATATTCTTAGGAAGCTACAGTGATCCTGAGTGTCATAAAGTACTTTCTATCCCAGAATTTCCGCGGGAACTCCGAAATTACCACGGGTGAAACCGTGGAGAATAGCTATAGGTAATTTATAAACTAGTGTCTGGTTATAAACATGAAGAGTACCAGTTGCATTTGCAAAGTTAATAGTATATCATGTTACTTGTATCCCTAAAGTAACCTGGATTGTTTGAAGTGAGTAGAGGTAACTCTATGCGATATTTAAATCCAGGTGTGTCCGAAAAAAATTACTTTAAAAAGAATTAGTTGTTATCAAACCAAAAACTTTGACGACACATCACTGTACTTTCCTTTTTTCGTATTTTGTCTCTGTTTTTCTTTGATTGTGATCATAAGGATTCAAAAGAGTCTAGCGAGTAAGGACTTTTCATATTAAGTGTATTTAACACAAGTTCTTAGGTTAGCTGAAAGAAGTTCTCAAAACACTGACCCCTTCCTGGTGCACCGTGTGCAAATACTGCTGCAGCAGCCTCACCGCGTCCTCCGCCCCCAGCCCCGTGTGTGGTCTCAGCAGAGCCTCGTCCAGTGCGCTGAACCCTAACAGCAGATACACGCCTTCGGGAAGTCTATATTCCCCTGGAAACGAAAAATATTACTTATTTTTTTCTTTTAAATACAACCATAACATTTTTATGATATTTTTTTTTCTAAATTTTTCTTTTATGTTCCTTACCTACTAGGTATGTCCCGAGATTTTACTTGCGAGTTTACTTGATTTTGTAATTATCATCATTGCCGAAATCATCTTCTTTACTGTTCTTTCTTCAGAAAGTTCACTCTGCCCAAGAAAGGTGTATACAGCTAAGTATATTAAGGTATTATATTATCTGTGATTAAGGCATAAAAAGTACCTGGGTTCGGTCGCATGCATATAAAAGATCCGGAGTAGCAGAAGCAGCGGCCCCTATAGGCCTGGTAGGCCGGGGAGGCGTGGGAGTAGTGAGCCAAGCGGGACGAGCAAGGGGCTCTGGGCACGCAGGCCACCTTGCACGAGACCTGGAGGGACGCCTCGCAGACGCAGAGGTCGGTGCATTCAGCCAACTCCGCGGAGCGGTACAGCTGGAAATAGCATAATAATTGTTTTGTCTTGAACTTTTTCACTTTTTGATTTCTTGGTAGGTATATTTCGTGACTAGCTATGCCCTGCGGTTTCACCTGCGTGAAACATTTAATATATAACAACTTTTTTCCCGACATCCGATTTAATGAAACATTGCAACTTGTTCCATTTTGGAGTTCACCCAACATGTTAAACCTTATAAGAGGATTATTATGACGATTCACAAATTATACCTTTATATCGCTAGTTATCTTATTATCTACCAGTAGCTGTAAGCAGCATTTTTAGCATTGGGCCAGGAACCTCCGCCTTTCGTAAGAAAACTAGCGATTAGTGATCTTATTATCTACCAGTAGCTGTAAGCAGCATTTATAGCATTGGGCCAGGAACCTCCGCCTTTCGTAAGAATTTTATTATAGGTTCATCAAAAGCATTTTTTTTTCGGAAACAGTTAAGAAATGTGTGTGCGCTATGTGAGTGTGGGAGTATATGTGTGTGTATGTTTGTGTGTTCTCTTGAGTACAACTCACTCGCCGTGTCTCCCCTAATTTTATGTACTGCGCGTCGTCATCGCTATCTGGTTTCTTTACTATACAGTATTTAGTCGGTTCCAATGTGGTGGTCGGTTTTGTAGTCGTCGTAGATGTCGTGGTGGTAGACGTCGACCGGGTTGTGGTCGAAGTTGTCGTGGTCGACGTCGACGACTCCGTCACTTCGACGACGATGGGCTTCGACAGTTGTGCGCCCTCGTTCGGTCCAATAGTCTGTTCCGACATTGTAGTTATCGGGCTTAATTGTTCGTGGGAGTCCTGGAAATTAATTTAATTATGTTTTACTATGTATAAAACGGAAGATAAATTATGTACGAGCTAGTTCGACACTATTTTCGCTCTATATTTAGATACGTAATTCAGATAAAGACGTGCTTGTACGCAACTAGTCCATTCATATTTGTAAATAAAGTTCGTGTACTAAGGTGACAGTAACATAGTAAAATACAGTCACAAAACAATATAAAATACACTAGGTCACAAATCTTATCGTTAATCTATACAATAATGAGCCGTTGAGATACAGGACTGCGGACTGCATAGTGCGAAGACCATTTTAAGGCTAATTAGCGTTGTGTAATTTGGTACCTATGGTTCAACTTAAGATTAATTTTTAATTCAGCAAAAGACTATAATTATGTTCCTTTTGCTTTGATTGTTTAAATAAATAAACATCCTAGTAGTCTATGGAAATTGCTAGTATTTTTAGTCTGATTTTGATTTATCAAAGTTACGTTGACTGATTGAAGCCTAAACATATGAGAATATCTGGGCGACCAAACTTCGCTCGTAGCGCCATCTGTTGTTAAGTAGATAAGCAGTACCAAACACTCATTTTTCATTCACGTTTTCTAAAAATGAAACCTAGTTAGATCGATTAATCACCCCCGAAACACCCTGCATGCTAAATTTCATGAAAATCGTTAGAGCCGTTTCCAAGATTCACATTATATATACTAGTTGTCCCACGCGGTTTCACCCGCGATAATTTCCAATTTATATTTATTTTTCATATTTATTAATTTTAATTATTATTTGCATGCAAACTTTGCCCCCCCTTTTCACCCCCTTAGGGGTTGAATTTTAAAAAAATCCTATTCGGATGCTCTCTACGATCAGCGGTTTAGGCTGTGCGTTGATCCATCAGTCAGTCATTAGGGATCAGGACAAAGCATTTTATATAGTATACAAGAATTGCTCGTTTAAAGAGAATAGATTAAAAAATGGTAAAGTATACCGGCGGTGCACCGATCTGGGTTTTCCCGTGTTGTGTGGTATGCCTGTGGTGGTGGTGGGTGGTGGTCAGATGTACGACCGGTGTCTCCGGCGCGAC
Organism: Zygaena filipendulae; assembly: GCA_907165275.2. Taxonomy (NCBI): domain Eukaryota; kingdom Metazoa; phylum Arthropoda; class Insecta; order Lepidoptera; family Zygaenidae; genus Zygaena; species Zygaena filipendulae. Next base: position 4,650,343 of record OU015674.1, read on the forward strand.
GGTCGCGTGCTTGATGGCGTCGTCGAAGGGCGACGTGGTGATCAGGGACCCATACGTCTTCACGTGGTAGTCGCTTTGGGATTCCACTGGAAAATATCATAAAAAAAAATCAGTCTCAAATACTATAGGTACCTATCTACCAGAATTTTTCTGCTCGATAACGGTGCGTACAGACTACATTACAAAACATGTTATATAACATTGTCACGTTAGTTTTTTTTTGTTTTCTTTTGTTATTTAAAAGTACAACAGTCGCTGCCGCAGCTAGTGAAACGTGAAACTCTCAGCGATGACATTGTGGATAGCATAGCACTGGAGAACGATAAACGACAATGGTTATATAACATTGTTATATTGCATTGTTATTAGAATGTGTACAGTCTTGTTTTATGTTGCAATGTTGAATAACAATGCTACATTGTGCGACGGGTTATACATATAACACAAGTTATCTAACATGTTACATAGTCTGTACGCACCGTAACAGAATAAAACTATTCCAACTCTTTCAAAGGATGCCGTAAGAGGTAGCAGACTGATTTATGATCTCAAGAGAATCCCGGAATTCGCGCTGTTGAGACTGTCCTTCATAGGATGCAATCTACCGAATAAGAATAGAGGCATGGTGGCCGGGGTATGAAAATCAAAATTCTCCCTGAAATCTCGTTCAAGTCTCATTCCAAAATAAATTCCCAAGGTCGTGCCCTCCTTGTTTGATAAAACGCATAAAAAGGGAAAATACGTGTCCAATATTTTTTATTAATCTACGCGACGGACTAAAAACTATAACTGGCCTGTAGTAACCCTGTTGTACCCCTGACAACGTGCAGCGCTATGTTATATAGCCTATAGCCTGCCCAGGAGTATAGACTACTATCGTACCAAGTTTGGTTAAAATCTCTTCAGTAGTTTTTGACCCATGCGTGCACATACAGACAGACAGACAGACAGAGACAAAAAATTTACTGATTGCAATTTTTAGCATCAGTATCGATCACCTATTAATTTTGAATAGAATAGAATAGAATAGAATCATTTATTTCACATTATCAATTTCATAGTTATATTACTTATAAAAATGTCAGAGGATAATATGATCGTCGATAATAAAATAATAATAATAAAAGTATCATAATAAGAATGTCAATAATTATAAAAATAATAAAAATGTCATTTAAATCAAAAAATGAACATGTCAAAAATGTAAAAATAAAGATTATAAATCGATCAATCGATTGTGTGCAAATATTCATTTAAACAATAAAATTCGCTATACAACAAAAGATTCTTCAGCTGGCGGTAGAAAGTTTCGTCAGATGTATTTTTTAAACTAGCGGGTAGTTTCTCATAAAGAATTGGGCCAATCACACGCGCAATATATATTCAATGTGCAAAATTGACCTCTCTACAGTTTTATTATAAGTATAGATATAGATATATCTAACACATTAGTAATGCGATTCATGTTTGATCGATTTTCGGGCTTCTGTGACTACAATCTTTGGGGTGGGATTAGCGCCTGCAAGTAGAACAAACGTACCGACGCAAGGGTTCAGCCACAGCAGACGCTGCCAGCCGAGGCACTCGAAGAGCGGGCCGTAGTCGGTGATGCGGCATGCGCACGCGGCGCGGAGCTGCGTGCCGAGAACTGCCACCACCGCCGCGCGGCAGGCGGCCGGGGAGCCGGCGCAGCCCTGCGTGTCAGCGTCTACGGCACACCATTGCTCGAAGTTCTCCAAGCGGATTCTGTAAGAGGAAATCACATCATCACATCAACCGATTGACGGCCACTGCTGGACACAGCTATGGTATTTTACGAAGGTATCTAGGTACTCGTAAAATATTTTATCTGTACTTTTCGAAAGTTTATTTGGACATAGATAAGCAATAGTGTGTTAACCCACACTGGAGAAATTTTGAGTAAATCGTGTTTTAAAAGTATAGCGCCATTTTGTGTCAACATTTTTTATGTTAAATTTTTAGTTACATATTTAAGCAATGTAATAAGGTAATCACATAATTAAAAAATGTTCCCTAACTCTCAATAAATCGTTCTGAATCAATAACTTAAGTTTGTGGGTTAACATGTTATTGCTTATCTGCGTCCATTTGTAACTCCATTTCGTAGAATTTTGAGATACCATGTTAACGTGAGTTTTGAGGTAAGTACCAGTAGGTATGCTAACATGAAATAGCAAAAAGTGTGAGTAACAAACATAAAATTTGATCTTAATCGTTAAAGCGTTTTTAAAACACATAAGATTTTTTTTAAAGTAGCTTTTTGTGGTTCTTAATTTGGGGAATTTTTAACGTCTCCGATTGTGTATCTTGGGTACCTGTTTAGTATCTCAATGGTTTATCAATGATTCAAACATGTACGAGCGTGTATTTACGGAACTTGCAACGAGCACCAAACATAAACTTTGTCTTACTACCCTCGTTTTCGGTGCGAAGTATTGTAAAATATTCACGCGTTTCGACATTCGAAAGGGTAAATATGTAAAATGTGAACGTGCACACACATAAGCTCGGCGTTATGATTTTAACATAAATTCTGCTCCGCGCAGTCTACAAGTAAAATAAATAAACTCAACATTTAAATACCTATACCGTCTAAAATTATAAATTAATTTCACATATCATATTTTAAATGTTAAAACATCATAAACTTTTCTCTCATGGGCTATACTGACTAAATTTTAATTTTCAGTCCGTCAATTGGACACATATTTATCCTTTTTTTACCAAAAAATAACGGCGATAGGTACATTGAGGTGAAATTCCGTTTGACGTCACGCCTAGGTACACTTTATACTTAGTAATAACGTGTCGTCACGAGCTCCTACTTGTAAAATTTAATGTGTTTTATCAAGTATTTTCTTAATAATATGTATACACGTATACAAAAAATACGTGTCTATTATTTTTTTACTATTTAACTAACTGACGTGATGGACTAAATATAATTTAGATTTTTATCCCCTGTCATCATGCCCATTGTGTAGGTTTGAAGCACAGAGAAAATAAAATTAGGTAACTAGAAAGGACATGTAGGGGAGGCAGGCGTACCACGATTGCGAAGCTAAGGAAGTTAGAGCAAATGTTTTTCAAATCTTCTTTCGTTCTCCTTCTTTTGCTGGCGTCCCGAATATTTTTCACAATATTCCCAAAACTTTGAATTTTGAAAACAATGTCCAAGTAAATACGTATCTCTAACTGCAGTTTTATATCTTATCTTATCTTATCTTAATATATATAAATCACATGTCACATTGTTTGTCCGCGATGGACTCCGAAACTACTGAACGGATTTTGATAAAATTTTGTAACCATTTATAATATGGTCCAACTTAAAAGATAGGATAGTTTTTATCCCGGAATTCCCGCGGGAACTGAAGGACATAGAGTCCTTTTTTCCCGCAACCTCCGCGGGAACTCCGAAATTACCGCGGATGATATCGCGGGGGACAGCTAGTCTTAATATATATAAATCACGTGTCACGTTGTTTGTCCGCGATGGACTCCGAAACTACGGAACGGATTTTAATAAAATTTTGTAACCATTTATAATCTGGTCCAAATTAAAAGATAGGATAGTTTTTATCCTCGAATCCCCGCGGGAACTCCGGAATTACCGCGGATGAAATCGCGGGGGACAGATAGTTATTATATAAAAATAAATTGCTGTTCGTTGGTCTCGGCTCTCGGTCGAGAATAGCTGAACCGATTTGGCTAAATAATTAAGGCGGAAGGTTTGTGGAGCAAAATTAGTTTTGTGCTCTAGGATTCTGTGTTTGTCGAATTTGTGGTTAACTGATTGGAAATAACTGACTACACACAAGCTGCACACAGTCGGCTTTGTGCTATCCGACTGAAGCAATTATTTGGTGCCTTTGAGGCATATTATCAGTGAGTATATAATTTACCTACTACTGTATAGCTGTGCCTATAGTACAAACAGCTGTTCTCCATAATATATCCATCAGCGTGAATAAGTACAAAAAATCCCTCGGAATTTCCCTCCCTCATTAATCGGAGATAAAATCGGATTTTACGATGTAATTTAGTATAGTAATATTTAAATCGATTCTGTACTTCTAACTATATTCTATTAATACTTCTATTAATAATAAGATTCTAATAATATAATTTAAAACGACATCTTTATTAGAATTTTTTATAATTTATCGATTTATACTTTGTTTTATGCCATAAACCACTAATTAGGTAGGTAGTAGGTACCAGAAGATTTTTTTTAATGAAAATTCACGACAATAATAAAACTATAACATCTGTTACATAACTATGTTTCACTTAGATTATTAAGGGCCAATTTTGAATAAAGTTATTTGACTTTGACTTTATACAGCTTAATGCTATTAGAAAAAAGACTGCTACTAATCAGTATGTTATGGTCAACGCGATAAATTTGGGGACACTGGCTGACTCCATAAATAAGACGCAAATCACCCAGACATGCTAGGCGAGGTTAAGTTAATACTGGATCGACTTTATTACAAAGTCGACGTAGCTTGCAAAGCAGAGCTCTTATTTCTGCGTACACCCCACAGACATCCGTAGTAAGCCCGTTGCTTGTGGTCAGCAGTACAAATATAGCCAAACCCAGCATATTTTGATCCTGCACTTAATAGATACTAATTATAATATCATTGGTCCTGCATCTAATTTACGGAGTTGACCAGTATTATAGGAAAGTTATTATGAAAATTAATGATTTTCACCTGCATCGTTGGTGATTGTTAATAATTCCCAGCGATTATTAATAATAATCCTTGGCTTAACCGCATTGACCGTAACATATATATTATGATTATTAAAAAAAAACACTATATCGTTTCAATACTAGTCGCGGACGGTCGTGTCATGATTGTTTAGAAATTGTTAATTTAAATTGATTTCGTAAATTTACTATTGGTGTTTAAAGTGATTTTCGTTTCCTGCTTTCTCTTGAAGTGTTTTTATGGGTGGACTCCGCCTCTTGGGCGTGTCCGGTAAAGGATAGCATTAGTGACTCAGTTGCGTGATTATAATCCTTAGAAAAAGAACATTCTTAAATTTTTGCGCTGAGGTATCGAACCGGCGTCTCTGCGTTGCGGAGCGGTGGCCTGCGCCGCTGAGCCACTGAGTTGGTATTGCCCAGCGGCGAAATATTGCTACAAGATCAACGAATACCTACTACTGACGTATATACTACCTAACAAGATATAATAAGATTGTTAATATTATGTAATGAACGATCGCAGTCGCAACGATACCGAACATAATTATTGTGCGTAAAGTGAACGTGTTAGTGCCGCATATTACACGGCGCTTACGACCTTTTTTTTCGGTGTCTTCCATTGGTGCATGGTGCATACGCAGAAAATATTGTGCACAGCAGTACTACCGCGCCTATGCAATTATTAGCCGTTGGGATATCCTTGCTTGACAACAACACTTGACGCGTGACTTTGACTGTGGATTTATTTTGAGATTATTTTATTTTGTTTTTTTTCTCTTTCTGAACATCCCAATTATGGACAGAGAGGAGCCGTCGGATTGGGGATGTTGTTCTTCGGGGTCCGAGGATGAAAATTACATAACATGCTCCAAGTGCTGCAAGGCATATCACCTGGCTTGCCTTTCCGATAATCTGGATTGTGCCAGTGATACCTGGATTTGTCCACTCTGTAAGTGTTTGACACCAAAAAGCAGGAACTATGACAATACTCCTGTACGTCTTGGTTCTAATGTTACTGTTAGGCCAACGAAAAGACAAGCTGTATCCTCTCCGTCGCCTTCCAGTAAAGATGTGGCTCCAATAACACGCAATGAAGTTCGTGAAATTATGGATGAATTAATGAATAAACATATGTCTGAACTGACCATGCATATTAGAGCCGACATGCGTTCTCTTTTTGATACCGAACTCAAGTTAGTTAAAGACGAAATTAAGGACGTTAAAAATTCAATGGATTTCATGAACGAGCAATTTGAGAATGTCATAAGGGAGCATAAAGCAACAGAGGTAGTCATTAAGAGCCTACAGGAGCAAAATAATTTGGCACAATCCACTATTATTAGCCTCCAGACTCGCCTTAACCAATTAGAACAAAACGCTCGCTATAATAACATAGAGATACAAAGCCTTCCGGAAAGAAAAACTGAAAATCTTATCTCCATTATGAAAGAGCTGAGTAAAGTGGTTAAGGGTGATATTAAGGAAGAGAACATCGTACGTATTACCAGAGTTGCTAAGCTGAATCCGGACAGTTCGCGCCCTCGTTCTATTGTAGTGGAATTCAACAACTCCAGGGCTAAGGATGGCTTTTTGGCTGCTATAATTAAGTTTAACAAGCTGCACTCTAAAGATGATAAACTGAATAGCTCTCATCTGGGTTACCCTGGCCCAAAAACACCGATTTTCGTAACTGAACATCTATCGTTAGCCAACAAATCACTACATGCTGCTGCGAGGCAGACTGCCAAAGAGAAGGGCTATAAGTTCGTGTGGATCAGAGGCGGACGTATTTTCATGAGAAAAAATGAAGACTCAACTTATGTCCTCGTTAGGGACTTAAGTACCTTGGCTAATCTAAAATAAATTACTCAAATATTATTGTTTTTAAGCTTGTATTCGGAATATTTGTTTGTTAAAAGAGCTATCTCTTAATATATATTATCAAAATGTGAGGGGTTTGAGAACCAAAACAATTGACTTTTATCGTAACCTGGCCACAAGTGATTACGAAATAATTGTTCTAACCGAAACATGGCTAAATAAAAATGTTATAAGTTCGGAATTGTTTGACAGTCGGTACACCGTTTTCAGGAGAGACAGAGAAACAACAGGTTACCACAGTTACAAAGATGGGGGTGGGGTGCTAATTGCTGTTTTAAAATCTTTAAATTGTAAGCGGATGGGTAGCTGGGACAGTAAGTGTGAGGATTTGTGGATATTGATTGATGTTCCTGTCCGTAGGAATTTAGTAGAAAAGATCGCTATTTGCGTCGTTTACCTTCCTCCGCCTGTACGAGGTGTCATGTTGGAGCATTTTATTGATAGCTGTAATTCTGTTTTTGAAAATCTTAATGATTGTTATACATGTATCCTTGGTGACTTCAATCAAAGTAATATAAATTGGGGTTTGGTGGACGTTGATTTTGGCAACTTTCAGTCCACTCATCTCAATAACTTGCTATTGGACTTTATTCGTGTTAATGATCTTAAACAACACAACCATGTAGTAAACAGTCGCCAGAAGGTTCTTGATCTGGTGCTTGCCAATACACCGTGTTGTAGTGTAGAAGTGTCAACGGATCCTCTTTGTCCTATCGATCCCTTGCATCCACCGTTGGATATTGATGTTAGCACGAATAGCTTTACTAGACTTGCCTCAAATCGTGACGTCGAAAAACTAAATTTCTATAGAGCTGATTATGAAAAAATTACAACGCAGTTATCAGAAGTAGAATGGGCCGCCTTATTTTTGAGTTCGGATGATGTAAACAGCATGATCAATAAATTTTATAAAATAATTAAAGAAATAATTCAAAATTGTGTACCTTTAACCAAAATAAACAAAAAAAAATATCCGCCATGGTTTAATCGGTCGCTTATTGAAATTCTCAGGGAGAAGTATAAATTGAGACAGAGGTTCAAAAAGTATCATAATCCATTAGATGAACTGTCACTTCGTTTAATTAGCAAAAGATGTGATAAGTTATCTGCTAAATGCTATAAATCCTACGTTGAAGAAATTGAGAATAGAATTTCCCGAAATCCTAAATATTTTTGGTCTTTTTTGAAGCAAAAACGGGGACACGTCAGCTCTTATCCTAGTTCGGTCACTGATGGAATACGGACGTCATTCGATGGACCTGGTATCTGTGGTTTGTTTGCTGATACTTTCTCTCGTGCTTATAGCAACATCACTAGTTTGCAGAATGTCAATGTCCTTGATTCTCAAATGTTTAAATCTATAATTGATCATGGTGGGTTTTTTACGAATTTTCAAATTGAAAAAGAACTGATACTGAAGAAACTTGAGAATCTGGATATCAATAAGGGTGCGGGTCCCGATGGACTTCCCCCATTATTCTTAAAAAGCTGTGCTCAATTCCTGGTCGATCCTCTTTATTGTATATTTAATGAATCCTTGCAATCGGGTATTTTTCCTGATGAATGGAAAGTGGCTAAGGTAGTACCAGTGTACAAGTCTGGCGATGTCAACTGCGTCAAAAACTACAGGCCGATATCAATTCTCTCAGTTCTGGCGAAGATATTTGAGTCGATCGTATGTCCTCTTGTTCAGGTTCACTTTAAACAGTTTTTATTTCCCGGTCAGCATGGTTTTGTAAAGGCAAGATCAACGTGTACTAACTTGACTACATTTGTTGAAATGCTTACTGAGGCTATTGATAGTCATCAACAAGTGGATGTTGTATACACGGACTTCAGCAAAGCTTTTGATCGAGTTCCTCACGATTTGTTGGTCACAAAATTGTCAGCTTATGGTTTCACGGGTAATTTTCTTGGATGGATTGAATCATATCTAGCTAGGCGTTCTTTTTATGTTGTTGCAAATGGATTTAATTCTAATACGTTTAGTATTGCATCCGGGGTACCACAAGGCTCTCATTTGGGCCCTATATTATTCAATATATTTGTTAATGACATATTTGAGTGTTTCAGATTCGCAACGCCCTACCTTTTTGCTGATGATTTAAAGATATCCAGAATTATTGCCTCTGACTTGGATGTATCTTTGCTCCAGGAAGATTTGGTTAGACTTTGGGATTGGTGTAGATTAAATGGGATGGACTTGAACATTAGTAAATGTTTTCATGCTAAGTTCTCTCGAAGGCATAATGCTGTTATTAATTCCAGTTACTTTTTTGGTGGTTATTTAATTCAAGAAGTTGACAGTATTAGGGATTTGGGGGTGATCTTGGACAAGAAACTGACTTTTTTGCCTCATTTGGACAATGTTGTTGGAAAGGCTTCAAAAATGCTGGGGTTTATTATCAGAAATAGTAAAAATTTTCGAAATTTTCATACAAAAATAGTCCTCTATAATACTATGGTTCGTAGCATTCTTGAGTACTGTAGCGTGGTTTGGCGGCCTCATTATGCTACCCACGTATTAAGGATGGAGAGAATCCAGAAAAGATTCCTTTGGCATTTGTCAAACTCTATTGGAATGTCTCAGAGATCTTCCTACAAGGATAAATTAAAGAAATTCAAAATTACTTCGTTAGAGTCGCGTAGAAACATATTAGATCTCTCTTTCTTGTTTAAAGTATTACAAGGCCAGGTTGACTGTCCAAGTTTGTTGAGTGGTTTTCAATTTAGGGTTCCTCGTGGACTTCCTCGGTATCCTATTAAACCCCTGGTTCCCCCTTTCCGTACTACTGTGTTGGGTCAAAACTCTCCGATTGCAAGGCTGTCCAGATTATATAATGATTGCAGCTGTGACGAGGTTGATATTTTCTCTATGTCTTTTTTTAAATATCGCAAGTTTCTTTATCAAAAATTTAATAGTTAACGTCTCTTCAAGACTGGGTTCTAGTTTGTCCTGATTATGCAAATTTCAAATTAAGTATTAAAATTTTTAGTCCTAATATTAAGTCCAAAATTAATCCTTAAAATTAAGACTATACCTACTATAAGCATGCTGTGTTTACCTGTAATAGATTGTACAATTAGCCTTAAGTTATTGTCTTAAAGTTTAATATTTTTTGTTATTGTATGATCGTTGGTAATCCAAATAAAGAAAATAAAATAAATAAAACACAACGAGTAGGTATTCATTATTATTGAAATTTTGTTTTGTTCTTTTTTCGAGGACGTTTTTGCATCGTGGATCTGTGGTTAGTACAGTAGTTGACATTGATTATGTCCACGGTGTCTAAGGTCCATAGATAATATTTATTTCAAAAATCATACCGATGAATATTAGAAATGTTGAATTATTGACATCTATCATGGCGTCCCGTTGCCGTTGCCGGAACAGAATGGAGCGAGGCTATTTAGAGTTTGCGAGAGCACTCGTTACCTATTCGAACTGATTGCAGACTCGATTCAATTTTAGTTCGTCCGGTCGATTTTGCCGACAGTTTATTCGTCTATGGTGCGAGCGTTTTGTGCTCGAAATACTAGATTTTCCGATACACCGGGCCGGTATTATGTCGCAAATTGTGATCGCGTTTTGAACAATGATAGGTACGTCCTATAACACATATAATATCATTGGTTTCGAATACATTTCGTTAATTATCTACCTTTATTTCCTCCCATTCCATCCCACTAATTGTCATATTTTGACGAAGTGCTGTGTGTTTAGATTTATGATATAGGTACCTATGTATGTATGAGTATTCAATTTTATTTCCTTTGGCTACATTGATATTTTTATTTAAAAATTCATATAACCTCTCTCTTTAATAACTTAGTTCATAGTTCAATATAACCACGAACTATAATTTCTCTAACATACGTATAATAATAATGGTATTAACAGGAAATGTCTGTTTGTACAAACTATAATGTGTACAATATTTATCTTTTAAAACATGTAACGCCAAGCCAAAAATAAGTCTATGATAAAGTTTCACTGACAACAAACCGTGTAGATTTAAACGGTCAGTTATTAAACGGTAATTTTTAAACGGTTGAATAAATTCTAACTAATATTATAAATGCGGAAGTGAGTTTTGCTACACTTTCACGGCTTAACGGCTCAACCGATTACCACGAAATTTTGCATACACGTTGTCGGAGGTTAAAGAAAAGGACATAGGGGTACTTTCTATCCCGGAATTGCCGCGATAACTCCAAAATTACCGCGGAGAATAGCTAGTTATATATAAATGTGCATGTGAGTTAGTTTATTTCTTAGTTACGCTTTGACGCCTTAACTACTCAACCGTTCGACATGAAATACATACGCGTTGTCTGGGGTACGGCAAGGACATAGGATACTTTTTATATCGGAATTCTCGCGGCATCTTCGAAATTAACGCGGGTGAAACCACGGGGAACTGCTAGATAAAAAAAAGAAACATATAAGTAAGCAAGTTTCTCATTATTTGTACACTAGTTGTGCCCCGCGGTTTTACTTACGTTAATTTCAGAGTTCCCGCGGGAATTCCGGGATAAAAAGTATCCTATGTGTTAATCTGATGTATAAGCTATATTATTGTAAAGTTTTATTTAAATCCATTTAGTAGTTTTTGCGTGAAAGAGTAACAAACATCCATCCATCCATCCATCCATCCATACATACTTACAAACTTTCGCGTTTATAATATTAGTAGGATATAGTCAGCGGCAACACTTTTGTCAATTTTGCATTTTATTACTTTTGCGATAAGATATAACTCAAAAGTCGAAGAACGAACCTGCAGTCAGGGTCTTCCCGACAGGCGTGGGCAACGGCGTTGCAGGTGGGCGGCAGGGAGCCGACCGCGGGCCGCTGCGCGCACGCGGGGTGCAAGCGCTCCTGGGCGTTCATGCACGAGTCCTCTCTGTTATCGGTTTTCCTATGCAATCACAACGTTGATTTTACAATGAAATGCTGTGGAAAATTTTAGGTTAAAAATATTTTTGCAGTCAGTGATAATATCTTCCCTATTTATACAACGTGATAATGAACTAACTGAAAACTAGAAAGTAGTTTGCTCAGAATCAACTAGCGAATCGATCGCACTATGTTTTAATATAGGTTATATTTTTTCATTTTTACTAGCCCATGTCTAAATTATTTACAATACAATATTTGGCGCGTACGCCGCCTGCAGCAAAATAATTCGAACCGGTAGGCGCAGGCGTAGCGCTTGGAATTTCGTAGATAGGTCACCTCCGAACTAATGTTGAATAACTTTTAAAGTATTAATTTTTTCGACATAAAATATATTTTAGTCATATTATTGTTTATTTTTTTAAATGGAGTGTATCAGGTTTTCAGTTAATTCATTAACACGTTGTATACAAGCTTAAGTGTAGGACAACCCTTTTATCATTATCACTACATCACTAAGTATATATATAATATAAGAAAGTCTTCCGCTGCGTCTGTCGGTCTGTCTGTCCATCTATTGGTGAAAATCCCTTGATTTTCATGCGGATTTCATGGCAGCATAAACCACCAAGTACAGCTGGTGAGTAAATATTTCACTTTGTTGGTAGGTACGTACCTACTACGTAGGTAATTCATATTATACCGACGCGATGCTATAAGGGTTCAAAGATAACTTCAATTAAGAATTAACGAATCCCTAGTATGTTTGTAGGTACTTTGTATGTTTCTAGCAATTTATTTATAAAATACAAGATAGATTTTCATGATTTTTTACTGCATATGTTATACCCATAGGGTTAATTGGTAAGGAGCTAGCTATACGCTAGGGTCTCCTAGGAGAGCTGTGCTGTTATCTAGCGGCCGTACGTACGATGACGTCACTAAAACATTGTTTATGCAGCAGGTTTCCTAGAGAACGTCGAGTGTCACCGTAACGTCAGTTGCATGACGGCCATCATAGCGGTGTTGACTCAGAAGAATAACTAAGGTGTTGACGAGCAAATATTTGATTTTATCAAAAATCATGAAACGTTATACAATATTAAAGCAAAACAGTATAGGCAAGTGAGTGAGTACTGAGTAACTACGATTGAATACGGGCGCACCATTTTCTAGGAATCCATAGCTGGTCACCGTTAAAAGACGGCCGTAAAGACGGTCGCCGCACAACAAAATATACCGCTCTATCTGCGTAGTTTAAAAGATCTAAGTGTACAAAGGTACAGACGGCGGTGAACGACTTTGTTTTATACTATGTAGAAATATACTAATACTTATATACCGTGTGCTGAGCTAAAACCAAGCCCTAAAATTTAGTCTAGCAGAGTTTATGGACTAACGAGATGGATGGATTTACTATTTTACTATTTCCGAATAGCATAGCTGTTCAAATTTTCGCTATTGACGTGATACATGATAAATACTAAAAACTCTTATAAGAATATAACCCTTGTCATACCGGCTTTTGTTATTACACTATACAAGTTGTTATTACACTAAAGGGGTTAAGCTTACTTGCACAGACAGAACGCGATCTCCGTGTTCCAGTGGACACCGGGTTTCCTGTAGAAGCCCCTGAGGGCTGCCATGCACCCCTCCCTGTCGCACTCGTTGGCGTGGCACCGCTGGAGCACAGGAGTTAGGGCGGCGACGCACTCCCTGTCTTTGATGCACGAGTCCAGCGCCAGGTGGCAGGTCGACCTTAGGGCCACCTTCTCATCACCTGCTTTACCGTTCTCTTTGCCAATCCTCTCTGTTGGGTGTTGCATCGGGTAAGTTTTGGTGTGTTATTTTGTGTCAAAAAAACAACATTTATAACATTATAAATGCTGAAATTGAGTTCACCAGGGTGACGTCATGTCGTGATTTTACAGATTATCGTTGTTGATAGTAATATCAAATATAATTGACAATGCATAAGTTTATTATTCTTGTAGAACCTCACTATAAGGTGGTGTCGTCACAAAAAATAATTGCAAACTCCCTTGAAATTTGTGATGTCGTTCATTGGTGTTGACGACAAGAGACCTCCGTTGATTAATGTTTTTTTTTTCCGTTATCTAAAATGGGCGAAATTCGACTAACACTTTTATAATGGAAACGCTTTAGAAAGTCATTATTTTTGATATAATATGCCTTCAATAAATCGTTATTTGTTCTTTAAATTTAAATATAAGGTATAAAAAATAGTTTGTCGCAGCTATTTTAAAAATAAGAGGATAAACACGACTGGACATAGCGATAGATATAGTGGTTCCGTTGTCGCAGAATCTAAAATTTTCGGCAAACCTGTACTGAAATCAAACAAAAAAGAGTTTCATTGAAAACCGCCAGTAAAAGTAGCAAGTATCAATGCTGTAGAATTATTAGGTAACCTATTTAACGTTGATTTTTTTTAGATTAAATTTCTTAGAAGATTTTTATAGCGAGACGTGCTCTAGTTCCAACTTAGTTGAACCTTGAGAGAATAGGCATCTATATAAAAAAAAAAAACAATAGAAGAGACCACGCCTGAATCGACCCGAATATCTATGTCATTCAAAGCAACTGAGCCATTTTAACATAACATTCAACATTCAGAAAATGAAGGTTGATCTTCTATTAAGAGAAGTGGACGCAGATAAGCAATAACATGTTAATTGTTAACCCACCATATTAAGTTATTGACACAGAACGCTTTATTGAGAGTTGGCGCTATAATTTTAAAACACGATTTACTCAAACTTTCTCCAGCGTGGGTAAACACACTGTTGCTTATATACAGGTTGGTCTTTACCGAACATAATAATAAAAAATTTCACTACATCCTTGGACAGTGGAGTTATTTGACTTTTGGTTCATAGACACTAAACTTGTCTGTATTGTCTACTCCTTGTCCTGTAATTAAATTACGCGTCCTAACCATTTAATTTAATATTCTCAATTGTTTGTTTTGAAATTTAATCGGGCAAGGGTTGTAGGTACGTCGTAGTTAATAAACATTTTGCCGTTGGACATAATTATTATAAAACAGGTATTTACTAAATCTGTAAAATAAATACACTTAAAGCAGATAAAACTAAAAAAAAACTTAAATCTTGTCCAAAAAAATTAATATTTAATAAAATCAAATAAATTCATTAATAGTGATAAGTAATAATAACGATATACCATTATAATAATATAAACATAATTAAATTTTCGATTAGAAACAATATGCTCATGCCAAGCATAATTAATTTAATATTATAGTACTTTAAAATAATAATTAATGCTTCTTCAATAGATATGGTGTAAATAATACAATGAACAAATGTGACGATCTAGAAATATATGAAAGTTTCAATTGACAAATACTTATTAGGTATTATAATTTAAGAAACACAAGCGACAATTTAGTGAACCAAAACATGCTTTGAAATTTATGTTTTGAAATTTAAAGACGATAATAACCTAATTGGTTTCAATATACTCAATATCGAAGCTCGACGTGTGTAAAGCAAGAAGATAATTATTCCAAGGAATCATTAAAATGATCTCACAAACATTTGTCTATTACGAAGATGAAAATTAATTCTAGCAAGATTCATAAGATATCTGATTATAAGATTCCGAGAAATACTTACCTATCTTACATTGAAAATAAAATTCAATTCGTGGAAAATAATGAAGCTTGTTGATGAAAATCACAAAATTATTTTTTAAATACATATTATGAACCTGAATTTATCAAATCACTTACAGCAATGATAAGGGGTCTAAAGCAGTCATGGGAACTCTTCTAAAATTATAGTTTCTAGACAAAGCTTATGATTTGAACTGTGTTCATTTTTCGTTTAGAATAAAATCGCTAGTATACGTTACCATATTAATTTAAATAAACTAACGTAAAAACTGTGGAAAAACTAAAAATCTAGCCGAGTACCTGAACACTACTGGGATTTATATAAGAGAATATGACATTACATGATAATCAGGGGCGTATATGAATACGATAGATAAATTAGATAACAACGGTGCTATGATAGAAAGAATAAACCAATCAAGTGTCATCAAATGATTCTGCAAACGGTCTGTCTAGAATGTACATTTTTAAAGCCAGATGGTATCGGATTTAACTTACGATATCTATGGTTAGATGTCATGTTTGTTCTTGAGTAACGTATCATCATAATTTTGCTAAGACGCCAACGAATCTCTCTATCAGATATTGTAGTTAAATCGGAAAGTGGATTAGTCGACGTCTCGAAATACCAATAATACATACGGTTCTCGTCAATGTATCCAGTTCCGTAGACTGTCTTGGTCGCGTACAGCGGATCGTTCTTCCCCCCTGGCTCATGGTTCCAGCGATGATGATGGGAATTGTAGAGAGGGCTCGCGTAACGGTGGACGTGATTCGATATTTTGTCCGGTACAATCGAGTTTCCATCTTGCGTTATCGACATACCGCCGATCCATGGTGACACAGCGGTTGCGTTGAGATTCCGTCCGTCCGACAACTCGTTTACTGGAATGGTATCCACGGTATCGCTTAGCTGTTGCAAGTCCGACTACCGAGCCATAGCGCGACGGGACTCCGCTTTTCTTTTACAGAGAATATCGCGCACGTGGATCGGCTTAATGAAACGATAAGAATACTAATCCTATTGAGTACTATTATATAATAAATTAACGACAATTTTAACAATCAACATCAATAGGTATTTATAAAATGTACAACATTAATCGGACTAAAATAAGAAAAAGTAGTTGATGTATTTATATTACGTGGAATGTGAATCCCGATGATAAAACATTAAGATAGGTATAAAGCCTTCCTCATGTGGCAGTCCCGTTCGTACTAGTCAAGCCAAATCTTATGCCTCGCAGTAACCATAGAGATCGTAGAAAAACAAGAGATGCAGAAGTAAAACATGCAATCATGCTTCAAAAGGAAAATATAACCAGTTTAGACTTTCGATTGAAAAATAACGAAAGATAAGTACATATAATTAGTTGATCGACAGTCTAAAATGATATTTAGTTGAAAAAGTTAAGGGAAGCTTTGTAATTAATCATGCATAAATAAAGTAGGAGCGAATGTTATATTATGGTCTTTGACCACTTTATAAACAGTCTAGCAAAAAACAAAGTAATTTTCTGAGAGTACTTAACTTTGTAATGAAATTTACAATAAGTAGACGAATTTATTGAAGTATATTAATTAACAACTACATATAATTATTATTAGTTGCAAATTTAATTTATTTAAATAAATAAAGTGGTCGTCTTTTTATTGTCGTATTCGATTTAAGCATCGCCCCTACCTTATATAAAGCGAAGTGCGAAGCGTGCAGTGCAAGAGGCGATGGATCCGACAGAGACACTTAGAGAGAAGAAGAGCGAGAGAAGACGAAGAGGGTGCGGCGGCGGCTCACCGTGGCGGGGCCGCGGGGGGCGCGGGGAGAGGAGGGCGTCACGTAGGAGGCTGGCGGCGGCGGCGCGGGTCATCAGCCTGCTGCCGTTCCCGGTGAGGAGCAGGATGGTACCGTCAGGCGCAGCGTAGCGGGTCAGGGATGGGGCACGTGCGACCGGGCGGCGCTTCGGCTCGAACAGCGCCCGAACCGCCGGCGGACAATCGCCCCACACCTCCGCTGCCCCACAACTACGTTACCAACTACCTCTAACGCCCACCACTTGTGTTCGCGAGCCGCACTCACGGAATACTCTTAAAGGATCTTGATGTGTTCCAAGTTCCAACAAATCCTCAGTCCTTAAGCGTATTCCGATTTTGAAGATAAGGTAGACGTGAGAGCTAAGGTAATGTTCGCCGCTCCATCGATAACGCTCGTCAGCAGTCATTACCAAAGGTTGAAGGTGTTGAGTTGGAAGCTAGAGTTCAGGTAACTGCGGGCATTTGTATGGTGTGTGAGGTCAGGAGTACACTAAAAAGAAGCTCAGTGTCCGGTGAAAAGAAAAGTAAACAGCCTGGTGTTGTAAATTTGTGATCTAAGTCAATCCTAATGCCTAGGCATCTAATCTGTGTGGAAAAGAAATAAGGCACGTATACAAAAGAAATAGAACGTAAAATAATATACATAAAAGAACTAATTCAACACGTTGACGACTATTTGAATGAGTCTAGTACTCCTGGAAGCGTTTGATAGTGTAAATTTGTTTTAGTAATTTCTTGGAATGTTTATTATTAGTTTTATTAATTTTTCTATCAATTGTAAATATCGTTTTCGCTTAAAATTTGTATATTTGCTTTGTATATTTCGCAACACAGAAATTGTGTCAATACAGTTTAATTTTATTTTGGTGTCCTACAAGGCTCGTTTTCCAGCCCGAACGTATTCGGTAAGTACAGGTTTACATTATATAACATTCATGTGTGTGGTATGCGTTGCTATTTAAACACTTAAAGCTATTGCTATCTTATAGTACATATTTTGCGGGTTTTGAGTGAGAAAATTAAACTTCACTTAAATACAAAGAACCATGATAAGCATTTCATTTACTAAGATGGCAAGTAAAAAACTTTGTTCAATTTTACAGATCCTAATTCAGGGGCTGAGTAATATCAACACACGCTACAAAAGCGCTTTCAAATTCATTTTTTCTAAAGTCAACTCCGATATTTTCTCATACTACCGTCGAATTAGGGAAAGTAATTTGAACATTTTGAACAGTTGCGTTTGTTCCCAGGACGCGTCTAATATACTACGACCTTACAGTATACCCCGTTAAAGTCAACACAACTCCACTTTTACGAAGTTACTGAGGGTGTAAGGTTAGGGCTGGAGGGGTCTTTAAATATTGGTTAGGTGAGTGAAAGAGAACCGACGTGAATGAGACTCAATTCGATGCTATTGTCCGGAAAATGTTTTCTATGGCTTTGTTTAAATTAATGTGAAAAACGTTCGTAGGTAGTTAGGTACACGTTCGCAAAACTTTGTTTTGTTAATGACAATGTATGGTTAAAGTTCGAGCGCCACCTGCATAAATCATTCTTATTTATAGGAGACTCGATTACCACATAATATGTACATGATCATACTGTTGATTTAAGGAATCCTTTTTGCTAACTATATACCTACCTATGTTTAATGGGCTAGATGACTTAATTTTAATTTTTAGCCCATCTTGTAGATTAATAAAAATATTGGACACGTATTTTTTCTTTTTTTACTTAATCAAAAAATAACGGAGGTACATTAAGTTGAAATTCCGTGTGACGTCACACCTAGGTACACTTAATACTTAGTCAAGACGTCGCGACCTCCCACTCCTCAACTTTAATGCGTTTTATCTAAGTATTTTTTTAATAATTTTAAAAAAGCAAAAAAATACGTGTCTATTATTTTTTTACCATCTGATGGACTAAATTGAATTACTGTTTAGTTACCACTACTAATGCAACAGGGTATGCTCTATTAAAACAAAAAATACATTGATATGGTTCCTGGTTAAATGTTGAAAGCAGAATCCTTATAATTTCGTCATGTCGGTACGTTTGTCTGTCCATGTCACTGCCATTTTATTATGAAACTATTGGCACAGTACAGATGATTTGGAAGGAAGGCGCATCCTATATCGCTTGTACAATAGTGTAGTGAATTCAAGAAAAAAAAAACCATTTCGGATGGCACGGAGGGAGGTTAAGATTTTCAGTTTTCATAAGCTTGGTTGGAATCTTTAGGTAGGTTTTGAAAAATTATAAGAATTTTTCAAATTGACTTTTAAGTCAATCGTTGATGTGGTATTCGCATCTCGAGTAACAAAACGTGTTTTTCTCTAACTTTTCGAGCTTAAGTGTCTTGTATATTATGTTGTTAATGTATTTGTTTTTTGTAGTAAATAAATAAAAAAAAAACAATGTGGTAACTTTGAATTTTAACGGTTATTCTCCAATCCCTAATAATATTAAATATAAATGCGAAAGTAACTCTGTCTGTCTGTCTGTCTGTCTGTCAGTCACACTTTCAGGCCCAACTCAACCGATCATCATAAAATTTTGTACTCACGTTGTCAGAGGTACAGAGAAGGAAACAGAGTACTGTTTATCTAGGAATTCCAGCGGGAACTCCGAAATTAGCGCTCGTGAAATCTCATTAAATTTTGCATACCCATTGTCAGGGGTAGGACAGAAAAGGACAAAGGGTACTTTGTATCCCGGAATTCCAGCGAGATCTCCAAAATTTCCGCAGGTGACACTGCGGGGAACAGCTAGTATATAATGTATGAAACTCTCCATCAGTGCGTGGTCCAATATGTATCTACTTGGCCGGTTTTATTTTTATTGTTTCAGCGAAAATTTAAGGATTTTATATACCTACTACCTGTGCCCCGCGGTTTCTCCCGTATGAGTTTCGGAATTCCCGCAGGATCTCTTTATATCAGGAACCTTTGCGGACGCCGGCAGAACAAACCGCCGAAGTTTCATCACAATCGGACCAATGGTTTTGAAACGCATAGAGGTCAGATATACAAACATTTATTTTTATTTATAAAGATTGTAATATATAAGTCTATAATAGGTATTATATAATAATAATAATATAATAATGAAATCTTTATTTCAGACATTAAGTCCATAAATGGTTAGTATTTCTGTTCGACCTCTATTATGTTTAATTCTTTCAAAATCTACTCAAAATATGTAGCAAGAACCGATCGAAAATTGGAAAAAGTGTATATTTAGGTAAACGAGCTGAGCAGTATTTACAACATATTTTCATATTTAAACTGATCGTCTATCGTTTGTGCAAAAGAATATTCGTAGATTAAAAAGCCAAATAGCAACGAAGGAAAAAGGGCGAAATCTTCAAAAAAGGTTCTACAAGAGCACCCGTTCTCAAAGTAACCTCAACACAAAGGGTCCTTTGGGTCAATAGATTTCCTTTCTTTTGTTTCGTTATTGTACCAGCTCCTGAATTTTAAATTAATATATAATCCACGAATCGATATGCTTAGGTTTACTTAGTGTTGTCTTGCATTATAGAAACATATTTTAAACAATTTTTCAACCACGAATTTTTTCCGCTCTCGTCTGCCGATATCGTCGTAATGTCAAAGCGTTTTTTTTGTATGGAAAATGAACGACACTGGATAGATGGCGCTGTTCATTTTCCATACAAAAAAACGCTCGATATCGAAAGGACGAGAGCGAAAAAATTCGTGCTCCGGCAACGTACGACGGACGGCGTGAAAGCGTACCTAACAAACAAACAAACAAACAAACAAACTCATTTTCGCATTTATAATTTATAGTGGAAGATATATACATAGGTAGTATTTATACACGGTGAGTTTTTTTTTTCGGGTCAGTATGGGGAAATTCTAAATTATAAGAGATAGAGAAAAACTCTCTAAGGAACCGTGATCTTAATTTTAGATAAAATTGTCCTAAATAAAATTTATTTTATTTAGGACATTTTGAACAATTTATAAGATAGAGTTTGTTTCGTGGGATTATGGCAAGTGGCAGATTTTTGGTTTTGTTTTGTTTCAGTCATCAATATCAATTAAATAGTAAAATGTACTTATCTTTAATAAAATATTAATTTCAAGCAATTTCAACGACTTCTAGCAACTTTAGACCCATGGTATTCATACAATTTTTGGATTGTTTAGTGATATACAATCGACAAAAAATTTTTTTTTTCTAAAAATCCGATAGGTATCTCCAAATCTATTAAGATTTTAAATTTTTTTTTTAATATAATTTTTATTTTATCTAAAATTAAGATCACGGTTCCTAAGAGAGTTTTTCTCTATCTCTTATAGTTAGTTAGTTAGTTCAGAATTTCCCCATACTGACCCGAAAAAAAAACTCACCGTGTATAGAATGTCTTTGGGTAGTATGGATATTGTATAAGTACTTTTTATCCCGGAATTCCTATGGGAACAAAGAAATTAACGCGGGTGATACCACGAGGAACAGCTGGTAGATACCTATGTAATAATACATAGGTTGTCCCTCTTTATAGCCTAGTGTCAAGTAGATCTGTGTGTTGCGAAGTGTTATTATTATTAAAATATTATTTTCGTTAAATATCTTAAAATAACTTTTTATTGTTTTTGTCAACGTTCGATTCACCCGATAAAGAGGTAGCCGGAGGTCGAAGGACCGCCCGCGCCACCATCACCGTCCCGACGGCAATAACTAGACTTATTTAAAAAAACAACATCGTCAATGTATATTTGCTTCCGACAAACTCCAATTTTGTACAAAACGATTTCCTTGTTCCCCCGAAGGCGCAATTACTAGCTGTCAAATATTTGGCGACTGCGAAAAGCCGAAGACAAAACAAACGACACAATCGGGAACTGTGACTACCGCGACCGGCTGTATAGATTCGTTCCTGTGCTCTTCAGATTAAAAACATTTTGATATTCTGAGTCTATTATAATAATAATTGGACGCAGATAAGCAATAACATGTTAACCCACAATATTAAGTTATTGATTCAGAACGCTTTATTAAGCGTTATAAAACGTTTTATAATTATGTGTTTAGTTTATTAGATTGATTAAATACCAACAAAATGTTAAACATAAAAAAATATTGTAACAAAATGACGCTATGATTTTAAAACACGATTTACTCAAAATTTCTCCAATGTGGGTTAACACACTATTGCTTATCTATGTCCAATTAGAACGAAGTTCTTCTTTATCACACGATAAAGAACTTCGTTCGGGAGTAAAAATTCATTTTCCGTCACGGTGCCATACGGCTGCTCTACGCAAAAACAAAGCACCTGTGATTTTTTTGAAATAAGTTATATTTTATTGTATTTTTGCCTCTTTTCACGCATAACATAACTGACATAAAGGACTTCAATATAGAAAAAAATTCGTTCTAACCAAGTGTTCCACGACACTCATGCATTTTTTTGTTGGTTTAGTGGTGTTGTGGTTAGAGTACCCGACTAGGTACTACGCTAGGGGCCGTATTTTTGATTCGCTCGAATTACTTTCACGCACGGAATCGCGAATTCACGTGCGAATCCTCATACATTTTT
Organism: Zygaena filipendulae; assembly: GCA_907165275.2. Taxonomy (NCBI): domain Eukaryota; kingdom Metazoa; phylum Arthropoda; class Insecta; order Lepidoptera; family Zygaenidae; genus Zygaena; species Zygaena filipendulae. Next base: position 4,672,916 of record OU015674.1, read on the forward strand.
TAAGCATTCACTTGCAATTCCGTGTGCGAATAGTAATTCGAGCGATTCAAAAATCGACCCCCAGATGTCGTATGTTCGAACCCTGCATCAGGGTTAACATTAATGAATACGTTTATTCAGAGTCTGTGGGCGTTTAAGTTCGTATTTCTAGTATGCTCTTACAAAAAGAAGCACTTGTCTGATGTCCTGAGGTATATATGTTTGTCTACAGATAGAGCGTTTGTATAATTCAATTTCCCGTCTGTAATCTCTATGGTACTTTTATTCTGATTAAAAGAGACGTGATTGAAACTGGCTAGCTACAAATATAAATAACTAGCTGTCCCCAGTGGTTTCACCCATGGTGATTTCGGAGTTCCCTCGGGAATTCCGGGATACAAGGATTTTATGCCCTTCTCTGTACCTCTGAAAGCGTGTCTACAAAATTTAATGGTGATCGGTCCATCCGTTCACGCGTGATAAGGGAAATAGTGATTAATTTTCCTATACCCCTATAATATCAAGTATAAGTATATACAACGTGTTAATGAATTAATTAAAAACCTGACACACCCCATTTAAAAAAATAAACAATAATATGATTAAAATATATTTTATATAAAAAAAATTACTTTAAAAGTTATTTAACATTAGTTTGGAGGTGACCTATCTACGAGATTCCAAGCGCTACGCCCTCGCCTACCGGTTCGAATTTTTTGCTGCGGGCGGCGCGGCGTACGCGCCAAAATAAATAATTTAGACATGGGCTAGTAAAAATGAAAAAATATAACCTATATTAAAACATAGTGCGATCGATTCGCTAATTGATTCTGAGCAAAGTACTTTCTAGTTTTCAGTTATATCATTAACACGTTGTATATAGGATTCTAACAATATTCAAACGTAGCTAAGGGAAGTATTTATATGACTGCAAGGGATATGAACTTTTTAGTCGGCTTGTGGAGTCGACGTTTACACAAGTGACTCCGTTTCCGGTTTGAATAATTAAGAGGAGTTGATCAGTAACCCTTTAAAGTTAGGTACTAATTGCGTTTACAACTGATAGGAATTAGGTACGTAAAGTTCCCCGAATCGAGTGATTTATGGTCGGAAGAGTTTCTTAGGAAGTAGGTATTTCTTGATGAGATAGGTAGTATACTGGCGACCGGGTGGCGCAGTTGTTACCATGCCTCTGCTAACCAACAGGTTCCAGGTTTGATTCTCGATGGGCTGAACTTTTTGTTAACACCAGGGTTCCACTTTTCACACTGGACGCGCCTGCAAGGGTTGTCAGGTTATTCTTATTCTCTTATTCTTATATTTGCTACAAGCCGGATAATCCTTACTAATATTATAAACGGGAAAGTTTGTATGCATGGATGTATGGATGTTTCTTACTCTTTCACGCAAAAACTACTGAACTAATGAATTTTAATGAAACTTTACAGTCTTATAATTATGTAGCTTATTCATCAGAATAACAAATAGCGTAGGTACCTACGTATATAGCATCAAACCTTACATTTTTAATTTTAAACTCTGTTTTACTTGAATTATTATCTAAATTGTTATAATTTTGTGTACGTATACTGCTAAATTCTGTTCTCTATATAAGGGTAACTATCATTGACTAATAGTGTAATCTTGAAACCTTTATTATTATATGTATGAATTAATATATGAATATAATATAATAATATAGATGTTGGTTTGAGATTGCACGCGAATGTTTCGGTTTTGTTTTTGTTATGTATATTTATAGATATGTATTGTTATTTATAGATGTTTAGATCGTATGATCGTAGATGTATGTAATAGATGTACAGATTGTTAACGCATACCCACCGATAACGTAGTATAGGTATGAATAATTAATAGAAATAGCACTATTTGTACAAACCTCTGTGGTTTCTTGTGCTATTTTATGTCAACCATAAATTATATTTTATTGTAAATTTGGTAAATAAATTAAGAAAAAAAAAATGTTCTTGTGGCTGATGTTGTCCTAAATAAACGAAAATAAATTAAAAAATCAACACTGACAGTCATTTATAGTTCTAAGGACCTGCTAACGATTATAAGTGATTGTAGAAACCAATTCTAAATCATGAATATTTTTTGGATTTGAATTTGAATTTCAAGATTATTTTAAATTCAAGGAGGAAAGGATTTAAGAACATCTCCGCTGTATTTATGTTTGTAATTTGTAAAATCTTGCATAATGCTTAATCCGCAAAGACCTTCGTACTGTCATATCAAAATTTAACAAAACACAAGCTACGAGCGGTTCTGAAAAACATAAGTATATTCTACTTTTCATGCTCACCAAGCATCTACATTTATGCTAAGTAGATATAATTGGAGTTCTGCGGTTTTTATTTTATCTTTTACTAGCTGTTGGGTTTCACCCGCGGTAATTTCGGAGTTCCCGCGGGAATTCCAGGTTACAATATAGCCTATGTTACTCGGGGATAATGTAGCATTCCAATGGTGAAAGAAATTGTTGAGTTAAATCGTAGGTAACAAACAAAACAAACAGACAAAGAATCAAATTTTCCTCTTTATATTATTAGTGCAGATAATATGATACTATAATAATATTAAAAAAAACAAATTGGTGCCATTGTGGCTATGTTTTCATTTATTTTATAAAGCTTATTGAAGTGTGGTGCATAAATGTAAAGCGTTCCCGAGGAAATTCCTAAATTCACGCTGATTAAACCTAAGTTAACAGCTGGTTTCGTATTAATAATTTCCAATTTTCATCATCAAGGGTTGGAGTTACTATTACATCATATTATAATTTAAAATTACTATTCGTTCGCTACCAATCTGTTCAAAGTTAAGGACATTTTTGATTTTTTTTTCAAATACAACGTTTAGTTTGGTTGACGAGGTTCTTTTTTCATTGCTCGGGTTGTTTTGAACCAAACTCGAGATTCGACATTAAAACTAAAAGAAAACCCAAACAAAAGTCGCGATCAATTTATAGAATTAAGGGGCTTAGGGAAGATTGAAAGTTGACGCACCCCGTCGGATCATCCGGGTATTACCGGGGATTAGGAGCCCTCCCCAACGAGAGAACTCCATTTGCATGTACACTTCTAGAAAGTTTCAACTTCATCAAAACTTAAGGCGGCAGGCACTCAAATAAAGAAATACATTAATTTATTTTTATAATAAATAGCTGTCCCCCGCGATTTCATTTGCGCTAATTCCGGAGTTAGTTCCCGCGGGAATTGCGGGGAAAAGTTCTTTGTACCCCTGACAGTAGCTGTTTCCCACATTAATTTCGGAGTTCCCGCGAGAATTCCGGGATAAAAACTATCCTATCTTTTAAGTTGGCCCATATTATACAGGTTACAAAATTTTATCAAAATCCGTTCAGTAGTATCGGAGTCCATCGCGGACAAACAACGTGACACGTGATTTATATGTATATATTAGATAAGATAAGATAAGATTGCAATCCACATATTGTTACATGTACATGTATTTAAAAACTAATCTGGAATAAGTTTAGGTGAAATGTCATTTTATAAAATCCACTTTTCAAACTCAGAATTTCGTCTGAGTTTTCAAATTCTTTTCCAAAATAACGTTCAAAATTGAAGCACGAAAACCATCGATGTGTGCGTGAGCAGCGCGAAACTACGTTTACGCTGAGATAGAGCAAGTTGTTTCCAACACCCTTCAAAATTCCATAATCTTACGCGCGATGAATGGGATGAATAAAAGTGCAAGGTCCTGACTAAATACAAAATTTCAAAAACTACTTGAGCTGTGTAACAGCACTTGAGTGTTTACAGCGATGATAGATGATGAAGCGTTCGGATCAAACGCCACAAGGCGTAGGTTCAAACCCTAACAATGAGCTTGAGCTGTCGGTGAAGGAAAACATCGTGAGGAAACCATAGCATGGTGGTAGGGCGCTTTCTAGTGCCCGGCTGGCTAGCTACCACCTTCAAGTTGCAAATCTGTCGCCAAGCACCTAACGGTGTGTTCCGGCAGCCCCATTTGAAAGTCAGTTCCCATCCCCATTCCAGGTCGGCAATGCACCTGCATACCTTCTGGTGTTGCAGATGTCTATGAGCGGCGGTAATCATTTACCATCAGGTGTACCACTTGCCCATTTGCCCCCTATGACATAAAAAAACAAAAAAAATGAAATTTGGCAGGTAGACCGTTTACAGGTTGGCCGTCAGCTGAGAACTGCCAAATTGACGCGAGTGCAGGTGAAACCGCAGAAAACAGCTAGTATGGTTATAAATCATTATAAACTCTTACACGTTTGATCACGAGATACATACCTACTACAACAAACTAACAGAGCCGAAGCCTCAACTGCGTAGCGTCGAATGAATGCCGATAACAAACCGAGATTGGACGGCCCTCGAACACCTCTTGAGGGAGATTACAAGAGCGATCACGTAGATATATTGAATCAAAATGAGTTACTGACCTCTGATATTGGTTGCCATGTCATGATATCCGCAGTTATAGTCCCAGCGTATAATCCCAGTCCATTATATTACTTGGACCAAATGAATACTTGTTCTATACGTGGAGTCGATACTTGTATTGAATCAATCGTATTGATACGTGAACTTACCTAATGAAAATAGTTTCTGTCTAAAGATATAGGTACTCAGATTGGGTGCACGAATGTATTATTATGTATTAGCTAATCCCTATTCTTTAACTATATAATATGTATAAAGTAATATCCATACAACTGTGATATAACTTAGCTTCAATATTTAATACGCATAGACTCTATTATTAATTTTGAGATTTTGTGTTAGCAAGTAAGCTGAACATTAATTAATAGGACCCCATATAATTTGTTTAATTTAATTAATAAATGTTTTTTTCTGATGATTTGGGTAATTATTTAAGAAGTATCTTTTTCTTTGTCTTCTTCTTTAATTATGGAGTCTATTATTATAATTCTGCCAGTGACAATTTTTCTTAGAAATAAAAACCTCTTCTTCTATTTTAAAAATTGTGACGAAACACCAATGACAATGTTAAATTGATCTCCAAGTTAAAACATGGTTCTTTGGAAAAATCCTTTCAAAATAATTAGTTAAGAGCGATTTAGGTAGTATTTTTGAAATTTCTAAACTGAAAGTCAGTAAATTAGCTATAGAGCGATTCTCAGAATTCTAGGTGACTAAAACAGCGGATCGCGACTTCCTAACTATAAAATAAAAACTCACTCGAAACCCGCAAACCACATTCGTTCAGCTATAGCGTATTATGTGTGCGTACTCACCCACGCAATGGTTGTGGTTGATGAAGTCGAAAAGGCGGTCGCAACGCTTCCTCATGTGGCTGTTAGTACAGATACAGCCGAAGAGCGGTGATCGATGGAGACCAGCCCAGGCTTCACGACACTCCTCCCTGTGATTGCAATAAACAGTAAACCACAGAGCACTTAGTAAACTGAGTATACAGAGACGTGTACCATGACACTATAAAACTCTTGATATAGATTTCTCATCACAAAATTTCATACTTATCCTCTAACATTTGTTGTTTTAATAAAAAAAAACTTTGACTTTGTTTGTTACGCTTTAAATACCTGCTCTACCGATCATGATGAAATTTTGCATACACGCTGTCAGGGGTACAGAAAAGACAGGGTACCTACTTCTATCCTGAAATTTCAGTGGGAACTTTTTAAATTGACGCAAATTAAACTGTAGGGAACATTTAGTATTAACATAATTATGATTTTAGTTTTTTAATTGATGTGCGTCACTATTTTTAAAGCCATAAGACAGATAATACATAAATTCAGTCAGTTTGAGGGACGTTTAAATTCCCTTTCCATCCCAATTACACTATCACTTGCTAAAAAATATTGCGATAGTCTCTATATAATGTAAAATAAGGTAGAACACATTCTTTAGGATTTGAACAGAAGAATAATAGAATCCTCAGGATTGTAAATTAACATTAAATTTTTTTGATATATTTTACGATTTCACACGTAATACGTGTTATATCCCTAAGGATATCACGAGTATCCCTCGAGATTCGACCAGAACCCTTTTATTATTTGATTATGAAATGACGTGTTTTTTAGGACTGTACAAATAAACGAATCTAAGCTCAGTTTGCTCGAAACGCGGTCTGAATGGAATGTAGTGTTAGTGGAATCGGATTAGGGTTGCCACCCTTTTTGGAAAAAATATAGTATTTTTCTGAAAAAAGATGCAAAAATATAGTACTTTTGGGAAATGTAGGGAAAAAATAGTACTTACATATTTATTTTTAATCCTTATGTTTTGGGCAGTATTCATTTCTACAAATTTTATTGCCAGTTTGACAGTTGATGTGTTGTTGCCGCGTATGTGTTTCGTTCTGAAATTCCCCGTGCTTCGCTGCGGGTGCGTTCTACACCAGTCACAGTTAATATAAATAAGTTAATGTAAATATAAAAAACGTCAACTGTCAAACTAGTGTAGCGGAGGTGTTACGAGCAGGTAGGTATTAAACTCACATTGATGTAGAAAATGGAATTTTGGAAGTCATTTATTGTTAAAAACTTAGCGCTATATATACAGAAAACCTTAAAACTAACAACCAATCAAAAACACAACATTAAATATTTACAACCAAACAACCAATGAGAAATCGTACATTAAATGGCGGACAGATTCGAGCGAGATGCTAGTTTCTAGAATTTCATAGTCTCCTCTCGTCGCACACTCGCACCGCGCATGCGCGGGGTGCGCGGCGCGGAGGACGCGGGCGGCGCGCGCGCAGGAGCTCAGTCCGCCGCGTCTCAAGCGCCAGTCGCCATTGATCGTTGAGAGCGCAAGGCCGCGCGTCTCGCGCCGGACCGCGAATCGTGGATGTGCGTGTGGTGCCATACAGGAGTCTCCGACCGAGTAGTTCCATGGTGCTTGATGGTGTACAACAGCGTCGCAAGATCCAGGCGATTAAAAACGGCTCTTTTCAGAGCCACTCTTTCCATTTTGATGTACTGCCTGATCTTGCTTGCGTAGTTACTTCAGTGAGTGTGACCCAGGAACGTGACGTCGCTTGACTGTTCCTTCGAATCTCCAGCGAGGTCGTCTTTTTCAAGATTGCTCCTCGCACTTTCCTCTGTCTGGAATTCGTTGGAATTGAGTCAGCTAGGCAATAAAGAATAACATAACAAGTTGTCCGTGTCCTGTTTCTTTCTTGTGATTTGATAATAAGGTGATTCCACTGTGTATGTTATTTCTCTCTTGCTCCTTCAACCTTCCTGATCCTTAATCCAATTCCCCGGTAAAGGTATGTTACGTACACGGTTTGGTAATGGTAGGTACATGGAGGTAAACCGCTGTGAAGTATGTAAGTATTTTCGTAAGTATTTCTGTGCTCATGTGCAAGGTGTGCACAGTATCCCCCTTCAAGCAAAGCGTACGGTTTTCTTCACGACTCGTCCGCTCCGGGTGATGTAAGGTGACGTAGGTAAGACAGCTGGAGTCGAATTCCTTGCTTCACGTGTTTCGACTGGATCACGGTTCGGTGAACTCGATCTCTTGCGTTCCGACGTGACGTCAGTGTCGCTCGTGCTTACGTCTTCTTCGTTAAGTAGGTAGGCAGGCTTGAGTCTATCCAGTGATATCACGGTTGTGCGTAGTGGTAACTGTATCTTGAAATACTTCTCGTGACGTTGTAGAACTTGATAGGGTCCGTCATATGGCGGAGTCAATGGCGGTCTGACCGCGTCGTTTCGAACGAAAACGTGTGTACACGTAGCTAGGTTCTTGTGTACGAACGTAGGTCGTGACGTTGTGGTACGATTTGTGGGTATTAACGTTGCCATTGTTCGGCTTAGCCGTTGCACGTAATCTGCATCTTCGATTTTCGACTGTGTAGGTACGAAAAAATCGGACGGTATTCGTAGTGTTGCGCCGTAGGTCATCAGTGCAGGGCTGAGATTATCTTCTCGTAGTGCGGTGCGTAAACCAAATAGTACGGTGGGCAACTCGTCTACCCATGTTGTGGTTGCACCGCGCGCCATGAGAGCTGCCTTCATTGTACGATGAAGTCGTTCTACTTTTCCGTTTGACTGGGCGTGATAACTTGTAGTGCGGATTCTAGATATGCCCCATCTCTTCAGTAGTGTGTTGAATAGTGCTGACTCAAAATTTTGTGCTCTGTCTGTCGTAATTCTGAGCGGGACGCCAAATCGCACTATCCAGTTCTCGTAGAGGGCTTTTGCGACGCTTTCTGCGGTGATGTCTTGAACTGGAACAGCTTCCGGCCATCTGGTGCGTCTGTCTATTATGGTGACGCAAAACTTGAAATCGTGCGATAATCGTAGCGGTCCCACGACGTCTATGTGTATGTGTTCGAAACGTTGAGAAGGTGGAAACTCTGCCAGAGGAGTGACGACGTGACGATGTACCTTGCTGCGCTGACAGTCGATACATGCTTTGGCCCATGTTGCTACTTCTTTGTTCATAGCTGGCCAGAAAAATTTCGATGCTATCTGCTTCCGTGTGGTTCTTGCCCCGGGGTGACATAGCCCGTGTTGCGCTTTGAATGCGGCATAGCGGTATGTTTTAGGTAAATACGGACGGGGTGACGTAGTCGATAGCTCGCATGTGATTGGTCGGTCGAGTCCGGGAAGAGTTACTTCGGCGAATTTCAAGTTGGGTTGTTTCTTTAGATTTCTCAAGTCTTCGTCGTTGCTTTGGTCTATTGCAAGTTGGTTGTAGTCTATGACATTTGGGTTCTGGATGTCTTCGATTCGTGATAATGCGTCGGCGATTGGATTTTCTTCACCTTTGATGTACTTGATACTTGAACAAAATTGAGATATGAAATGTAGCTGCCGTTCTCGTCTCAGTGTGTCGCTACTACTGGCGGGTCTGCTGAGTGCGAAAGAGAGAGGCTTGTGATCGGTGAGTATAGTTACTTCGCAGCCTTCGATTAGTCTTCTGAAGTGTTTTACAGCCATGTACATAGCTAATAATTCGCGATCGTACACGCTGTAGCGGCGTTGCGTAGGGCTCATTGACTTCGAGAAGAATGCTAATGGTTTCCAGTTGTTCTCAACCTTTTGTTGTAGTACTGCGCCTAAACTGTGATCCGAGGCGTCTGTCATTATAGCGAGTTTGCAACCGTGAACGGGGTAGCTTAACGTTGTTGCTTCGGTAATGCTTTGGCGGCATTTTTCAAAAGCTTCGTTCGCTTCCGGTGTCCATTCTATTGGCGTTTTGTCATTCTTTTTCTTGTTGTGAAGAAACTTGTTGAGTTCGTGTTGATGATCGGCTTGATGAGGTAGGCAATCTCGGTAAAAATTAAGCATGCCTAGGAAGCGTCGTAGTTCGACGATTGTCTCCGGTTTCGGATACGAGGAAATTGCTTCGATGCGATCTATCGTAGGTTTGATACCACTGGCGGAGACTTCGTAGCCTAGGAAGTTTATAGTTTCAACTCCAAACTGGCATTTGTCGACGTTGAGTGTGACGCCGTGTTTGTCGAGACGTTCTAAGACTTGATGGAGAAGCTTCTTATGGTTGTTTTCATCTTCAGAAAATAGGAGAATGTCGTCGACGAAACAGAAACAGTCTTCTATACCTCGGAGAACTTGATGCATGAATCTTTGAAAGGTTTGACTTGCGTTGCGTAGACCGAACGTCATGCATGTAAATTCGTATAGCCCGAACGGAGTGATTATGGCTGTTTTCTGTGCATCTTCTTTACTCGCCATGGGAATCCAGTAGTAAGCCATCTTGAGATCAAGTTTCGAAAATATTTTTTTGTTGTTGAGTGGGTACGTGAAATCTTGAATGCGTGGTATCGGATAGCGATCGGGTTGCGTCACTGCGTTTAATCTTCGGTAGTCGCCGCATACACGAAGTCCGCCGTCTTTTTTCGTGACGACGTGTAGAGGGCTGGCCCATGGACTGCTTGAAGGTCTGCAAATGCCAATCTCCATCATCCGATCAAATTCGGCTTTTGCGGCGTTGTATTTGTCGGGCGGTAGAGGGCGGGCGCGTGCCGAAAGCGGAGGACCCGTCGTTTCGATGTGATGTACGACGTCATGTTTGGCTGGCTGCTTAAGAGACATGGGTCGGAGAACGCCAGGAAAATGCTTCAAGATATCGTGATATTGTTGGTCGGAGCTCACGATGCGAATGGACTCGGCGGTTGTTGATACTTCAGTGGCGTCGACGGTAAGCTTGGTTTCGTCGTCGATTAATTTTTTTCTGTGAAGATCCACAAGGAGCTTGTAGTGACGTAAGAAGTCTGCACCCAATATGGAAGTCTTCACGTCTGCGACAATAAATGTCCAGGTGAAACTGCGCCGTAGTCCCAGGTTGAGCTTGATTGTTTTCTCGCCGTAGGTATTTATCGGTGTGTTGTTTGCCGCGTAAAGTTTGTAGGTATGTGCGGCCTTTTTCTTAGTTTTCGATGTTGCAGCCCAAACAGATATATCTGCGCCAGTGTCCACGAGGAAACGTTCGTGTGAGTCGCGATCATGAACACAAAGGCGGTTGCTGATCTTGGGGACACCGACATCCGCCGCGGTCGGTGTCGACGTTAGTTTTCCGACGTCTTGTTACGTTGTGCGCACGGTGACTCGCAGCGTATTGCCTTCTTGCCAAACTTGTGATGGTATCTGCATAACCACGTAGGATCGCCAGGCTTCACACGGGATGATGATGAGCGTGAGTGAGAGCGGTAGCGTCCGCGAAATGGTTGACGAGATGTTTGACGCGTGGTATGCCGTGCTCGCAATTCCGCCACTTGTAATGTGAGTTTTTCCAATCTTGATAGGATCTCTGAATACGGTGGCTTGCTTTTCTGTTCTTGCTCGGCCATAGCTTCAGCCTTTTGTTGATTCCTTTTTTCTTCTTGATTGTCGGAGGGTCACCACTGTGGCGGTGGTATTACGAGCAGGTAGGTATTAAACTCACATTGATGTAGAAAATGGAATTTTGGAAGTCATTTATTGTTAAAAACTTAGCGCTATATATACAGAAAACCTTAAAACTAACAACCAATCAAAAACACAACATTAAATATTTACAACCAAACAACCAATGAGAAATCGTACATTAAATGGCGGACAGATTCGAGCGAGATGCTAGTTTCTAGAATTTCATAGTCTCCTCTCGTCGCACACTCGCACCGCGCATGCGCGGGGTGCGCGGCGCGGAGGACGCGGGCGGCGCGCGCGCAGGAGCTCAGTCCGCCGCGTCTCAAGCGCCAGTCGCCATTGATCGTTGAGAGCGCAAGGCCGCGCGTCTCGCGCCGGACCGCGAATCGTGGATGTGCGTGTGGTGCCATACAGGAGTCTCCGACCGAGTAGTTCCATGGTGCTTGATGGTGTACAACAGCGTCGCAAGATCCAGGCGATTAAAAACGGCTCTTTTCAGAGCCACTCTTTCCATTTTGATGTACTGCCTGATCTTGCTTGCGTAGTTACTTCAGTGAGTGTGACCCAGGAACGTGACGTCGCTTGACTGTTCCTTCGAATCTCCAGCGAGGTCGTCTTTTTCAAGATTGCTCCTCGCACTTTCCTCTGTCTGGAATTCGTTGGAATTGAGTCAGCTAGGCAATAAAGAATAACATAACAAGTTGTCCGTGTCCTGTTTCTTTCTTGTGATTTGATAATAAGGTGATTCCACTGTGTATGTTATTTCTCTCTTGCTCCTTCAACCTTCCTGATCCTTAATCCAATTCCCCGGTAAAGGTATGTTACGTACACGGTTTGGTAATGGTAGGTACATGGAGGTAAACCGCTGTGAAGTATGTAAGTATTTTCGTAAGTATTTCTGTGCTCATGTGCAAGGTGTGCACACTAGCAACAACTTGTAGGTGAATGCTGCTGGATACATAATGATTAAAAATAAATATGTACTATTTTTTCTCCTGCATTTCACAAAAGTTACTATATTTTTGCAACTTTTTTCGGAAAAATACTATATTTTTCCAAAAAAAGGTGGCAATCCTAGTGGCAACCCTAAGTCGAAATGAAATATCAGATGAAAATCTCACCTAAGATAGTATTCGAGTAAAGTACCCATAATTTGGAGGAATATTTATGATCGAGTTCCAGAACTGAACCAATATGTACATAATATATTCACAAAATGTCTATGCTGTCTTGTCCACTCAATAAACTATAGAAAATCTTAGTAAGAAAGTAAGTGTAATATTGTGAAAATCATTTGGTGCAATAATAGTACATTGTTATCCTAGGGGTGAAAGTAACTTATTTAGTCCCGAGACGGGGTTTGGCGCCCGAGCGTAGCGAGGGCGCTAATAGATCGAGGGACTAAATAAGTCTTTCTCCCGAGGGTAACACTGTGCTTTTCATTACGAATGCAAGGAAAGTCAAAATAAAAATAGGAATTAGCTAAAGAAAAAATGAGTGAAGATCGGATAGTCGCTTGACACTTTCCCACCTATTTCTTTTTCTTTGGCCGGCTAGCTATTCAGCCAGTATTTTTTATTTACATTGTGGCGACCTAAAAAAATATTTTCTTTAATTATTAAGTATTAATTAAAGAAAATAAAAAAAATATAAATAGGAATTAGCTTAAGAAAAAGTGAGTGAATTTTATTTTAATTAATACCTACTTAAACTTTACGTTATTTCAATTTTACATCGCGCTGGCTGTATAGAAAGTTGAAACATGGTTCAATGGAAATGTGAAAATAGACCTAGTTTTTTTTTAATAATTTGACAGTTGTCAGTTGAAAGCGATTCTCCCTAGGGCTGAAAAGGGTTACTTTCAACCCGCTTCTCAGGCAACTTCAGACCTACTTTCCGAGTATGAGTAGTGAAAAGTATATTGTGTTGTATTATATTGTATTGTAAGAAATCTAGTGTCGCTTTGTTATTATAGTATTTCATGAACAGTTTAGTCCCAAAATATATAGCTATACGATATTAGTTGTAGTGTAAGTAAAGCCTCGGTCCAAAATAAATCAAGTCAGTTTTTGTTGGAACCCCTTGGAAAAAGATTGTAATTAGGTGCAATATGTGGCAATATATTATGTTTGATGAATGTCCAACTAGCAATTTCAGTTTCGTTATATTTGTTTATTATTATGCAGTAATGTCTGTTTTTATTGAATAAATATTATCCACCTATTAATTAATAATACCTGTTCTCCATACGGCATTCTCCATCATTGTTGACCTTGCAAGCAGTCCGAAAACGGTCGTACACCTCCCTGCAGGGTTCCTCGTTATGGCAGACGCTCAGGGCGTAAGTACAGGTAGGCAGGGTCTCGACGGGGTACGGGTCCTTTTCTGTATTTGACAACAAATTGTCTTAATCATCACGTCACTCAAGTGAACCTTCAAACGACATGACTGAGAAAAATTCACAAAATTCAATCATTAGTACAGATCATAACGGTTTTATTAATGCTGCCAACTCCCTGTTGGAGGTAAAATAAAGAGGGTCTACGAAAGATTTTTTACAGGTAAAGTTTATAAGCAAAATGGAATTTCTTCCACAGAAGTCCATTGTCATCTTGATTGCCATCAAAGGGTAGGCAATAGGGATGTTGACGTGTTTTGAAAATCAAAATTCTAATTAGTCAGTCAGAAAATAAAAAAATAATGGACACGTATTTTTTGCTTTTTCAAATTAATGAAAATATACATAGATATAGCGCATTAAAGTTTAGGGTAGGGGCTCGTGACGTCATTAACCGATATAACCCCCGTACAAACTGCATCGGATAGTGACGTCACGGGAAATTTTAACTCAATGTATCGCCGTTAATTTTTGATTACGTAAAAAACGAAAGAGTACGTGTCCAATATTTTTTATATTCCACAAACCGGACTAAAAAAAATTGTCAACTCAGTAACTGTTACTTGTTTATGAAGAACCACTAACCCTTCTTCATCACGAACACGCAGGGATGGTCAAAGAGGAAGTCGCGGAAGGAGTTGCACTCGGGATCTTGTCCTGGCTCCCGACAAAGGCAGGTTGGTTTGAAGAACGGGAACGCTTGCAAAGTCCTCAAAGCAGCTTGGCATTTGGTTACTGTCACCGTTGAGCATGCCACTGGAACAAAATTTACTTAGAGGTAAAACAAAAGAAATTGTGAATTAAAAATGACTATCGGGTAAGATCAGGATTAAAAATAAGGCCAAGAGGAAATCACAAAAGGTTTTGTTTTAAAAAATCTGAGAGTTTAAGGTATTAAGCCAAACTCTAATTTCGTTAGAACGTTGAAGTTCTGAATTACTCATTAACTACGTAAATGATGTAACTTTCAAGGTCTAGAAACTGTATACTTAGATTCGTTTACTTCCAAACTGGGATTACCTGGGATTTCAAGCAATGTAATTTACTAATTTACTCTTTTTACTCCATACAAGTGTTAAAAAGACAGCAAAATTGGTTGCAAAGTAGATCTCATGAATATCTTTTTGTCCTTTTTATGAAGTGTAGTTTATTTTTGACCTTTGAGTAAATCTAGTTGCTCTCAATTTTATCCCCATGAATTTTATTTTTTATATTTTATCTTAAGAACTCTGATGTATAGGATTTTAAAATTAACCTAAGTAATTTCTCCTCATTCCAACTATCTGTGTTCAAAGAAACACGCCGAGCCGTTTCTCTGTTGCAACGTGGTGGCAAAAGGAAGGAATAAAGTTAAAACACTGTTACTTTTTTATTAAGTAAGAAAACCACTAAGTTCAGTGAGAAAAAATTTAGTTATTTCGGATATACCTAAATAATTTGCAACCTTCCCTGCGGTTCATTCTACATAGATTTACTTTTTAAAATGTCCTTAAGAGTTGAATATCCGAAACTTTGGTTTCCCCGGGTCCCTTGGCACCAGTTCGGATCAGTTTTCCTTAGGAGTTTTTTTTATTGTTTTTTTAGTTGCATAATATGAGGAAAATCACGTGACGACTCATGTAAGCAAAGAAGATGAAATAAGTGAGTGTGTAAAGATTAGAGCAACTTAGGTAGTGAATATTGCAATCTTTGCCCAGCTCAACGAGCGTGAGTTTATTTGTGTTGAATAATTAAAACAATAAGTAATCCTCCTCTTATTGATTAATTGTATGTAAGTACTTCTGTTGAGTGTAAGATTGGATCAGGTTGCTCCATTATAAAAAGTCCCCAATCTTACACGACCCAAAAAAGTGCGCCTCCGACGAAACGTCGTTCGACATGATTAGCTGAGGAATTAGAACGTATTTTTTCCCCTGGAAAGCCATTAGGGTGTGGCGATTTGACTGAATTAAGATTTTTTCCTATCAAAAGGTAAGTTCGATTGATCTTAAGATTTAACGGTCCACTTCTATAATTATAAGAAGAGAGTTTGCTACTGGGATCGAAATCTGAAATCGTTAATATGTAGCTGAATTCTGCTCAGCAATTTTATAAATGTCTAAGTTTCTGAAGACGTTTGGATGTATAAAATAATTCGTCTGTGAGTACAGACGAATTATTTTAGTTTAAGTTGCTCATTGTGCCAGTTGCCAATATTAAGTTAAAATTTATTCTCGTTCAGGAAGTAAATTCATGTAATTCTTTATGAGGAATAAATATTTTTTTGAACCTCAATTCCTGACAAAATCTCGGAATTCACGTGTGAGAAGTCGCGGAAACAGGTTGTTCTCATATATCCTGTATTACTCACAGATACTGCAGCAGCAATATCTGATTGTAAGTGTAAAATTATTACTCGGCAAATGTATTATGACTATGGCTAGTCATCCACTAAATGGACGACTAATTAGGCGTCCGCTTAACGCAAAATGTATTGATCTTTTCTAACGTCCTTTTTTTGCTACGAGATTAGAACCCTTAATGAAAAACTTTCTTCGGTAATACACAATTTTTGTTTAAAAATAAATTGTATGTGTCACTGTAAAATTCTAAATACCGTTAGATTATAATAATAATAGTTTACTTGCAAAGTCAGTACAAAAAAAAGGATAGCAACAATTAAAATCTTAAATCTACATGGCTGTATTAGGTCATCTTTAGATTATGTCCCCTGGCTCTCAGCTGGCTGGCAGCTAGGTAAAAACCTGTGAGATGAGGATCAGTGGTCACTCTCTGCGCTGGTGCTTATACTTAGTAGATGACAGCCAAAGATAAAATTTTATCACAGGTAGGTACGATAGTAAACTTAACCAAATATTCTATATATGTGTATAATTATATGTCTGTATGTATGTGTGTGTGTGTGTGTGTGTGTGTGTGTGTGTGTGTGTGTGTGTGTGTGTGTGTGTGTGTGTGTGTGTGTGTGTGTGTGTGTGTGTGTGTGTGTGTGTGTGTGTGTGTGTGTGTGTGTGTGTGTGTGTGTGTGTGTGTGTGTGTGTGTGTGTGTGTGTGTGTGTGTGTGTGTGTGTGTGTGTGTGTGCGTGCGCGCGCGTGTGTGTGTGTGTGTGTACGTGTGTGTGTGTGTGTGTGTGTGTGTGTGTACGTGTGTGTGTATTATTATAATCTAGCTCGCGAGATTGTAAATTGTCAAAAGATCGTGAACCGTACCACTGTTTTTGGCGCATCGCCGACCGCTGTCACGGCTCTTTTCACAGATATTGACAACCTCTTCTGTGAATTTATGTAACTTACTAGACCGTGGACGAATAATCCGTTTAGTGGACGACTAGACACTTCGTTGTATTATAGTAGTTCTAACTTTATTATTCATTGCACATCCCACTATATATTGTATCTATATCTTTCAACCTATGGTTTAAACTGGTAGAGAATATGGCAAGGCATCGAGTTTGAAATTTTGTATTTTTATTTGTGCAATAAAGAATAAATAAATAAAATAAAAGCAACTTTACCGATACTGCGTCCTAGACACGTTTGACATATTTCAGTTTATCGATTTGGTGCTGTGCAACTCGGTGTTTTTTAACGGCCATATAATATCTCCTTGACAAGGGTTGTCGCGATCCCTTCTGACGTTTTGCCGCTAATGCCCCAAAATTTTCTTCAGCGTTCCGCCTAATTTGCCTCTAGCACTTTGAGCCTGTGATATATTGGGGGCAATTTTTTATCGTGATCAAAAGTTATTCGAAATAAGTTTAAATTATGTTGACAATTTTCTTACAGTCTTGACTCATGAGACTTGTTTGTATGTACTTAATACCAGTTGTTCCCCGCGGTTTCACTCGCGATAATTTCAGAGTTCCGGCGGGAATTTCGGGATGAAAAGTACCCTATGTCCTCTTCTGTACTCCTGACCACGTGTATGCAAAATTTCATTGTAATCGGTTGAGCCGTTAAGGCGTGAAAGCGTAACAAACAAACAAACTTTCGAATTTATAAGTAGTAAGGATTGACTGTTCCCCGTGGTTTCACCCGCGTTAATTTCGGAGTTCTCGCGGGAATCCCATGACAAAAAGTATCCTATGTCCTTCCCTGACAATGTGTATGCAAAATTTCAGATGATCGGTTGAGTCGTTAAGGCGTGAAAGCGTAACAAACAAACAAACTCACTTTCGCATTTCTAATATGTATTAGTAAGGATTACACAAGACATAAAAGAGACATGATGGATGTTGATCTTAATATAAAATAGTTTTATCCTACATCACTTACTCATTTATATATATTCCTAATTAAATTGCGAGATTTGAAGATTCATAGGAGAACAAAGCTAATTTGTTTTTTTCTATGGATGGGAACACGAAACTAGAATACATAGAAGAAACTAGAAATGAGGAGTCAGACATAACTCATACAAAGCTAAATAAACGGACTTTGTAGTGTAGGTACAATGTAATACTCCTTTTTAACCAAAATACTACAAAAATAACAAAACGCAACCCGAAAAGTTTGCATAACATTCAACATTTAGAGGAAGCCCCGGGATAATTACTATTTCAATGTTGCGTTAGAATAATTTTCAAATGTTAGTTATAAAATATTTATATAGTTAGTCCTAAAGCAATACTTAGTGTTAACATAGGTATTAAATTATGCTTCAGAGAATTCAGAATTTTAATATTCATGTTTCACATTAACTTAATGTTCCATAGTTATAACTCTTTGAGTTTTGTGGTTGTGCTGGGCTCTTATTCACTATGACCATATCACGCCGCGTTAAGATAAGACGCCGCAAAAACTGTCTTTCCCTCATAATCAAAGAAGTTTTACTCCAAAAAAATACAGTTTTCAACGTTAGTATAAAGAATAATAATTTCTAATATTGTGGCATCTGTATTGGAACGCAGTTCAATAATACTGTGTTCACTGTAACGTACCGAATAAAACCATAGTGTGTGATCTGTGGCAACACTGCATTGGGATTTGCATATTAATCTGACACAGACACCTCGCACTACGTGTTGCATAATCAATATTGTACTAATTATTAAAATAGTTCAAAGTAAGAAATAAACACCTCCAGACCTCAAGCCGTCTTTCAATCGTTGAATAATGCATGGAGCATCTAGAACGTTTGGAAATGCGTTTTTGGAACGAGCGTTAGGTATGGGCAAGGAATGTTATTGGTTATAGTGAATAAGTATTAGGTAGTTATACCTACATGCGCTTATTGTAAACGCCATTTGTAAGCTATCCTTAGTAATATTATAAATGTGAAAGTAACTCTGTCTGTCTGTTAAGCTTTCGCCTTTCATGCCTTAACGGCTTAACCGATCATCATGAAATTTTGCAGCTATCTGGGGTACAGAGAAGGACATGCGGGAACTCCCTAAGTTAACTTCGGTGAAATCTCATGAAATTTTGCATACAAACGCGTTGTCAGGGGTGCGTGCAGAAAAGAATATTGGGTACCTACCTACTTTTATCCCGGAATTCCCGCGGGATCTCCGAAATTAACGTGGGTGAAACCGCGGGGACCAACTAGTATAGGTACTTAAGTAATAAATGAAAAACAATAAAAAAGAGCAAGAATTAGTGTTTTATGGAAGTGAAAGTGGTGTCAGTTTACTCCTAAATACCTACCACGCTATTGGAGTCAAGCACAATACACTTGTACATAAGTTTGAAGCATAAATTTTGAAGTTTTTTTGTGTAGTTTAGTGTTTTAGGTTTTGAAACATAAAATTTTATATTAAAGTTGTGGGATACCATGACGTTTATTATTATCTTAACTAGCTGTCCCCCGCGGTTCCACCCGCGGTAATTTTGGAATTCCCGCGAGAATTCCAGAATAAAATATAGATAAAAATCTAGATAAAAAAACCGCATGAAAATCCGTTGCGTAGTTTTAAAGATCTAAACATACATAAGGACAGGCAGACAGCGTTTTATACTTTGAGTAAGGAAGTACGGCAATTACTCAAACATTAAGGACTATAAAATACATAATATTATATCAAGTATATTGATAAAAGAAATTAACTAATTTGGTATCTTACGGCCCATTTGCCGTCGACATTGATAAGTCGTCCAGAGTAAACGATAAAATTAAGATGGATGCTGTTTCTTAGAACTAAGTCAAATTCCATTGTTTTCGAATATAGAAACGAAGTGGGGCTGGGCTGTCTGTCGGAAAAAGTAGATCTTTCCAAGGATAAAAGAGAGCAAATGATACATTATGCGTTGTGAATTTTTGAGGGCATTAGCGTTGACAAAATGGCGACGTGTCAAGGGTCGGTCCCTTGTCAGGGCCGGGTTCATTGTGTGCGGTTGTCACCGTGACACAGATACGGCGAGTGTGTGCGGGTTTTTAAATATTGAGACGAGGATTTTCACATTTTTAACGTCTCGCGTTTATCAATTTAATCGAATTTTGTAATCGTATAGCCGTGAAAGGTCGGTGGTTTCGGCTTAGTTACAGGC
This sequence comes from Zygaena filipendulae, assembly GCA_907165275.2. Classification (NCBI taxonomy): domain Eukaryota; kingdom Metazoa; phylum Arthropoda; class Insecta; order Lepidoptera; family Zygaenidae; genus Zygaena; species Zygaena filipendulae. Next base: position 4,692,673 of record OU015674.1, read on the forward strand.
TACAGCGCAGAGTTTAGTAATTACTTTTTAGCTAGTGATACCGAACTTGTAACAATTAACGTGCGCACTTCAAACTTAATTAAAATTTATAATCGATTTTTGATAAATTTAATCACTGATATAAAAATAAGTACTTCGATGATTTTGAAGGTCCTTCTGTGATCTTGAGACCAGGCAAAACAAACCGAAATGTTATTAGTTGGTCTAACAAATATCAATTAGCTGTTTTCCGTGTTAATTTCGCATTCCCCGTGAGGGTTACGGGATAAAAAGTACCCTTCTCTGTACCCCTGACAACGCTTATGCAATATTTCACAACATACAGCTGAGGTGTTAAGGCGTGAAAGCGTAACAAACATACAAACACATTCGCATTTATAATATATATTATCTATGCCATAGGTATCTTGCGTGCTCTCCTGAAAGGAACACCAACTCAGCATGCATGCAGATATATATGTAAATAGATATAGATATTATCTATGTCTCTTTAGATTAGGCACTGTTAATGTTTGTTTCTTTTTCTTGTGTGTTGTGCTGAAATAAATGTATTTTCTTCTTCTTCTTCTACATGCATGTAGATTTCAAGTTGTTCCATTCGGTGATTGCATCCGTGTTTCACTTCTTAAACAACTATTATAGAGCTCAAAAACCCATTTCCGGTACTCTAGCTTTAAACCTAACACAATTCTTCAATACAAAGCCAAACTTAATTAGCACCCACTTTCTTGGTGCTGACCTATATTTACCTACCTACATTAGAAATGGGAGCTTGGTGCAAAATTTAATGTTTCAAAACCCTGCGGTTTATTCTAGGCTTGGTGGCTTGGTTAATCAGTTAGTCGGTGAGAAGCTACAGTTTTACAATAATACTAGTTTTTACTCCCAGTTCGACCCGCGTTAATTTCCGAGTCCCGGGACCTCGGCTGCTCTACGGATAAAAGCAAAAGCAACTGTCAGCAACTATAATATTTTAGTATTTTTTTCTATTTTTGCCTCTTTTCAGGCATAACGAACCTTGTACTTACTCACAATCATCAAAAAGGCTTTAGTCTTAGAGAAATTAAAATTAAAAAAATCGTCGAACTATGGAAGATTTGTTTTAATTTAAATAAAGCATAACTTCCGTTTTTTTGCAACTCCTGTAAAATTTATTCCAGTGCAATTACTTTGTTTTTCCGTAGGGCAGCCGACCTATTGTTGAGTGCAGTGGTAGACCTCGGTATGTTAAAAAAAATCCAGAGGAACCTTGTGCGGTGGTACGTTAGGTAACAGCTTAACAACGTAAACTCCAGTACTGAATATAACTAGTAGATAATAGGAGAAACTGAAGTCCTGCCTCCTATTGTTGTTAGTCTATTGTGTCGTTATACTTCAGGTCCGTGGTTTTATGAAGAAATACCCTCATTTCGTACGAGTTGCTTTGAATAGATTCATACGGACAGTACTTATTGAAGTTTATGAAATTTATTCTAAGGATTACGGTACAGAAGTACAGTTGGCCTCATTCTTTATGTAAGATATAATATTTAAAAAAAATACCAAATTTTCCGCAATACGGGACCATGACAACAGTATCGCCCATAAATTAGAAATAAAAAAATGTTAAAATTTACAACAATCCAAACTGACGGCACTTCCATACAAACTTTCGCCCTTTTTGGGGGTTGAATTACAAAAGTGCCTTTATTGGTGTTAAAGGAAAAAACTCTTCAAATTTCATAATTCTAGCTTCAGTAATTTTGACTGGGTGCATAAATAAAATTGACTAAACGAAATGACATCAACTTTATTATTCGTTACGACCACGGTAGGTAGGTAAGACGAAAATAATCAATAAATATGCAACAACAATAAAAAGCAGCACAATGGCGTGTCGCAACCATATGGCAACCAGCTCAACATAAGCCAGGATTTGGCCAGGAAGGTTTTTTATAAATCGACTAGCAATTCCACCCACCTGGATGTTTTTTGGTACTCCCACGGGAACGGTTTGTTCCAAGAAGTATCCTATAAGAAATACTATAATAGCTTCCTAACAGCGATACATTAGTCCCGAGATTAGCCCCATATACGGTATACCTACATCCAAACTTCTAACTTTAGAAATCTAAGTGTAGATATATATACCTATTTGTGTAGATTCTGAACTAATACCAGCGTTGTAGACTATACTTCAACAAGTAATATTATAATACCAGGTACCAGGTGTTTCTGTCATTGTTTATACTGAAATTAAATCAGTGAACGTAGGTAATTAGGAGAAACGTTTTTCAAACACGTCGGATTTTTTTTATTTTTTATTTATAGATACAAACAACATGTCCAAATATTCATTAATCTTTTCAACAATCAAATTATAGTGTACCTTCTTGTGGGTGCATGTACCCTATAAACTACAAAGCAAACAAAATTTATTTAAAGTTCGTGACTGTAACGGTTATTTTCAATGGAAAATTGCTTCCAGAACGTTTTCATCATTTTGTATCTATTTAATTAATTGAAAATTTAATAACATTTCAACAAGTATGTAGTTAGCTGCTGTTATATTGATAAAATAATATTATTTTTGGCTCGATCGATACTTGATTTTACCGCTGCTCGTTTCTGGAAGTGGAACTCTGACCTCATTCCATGCTAGGTTACCTTATAAACCATTCATCTATATGTGTATAAAATAGTTATATATATAGATATAACTATATTATGCTAGCTTAGTTTTAACCCGCGCCAATTTTGGAGTTCCCACAGTAAAGTGAGATAAAAGACCCTTGGTTCTTTTCTGTACTCATGATGATCTGGTTGAGCAGTTAAGGCGTGAACAACTTACATACATACTTTAACATACTTTCTCATTTATAATATTAGTACGAATAAGGTTGCTTTGCGACTTTCTCCTTTACCGACTAAAGGAGAAAGTCTCGAGGATGTTTAAGTATCAAGTTCTTGAAATACGCAGGTACCTACTTGTTAAGTTTTCCATAATCCTACTAAAATTACCTACACATACAAAATGCTTTTCCGGAATGACTGACTGACGGATCAACGCACAGCCTAAACCGCTGATCGTAGAGACCTGGAACTTGAAGGGTGTGATCTTTGTATGACGAAGGCATCCGATAAGAAAAGATTTTCCGAAATTCTACCCCTAAGGGGGTGAAAGGGGGTTGCAAAGTTTGTATGGAACTACGTGTTTTCTTGAAGAGATGATCTTGATTTATTCGTTTTAACCTCTTCGATGTCCGATTTCCACTACCATGCAAACGAAAACGAAGTCGCGGGCAAAAGCTATAAATTATAAACATGTAACGCCTAAATTGCTGAACGGATATGAATGCAAATCACATAGATAGAACACGTACGTCCTTATCTCACGGTCGCTCTAAAAACTTTTTGCATTTATTTCTGAATTTCTTTTTTTTGTTGTCGTTTTTTGATTGTAATGCTTACTGTACCTACTACCTAATAGGATACGTAGGATTGTCGTGAGGGTTGCCAACTGTCCTGCGAGGAGAGGGCCTTCCCGTTCATAGAGCCTCAGTCCCCATGAAGGAGATGGTCGGGACGCCGATTTGCCATAAAACGGCCAAACTTTTATGGGAAGTACAAGTAAACGTACGTACCTCTCTAATATTTTATTTTACGCAGGTGAAAATCTTCGTGTCAAATTGACAACTATGTTTTTCTATACGCATCTATACCTACTAAAAATAGCAATGCATTCAGCCAAGTCACAGCTAGTATGGTATAACATAAAACTATTTATTATAAATTTTTTATTTGATTTCTAATTGTATTTCTTCTTTGCTATACTTTGACAGATTTATTTAGCCTCAAATCCATGCACTCACTGAGGTTGGCAACCCTATAGGTACGAGTATCTCATAGGGGCACGGCCCACGGCCCACGATGTATGTCGGTCACCCATTGTTGCTATCCCATTGTTTGCCGCAAGTATATAACATAGCACATAATAGATTATAATACATCCCTAGAGTCGCCTGTTGCTTTAACCTTGTGTAAGGCTTGCCCTCCTTAAAATATCGTAAGTACATTTAAAAAAAAAATCAGAAAATATAATAAAAGTATTTATAATATAGAAAATCAATCATAAAAAGACACTAAAAGTGTCTACCCCAAATTAAAAGAAACTTTCGGTCAAAAACCTGCGTCAATTTCAGAGATCCCGCGGGAATTTCGGGATAAAAAGTATCCTAAGTTACTCCTCATAACATCAGCTATCTGTCAGTGAAAGTCCCGTTAAAATCGGTCCAGCCGTTCAGAGATTACCCGGAACAAACAGACAGACAGACCGACAGACAGACGGACAGGGAAAAATTTAAAAAATTGATTTTTTGATGTTAGTACCGTAATACCGTATACACTTTCGTATGCATTTAGTGAAAAGGTGTTTTCAATTTTATTTATATGTATTATGCCTAGATGCGAAACGGCTTAACCGATCATCATGAATTTTTACATACACGTTTACAGGGTGACTGAAAAAAACATGGAGCACTTTTTATTTTGGAATTCCCGTGAAAACTACGAATTTGACGCGGGTGAACCCGGGGGGGAACAGCTAGTTTAAATATTTTTCCATGTAGTATGTAAGCATCCTAGGGGCTGTGTACGATATACGTACCTAATATACTATGTACTTATGTATGTCGATGTGTATATCAATAGACAATGCAAGGACTATTTTTTTATTTTACTAAAAGATAATGATAATATCTTAATATTGCATTGTAGAAAAATCAAATTATACTTCGACATAGATAAGCAATAGTGTGTTAACCCATACTGGAGAAATTTTGATTAAATTAAAGTTTTAAAATTATAACGCCATTTTGTGTCAATTTTTTATGTTCAATATTTAGTTACATATTTAAACAACGTAATAAGGTAAACACATAATTAAAAAACGTTCTCTAACTCTCAATAAAGCGTTCTGGATCAATAATGTTATTGCTTATCTGCGTCCACTTAATCATAGGTACTATAACTTAGAAGGTACTTGCATGAATTTTTTTTTCAGTCTATTTTAAAGATATATGGCCTACTTAAACAAAGCAAGAAAAAGAAAAAAAATATATGCATAAATTAATGAAATAGAGCGTTTCAAAGTTCCTACTTTAAACCTTACCGCCGAAACGCGGAATGACGTCACTTGTTCAAAATTACGCCTTATTAATCTGTAATAGAAATGTCACTGTTATGTGACACTGACAGACAGATAACTTCAATATCCAAAAGCAAAATTAAGGTTGAACTGTATCGATTTACTTCCAAAAGTTCCAGTAAAGAATCGAATGCATGTTACCGATGCATTTTAAAGTAAAAAACTTCAGAAAATGGAAAATATGCGTTGACTGTATGCACTTAGTTTCTTTTGCCTTCTCTGAAAGAGGTAAATGTTTCCTAAAAAAATAAAAGTGACGTCATGTGTTAAGCTTGACTGTGATTGGTGTTTCGTTGCAACGTTCCGTTTCACAAAATTAAAAGTTGAATATTTTGGAAACTATTGAAATTTTTTTAGTAAATCTTTCACGATAATGCTTTTCTAAGGCTCTATTTTTGAAATATTGACACAATTTCTTATTATGAATTTCATGCAAGTACCCTATTATGCACCGTATATTATGATCTTAGTTAACTACTTATGCAATTATACACTAAATGAACACTATATATACATGTCGATAGTGTAGATGTGTATGTAGATATTGGATAATCATTTTCCTGAGGTTGTGTAAAAACGACGAACACTGCGTCCAAACTCCAAACCAGATCGTTCTTACCTTAGAAAGTGACTACTCGTAGTAAATTCAGTTGTCGATCTATCAATTTGAAAAGACAGTATAGAAATTGGGGCAAGCTCCCCTTTCTGTGCTGTATCTATGTCAAACTAGTGTTAAGGTGACGTATAACGTAGAGACACGTTATAAAACTGTTCTTTAGTTTGCATTTTTAAGCAAAATTATAGCATCTTTTGGGGAGAAATGTTATCCTGTAACGTACTTCTATATTTTAATCTATATTATAGAAGAACGAGTCACTTGTTGATTTGTACCAGTATTTAGTAAGTAATTGTAATTTTTTGTTGGATAGTCGTAATTGGCCTTCTTAATGTATAAAATCCATAAACTAAATTATATTTACGACCAAGTGAAATTTTCGTATTGACTATGGAAGCATTTTAGAGCCCGTTTTGAGAATTTTACTATAGTAATACACATATATGGCAAACAGGCATTGCCATAGCAAAATTGACAATAGTGTTAGTCGACGCGACGGGCTCTAAAATGCGTCCATAGTAAATTTCAATATGAAAATTTCACCGTGTACTAGCTGTGCCCCGCGGTTTCACCCACGTGAGTTTCGGGATTGCCACAGGTACTATTTTTTTCTAAAATAAAAGTAGCCTAACTTCTCATAACATCAGCTAGATAGCTGTACCAGTGGGAGTCCCGTTAAAATCGGTCGAGCCGTTTCAGAGATTCGCCGTATATAAATAGTGCCTAATCTAAATTTGTACACATGATACCTCTTGCATGCTCTGCCGAAAGGGTCACCAACTCAGCATTAGCTAGGTGCGTAGTATTTATATGTATAGACTTTAGGGTAAAATAGTGTATGGATTTCACACGTCATGTAAAAAGTAAAAAAAGACGCAACATAAAATATGAATCCATACATAATTCTAATCAGTTTAAGTGCCGTTTCGACAAATCACATGTAATAATGTCTACGACGGACGGGCACGGGGCAAGTCCAGAGAACACAAGAGTGTCCCTTTGCAACAGAGTTGATTAAATTTGATGACGCTTCGCTTTGACCGCGCGAGACGAGTCTCTGATCTTTTATTCTGTCGACTCCCAAAGGACTGTGGTGGAAGGTCATAGTACTTGACAGTGAGGATATCTGTCACACCAATATGTTATCACTACATATTATAAAACTAAGTCCTCCGCCAAGTCTGTCTGTCTGTACGCAATAAACGAACGAATCTACCGAACGAATTTTCATGCGGTTCACCATTTTCACCAGTAAATAGAGTGGTTCATGAGGAAGGCTTAGGTATCTTAATGTACCATATTCAGCGAATAAATAAATAAATATATAATTTGTCAAGGTTTTGTGTAAATTTATTGAAATATTACGATAATAATTGCTAGAAGTGTCGGAAAAAGTAAAATAAGTAAGCAAAATGCACAATTTTTTTTTCAGGCTAAGTGCGTTTGCAAATCTTCGACTACGTATTATAGTCACTTAATCTGATGATCTTCAGTCCTCAAAAAAAGAAGTTAAAGTACCAAGTAAAAGTATAGCAGGTTATCCTTAAAAAACGTAGTATAAATTAATATACAGTAAGCAGTTAAGTATCACTCAAAATAACACATCAAAGTTATGATGACTTAGCTTTAAATCGGAGAAAATAAATGCGTTATGTTAATTAAATAAATATATCATTAAAAGCTTAAAGGGGATAACTTTATTTCGATGTTGATATTACAAACTTTGCAGACGACCGCTTTAAAGTTTCAATTCGACTTTTGACGATGCTGAGGGTGCTCTTAGGTTAAATGGTTATTAATCTTAGTGCAGGCAAATAACCGTTACTTACATTTCTAACTTCATTTCTTAACTACCTTTCAACTGATACCGGTAAAACCACACAGAAAAGAATATATTAGCCAGAGAGGCAATGTAGGCCGGGCAGCCGCACATATAAAAAATAAAAAAATGCTCAAAACTTTCCAAAACTTTTGTACAATACGAGCTGTGCCCCGCAATTTCACCTGCGATAGTTTCAGAGATCCCGCGGGATTTCCGGGATAAAAAATAGCCTAACTGAGTAGGTAATACTGGTTATAACATTAGCTATCTGCCAGTGAAAGTCCCGTTTAAATTGGTCCAGCCGTTTCAGAGATTAACCGGAACAAACAGGACACACATACAGAGAGACAGACAAATATTAAAAAAAATTGATATTTTGATATTAGTACCTACCTTATATGTATAATTTCGTATGCATTTAGCAAAAAGCTTTTAGTTTGAAATTACGAACAAAAAATTCGATTTTATTTACAAGCTTATAGCTTAGTGTGGGATCAAGTAGATCTGTGTGTTGTGAACTGGATTATTATTATTTATATGTCTAGATTCCATGCGGAGTGACTTTTAAAAACAACTATTAAATAGGTAATGATGTCGCAAATGACTTTTAATACATTTAATGCATTTAGTTTACAAATACTCGTGTGCGTCACGAATAGATGCGTGGGCAAGAATTTGTCAGTGACACTGGTTTAATACGTTTTTTTTTATATTATACTAATTCACTACTCTTGTCTATGTCTACGTCTATGCTTCTATGTGCTCTGCGGATAAAACAACGGTAAAACTGGTAAAGGCACTTGATACAGTAAAATAAAATTATCGTTACATTTCGGTGTGATAGAATGACGCGAAAGGGGCGTCAGGAGAGTAGGTACGTCGCGGTCTGATCCCTTCGTATGTGATCTCATGCATAATCGTATCTCCTTAACAAAAGAAACATCTCCTTAACAAAGCATACGCTTCATCTTTGGTCTCAAAAAGTTCGATCGTGTCTCTCAATTTCGTAAGGAACTTAAATGGCTTCCTATCCGCCACCGTAGGGACACTCGAATTCTTTTTCTACTATTTAATATTCTTCATAACCCAACTTCCCCGTCCTACCTACGAGAACGCTTTTCCTTTTATCGACCACCTGATGCTGTCTGTAGGTCACACCTCAAAACACGCCTATCTGTACCTGGTAATTCCAATAGAACTAAATTTTTTTCGTCCTCTTTCTCTTTCCATGCAGTTGCCCTGTGGAACTCTCTGCCACATGAAATCCGTGACTGTAGGACTATCTCTTTATTTAAAAAGCGAGTCAAGGAACACTATCTATCACTGTCTGTGTAGCTATTGTATTCATTTTTGTATTTATTTATAGTTATAGTATTTATTTCTATATATTACGTGTTATTATATATTATATTGTCATGTAATTTTATGTAGGTATGTAGTTAGATAATGTAATTATTATTATGTTTATTTGGTTCTATTATTTTGTATGTATATTATTATTGTATTATTATTGTATTATTATTTTATTATTATTGTATTATTATTGTATTGTACCTATCGAACAGATGCACACCAGATCAGCCTATTCTTTTCTCTTTTCCTGTTGCGGGTCTGCTGGAAGAAATTCCACATGGAATAAGCATGACCCTTGTACATGATTACTTTTATACTTTTTTTCCTTTTTTGTTGTCCTGTGTGCATTAATTGTTAAATAAATAAATAAATAAATAAACGCTTTTCTGTACGGTGTCACGGTGTAATGTGAATACATGAACACTTGTTACATTGCGGTAAATGGATGACAGTAAACTAGACGAGTGATTTAAATGGTAAACCGAAATACGAAAACATTAGATATTTTTCAACAACATTCAACATCGGCTAAGTGTCAGCAACAAATCCTTTTGATCCCACAATAAGCTTTTATTACACTACAGACGCTTTTTGTTTATTTATTTACTAACCAGCTGATCCACGCGGTTTACCCGGAGTTACCGCGGGGATTCCGGGATAAAAGTACCCTATATCGGTACCTTATTTATACTTATATCTAATATACTTATTTCAATGACAGTGAAGCCATTTTGTGACGCGACTGCATCGCGGCCCTGTCGGAAGACCAGCGCTTCATTATGTTCTGCCCCACAGACATAATGAAGCATTTATGCTGAGGCAGTGACCGATTGGCCCCCACACAGCACACCCTTCTATCTCCTTCATAATATTTGTTAAGTTTGTATTTTGTCCGTCTCTTATTTTTTATCTTTATGTGGGGACCAATAAACTCATTTTTCTTTTCTTTCTTTCTTTCTTTCTTTCTATATACTTTGCTAATAACGTGCATGAAAAATTCCATGATGATCGGTTGAGTTGTTAAGGCGTGAAAGCGTAACAAACAAACAAACAAACTCACATTCGCATTTATTAGTTAGGATACCTTATTAATATATTATAACACGTATTACAATTTTTTCCGATATCGATAATACTATAAGTATGCTAAAAAAAAAAAAAAATAGTAAGTAGGTACCATATCTATTTGTGATAAAAAATACTGTATTTTATAATTAAATTATAATATAATAATAGAACAGACGCCGCAGTGTAAGAAAATATCACCAACTAAAATTCGTTTAAAAACTAGCACTGACGATCCACCTCAATTTTTTTACTTACCTAGTATACCTATCGTGGAAAAGAAAAAGCAAACATGGTAAATTTTATTTTATTTATTAATTTTTCTAAATGATAATAATAAATATTTATGATAAATACCGCATGTTAGGTCACTACATAATATGAAAAAAGTCCTCTGCCGCGTCTGTCTGTCCGTCTGTCTGTTCGCGATAAACTCAAAAACTACGGAACGGATTTTCACGCGGTTTTTACTAATAGATAAAGTGATTCAAGAGGAAGGTTTGTATGTATAGTTTATCCTAAAATTTTTGGGGGAACTCTGAAATTACCCCAGGTGAAATTTCAGGGGAGAGCTGGTTACTATATAAAATCAACGGTTATAAATTATAATCGATATTTGAGGAGTGAGCTCACAAGTGTGGTAGGTACCAATAACAGGTTAGGAACGTCATGATTGAGGCTTAAGTTACCTTTAATAGATTTGTTTTTATTTTTCATGTTTTATTAGCAGCATTTCTAATAGCATTAATCCACGAAAGCAAAATCCTTGAAATTTGATTGAGAATTGACTGCATAGGCTAAGTTTCTTTTGCCTCTCCCAAAACAGTATTTTTTAACGTGTAGCGTGTGACAGTGACAGTTCAGAGAACAAAAAGATTAACGCCATTCGCTTTGACGTTTTTGACATAATGCTTTCTGACCGTAGTACTCAGCCGTAAGTAAAACGTAGTGATTACCTTCTCTCTGGCCGTAAGGTAACCACCTGAGGTAATCACTACGTAGAATGTACTTATTAATTCCATGTTTCTGACTCATTTTATCACAGGCTAAAATATGCTTGTTTCTTTTTTAATGTTACTTTTTCGTATCACGTTAGTTTGGAAATATCTTAGAAGACATGATTTTTCATAGCGGGTGGCTCTAGTTTTATTCATGATCTTTGTTTTATTCCTGTATGTCTATGTCCTCAGCGATGTACATGTACTTATATAATTGGTAATTTAATAAACGGAAAAAATTAATTATTCAAAAGGAAAATGTTATTACCCGGACGTTAACAATGGATAGATATCAAAACATCAATTTCCGAATGGCCTCCAATTATTATTAAAGACCTATCTAGTCATCATGACTATATAGATAAGGGTGGGGACACAATATATTTTAATGCTAAGAGTATTTAACCAACCGGAATTCTATAATAGAGCTCGACTCATATACCCGGCCTTGTATATATTGGTGTTAAGTCTGTACCTATTACTTGATTATATTTTTTTTATTGTAATACCTGTAAATACTAAATATATAGTATTTATCCCTATACTCCACCTGGTAGCCTGAAAGACATCACTTTGTAGTGATAAGGCCGCCCTTTGAAGCCACTTAATACTTTCTGTTTTATAAGTTTTTAGTCATTGTCTTTAGCTATGGCTCGACCGCCACCAAAGGGGAAGCTTCCCGCCGGGCGAGGTGGTATGGCCGGGGAACTGCGGCTCCGACTTTAGATCGTCAAAGGTTGTTTATAATATTATGTTTGCAGCGCAGTCGTGTAAACGTCGTTAGCGCGATTCAGGATTTCACGCGTCATGCGCCGGCGGGGAAAGAGAGTCCTCACCACTATACCTCTAGGCTCACCACTACGTTGTGGTGGGGCGTGGGGAGGCACGAAAATCGCGGGCAGCGGAGTGTCGCTTCTTTATATTAATACGTATAGTTAGTATTGGTCTTACCAAGTTCAGTACCGCAGACACGAGGAAGGATACCCAGGATGGCGGCGCACGAGGTATCTTCAAAGCAGAGCTGCCGTGCTAAGAGGCAGTTCAGGATTGCCATAGTGCCTTTTATGGCAGGCCCTGTAACAGTAAAAAGTTATAACAATTACTTATTTGATTTTTTATTTTTTTTTATTTTAAGCTACCTGGCAAATAAATCCACAGAACAGAAAATAACAGATAGAAGGGACATCAACTTAGTTTAGTATGAAAACAGATGAACACCAGTGTCGTCGGGTGTTTTTCGCACAGAAAACTATTCATCACGGACAAAAACATTCATTAACGTAAAGAAATACATTAAACGCTTTATGGTTATGTTTTTACTTAGTCAATGTTTTCATTATTCACAGTTTTAGGAATATTGTGGTAAATACTATATACTTGGGATGGCAGCAGAAGAAGTTTTGGGCAAGTTAGAGCATTTGCTCTATTATAATTTCCTTTGCAACGGTAGCGCGCTTGCCCCCGCCTACATATTGTCCTCTCTAGTTAATTTATTTTCTCTGTGGTTAAACCACTGTGGACAAAACTATAAATATCAAGGTCGGTTAGATTTATGCAGATTTTTGTATTTCCCCGTTTAATTGTCGCTAAGCACGTACATATTATACCTAATTATTCACATAAACCTAAATATATACATACACAAAAAACAATCAATCTAATGCCTTTGATTTGCACGGATGTTTTAGGAATTTAAGTTCTGGCTCACATATGTAGAACTTCTTCCTAATAGGTTTGGTTAAAGTGACTATTAAAAAAAAACCTTCTTGTCTAGCAATAGCTAGGGCTCAGATCTTATCGGGGCGCCAGGTATACGAACTGATGCCGCAAAAGAAATCGAATCCAAATATCACCTTACTACATTTCCGAGGTATAATCTAAGTTGCTGATCAAACCACCTCCATTCGCTTCCGGTTAACTGCAGAATTATGCAAAAAGTAGGGGGAAGTTACGGGAATAATACACGGTAAAATCTCAACTTCCGACTAAGGCTATGTGTAGTTAATATAGGATGCTGTATCATTCTGAAAGCGGGCAGGTTGGTTAGCAAAACAAGAAACTTTCTGAGTCTGGAGAGGTAAAATTCAGCCAAATTACGTGATTTAGAATTCAACAGTCCGAGTTTATACTGAGAACTGTTTCCTCCGAAAAGATTGTACCTTTCGGTTTCCACTCATAGTGATTTTAGAACAACTTTATTTTGTATACAGGCTTGCGCAATTTATTACAGAAAAATAGTATTAGATACTTTTAAAATTCTTGATAATAATAATAATAATAAAAATTCTTAGAGATTTCACTCTCGTGTTCCTTCGGAAACGCTTCACACTAGGTTAATGAGAACCTCCTTCTTTTTGGGAAGTCGGTTAAAAAGGACTCTAAATTTTGACCTATGACATACCTATATGCGAAAATTTGTATGTGCCAAATATATTAAATAAAACGGTTTTAAAATACAAGATATTCCAACACTCTAAACTTTCATATTACCTACAGTCGGTCTACTACGCAAACTTAGTTTGTACAAGCAGACAACTGATATAATACTTATAATATTTAGACAATACAATATGATTTTTTTTTTTAAATACATTATTATAATACACTCGTAACACTCATAAGGAAAAGCGCAAATAAATGTTTATCTGACGCGGGAATGGAAGTGGAACCCGGGATACCTGAAGTAGCTGCCAGATTCACTTAAGTATCACTAAATCAACCATCACCTAATTTGTAACGAAATTCATAAGTTTACCCCAATGGCATAATATACTCGTAATGGGGATGATGACTACTTTTGAAAATAAAAAATTCTAATTAGTCCGTCAGTTAGAAAATAAAAAAAACAATAGACACGTATTTTTGCCTTTTCAAATAAATTAAAATATAGAGAGATAAAGCGCATTAAAGTTTAGGGTGAGGGGCTCGTGACGTTACTAACCGCTAAAACCGCCATACAGACTGTCCTGATAGTGACGTCACGCGAAATTTCAACTCAATGTATCGGATATATTACGGAAAAAATTAAAAAATACGTGTCCAATATTTTTTATTAATCTACAAGACGGACTAAAAAAATGAGTCAACATGCCCATTGTCTGGTCAGAAAAATCTTGTGCTAATAGTGACTAAATCAATAATAAATATTATTGGCGTTAACAGTACCTAACTACCTACATACATATACACCCAGGTCCCAGATCACACATTGTCCCGTGCAGAATCGAACCTACACTCTACAGTTTCTTATATACAAGTCAAGGCTGATACTGACTATACGTCTAGGTTACGAACGTAGATATGGTGGTTATAAATGGAAAATAAATGGTTACTTTTCCCCATAGCCCCCACTTTCTTTGTAAACCTTACTTTTTGTATTCTGGCACTCTGCTCCTCGATCGATAGCATATCTTAACTTTCAAGGATTTCCAACCTATTTGAAGATGATTTGAAGCAAGTACTGCGTATTTATTTTATGAATTTCATAAGTACAACTTCAATTATCTTTTTATAGGAAGTTTATGTAATATTTGCATACTATACGATTATGAATACAATTTACGATATCTTAATAGTATAAATGCGAATGGTTTTTTTTACGCTTTCATGCTATTCAAGAGTCGTCATTAAATGCATACATGTTGCCAGGGGTACAGAAAAAGGAGATAGGCTACTTTTTATCCCGGAATTCCTCCGGGAACACCGAAAATAATGCAGGTGAAACCTCGAACAGCTAATAAGAAAAAATTTAAGACTTGGAAAGGGTTTTGGTTCCATACCTAAATTACCTAAAAAGATCTCCATCGTTCTTTGTGAATTTGACCGATGATTTTTTTCCCTGTTTTATACCGAGAAGGCTTCGAGTAAATTGCTTATTGATTAACTGTCAACCTGCCAATATCCTATAAAGAAACTAACAAGTAATGAAATAAGATCTGGGGGCACGGTAGTGCCCCCGCCAAGACGAGCCAAGAGAAGCGGGAGCACTACCTATCTTTTCTAAAAACGCTTCGTCGTTTTTTTGAACCCTTATAACTTGGGTTTGGATTATACCAGATAAACGAAATTCTCGGCATATGTTGTCAATAGCAGACTATCAAACATAAAAAGTTTTAATTGCATAGTTCTTATACTTTAGATTTTATTGATATATAAAAAACCCTGATTTCGTCACTGACTCACTGATGATCATCAAAATTCTTAGGGTATTTTCTAATGTCTTAGAAAGCTGAAATTTGGCATGTAAGCTATTATTAGTACACAAACAACAAAAAAAATTATAAAACTTGTAACTTTTATCCCCCAACCCCTTAAACTAGGGGATCGAAGTTTGTAGGTATGGGAATCCCGCAATTTTGATTTACAAAAAGAAATGAAATCCCACCAAAAATATTTTCATTTAAAATGCCTATTCTTTATCCACTGTTAATTACTTTAGTGTTATACAAAGGTTCTTGCAGTAACGAAACGGCCAAGCCACATATTCTAACTAAGGCGTAGAGTTTGAGAAGTTGGGACTTATAGAATTAGGGTGTGTAGAGTTATAAGCTTGACTCTACATGAGATCTGATAACTTTTTGACAGTGCCCGTCATATGAACTCGTCTTGGCATCATTTTACATGAAAATGTTTTTGGTGGGATTGTTTACTACACTATATTAGTTAGTTGGTTAAAAGTTTTGGTCGGTCATCTCTGTTGAACGATTGGCAGTTCCTTTGAAACAATAATGTCTTGTTCAGAATTTCGTCTTAAGGACGCCACTAACTTTATATCTTGCCGATTCTAGAAGATTTCATTTATAGTTACGACACGAGTTATATAGTTCAGGTATTATTTATCATCCCGATACCAAGAGCTCCCGAGGGGATCGTGAAATAAAAGCTAGTGGTAGCTAATCTTACCATTATAATATATGGAAAAGTGAGTATATTTATTTGTTTGTAACGCTTTCACGCCTTATCTACTTAACCGATCATCATGAGATTTTGCATACACGTTGTCAAAGAACATAGGGTATTTTTTGTCCAGGAAACGCCGGCGAAAAGCTAGTATAGAATAAATGCAGCTTGAGTTTTCACTTACTTTTGTATTATATATTTTTTATTACTATCCCAGTATAGGTACTAAGGGACGTTTGAAAGAGGGGTTCAGTATTCGATTCTCATCTCAAATATATATATAAATATAACATATTTTTTAAGGTAATAACAAAAAAATACATGTAGTTGAGCACACAACTTGCTATCTTGCTAACTCGCTGTCATTTGTACTTATAATATTTTCATAGGTATGTATTTAATTATTTTTGTTAAATCATGTTTGTATAAAATAGTTGTATTTGTGTTGTGTCTCTGTTTCCAAATAAATGCCTTTTCTTTCTTTCTTTCTTTCTATCGCGCTGAGTGGAATGCCGTTAGAGCGCTGCCGCGCGACGAGAAAGTTAATGTAAAAGTCATTAACCAGCATAAAACCACGTTTTTATTAAAGAATTTCCTGTGATTTGTCAGTTTTTTTTTGTTACTTTCAAACATGAACTATCGAGGGCTGAAATATTTTCCTCGTTTAATTACATCCTGTATACTAAAATGATTGCACTTGTTATGCAATAGTTCCATACATTTACTATCCATGCTCAATCCACAAAGAGGAGACGCTTAATTATTCATACTGCGTCCAGAGTATAGTTGGGGGGAGGAGACAGCATGTCGGAAAATAAAGCCACTTATTTTGAGCTTGTCTAAATTGCTGTGAGTAACACCAGGGATTTAAGGCTAGTGCTCTCTGCTTCCAGTTGAACGAAGAACTTGGAAGACAGGCGATATTTTTTGCGATGGAACTGCAGTCCGTATAACAAGTTTCCATCTTGAGTGTCGCGTTTGAAATGTGTTTTGTTGAAAATATATTTTGCAAGTACAACTTTTACATTTGTAAAGGATCGGTAGTCTTGTCCGATCGATACGAAGATGTTTAAAGTTTGTTTGTAGTGCTCACTGGAGTGGAACTGTTTTGTCATAACCTAAGCAAACAGTAGGTTGATATTATAAATTTGTTATCTAAACTATCTAAACATTTCTTCTTTTGTTCATGGCTTTTATTTTTTGTAACAGCAATTTCGCTAATGTCAAGCTATGGATCCATCATAAAGGACAAAGAAGTTATGAAAATTCCCGTTAGATTATTAATAGGTGAAAGCCATACCAATGAGTATATACCTACTATATAACAACTACGTTTTGTAACGTTAAGTCTTCCTTGTTTCAGTTAACTAGCATCTATTTTGAACCCTGAGCAGTAAACTGGCTTTCAAGAGAGCTATGTTTTCACTTGGGGAACAATCTAACATTTACTGAAGATTTGGTGTGACTACGGATTGCTTGGGAGAGATTTTTATAACTAAAAAACATCGTCAATGGCAAATTGTAATTATAGGCGCCATTATTAAAGAAAATTCCCGTTGAAAGCGGCTAGAATTGTACTGTGATAGACGGAGATTTTTATTACTAAGAAAACATTTTCATGGGCAAAATTTACAGACCCCATAAAGAATCCTCGGTAGACTTAATTCACCTGGAATAAATCACCTGGGTGCATTAAGTGTTACGCACGGTAGACTGTGCACCTGGGTGAACTAAGCACAGATTCCAATAAAGCCCTCGGTATACTTAATTCACCTGACTTGATAGGAGTCTATAAATGAATGTTACATACGACAAGTTAAGAGTTACCTATCTTTTTTTCTATACTTATTTTTTGAGCGAATGGCCTTCGTAGTGTGTATTGAGAAAAAACTATTTTTCTAAAATAACTCAAAAATATAATAAAACGAAAAGTAAAAAAATTACAATATATAATAACGATAGTGCAAGTCTTAACAAAACTGTCTAGTCTCCTTCATCGCCACCCTCTTCTTCCTCATCGAATTCACCCTCCTCCTCAGCCGTGGCATCCTGATATTGCTGGTATTCCGACACCAAATCGTTCATGTTACTTTCCGCTTCAGTAAACTCCATTTCATCCATACCCTCGCCAGTGTACCAATGCAAAAACGCTTTACGCCTGAACATTGCTGTAAATTGCTCTGAGATGCGCTTGAACAGCTCTTGGATAGCCGTAGAGTTACCAATAAATGTAGCAGACATTTTCAAACCTCGCGGAGGAATGTCGCAGACTGCTGTTTTCACGTTATTTGGAATCCATTCGACGAAATAAGACGAGTTCTTATTTTGAATATTCATCATTTGCTCGTCCACTTCTTTCATAGACATACGACCTCTGAAAACAGCTGCAACAGTCAGGTATCTGCCATGGCGAGGGTCGCACGCAGCCATCATGTTCTTGGCGTCAAACATTTGCTGGGTCAACTCTGGTACAGTAAGAGCTCTATACTGCTGGCTGCCTCTAGAAGTTAAAGGTGCGAAACCAGGGATGAAGAAATGTAGACGAGGAAACGGTACCATGTTTACAGCCAGTTTCCTCAAATCGGCATTCAGTTGGCCGGGAAAGCGAAGGCAAGTGGTTACTCCAGACATCGTTGCAGAGACCAAATGGTTTAAATCACCGTAAGTCGGCGTGGTCAGCTTCAATGTGCGGAAGCAAATATCGTACAAGGCTTCATTGTCTATGCAGTAGGATTCGTCAGTATTTTCAACCAGTTGATGGACTGAGAGTGTAGCGTTGTAGGGTTCCACTACAGTATCAGACACTTTTGGAGAAGGCACCACGCTGAAAGTGTTCATAATACGATCCGGGTATTCTTCTCGAATCTTCGAGATGAGGAGTGTTCCTAACCCAGCTCCGGTGCCACCGCCAAGGGAATGCGTCAACTGGAAGCCTTGCAAGCAATCGCATCCTTCCGCTTCTTTCCTTACAACATCTAATACAGAGTCTACCAATTCAGCACCTTCCGTGTAATGTCCTTTAGCCCAATTGTTGCCTGCGCCAGACTGGCCAAAGACGAAATTGTCGGGGCGGAATATCTGTCCAAATGGCCCTGATCGTACCGAGTCCATGGTGCCAGGCTCCAAATCCACCAAGATGGCGCGAGGAACGTATTTTCCGCCCGTGGCTTCATTGTAGTAGACATTGATTCGTTCCAACTGGAGGTCCGAGTCGCCGTGGTATGTGCCCGTTGGATCGATACCGTGCTCGTCCGATATCACTTCCCAGAACTGAAAGCGGAGCACAGAGATAAGTATTGATCTTTTTTATTTTATTTTTAGCTGGCGGCTCTTCGATTTCCCCGCCACAGTTGACATGGGTGACAAGGGGTTCACTGAACACATCGTTTAGTTTGTTGAGGACGTTTCTTCGACTATACTTATTACTAAAATAGAATGTTAAATAGAAAGTTAAAATAGAAAGTTGAAATTTTGAATTGCGACTATATTATACATAATAAGCGTGAAATTGGTTTAAAAAATTCGTGTAAAATTATCAAAGTTTTACCTTAGCACCGATTTGATTGCCACACTGTCCAGCCTGAATATGCACTATTTCCCTCATTGTCTAAATTTTAATATTACTATAGGTATTTATTATATTAATAAGACTAGTGAAATACGAATATACGAATATTCTTTCTAGAGCAAATTATGAATATCTCTCACGACCCACTAGATAGAGAGACCTTAAACAATTGAGTGCAATGTCAGGGCAGTTCGATTCTCATTTAAAATTTCAAATGAAAATTAAGAATATTAATTTGATCATTTTTAAATAATTTGAATACATTTTCCCAACCGGTCAGTGAATTGATGTAAACTTTTTTCGAAGGATTATGCATAAAGTAGATATAATAAAAAAAAATCGTCAATGATAAACTAAAAATCAATTTCTGTAGGTATAAAAGGGGCATCAGAAACGCTGTAATTATTATTCTAGCTATTGCAAACGAAAAAAAAAAATTTAAAATTACAAAAAAAAATTCATTACTCATACTCGGAAAGTAGGTCTGAAGTTGCCTGAGAAGCGGGTTGAAAGTAACCCTTTTCAGCCCTAGGGAGAATCGCTTTCAACTGACAACTGTCAAATTATTAAAAAAAAACTAGGTCTATTTTCACATTTCTATTGAACCATGTTTCAACTTTCTATACAGCCAGCGCGATGTAAAATTGAAATAACGTAAAGTTTAAGTAGGTATTAATTAAAATAAAATTCACTCACTTTTTCTTAAGCTAATTCCTATTTATATTTTTTTATTTTCTTTAATTAATACTTAATAATTAAAGAAAATATTTTTTTTTAGGTCGCCACAATGTAAATAAAAAATACTGGCTGAATAGCTAGCCGGCCAAAGAAAAAGAAATAGGTGGGAAAGTGTCAAGCGACTATCCGATCTTCACTCATTTTTTGTTAAGCTAATTCCTATTTTTATTTTGACTTTCCTTGCATTCGTAATGAAAAGCACAGTGTTACCCTCAGGAGAAAGACTTATTTAGTCCCTCGATCTATTCGATATGATCAAACCCCGTCTCGGGACTAAATAAGTTACTTTCACCCCTAGGATAACAATGTACTATTTCAATACTTAATCTTTAATATTTTATGACTTTTTTCAAAACTATTCTTTATCTATTTAGTTTAAGGTCATTTATTCACCACATCTGCTTTCAACCCTTAAGAAGGCAAGCGATCAAAGTGAAACACTTAATTTTTACGAATAGCTGTTCCCTGCGGTTTCACCCGCGTTAATTTCGAAGTTCCCGCGGGAATTCTGTTATAAAGAGTAGTTTATGTCTGATTTAGTTCCCTGACATCGTTTATGGCAAATTTCATGATGATTGGTTGAGTAGTTAAGCCGTGAACACGTAACAGACATAGAGAGTTAATTTCGCATGTATAATACTCATAGTATGGATAGTATACATAGTACGGATTACAAAGCACAAGAAATGTGCTAGTTTCTTTTTTTAAATCTATTCGTGGCATTTCAAACAACACATTCAGTTTATTTTTGGTGAAAAACATTTGAACGTGTTGCAGGCTATATCTTTTCAAAAATATATGAACCGGATTTATTTGCTCAAGCAGCTAATAAACTTCGGGCCAGATGAGGTCTAATGTTATAACAGTTACTTAACTACGACTCTGCAGCATCCGTTTCAGTTGGTTTTGTTTGTGCAAGACTCGAAATTTGCATCCCGGAAATAGTAAATATCTAGGTTATACGTATACTCTGCCTTCGTTAAAATTTTGTATTATTTTAAAAGTAGATAGATTTAAAATTATTTCTGAAACTAAATTCTAGCTTGCAGCAAGGTTTAACTGGTGGTTATCGTCACGCGTCACGTAAGGAAAGAGCGTTATGTCCACCATGCTAATCTAGACGTTAGGGTCCGCCATATACTTGTGTACATCGTTAGTTACTAAAAGTGACTATAACTGTACATTTTTTAAAATATACAACGTGTTAATTAATTAATTAATTAATTGTCTGTCTGTAATTCCAAATTAACAGCTTTTCACTAAATGCATATGAAATTATATACGGTACTTAGGTATATAAAAAAATAAATTTTTAAAATTTTTATTTGTCTGTCTGTTTGTTCCGGCTAACCGATTTTAACGGGACTTTCACTGGCAGATAGCTGATGTTTTAAGGAATTTAGGCTACTTTTATTTTTGAAAAATAAAATAGTTCCTGCGGGAATTCCGAAAATCACGCGCGTGAATCCGCGGGGCTTAGCTAGTCACTATTAAACTGCAATACGAGTGGACAACAGACACGAAAAAAGATCTGGCCACTTTTTTAGATATTTGATAAAAAAAATTTATCAACAAGATTGATGTAATTTAGGTTTTTAAGATAAAACTTATTTGTTTCTCTGCTAATAAATAATATTTTTTTATAAATATGCTGGAAAAAAATTACAAACGAAACAAAAATACAAACAAATGGAATAATTTTTGCAAACTACCTACACGTTGTCAAGAGTTACAGAAAAGGACATAAGGTACCTGCTTTTTATCTCGGCATTCTCGCGGTATCTACGAAATTTGCGAGTAAAACCGCGGGGTACAGCTACTATTACAATATTATGTTGGCATCGGTGTCCGCTAAGAGCTCCCAGTATCCTACGTAAGGTTTTGCAGTGTATAGATTTATTAAATATAAAATATCAAATCGATCAGCGGCTTGACCTAATTGTGTTTTTGTTTTAGTTTATTAATAAAAAACTTTCAATTTAGGATAATGTAACGATGATCTACAAAATTCACAATATTATCTGGGTGAACGTACCCATGCTCCTTTCTGTACCTACCTCAGAGAGCGTGCACGCTAAATTTCATGACGATTGGTTGAGTAGTTATGGCGTGAAAGTGAAACTAATAAACTCACATTCATCTATTAATAAAAAATGAATCGCCGAAATATGTATATGTGATCGCATAGCTTCCAAACGACTGCACTAAATTGGATATTTTTTTTGGTTTTCGTTATTGTTAGGACAAGGTTTGTATACTTAAAAGAAGTTTAGAGTCCTGCGGGAATTTCGGAACTCACGCGGGTGAATCTTCGAAACGGTTGGACCGATTTTGACGGGACATTCACTGCTAATGAACTGATGACAAGGAGTAAATTAGGCTTCTTTGGAGTTCCTGCGGGAATTCCGAAACGCACGCGGGTGAAACCACGGGGCACAGCTAGTTTATAATTTTATTAGGATTGGAAAATCAGCGCAATGTGTGCATTACACTCATGCATAACAAAATGCTAAAGACAGTGATCGTTTTGGTCCTTACCACCTTAGTTCATGTGATTTTTCTTTCAATATTTTTTTTTTTCAATACAATAAATATATCATTTTTTTTTTATTAATTCTGTTGTTCTGTAAGTTTCTATTTATCGTAATGAACTGTGTTGTCTCTATTTCTGAATCAATGCTTTTTCTTTCTTGCTTTCTTACAATTATAGCGCCGCTGTATAGATAGATACGCCACTAATTAAGTGGTGAACTCAAGAAATAATGTGAAAGGGCGAAACTCCAAAAACAATTTGCGAAAGTAACCTAAACTAAAAGTTGTGAACATATTCAAACACATACCTACCTTGCAAGGGAAACATAAATCCATGTGTGTTTCAGCACATTATCGCGTGTTTTTGATAAATAAGTCATAATGTTTTAATCTTAAGGTACAAAGTGCAGTGAATTCGTCGAGGACAAGTGTACGAGACTGGCTTTTGAATTGTGTATGAGTGTCCGTAGGCACCCGTGGAACCTTTGAGTCCACCGACCCTTTCGCGGTATCGTTATAGAGTTGTTTATACAATTACAGTGTTTGGATAGATACAATCTTTATACTAATATTATAAAGAGGAAAGATTAATTTTTGGTTTGTTTGTTACGATTTAACTCAAAAACTACTGGACTGATTTCAAAATTTTTTTCACCATTAGAAAGCTACATTATTTAAGATAATGTAAGAGTGATGATGACTGTTTGTTACCCATAAAATGGCAAAGTTATATACTTATGCATTTTTTGTGTGTTTACTTTAAATAGCAAGTAATTGATTAGATTTCTGTGAGGTGAATTAATTTGTGGTTTTTGTAAGGTAAATTCTTTGTAGTTGTTATATTGAAAATGTATCTGTATACTGCCCTTCTAAATTTATAAGAGCAGATAAAAATATACCTAAGGGTTGATAATGATTTTTTTGTTGTGAGGCAGCCGTCTGCCACTCGTTACGATACCGTACAAGCTGTCTTGTTTGATAAGCAGAGAGGGGCATTTAAAGGGTAGATTCTGTCTTAATTACATTGTTTTTATATGATCTCTACTTTATTTTTATCAATATATTATAGTCTAACAGTTATATAAATTACTTGTATTTCGTTGAAAAAACAAATAGTACACCTCATTTTGTTAAACCTATTGGCCAACCATTAACCATTATTATGTTACTAGATACATTTTTGAAATATGTGGGTACAACGTTCACAATTCTATTTATTGGCAGATTGCAATTCTTCTTGAGCTCAAAAGATATCAAGAATAATATTCCATAGTAAAAAAATTTGTTTAATTTTAGCACAGATGTTTAGTACTTTTTTTCATTAAAGAAAAAGTTGTAAAAAAGGGTACGAGTTTACAGCTCTAGATATATAATTTTACAACAAACAATTTCAGCTGGAAAGTCAGCAAGGTTCTCGTAAAAGCCAGTCATCTGATGTGTAAATGATGTGCTAACGACATTCCTCTCGCTCTTACAAATGCCTTCACATATACACCTATCTCTTTTCTGTCTTGCCACATGACCTTTCGCTAGGGTTGCGTTTTATAATGAATTACACGAACATAGAATCCCTTTATTATTATTATTATCACTAAGGATGTAAGTTTGGATAACTCCAACGCCATTTCTAACTTTTAAATGAGTCTATGTTTTCACTTTTCGTACACCTACACAAGTCAGTGAACATTGCTTGTACATTTTCTTTGGCAAAACATTAGAAATTATAAACCTAAATGTAACATGTACATATTATAAATATTTAGATACAGGATTATTCGTGAAAACGTTGAAACTATTTTTTTATCCATTCTTCGTCTAGGTATCTATCTACCTATATACTATAATAAAAGAGTAGAATCCGCGATTCTGTACATTGAATATTTTTCAGAAAAAATGACAGGGGGCGATAAAAGAAGAGTAACCAATATTATTAATATTATTATTATTATTATTAATCTGCTGAACGGATTGTCATGCCATTTTCACAGGTAGATTAAGCTAAGTCTGAAGCTACATGTAGGCTTTGTTTCATTTAAATCGGATGACGGGAAAAAATGTTGTTAAATAAAAACGTTTCATGCGGATGAAACCGCGGGGCACAGCTAGTAACTAATATATGCGAATGGTTGTTTATTTGGTTTTTTGTATGTTACGCTATCACGCTACTCTCATCATAAAATTGTCAAGAGTAAAAGGAACAGCTAGTATATTTTGTTTGCAAATATTTTGCATAATGTTGAAAAACTTCACCGTAGGTATCACGAACTGTGTACGTACGTACACAAGTACACACACACACACACACACACACACACACACACACACACACACACACACACACACACACACACACACACACACACACACACACACACACAGACACACACACACCATTTGAACGCAGATAAGCAATAACATGTCAACCCACAAAATTAAGTTATTGATTCAGAACAATTTATTGAGAGTTGGGGAAAGTTTTTTAATTATGTGTTTGCCTTATTATTAACACTGCTTAAATATATAACTAAATATTGAACATAAAAAATGTTGAAACAAAATGGCGCTATACTTTTAAAACACGATTTACTCAAAATTTCTCCAATGTGGATTAACACACTATTGCTTATCTATGTTATGACAGGTGTATTTTAATTAAGAGTATCCTCGCTCGTTTTATCAGTTTCAACTCTTATCAGACCGTGTCCCGTCAAGCTACTGTATCCACGTTATCTGATTCATTTTGTTAATGTACACACTCCGTTGATTGATTCACTAGGGAATTTAATTGAAATTATTATTCATTAAATTGGCCTGTCACTGCCAGAGTCCGTTTTCTTAGAGTTATAATGAGAAGGTCTTCCAAACAAGAGTTAAGGTAAGGTCCGAGCGTGCCAGAAACTTTTCGTGGCAGACAAAATACGTGTTTATATTATAACTATCGTAACACGACCGTGCAGACACGGTCCGCGCCCGGTCAGTATTCGCGGAAAGAATATTCTGTCTCGCGGTTCATTTCTATATCTGAATCGTAACTAAGGCTGGAATATGTTGAGCAGTGTGTATAGAGCATTGGAACGATGTCTGTTGGTTTCTGCACACATTTCTGCCTGGAATGTGTCTGGCACGGAACGTGTCTGGCACGCTCAACGTCTGTAGATATAAACGGACCTTTATCTGTAGCTCGAAATTGAATTCGCACATCACATTAGACAATGGCCCAGGGTTGGCTAAACTTATTAGTATCTAAAACTACCACAAGATGGCATTGTAATTGGCGATTTACAAAATAGGATTAAATAGAACATAGTGGATGCAAAATAACCGTAACAATTTGTTGGGAGAACGCAATCGCATCATCATCATAGATAAGATTGGCTATAATTGGGTATTCTCCAGGGTATGAAAATCAAAATTCTAATTTGTCCGTCAGTTAGAAAATAAAAAAATAATAGACACGTATTTTTTGCTTTTTCAAATTAATGAAAATAAACATAGATAAAGCGCGTTAAAGTTTAGGGTGGACTCGTGACGTCAATATTCATTATACCCCATACAAACTGCACGGGGTTGTGACGTCACGCGAAATTTCAATTCAATTTATCGCCGTTATTTTTTATTACGTAAAAAATAAAAAATACGTGTCCCATATTTTTTACTAATCTACAAGACGGACTAGAAAAAAATTTTTGTCAAGTAGCCAATTATTATCTATAGGTTAGAAAATCGAATAATGGAACTCGTATTAAAAAGTTACAATTGTATTTGATATGGTTTACATTTTTTCTCAGCATTTTTTACTATACAAAATGTCGGTTTGAAGTTGTCATTATCGTATGTGACCTATAAATTTCTTTAAAAAAAAAAAATCCTACCAAGTAATATTAAAAATGTGAAATTGAATGTGTGCTTTGATTAAAGTTATCCCGGAATTCCCGTGGGAACTCCGAATTTATCGCGGATGAAACGTGGGTTGATATAATCTCAATTACCGTGACTCTTGATAAAACTTTGTAGGAAAAAATTCCAAAAAGTTGTGTCGGCAACAGCGCCAACGCTCTGTAAATAAAGCAGTGAGCAGAGAGAAGGTAAGTGAGTATATAACAATCATATTTACATAGTGAAGTGATGTTGGTCGTATTTGTTCAATGTTCAAGGTTCAATGACTTTTGTCTGATTACGAGGGTCGAAATAGTCTCCGGAAGGTAACTTAGTCAAGATTTTTATGGACATTACTTTCACGAATATTAAAGTTTTAGAGTTGTTAGAATCCTTACTAACCTATACCAATATTATATTATCTGTATGATATTATAAAGCTGAAGAGTTTGTTTCTTTGGTTGAACTTGTTAATCTCAGGAACTACAGCCCCCGTATCCAAATTGACAATTCTACAATCATTAACGCTCAGATCATTAACGCATAGAAAACTAAGTAACAAATCGTCATGTAACTTGGTCAGACGAAAGTTTTCACTTTTGGTGGTTTCGGTGGTTCGAATTGAAATTTTTTTTTTGTGTTGGACTACCTTTTGCTCGTGACTTCGTCCGCGTGGAGTTCGGTTGTATCGTAGCGTAACGTAGTAGGGGTTGAATTTTCAAAAACACCAGGACACGTAATTGTTTATTTCTAATCGTTAACCTAAAAACAAAGTTTCAGGCTTCTAGCTCTAAAAATGACGGACTTCTATACAAAATTTTAACCTCATTTTTCATTCCCTTATGGGGTGAATTTTCAAAAATCCTTTCTTAGCGAAAGCCTACGTCATTACAACTATCTGTATGCCAAATTTCAGCGAAATTCGTTCAGTAGTTTCGGCTGTGCGTTGACAGATGAGTCAGTCAGGTTTGCCTTTCATAAATATTAAATTAAATACAGATAAGTAGTTCAATTATTATCGAGGAAGACGGACTATATTGTCGGTCGGTATGAACATGACGCTAAATAGGAGCGGAGCATCAAATTAACGCGGGTGACACAGCGGGGCAGGGCTAGTCCTTACTCCTTAGTATTATAAATGCGAATGTAACCGTTATATCAAATTGTTATATTGCATTGTTATTCTAATGTGCACAGTTATGTTTTATGTTTCAATGTTGAATAAAAATCTTACATAATGTGGACGCGTTTTAACACATGCTATCTAACATGATACATAGATTGTACGCGCCGTTAGTTTATTAGAGTGGCCGCGCGTGTTAGTAAATTTTTTTTTATTGACCCAAAAATACTTAAGTATATTTGACTTAAATGTAGATGTTGCTGGTTGCGTCATATTTCAAAGGTTCGTTGGGTTTGATTCTGAATCGTCATTCAATTAAGACCGTAATATTCTCGTGCAGAGATAAACTGTTTCCTATATTCAGCCTTTTATCAAGTTAACGGACTAGATTCGAATTTATAATGCTTCGATGCTGCAATTTGAGCAACGAGAAGCTGCCAGCTCCAAGCTGGACATTAACGTTTGGTAAAAGTCATGAACAGTTCATCCGGATTTAACATATTTCCGTATAATATGGTATTTATAGATAAACTGATTTCTGCATTTCGACATCTGAGGAAGGAATAGTATTAACTAGTAACGAAAGTAAAGAAGCGACACTCGACAGCGTAGTTTATGACTGGGAGACTAGGAGGGAAGTGTTCAAGCATTTTATTTATACACATGATTGTTTCGATACAATTCAGTTAAGGTTCTTTACGTTTTGTGGTTAAAACTGAAGACTTTGATTATCAAAAAATATTATAATATCTATCTACTATCTTTAAACGAGCAATTTATATATCCGAGATTACGGCTCCAACGATTCCTTCATGAAATTTAGTATGCAGGGGGTTTTGGGGGCGATTAATCGATCTAGCTAGGTTTCATTTTTAGAAAACGTCGTTTACCCATTAAAAAATGAGTGTTCGGCACTGCTTTTCTACTTAACAACAGATGGCGCTACGAGCGAAGCTCGGTTGCCCAGATATTGATTTTATCATGCGCAAGACCTTAGGATTCGGTTGTCATTTTAGGAAAGCGGACGTTTTAGGAAAGTATACTTATTATCCTGCAGATATGCTCTGACGATCGTGTTTGCCCGCTTCTCCTCGCTTGTACCAAAACATGATTGAACTTAGTTTATATTCAATTTTCGTTCCAGTTTCTAACGATGCCGGCCGCTGAATGTATCTCAAATCGATTCAGCGACTTCAATTTTTGCCGAGGGGCCATTAGATACGAAAAAAAATGCAGATTTTACCATCATAATTTGGATGATTTCATCCAGAACAATATTAATATTTTATAAGTATGGGGTATTTTGGGTATCGGTTTCAGCTCTAGTCGCCCTGTGTGTCATGGTGATCACTACATAGTATAGGTAAAACAAAGTCGCTTCCCGATGTCTGTCTGTCCATGTATGCTTAGATTTTTAAAACTATATGCAACTGATTTTCATACGGTTTTCACCAATAGATAGAGTGATTCATGAGGAAGGTTCATATCAATATTTTATCCTGGAATTCCCGCAGGAACTCTAAAATTACCACGGGTGAAACCGCGGGGATTGCTAGTTGAGATAATAATGTGCATTTTTTCAAATTAAGTAGGTACTCGTTATTTCACCATAAAATCAGCGTAAATATATTTGAAATGATATACTCAAGTAACTTCCACGAAATAACTAGGTGTATAACATAGATACAACAAAAATTATTATTTCAGACGATACATTAAGCTATACCTTATATTCTCGCCAAATTCAGGGATGTTATTTTATTGATCAGATTTAAGAAATGCCCATTGATAAAAAAAGTTGATATTATCTATCTGATTTAGTGAAGATAGAACGCTCGTTACTCGATTATTGGTGACTGTTCAAAGAGTTTATACTAACTCAATCATCAATGGAACCGCCGATAAAGTTATTTTTTCCATAGAATGCAAATATTAATAGTTTTTTTTTTGTAGAAAATGTGCTTTTGATTTGAACACTTATGAAACGTATTTTTGCAGTAGGTACTTACTTACACGTCAGTTTTAGGCGACGCGACGTACCTACATACTCATTACTCATATAATTAACTGCAACGCACCCATTAAGTGAATAGGGCATAATTAGTAGTTATTTTGCTAGCTAAAATAATGCTCTTGTCGTAAACCTTTGCTTTGTGTTCACGACAATTAATTAGGGACTCTACGTTGCCCACTTAAAGTGTAAAATTGTTTTCTTTACGTTATTTTATTCTGACTCAAACACAACGATACTCTTACAAAAAGGATCTCGTAAATGTTTAATCTAATTTATATCTTAGGTCTTTGTGTTAAGCATCATTAAGTTGGCTATCAATTGTTGCCTGACCGCAAATTGTTACGGTGTAAATATAAAATGGGGTTGAATAGGGGTGTCAAAATATATAAACCCGCAGAGTGGAACACGCTATGGTCACATTAAAAGGACTTTTATCGTTTGGTCTCTCATGAAATTTTTGGCTAATAAACAATAATTACCGATATCAATCAAACGTGGCAAGGGTCAACTGCTTTTTGATTATCGTACCTACTCACTGTCGATCCCGATCTGTTTTTTGTTAATTTTTTGCTTAAACATTGAAACATTTACCGCCGCACTCAGAGTCGACTTTAATGATTACTTAGTTAAGTATAGATTTTTTAAAACAAAACTGCCGCAAGCAGACAAGTTTAATAAATTAATGTTAATTGGCATTTAACTAATTAAGTTACATCTCATTAAATGCCAATTAACATTAATGTACTGAACGTCTCTGATTGCGGCATTTTTGTTTTGAAAATCTTTACTTAACTAAGTAATCATTAAAGTCGACTCTGAGTGCGGCCGTTAGGTAGGTATGTGAGCGCGCGCGCGCACGTGTGTGTGTGTGTGTTTTTGAAAATATCTGTATTCACGACCGCAAATCTTAACATCTGCAATCTCTTTCTTTTGTAGTAAAATATCTATAGGTACAATAAAACTGTAGACTTGACGTGTTTATTGTAGTTAACTCTCCCCCTTCACCCGGTAGTCTCGAAGAGATCGCTTTTTAGCGATAAGGCCGCCTATTGGTGGCGCATGTACCTATAGTTTTAGTAATAACCTTATTAGTTATAGTACCTATCTATACTAATATTATATATTTGATCTATACTAATATGATAAAGAGCTAAAGTTTGTGAGTTTGTGAATGGGCTAGTTGGCTAAATTTTTTTTTATTACGGTTTGTAGATTAATAAAAAATATTGGACACGTATTTTTTCTTTTTTATGTAGGTAATAAAAAAATAACGGCGATAGGTATACATTAAGTTTAAATTTCCCGTGACGTCACTGTTATAGCGGTTATAGCTGCTTATAGCGGTTAATGACGTTACGAGCCCCCACCCTAAACTTTAATGCGCTATATTTATGTATATTTTCATTAAATTCATTATTTTGAAAAAAGCAAAAACTACGTGTCCATTATTTGTTTATTTTCTAACTGGAGGACTAATTAGAATATTTATTTTCGAAAGTCGTCGTGAGTTTGTGACGTCGTGTTGTAAAGGGTATCTCTGGATCTGCTGAACCGATTTTGAAAATTCTTTCACTTACCGGTAGCTGTGGTAGTCCTGAGTGACATAGAGTATACTTTTTATCCCGAAATTTCTACGGGAACTCCGAAATTACCGCGGGGGACAGCTAGTGTAGGTACAATAAAGAATTCTGACTCATTCATTCACCATCCTGACATAGGCTCATGATTTGTGAGTAGGTAGGCATGGCGTTTATATGAAAAGATAACAACTCAACAACTTAGTAATGGGAAAAGATCAAAGTCCGTATAAAAAATCGATATTCTATACGGGTGGAGCACCCACTATTTTTTTATCCTTCTTGTCTAAACCTCAGACGAAATAGAGTTTTTATTTCGTCTGAGGTCTAAACTAAACGTTTGAACAATTTATGTTGCTGCTTTGAATTGCTCAGAAAAGAAAGTTTTATTTTTCCGATTGAACAACAGTTTTTTTTAAGTGCAATCCAATTATATTGACTTATACAACGTGTTAATGAATTAACTGAAAACTAGAAAGTAGTTTGCTCAGAATCAACTAGCAAATCGATCGCACTATGTTTTAATATAGGTTATATTTTTTCATTTTTATCAGCCCATGTCTAAATTATTTATAATACAATATTGGGCGCGTACGCCGCGCGCAGCAAAAAAATTCGAACCGGTAGGAGCGGGCGTAGCGCTTGGAATATCGTTGATAGGTCATCTCCAAACTAATGTTGAATAACTTTTAAAGTATAAATTTTTTCGGCATAAAATATGTTTTAATCATATTATTGTTTATTTTTTTAAATGGGGTGTATCAGGTTTTCAGTTAATTCATTAACACGTTGTATATCTCGTATATGGGTTAACTAAGACAGAGAAGTTTAGCTTAAATTAAATTGTAGTTTTCAAGAATGCCAATAGCTGTGACTGATTCGCAAAAGTTTTATCGACACGAAACACATTCCATGCGGTTTTCTGGATTCACATCGTCCATTTCATAGACACTATTCTATTGCCAATACTACTACTTCTCTACTATTACTACTATTACTTCACAGACTATGTATTCTATTACCAATTTAAGAGGCAATTCAGGCTTTGTTTAATTTATCTGACCGCAAAAATCGAAAGCGACTTTGTCTTATACCACAGATAATATAACTTATACTGTGTAGTATATGCATGTAGTGATTACGAAGAGGCAAACATGGTCTGCTATGGTTACGCCCTAGTAGTTTGAAATTCAGTTTGTGCAAGTTTCCGATGGGTTTATGCAGACTGTTCCACTAATAACAGCTACAATGGACGTCTTGGATGCTGACCACAGAGCAGATAGAAAGAGCATCAATTCTGTTAATTCATACTAAATATTAATATTATAAATGTGAAAGTAACTGTCCGTCTGTCCTGTTCAAGCCTAAACTAATGAACCGATCGTCATGAAATGCGTAAACGTATGGGTCTTCTGGGGACGGCTTACTCGGAACCAGAGGGTTTTAGGTTCCTATACCCATCCATTGCACACTAGCCTTAACCGCCGAAGTCTTCAGGGAGTAGAGGGAGGATCACAGGATGGGGATGGAACAAAAGATACCAAGGGTCGGTCGAAGTACCGAGGCTTTATCTGCCTACCCCATTAACTAAGATAAAATAAGATAAGAGCATCATCTCAGTTAATCCATACTAAATATTAATATTATAAATGTGAAAGTAACTGTCTGTCTGACGTCTGTCCTGTTCACGCCTAAACTAATAAACCGATCGTCATGAAATTTTGCATAGTACTTACACATTGTCAAGGATACAGAAAAGGACATTCTGCCAGTTTTGGTGTTTAGTTTTATTTTGGCAAGTTTCAACGCAGCTGAAGTATAATCGAAACCGTGATCGAAACATTGTATTATAATATGTCCATTGTCCGCCGGTTTCTTTGAAGTGGATCTAGAATAGAATAGAATAACATTTATTTCTGCACAACACGCAGGAATTAAATATTTTAGAAGATAATTGGACATTATTATTAAAACATTTTGGTCTGAAGCTATGTGGGTTTCATGTTAGGTATTGAGTGAACATATAGAAAACACTCACCCAACCACGTAAGTATGTATAATACTCAGTTATTCGAGAATAGCGAGCGATGCTGAGTAAAATACTAGTGTAGGAACGGTATGAGCGGGTAGTATGTGACTCAATTGGTTTCCAATTCCACATCCATGCATATTTAAACAGGGTGTGTTAAGGGGAAGCTCTCGCTTTGATAAATGACAACCTCCAGGAGGTATTTAAGGCATATTCCATCCATTTAATTTTTAATTCATTTATCCATTTTCTAATTCTATATACTAGAATTCTAAGTAGACCAAAAGTTCATCATTATGAATGAATATGATTTCGGAAAAGGGACCAAAAAATATCTTTGTTTCTCTCTACGAATGATTTTTTTTACGTAAGTTTTTAGGTACCTACCTATCATATATCGACTTTTCTAAACGACAAACGTGTCTAATTTTTTAAATAAAATCGGTTATTTTCAAAAGAAAACGCGTCTTATCTTACTTAACCTCTTTTACTGTATGTTTTTTAAGCATCTGCTTATTCTCTTCGGATTCCAAATTTAAAACATTATTTTATGTTTACGTCGTCGGGAAATAGTGCTTTACCTTAAAAAAAAAACCCCGCAGAATCGAAATAAATGTGAAAATGAAACGAGGCTGGCGGGGACTCAATTAAACTGTTTGTATTGTAGGTGTAGGTACTTACCTACTTATTTGTGAGTTAGCAAGTGTATAGGTATTTCATTTATATTTTGTCACTAGCTGTGCCCCGCGGTTTCACCCACGGTAATTTCGGAGTTCCCGCGGGAATTTCGGGATAAAATGTACCCTATGTCCTTCTCTGTATTCCTGACAACGTGCATACCAAATTTCATCCAAATCCTTTCAGCCGTTTTTGCGTGATTGAGTAACAAACATCCACACTTGCACATTTATAATATTAGACCAGCATTTTTTTTTTATATCTCGAGTTCCAGATGGAATTTCGAAAAAATCGAAACATGAGTTTCGATTTTCTCTTCTGGGGCAATAAAGCATATTTGATTTGATTTGATTTGATTTGATTTGATGAGTATCTAAGTTAGACCCTTAGCAATACAATAAAAAACCACATTCAATTTGGTCCAGCAGTTTTTGCGTAGCGCGAATACAAACATACAGACAGACCAAAATTCTAAAAACGGTACTTTTGGCTTCTATATCACTCATACAGTCGCTTAAATTTATTTTTCCTCATTTATCTCTCATGTACAGACATCGACCTGTTACAATTTTATTATAATGTGTAGAAGATATAGAAGATTAAATAAAGCTGAATTTTATTTTATTAACTTAGATATTTTTCGGGAATTCCGAGAAGAAAAGTAAAATGGACGTAACGACCAGAGTGGACATTCCGGGAATAGGTAGGACCTAACGTGCCTTTTTCAAAGTTGATTAGTAACACAAATTAAATTATGGATATGTACCTACTCAAAATTATATCAAATACTTTTTTTAAATAAAGAAATTGAATAAAAACATACGAAAAAAAATCCTAAACATGCGCGGAAATATTGTCATTACTTTTGAATAAAGAACACACGAAGTATCATATTTACGTAGACTGAAAAATCAAAAACACTTTCGGGCGCTTTCTTTGAATTTGGAACGCAGAGCGCGCCGGCAATGTTGTATGAAACGGTGTGCTGTTTGAATTTAGAACTATTTCATCTTTCTTACACATTGCGTTCTCGTGGCTGTATAGCCACAGATGCGTCATGCGTTTACCTTTCGGCACAAACAGTAAAATTAAAAAAAAATTGGCGGTAAAGCGGAGTTCGTTGTTATTTTGTTAATAAATTAAATTTATTATGTAAAAGGCACTTTTTTATTTCCTTGCATTTTTTTAGAAAAGCACTATATTATATGCCTCGTCCGAAATGGCAATTGCCTATTTCGCTGCCTTTGCAATAATGTACTATCTAATATCAATTAATAGGTAAGTAAACAGTATCATCAAAAATAAAATAAACATAAAGTAAACCGGAAAAACAATTTAATTGAATTGCCGAAACAAAAGCAGATGGGCGGTAAAATTGAATCCGGCTGTATATTACTTTGGTCGCTGTAGTCAGTAGGTACCTATCTAATACCATATTGTCTAATTGAATTTTATATGACACTGAACTCTTTTATTCGGAGAACGTCGGCATCAAACGACGCCGATTACGATAATAACGGCTTTTCTTATTGTGCAATAAGTATGCACAAAAAATACCTAGTTGGAAGGTGATGTGGCATAATATAAAATACATAGAAAGACTCAATGCTTTGACAGTTTGAAAATAAGGGGTTTTATAATTTGTTGTTAAAAAAAGTTGTGTAATAAAAGTTCAATAATTTGTAGATTATTATTTACTTTATAAAAAATATTTACCAGTCATGTTGCTAGCCATGTCCTTCTCTGTTTCCCTGAAAACGTGTATGCAAAACTTCATGCTGATGATCCGTTCAGCGTTCAACGTTACAAACAAAAAGCAAACAAACTCACTTTCGCATTTATAATAGTAAGGATTAGTATAAATTTACTATTATATTTAGTCTTTTAACTCTTTTGTTAGGAACTTCTTGAACCTCTAACCGCCGCATTCAGAGTCGACTTAAATGATTACTTAGTTAAGTATAGATTTTTAAAACAAAACTACCGCAATCAGACAAGTTTAATAAATTATTGTTAATTGGCATTTAACTAATCATGTTACATCTCGTTAAATGGCAACTAACATTAATTTACTGAATGTCTCTGATTGCGGCAGTTTTGTTTTAAAAATCTTTTACTTAACTAAGTAATCATTAAAGTCGACTTTGAGTGCGGCGGTGTCTGTTTAGTGGTTTCAAAAACAAAAGTGATAAAAAGCTTAATGGTAACATGGTCTTCATCGCTGTCTACAGAATGTTTTTATCGTTAATTCAGAAGCACAGGAAAGTGTAAGTCCCTTGTGGAAGTGCTAACGAACAGTTGTAATTAACTCTACAAATCCACCGAAGGTACGTACCTATAAAAGGTACGAGTGAACGATCTACTTTAGGTCCTTACGGTCAAACTGGCTTCGCTAACTACAAAACATAATACCGTTCATTTAAAATGAATTGGATTTTAAGAATAAACAGATTTAGAAAAAAATCTCTTTTTTTTTGCTTAGTTTGGAAACTGGTTTTTAATAATAGACTACTAAATTATAACTGAAACGGCAGTTTTATTCACTTTCAAGACCATGGTGAAGGAGGAGGACCAGCACCACCATCGCTGTAAAAACAGTGTCCCCGAAATTATTCTACAAGTTTTAATTTCAGGGACAGGCGGGCTAATGCACACGCAGCGATCGTGGTTTCTAACCTCTATGGTCAAGACTCAAGACAGTACTTTTCTTTCGGTCTACGTGACTGTTGAAGTTAGTAGAACCATATTAAATACAATAGGTGCGTATTACTGCAAAGTTTTTTCTTATTGTTTACTTATTTCAGTACAGCTAAATTAAATACTAGATATACATAGCAGAAAATAAAATGTACTGGACATGTATTCGATAGTTTTATTTCCATTATAATTATTGTTAATGCATCATTTAATTGTGACCCATAAAGCTCCATTAAAACAGGCCACGTTTCATTTCGGATTGATTAATATTTATTTTTGTTTGTGGTTCGGTTCATTTCGCACGCCCCAGGCTTTACTGTGCATATATGTACCTACCGCAAACCTGGAAATTATTTTAGTTAATTTTTTAATCATCATATTTACCTGTTTATGTTATTAGAATAGAATAGAATAAAATTTATTTCTGCAAAACACACAAGAATAATAAACAAACATTAAAGAAGTACCTAATCTAAACCGAAAACACAAGTTTTCTTGCATGCTCTGCCGAAAGGGTCACCAACTCAGCATTAGCTAGGTGCGGGTACACCTAGCGCTGGTCTTCAGTTGGCAGCCCGTTGTCACGCACGAACGGGAGTAACAGCAGAAGAGGAAAACACAATAAAAAAAAAGTATTAAAATAAAACTTTTTTTTTAGACTCGACGAAGGAATAACTGAACGTGACGAATGTATATCAACCCCCGCTTCATATCTTAAGGTGGTGTCCTCAAAAATGTCTATTGCAATTTGCAAGCACCACGCCGTCAAATATGTTTTTGTCCAATCTCGTGGACAGGTATACATGCACTTACCTATTATATACCTACTCTCTTATATATTATTTGTCATTATAATTATAATAGCTGTTCCCCGCGGTTTCACCCGCGTTAGTTTCGGAGATCCCGCGGGTATTTATTTATTTATTTATTTATTCTTCTTGCACAAAATAGTACAAATGGCGAACTTAATGCCTTGCGGGAGATAAAAGGGAAGGGGTCTGCAACCTACAGAAAAAACGAAAAAATAAATAAAATATTATAATATATTATAAAATATTATATATATATAAATAAATAATATATTCTGATATATAAGTTCTTACTACCCTATATTTTTTTCTGTACCTACCCTTGACAACGTGTAGGCATAGTATGCAAAAATAATGTAGTTTCGTCCGCGTTAATTTTGGGATTTCCCGTGGGAATGCCGGGATAAACAGTAGCCTATGTCCTTCTCTGTACCCCTGACAACGTGTATGCAAAATTTCATGATGATCGGTTGAGCTGTTAAGGCGTGAAAGCGTAACAAACACACAAACTCTTTCGCATTTTTAATATTTGTAAGGACGAACATAATTTTTTTGTTTAACGCTAAAACCGATATTAGGACACATTTTTAGAAGAACCATAATAAAAATATGTAATAGATGAAATTGGTTACACAGATATCTGTGATCTGAAAATATCCTAATATTTTTGATCCCATTAATGTTTATCACAACATTAATCTAATTCAAAAGGAGTGATTGAAAAGCAGCGATGCTGGGGACCTAAGTCACGAATAGCTTACCCTGATTCCCGAATTACTTTCTTTTGCCTTTTATGCTTCCTTTAATGCTTACCTATAATATTAATGCTTAGAAGTTCCTTTATCTTTCTGTGAATGTAAAATTATGGCAATGAATAAAATTGTATATACGTATATTATTATTTTATTT
The DNA here is from genome assembly GCA_907165275.2 of Zygaena filipendulae. NCBI lineage: Eukaryota > Metazoa > Arthropoda > Insecta > Lepidoptera > Zygaenidae > Zygaena > Zygaena filipendulae. Next base: position 4,731,161 of record OU015674.1, read on the forward strand.
AATAATTTCTAGCTGTGCCCCGCAGTTTCACCCGCGGTAATTTCGGAGTTCCCGCGGGAATTCTGGGATAAAATGTACCCTATATCCTTCTCTGTACCCCTGATAACTTGCATGCCAAATTTCATCCAAATCCGTTCAGCCGTTTTTGCGTGATTGAGTAACAAACATCCAAACATCCACACATTCACATTTATAATATTAGTAGAGGATTATTTTATATATTCCCCGCGGTAATTTCGGAATTCCCGCGGGAATTCCGAAACCCCTGACAACATGTGTGCAAAATTTCATGATGATCGGTTGAGCCGATAAGGCGTGAAAGCGTAACACACAAACAAACTCACTTTCACGTTTATAATTAATATTAGTTAGTTAGGATACATTAAACACTAGCTGTGCCCCGCGGTTTCACCTGCGTGAGTTTCGGAATTTCCGCAGGAACTCCAAAGTAGCACTTCTTATAACATCAGCAAATTTGCAGTGAAAGTCCCGACAAAATGGTTCCAACCGTTTCAGTGATTAGCTGTTTCCGTGTTAATTTTAGAGCCCTGCGGGAATTCCGGGATAGAAAGTACCCTATGCCCGCCCTTCTCTGCATCCCTGACAGCGTGTATGCAAAATTTCATGATGATTGGTTGAGCCGTCAAGGCTGGAAAGCGTAACAGACAAACAGACAGACATCAGAGTTACTTTATAATATTAATAGGGATTATTATACCTACCAAATAAGTCAGTTGCATATTTATAACACTTTAATGGTAAATTGTATGCGATAAGAAATGCATGTTGTAACTTATATTATTGCTTCGCGATTAATAATATTTGTCGCACTTTGTTCTGCCGCATTGCGGCTGGTAAAAGTGCATCAAGCAATTATAGTTCTTAAGGCTTTCTTAATAGGGCCTCAGTGAATAGAGTAATGGGTTATTTTTCTGGGTAAGTTCTTGAAACAAGGGGGTCATGACACGCACGATTCCGTGACTTTGCACAGCGCGATTTTGGTGGGCTAAAGTTAACATGGGCTGGGTTGGACATATCGATCAATTGATTAAAGCCCTTACAGGGGTCAAACTGTAAAGAAGCGGCGCTATGCTACTCGGTATTTTATTTATTTTTAACTAGTTCTTCCCAGCGGTCGCACCTGCATCAATTTCGGAGTTCCCGCGGGAATTCCGGGATAAAAAGTATCCTATGACCCTTTCTGTAGTAAGTACCTACCCCTGAAAACGTGTTCCTATACAAAATTTCATGATAATCATTTTTTTTTTAATATTTTATTTACTCACAGAAAAGTACAAAATTTTTACATGGTCAGATACAAAAACCCAGTAGGGTTTATTTCGTGTCACATCTGGCATTAAATACAATATGTACTTACAAAACGGTTGCGCCGTTAAAGCGTGAAAACTTAATAAACAAACGAACAAACACACTCGTTCGCATTCATAATAGTAAGGATAACCAGTGTGTATATTCTATTCAATAACTAGAACACGTCCTTCATATACATAATTATGTGACTACTTGACTAGTGACTACATATTTCTGAAACAGCCTGTAGGTGTAATATTATATCATTTCGACGCGACTTTCGAACACCGCGCGAGAAAGCAGTGGGTATCAGCTAGTTAAACAATCAGCGAGTACCTACAATATATCAGGCTTCGGGTTCGTTAACTGGAAACTTGGCAGTTATCTTTGTACTGCATCTTGGTTATCACAGAGGGTGCCTTGAAACTTTTCCGGGACGCTTAGTTACGTAAAGTGTAATGTTACCTATACATAGAAATACCTATAACGTTAGAAGAGACAGTATAAAGCTATTCAGACCGTTCTAAAGTATCACTGATATGTTTTTGATAGAGTTATATGTTCTACAAATCTATAAAATATCATAGAAGAGCCGAATCCGCGGGTCTGTATGTACATAAATAATAAATATTACCTATATAAAAATGAATCCCTATTTTCCTTGGTCACGGGATCACACGTGAACGGCTGGACCAATTTCGCTGATTCTTTTGTTGTTGTGTTTGTTATCGTAAGGAGAAGAAGAATAAATTAAGTTTGGAGTTCCTGAAACTCATGCGGGTGAATCTACCAAACGGTTGGATCGATTTTGACGGGTCTTTCACTGCTAATTAGCTGATGTTATAATTTTTTAATTAGCTGATGTGACCACATGAGCCAATAAATTTTTCCACGCTGAGTTTTTATGTGTTTGTTAGATATCTGGGATAAGAATCGTACACTGAATAATTAGCTCTTTCAATATGTCCCCAATTTAATTTTACATTCTTTATAATGTACGCGAGCATCTTTTGAAGCAGTTTCAAAAAATTCAATACTAAGGAAGAGAAAAATGGAGTTCAGTCATGGACTTCATTACCATTACCATTAGTGTTTATTCATTATTCATTAATGATGACGGAGTCGAAGTGTATTTTTGAACCTCTTTTAAGGTATTCCTCGAACATTTGTTAGTTTACGAAATTTTTAGTAACAGTTTTAAGTATGTTATATCGTGATTCGTGAACACAACTATAGGTATTATACTCGTGGCTCCGTTTGGGATAGCAAGAAAACCCAGTCATACTGTTTTGTGTAAGTACGGCCACTTCAATAAAGTTAACATTGACAACATCATGGGAACATCGGCCAACTTTTAACTAGGATAGTAAGATAAGTGCCGGGAACCGGCAAACAGTTTACTGTGAACAGAAATTCTAACTAACAATCGTTGTTGTAAACTTCAAGTCACTTGTAAACTTGTTTGTGACAATTCACACTTTGCTATCAATTATGTATAAGTATTGCGAGAAAAACGCGTCAACTATTGAACAAACTTTTACTACGTCACTTACGATAACACAAAAAATATTACAATATATCACTAATTATGGGTCTGGGTCTTTTTTTTTTTTTTTTTTTTTTTTTTTTTTTTTTTTTTTTTTTTTTTTTTTTTTTACGTGAGGAGGGGAAAATCCCTTATGGACCCCTGCCAGCCCGTGTCGGCAGGGAGTGTCCGACTCACACGGACTAAAAACCCCTCCTCCAGGCCACTCGCGTGGCGACTGCCCGGGACCATGTTCATAATTCGTCAAGCAGCCGCCGAGTGTTACCTTATGGTTCCCTCGTGCGTTTTTCTTCCTCACGTTCGTAGGCCTCTTTTTGTTTCATTATCGAGGTGATGAATGCGTTGACTTGGTTCCAGCATTTTTCGCTACTAAGCATCACCTCGATAAAATTTTCCTTGGATAGTTCTGTCCCAAGCTCTCTTTTAGCCTCAGTACGGTCCCGTGAAAATTGAGGACAAAAGAAGATGGTATGTTCGGCGTTGTCCTCCTCCTCGCAGAACCAACAGACGCACGATTGTGCCTTGCCAATCCTTTTTCGGAAGTTGTTGAAAACGCCATGGCCTGAAAGACATTGGGACAAATAGTAATTCAAGGACCCAAAACGGCGCCCATGCCACTTTCGCACGTCAGGCATGATAACCCTAGTCCATGCGCCCTTCCCGGGTTCGCTCCACTCCTCTTGCCACTTTTCAAGGGTTCTTCGTCGGAGAGCTGCTTTCGACAGCTCTTTTTTAAGGGAGAGCTTGTAGGATCTACAAGATTCGTCGATGACTAGATGGATTGGTATCATGCCTGAAATAGCCATCGACGCCTCGTACGAGACCGTTCGGTACAAGCAAGCAACCCTAATTGCTGCTAGTCTGTAGCAGCCCTCCATCTGCGACTTAGCTGTTCTATATTTGAGGACGTCACTCCATACTGGTGCTGCGTAGCACAGAACGGATCTAACAACACCCGCTAGCAGCTTCCGTTTAACTGTTCTTGGTCCATCTATTCTTGGCATGAGCCGGCCGAGCGCCTGGCACCTGGTCACCGCCTTAGCCGATGTAGCCCTGATATGAGGCAGGAATGACATGGACTTGTCAAGAAGTACTCCCAGGCACCTCACCGTGCTGGTGGGTTGGATTCTTTGACCCTGCACAGTGAAGTGAAACGGTATGTGTTTCCTGCGACCAGTCACTACCATAGCTTCCGTTTTCTCAGGCACCAGCTGGAGCCCTCGCCCCTCCATCCAGGCTCCGACCCGCTCCACTGCTGCGTTACCCTTCGACATAACACCTTCCTCGTGCTTGGCTGAGACTATTAATGTTAGGTCGTCAGCAAAGCCTATGATGTTGGTTCCTGGCGGGAGGCGTATTCTCAGTACGCCGTCGTACATTATATTCCACAACAGTGAAGCCAGAACAGAGCCCTGCGGAACGCCTCTTTTTATTTGTACCCTTACAGATCCGAGTTGGTGATCATACTCTATAGTTCTGTCCGTGAGGTACGAGCCTATCAATCGGACAAGGTAGGGCTCGATTTTTCTTTCCAGGAGTTCTGCCATAATGAAGTTCCATTTCGCTGAGTTGAAAGCATTTCGAACGTCCAAGGTGATTATGGCGCAGAACTTACGAGTACACCGCGTCCCCCGCCGAGCACGCTCTACGGCCCCACATATAGACCTTAGGGCATCAATAGTGGATCGTCCTTTTCTAAAGCCGTATTGCGACTCCGCTAGATCACCCTTCTTTTGAAGGTCCTTTGTGAGCCTTTCTGATATCAGACGCTCAAGAAGTTTACCCAGGTGATTGAGAAGGCAAATTGGCCTGTACGCGTTGGGAGTCACAAGGTGTTCCTTTCCTGGCTTCTTTAGCAGAACTAGCTTAGCGTGTTTCCAGACCTTGGGGAAGCGCCCGGTCATGAGGCATGCGTTCATGAGATCGAGCATTGCCTCCGGGTGTGCCTCCCCAAAGGTCCTGACCGCCACGGCTGGAAGATCATCCGGTCCTGGTGCTTTGCCAGGTTTAGTGCGTGAGAGGGCTGACCTTAGCTCCGCGGGTGTCCAGGGCGACGGCTCCTCTAGTACCTCCGGCAAATCCAGCTTCAACTCAACGTCATCCGGAAAGAGAGCATTGACTATTCCTCGCACCGTCCCTTGGTCTAAGGAAGTGGTCGAGGCGGGGGCCCTCAATCTTTTAGTCACGATTTGGTAGCCCTTTCCCCACGGATCGTTGTCGAGTTGTTCTAGCGTATCCTTCCAGGCGTCGCTCTTAGCTTTTGCAATGGCATTTCCCAGTGCTTTACGAGCGTCGCTGAGCGCCCCGATACGGAAGTCCAAACTCTCCACAGTGACTCCCTTCAGTGCCCGTCTAGCCTTGACGCAAGTTTCTCTCAGCTTTGCCAAGTCCGGCGTCCACCAGTACACCTCGCTGACACCGGAATTCGCTGACTTCCTAGGCATCGAGACGCTGCAGCATCTTGCTATAAGTTGAGAGATTTTTTGCGCGTAATTATCGGGATCGGGCAAGGGGGCGCAGGAACTAAGCTCTACGCAAGAAACAAATGCATCCCTATTGAACCTTCTGCTTATCCAACCCCTTCTGGTCTTCGCCACAGGTTTTGGTTCTTGGCGTAAGCAGAAAAACACGTATAGGTGATCGCTGAGCGTTTCTGCATCAAGCACCTGCCATTCCCCGATCAACCCCATGGCCGTCTCGTCCGCGAGAGTTATGTCGAGAATTGACGATGATGCTCTCCTAATGAATGTCGGTTTTCGTCCTGTATTGCATACATTTAGGCCGCAGCACGAAAGCAGCTCGGCCACCAATCGGCCCCTCCAGTCTTGCTTGGGCGCTCCCCACTCCGGTGACTTCGCATTAAAGTCTCCCGCCACTATTTTCGGGTAGTGGCATCTGCCAACATGATTTGCTAACTTCTGTAAGTCTGCGGAAAACTTTTCGGGTCCTGCATTTGGCGAGAAGTAGCAGCTGAAAATGACGTGTTTGCCAATTTTTGCGTACAAAAAACCCTCCTCTCTTCCCAACAGCTCAACGTTGGTGTTACCCCTGACCGCTATGGCTGCCCTGCCAGTCAAGTCAATGAACCAGCCCCTATTGCACCCTTTGTACGGTTCGGAGATGATCGCAACGTCAATTTGTCGCTGCGCCATCTCCAAACACAACAGGTCCTGCGCTCTCCGGCATGTATTCAAGTTGACTTGAAGGAATGACAGTTTTAGGTCTCCATTGTCTGTGGGTCGGGTGGCTTTTGAGGCCCTGACAGCGGGTTTAGCCCATTTTTTGGCACCCTTGCATTTTGGGTACCGGGGACATTGACCCTCCATGAGGGACATTGTCTGGACCCCGCACGGTGGCCTACCCGTTCCAACCCCTTGTCGCAGCACACGGGGCAAGAAAGCTCCGCTTCGCAGAGCCGTACCAGGTGTCCTGTGCTGCCACACTTGGCGCATCTATTGCTGCGGTCAGGCCCTGGGCATCTAGCCGCACGGTGACCGAATTCAAGGCACCGGAAGCATTTTAGCTTTTCCTCATACGGTCTTATGGACGCCCGCATCCAACCAATCCGCAGCTTTCGCTCTTCGGCCAACCTTCTTGCATCCTCTTTTGGAAGCTCTACTACTGCGCATTTTGCTACTGCCCCGCTAGACCACACGCGCTTTATCGCAAAGTTCTCATAGCGGCCTTTGAGTGCGCTTTCGATATCGGCATTTTCCGTGTCCGCATCCAGCCCAGATATGAAGACTGCCGCCGTATCTTGGAGTGCTCTGACACTTAAATCTGGACATGCCTCAACCACAGCCTTCCTCACATCTTCAGAGCGAAACCGCTGCCCCTCTAATTCCAGCAGGAGATCCCCCTTCTGGGTCCTTCTCACAGCTGAGAAAGTAAGATCCTTTAGATTGCCCGTGAGACCTGCTTTTATCTTTTTTAGAGCGTCCGAGTAGCTGAAGTTCGGGACATGGACCAAGACAGCTTCTGGTCTAGTTCTTGGTTCCTTGGGCCGTACGGTGCTCCTCACCTTAGCCAATGCTTCCTTGTTGGCCCTCAGACATGTCTGTTTCTGTGCTTCCTTTTTGGTTCTCTTCCCTTTTTTCTGCTTCCTCCTGGCTGTCTGCCACTCCTCTTTGGAGGTAGGGTGAGGACTATGAGTCTCAATAGGCAAAGGGCCTTGAACTGGTTCTGGAGCCTTTGAAGACATCCCGGGAGGCACTGCAGTGGATGGCGCTTCAGGAAGAAGCTCCGTGTAATCCCACTCAGGCCCAGTCGGCTGACTTAAAGGTGAGGTGTTGATCCCGACCTCTACACCTCTTGACCATGGCGAAGTGCTAGTAGCTTTTTCGGACAGCTCCGATGCCTTCTTCAATCTTTTCGGCACGAGTTCCAGCTCGTCTTCGCGGCGCATCTTTGCCACCATTAATCTGACTCTGGTGTCCTTAATCTTTTTACACAGGGCCTGTATGGCCTTCACCGCAACCCTGATATCATTGGAGGTACTTCGATAAGGTCCCTGTTTTGAGCAGACCATTTCGCTAACAGAATCCACTTTTTTTGTAAGGAACACCCAGTAGGCTTCCTCTTCGCCCTCCAATGTCTCTAGGTCAGCAGAGGAGGTTTTGATGGGAGATTGCCTCTTCCGTTTTTGTTGAACCGGCGTACTCGCCAGCGGGGAAAAGAACATTATTGGGCTCCTCCCCGGTGGCGAGCGCGCCAGGCTCTTTCTCGGCCTGAAAATTTCTTCATCGGGTAAGTGCTCAAGTGGGTCCGAGGTGGTTTCAGACTCCGTATCTCCGAAAGCAAAACGAGCCGCGCTTGAAATTTTTGTGCCGTCTTTTTGGAACACAGGGCGGCAGGGACTAGCCACAGCCACATCGCTGCCGCACGAGACGTAGCTAGTGATAGTCCCCCCACGCGTTGTTGCAGACTCCGTATCCCCAGACTCAGGAGACCTGCTTGCCTTTCTCTCCTTCTTATCTCTCAGAGTTATGTCCATATCCGTAGCGATTTGTCGTTTAGTTTGTGGGGGCCTTGTATCCGGAGGCGACCCCTCTCCAACCTCCAAGCGCGTAGGTGCCCCCCCCAGATACGAGGGGCTGCCCAGACCCGAAGGTCCAGGGTGGGACTGTACAGCCCTTTCGGGGCTGGTACCCACCTGGGGATTCTTTTCCTTGCGCACTTTTTTCATTGTAGTTTTTTGCTATTGCTTTGGAGGTATGCCCCCCCTGACGGCCTGGCCACCGGACCACTGTCCCCGGCGAACCCCATCGCCGACCGCCACAAGCGTGGGATCCGGGGTAATTTTTTATAGAGGTTTTCTTCCTCGCGGTCCACTTTTTACGGTGGACCCTCGGTCCCACTCTAGGCCGCGAGACATGTCCACGACACCCAGAGTGGGATTACGATATGCTAGCGGGTCCGCTTAGCTTCACGGCTGGGAAAGATGCATCCAGCCGCTACTAAGCCCCCTCGCCGCGACAAGGCGCGGACCCGATTGAGGGAGATGGGTCTGGGTCTTACGAGGTGCGTAGCTTGTCTTAAAAAAAAGAAAAGAAGTTAAAAAAAAAATTATAAGGTAGAAGCTCAATGGTTTAAGACGAATGTCTTCTTTACAATCGAAAAACTTGTATATTTTATCGATATAGGACAGGGGGATAGCTTCTGTAATCTGTAGTTGGCAGTCCAAATGCATTTTAATCAATGCACTATTTACGATTTGTAGAATTTTTTAAATTTTTCTAGCGCAACTACCCAAATGAAACATAGGTAATTTTTCAATGTCTAATTCGGCTGAATTTCTGCGGAGGATTTATAAGATTCTGCCAAACTGCTATCTTTTCAGATCTGCGACACAATCCGCTAAGCCCCAAATTGGGGACTTAATTCTGCTATAATCTCATAATTCTGCTAAATCTGGTCACACTGCAGCTGGTCCTAAACTAAGAAAAGCTTGTACTATGGGAACTGATGTAATCCTTTTTTTTTTAAATAGGTATACATCCATGATATATTATAAACATCCAGACTCAAGGTGAATTGTAAAAAACAAATGTTCATTACAAAAATGTCCACCATGATGCGGGGATCGAACCCGTGACACCTGGCGTAGCAGTCATACTTACCGCAGCAAAATCATAATCTACATATTATATAAACGTGTTGTATGAAACAATCCCATTGAGCATTGTATGTTATCTAGACACACAATATATCTACAGCACAGAGACCGTGCCTAGCACTATCTGACGTCAAAGCGACCTAGGTCAAGTCGTTCGCGCTCACAATCAAGCGCCCATCAAATATTTATAAGTCTTTTTTTTTCTTCAAAAGAACAAGTACTGGACCGAAGAGGAGCTCTCAGGGAAAAGCGGCTTTTCTATGAATATGAATTGACTTAAAAAAAAAATACTTAGTTGAAATAATCTGATCTGTAGGTACGTACTGTGTAGATATATTATTATTACCAAATGAAATTGGATATTTTCCGGGGTATGGAAATCAAAATTCTAATCAGTCCGTCAGTTAGAAAATGTATTTTTTGCTTTTTAAATTAATTTCAATAAAGCGCATTAAAGTTTAGGGTGGCGGACTCGTGAAGTCATTATTCGGTATAGGTAAGCCCCGTACAAACTGCACCGGGTTGTGAAGTCACGCGAAATTACAACTCAATGTGTCGCCGTTATTTTTTGATTACGTAAAAAAAGAAAAAAATACGGGACCCATATTTTTTATTAATCTACACGACGGACTAAAAAAAAAATTTTGTCAAGTATAGCCAATTATTTATATATTTAGCAGCAGTGTTTGTGTGGGGATTCATAAACAAAATATACACTTATGTTGTATATACATTGCCCATGTGAGAGCACCTAAAATAAGCTGTTTTTTAGTTTTAGTGTCGATTCCAGAAAAGTCAGTATCGTCCATTTGAAAGTCGGTTGTAAACTGAGTTGTTTCATCTTTCTGAGCGATTGGCAATGGCCCTAACTGCTTAGCAATATGGTTCCTGTGACCCATCATGTGGGTCAGTATACTCAAGTAAGGTCAACTTCGAATGTGGAACACAGTGATCTGGGCCGCTACCTTTTGGATGTATTCCAATCTGTGCAAACCAGCTATAAAACTTAATGAGAAAGTCTGACCTGGGTCCTTATTCACTATGACCAACAACATTCCTTGCCCATAACGCGCGTCCAAAAAACACTATCTCAAACGCTCCAGATGCAAATATATAAGAAATTGATATTCTTTATGACAAAAGAGACGTTGTAAATGTATTTTTTTAAAGTGAAACTTCTTTGAACACGAGGGAAAGCAATTTAAGTTGCGCCTTATCTTACCGCGACGCTTTATGGTCATAGTGAATAAAGTATTATAAACGTGAAAGTGAGCTTGTTTGTTTGTTTGTTAAGCTTTCACGCCTCAACGCACCGTTAGTTGCTTGACGACAGAATTTACAACTTGAAGGCGGTAGCTAGCCAATCTGGCACTAGAAAATTCTGGTTGTTGTGTGTATTACAAGTATAATATTTGTATTTTATATACGTATATTATTAGCTTTGGACCCTCAATTAATTTCTTCTGCGTTCGAATATTAAAAGGTTTCTTAAAAGGGGTTTTTTGTTTACATGCGAGTAAAATTCAGTAGGTTTCCTAAACTAGAAAACTTCACTGTTCTATAGCTTCATTTGGTTGGACTCTAAAATGGTTATTCAGTAAGCGAGTCAGCTGGTAGAGTAGGCAACAATACCTGGAAAGTAGAAGAGTTAATCTCACTTGACTGGGGAGTGTTGCACAGTTTCTCTCCTTAGTATAGCACTAAGAAGCTCTGAAAGGCGGACGTTTATGAGTGCTGTCATGGTTATTGTAATTTTATTGAAGGAAAACTTTGAATAAAAATCTTCAAGTTTGACTTCTATCTTGTTTTGAATAAATTTTATTTAAAAAATAATCAGAAACTATACATTTTCAGGGTCAAAGTTTAGAGTACGTTTCCAAAGAAATGTTCACATGACCACTTATTTTTTCGAAATAAATAAAAGCACAAGATGATAAGATTAACCTAAAGGTGTGGGTGTGGGATGTATTTTAATCCTCCACATTACGCTCGTATGTTATTGAATAAGACCGTAGGTCTATTATGACATAATTTGCAATTAATTTGCTCGGGGAAGCGCGACCACTGAGCTACGTGCTGAAGAGCTCACATTTGTAGGATTCTAGTGTGTGTTAGGGGAACTCACGTACGCTACTCGCGACTTCCTAACAATCAGTTAAAATGCTTAAAACCATTACAAACCTTAAATAATACGTATGTATATTTGAAAACAGATTTATAATATTATCTATTATTTATTTAAAGATGCCGTAGCTCCGCTATCACCACAACCATGAGCCGAAGTCGAAGGTTTAATAACCCTCAGAAATACTAAATTTCTGCTTGGAAGTTTAAAATGATTGTTTTTGAATAATATATTAAATTTCAAATATTATTATTTTTTACTTCAACCTCTTAAAATAGACTCTTCTAACATCATGCTTTATTAGGTTACTATACTTGAAAATGTACAGTCAATAAGATTAACTAACTAGCTGTGATCGACTTCGTAGTTCCCTCAGAAACTCTTTATTGTAACACGATACAAAATATTCTATACCTACAGGCTGGTCCTAAGTGATAACGCTTTCACACACATATATGATCTTCTTTATCAAATTCCAACACAAAGCAAAGAATTGGAAAATAACAAATCCCATTTTGTTCACTGGATTTCGTATTAGTGTCGGTATATAAGATTTTAGGATCACGCGAGTCCAATATGACGTCATGAACAAATCTCCGAGGCTGAGTCCGTGACTGCCTTCACATTGACAATTGGTACTAGTATATTAAAAGAAAAATGCTGGTGTAAAAATATTCTATTGCAATCTACACCATTGAAATAGATATATTATGTATTTACCTTCGTCCAGTAGGACCTTCTGTTTGTATCCACTAGGGTTCTATTTGTATTTTTGACCACTTTGATCCATTGGGAGATTTATTTGGATTTTCGTCCACATGGATATAGCGAGGAATTCATAAAAAAATGTCCACACGGATCGAAGTGTTTAATTGAAATTTAATTCCTCGCAAATGAAATTTCCAAAAATAGCATCGAAACGATTCTAATCAATTTTTTTAATTAACAAAAATTTACTGTATAGATTTAAACGTACCTATGACATATTAAGGCAATAAAAAAAAAACCAGTAATCTAAAAGAATTGATTTATTCATAGATTTCTATTTTGTTCGTGTTTCCTTTTTGAGAAAGTATATTGGTCGCTTATTGCGTTTTTTGCGAATTTAGTATAAATAAATAAATAAAATAAAATAGAATAAAAAAGCCTTTTATTTCCTGACATTTTACACTTAACTATTTATAATCTCTATAATAATATTTATCTATATATATTTATACTAAACTATTTATAAATATTTTTTTGTTTTTTCCAGGAACCCTGCAGATAATGGGTAAAGGCCTCCTCCAAACTCTTCCATCTACTCCGGTCTTGAGCCAATTATAGCCATTTTGAACCAGCAATGTTTTTTATGTCATCTTCCCACCTATTGGCCGACCCCTCTTTCTTTTCCCTTGTGGTCCTTTTAGTATATCAATGAATAATTTTGAGAATATGGTAGATATATAACACCTATGTACTTTGAGGGAAGAAAATGACTACATTTGCTAATATTTTAGTTTTGCGACTCGAATAACACCTGTCAAAACTCGATACAACTTAGTAAAGTTAATTTAAATATAGTTTATTCACACGAAAATATTATCGCCTACTAATATTCTAAATACGAAATGTATGTTTGTTTACTATAATGCTATGATAACAAACTTGACTTAATTTTAGCAACGAAGTTAGAAGAGAAGAAGTAACGGTAGTAGTTATAAATTGTTTATTTCAATGTTTCGAAAGTCACAACAAAGCGCGGCTGGGTTTAGCTAGTATAATATAAGTATCCGGAGCTTGATCCGAAGGAATCTAGATAGACCGATTCGATGAAACACGGATGGGTGAGAATCTATGTGTAGGCAGTTAGTTTCTATACCTGCATAATGTTTTCAACGGATCGTAAGTCGTAACGCAAACTTTAGATCGTAAACCGAATCTAAAAATCTAGAATTACAAGTACAGCCAGGATCAAAAATATGTAAATACTTTTGTCAGTCGTTGAACTTTATTATTATTGCAATAAGAATTTTAATGCTGCCATCCCGGGTAACTCTTGGTGCGGGACAAAGATGGATACAAATGTTAGTCCGTCTATCAGTTTGTGATCGCAGCAGTCGACTTATAAGTTATAATGACTTAGAAAGTCAACTCCGATGATCGGTTTCGTGAAGTCAGCGACTGTGAATTTCCAGCTGTAGTCTCTGGTGATCACATATTTGTGATGCTGACTGTACAAGCGGAAGTAACTCAACATACAAGTCGGAAAAATGCAGCACGAGTCAGTTAAAGTCAGCTCGAGTTGTTTTACGATCACCTCACGTAAAACTTCAATACAACTACCGCAATTTATCCGGGACCGGCAATTCGTTTGGCAAATTTATCGGACATATATCCGAGGAAAGTAATAGATGCTAATTGGCTTTAAAATTATTTATTCATCTCTTTACTTCATAAACAAGCACAATGTCTTTTCCCGGCAATTTCACTTGCATCTTGTTTTCGTTGTGAATAAAAAGAGTATAGCCTTATTTCAACCTCTTTATGATTTAATTTGAAAATTGGTAAATAACCAGCAATCCACCTGGACTGTTACTCGCGATTTCACTAGGGAAAAATGGGCTTAGGAGCTTAGGCACATCTCTGAACGCGGCTACTTAGCAATTCGGACCGCTCACAATCGAAATTGAAGCACTAGTTTTATTGTAGTCATTTAATAGATACGCGTTGACATACATAATACGTATGTGCTTCATTTATTGCACATATAAGTTTTTATTAAGGATGTGTAGTGCCTTAATAAAATATATATAATAGATTAAATGAAATCTAAAACATGAGGGCACAGCTAGTGTTGAATAAGCGAACGAAGAGAATTTTATTTGATCAAGAGGAAAACAAAAATGTCCGAATATTAAAAGTGCTTTCGTGTTAATGTAAATAAAAAAAATCAAGCAAGATGATAAATGGAATAAATTTTCCATAAAGGCCTTTTCGAATGAATTGTAATTATTCGGTAACTTCAGGAATCAGGGCAGTTATTTTATGGAAATTATACCATCCATGAGGAAAGAATGTAATCTACGAGTAGATTTCTTTCTTTCGGAAGTCTTTTCGAATTTTCGATAATTTTATCACGACTTTGAAATCCTACTGTCCAAAACATCACCGTGAAATATCATAAAACAATTTTGGTAGGTAGTTAACTTCCTGCCAAAAACTTTTAGTCTATAATATCCTCCAACAGTAAACACTTATCACATAGTGCTTGATTTTTCAAAAAGCACTCGCTTTTTCACAGAGATTACACACGGAAATACCGAACCGTTCCGTTTTTTCGGCATTTAACACGATGCCATGTGAAAAGTGCTCGTCACATGAATGGTACTTGAGTAGAACGGCTCAAGATATAAATTGCAACGTAAACAGAAACGTTTTTGGCACAGTTTGTTTATATTTCGTTTTGTACCAACGAAGTATTACTACTTAGAACTATTTAGGCTTAGTCAGAAGTATGTATTTGAAACTATCAGTTATATACAGCGTTCACATACATATTATAAGTTATGACAGATGGGCTGTTCTTGCGATATGGGCCTTACGGCCGCACTCAGTGTAGTTTTAATGATTTTTTAATTTTAAGTAAAGATTTTTAATGTTAATTGGCATTTAACTAAATTTAACTTACGGCCGCACTCAGAGTCGACTTTAATGATTACTTAGTTAAGTATAGATTTTTAAAACAAAACGGCCGCAATCAGAGACGATCGTAAATTAATGTTAATTGGAATTTAATGAGATGTAACTGAATAAATTAAATAGCAATTAACATTAATTTATTAAACTGATTGCGGCAGTTTTGTTCTAAAAATCTATACTTAACTAAGTAATCATTAAAGTCGACTCTGAGTGCGGCGGTTAATTAGTCAAATGCCAATTGACATTAATTTAATGAACGTCTCTGATTGTGGCAATTTTGTTTTAAAAATCTTTACTTAAAATAAGATAATCATTAAAACGACTCTGAGTGCAGCCGTAAGGCTCATATCGCAAGAACACAACACATATTTTTCAACATTTTCTTCTGATTCAATTAACAATTGTATACAGGAAATTCCGTTCGGTGTACACTTAAATACAAAAGTGTTGGTGCTTCTAAATAATATATTGCAACCGTTGGTAATTTTCCTCAATGTATGGAGCATAAACGAATTACGTTTAAGCGATATGGCTGGGGAGGACGCGTTGGGATTATTTGGAGTGTGAGCTACAATTGAATAGGGTGTAATTTTTTCGGGGAATTTTCACGTGTGAAAGTTGTGGTAATGTTTTTGTTGTCGTTGATGATTACGTGCTCCGGTGGAATTATGTGGGAAAAGTGTATTTACATCTTAGAGTTTATATAATATATTTTGACTAGACTAGAAAATATAGTAAACACATAAATTTAAAATTGTAATCAAACAAGTTGCAAATCTGTCGCCAAGCACCTAACGGTGTGTTCCGACAGCCCCACTTGAAAGCCAGTTCCCATCCCCATTCCAGGTCGGCAACGCACCTGCATATGCCTTTTGGTGTTGCGGATGTCCATAGGCGGCGGTAATCACTTACCATCAGGTGTACCACTTGCCCGTTTGCCCCCTATGACGTAAAAAAAAAACAAATATTTTTTAGATTTCAATGTTTTATTAGGACTGTAACTGGATATGTAGGTACCGGATGATCTATCCATTACCCACTTCATTTGCGTCACTTTCGTAACCCGTTGCCTGTAAAAATGTCTCAACTCCCCCAATAGAAGTGAAAATTTTAAAGTCGCACTTTTATTTGCAAAATTCCGCTAACAAAAACCATATAAGAACAGTGCGCTTGTAAATTCGAAATAGAGTTTCCTTCCGCAGGTGTGTCGTGTTCGGGAGGGACGATTTACTGCATTTGTTATATATATACTTGCTGCTCCCGCTGCCGTTGGGGAGAGATACGGCAATTCAGGGGTATTTTTCAAAACTTATCCTGTCCTGACTTTAGAGTCACCCAAGTAACTTTTGAGACTGATGCGCGAATGAACGTCCATGGAGTAAAACTTTCTTCACTGGTCGTGGACACTTGACTCGTGGTGGCTGCCAAAACTTTTTTGCGTAAACCATTGGCGAGAGGTAGCAAACCTCGATAACGGCAACACCTCAAAGAATGTACACCGTGTAGGAGCCATTTGAATTGATCACGCAATTTCCATCCAAACTGCAAATAAATAATCAACATATGCTCCTAGAATGTCTTGTTTCTTTGTTTAAAGTTCCTCTGTAGAAGTTAAAGTGATCCATAAGAGTAAAATTTGGAGCTCTATAAAACTAGAGTTAAAAAGCGTTTTTTTTTTTTATAATCCACTTCACAATACACAGATCAACTTGATCCCACACTATGCTATAAGTTCGTGTCGTGGAAACTAAGCAAACGTGGTAAATACTACTTATTATATATTAAACTATAAATATGAAATATATGTTTACTAGGTGTTCCCCGTGGTTTCACTCGCGTCAATTTCGGAGTTCCCGCGGGAATTTCGGGATAAAAAGTACCCTGTGTCCTTCTCTGTACCCCTGTAGGGCAATTATTTTACTTTTGTTGCTATCATTTTTCGATTTCAATCTGAAACAGCGGTTATGTGATCAATTTAGCATGTTTAGACAGCTTCAACTTTTGAAGTATGTTTATTTTGGTTGATTGCTAGATATTGTAGGTGCCAAAACGTGCATATTGTAATCGCAAAACCACCATGTTTTTGATTGCAACCGAAAAATGATAGAAACAAAAGTTACATAATAGTCCCTCTGGTAACGTGTATGTAAAATTTCATGGTGATCAGTAGAGCCTTTAAGGCGTGAAAGCATAATCTGTTAGAGATACTTTCGCATTTATAATATAAATAGGGATTAATCAAGTGAGATATCGTCGAATTTTATGAGAAAGTTTGTTGATGACTTTGAAATAGCAACCCCAACCCTGATCCACGTTTAAGTACCAGTTACTTTTTACAGTACACATCGACGCCTCCTTTACTGAAGTCAATAAGGGCGATTTGAAAATAAATCGGAGAGCTACGCTCAAGGCGTGTTAAGTGTTGGGTCCGCAGGACCACTCTCTTGGATTTTTCTCTCTAGAGTTAGGGTTAACCTGGCATTATGTAGGTCGTTTGTTGATATTGGAAATTCCCTCTTTAACACATCGGTGTTCTTATTGTTTGTTTTGTTATGCAAATGTAACGGTGGAAATGGTCGAACCTTTTGAACCTTCGAGTTGTAGGTCATTACTCTAGTGGATGTTTGGTTGTTTATCCTAACTTGTCTCTTGTCACATTAACAGGAAATATCGGCTTACTTTTTTATAAGACAAAACACGTTTACGTACATCGTTTTCTATCATGAAACACACCGAAAACAGATCATTCATGAACAGGAAAATAAAAGTCACGATAATCGATTATTCCCGCAGATATTTGAAGAAATCGCTCTCAAAGCCAACATTACTTTTTTTTAGACAACAAACGAAAGCGGGAAAAGTTCGGAGAAAAAGAGACATAAACAAAGAAACAATAGGTAACAAAGAAAAGTAAGAAGTACCAGTCGATTCTACTTGGTATTCATGAGTCTCGATAAATAACAGGCTACTCGACGGGTAGAAAGGGCTTGCCACTCGCCTCTACACGAGAATACAGAAGAAAAATGTAATAAAAGCAAAATTTAATGACCATTATGTACCTATATTCTGGAAGTTAGGTTTTAAACATAGCAATTTATAAGTAAATAAAATGTTAACAAAAAATTAAGACCGAATTCAAAACACGCTACAGTAAAAAGTTAAAAATAACCTACGTATGTGCTACCTACTCATCGTTCTGAAATTGGTGCCAAGTCAAATAGGTAATAGGTAGACAAAGTTCGCTCCTACCACATTGCAGACGCGAGCGGGCATTTATCTACCCAAATCACTATAGGTGTGCCTGTACCTAATATTTGAAAAGTTTCCTCGATTTCTCTATGATCCCATCATCTGATCCTGACTTCTTTACAATGGGACCAACATGAAAGTATCAAACAAAAAAGAATTTTCCAAATTGATCGAGCCGTCTTCGAGTAATCGCGTAACAAAGACACGAAAAGAAAACACAGTCGAATTGAGAACCTCCTCCTTTTTTTGGAAGTCGGTTAAAAATAGGATTAACGATTGTCTAACTGATTGAAGTCATCTTCACCCAAAATATTATTTGTTTTGTTGAGACGATGGTTCACAGCTATGTTAGGAGTTCTCGAAGGAATCACGTTTACTGTAACAGAGCCACGTCTGCATCCCTGCTAATATTATAAATTCGAAAGTAACTCTGTCTGTTACGCTTTCACGCCTTCGGCTCAATCGATCATCATGAAATTTTGCATACACGTTGTCAGGGGTACAGAGAAGGACATAGGGGGTACTTTTTATCCCGGAATCCCCGCGGGAACTCCGAAATTAACGCGGGTGAAACCGCGGGGAACAGCTAGTATGAAATAAATTTATTCATAACTTTTATGGTCGCGCTTCTGAACATTATTACACAATGGAGGTCAAAACTGTTATTAAAGTTTTACAATTTTTCTGGGTACGCAATACGCGGAAATTACGGGTTTAATTGAAACTTGATATGCTAGTAGCTCAGTTCCAAATTAATTAAACGAGGAACCTTTAAAAACAAGTACAACAAATAATTTCTCAGGGACTTTTGATATTTGAGCTCGTGAAACAACGTACCTACATTTAAACAGAAAAATAGAAATTAGTAATTTTTTTTTATAATAATAATTATCTTTGTTTCTCCCACAAGTAAATACATAAAGTTGTTACAAATAAAAAGTTTTAGAAGTAAAGAGCATACTTTGTGGGAGACAGGAGCCTAAACTAGGTAAACCCTGTATTATAGGACTCCTGGCCCCCTCTCAGAAAACGAACTTAAGTTATTAAATGTAACATAATATAGTCTTAATACCTATAATGTGTGTGTGTGTGTGTGTGTGTGTGTGTGTGTGTGTGTGTGTGTGTGTGTGTGTGTGTGTGTGTGTGTGTGTGTGTGTGTGTGTGTGTGTGTGTGTGTGTGTGCGTGTGTGTGTGTGTGTGCGTGTGTGTGCGTGTGTGTGTGTGTGTGTGTGTACGTGTGCGCGTGTCATTATAAGTAGCAGGTACGTGAGTGAGTGAGCCAGCGTGTTCGTCGAACTAACAAATTAACACAAATTACGAATCCTATCCTGCAAATAAATTTTGTTTTCGCTGCACGCTGACTTAACATATTGTACCTTTTACGGTGTTATTATTATTTTTTACTAGCTATTCCCCACGGTTTCACCCGCGTTAATTTCGGAATTCCCGCGGGAATTCCAGGATAAACTATAAATATAAACCTTACTCATGAATCCATCTATCTACTGGTGAAAACCACATGAAAATCGTGAACAGGCAGACAGACAGACAAACAGACAGACGTGGCGGAGGACTTTGTTTTATTATATGTAAGGCCTAGCTGTTCCCTGCGGTTTCACTCGCGTTTATTCCGACATAAATAATAAGAACCCTATGTCTTTCTCTATATCCCGACAACGTGTGGTTGGTGGTTGAGTAGTTAAAGCGTGAAAGCGTAACAAACAGACAACAAGCTCAAATTCGCACAATTGTAAGGACTAGCTGCCCCACGCGGTTTCACCCGCAAAAATTTCGGAGTTCCCGCGGAATTGTTCCATACAAACCTTGCCCCTCTTTTTCACCTTCTTAGGGGTAGAATTGTCAAAAAACCTTTCTTATTGGATGCCTACGTCATACAAAGAACACACCCTCCAAGTTTTACGTCTCTATACGATCAGCGGTTTAGGCTGTGCGTTGATCCATCAATCAGTCATTCAGGACAAAGCATTTTATATGTGTAAATGACGAAATGGCAAGGAGTTTGTTCAATCACATGTAATGGGAACTGAGGGGCTATTATGTAACTTTTGTTTCTATCATTTTTCGGTTGCAATCAAAAATATGGCGGTTTTGCGATTACAATTTGCACGTTTTGACACCTTCAATATCTAGCAATCAGCCAATATAAACATACTTCAAAAGTTGAAGCTGTCTAAACATGATTAATTAATCATAAAATCACTATTTTTCTGATTGAAACTGAAATATGATAGCAACAAAAGTTACATAATTGCCCTGCGGGTTTTCAATTCAAGTGAGGTTGCCGAAACACACCGATGGATACTTTGCGACAGATTTTTAACTTGAATTTAGTAATTAGCCAGCTGGACACTAGGAAGTGACCCATCACCACGCCATGGTTTCCTCACAATGTTTTCATCGATAGCTCAAGCTCATTGTTGGGATTTGCAGCGGGCAATTCGAATGCATCAAGTAGGTACTACCATAAGCCATCATCGCTATCAATTTGACGACCCGATTGGCGCAGTAGGTCACCGTGCCTGCCTACCCGCTAATCAAGAGGTTCCGAGTTCGATTCCCGGTGTGTGATGAACACAGGGTTCCACTTTCCAGGGCGGGCGTGTTTAAATTTAAATATCTAAAGTATAATATATATGTAATTCTATGTACCTAGTATAGGTATACCACGCTTGCTTGGTTTCCACGACACAAGCTTCCTGTGGGATCAAGTAGATCTGTGTGTTGTGAAGTGGATTATTATTATTTGTTTTATTATTTATATCACACGTACGTACGTATGAAAAATAATAGCCATATATCAACCAAGTTTACAGTTCACTGGGCGTTTAGAGTGGGTGTAGAATATATAGCTACAGCCTGACCTTAGCCCTTAGGTTGCCACTTAAACTGTAAAGTAGTTTCAAGCAAGGCGGCGGATCGTTTAATGAAATATACCTACCATAATGTGGCTGGAAATAGATACAGGACGCTAACGACCGATCGATTCAAGTCCGTAAGCTAACGATTATATCAGTTGTTCATGAAAAAACTAATTGTTCCCCACGCTTTCACTCAATAGGAATGTTGAAGACTTTTGAACATCAAAATTTTAATTAGTCCGTCAGTTATAAAAAAAAAAGACGCGTATTTTTTGCTTTTTCATATTAATGAAAATATACAGAGATATAGCGCATTAAAGTTTAGGGTGGGGGGGCGTGACGACATTAACCGCTATAAGCCCCCATACAAACTGCACCGGATAGTGACATCATGCAAAATTTCAACTCAATGTATCGCCGTTACGATTACGTAAAAAAAGAAAAAATACCTACGTGTCCAATATTTTTATTCATCTACAAACCGGACAAAAAAAACTTAGTCAACTAGCCCATTGAATTTCCTCCGTAAGTCATTTACTGATATAAAAAATAGATATTCTGCATTAATCTTGCTGAACATACTAGATTTTATGTAAATGCATTGACTCGGAGTTCCCGAGGTGTACTGGGGTGATTTTTTTTTTGAGTAAAAGTAGGTAATGATAATTTACTACAGCAATAAAAAAAAAACATACATACAATCGAACATAGAACCTCCTCCTTTTTGGAAGTCGGTTAAAAATGCGGTGAACTTCCACTGATTGATTCGGACTCGGTGCAGTATTTCAATATGATTAAGTAATTGACACCGTTCGCCCATGTCATCGTGCGTTTTATACACTTGTACAGCTGTTCCCCGCGGTTTCACTTGGGTTAATTTTGGAGTTCCCTCGAGAATTTCGGAAGTAGCCTATGACCTTCCAATAGGCAATTTCGTCCGTCTTTTAGATTAATAAAAAATATGGGACACCCGATTTACCCGCGGTAATTTCGGAATTCCCGCAGGAATTCCAGGATAAGAAGTACCCTATGATGCTCAGGAACATTGTAGCATTCTTCTTTCTTTTCTTCTATCTAGATCCAGAGATTACCCCCTAAAACCTCACAAACTTTACCTCTTTATAATATTAGTATAGATAAGCTGTAAAGATTTTTAGAAAACGGGAAATATGTAATAGTAAAATCATAGTAAAATAAAGTCAAAGTCAAAATCATTTATTCAAATTTGGCCCATAATGTGGCTCTTTTTGACGTCAATAAAGTTATATCTATTAAGACAGAATCCATAAAATATCCACCCTTCGCTATACCCCTCCACTTCACCCTTCAATAGCCTGATTCAGCAATTCCAATAAACGTATTATCTAATTACTAATACTATCATATAACATAATATGCCGAGTAACAATGTAATTTTCACGCAATTTTACTGGTTCGAATCGTCAGTCATCCATTGCCCTATCAAATCAAGGGTCTTTACCTGACCCTTGATTTGATAGGGCAATGGATGACTGATCCTTCCTGAGGTCAATGCGACTCGGCAGCCGTAAAATTCGAGAGAGCTGTAAGATGTATTTGAAATTCAATAATTTTGTTGAAGGGTTCTGTGACAAAGAAATGATATTTCAGTTCAGGAAAAAAGACAACCTTTCTAAATAACCCCATACACAACTAAACCTAAGTTGTACCTACATAAATAATAGTATACGTAACTATACTAAAGAGATCCCGAGGGAATTCTGAATTTGTATCCGTCACATGTTCACCGTGAGGAACAATATAGTCCGTTTAAATTCTTTGGTCATCCGGGAGGAACTTCTATAAAGATTTTGCAGTCTATAATAGGTACCTAAAACTACAGTTAAAACTGTACAACGAAAATAATCCCATTATTATAAATTCAAATGTGAGTTGTTAGTTGGTTGCTATGATTTCACGCCTCAATGATCGTCACGAAATTTTGCATACAATATGTTTTCAGGGGCACAGAAAAAGATCTATGGTAGTTATTATCCCGGAATTCATCTCGGGATATCTCATCTCTCATCGCGGATGAAACTGTGGGGAGCAGCTAGTAAATAATAAGTCTTTCTAACTTTAACTAGCCTTTCTTTCCTCTTTCTAATTAAAATGTAGGTTAACATAACTTGACGCTCGAATATTGTCGAATTTATCACATTTTTTGACATTAGATTTCGTCGAAACAGAATCAAACCCTAAAAAAGCCTACCATAATTCTTATTTCGTTGCAAAGAGAAAAATCCCTGGTCCCTAGTGACTGTTGCTCTGCGGTATCCGATAAGTAAGTGGCGAGTCCACTTCTTTATTCTTTGTCCCTTTTAACTAGATTCCGTTTTCGATTTATCGACGACGACGGGATGATATTGTATCGTGCCAGTTACCTATAGGTATATCAGTAAGACAGAATCCATAAACTTTAAAAATATACTTACCGCTATGTAACGTGGTGCTAACGCCCATGGAGGTAGTACGTTCTTTTTTCATCTAAATTCAAAATTTCTTTTTCTTGGGCGTCGGCGATAATGTTTTGTTTCTCTTTCGGATTCTTTCACGCTGCGTAAAGCAACATGCCTGATTCTATTCTCTATAACATCAATTAAATACATATTTAATTACAATACATATTATAATAATTAAATTTAACATTATAAAAGGAAGCTGTACACTAAACAGCTATTTAATATTTTTATACTTTATTTGTACATTATGTTTTGATATTTGTAAGCCTTGATCCAGGTCTCGTGTAATGTTTTTATATCACTCACTGATCTTTTGTGATGTGGCGTGAGACCTGGACGGCTGTGGGCAGGGATTTCATGGCTATGAATGATTCCAGCTTCCTTCTTTGGATATCAAAACTACTATCTTCAATCTATCTACAATCTTTACTTGAAACTTGAAAACTTTGGATCTTCTGCTGTTCCTGTTCCTTCTTCATCCTGATCTTCGCATCCTGGCCGACGCCACTGCAGCTTCGGACTCTACGTCTACCACGGATAGCGAAGGCCCAGTGATTGTTTTGTAATATATAAATATATTACAAAACACTCTTAGATTTTGTACTGATTACACTAAATTATAAATTTATGAACCGAGTTTTTCTCACGACCCGTTACAGCTAAATTAAAAAAAAATACTCGTTTTGAAACTGTGGTATATTAAGTTGAAATAGTAAAAAACAAAAAATAAAAAACACGCTTTAACTACTGCTGAAAAGTAAACATCGAAGACTATGGATGTAAAAAAAAAAATGTAGGTTGAACAATGGTACCTCCAAGTCACGATAAAGTTTGAATCTGCATTCCGCAATGCCATGGAAGCAACAAGCAAACTGGCATGCAATATATAGTAATATCAAATTTAGAACGGACCGTTACAAAATTTAATTCACTCAAAGACGCTCGATCGTAAATTAAATGAATTCAATTAAGTGAAATAGATTTGTTAACATTATACCTTAGGTACATTAGTTGGGATTCGGAGAGTTTAATCTGTTCCCGGTTTATTATGATTAACCGCAGCACTGGAGCGGAGACGTTTAATAATTACCAACCTAGGCGCCATCAAAACCAAATTACCTTCGAATTTCTTGTCACAGACTAAAGTATTCTAATACTTTCATAGAGAAGACAGGTTATTTTTTTACACCCTTTCGAGATTTACTTACTAAAGATGCGAGAGTAGGATTTATCCACGTTTCACGGACCCTTAGGTAATTGTTGAATTACCAACAAAGAAGAAATACCTACGTGTTTTATTTTTTATTTTTGACTAGCAGTGCCCCGTGGTTATATCTGCGTGAGTTTTGGAATTCAGATAAAAGTAAAGTTAGCCGGAACAAACAGAAAGACAGACTTCACATGCTTTTGAAAAAGCTATTTCAACATCACAAATAGGCAGACCCTACATTGTAGTATAGAAATATTGGTTTCTAATTAATAAACTAATTTAAATTCTGCCGGTATATTTTTCGAAATTAAAGAATCCGTACAAAAATATAATTTTTAGTTTTAAAAAAATTTCAAGCAATATTTCAAGTTTCTAGACCTAGCGTTTTGGTTTGAGCAGTGTTAAATCAGTCAGTTGGTCATTCAGGACTTGTATTTTTATACGTACTTGTATAGACCGGTATGTATGGCGTCTGTACAATTGTATATATGCATTTAAATTTTAAATGTACGAAATGCAGTCGTGACTAAGCCACCTCTACCGCCACTCAGTTTTAACTACGAAGACCTGAATACCTTCCGAGATGGATATTTTCACACTGTAAGCTACAATTTTGTAGATCCTCCAGTGTGCTTGAAGAATAGTGAAATATTAGCTTAATTTAGGAGTTCCCTTGAGAACTCTGTATGAGAATGAAAGTATCCTATGTTCTATTTCAAGACCTAACCAGTATACCTTATCCTCGGCTTATTTGTACGACAGTGAAAATATTATTTGACATTTGATTTACCGAATAAAATAAAACGTGACATTTCATAAAAATGTTACCATTTCGAAATACCTAAGCTAATATCATTAATGAAACTGTCGCATCGCGTCTGTTACATAATCTATGTCTAAGTATATTATTATTCTAGATGATATCAGGGGCGGACAGGGGAAGCGAGGGGGGATGGTATCAGTTAACTTCGGGAGTTCCGGGACTTAGGGATTGTGCTAAAAGATTTCTTTCTTAATTGCAAAGTTGACAATCTTATACTTAATGTAATATTCTTTCCTTGGAGTTTATCGAACTTGCAGTAGGAAGGTATGTGAAACTCTAAGCTAAATTGAAAAATATTGTGTGGGAATCAACTTGACCTATTTATCGAACTGGGATCAGAGCGTACAGTCAGAAACCAAATACTTACCCGACTACGCGACTCGATTTAAAATATACAACGTATATGTATAGCTGTATTTAGCTGCGGCTCGCTGTTTCAAACACACAAATGTCTGAATTTACTCACAAAATTTTTGATAATAAAATAAATTCCAATATGTTGACTCAGAACTTAAGCTAAACTCTATGTTAAGTTTCACAGAAATTTGTCTAGTGGTTTTTCATTTTGCGTGTTTAAACAAACTTGACTAACAGTATCAATTCAATCAATGCATTCAACTTTTTATTTTGTATCCTCCTCTGTATTAGTACAGACACAGCTTGATTAAGAATATTTTATGAAAACTTGCTTTTCCCTGTGGTTTCACACCTTTAACCCCCTTTGGAAGTGACCTTTCAGGGGTAAGAATTTACAAAAACCCTTTCCAATCAAAGCACAACATTTCAAAAGGAAACCTTCTCAAAGGGGGCTTAGTTATTCGGTGCCTTTCAGTCATTCACGATTTTCTTCTATGCATAAGTATAAATAGAAGAAAAACATACCTACCTACAAAGATTATGATTGCAAACTCATAAGTTTCATTTCGTACGCAATATTATATGTTCAAAATCGCTTCATACCTACGTTCGTTCGTTCGTTCATACATACAGGTTGTCCCGTAAATCGACGTCAAGCCAAAACCAGGTGATAGGCTAAGTACACACAAAAATATAAACACACAAAAAAAAATACAAAAATCTTTGCTATGCCTATTTAAAAAAGGACAGTCATTAAAAACTGACGAAAGCAATAATTTTGAAAACTTCATCGGCAAAAACTTAAATTTCAAGCAGTAGTTTTCAGAAACACTATTAAGGATTACCCAAAAAAAATTGAAAAAAAGTTAAGGTTTGTAGCAGCAGGAGTTAAAGAACCGTCGCAGGGTGTAAATTTTTATAATTTTTATAAAATTTAAAGATTATTTTTTACATTTTTCTATTAAGTTAGAACTTATCACCTGGTTCTGGCTTGACGTCGATTTACGGGATGCCCTGTATAGCAAAATGTAGTGGACAATATAACCCTATCTTTATGGGTAACATTATCTACTGTTAAAATGTAGTGAATGAACCGTGTCCATAACTTTGCAACGTACGCGATCCACACGATCCGTAACGTGAATAATTTAAAACCGAGCCAGTAGAGGGTTACTGCTAGTAGTCACATCCTTACATATCCTTACATATTTTAAAACACAGTAGTCCGCCGCGTCTGTCTGTTTGTCGGTCTGTCTGTTCGCGGTTAAACTCAAAAACTACAGAACTAATTTTCATGCGGTTTTCACCAATAGATAGAGATATTCATGAAGAAGGTTTAGGTATACATATAATATGTCAAGGTTTTATATAAATTGCTAGGTTTTATGTAAAAAAAAAATGTTTTTTTTTTTATTACATGACTATCTATTCTCCGCGGTTTAACCCTCGTTGGTGAAGGTCCCGCTGGAAATCCGATTTAAAAAGTACCTTTGGTCCTTTTCTGTATCCCTGAAAACATGTATGCAAATTTTTATGATGATCGATTGAGTGGTTAAGGCGTGAATGCTGAACAAACAAAACAAATTCACTTTTACATTTGTAAAATTGGGATCGTAGCGCTTGTGTAGCAACACAAGCGCTACGATCGCTACGCAGCAGCGCCATTACAGCCCGTAGCGACCGCTACCTACTACGAGTGTCGCTCGCACACTCGTAGTAGGTAGCAGTCGATACGGTACGTAACTTCAATCGATTTTATAAGTTAGATCTATTTAATACTTGAGCAGTGACGACGAGAAATTACATATTTTTGATTGTAAGTATCTACTGGTTGACTGTTAGACGCTATATGTGCTATTTTGATAATGTAAAGAGTCTACATGTGAAAAGCTGTCATTATAGCTATTTGTTTTATTTAGATTTTGTAATATATTATATATACAAATTTATTGTGATGTCGGTCTTCTTAAATAAATAAATTTCTAGCTCTCGCCGATACTCTATAGAAGCGACCGATTTAGCTGCTACAGGCCCGGCTTGTTCCACGTACATTACTTCTACACTACCGGCGTGACAGCGTAGTTTGAACTTGAGTTCCAAATTCAACTTTTGAATGTTTATATATTACTAGCTAGTCTCCGTGGGAATTTCAGAATAAAAATTAGGTACCCTATGTTACTCAGGAACACTTTCTTCACGTCGATTTACGGGACACCTGTATAGATTACTTGTGAGAACAAATGTATCTCTTCCTTAGGTATGCTGTGTTGAAGTAAATGGCATCCCATCAATTGTATCTACCTACCATCTATAAAATAGCATCTTTTTTATATTTTACTAAACGAATCTATACTCTATGGCATTGACAAGAAAGTTCAATTTCAATCGCATCATGGATCCCGCAGTAGTGCGCATACAGGCCTTGTTAGCAATTAACTCATATACATTGCGGACTATTAGTTTTTCGGTATCTCTAACAACTTCATTACAGGTTCTTCAATTGTTATTTATCTTACATCTTCCTTGGAGAATTCTTTAAACTGTATTCTAAAAACTACACTTTTTGTTTACAACTTATGAAAATTAAGTAAGTCTTCTTTAATTAGTTATTTTATTTACTTACCATCCGTCGTCGTGAAATTCATTTTAAAACTTTATTCACGGATCAACAGATTATTGTTCAGAAAAAATAATGTTTTGGCACAGTTCTGTTAGAAATTCAAATGTTTATTTTTTTCTTAAACGCAAACTTTTTATTACCAGCCAGACACTGGTTAAGGTCAGTGAAACTAGGGTGGGTATATCCACCGAATAACTCACAGATTTGCCGCGCGAGCGGCCTAGCGGCCCCTCTACCGTATTGCAGATAAGCCACCGGTAAATCTACGGCCAATAAAAAAACCCTCTCTATATTATCGCACCTTCCATAAATCAGCGAATACTACTAGATATTACTTTATTACTGCCACTACACACGCGTGTAAACGGTCGAGTCTTTTGAATTTGGAACGTTCGAATGCACGAGGATAAACGTCAACAGTTGGCGCGAACACTTGACAGGTCACTTGATTGATTCGTCGTCCGGAAACTTAGAACTGACACATTATGCACAGACCACTTTCATTATATGTTCGAGAACACGAAAATTAGCAAACAAGATGCTTCTTTGCTAGCATTCCGTTGCTTTTTGATAGTGTAACGACAAAACAAATAGTCCGGAATGAGTTTGGCCCAGGCATGCGCAGTAAAAACTGCCGTATGCGTATTTTGTTAAGCTGTGGTTGCCATAACATGTGATCGCAGATCTTAGTTATCAAATACTTCTAAATAAACTAACTTAACCAAAGGCATTCTATATAATAAATTAAACCTAACCTAAATCAGATGCTTTCTCAATTCTTTGATCCTCTTTGGTATTTGACAATACAACGAACAAGATAATTATAATATAGTAACATTAATAAATTAAATACAATAACAGGTTATTTTCATTGTATGTTATGATAGTAATAAATATTTACTAAATACAAATATTTAGTATTGCGTAAGAAATATTTTCATAATAACAACAGCACCTACATACATCGGCACCTTTTATGAATTTGCCTGGCCACAGAACTTTTGTAATATACTTTATCTTGGAAATCTGAGGTGTGAAAAAATAAAAAATAAAATAAAAAATAATAAATTGAATTTTCTAACCCAATCCCCGTGTGGTCGAGCCCCTACATCTGCAGCGAGGTGCCGGCTCCCGAGCACCCGGGTACGTACCGAACCGTGCCCGAGTCCCGAGTCCCTCGGGCTCGAGATATTTTCCAGCGGTCACCGCCGCTGCCACTTGACACACACATAAACATACACTTTGATGCATTACTACGTGTACTATAATACACTATTATGGTGCAAACAGAAGTGAAACTTGCACCACCGGCAAAAAAAGAAATCTTCTAAGATACCTACGTATTTCATTTAAAAAAGAAGTTGGTAGTTCACAGCTACAGGTAAAACTAACTTTTGATAATTTTTTTATTTATTTTTATTTTTTCATTCAACAAAATTCCACAGCACATGGCAGTAATTACAAACAAATTTAATAAAACTATATTTAGGCCATTACGGAATAGTATTATGTTACCCGATCTTATACTTATACCGGAGAATTATCATCAAAAATTTACTCTAGCAATATACATATATTATATTTTTAAATAATATATACCAGAAGATAATTATGTAAATATTTTATAACGGATGGCACTGGTTTCATTCCTGTATATGCCTCTTAGGATGCTCTTACATGGAAAAGTTTTATGTAATTTATCACTTAGGCCATATAATATCTCTTTCTATATTTTCATATCCGGTCATCATGCTGGCATTTTAATGCTTACTAGCTGGTATAGATATAAACCTTCCTCATGAATTACTCTATCAATTGGTGAAAACCGCATAAAAATCTGTTGCGTAGTTTTAGAGATCTAAGCATACATAGGGTCACACAACGGGAAGCGACTTTGTCTTATACTATGGAGCGATAAATAATAAATTTAAGTCCAGAGAGCATAGAAAATGTCAATAAAAAATAGAGGTTCGCCTCCCTTCCCTTCAATTGTAAACTACTTATAAAATGTTTTTACTTATACTCTAAGATCCTGTAAGATGCTAAAAACTTCGATTGTTAAAAAGTTTTACTATGGATATTTTCACGCAACACAAACTTATATTTCAAGAAGTTGATATCATATTTAAATTTTGTTTGTCGGATCTTTCAAGCTTTACACAATTTTGCCATTAAAGTTTATCATATTAGTGCATTACGAAGTCGATCAAAGACTATTCGATGTTGAACGTAGCACGGCAGTTAGCCGCTTTTGGCTTGAGGCATACGATGGAAAATGTAGGAAAAGATTCGTAGAAGAGCTCTCCACATAATTATTTTATACATATTTCACTTAATTACCGACATAAAGAACTTATTTCGAAGAAATAAGTTTAATTTCTCTTCTCCTCCATCTCTTAAGACAAATTACTATTTTTGATCACAGGATATTTTTTAAATATTGTAAAACTGTACATAGATCGACAAAGTATTTGATATACAATGGTATACATCACATCCTAACGTGAGGTGAGTGAGTGCCTTGCTTTAGAAATGAGAAAGGTGTTCAAATTATATTAGCATTACCGAGTAAAGGAACAAGCCAAATCGCTGACATGAAAAATGATCATTCACAAACAATCATTGTACCAAACTAACGAACTCTGCGGGCGTACCTATATTTGTTTATCCTAGTTCGAAAAAATGGGGAGTTCGTATGAAGTCAATTTGTTATTTGTCATAATCTGACTTTTGTGTGATTAATAATGCGACCGACACAGTAAAATAATATTATTTTTTTGTGGTTTGTACGTCTGTTACAAGTAATACAGGTATTTTTGATTTAGATGCTTGTATATTTTGATGATGATTCTATACAATATACAAAGATCGGAATTTTATTTTAAATTTACCGGTACCTAGGTACCCAATAACGATTCCGGTTACGATTCTAGATTCGATTATAATTTCTCCAGTTCGGGCGCTCCGCGATTCGCTATCCTACTCTTAGCGGTATAATACAAATTCAATTATACCAGTATTTTAATGTTATTATTTATTAAGAATCATGATAAAATAACGGTACCCAAGGAAAGACTTCTTTCTATAGTGTACCCCACGAGAAAACTAAGGGCTTCTTCGGTAAATTTCGTGACCGAAAAGTTCCAGATTGGTCACCAGTATACCAGTATTTCTGCTACCGGTGTTGGGTACCATATTTGGTCAATCTCCCTTAGTTTGCACATTACTATTATGTACATGAATTTATTTTATAAGCATTGTCATCATTTTTGGAGAACCTAATAAATAAATAAATTATTGTCACCGTGCGGGGTCGGTAACTGTGCCTGCTGGTCACTGATATTGTGTCGCCAATATATCCTTCGGTCAACGAAAGGCGACCGAAACCTCTTCGGTCTGACTGATTTCTCTCCGTATAGGCAAGCACTAAGAAGGGTAGGGTATGAAGTTCTTTTTTAATATTCAATTCGAAAAGTTAAACGGGTGAAATCCAGTCGAAACCGCAGGGAATAATATCTCTATTCTAATTCACCTGGATTTCCGAAGTTCAAGCTATTGGCCTGCCTGGGACCGTAGTTTTGAATCGTTCGAATTACTTTTCACACACGGAATTGTGAGCATTGCTGCATTGGTATGCGACTTCACGATTCCGTGTGCGAAAGTAATTCGAACGATTCAAAAATACGTTCCCTGTTAAGTATTTTGGTTTTTCCATTTAATATGTATTTTGAAAAATCACGATATAGGTAGGTAACTACTATAGGTAATAATGACTTTGAATTTGATATCAATAGAATTTGTGAATTTACAATGATAAATAAATTACCGATAAAATATTGGAAAAGAAATATATCATTAATTTTCAAGGCTCGCAAGATAAAATAAGATTTCTTATTAAGTACGTTGACGGAATAAAACAGAACTGGGTGGAATTCGTCGTTCGCCAAACAAAATTATATGAAAGGAACTGTTGTTGACAATAAGGGGAACTTACTTGGGATTTTGTTGTTGTTGGCTTGTTAGAGTTAACAACGCCGCGACTTGAAGCATTAGAAGACGGTTTACAAATATGGCTTCTAATATTGAATATAATAAATCTCACTCAAAACATTTTCATGTAAAATGTGGCTAAGACGATACTATATGGCTCGCACATTCTGATGGACGTAAGGTGAAAAATTTATCCAATTTTAATTTCTGTTAAATATTTTGACTGAGGTGTAGAGTTTGTGAAGTTAGGCCTTGTAGAGTTAGGGCGTGTAGAGTTAGAAGCTTGGCTCTACATGAGATCTGACAATTTTTTGACAGTGAGATTCATATGGTCGCGTCTTGACAACATTTTATATGAAAATGTTTTTGGTGGGATTTCATTTCTCGGAGTCCCTATGTAAATTTTCAGTCCTCTAGCTCAATTTTCAGACCTCTAGCGTCAAAATTGCACAAGTCTCATATACAAACTTCCGTCCCCTAATATAAGGGTAGGTGATAAAATTCAGGTGCAAGTTTTATATTTTTTTTGTTGTTTGTGTACTAATACTAGCTTACATACCTACCACATTTCAGCTTTCTAGGCCATTAGGAAATACCCTTAGAATTTTGATGATCATCAGTGACTCAGTGACGAAATCAGGGTTTTTTGGACATCACAGGAGCTATGCAATTAAAACTTATTTGATAAGTCCGCTATTGACAAAACATCCCGAGAATTTTGTTTATCTGCAGGGCAATTATGTAACTTTTGTTTTGCTCTCATATTTCAGTTTCAATTAGAAAAATAGAGATTTTGTGATTAGTTAATCATATTTAGGCAGCTTCAACTTTTGAATAATACACAAGTGTGTGTAATACACTTGTGTAATACACAAGTAATATATAAAATGAAATGTAACATGTAAGATTGTTAATCAAGGCTTTATTAATTAATTATTAATTAACTTTTGAAGTATGTATGTTAATTTTGGTTGATTGCTAAATATTGTACCTAGATGTCAAAACATGCATTATTGTAATCGCAAAACCGCCATGTTTTTGATTGCAACCGAAAAATGATAGAAACAAAAGTTACGGACAAACTAACGGATAATGAAGCAACGTGAAGGATCTTGTAAAAAACAAGAACTACACAAGTTGTTTAAAAAATAAAACTATGCTTTTAATTTTACTCACATTTTGGCGCCAAAGTACGTGGTGTACCTGAAATCAGAAAAAAATACAAATTATACGCGAATTTTATAATAAAACGCATTGTTTTCCTATTTATTGGCTGGTTGACTAATTTTTTAGACCTTCTTGTAGATTAATAAAAAATATTGGACACGTATTTTTTCTTTTTTATCTTATCCTAAAATAAAGGCGTTACATTGAGTTGAAATTTCGCGTGACATCACTATCCGGTGCAGTTTGTATGGGGGCTTATAACGGTTAATGACGTCACGAGCCCCCCCACCCTAAACTTTAATGCACTTTATCTCTGTATATTTTCATTGATTTGATAAATAAAAAAATACCTGTCTATTGTTTTTTTATTTTCTGCCGGACTAATAAGAATTTTGATTTTCAAAAGTCGTCAACATCCCTATTATTGTTTTAAGGTTCATATTATATTTTAAGGCTCCGCTACAATTAAATAAATCTTCTAATATGTTTCACTAAAAAAAATCAATGATGAATAATATGTAGATTCTTTTTTATTTATTACATGGCCATGGAAGCTAGTCCTTCAGCCGGTAATATGTAGAATGCATTTAGGTATTGCAAATTTTTGATGATATTCTGCAGCATTGCAAAATTATGTATATAGTAGAAAAAAGGTTTAATACACGACAACATATCTACAGCGGGAACCTGAATATTTTTGAAAATCGTTTTAAAAAAGGCTTTCACTGAAATAAATAAGATAACCAACACGTGACTATTGTGTGAAGGATGTATGATGTAAAAAACCCCAATGTTAACACAATATGGCCGCTCTAATAAGACGGGAGAAGTCATGACGCGGCGACGCCCATGAGTGGCATTCGAATGAGAACCGAATGGCTTTCTTGTGGATCTATGGTTGTGCTGGATACGCCAATAAATTACGAAGGGAGAAGTGGGATAGACAATGCTTCAGGATTTCTATCTTGTGGTCTATAGTGCCAAGATAATATAAATAACATAATTATAATTGTTGCACTGGAATAAATATCCATATTTTTTTCTTCTTCTACTTTATGGAGGTTTTTATTGGTGGGGTGGGGAGGGTGGGAATCTGGGTCAATCTACATGACAGCCTTTACATGAATTTTTCAATATTTTCTCACATTCGCTCTAAATTTTCTTGTATGTTACTCGGGAACACATTAACTTTTATCAGTGCTTTTTTTAGTAATCAGTTCAGTAGTTCCAGAGATTACCACCTACAAACAAACTCTTTGCTCATAATATAATATTAGTAATATCTGGGTCACCGAGCTTCGCTCGTTGTGTATAGCGCAATCTGTTCTTACGTAGAAAAACAAACACTCATTTTTCATATCCTGAAAACACGGATAAAACGACGTTTTCTAAAAATGAAACCTAGCTAGATCGATTAATCGCCCCCGAAACCCCCTGCATACCAAATTTCATGAAAATCGTTGCAGCCGTTTCCGAGACTCAGATTATATATACAACAATTGCTCGTTTAAAGATAGTAAATAGATTTAGTTATTTGTCGTCGCTCTGTTGTATTTGCGAGCATTCCGACCCCACGTTAGGTTAGGTTAGTTTAGTAGTGTCTGTCTTTGTACTTTGACCACAACAGAGTCAAATTTCTGTTCTGGGCACTACACAAAATTACAACTATGCGGTGACCGATTATATCTAGCAAAACACTCTAGTGTATTCACAATCTAGTGTATTCATATGTCTGTGTAAACACAATCGTAGGGAAAGCCCTCTTGAAATTAGCTATAGAGGCGTTGGTCAGGCGCCTTTATTGCTCGCTTTTCAGCACACCGACTTAGGTAAGGAGTTAGGTTAAGATTCAGTTTTATTTTAGGTCGTTTGCACATTCTATAAGATGGCAATGACACATGTGATAGCCAGATTTTTAGTAGAGATTAGAAATAAAATGTCAGATTGGCAGGCATGATATAACCATGATCAGAGCGAAAGCTCCAGCAACACAGTTTGTGAAAATTTAAACATTAAGTATCTATCAAATGTAAAGATGCCATCTTTTAATTTTGGATGTTTTCTCTTTGGTTTATTAGTGTTTTCTTATTTATTGATATTCTCATTAGTTACATATACCTATGCATGAATAATCCAGAGTTTGAATAACGTCTTCATTTAAAATTACACTCTATAATCTTAAGCCAATAGAAAAAGATTTCCTATATTACTGTCCAATCTCGGAATATTTT
Source organism: Zygaena filipendulae (assembly GCA_907165275.2). NCBI lineage: Eukaryota > Metazoa > Arthropoda > Insecta > Lepidoptera > Zygaenidae > Zygaena > Zygaena filipendulae. The sequence continues at coordinate 4,766,945 of OU015674.1, forward strand.
ATTTTATAACATGACAAATCATTGTCCCGTCTGTCCCGGCCCTACAATAAGGCACGCGTTCCTTTTTTTAATTCCCAACACGTCCACACGGCGTAAGACGTCGATTATACCAAGGATTTGTCCCGGGCCGATTATCCCCCGTCCTTATCCCCCACTGTATAACCCCATAGATAAAAGAAGTAACAGATATGTTAGGAAAGTTTCACTGGAAGTTTTTTTTTTTTCACCTAATGCCAGTCACCACTGAACAACACGCTTTATACATATTATTAGATTGTTACTTTTATTTTTACTTTTAAGTTCTGTGTTTCTAAATTGTTATAGTTTTGTGTACGTACTGCTAAATTCTGTACTTTATATAAGGGTAACTATTATTGGCTCATAGTGTAATCTTGTAATCTAAATCTATTATATGTTTTTGTAGCTGTTGTTGTCCTGAATAAACGAAAATAAAATAAAAAAATTGATTTATTTCCCTTATAACTTATATTAATATTTTATAATACTAGCTGTTCCCCGCGGTTTCACCCGCGTTAATTTCAGAGATCCCGCGGGAATTCTGGGATAAAAACTACCCTATGTCCCTTTCAATATAAAAAGTACCCTTTGTGTTATTCTGATGTATAAGCAATGTTATTGTTAAGTTTCATTAAAATCCATTCTGTAGTTTTTGCGTGAAAGAGTAACAAACATTCATCTATATCCCATACATACAAACTTTCGCGTTTACAATATTATTTTATTTTATATATTATATTATGCCTATCATATATTATATATATTATATTATATCATTGATCCTGACTTATATTTATCCCTATGTAGGTATACAATCCCACGGGAACTCCAAAATTAACGCGGACGTTGTCAAGGAGAGGTACAGAAAAAAAATAAAGGGTAGTAAGTACCTACTTTATCTCGGAATACCCGCGGGATCTCTGAAACTAACGCGGGTGAAACCGCGGGGAACAGCTAGTATTATATAATAAAAAAATATAATGGCAGCCATATTGTTTCCCGAGAAAGCGTCGGCAAACCAGGAGAAACTCCCACCGAGTTATGGCTCTGTGTGATCATTTTGTTCATACTGAGTAGTCTCAAGCAAGCCGCTGTTACGGCATATCCATTTTATTTTATTATCTGTGGTACGCCCGACCCCATGCCTGCCTACTCCCCGAACGGGGGGATTCGAATCGAATCGGTGCTGTGGCAGTGGCACCCGTAATAAAGTGCCGCCACCTAGGATTGTCTTAATTAAGTTTACCGTACGAGGCACGTGATGTTGTTATTTACATGGAATCCTTGTAAAAGGATACCTTATTTCGACCATCGAACAACTGTCTGGAGCGAAATATTGCTTCTACTTTGGTTCCGATGTAAACACAGAAGGCTAGTAAGCATTGTTCATTTCTGTACCCTTGACAACGTGTATGCAAAATTTCACGATGATCGGTTGAGTTCTGTCCACCTACCATTATCTTTAGTATAATATCTTTAGTTTAAACTTAAGTACGGATACATTAAAAACATTTTCGCTTTTTAAATGGTAGTTTATAGACAAAGTATGAAATCTTCTTTTATTTTCATTATTTGGTATTAAGATACAGCGAATTAAATATCTAGAAACATATTATATTAAGTAATATTTCTTCTACATATTATACTATAGTAAGAATACGAAATACTTAGATTGAGGCGCTATGTGAATTTCCAACAGATCTTTCACCTTATATATTTATTTATTTTAAGTATATAGATACCTTTTATTAAAGCATATTGCAATTTATAAAAAAGAATTCTTTGTTTAAAAATACAGAATGCAAAAGAAAAACAAAACACGATAAGCTTTAGTTTCAAAGAGAGTGACGCTTAGCTAATGAGGCGACTAGGGAAGAGCTATTTTTGCAAACACTAAGTGGTCAAAGTTATTTTTTTTGCAGTAAAGAGAAAAAGGGTTAAGCTTTAAGCTATGCACGTATTTATATAATCTTTTATTTAATTCGAAAACTCGTATATATGCGTGTGCTTGTGGTACTTGTGAGTATGCGTGTTTTACAGAGATTTCACAGTTTCAATATTAAATAGTTTCAGTAAGTAAGTATTGGATTATTTGGCTGTCCCTCAAGGTTTCACCCGCGGTAATTTCGAAGTACCCGCGGGAGTTCCAGAATAAAATATACGTGCAAACCTTCCTCTTGAACCACTCTATCTATTGGTGGAAATCGCATGAAAATCCGTTCAGTGGTTTTTGAGTTTATTGCGAATAGACAGACAGACAGACTAGAGGACTTTGTTGTATAGTGTATGCAGTGGATAGTGTAAACGTAAGGCGTTTCTTTCATCTAACTCACTCATTCCACATTTAAAACGAATCCATATCTCCCTTGGTCACGGCATCACGCGTGAACGGCTGGACCAATTTCGCTAATTCTTTTTTTTTGTGTTTGTTATTGTAGAGAGAAGAATATGTAAAAATTTTGAAGTTCCTGCGGGAATTCCAAAACTCACGTGGGTGAATCTCCGACACGGTTAGACCGATTTTGACGGGAATTTCACTGCTAATTAGCTGATACTATAGGGAGTAAATTAAACTACTTTGGACTTCCTGCGGGAATTCCGAAAATCCCGCGAGGCACAGCTCGGTATATCTACCTATAAGGATGATAAAACTATTGTAACTTGTAACTTTATCTATATATAAAAAGGTCTTTCTTTAATATCTTATGCCAGTCACTTAGAACGAAGCAATCACGAAGCGCACCGCTTTTGATAGATGTTCAGTTTTCGTGGAAAAAATACATCGAAGATTTATTTGAATCTGACGCAAAAAGGTCCACGAATTTATTAGAAATTTATGCACGAATACCGGTTACGTAATTCTCATTTTTGCACCCGCGTTTCTTTTATTACCAAAAGGGGTAGGTAGAGACGCTTTTAAGAAAATAATATAGGGAGAATTTATCTGAGTAAAAATTGTACACCCGTCAAACCGACTGAGTACAGGACAACAGACAAACCCTTTGATATATTAATTATTATCATATTCTTACTTATATTATAAACTAGCTGTGCCCCGCGGTTTCACCCGCATGAACGATTTTTGTATGACAAATTTTTTTCCCAACATCCGAGGTTTAGCTTAATCTACCTGTAAAAACCGCATGAAAATCAGTTCAGTAGGTTCGGAGATTATCGCGAACAGACAGACAGAAAAGAATTTTAAAAACTCTTTTTTTGTGGTTGGTTAATCTCCTATTATCACTCCCTGTCAAAATTTGTCAAAAATATTCAATGTACCTTCAGAATCGCGGATTCTACTCTTTTATTTTAGTAGGTATAGATGTGATTGTCATTGTTTGTTTATTTGTTACGTTTTCACGCCTTAACTACTTATCTGACCATGAATTTTAGCATACACGTTGTCGGGGGTGCCTACAAAAAAGGACATACGGCTCTCCATCTCAACCAGAAAAAGTACTGTTCCCGAAGGATAGAAATTTGATTGACAAGACCTATCCCGTTTAAAAAATTATAAAAATCTGTCGTATAGGTATTCTTCTGAAAAAATGGGTGGTAGTAGGTACAAACATCCAATACAAATTGAGAGGGAAAGTATGACCTTATTTTAAGCTTAATTCTAATGGGCATGATGAAAAGGTATAGAAATAAAAACTCTATTTAGTTTGTTAGTTAGATGGTTAAAAAATAATAGACACATATTTATTATGTTTTGGTTTTTCGAATTACTGAAAAAATCTATATATATACACACCGGCAGAATTAGCGGAACATAAAAAGGTAGAGTATAGAAATAATTACGTATAGGGAACGTGCACGAACTATAGGTGGCAGCACTAAATCGACAAAAGAGACACTATGCGGACAGTAGAGGAAACTTATTAAACTTGTCATCGTGCTTTCGGAAGGAAGATAATAATTGAAGAGATAGTTTTGTTTTCATAATTATGTAAATAAAACTATCTCCTCAATTAGGTATATTATATTTTTAATAGGTATGATAAAAGTTATAAAATATGGGTTCCGGTCTATCTATATCTAGGTATATACTTATAATAAAACTGTAGAGGTCAATTCTGTACATTGAATATAATATATTCAAAATTAATATTGGAGGATGAATGGTGATCGATACTGATGCCAAAAACGCGATCAGTAAATTTTTTGTCTGTCTGTCTGTATGTGCACGCATGGGTCAAATACTAGTGAAGGGATTTTAAGCAAACTTGGTACGGTTGTAGTCCATACTCTTGGACAGGTTATAGGCTATATAATAATTATAATATCATTTATAATAATAAATATATAACGCTAAGACACATAGGAGCTTAGAAGTGACGATAAATTTGAAGCAAGTCGGATGAAAATGCGCTTTCGAGCTCTTATCCCTCGTATACGTTTACTCAATCACGCAAAAACGGCTGAACGGATTTGGATGAAATTTGACGTGCACGTTGTCAGGGGTACAGAGAAGCACATAGGGTACTTTTTATCCCGGGATTCATGCGGGAACTCCGAAATTATCACGGGTGAAACCCCGAGGCACAGCTAGTCATCATCAATAATATAACAATTAATGATCGTCAGCGTGGCCAAAATATGTCAAAAGGTTTTTAAGCTTTTGAGGTCAGCCATGTATTGGAGGTTGAAGAGATGAGAATGAGGAGGATGATCTAATGAAGAACATGAGGCTGTGAAAACTGGTAAAATTGTCGCACAAACTAAAATATCCAATGTTTACGATAAGAAAATAATCCTTACTAATATTATAAATGCGAAAGTGAGTTTTTGTTTGTTTACTTGTTTGTTACGCTTTTACGCCTGAACGGCACAACCGATCATCGTGAAATTTTGCAAACAAGTGTTCAGGAGGTTTATTTACTACTAGCTTTTCGGAATCCCTGAACTCCGGACTGTCCGGAACTTTAAACAGCTAATGGAAAATAAACCCCCTGAAAACTTGTATGCAAAATTTCACGATGATCGGCTGTGCCGTTTTATTTTTTGTTATTTTTTGTCGATGTATTGATAGTTGATACATCCAGAAATACAACAATGAATTGTGATTAGCTAGAATAATAATTTTCACTAGTAAAATTAATCCTGTTTACTTGTCATAAATGTGAATGGCAACTATCAACAGATTCGGATTGGCGACGCCAGTTGGCAGCACCGTCGTTGTGCACGTTCCCTATATATTATATTAAAACAAATTATTATCAGGCATGAAGTAATAAACTAATATACATATTTTAACATCGACTTTAAGAAGTTTTTAGTTAAGTTTTATTAAAAGTAATCAAAATTAAAAAAAAAGAAAAAAGTCTCTAGTTTGTGAGAACTCAGACAATGTTGCAAATAAAAGTTGAATCACGAAGGGGAAACACACGTTATTAATCGTTCATTTATTTAGTGTTAAAATCACAGTAATCTTTAATTTGCAACATTATTTGTGTACCCACAAATTAGAGAAAGTGTTTTTTTTATTATTATTTTAAATAAAATTTAATAATTTAATTACAAACTTTTAAAGTGTTAAAAGATGTATATTAATTTATTACTTCACGTCTAATTATTATTTGTTTTAATATAGATACGTAACTATTTCTATACTCTGCCTTTTTATGTTCTGCTAATTCTGCCGGTGTGTATATAAAAGAAAGTCGTGTTAGTTACTCCAATTATAACTCAAGAACGGCTGAACCGATTTGGCTGAAAATTGGTGGGGAGGTAGCTTAGAACCAGGAAACGGACATAGGATACTTTTTATCCCGGAATTCCCGCAGGAACTCCGGTCGGTGAAATCTCATGAAATTTTGCGTACTTTGGTACACATTGTCAGGGGTACAGAAAAGGACATAGGGTAGGTACCTACTTTGCATTCCGGAATTCCTGCGGGATCTCCGAAATTTCCGCGGGTAACACCGCGGGGCACAGCTAGTACTTAGATAAAACGCAAAGTTTAGGAGTTGGAGGTCGCGACGTCTAGGACGTAACTAGGTGTACCTATGTGACGGACTTTCAACTCAATATTGTATTGCCGTTATTTTTTGATTACGTAAAAAAAGAAAAATACGTGTTTAATATTTGTTATTATGCAATCTACAGGACGGATTAAAAATTTAAATTTAGTCATCATGCCCATTGAACGAGGCGAAAAAAACATTATTAACTGTTATACGAAAATATAGAAAAAAAAATTGAAGTGGAAACTAAAACCTAATCAATAAAATAAATTACTATTTAATAAAAAATAAATGTCTGAGTATAATTTCAATTTTCAGTAGGTACAACTCTAATTACTTAACGTTGATATCTAATAACTGAAAAGCATTCTCATGTAGAGAAATACAAGTACACAAACTTATAGAGGTAAACAACTAAAGTTCACAGAAGCTAGGTCACGTAGGTCAAAGCCTAAGTGCTCAAGCAAATACAGGCTTGACTGACGGTGGCATTGCAGTGTTAAAGTGACAACTCGTGTACGTACGATGTTGATATGTTAATGAAATTCAGTGTGGAGGCATTTATCGTGGCATAGGTAATTACGGCGTTATAATACTGAGGTTGCTATAGTGGTTAATTAATTCACAAAAATAAAGCTGATATGATTTGAAGAGAGCGTCAAACGTGGAGAGATCATGAGAAACAACCACTGTTCCTTATTTAACGGTTATCTATACTATTCTAGTTTAAGTCTCACGATTGTACTTATTTTATCTTTATGGTATCAAATAAACTTTTTTCTATTCTATTCTATTCTAATATTATAAAGAGGAAAGATTTGATTTTTTTGTTTGTTTTTTTGTTACGATTTAACTCAAAAACTATTGGACCGATTTCAAAAATCCTTTCACCAAGCTACATTATCCCTGAGTAACATCCTAGTAATATTATAAACGCGAATGTTTGTAAGTATGTATGGATGGATGGACAGATGGATGGATGTTTGTTACTCTTTCACGCAAAAACTACTGAATGGATTTAATTGAAACTTTACAATAATATAGCTTATACATCATATTAACACATAGGGTACTTTTTATTCCGGAATCCCCGCGGGAACTCCGAAATTATCGCGGGTGAAACCGCGCGGGACAGCATAGTAGTAGCAGCAACAATACAAGTCACTAGAGAATCACACAAATGAACTATAACGTGACGTGTAAACTCTTTGTGAATGAAAAATATATTCAATCTTTTTTGAAGATGCTAGCTCAGACGTGTTTTATAACAATGCAACGTCAGCTTGTCCCAATTTCAAGTCGACTTAAGATAGCGCTACCAGAATACCAACCTCAATTCGCATTGTCAATGGATGGCGCCGCATCGCAATAATTCCGCCAATGTAATTAAAATTTTATTAAAAGCAGCTCCTAGACCTTTGCAGGTCAGAAACCTATAACACATGACCTGCCGCTTCACGGCTTCGATCGACATAAACTCCAGAATTTCAACTGTCAAAATATGACACCGGCCAAATTGCTACTTGGCGACATTACTTCGGCCTTTATTTTAAAACATTGGCCAAAGTATTTGTCTAAATGTAATGCGACAATATACATATACCACGGATTACACGTCCGCTAATTGAGTACCTTATTATCTTAGTAGTGATTTCAAAGCTCAACTTCTCTAAGTACGTTTTATAATGGGAAAAGTTGCGTATTAAATGGCATAATATGTAGAAACATAAGTTTTAATATTCTTACTTGAGCGACTACGGTCCACTCATTTGGTTTAATATCATCGCTGCTGGGAATAATACTTAGTCTTATTGTTCGTAATACTATTTTACCTGGTGTCTAAGTCATTATACATCTTTGTCTAGATTTTGCTTGTTATTACAACTTATTTAATTATATTTATTTACCTAAGTACTGTAGAGCTTGAACTGTTGTAGTATGGAGTCGACCAAAGATAATAAAATCATATAATCACTACATTTTAGAGTCGACTTCCATCACGACACTGGGTTGAAAATGGAAATGTTAGAAACAATAGAATTCAAAAGAGATGTCACGTAGAAAGAACAGAGGATCTTGTTTTGTAAATTATAGAGAGAGAGCTTAGAAATGTGATACATGAAATTGATACGACTTGGGTAAAATATTTAAAACTTAAAAACTAAAAGTCTTACCAAATGACTAATAGGCTAGTTTCCTAAATTTTCTTTTTTAGTCCGTTTTGTAGATTATTAAAAAATATTGGACACGTATTTTTTTTTTTTTATGTAAGCAAAAAATAACGGAGATATATCAAGTCGAAATTTCACATGACGTCACGCCTCGCTACAGTTTGTTCGCACGTTATAGCGAGCTGTGACATCACGAGTCCCCCACCCTAAACTTTAATGCGCTTTATCTATGCATATTTCCATTATTTTGAAAAAGCAAAAAATACGTGTCTTTTATTTTTTTATTATCTAACTGACGGACTAAATATAATTTTGATTTTTTTACCCAGGAAACTAGCCTATTGTAAGTTAAGATAATTAGACCTTACCTTAACACGTTAAGTGCGGAACGAGGCCTAAATCACCCCACATGCAACTTCCTTGTGGTGCGGCAAGGAAAAACGTGAACATCTCTGTCGTGCGAAGGGCATAGCTTTGGTTTGGTCCAGTGTAGAAAAGAGATAAATGTATATTTGAGATGCGCTAATGGTCCCGGACTCGGTGGTATACCTACCTTGGTACCGGATGTCTTAGGCCTCGTACCGCACTGAATTAATATAATTTTAATGCAGTGCGGAACGAGGCTAAAACGTCCCATATCCCCTCGGACCTCGTACCGCACCCAACGCGAGCTCCCCGCGACTAGTGTTGTGCATCACGTCGATTGGAGAGCACGTCCTTTTACATCGCCGAAGATGTCTAAACGATGTCGGAAGAAGTTAATTTTAAAAAACCCAGAAACGGAACCAAAACAGGTAAGTTTTTTAATTGATATTTTTGTAGGTAGTGAAAAACTCCACAAAAAACGCAAAGCAGCCGTTGACAAAACAGGTAGAGGAGTAGAGTAGTAGGAGAAACTTATAGAATCTTTTATAAAAAAGGAAATCGATGAGATCCCAGGTAATGTAATGCTCAGATATATTTCTTGACAGTTAAAACAAGTAAACTTTCAATAGGCTGACGATAGTCAACGTGTAGAAGCTTTCATAAACAAAGCCTGGTCATTATTAAGTTATTTATTATTGTTTCATTTTCGCAAAATTAAATTATTTTGAATTTAAGCTACCTTACCTACCTACTCTTTCAACATTTTAAGCATAAAGCAAACACATTCATTTAATGCAGTTATACATTATCATTGTTATTCTCATCTACGATCTAACCTAAGTAACAATGCCAGTTTTATTACGTTATCTTTACATTTTTGTTATTTTTCAGCACCTGAAAGCAGCGCACGTCATTGCCTTGAAAAGGGTGAAAAAAGAAGAAGATGTGTTGGTTGTTACCAGAAACTACGCACATTTTTACCATCTCGTGAAGCTGACGAAAAATCCAAAAAGATTTTGACTCAGTGCTCTAAGTGCAAAAAATCTTATTGTCTACCCTGTTTCAATGAAAAACACTCATAAATAAGTACAAAATATGTATTGAGATTTTTTATAAAAAAGTATATTGTTACTGATTTTTTTATGTCAATTAAAGTTTTAATAAGTGTATTTTTAAAGCCCGAGGCAGAGTAAATAAGATAGTTTCTTTTCTACTTCGGGTTTTCTTTTTTTTCTATTCTGTGACTATTATTTCACACGAAAATAGTTAAACGTCGTTGCGTCGATATTATTTTTCTCATCACTAATCTTAGCGAAAATTTACACAATTTCAGTGCGTTACGAGGTGTATAAGATCCCATATTTTATTTTGCCAATAATTAATAAACTAGCTATCAGATCCCGGGGCGACGGTACATTAAGGTTCATCAATTCACTGTCTATGTCGTTAAGGACCAAAATTTTCATTTATCTTTGATTTCGCGCCAGAAAATGGATTTTAGTCTGTTAAAGGAGGTGGGGTCTAATAGACCGCGTGTCGCCCTAACGTCTGGTCACGGTGCGGGCCGATAATACCTCGTGCCGCAGGAACGGAAAGTTTGCAAAAATTGGTGCCGCAGCTAACGTGTTAAAGGTATAAGAAATCAAGCCAATAATGTCTGATCGTGAGTGTATTTTTATTCTAATGAGGTATCTAAATTATGCTGAAGGAGCTCTCTTAGCGTGGTTTTGAATTATCTTTTTTTAATTTTCTATACTAAAACTGAAGTATCGATTTGCTGTCAATTTCAGTTAGATCGCAATAACAGACATCGGCCTATTCCAGTATGGATAAGAGTAGAGACTGAGAAGAGACTCCCTTTGGAACAGTTTTAGCTAGGATAATGTCATATTATCTGTGGTTTTAGTTATGATCTTTTTAAAAGCTAGCTGTGCCCCACAGTTTTATCCACGGTAGTCACAGAGTTCCCGCAAGAATTCCAGGATAAACTATACGCATAAATCGTCCTCTTGAATCACTCTATCTATTGGTGAAAACCGCATTAAAATCCGTTCAGTATAGTTTTTGAGTTTATCGCCAACAGACAGACAGACAAACGCGGCGGAGGACTTTGTATTATAGTAGTTATGTAAGGATGATAGGATATAAAAATATCTGCACAGAATAATGATTTGATGCCAAAACCTCAGTCAACTTTCTTCCTCTTTTTGTAGTGGATTTTCAAAAATAGTATGTTGAGCACGTTATACATTTATGGTTTCATAATAGACTGCAAAATCTTCGCAAGAGCTCTTGTTCAATCCGAGAAATATCTTATTACAAATGGAAATATGCAACAAATACAATGCAACATAATCTTTAAAAAGTTTTTACCACCACAAAGATACACGACGCGACGGAAGTCGGAACCAACGAAGCCTCGGTTTCCACCAAAAACTGCCATTCCTACATTTATTCAAAACAAAACAAAATACGCGGCAACTCGCTTAATCTTAGCAGCTATATAAGTATACCTACATATATAGTGGTAGTACTAGCGTCTTAGAGAGGAGCTAGGAACGCCGAGTGGTTCCTGGCTCCTAGGTATCTAGGCTATCCGGCCATCGGTTGAGCCGGGCGAGGGCAATTCAACCAGACGTGAGACAAATGAATCGTACATACAACGTAGGCCGCGACCCTAGCTCGAGTCGAGCGCCCTCTATACTACGCCGCGCCGGCTGGCTAGTGATGGGAACACGTACACTATCGATAATTTGATTTATTAACGGACACGTAATGTATAGTACCTATTATAACGGTACGGTACGCGCACGCATTTCTTCTAAATCTTTTAGTAGGTTCTAGTAAATTTTTACAGTAATGATTATAACTGGCATACTACGTATACTACTGTATACTCGTGGTTTCACCTGTTTCATTACATTACCTATTTTTTTTTGATGGTATAGCCGAAATGTTATTTTATTGATTTTTCACAGTTCACACCCATTTTGCTGACGCCGTTCCTTGTAAGGTGCGCAATCATCAAATCTCTTTAATTCGGCAGCGCCACTGTCTCATAATGAATGATAAATTAATTTAGACAAAATGCAATTTTTTATTTTTCCAAAACCTACCATACGCACAATATGTTAACCTACCAAAGTTTCTTTGCATTAAAAAACAGGATAGAAACGCATACCTACGTATCAAATGAACACAAAACTTTGCCATGTCAACATTTTTTCTTCGCGCACTATTAATATTGTCTTTTTCTACGGTTTCTTTGAGTTTGTCTATAGAACTTCATAGAAACAAATTGAAAAGGATGAAAAATAGGTACTTCCTGCGCTTATATGCTATAGCGTTTTTTTCATGATAAGTAATAATAGTTTTGGCAGTTTTTTTTTTATTGTTACTCCATATTTAGAATATCGACAGTTAATAATGTCGACTCTTGCCCATCGTGACCGACCGAATACAATTGCACTGCACCCGCCAACACAAATGCAGCTCATCTCCACACAATGTGACACAGTGGGGTATACTACATAGCTAAGCGTGCAACGTATAAACTCAGTCAGTGTACGTACTATTTATGACAAAAGATAAATTAAATACAATTAATATGAACTCAGTTAAATATTCAACAATATCATAACCACAATAAACGTAAATATGTGACGAAAAGACCAAGTTCCAATGTTTCGATTCATAAAAGTCGTTCGATCAAAATTATGGCCAAGTTCTTTCAATCTTGTGTTTTTAACCGACTTCCAAAAAGGAGGAGGTTCTATGTTCGATTGTATGTATGTTTTTTTTTTTTTTTTTTTATGTATGTTCACCGATTACTCGAAGACGGTTGGACCGATTTGAAAAATTCTTTTTTTGTTTGAAAGGGTATACTCCCAATTAGGTCCCATTGCCACCAAGTCTAGATCTGATGATGGGATCTTGGAGAAATCGAGGGAACTCTTCAAAAATTATAGGCACACCTATAGCGATTTGGGTATTTTTATAGTAAATCGTTTATTTGCTTTTGAAAAGCAAAATTTGAAGAAGTGGAACTGATGATGAAGACCACAGATGGTCATCGGAACTACTCAACATTAATACGTATTTCACGGATTCCGATTGGAGCGATTTCAAAAATTGTTTTTTTGTTTGAAAGGGGATACTCCCAAATTAATTCCATTGTCACCAAGTTGAGATCTGATGATGGGATCTTGGAGTAATCGAGGGAACTCTTCAAAAATTATAGGTACACCTATAGCGATTTTTAGATCTTTTATAGTTAATCGTTTATTTGCTTTCGGAAAGTAAAATTTGAAGAAGTGGAACTGATGATGAAGACCACAGATGGTCATCAGAACTACTAAATAATTTATTCGTTTTCTTTAATATGGTTTCTAAACAATTTATGCTCGTCACAATATATATGGTGAAGTGGAACTGATGATGATGATGTACCAGGAGAACTCCTCAATAATTAACGTCCCTGCGTCGGGAAAAGCAATATTTTGTAAAAGGTGATGAGCAGTTGACATTAGGCTATTGCAACTCAGAGAAATTACAAACTAAGTCACTTAAAAGCGAGAAATAAACAAAATTTTTAACAAAAAAATTAAAACCGACTTCCAAAAACACAAAACTAAAAATCTTAAAAATAAAAAGCTAAAAATAACAACATACCGATTAAATCCAAAAGACAAAAACACACGTAATATTATTATTGGTTTGTGCTACCACTAATCGGTATGAAGTCGGTGACAAGCCAAATATGGAGGGGGTAGATGGGCTAAGTCGACTCCCGCCACCAGCTCTTCGTGATCAGGACAACCAAAGTGGGCAGACACCAGCAGGCTTGTCACCGAATTCAAACCGATTAGTGGTAGCACAAACCAATAATAATATTACGTGTGTTTTTGTCTTTTGGATTTAATCGGTATGTTGTTATTTTTAGCTTTTTATTTTTAAGATTTTTAGTTTTGTGTTTTTGGAAGTCGGTTTTAATTTTTTTGTTAAAAATTTTGTTTATTAGCTTTTTTTTTGTTTTAACTTGGCAGATTTTCTCTAAAATATAGCTACATACTAAGCCAAAACACGATAATATCTATATTCTACTACTACGAAAATATATACGTACCTACCTATCGAATATCGATTTATTTTTAAACGAAATATCTATTTTATAGCCTCCTGAACCTAACATGTACAGACCTAGCAGTTGCTCACGGCTCCGCGTGGTATTTTCAATAATAATAATAGTTTATTCACACAAAAACATCATTAATTAACATAAGAAAAAGACAGCCACTCCCCTACTAGTAAAAACTGTACTACGGCGAAGTGACATTGACATCAATTGCACAAATATACAAAAAAATAATAAAAACCCGTCGAGCCGTTTCGGGGAAGTGTGATAACAAACACCGTAACACGTGTTTTTTGTATATTAGATAGACTAGCTGTGCCCCGCGATTTCACCCGCGTGAGTTTCGGATTTCCCACAGGAACGATTTTTTACTAAAATAAAAGTAGCCTTAGTTACTCCTTATAACATCAGCTATGTGCCAGTGAATATCCCTTTAAAATTGATCCAACCTTTTCAGAGATTAGCCGGAACAAATAGACAGCCAGACAGACAGTAAAAATGATTTTTGAATAGACATCAGATTGAGGAATCTGCAAATTCATATTAGATAAAGGAAAATTAATATTAAAATGCGTTTGTTTATTTGTTTTAACTCGAAGGCGTGAATTCGATTGAACATCATGAAATTTTGTATAAGTACATGTGGTCTGGGCTATTCCGGAATTCCCGCGGAAATTCCCAAATTTCCGCAGGTGAAACCACAGGGAACAGGTAATAATTTTATATTCCGAAGTTTTATTTTTATTTGAAGGTGCACATATTATCATTCGAAACCGGAGCAACTTGAAAAATAAAAAGTTAACTTGATTATAGCCATTAAGGGTATCTTGAGACAGATAATGGCAGAATCTGCCTTACCCATTACATATTTAAGTAACTCCCTACATAAATTGTAAACTTTATCTGTGTCGATGAAGAATTTCTAAACTTTTTTTAACGGTGAAAAATAAACATATTTTGTTCACTCAACCGTCACTTAGCCGTCACCTTACGTGCACCGGTGTGGCGCGTTGGGACCGGAATATTCCGGGACACGGGGATAATACGCAGTTATATCTTGGAAGGCTTTCAAAGTTGCCCATCTTTGGGTACGCATATGTTATGTCATGGACAAAGGTCGAAATTTTACGAGCCCTACTCGACAAACACGGTTTATGACTGCCATAAACTTTGCAAACTTTGACTCGGCGTATACGGGATTAGTCGGAAAGGGTGTACCAAGCCGTAGGTAAACCTAAGGATGTTAAAGTGTCGGTAATTTGTTTTTCCAATAGGCAAGATGCTTTTTTAATAAATAGAAAGAATTTTCGAATACCTTTTCAAAGATATAAAATAAATATACTATTTAGTGTCACTGTGAGCTAGTGTACATTTGAGATAATCTGGAGGCAGGGATAGAATAAGCTACTTTTGTTCATCACAATTGGTAAATATTACGCTTTTTTAATTACAATTAATGTGTTTACTTATTAAAATATACTTAGGGCCGATTATCCAATCCTCATTTATGGGCTAGACAGAGAATAAGTTTAAAAAATAAGCCAAGTTTTTTATAGACTATCCGACAAATAGACGAATAAGTCAACAAAACTCAACCTAAATGATATTTTAATGTGCTCGCGGCTTAGTACCCCATTTTAGACTAACTTTGTATAATGTTTCTACCTTTAGGGCACTTTCTATCTGGACCGATTAATGACTTGTGCTGTATAAATTTTTACTGCAAATTACAAAAAAATAGAATGACCATTCCTGAAACTTTATCGAAGATTAGATTAAGTTACAAGTTTTTGGTAATTTTTACGTTTCAAAGCTCAGAATAGTTTGGTTATTGTTAAAAAAAGGGTAGGTACGTGTAAGATCTGAAACATAGACTAACCATGAGGTTTGAACCTGCACCCAAACAGTGACGAGTCGATTTTGTATTGACCATTAGACCAAAGAGTCACAACTATTTGATAAACGTACTAGCTGTTCCCGTAGTTCCCGCGGGAATTTCGGGATAAGATTAAGTATTATTCCCTTTTCTATACTCTGAAAACGTGTATGCAGAGTTTCATGATGATCGGTCTAGCCGTTAGGGCGTAAAAGCGTAACAAACAAACAAACTCATCTTCGTATTTATCATACCTACATACTAAGGATTACAATATACGACTGTAAGACTCAACTAATTACCTACATTACTATCACACATTACACGTTAATTGATTATAAAAACAAATAACAATTTAGATAAAGAGACCCAAGTAAACACTTTAGACACAGAGCAAATGAACTAACTAGAGAAGACATGTAGGCGGGCAGGCGCGCCACCGTTGCAAAGGAAGTAAGAGCAAATGCTCTAACTTGCCCAAAACTTCTTTTGCTGCCATTCCAAGTATATTTACCACAATATTCCCAAAACTGTGAATTTGGAAAACAGTGACTGAGTAAAAATATACCCAAAAAGCATTTACTACATTTCTTTACGTTAATGAATGTTTAGGTGCATAATGAATAGTTTTGTGTGCGAAAATCACCCGGCGATACTGGTTTTCACCTGTTTTCATACTAAACTAAGTTGATGTCCCATCTATTATTTTCTATTCTGTGACGTTAGAAGTTAACAGAATATTATGTACATCTATCTTAATATATATAAATCACGTGTCACGTTGTTTGTCCGCGATGGACCCGAAACTACTGAATCGATCATGATGAAATTTGGTCACTATGTTGTATTTGGCCCAACTTAAAAGATAGGATAGTTTTTATCCCGGAATTCCCGCGGGAACTCTGAAATTACCGCGGATGAAATCGTGGGGGACAGCTAGTCTAATATATATAAATCACGTGTCACGTTGTTTGTCCGCGATGGACTCCGAAACTACTGAACGGATTTTGATAAAATTTTGTAACCATTTATAATATGGGTCAACTTAAAAGATAGGATAGTTTTTATCCCGGAATTCCCTCGGGAACTGAAGGACATAGAGAACTTTTTTCCCGCAACCTCCGCGGGAACTCCGAAACTACCGCGGATGAAATCGCGGGGGACAGCTAGTATGTATGTATACAGTACTGTGGTTGACTGACAGACAACGCACAAACTGCATAGGAATGGCATATATGTAGATCTAATGGCATATATGTAAAATATTCAAGGAACTTCCCCGTTTGTAGGCAAACACTATATTATGTAGGCACGTTAGATAATAATTATGTCCCCATAAAGACGTAGACGTACCTATTTCCTTTCCTTTTTTATCCCTAGTTTTGAGTCTATCGAACCATTATTTTTATGTTTATACTTAATCATCAACCTCCTTTCTCTTCATCTCTTCTCCCATCAATGTTTACCTCAAATCCTTTCGATTTTCAAAGGTTGACTGGAAGCAATCCTTCAAAAAGGAGGAAGTTCTCAATTCGACACATATGTTTTTTTTTTATTAGGTAATCTATACGACGGAATAGAACCAAAATTTAGTATTGTTGAAATTCAACCCTTATAAAATTGATGAAACGCGTGAACCAATACTAAGTAAATCTATTTTAGGGTATCCCCTCATATATCTACGTCCCGACGGCCAATCGGTGTTATGCGAGTATGTTGATAACGATATATCTGGGGAGACCCTTATTGAGTCGGGAGTCTTGTGGTATTGTGTTTTCCATGGGCATACTTTGCCCTCAGCGGAACCCAAACCACTGGGATAAGAAACTTAACAGCTTGAAAGTACGCAAGAGGCTTAAAGAAGCCACTCTACAGAAAGGGAAGGAAACAGGTACATAGGGCACAGTCAGTTTTAGAATATTTTATCGCTAAGTAAATTAATTCGATTACAGTTGTTATCCTGTCGTATATTTCTATAATAATAATAACAGTGTTTATATGTATACATAATATTATGGTATGTCACGTTATCGCACATAATCAAATAACGAACGGAATTTTTTTTGTTTCAAAATAACTGGCTGGTGGCCGTGAGTTCGCTTGCGTTGTTTCTGAATGTTGAGATGAAACAAATTTGCTATGTAAAACAATATGTAAAATAAGAAATGCAAGGGATTAGACATGTGACATAGAGTTTTTAGTCATCTATGACTTTGTTTTTGGCGCAATTAGTGCTCCATACAAGTATTAAAATGTATAGGTATTTTATCAATTTAAGTAGGAAATTCTTATACATATTATTATACACATCTGTTGCATATAGTACCATCCACTAGATATAATTAATAATATACAACTTTTTATTGTTACAGTCGCTCGAATGTTCTTTTTTTGCTTCAATAACAATGATTAAAGTAATCATCCAACAATCACCGCTGCAATAATTACGTCAGTCCATTGCTTCATTGCGACTTGTTTCGGCGAGTTAAGTCACAGAGAAAGAAATACTCATATTTATAATAGAATTTAGAATATATTAACCAAAATAAAGTTTCCACAGTTAAATTTAACTTAACTATAGGTACAGTGGGCCACATAGACAAATATACCAACTTGTAAAAATTTTCCTGTTTGTAATACGTCTTTATGGCGTTATTAGTTGCCATTTTGCAGCTCCAATATTCGTTTTTCACTTGTATTTGAATTTGGAGCTTGGAGCTGCAAAAACGGCAACTTTTAATGTTGTACAGACGTTTTACAAACGATAGAAATTTTACAAGGTGGTATACTTGTCTATGTGGCCCACTGTACATTGATATAAAGTAACTTGAGAACATTAATCATCGTTACTATTTATTGTAAAAAGACAGTAACGATGACTGATAAAATTATGAACATTTATAATCTTATCGCAGTTGTTAATTAATTATAAGTACATCATACAATAGTCTCTTCAAAATTATAATACTGTGTAATTAACATCTTCTATTGTAGACATGTCTATAATTCATCTAATTTAAAATAAGCTATTTATTTACCGTCGGCTCTACCAGAGTATTGTTTAGTGCCCTGGCAATTATCTAGTAGTTTCTCGTTGTCATAACTCCTCTTTCCGTGAACCGATTTCTACTAGTACTAGCACTAACAACTCGCAATTTTTAATATTAATATTTTTATTTTGAGCCAAAGTACCCACAACCAAAACAATAAGCAAATGGAGTCGAGGGCAACAGCTAGTACATACCTAATAGTATTTTTGTAATATTCTCTCCGCTTTTGTATTCTAGCCATCGTCTTTCTTCTTTTTTATGAGTATATCTATTATATTATGTTTTAAGAAAGTTACTTTTAATAAGTACCTACTTATATCATTTAGGAAGTTAATTTTAATATTCTTAACACATCTAAGAATTTTTTATTTGGGTCATATTAAATCTATCTTTTCAATATCTTGACCCAAATACCATTTTTACTGGTAAGCGTCACGCCTTTAGGGTCGAAAGTCAAAGTCTTCATGGTTTGGCTGGAAGGCTCTACTCGGAAATTCTTCAAGAACGCAGCCATTCCCATCAAAGATTGTACTTTTGCGAATCTCATTCCTGAAATAAATATTTTTTTTTAGTCACTCTGCTTCTTCCTTCTTTGTCGATGAGAGTTGTTGGATAAAGAACATTCAATATATTATCAATTAATTAGTTGAGCCCCCACGAATTCATTCACGTTAATTTCGGAGTTCCCCTAGGATAAAAAGTACCTACCTTATGACATTAAGGAAAACTGTAGCTTTCTAAAATGTTATATATATACTTAACTACCTATATCTATGCAAATAAAATGCTTTGTCCTGAATGACTGATGGATCAACGCACAGCCTAAACCGCTGATCGTAGAGTCCTGAAACTTGGAGGGTGTGTTCTTTGTATGACGTAGGCAATAGGCATCCGATAAAAAAGGATTTTTGGAAATTCAAATTCACAACCCTAAGGGGATGGAAAGGGGTTGCAAAGTTTGTGTGGAATAATTCCGCGGGAACTTCGAAATTATCGCGGGTAAAACAGTGGGACAGCTACTAGTATACTTATAAAATAGGGGTGTTGACAACTTTTAAAAATTAAAATTCTAATTAGTCCGTCAGTTAGGAAATTAAAAATCATTAGACACGTATTTTTTTATTTTTTTAATAAATGAAAATACACAGAGATAAAGCGCATTAAAGTTTAGGGTGGGGGCTCGTGACGTCACTAACGCCGCCATACAAATTGCACTAGTTAGTGACGTCAAGCGAAATTTCAACTCAATGTATCGCCGTTATTTTTTGATTACGTAAAAAAAGGAAAAAATACGTGTCCAATATTTTTCATTAATCTACAAGACGGACTTAAAAAAAAAGTAGTCAAATAGCCTATTGGTATAGTATTATCAATCGTATGTAAAACAAACTTAATGCTTACTTAGAATATTAAAAATTAGAACATACCAATGCAATTCCTCGGACCATCTCCAAATGGTAAGTAGACATATGGTAAAATGTTCTTTTTTGCTTCAGGTGCAAAAATTTCCGGATTGAACTCTTCGGGGTTATCGAAATATTTCGGGTCATGATGCAGTCCATAAACAGACACAAACAGAAATGCGCCCTTTTCCACGCTTATATCTGTGTTGGGAAAAGTGTAATTTGCCAATGCTTTTCTTACTAATGCACTAGCTACTGGATATTTCCTCAATGTAGCGTCAAAGACCATTTCTAAATATGTCATCTCAGAAAGTGCTTCATAAGATAATTTTCCCTCATATTTCTCGTAAACTTTGTTCACTTCTTGATATGCACGTTCTTGAATATCCTGGTGTAAGGCGAGTTCATGGACAAGGAAGGACATTGTCGCTGAAGAGGTTTCGAATCCCGCCGCGTAGAAAATTAGCGCCTGAGCAGCTATTAGTTCATCATCAATTTCTATTTCCGATTGGCCATTTTCTTTTCGTCTGCTGATTTTACCCTGTTCTCTTAATTCGATCATGAGATCCATAAAATCTTTTCGTAGCGATGGCTTACCGTTTCTTTCAGAGATAATCTGCTTGACAAGATTAACGAAGAAATCCTCTAAAACCGCACCTGTATTGGTAATGTTTGGGAATGCTTTCCTGAGTCCAGGTAATAATATATCAAGCGCCATCAAACACCGCGCTTTGGGAGTTGGGGTGAAGATTTTCTTGGCAATTTTACCGAATTCATTTTCATCGTCTGATATGGCACCTAGATTCAAACCGAATGCACAAGAACCGATTACTTCTAGAGTGAATTTTGCCTTCAATGATCTAATTTCATGATTAGTGTCGCTATCGACAAGTTTGTTTATATACGCAACATATTCATCCACACATTTTTGTAACAATGGCATCATGTTCTTCAATTTGCCAGAAGTGAACATCGGTGTAAGTTTTTGCCTCAATATCTTCCATGTCTCACCTTCTGCTGCGAACAAATTTTCACTAAATCTTCTTTCACTTGATTTGAGGCCGCGATCTTGAAAAATATTGAAATCTTTTATCAACACTTGCTTCACAAGTTCCGGATCTCTTATAAGAAGCGCAGGCTTAGACCCTCTGTAGATACCGACTACTTTTTCGTCTGGAAACTGACTATAAATTTCTTTTAATAACATGCTTGCCGTTTTTTTCACTAATACCACACTTCCGAAATTGCCAACGATGGGCAATGGTTTTGGTCCTTTTATGCCTCTAGCATTCCAATAATTGAACTTTCTCGTTACATATAAGTATCCAAGGTAAATAATTGTACCGAGGAACATAAACATTTGAAGATACATGTTTATTGGTTACAATTTAACTCGACTACACAGTGCACAGTGTAACTACAGATGGTGACTGAGCATTCAGTCGTGCGTGTGGCGTCATTTATATTATAGTTGGATATATACTATATGGATAATGACCGATGTGTTGTTGTCGGTGAATCAAGTACTACCCAAGGTTACCCGGTCGTGGGTATCGTGTTTACCTGCGGTATGTGTATGCGGGTATGTGTGTGTGTGTGGTCTCAATCAGTTTTGATGGAGTTTGTTGTGTTTGTTACAGTAGTCTGTAGCTGCTACTTACTATTATAAATGCGAAGGTGAGTTTGTTTGTTACGCTTTCACGTTACAACGGCTTAACGGATCATCATGAAATTTTGCATACCTACACGTTTTCAGGGATACAGAAAAGGACATGATGATCTGTCAGGCACGAAAGCGTAACAAACAAACTTACATTTGCATTTATATCTAATATTGGATAGGATTGTTGACCTTCGTATCGCAATCATAAGCCAGTGAATCTAACTGTGATTAACAAAACATATACTCTGCCCGGTAACCGGCTTATCATATTATTATGTTTTTATAGAAACCAAATTATTTTACAGACAGACCGTTGGTTTAGTTGTTAACGAACTTGACTGCTACGCCAGTTGTCGCTGATTCGATCGCCGCATCTTTTTGTTGCTACGTATATACAAAATTTCATGCGGTTTTACCCACGTTCATTTAAAAGTTGCCGCAAGAACTCCAGGATAAAAAGTACCCTTTGTACCCTCTGTACTTCTGACGACGTGAGTGCAAAATTTCACAATAATAAATAAATAAAAATTGTTTATTATCAAACAACTTAGTCCATAGATGTTAGTGAAACTATGAATCTTAAAAAACTATGTTAGTAGGTATAAAATTGAGAGTTGGAAATCGAAATTCACAATTATTTAAATTTATAATAACAATAATAACACTTCACTACACACAGATCCACCCTGCGTGCAGCACATAAAGTCCACTCCCACCGGGAATCGAACCCAGAACCCCTTGATTAGCGGTCATCGCCGTTGAAACTTGAAAATACAAAAAGAAGATCATACCTGACGAGACCCAGCACCCGACCGGGTCACCGATCCACACAAAAAACGTGCAGCTCGGTGAACCACCGGAAGACTGCTGAGTCCATCTTGTCTGCTATCATCTTCAGGATTCTGTTGTCGCTCCCCAACACCCTGCGCACAAGTGATGCTGTTTTTTTACGCATGATGGCGTAGAAGTCCTCAACCACAGCATCCGCAAACAAACATTCCAGATGCGCTGCAGCAGCGGGGGAGCCCCAACAGGGCCCTGAAGGTGTTATTATATTGAACTCGCAAGGCGCCGTATGATCTCAGCGTGAAGTTGAACCATAGGGCGGATGTATAGAAATTCTGACAGTATGCCCTGAAGAGGGTAAGCTTCACTTCAGCTGTACTTCGCCTGAATCTATGAGCCAACATATTGCCACGAATCGACAACGCTCTGCGCTCCCTCCCTATGTCCTCTACATCATTCAGTTTCTCCGTCACCATGTGACCGAGATATTTAAACTGTGCAACACGCCTCAGAGGTACACCGTTTAATGAGATTGGAGGTACATATGCTGGTTCTTTTATTTTACCTTTAAATAACAAAAATTCACTCTTTTTTTCGTTGTACCTCAAACCATGTCGCACCGCATAGGCTTCACAATGATTTAAAAGTTTCCTAAAGCCACTGATCGAAGGGCTGAGCAGCACCATGTCGTCAGCATAACTAATGTTATTGACACTAACATTGTCTATGCGGCACCCGACACGCATGCTACTCAGCTCCTCGATCAGGTTGTTTACATACAAATTAAATAATCTAGGTGAGGTTAATCCGCCCTGCCTAACACCACATTTAAGTTTGTATTCCTCTGATTGGGCATCTGCCCATTTTACTACATTTTTTTGATTACCATACTAATATGAGAAAATACCAACCACTTCTGGCGATATGCCTGCCTCTTTCATTTTTTTCCACAGTATATCATATGACACCAGGTCAAAAGCCTTTGACAGATCCAGGAAGCAGGCATATACTGGGGTCCCTCTCTTGATATAGTACTCAACAGCATATTTAAGTGACAGGATGGCACTTTCAGTTGATAATCCCTCCCTAAAACCGAATTGGGAACTGTGGAGTTGTATAATGCCACTCAAGTGTACATCCAAAATTCTATCCAGAACCTTTGCCACAATTGATGCCAGAGAGATCGGTCTGTAGTTGGACTTATCGGATACATCCCCCATACGGTCCTTAACAAGTGGAATAACAACAGTCTTCATTAAATTTGGTGGCAAGTATGAATGTCTTACACAAAAATTAAAAAGCATAGACAAAACCCTATTTATGTGCATTCCTGCATGCTTCAGATGCTCGATGCTGAGCCCGTCATGCCCTGGAGATTTGCCTCTTTTCATTTGACTGATTACCACCCTCACATCTTTAGCAGTAATTTTTATAGGCTGCTCCACATGACAGGGCTCATCATCGGATCCCCGATCCACAGGCAGAGAGGAATCTATTCTAAAATGATTTTTAAATATATTAGCAATATTTATTGGTTCACTTGTAGCTTCCACAGTCACAGGCAACACTACCCTACCACCCAACCTTTTAGTGCTTTTCCAAAATTTATCAAAATGTTTAGCAGAATGTTGTGATGCAAATATATCCATTTTAATTTGCTCCTGATTTTGCTGACAATATTTAAGCTTTGATTTAAATATCTTCCGACTTAAACTCATACTTTCAAAATAAGGTCCGCTCTTAGGTTTACCAAAGAGGACATACACCCGAAAATCCAACTGAGCTTGTTTGTGTGCTGTGGCTACATGCTTGTTCCACCCCAAGGTACAATTATGTTTATCAGATTTCACAGTCTTTGGAGCACAACTAGATACTATTGAAGCGTGACTAAGAATAGAAATAATGTTTTCATTAGAATCATCTATGACCTTTCTGTGACTAAGATCCTTACACATTCTATCTGCACACGTCTGAAATTCATGTGGAAAATCTACATTATTTAATTGACTATTACATGACTCAAAATATTTATTAGTTTCTTCTGGGCTTCTCAGCCCCCATCTAATTTTATTTGACTGTGTGTAGGTTACAGTAGGCTTATATCTAATTAAACCGAGGTTACATTCAATCACCAATGGGTAGTGGTCGGACCAATATACATCATACATAATGTTAACATTCATGACAGTAGGCCATGCACAGTGATCCAGCCACCTCCTACTACCTGTGGCCGGACAGATAAATGTGTGTGTGTCCGGTGAAACACCAAGTTTTTTTTTGTCTACACAGACCCACTGCCTATCGGAACAAAAACACATTAGCTCTCTATCGAAGAGTGATGAAGTGTGTGCATTGTAGTCCCCTAGTAGTATAAACACACAGTCTGTATTACACTCTTCTGTTATTGCTATTATATCTGCCAAACATTCCGTAAATACAGGCAAATTCACAGGGTTATTGGCATATTCACACTCACAAACACTATATCGCAGAGATCCTTTGTTGTCGCTTTAAAAGCGACAGTACGATTATTACTACACGAGATCATAGATACTTGCAGAAAAGCACATTTTCGCCACAATAGAGCAACGCCACCATACGGTCGCCCCTTTATTATACCAGCTGTTAGATCCATGCTAGATTTTCCTGTGAAACTGAATTCCTGATCAATTTCTCCCAGGAATGGTAAGTCCTGGGGTAGAAGCCAATGTACCTGCAGTGCCACAACATCAGCAATTTTACATAAAGATCGTACACAGTCGGCACTCCTTTTTATATTCTTACAATTGTAACTTATTATTTGACTAGTACTGTTTTGTTTCATAAATTACAATGTGAAAACTAGAAAGTAGTTTGTTCAGAATCAACTAGCGAATCGATCGCACTATGTTTTAATATTGGTTATATTTTTTCATATTTATTAGCCCATATCTAAATTATTTATAATACAATATTTAGGGCGAACTGGTAGGCGGCGGGCGTAGCGCTTGGAATTTCGTAGATAGGTCACTTCTAAACTAATGTTGAATAACTTTTAAAGTATAAATTTTTTTGACATAAAATATATTTTAATCATAATATTATCGTTTATTTTTTTAAATGGGGTGTTTCAGGTTTTCAGTCAATTCATTAACACGTTGTAAATACCAAATCATAATATAAATCTTTTGTTTTTGTCCTGTCCACCTAAAGGTTGTCTGGAAGAGATCGCTAGTAAAGCGATAAAACCGCCTTGTGTATGCTCTGATTTATAAGATATTTTTTTTGTAAACGCACTGTACATTGCTAATATTGTGGTATACGATAAAGAGTATTCTATTCTATTCTACAGTATAAAGCGTATAAACTAAGCTATACCTATATTATTATATCGTATAACGGTAACGTTAGTCGCGCTTACCATGGGAACAGTGCCGTCCCCGGACGTCCTCATAGAAGGTTCGCTTCAATGAACTCATATTCGCATTACCTAACTTTATTTGTTAGGTACGACAATAGCAAAAACAGAGAAGGTAAAGTAAGATTAGTTAGGATTATGCAATATGCATAACACCGTGCTCCCAATCATTCAAATGAGTACAAGAATGGGCATGTTGACTAATTTTCATTTTTTAGTCCGTCTTGTAGATTACTAAAAAATATTTGACACGTATTATTTCTTTTTTTACGTAATCAAAAAATAACAGCGATATATTGAGTTGAAATTTCGCGTGACGTCACTATTCTGACAGTTTGTATGGCGGTTTTAGCGGTTAGTGACGTCACGACCCCCTCACCCTCAACTTTAATGCGCTTTATCTCTGTATATTTTAATTTATTTGAAAAAGCAAAAAATACATGTGTATTGTTTTTTTATTTTCTAACTGACGGACTAATTAGAATTTTGATTTTCAAAAGTTGTCAACATCCCTATTGTACCGAAAGCGTACGCAGCTTGTGTTGTGCGGAATAACACGAGACCGGTGGGTAAGGACGCGGACGGAGGTAATTACGTGGTGTGCTATGATCGATAACCCAGCGAGTGGCGCCGGCTAGTCTGGCATATACAACCAGCAATGTATAACATAACATAACGTACACTCATTTGGTAAAGTCATTAGTCACTTATTTGAAAACAAAAAAAAAACTGGTGCTATTAAGCTTTTGATAAATATGTTCAGCGAAATGTATGTCTGAAAGAATCACATTGCATACTGAAAGTAAAACCAGCAACTTTGTTAGCAGCTGCAGCTGCTTTATTAATGCAGTACTACCTCTGCTTAAAGTACAATAATAATCAATCGTAAGTTTTATAAACGAGTTTGTACTAAAAAATTAATAGTATTAAAGCTATATAGCATAAATCTATAATTAAATAAAGTAAAATAAAAATTAAACTACACGGAACCATGGCAAAATTGGGAACCAACATAATTTTAACCAGCCCTTTGCCTGCCGGCTACATAGGTAACTTAACAAAAAATTTATATAATTGTACACATAATATATAATATACCTCATTAGGACTTAGGTATTCAATTTAAGCAGGTCTTTATTATTTCAACCTTATAACGTCTATAGGTATAGACGTTAAAAACTTTTGGTATCGATTGTACAATCACTTAGGTATTATGGCTAGTGGTGCTCCAATCGCCACTTTTATTATAGGGGAAACAGAAACAAAACGGGGTAAAACTTGAAATGAAACGCAAAAAAACTCCTTAAAAGTACCAAAGTAGGTACATATTATATTATGGGTAGAGTGAGTTGTATTATGTAAACTTTTTTAACACATAGGAAATATGATTTCTGACAATTTTAGTATACTCTGACTTTTATTTTTTGATTGTTTTAAGAACCGGATCTTATTAATTGCCATCAAAGAAGTTTTTATGGAAATTGACTAGTTTTTTCGCTGACTGTATGCGTTTTATCACAATTTGCGTACAGTACATCTCACGCTGTATCTGGCTACTATTTGGATGGAAGGAAGGATGTTTGTTGACCTTTCCCGCTCACCCAATTGATCCTAAAATACGGACGGAAATAGGAGATATCTCGAAATTTCCGCGGGAACTTTGAAATTAATGCGGGTGAAACCACGGGGAACAGCTAGTACTTCCTTACTTTATATATATATTATAAATACGAAAGTCAGTTTGTTTATAACGCTTCCACGCCTTGACTAAACAACCGATCATCATAAAAAATAGCATGCACGTTGTCAAGGGTAAAGAAAAGGACATAGGGTACTTTTGTCCACAGAAATTATGAAACTAACGCGAGTGAAACCGCAGGAAACTGCAAGTAATATTATAATTTTTTGTCGCTAAAATTTTGTTTTCTTCACATAGGTACTTTATGATGTATAGCAGTGTTGATTTTCAGTCGGGACCAAAATAAAACTAAATAAAAATAATTATATTCGCAATTAGATACCTACTTTGTCTGCTCTTTTTAGCCGACTTTCAAAAAGGAAAAGGAAGGCTTGTGTTCAGCTGTATGTTGTTCTATTCTGTGTCCAAGTATCAGTGAACATATTCCGCTTTCCAAAAATATTAAAAGACGTGTAAATAATAATTTAAACGGAACATTCCTACATAACAATCGCCGAATTTGGACATCTTCGCAGTCGTAGAATGTCCCTATGTTGTATCCT
The DNA here is from genome assembly GCA_907165275.2 of Zygaena filipendulae. Lineage (NCBI taxonomy): Eukaryota > Metazoa > Arthropoda > Insecta > Lepidoptera > Zygaenidae > Zygaena > Zygaena filipendulae. The sequence goes on from OU015674.1 coordinate 4,795,016, forward strand.
TAGTAATGGGAGAATAAATCAACTGTGTGAGAAATAGGCAGGCAATTGTGTTGGTGTATTTCAGTAAACCAACCAATATCAATTAAACCCTGAACAAAACAACAACCGCTCCTCGCTTGTGTTGTCGCGAGAAGTATCTTCGGGGCGCGGAAGGTCAGAGTTCACTGGTGTTTGGCATCGGGGTGGTGTCTAACTGAACCGCTACAGTCTTCCATCTCAATTTGTTACTCCTGGTTTAGTGTAGTAATTTTTCGTGTCATACTAAAATACTTATGCGAACGTGATCGTGACTGGGTCCAGCTGCTGGGCCCTGATTCTTTATGAACAACTATAGGTACATTCTTTGTTCGTAAGTCGTAACGCACGCTTTTCAATCTCAAACACATCTGTGCACTGAGGCGGCGAGTGACGTAGAGCTCTCTTCGCTGCTTCTACGCTTACGTAAAAGGTTAACCCACTAAACGGACTAGAACCCAAATGCACTATCCGGCCTCTCAGGACGAAAAATGTGTCAATTTTTGTTTTCGCTCACATCTTTTTGTCTATATGTACCTACTCTTCCGACCACACCTGCGATGCTCCATACAAGCGTACCGATTAACTTCCCGCCACTACTGCAGGCGGGCGACTTGTGTGCGGGTATGCGCACAGAGCAAACAAATTAATAGAGAGGACATATAGGCGAGGCAGGCGCGCTACCGTTGCAAAGGAAGTTAGAGCAAATGCTCTAACTTGCCTGAAATTTCTTTTGCTGCTATCCCTAGTATATTTATCACAATATTCCCAAAACTGAATTTTGAAAACAGAGACTAAGTAAAAACATAACCATAATGTAAATTTATTATTATTATTAATAAATTTATTTACGTTAATGAATGTTTTAGTGCGTGATGAATAGTTTTGTGTGCGAAAATCACCCGACGACACTGGTTTTTGTCTGTTTTCATACTAAACTAAGTTGATGTCCGTTCTATCTGTGATTTTCTGTTCTGTGGGTGTGCGTGTGGCGCAGGGCTCGCGCCGAGGCGCTGCGAGCGGAGGAGAGAGAGTTCCACACTTAAGTTGATATTGTCCGACAGACGACACACAACAGCAACAGCCCACACTGCTACCACCTCTAGGCCTACCGCTACGCTAGGTCGGGGCAGGGGAAATACGTAGTTGGCGGGAGCGGAGTGTCGCTTCTTTACACAGCGAGTATAGGTAATAAGTATGTGGATTGTGAGCAGACCATGTCGATAGGGAGCGGTACTGTTTTGTGTTTGGTATGAGCAGAATTGGCCCTTTGATGTCTACTCTGCCCTCCTTATTGTAAACGCAGTAGGTACAAGTGAAAATCACAAAAATATCGATTCCTGCAAGTATCTACAGCAGGGCAGTACTATGCAATTAAGAACGAAGAACAGTGTTTCAGTGAAATTTAAACATTTAAACATACAAGGAATAACCTAAAGAAGTTGTTATCTAGTATGAAGATTCCAAACCTATCGATTTAAATCAAGCGTGATCATTTCACCAAAGTCGAAAGGTAAACAATCGAACGAAGACCGCAGTCTATTCGGTAACCGCTCTAAGGCACGCAAGCTGACTGCGTACTGTCTCACCCACAGACGTAAATCACACTAGATAAGATGACTAGGTAAATAAAATACGTTATTATGAAACCCAAGTGTGTAGCAATTTCTTTCTAGAGCAGCGAGTGCGTCGGATACAAACTTATATGCATGTATAACGTCGCAAATATCAGGGTGTGCGTCTGTCCTCAAACTTCTTAAATTTCATGCAAAGCAAAGCTTAGTTAAGACTTAACGACTCAACAGGAGCCGAGAAACGTCATTATTATTTTATTGCGATCAAAATTTTGTAAACGACCTTGAGCTTGATTTGATTTTTGTTAAAGAATAGTTCTTAACCTAACTGCTTATACCTCAGAGTATACCAATTGACACGCTAATGATGATAAAGAAGGGTTGGTGACCTAGGTTCTAAACTACGCGAACTTGTATCATAGAACCCTGTGATAGGTACCTTATATTATTTAAATTTATACCTTACCTACATAAAGTTTGTTGAGTCAAACTTTCGACGGACGAAAACTCGATGTACCTACCTACCTAAGATTAAATAGAAATTGCTGTTAGAGATCGGTCTCTTGAATTAACTGCGTATGATTGGTGCAACAGAGCTTAATTGCAGCATAAATGGAGGAACGACTTGCATAGTCTATTCTGTATAATATTTCTATGGCGTTTCTCCCATACTTGACTTTGAGAAAGGAAACTATAAATTATCCGGCCATTATCAGAGCGAAGGGGTTTTTGTCGTTTCTTGAATTGAGATTACAGTGCTATAAAAAAATTTGATACAAGATTCTCGTGATTCTCTGACGCTCGTATGATATTTGCTGGAATTGGTTCTACCAGCGGTTTTACCAATTCGGGAAAGGCAAAGCAACTTAGTCCATACAGCCAAGTCGTAAGTTTATATTTTAGGAGGTGATTTTTATTGTAAGTAATTACTTTTTTTCTTGCACTGAACTTTTGAGAGCAACTATAGTCACGGTTTAACTGTACGCTCTATGGAAGATCTATAGTAAAACTATAACCTTCCAGCAAATGATCCATTTGATTATTTCACATCAACATACACTGTTTGTCAATAATTGATAACTATTACGCAAGTTTCACTACAATCTGTAATAATCAGCAATCTGTTAAAATGTAGTGAAACTTGCGTAATAGTCCGACGATAAACTAATTTGCGAAACAAAGAAATAAACATCTTCATCCGTTTCTGCCCAAGTTAACGCAGAAATTGCCTTAGACATAGACAATATCATAAGCGCAGTCATCAATTACAGACAATAATTCGTAGGACTAATGTCAGTATTACGTGCTAGTAGGTAATGCCTTTATTTGCGTGCATTAACGGTCACCTTTAGTTTAATACTAAAGACGGTCACAGGGGCTTTTTTTGGAAGCCCTTCAAAAGCCTTTGTGGCAAAGGTTCAAGGAACTCGATGTTTAATAATTCAATTATTTTTAATTGAAAAGCAGAAAAAACACACACACACACACACACACTAAGTAGTTAGGATTACAATGTATAGAATTAGATAGCATAATATCCAGTTTGATTACAACAAACAAAAAAAAAGAATAACAAAGAAAATTATAGATCCTCGCTAGCTAGCTCCGCCCTTGACCAAAGACAATTTTTATCAGTACTTACTACTTACCTACCTATGTTCTATGACACATACAACATACACATACATATATTTTACTCAATCACAACTACGAATTGACGACCCGATTGGGGCGTTATTATTCATTTATTTACATACTAGCTGTTCCCCGCGGTTTCACGAAGTCACACTTGCCCGTTTGCCCCCTATGACATAAAAAAAAAGTACCCTATAGTACGTATAGGACAGTATAGGATATAGGACTAATTCCTTTTCTGTATCCCTGACAACGTGCATGCAAAATTTGATGATGATCGGTTGAGCCGTTAGGGCGTGAAAGCCTAACATATAAACAAATAAACAAACAGACAAACAAACAAACAAATAAACAAACAAACTCACTTTCGCATTTGAAATATTAGTAGGGATAATTATCTTAAGCTTAGGCTTTTTACAATATAAACCGAATACAGAGGTTTTGAAGGTGCTCAGTTTGTTGAGTTGTTCTTCAGTTAGATCCAGGGAGCAAGTATAATCGAGGATAGGGAGCAGGAGCGACGTTTATACTGAAAACTGATGAACGTATATTTCTGCTTTGAAGATATTAAAAAATATGAAGAGGATTGGATTTTTCTTAGTCACTGTAGTGTTCACCATCACTACAGGAAACCTCACTACGTATGGGTTTATTGCTGACTCACTACTACTCCCAGATCCAAGCACACTGCAGATGTCCGACTCGCTTCGCGCTCAACAATAGACTGTCGTCGGGTGGCGTTGACAATCTTTATATAGCCACACGATATTTCTTAATACCCTCTCTGAGGTACATGAGACAATGTATTATCTCTACTTAATAGATACAAACACTACAGTCACGAAAATACGTACTTAACTTCGGATAAAAGACGTATCACACACAAAATGTTCTTTCTATTCATTAACACATGGAATAATTAATTTTTATACCAAAATTTACGCGGTTGAAGCCACGGGGAAAAGCTAGTTAAATGATAATTAAGGACTGCTAAACGAAGGTATCGGATTTACCTAAATTAAGACTAACAAGAAAATAAAAAAAAATATTGAACTTTTTTTCCGATAATGAAGCAACCGTATTTACGAAAACCGTTAGTCATTATATCAATAATAGTTAAAAAATCAACCAAACAAAATGTTAAAGAAAAATACGAGTAAATAATTTTATGACAGAAATGGAATTTTGTTAAGTAATATTAGTATTTCTTTGTAAGCAGACACAAATTACGTAAAAGGACCGCTTTCAATAATTCAAGTGGACAACCGATGTATCTACCTTCGTTGTAGAGGGAAAGAGGGATCACTACTTATGGCTTATATAAAATTCACTATCGAACTGCCTAGAAATAAATGAGGGACCGTTTTGGGGGACACCAAACGATTTTGATTCAGGACAGTGTTTCTAACTTCTTTGTGCCTGTTTTCCACCACCGTAATCAATAATCGTTTTGATTTTGTGCACAGGTTACAAATTACACTACAAGCCTGACAAGTATGAAAGGAAAGGAATCTCTGAATATGAGGCGTGAGGCGAGACTGACCACACTATCCACTCCGTAATGCCTCATCAGTTGATTAAAGTTTTATTGTTCAAATTTCTTCTGCTATTTCCTGAAATATTGGAACATCTGCAATATATCCTTACCTCTATGGTTATCTTAGTCTGCGATCCCATTGCACTCACAAACCGTGTAGATTCAGTACGGCGACGTTCCATCAAGATTACGCCAAAGCAACTCTCGTGCGACCGAATTCAACTATAAATCCTATTTACTCTATTGGCCCTAACATTAGTTGGGGATATTCTGACGTTTGTCTTCTACCCCCTTCTTCTCTTCTCCCTTCTTTTTTTATATCTTCACTGCCCCAATCTCTACTAATATTATAAATGCGAAAGTAACTCTGTCTTTCTGTCTGTTACTCTTCAGTTCAACCGATCATTATGAAATTTTGCATACACTATGTCAGGGGTACACAAGTCCTTTGACTTAGAGTACTTTTTGTCGTGGAATTGCCTCGGGAACTGCGAAATTAACGCGGGTGACATCGCGGGGAACAGCTTGTGTTAAATATAACCTCCTCCTTTTTAAAGTCGGTTAAAATGAGGTCAAGATGTGAGTTTGCAAGTTTAGGTGCTGGGGTTAAACTGCTACACCGATTCTAAAAAATATTTTACTGATTTAAAATATATAACGATTGATGATATAAAGCTACACTACCTATACCTGAGTGACATAGGATACTTTTATCTCAAAAGACAAAATTTCCTGCGGGAATATCGAAATTCGTTTGGGTGAAACCATGGGGAGAACAGATATTTGGTTAGTTATGAGTACAGAAGAGGTAAGGCTACTTTCATCGTGATACAAATCCGGCGGAAATTCCAACATCGATGCGAGCGAAACTGCGGGCAACAGCTAGTAAGGAAATAAAACTTGTAGTAGGGGCGTAAAATGTATGTAGTGAGCATTTGTAAGGTTTTTATCCACTACAATGTAAGCAGTAAAGAGATTTATACCAGGGACCTTTGTCTACTTGGATTATCGCTACATCCTTCAGGATTTGAGCATGAAATGTCCACGATTTCCGAAGCAAGTATTACGAATAAACTTTGATAAAGTACCTACTGGAAAACCCATGATAAATGTCCTGTATTACGTACTGTTCAAACAGCAATGCCGTTTATTTGTATATACAACCTTACTGTAATAATATTATATAGTGTCGTACTATATTTCAGTCAATTGGGTTTTTTTCCGGCGTATAAAAATAAAAATTCTAATTAGTCCGTCAGTTAGAAAATAAAAAAATAATAGACACGTATTTTTTGCTTTTTCAAATTAATAAAAATAAACATAGATAAAGCGCATTAAAGTTTAGGGTGGGGGACTCGTGACGTCAGATGCAGGTAAAAACTGTGCCTGTTTGTGACTTCAGGTGACATTTCGACTCAACGTAGTATATTTTCATTAATATGGAAAAGCAAAATATACGTGTCTATTATTTTTTCATTATCTAACTGACGGACTAAATAGAATTTATAAAAAAAAAGTAAAATAGCCGAATAGGCTATGCATTAATGATTCATTTACTGTTTGTTTTATGACGATCGGTTGAGTAGTTTAGGCGTAAGAGAGAGAGACCTAACTAAACAGAGTTACTTTTTAATTTTTTTGAATATCAGTAGGGATTAATTGTATGTAGATATAGGTAAAATTACGTTATTCCAATATAACTCCTTATATCCGATAGTACCGCAAACTTGCCGAACTGAAAATGATAACCGCAGGCAAAGTTTACCTGGTCGATATTGAGTAAACTTTCATCTTGCGTCTATGTAATATACTTCAGCAATACAATTATGTTTAGGTGTAACATCTAAAGAGGAGGTCCCGGAAATAAATCGCTACTAATATTATAAATGCGAAAGTAACTCTGTCTGTCTATCCGTCTGTCTGTTACGCTTTCATGCCTTAACGGTTCAACCGATCATCATGAAATTTACATACATATTGTCAGGAGTACAGAGAAAGACGTAGGGTACTTTTTGTCCCGGAATTCCCGTGGGAACTCCGAAATTGCCACGGATGAAACCGCGGGGAACAAATAGTTAGTAATAAAATACATAATATTGTCCAACTTCACTTTTCAACTTGCTGCTCAGAACTGCAGTCGTTTTTAACCACTTTCTATTACTCATTACTAAGTAGACCGGTGGCCATCTATGGTCTTGATCATCAGTTCCACTTCACGAAATCGTGCTTTCCGAAACCAAATAAAATATTTACTATAAAAAATACCCAAATCGCTGTAAATGCCTAGGCATCCAAAGGCCTTGCATTACCATATGCATTACGCCTTGGGCCCGCGACTAATGCACATGTGAGCCGTGCTCTAATGTTGTTGCAACTTCATAAGCGTCCGTGACTCTTGTACCTGTTCTTCGGCGTGATCCAGTCCAGATGGTCTCGCGCGTAAAACGCTTGCAACGCGATGGACTCTCGACTAGCGCGTTCTCGACGCGCGCGTAAAACGCGTCATCTGGACAGGCTCTCAGTAGATTAGATATAGCAATCATTGGTGTTACGCAAAATAAATAGGTACCACGATCTTGACCTTGGTTGAGATGAAAGGTGATATGATAAATAGATGACAAGTATTTTGTTGTTTTTGTAATAAAGATAAAACGTAAGCCAGGTTTTCAAATATACAGGTACCAATTATTTGTAGTTTTACTTAAGATGTGCACGCTCAATGAGTTAGCAGAAACATTGACGGTCTCTGAACGAATTCACAAAAGTTACTTTGATTGTAGTAAGTAAGCCTTAAAATTCATATAAGCAAATTATTATAGTTCATCATAATATTATCGCATTAGTTTAGCCTGTAAAGATTGTATGGTTGGTATTGAAATAAATACCTAAATTTAGTTGTATGTACGTAAAATATGGCCAAGATCATTCAAAAAGTATAAGTATAGTAGTAGAAAATACATGGTGTATTAATTAGGACACGTTGTCAGGGCTACAAAAAGAATTAAGGGATTTTTATCTCCAAATTCCCGCGGGAACTCCGAAATTAACGCGACTGAAACCGCGGGAAACACCTAATAGCATAAAACAAATTAACCTTGCTCAAAACCCAGTAACAAAAATTTTGACAAGTAAAAAAAAGAAGAAACAAAGGAACAAATTGTGTGGCATGTTTCCACATATACCAAGCGGTGATGACATATTTAATGAGAAAGCTGCACTAATTGTACTGACGCTCTTTCGTGTTAACACGACCTATCGGTCTATTATTTATTTTATGTGATTTTTGCAATGAAAAATTACTTGTTAAACTGGAACTTGGCCTGGTGATGCACGCGTATGCGCTTTTTACGGTTAATATTATCAGATCTTGACTACATTGATGGCAGCCCAACTTTCGAGTAGGTGTATTTTGATATGGTAATCTTATCACAGATATTAGAAACACTCCAGGTGGTCTATAAATGCCATATGGACTCATTTAAAGAATGAAATCAATTGAAAGATGAAGTCATTTTTGTTGTTTTGGTATGGTAAAAAAATGTCTCCGTTTAAACTTTAAATATTATAATCTAAAAACATTAAAACTGTTCAAAAGATTAGGCAAGATACTTTGACACTTATTTGTTTACAGGTTTTTGGTGCTAAATTGCCATGCTCTAACTAGGCAGCAAAGAAGGTTCCCTGATGAATTTATCTTCGGCGCAGCCACCGCCGCCTATCAAATAGAGGGAGGCTGGAATGCAGATGGTAAATGGATTCCTATTGTTGCTTTTTAATCGGCACACAGTCGTAAGCAGCTTTTACATAATAGGTAGATGTTCTTTGCGGTTTCACCAGAATTCGCATTATTTGGCCCACGTGTCTCCGTGAAATCTATTAACTGAGATTTTCTACCTTTACGAAAGTTCCTGTTTAGTCAGTAGGGCAGTGACCTTTCGCTTTTAAATATAAGTACAGAAGATAGTATAAAATTATTTGTGTAAATAATAATTATTGTTTCAACTAACATTATTGTTTTCGCACTACAAAAGTAGAAACCGAAATATATTAGTAACAAATAACAATGTCTTTCGTAATAGTGGAGACTTCATTGATTGATGTAGGTACTATTAATGTTATGATAATAATGATAAGTAAAACAGATGTAACCTTTTGTCTTCCCAAACACATGAATAAGTAAATCAATGCAAATGAAAATTGTTCTGTAAACGCTTGTAATTTTTTTTAGATAAAGGAGAAAGTACCTGGGATCGTATGACCCATACATGGCCAAATGTGACAGTAGATGGTAAAAACGGCGATGTTGCGGCTAACTCATACGAAAATTACAAAAGGGACGTTGAAATGATAAGAGAACTGGGGTTGGATGCCTACAGGTTCTCCATATCTTGGTCTAGACTACTACCAACCGGTTTCTCGAACAAAATCAGCGAAGCTGGAGTGAAATTCTACAACAATTATATTGATGAAATGTTAAAATACGGCATCACTCCAATGATAACTTTGTATCACTTTGACTTGCCTCAGAAGCTTCAGGATTTGGGTGGGTTTGCTAACCCATTATTCACCGACTGGTTTGAAGATTACGCTCGAGTTGCTTACGAACAATTTGGTGACCGCGTGAAGTATTGGATTACATTCAATGAACCTCAAGAAGTATGCTATCATGTATATGGCACGGTCACGTCATCACCATCAAGACTAAACGCTACAGGTGTCGGCGAATATCTTTGCGCAAAGCATTTAGTTCTGGCACATGCTAAAGCATACCATGCTTACAATAATGACTTTAAGCCTAGTCAAGGTGGCGAATGTGGTATCACCTTCAGCGTAGCCTGGTTCGGTCCTTTGAGTGATTCTGAAGAGGATGAGGTTGCGGCTGAATTAAGAAGACAATTCGATGTAAGTGACATAATTATCATTACGAAACTATGGTGTTATTCCCGTCGGGAGTGGACTTTGTGTGATGAACACAAAGTTCCACCTTTTCAGTATGGGCGTGTTAATATATCTATACTATGATATATGTGTAAGAATATATAGTATATACCACGCTTGCTTGGGTTCCATGACACAAGATTCTGGTCTAGTGTGGGATCAAGTAGATGTGTGTGTTGTAAAGTGTTGAAACAAATAAATAAATACAAAAAAGGAAAGGTGACTCACTTACGGACTAGACATGAAACCTCTAAAACTACGAGACCTTTGAAGCTTAAATTTGGCAAAAAGTTAGTTTATGGTGAGTACCAGTCAGCTAAGAAAGGATTTTTACACAGTTTCTGCAGGAACTGCCAAATTGACGCTGGGGAAATCACAGGAGATGATCTTTTATTAAAAAAAAGGTGTTTTTGATATTGGTATTAATTTCAGTGGGGACTCTATGCTGAACCTATATTTTCGGAAGAAGGTGGCTTCCCAAAAGAGGCACTAGAGCTCGTTGCTAAAAAGAGTGAAGAACAAGGCTATCCCAGGTCGAGGTTCCCAGATTTGAGTGATGAGGAAAAAGAATTCGTACGGGGCTCTAGCGACTTTATTGGAGTGAATCATTACACATCTTACCTGATTTATGCAAATGAAAAACCAACTGACGTTTACATCCCTTCGATCTACGATGACATGAACTGTCCAGGAAGCATACAGCTTGCAGAGTGGAAACATGGTGCATCGGAATGGTTGTATGTAAGTTAGATCAGATTGGTTATACATATAGAATTATAGATACTAGCCCGCGGCTTCACCCGGGATGATTTCAGATTTTTCGTAATAATTCCGGGATAAAAAGTACCCTTTGTCCTTATCTGTATCCCTGACAATGTGTATGCAAAATTTTATGATGATCAGTCATAGGCGTACAATCGTGAAAATGAACTCTGATATGAACACGGGTGAAACCTTAGGGCGCAGTTAGTAGACAATAAATATTAGTACGACGACTTAAAGGAAAATTTGGTTTTGTTTGTGTTTTTTTTAGATGGCCCCAGATAGCCTCTACAATGCTATCATCCATCTCCATAAGAAATACAATGGCAAAAAGTTTTTCATAACTGAAAATGGTTGGTCCCATCGCGGTTCCAACTGTATTGAAGACGACGATAGGGTACAGTACTACAGGGCTGCTTTAGAAAATGTACTAGACCTTCTAGATGAAGGTGTTAATTTAAAAGGATACATGGCCTGGAGTCTGATGGACAACTTCGAATGGACGCAGGGGTATACGTAAGTACGCATGCCTTAATACAGAGTGAACCGCAACTGTCCTAACAGTAATTTAGTTATTTACCCTCATAATTTACACTTCACCAGACTCTCAAACTTTTTATCGTTTGTTTTTTTAACATGTTATTCACACCATTTCCTTTCGGAATCAATTTAAAATAAATTCTAGATGAACTAGACACTTAAGCGTTGCAATACGAGTTTCCAATTAGGGCCTTTATTCACTATGACCATAACACGGCGCGTTAAGATAAAGAGCCACAACAATTTTGCTTTTCCCTCGCCCTCTATGAAGTTTCACTTTAGAAGAAGACATTTACACGTGTCTTATGGCATACAGAATATTAATTTCTAATATTTTAGCATCTGGAACTTTGAGATTGTATTTTTCGGACGCGCGTTATGGGTAAGGAATGTTTTGATTGTCAGCAATTGCCAAGCAACCTGGGTCCTTATTCACTAATAAGGGCCCAGGTTGCTAACCTAACCCAACCTGGTAAATGTTGAGAAATATGAGTACCTAATGTTTACACTGCCACAATAACTCTGTCCATAACCTGGAGTGGTACCCGTACATAAATAGGCTTTATCTAGTTGATAAAATCATCATCATATCAGCCGGAAAACGTCCACTGCTGCTTGCTTCATCTGCGGATTTCCTCATTTCTGATTCGATCCCTTAAAGAAACTCCGAGCATTCCTTTGGGTGACCTTGTGAGTTAATATAATGCTATATTTTATTTCAATTAACAGAGAGCACTTCGGTTTATACGAAGTGGACTTCGAGGACCCGGCGCGCACGCGCACGCCTCGCAAGTCCGCGTTCGTCTACAAGCAGATCGTGAAGAGTCATGTCATTGACTACAACTACGACCCTGACACCAGGGTCATGACCATCGACGAAGGACATTAAATTATTATAAGTAATTTACTTGCTTGATTGCGAAGCTTGACGATTGTGCCTACAGTAAACAGTATCGATGGATTAATTTGAAAAATGTATTTAGGAACATCATCATTGTAATATTTAGGCTGTTCCTGTCTGGTATACTTAGGATTACCAACCGTAATATAATATGTAATATTGTACTATTGAAGAAATATATAGGTAGTAAGCAAAAATACTACCAACCTAAAGTCAGTCCTTACACAGTGCCCAAAGTGCACGAAAATATACCTAAATTTAAACAATAAATAACGGATAATAAATAAACCTGTTCTATTTCCGAATTTTGCGTGTTTCTTCGGAAAATACTATTTTTCTTTTATTTGGCAACCCTATTTGGTACATACCTGGTCTACCTTTAGTTGTAAATCCAAGATGGCCGCCACTACAAAATGGCGATTTACATTATTATCTCCCCCAATGGAGAGTTTTTTTGGCTAGAATCAAAGATGGCGTTTCGGTCATTTGTTTTCATGTCGATAAAATTGGTTAAAAGTGGATTTTGTTTTTGTTATAAGGTGCTCTATTAGACAATAATTTTCACAGTGATGGTTTTTTATGTGCTCAAGAAGATATATGTATGACATTTCGAGCTGATTTCTTCGGTTTCCTCCAAGTGCTCCGAGAATGTTCTTGCAAGCTATAGGACCGTGGCTTGCAAGTTCAAACCGTACAACGAAGCATTTAAATAGAAAATACCTATATTGATCTAATTAATTAGACTTGAAACTGGCTAAATCCCTTCTCTACTAATATTATAAATGCGAAAGTAACTCTGCCTGTCTATCTCTCTGTCTGTCACTCTTTCACGCCTTAACGGCTCAACCAATCATCGTAAAATTTTGCATACACGTTGTCAGGGGTACATAGAAGGACATAGGGTACTTTTTATCCGCGGGAACTCTGAAATTAACGCGGGTGAAACCGCGGGGAACAGCTAGTACATTATATGCGAAAGTCCATAAAAAAGAAGAAAGAAACTCCCCCAATATGAGTACCAAGTGGAAGATCTTGACTCGGAAAATAATTCATACAGCACACTACGACAAATTTCAAATCTGAGATGGCCGACGCGATGGCAACTAAAAACTTGAAAATAAAATAAGTAAAAAAAAATTTAAGTCAAACGCTTTTATTGAAAAGTGTACCTACTCAACATCATCATCATAATCATTCTATAGCAGTCCACTGCTGGACACATACCTCTCCAATAGCACGACACTTAGTACGACTCTTAGCCTCCCGCATCCAGTCATCCACCACCAGCCATGCTGCGAAGATCGTCACTACCTAGCATGTGGGCGTCCTACACTGCGTTTGCCTATTCGTGGTCTCCACTCGAGAACCCCAGTGAGCAAATAAAATTAATCACTACGTTTTAAGAGTCGGCACTTTCGTATTAATCGCTGAAATCTATGAAAGCATTTTCTGCCAAAGTAAGACACGGTCATAGAGATTTGGTTAGGTATTCCAAAGTTGGAAAGGAAGTAAGATACTGCATAGATACATAGTATCTTTTATATTTATGTAGATAATTTATTCTTAATATTTTATTGTGATCCCAAAACAAAGCATTTTATATACCTATATATATTATTATTCTTAATATTTTATTGTGATCTCAAAATAAACTATCCTAGGTATATTTTGATACTTTTAATCCAACGAGCTAGCCGGAGGTCATTAAACTCTCCTCAACATCCTAACCTGACAAGGAATAGAGTCATTAGTGAAAAGAACTTTGTTAATACTTCACTCTGTAGATATAATTTACATCACTGAAGATTACAAATTTCAGAATGTGTTTTAAATTAACCTCCATGGAGAATTTTATTCCCTTAAAAAATAAAATTTTATTTATTTTAGGTACGCAGGTACCTGAAGGCACGCAAAATCATGTTTTAATATTGTTGATTAAAAAATCCCCCCAAAACGCTACGTTTTGTCATTTGAGAGTGCGTGACGTCATTTGTGGTCATAACAATACTGCTGCATGAACATAAGTTCGCGAGAAGTTTTGTTTCGTGGAGTAGATTCTTTATTTGTTGTTATGAAACGGAAAAAAATCATTGTTGTGGAGTACTTCAATGTTCGAACCCGTTAGGGTAGGTGTGTTCTGTGGCAAGAACACATCAAAAACTACTCCAAATAAAATATTCATTGATGTGCCAAAAACAGCAGATATACCTACGAAAAAAGTGATTGGACTTAGCGAGAAGAAAGTGCGATGGAATGTCTGTAACTTTACCAATTTACATTTTGTGAAGACCATTTTGACGTAAATGTATTACTTAACTGCTACAAATAAATAGAATGGAATATGCTTAAATTAATTTGAAGTAAATATACATTGTGTAATGTTAGAGTTTAAATTTACGAGAGCATACATCATTTTCACTTGCTTCAGCTGCCGAATGATAATAATTCAATGATTTGATAATTTTTACTCAAACGTGACAAAAAAAGTACATTCTTTAAATCCTACAATATTATAAATGTGAAAGTGTGGATGTTTGGATGTTTAGACGTTTGGATGTTTGAATGTTTGTAACTCAATCACGCAAAAACGGCTGAACGGTAGATAGGTACTACGTTTGCTTGGTTTCCACGACACAAGCTAATAATATCTTTATCCTCTATATAAGTTCCTAAACCATTAATGGTTTCGACTGTGATGAAACTTTGGCAAGTAGTTCTGCCTGTATCCGCAAAGGTTCCTGATAAAGAGTTCCTGCGGGAATTCAGAATCTCGTGCGAGTTAAACCGCGCGGGCCCCGGCTAGTAATCCTACTAATCCTACTATGGATGTTTGGATGTTTGTTACTCAATAACGCAAAAACGGCTGAACGGATTTGGATGAAATTTGGCAAGCACGTTGTCAGAGGTACAGAGAAGGACATAGGGTACTTTTATCCCGGAATTCCCGCGGGAACTCCAAAATTACCGTGGGTGAAACCGCGGGGCACCGCTAGTAATAATAATGATTGTTATTTCAATAGTTTTTTTTTCAAGTACCCAGGTATTTAATGGCAAATAATATATTATATAGTCAATTACAAAGAAGTTTTCACATTTCGTAATTCAGCATCACAAAAGTCTGAATTACTTGCAGAGAAATTGCAATTCATAAACATATCCACTCTGGGAAGATTACATTTGTCGGCTTTCGTAAATCCTATTTCCATTATGAAAAACTGGAGAAACACCACGTGACAGTTTTTTAATCGATTACGGTACCCTAATACATACTTTTAGAACTTCAACAAAATTGTGGAAATTACTGAGCGAACTAAGTAGGTAGTAGGTGCCCTGCAGTCAATGATCGCCCACAAATAACGTCACGCATTGTGATTGGCTGATTGGTGTTTCAGTACATTTTAAAAATATTGTAAACTAGCTGTGCCCCGCGGTTTCACCCGCGGTAATTTCGGAGTTCCCGCGGGAATTCCGGGATCAAAAGTACCTTATGTCTTTTTCTGTACCCTGACAACATGCACGCCAAATTTCATCCAAATCCGTTCAACCGTTTTTGCGTGATTGAGTAACAAACATCCAAACATATAAACATCCAACCATCCACACCTTCACATTTATAATATTAGTAGGAAGTAGGATTAACAAAATTTTATTTCTTCAGTTAAAATATTTAAATGAATTATATTTAATTATATCTAATATATAAAATTCTCGTGTCACAATGTTCGTTCCCATACTTCTCCGAAACGGCTTGACCGATTCTCATGAAATTTTATATGCATATTCAGTAGGTCTGAGAATCGGCTACTATCTACTTTTCATCCCGGAATCCCCGCGGGAACTCCGAAACTCACGCGGGTGGAACCGCGGGGCACAGCTAGTTATTCGATAAAATTATAATCGCAAAACAGTATAATATTTATTTTATCTTTTCTGATTACTGTTCGATCCCCTATTGCAATCTTATCACGTCACAGGATTGTTTGGAAAATATCATTGTCAAAAACTCGTCTATGACGGATGAGATGATCTCAAGAGCTTTGTGACAAACAATGCTTATCTCAATCGATATATCATTATGTAGAATTAAAACAGTCGCTTGGTGGTAAATATGTACTTGATAGCTCGATATAAATACCAAGGACATCACGAGAATTCAATTCAATTCAAAATGAAATCGATTTTGTTGGTCGGGTATGTCACAATTCTGCACAATATATGGGCGTCCAAGCAAAAAGTATCAGTTCTCGACATTTAGTTTCCGAGATATAAGAGGTTTTGTAAAGTTGGGTAAAAGAATTGGGAGTACGATTTTAATTGATTATATTAATAAATGCATCATACATCATGCATACGTCTTAATCTACAATATATAAGTAAAAAAAAATCTATGTAACAAGCAAGTAGAAGTGTGTTTTTTATGCTTTTTCTCAAATCAAGCTTTTTCAGAATTTCAATTTCAAAAGTCTGATAAAAAATGGGCTAGTTTTTGAAATATTTTTTCAATCCTTCCTTACTATTTGACTATTCTAGATATTATAAGTATTAACTCAATACCCCACTACTGATAGCTTTTCTCTTGGACGCTCTCATATTATATTTTTGTATTGTTTATATATTTATCTCGTTGATTTTATATTTATATTTTGTATTTATATTATATTTACTTTTATGGTCGCAACTGAAAAGCAGCGTCGTAGGACTAGTTCCACGGCACGTGCTGAGTGGCGGCCATTTTGATACCTGGTTTTAGAATTTCTTATTAATTAAGTTTGTGTTCAATTTTGGTACCAAATAAACCTCTATTCTATTCTATTATTCTTTTTATGTTTACTTATAGACTATAGGTACTATAATAAAAGAGTAGAATCCGCGATTCTGTACATTGAACATTTTTAACAAAAATTGACAGGGGGCGGTAAAAGAAGGTAACCAACACAAAAACCAAGAGTAAAAAACACAAATAAGTTTTTAAAATACTTTTCTGTCTGTCTGTCTGTTCGCGATAATCTCCGCATCTACTGAACGGGTTTTCATGCAGTTTCAGTAGTATTTTTTTTTTGTAAACATTACAGCAATAAGTTAGTGTGATGCACTCATTTTATTTATTCAACCCAATAAATGATATAATATTTACATAGTCAACTATCAGTAAATAAATGAAGCAAGATTCACTACGAACTACGCCCATACGCTCATGCCTGTTACACAATCCCAAGCGCTCTTAATGGCAAGAAATCACAAATTAGTATTATCAAGCCATAATTTTCATTATGGACGCGGTGAAAAGACTTTATTTCGCGCACATTCGCGAGCGTAGCTATCGGAGGGCTAGACGGTGTCGTGCACCGGGGTCCCTATGCTCAGCCTCAGGGGGCCCTAAACTCTGACCACCAAGTACTTTACCGTGGCACTCATTTGAAAGAAAGTGCTTTATAGTGCACGATAAAGAGCTGATGATAAAGTTGCTTTGCACCTTTAAACTATTTTGATTTCATCAAACCTAAACATTCTAATCAGGGCCCCAGTTTGTTTTGGCACCAGGGCCTTTAGTTACCTAGCTAGGCACACTTTGGAGTGTGTCATGATCTTAGTAAAACAGGATTCAGATAAATGTTGATAAAAAAAAGTTCTTTTACTTGGGTTATATTATAACACGGGATTCCCGCGGGAACTCCGAAATTACCGCGATTTAAACCGCGATATTTTACTTTTCCTGCGTTGTACGTAATACATAGTTTGATTGTGTGAGAGTAAGCATCGCAATCCTGTGCCTCGTATTTCCAGTTATACAACGAAAATCCAACAAATACATGAGATACATCCCAAATTTAACAATCTTCATTTGTATCGTAGTGATTATACTATCGTCTTTGATTTGAATTCGCCTTTTTTATTAATAACCTGTTATTCATTACCTTATGTAGCTTTTATTTAATTAAAGTACCTTATTTAAACGGGAAAAGAACACTAAAGTGTTTTTGATGTTTAGGTTTTTAGCGTTGAGTTGCCATGCTCATAATACTAGGCAGCAAAGGAGGTTCCCTGATGACTTTATGTTCGGCACAGCCACTGCTTCATATCAAATTGAGGGAGGCTGGAACGCAGATGGTAAATTTAAATCCGAAACTTTTTTATATTTATTTATTAAAAAGAAAAATTACTTTTTACGTGAGTTTTTAGTACATCAGTGAGTTAAATAATTTTGGTTTTAGATAAAAGTGAAAATATTTGGGACCGACTAACGCACTCAATGCCAGAAGTGATAGCAGATCATAGCAGTGGCGATGTTGCTGCTAACTCATATGAAAATTACAAAAGAGATGTTGAAATGATGAGAGAGTTAGGTCTAGACGCTTATAGGTTTTCACTGTCTTGGTCTAGAATCCTGCCAACTGGTTTCCCAAACAAAATAAGCGAAGCTGGAGTTGCATTCTATAACAACTACATAGATGAAATGTTAAAATACGGCATCACCCCTATGGTTACGCTATTCCATTGGGATTTACCCCAGAAGCTTCAGGACTTGGGGGGATTTAGTAACCCTTTAATCTCTGACTGGTTTGAAGACTTTGCTAGAGTTGCTTACGAACAATTTGGTGACCGCGTGAAGCACTGGATCACGTTCAATGAACCAAGAGAAATATGCTATCACGGATACGGCTCGATCACTTTGGCACCAAGATTGAATTCTACCGGTATCGGTGAATATCTTTGCGCGAAGCATTTAGTTGTATCACACGCTAAGGCATATCACGCCTACAACAGTGACTTTAAGCCTACTCAAGGTGGTGAATGTGGTATTACCATTAATGTCGACTGGTACGGTTCTTTGACTGATTCAGAAGAAGATGAATACGCAACTATGCTAAGAAGACAAGCTGAAGTTAGTAATATTAATGGACATGACTCTAAAAAATGACGAAGAATATTGTTTTATTTATTTTTATTATTAAAATATTATAAATTGCAACCAAATTGTTCGTTTACAGTGGGGAATTTATACTGAACCAATATTTTCTGAAGAGGGCGGTTTTCCAAAAGAAGTATTCGAGCTGGCTGCCATAAAGAGCGCACAGCAGGGATATCCCCGATCACGGTTTCCCGATTTGAGTGATGAGGAAAAGGAATTAGCCCGAGGCTCTGCTGATTTTTTCGGTGTAAACCATTATAC
Organism: Zygaena filipendulae; assembly: GCA_907165275.2. Classification (NCBI taxonomy): domain Eukaryota; kingdom Metazoa; phylum Arthropoda; class Insecta; order Lepidoptera; family Zygaenidae; genus Zygaena; species Zygaena filipendulae. The sequence continues at coordinate 4,814,089 of OU015674.1, forward strand.
GACATATCTCATTAGTGCAGATGAAAATCCAACCGATGTTCCTTCGATGTTCGATGACATCGGTTCTCCAACCAAGGTGCAGCTCTCGGAGTGGCCTCGCGCTGCATCATACTGGTTGTATGTACGTGGTTTTTTTAACAGCTCACAAGTCAAAAATCAATTTTTTATTGTTCTTTCACACTTATTCGTTTTTTATTTCACGTTTTATGCCTAAGTAATAGGTATGTTGTTAAAACAGCAATCAATAATTTATGGTAAACTAGCTGTCCCCCGCGATTTCACTCGTAGTAATTTCGGAGTTCCCGCGGGAAGTCCGGGATAAAAGGACCGTTTTTGCTAATTTTTGCTTATTTTGCTAATTACGTTTTTGCTAATTTTCAGGATGATGATTGGTTGAGCCATTAAGATGTGAAAGCGAAAGAAACAAATAAACAAACAAACTCACTTTTGCATTTATGTAATTTTTTTTTTGTTTCAGTTTGCACCAGATAGTCTGTATAATTCGATTTCCTTTCTCCATAAAAAATACAAAATTCCAAAGTTTTATGTCACTGAAAATGGATGGTCCACCAGTGATTCTAACTATATTGAAGATGAAGATAGGGTGCAATACTACAGGGCTGCTTTGGAAAATGTGTTAGATCTACTGGAAGAAGGTGTTAATCTACGAGGATATATGGCCTGGAGTTTAATGGATAATTTTGAATGGACGCAAGGATATACGTAAGTTATTTGATCACATTTTAGTGTAAGCAAAACGTGAGTGGAAAACCTGTACTCTTTTATTTCAGATCAGATACTTCCATTTCATACTAAATAAATAATCGGTAAAGCCATTAAGGCGTGAAAATGTAACAGACAGACAGACTGACACAGTTACTTTTGCATTTATAATATTACTAGGGATTGCAACACCAAAAAATCATCCTGTATAGGTATGCGATGATTTCTTCATAAATGTCTAAGCGAGTAGAAATAAAAATTAAAAGTGAGTTAATTATAAAATATATCGTAATTGTAAAGAAACGAATTCCTTTAGTAAACTATCTCACTACTATAGTTATTACAATCGCATATAGTATACTATATATACAATAGAAATAGAACACTTATTACGACCACTAAAGTCGAGCAGAGTAACTAGAATGAAGCTCTTCTGTGCTTACAGTAGTATTTATACCCACAACCCCACCAACGATTGTGGGGGTATAGACTTTAATTTATTAATGGGAATGAGGGTACCGACTAAATAACAGTTTTGCCATGGTTGCCATAACATAATGCTAGAATTCCCTGAAATAAGGAACGACTTAATAGAAAACATGACATTCAGCCATCCGACTACGTGCAGACTCCGGCGCACAGTACCTCCATTCACAGATAAAAATCTGTGTCTGGAACTCATTACAATGTAACAACTAAAATAACAATAAATTGGATACAACTTAAAATTATTTAAGTACAAAATGAGCAATTTTTTATGATAACGATATTTAAAGAGACTAATTTCAATTATCCTTTGTTAAGAGCCAATGCGTCCAATGAATGTTAACTATAACTTACTGATTACATATTATGGTTCATTGATTCAATAGTTTATACTGATCATGGCTTGGCTCTTGACAGATTACAGATGGTAATGGTTAAGATAAGACATGTTACGTGACATAATATTGTATTAGAAATAACACAAATGAGTTCGATGACTGCTATTGCGCAAACACAAACTCGAAAGAGCTTAAATGTGCGCTGTAATAACCAATTTCTGATAAGATAAGTATGAAATTAGAAAAAAGTTTCTGGTATCCATAATACAAGGTCTGCTAATTTGGGATCAGGTGGCGCTGTGTGTTTATGTCCAAGCACTATTTTTATTATAATTATTCGGGACGTCAGCAATATTTCCTCCTTTTTTCTTCTCCTTTTCATCAACCTCAAAACTTTTGACCCAGTCAGTAACAACAGAAGTCGCATTTTCGTCTAGGATATTAGTAGATTTAACATTACAACTTTTTACCGTCACTTCAGTAGTCTGAAATCATAAATCCTAGTTTAAATACGAAATGATATTATAAACTGAAATAACTTTTTACTACATAAAGTGTAGGATGGAATCCGTGGGCGGTGCGATTCCACGAATACCTTTCTGAGAGGCGTCCGCGCACGTCCCCTCGCCACCGTGTCAGATACTGGATCGCACAACGCTGAATTCTCGTGTAAAAAATGTTATGAACTAAAATAGTTTCGGAGTCCCTGGGATTCACCCTACAAAATGTTAAATCAGTTCAATAGTTCCAAAGAATACCATAAAAAATAATCTCCTCCGGCGAGTCTGTCTGTCTGTTTGCGATGAACTTAAAAACTACTTAGTGGATTTTCATACGGTTTTCACCAATAGATAAGAGTGATTCAAGAGGAAGGTTTATACTTATAGTTTTTCCTGGAATTGCTGCGGGAACTCTGAAATTATCACGGGTGAAACCATGGAGGACAATAACCAGTCTCTTTATAATTTTTGTTCAGTTATCTTAAAGACCTAGAAGACATTTTTTGTGGTTACTAAGCAATTTAAGGATTTCTATGACAAAACTTCATATTTTATCAACAGGGAGCGATTCGGCCTGTACGAAGTGGACTTCGAGGACCCGGCGCGCACGCGCACACCTCGCAAGTCCGCGTTTGTCTACAAGCAGATCCTCAAGAGCCGTGTCATTGACCACGACTACGAACCTGCGACTAGGGTCATGACTATTGATGAGGGGCATTAAATAATAATTACTCGTCTATATTTACTACATTAACTGCTTTGATGGTGAATTCTGAACCAAAAGTATTGATCATTTGGTTCTGAGGATTACTCGTATGAGATTATGTTTATTCAGTTAGGTACGATTAATACATGAAAAAGGAAATAAATATTATACAATAGTAAGTATGCATTAAATTTCTCTTCCATCGGTCGTTTTGATAACAATCAATTTCCAGATGATATTTGTTATTATGGGGTCATGACACTATTGAGTAAAAAAAGTTGTACGTTGTACCTACGTCGTCGATAACAGAGCTCATGATTTTTGGTATTAAAATCAAAAGTCCTAAAATCGAAATAGAAAAATTAAATTTTTCGACCAAACTAAATAGGAAAAAATAAAAAAAATAAAATAGAACACTATTGGTTCACTAAACCGGTAACCCGTGATAAGAGCGGCAACAACGGCACGCACGGTGCCTTCTGATTCACTGTGCACTCCCGAGTCACTGGGATATTCAAGTGGCAATTGAGATAACTGAGCTTCGGACTATCAGACCTTCGGTCTTTGGAGAGAGTACTATGGCGACCTTTACGCCACAAGACCTTCACCGAAGCAACGAATACTAGTTGGATGGAAGTTCTGAATAGCACTAACGAAGTTTTAACATTTCGCTGCGTAAATACGACCTCCGACGATTTACAGTCGGAGCCGCGGTTTTTTGCACGCATATTGCATCTATCGAAATTTTAGGAAAGAGGCCATTTTAGGAAAGTGTACGTTTTAGAAAAGTTGACGTTTTAGGAGAGTGGAGATTTTAGGAAAGTTGTCATTTTTGACCTAAAGGATTTAATTCTGCCAATGTACGTATTTTTAGCTATTAAAGTAATTATGGCGAAACGCCAATAACAGTGAGATTGCTCTCCAAGATAAAACACGGTTCTCTCTCAAAAACCAGCTTCTTTCTTGGAAAACCAAATTTTAGTGTACTCAGTTTAAATTTTTTTGTTAATATTTTATTTTATGCTCATTATTTATGCAAAATATTGATCTTCACATCTGCCACACGTCCCAGGGTTTTAACACGTAGTTTATTTAACCGTAATCGTATGATGTGATAAATGTTCTTAAGAATTGGTCAATAGATTTACGCGATAAGCTTTAAAATAAATCTTTATTTTATCTCTCTTAAATTCATCTTATGAGATCTTATCAATGGTGATAAGAACTAGACTACCATAAGATTGTAATGATATCGACGTCAAAAGAGGTTGGAAATAACAAGTGCATCCTGATAAACAAATTTTATCACTCTGATTGATGGTGGTCGGTATTATAAATATCGCATTGATCGTACGTCTGGAATCAATCGAAGATGAAGACAGTTTTGTTGATTGGGTAAGTGATAGTTTCCTTTAAATCAGGGCTCTAATTCATTATATTGTCCCTATATCCGTCATTGCTGCTTCAAACACATTCCTAGCAGCAAAATTTAAAGTTTAAATAAATAAATAAATATAATCAAAACTTATCCTACCATAACACCTAGGCTAAAATAACTAAATGAGTCCTGCCCCATAAAAAACAGCTAAGGAACGGAATCGTTAAGTCACATGGTCACACAAAACAAAACTAGAGTTTTGATTGGATTCTAAGTGTCAATTTGGCTAGAGGGGCCCAGAACCTCTTGATTAGTGGGTAGGCGTGGTGATACTTCTATTGGATAAGGGTTATAATCTCGTGCGTATAGAACTGTATCTATTATCCATTAACCTTAATATAACATTTTTAGTAACAGTAACACGTCATGTAAACTCTTGCCATTTTTTAATATCCTATCTGGACTTTCAAAATAAGCGTAATTTGATAACTCTTAAGTGTATTTAATTTAATTTTATCAATTGTTCTAATTTTCTTGCGTTCAACGTAACATAGTATTGAATTCACAGGATTTTTTTTGTCAAATATTCAGGTTTTTTGTGCTTAGTTGCCATGCCGCAACCAGGCAAGAAAGAAGGTTTCCTGATGATTTCATCTTCGGTACAGCCACTGCCTCCTATCAAATTGAGGGGGGTTGGAATGCAGATGGTAAATTTTCAGTTTTAGTTGCCATTTATTTTTTAATGAAAAAGAAGAAACAAAATTTTCTTAAATAATAAATATTTTTAGATAAAGGTGAAAATATCTGGGATCGTATGACACATACAAAGCCGGAAGTAATAAAAGATCAAAGCAATGGCGATGTTTCAGCTAACTCATATAAAAATTACAAAAGAGACGTTGAAATGATGAGAGAATTAGGCATAGACATGTACAGGTTCTCGTTATCGTGGTCTAGAATACTGCCAACTGGTTTCCCGAACAAAATAAGTGAAGCTGGAGTGGCATTCTATAACAACTATATAGATGAAATGTTGGAATACGGCATTACCCCTATGGTGACGCTGTACCATTGGGACTTACCTCAGAAACTGCAGGATTTGGGTGGTTTCGCTAATCCTCTGATCTCTGACTGGTTCGAGGATTACGCTCGAGTTGCTTACGAGCAGTTTGGAGACCGCGTGAAGCATTGGATTACATTCAATGAACCGCGAGAAGTGTGCTATCAGGGATACGGAACAGTCACTATGGCACCTATACTCAATTCCACGGGTGTCGGTGAATATCTTTGTGCGAAGCATTTAGTTGTATCTCACGCTAAGGCATATCACGCCTACAACAATGACTTTAAGCCTACTCAAGGTGGTGAATGTGGTATTACCATTAGTGTAGATTGGTATGGTTCTTTGACTGATTCCGACGAAGATGAATACGCAACTATGCTAAGAAGACAAGCTGAAGTTAGTAATATAAATGTACATGACTCTAAAAATGACGAACGATGTTGTTTTATTGATTTTATCAACTAATTGCTGCCAAAATATTTTATTTTTTACAGTGGGGATTATATTCTGAACCAATATTTTCGGAACAGGGGGGTTTTCCAAAAGAATTATTTGAGCTGGCTGCTATAAAGAGCGCACAGCAGGGATATCCCCGATCACGGTTTCCCAATTTGAGTGATGAGGAAAAGGAATTAGCCCGAGGCTCTGCTGACTTCTACGGTGTAAACCATTATACGGCTTATCTCATTAGTGCAGATGAAAATCCAACCGATGTTCCTTCGATGTTTGATGACATTGGATCTCCAACGAAGATGCAGCTCTCGGATTGGCCTCGCGGTGCGTCAAATTGGTTGTATGTAAGTGCATGATTTCCTTAACAGCTCACAATGCAGTCAAGGAACACAAATTATTTACTATTCGTTCACACGGTTCTTGTATAACACTCTCATGGCTCTGAATTGTTTTTTCAAATACAAAGTTTGTTGTTTTAAACAACTTTATGATAAAACAATTGTAGGTGAAATAGTACATTGTTATTTAGTCCCTCGATCTATTGGCTATAAGTCTTTCTCCCGAGGATAACGCTGTGCTTTTCATTACGAATGCAAGGAAAGTCAAAATAAAAATAGGAATTAGCTAAAGAAAAAATGAGTGTAGATCGGATAGTCGCTTGACACTTTCCCACCTATTTCTTTTTCTTTGGCCGGCTAGCTATTCAGCCAGTATTTTTTATTTACATTGTGGCGACCTAAAAAAAATATTTTCTTTAATTATTAAGTATTAATTGAAAAAAATAAAAAAATATAAATAGGAATTAGCTTAAGAAAAGTGAATGAATTTTATTTTAATTAATACCTACTTAAACTTTACGTTATTTCAATTTTACATCGCGCTGGCTGTATAGAAAGTTGAAACGTGGTTCAATAGAAATGTGAAAATAGACCTAGTTTTTTTTTAATAATTTGACAGTTGTCAGTTGAAAGCGATTCTCCTTAGGGCTGAAAAGGGTTACTTTCAACGCGCTTCTCAGGCAACTTCAGACCTACTTTCCGAGTATGAGTAATGAAAAATATTTTTAAATGTTTCAGTTGGCACCAGATAGTCTCTACAACTCGATATCCTTTCTCCATAAGCAATACAACGGGCCAAAGTTTTACATCACTGAAAATGGATGGTCCAACAGTGATTCTAACTACATTGAAGATGACGATAGGGTGAAATACTACAGGGCTGCTTTGGAAAATGTGTTGGATCTTCTAGAGGAAGGTGTTAATCTACATGGATACATGGCCTGGAGTTTAATGGACAACTTTGAATGGATGCAGGGATATACGTAAGTTGTTTGACTATTATACATGTCATTAAATATAAATTCGAAAAATTGTACCTACTGTTCTAGTTCCCATTATTTGGTACTTTTGAATAATTATGTTATTAATTACTAGCTTTTTCCCACGGTTTTACCCTCGTTTATTTTTAAGTACCTACCTACCCTATGTCCTTTTCCGCACCCGTCACGATCTTAAAGACCATTAAAGCATTGTTTGTAATTAGAAAGCAAATTAAGGATATCTCTGATGATACTACTTTATGATCAACAGGGAGCGCTTCGGTCTGTACGAAGTGGACTTCGAGGACCCGGCGCGCACGCGCACGCCTATGAACCTGAGACTAGGGTCATGACTATCGATGAGGGGCATTAAATCATTATTATTATGTGCATTTACTACATTACCTAGCTGTTTCATGGTAAATTCTGTATGTAAACCAAAAGTGTTGATCAATTGATATCGAAATTACTCGAAATTATACGAGTTATACTTAAAAATGGTCAATCTCATAGGGTTCCGTACCCGAAGGGTTCAAACGGAGCCCTATTGCTGTCACTCGCGTGTCCGTTTGTCCGTCGTCTGTCGCACGGGTTTTACAGCCAAAACGTAGAAGCTACAGTCTTCAAATTTGTACAGTATCGTTTATTGATGACTCAAAGATATACAAATTGTCAAATAATATTTTTAAGGAGGCTCCCACACAGCACTAATTTTTTTTTGTATATCTGCCGAATCGAGTGGGGTATCGTTGAATAGAGCTTATTGAGCTTTTATCTATAAAAGCTGTATTAGTTGTTTTAAGAACATCGGAAAACAAAGGCTAGCTATGAACGAAAAGGGTAGCTACGTACTACATTTTGTAGTTGTTGTACACATGTGTAGTAATTTTTTTGTTTGTCTCAAATAAAGTATTTTCAAATTAAAATTAAAAAAAAAATGTTTATTCAGTTTTATGATCAACCACCACATCCTTACCAACATACATAATATAAAAAAGTCATCCGCCGCGTCTGTCTGTCTATCTGTTCACGATAAACTAAAAAAAATCTGAACCGATTTTCATGCGGTTCTCACCAATAGTGATTCAAGAGGAAGGTTTATACGTATAGTTTATTCTGGAATTCCAGCGTGAACTTCGAAACCACCTCGGGTGAAACTGCAGAGGACATCTAGTTAAAGATAAATCTGATATGTAAGTATTTACTAGATAATAAATATACATACATAATATTGATACAGAGCCGAAGCTAGTGGAGCTAGCTGCTAGGACAATGCGAATGCATCATAATAACAGAATGAATTGAAACTCATATTTTAATAGAGCGCAGCAATCGCAAATATGTAGAGTGAAACCATTTTAACAAGACTGAGCACGTCATCTACGTATATGTTTTAGTGCTCTTGTTTATTTAGGTATATTGAAGGTCATCCCGCGCCGTCACACGTATACATTGATTGGTTTTGATAATTTCATGATGATCGGTTGAGTAGTTAAGGCGTAATAGTAGGGGAGCCGATGATGCTAAATGGGCATTTACACGGGCGTCGTTGGGACTTATTGGGTTTTGAAAATTAGGAGGTAAAAACAAAATAAGGTTATATCATTTTTTGTTATTCACTCCTGCGGAGCTAAGATGCGGCACGTGACAAAATTTTATCGAGCCCTTTTATCGATTCTCGTCGACAAACTCGTACTTATATCGTTTTGTCTACCAGTGGTAACATGGCAGCAAAAAATGTTTGTATGGCAGAAAACGATATATGATAAAATTGTCGACAATCCCTAACATGCGGCACTTTTGAATGTATTTTTGTCTACTTTGTCGTTGTTTTCTCACATTTTTATCGTCGACGATTGGTGAGCGCGATAAAATGAAAATTCGTTCTTAATTGCGAATAACATGGTATTACTTTATTATAATTCAATCAGAATTCAATATTAGTAATATATATAATATTAATAATACGAAAATATTAGAAATACGAGGAATGAAAGGCGAAAAAAATGCAAAGTAGTAGTATTAAATTAAATTAAAATTCATTTATATCAGGAAAATAACCTATAAAATTTAACAAAAAGTAAATTAAATAAATTAAATTCAGTAAATTAAATTAGATTAAACAAATTAAATTAGATTAAACAAATTAAATAAATTAAATTAAATAAATAACTTGCATCAAATAAATTAAATAAAATAAATAAATTATGTTAAATAAATAAAATAAATAAATTATATTGAATAAATTAAATTAAATAAATAAATTATATTAAATAAATTAAATTCAAAAAGTAAAATCTTCAAATTGATATTCTTAAAATCTATAAATTTCCAATTATCCCTGAGTAATATTAAACTGATATATAATATCTACTAATATATTATATTAAATTAAATTATTTGAATTTCAATTAACATTAATTTAATGAACGTCTCTGAAAGAGTGCGGTAGATTTGTTTTTAAAATATTTACTTAAAATCAAGTAATCATTGAAACGACTCTGAGTACGGCCGCGGCCGTTAGAATAGGAAATAGGATTTTCCTCCTGACACGAAGAGTTCCTGCGGGAACCCCGAAATTGATTCGTGTAATATAACAGGGGGACCATCAAAGTAGGTAGTTTATAAATTCTTCCCATTTATCTTATCTGCTAAAGCAATCAAACTTTAGTGTAAATTTTTTGTATATGTACCTATAGGTATTTTTTATTTATTTACCTACTTGCGACTGCCTTATGGCGTCTATCGCGGTTAGAAAAGGATTTTAGAACTTTTCTAAAATTGGTTAAGAACTATTAACTTTTAAGAAATAACCCGCACTGCGAAAATTATTGTTCATAAGCACAACAGAATCTACTTTTAAAATTGTTTTAATCGCCACGAAAATAAATGATAAAACCGCCATCTATGGTTCCTGCCAAAAACTAAATTTTTTGTCATTTCTTGTCACGGTGATAAACGTGGGCGTACAAGCAAAAAGGCTCCTTCTTCCGAGATATAAGACTTTTGTAAAGTTGACTGAAAAAAATACTTCCGCGATTTTAATTGATTATATTAATAAATGCTCAATTATTTACAATTTCATAAAATACCTTAATCTACAATAATATATAAAAATAAAGCTTATTCCAGAATCACATGCCTAATAAAAAAATATGTGCCAGTTTTTGAATATTTTTTCAATTATTACTATCCATTGATTATTCTAGATACCGAATCTAGTCTTAACTCAATACCCCACTATTAAACCTTTTTGCTTGGACGCCCACAAATATTTGTCGTATCGACAATTTTATCTTTCGTGTGATAAATATATCGTGGCACGCATCCTAGCGCCACTGGGCGTAGATCTGACCAAAAGACTGACGATTGGAACCTAACGCAGCTTGCGTTATGTGGTGGATTTTAAAAAATGCAAAAAAAAAGTTTAAACTATCGAGCGCATCATATTTTTATGCAGACGGCTCAGCTTGATATTCTTGCCATTCTGACTAATAATTTGACAATAATTTGGAGGAATAGTCTCAATCTGATAGTTTAAAAAATAATATATTACTATATTTTAGATAAAATACACGGAAAATGAAAATAAAAAAAAAACTATTTTTTTAATAATACATTCAGAAACAATAGTAAAACACTGATGTATAAAACATATTACGTGGTACTTAGATTGCCAGTTCTATACAAATGTTGCTACAAAAAAATCATCATACGACTTCAAAAAACACAAAAATGCTCTACACCAAAATGAGAAGATAAAAAGTAACTGATCTAAAACAACCAAAACGGTGGGCTTGGCACCGACTTTGAACTGATCTGTTGGTTGGTTCAACACGTACTCTTATGGAAAAAGTTTTACTAACTACTTTTACCACTACTTAAAATCGGTCGGTCAAAAATTACATTAAAGTGAAAGGTGTACTACCCATAGTTCGATGTAATACTTACCTGTACTCATTTTAATATACATTTTAACCGACTTTCAAAAATGAGGTAATCAATTCGACATGTTTAGTGCCGTGATAATATGCTGTGATGACATCATGGCGACGGAAAGTGCTATTAGGACGGTGCTAGATAGTGAAGAGTAATGGATAGTGTAAAACTGAAAGGGAAAGAAAGGCAGAATGCGGAATACATGTTTCACTGCAGCGGCTCGTTTTATAGACGATTTTTAAATTGTCGGCTTGTGGAAATCAGCAGATTATTTTATTCCTGCTATCCTTGAGTTAGGTATATACTTCAAATTAAAAAAAAAAAACAACCGCGTTCAATAATATCGAGCTGACGATTTAATTTCACAAGTTTGAGATCCTCTAAGTTACAAATCGTTAGATTATTCATATGCATACTTTTCAGCATGTAATTAACCCACTTTACTGACGCGCCCAAGTATATAACTAGCTATTGATTTTTTTTAACTATTCTGATCGCGACTCTGTGTAGAGGTGCAACTGTGCAAGGTATATTATGGCATGGTGCATGGTGCAACTGTGCAACTGTGCAAGGTATATTATGTTAATCTGACGCGTTATAGTAACTCCAAAAATCCCCTCTTGGGCTTCCGTACTATAAAAGCGTAACAAACATACAAATTCATATTCGCATTTATGTAGTATATATAGTAAGGATGTTACATACACATTTTCTACACTTATTATGTAAGAAATGATTTCAAAAACACTATATCAAACGATAGCACAAATATCATTGTTATCATTCAAAACTGTTCGTATCAACTGAAAAATCGAAGCATGCATGAGAGCTCAAGGGCTTTCTGACGCACTCATCTATATCCATACAAAATAGTCTTGTCTCCGGGTGATGCTCTTTAGTATTATAAATACCGCACCATATCAAATGTGATGCAGCAAAATGAAAACGGTTCTACTCATTGGGTACGTTACAGACTTACAATTTTATTTTTAAATATTTGTAAGATTTTTTCTTATACATTCTTATTAAGAAGTGAGGTACACAGGCCTGAAAAGGTTTTTTTTAGGTTTTAAGTTTTAAGAGTTTGGGTGTTCGAAAATGAGTTAAAGCCCACAAAAATTGTTCGTTCACGAAGTGTTGCAAAAAAAATCCAAAACCGGCCTAGTTGCGATTATTCCTCTTGAGGGACAAAGAACGGTTATTGCAGAATGGTATGCTAGTATTTGTTTGCCACAGGTCGTTTCTGAACTCCGTAAAGAAAACTGCAACCGCCGCATCATCCTCCATCACGACAATGCGAGTTCGCACACCGCGCACAGAACAAAAGAGTTTTTAGAGCAGGAAAACATAGAATTATTAGACCATCCGCCGTACAGCCCCGACCTAAGCCCTAATGATTTCTATACATTCCCTAAAATAAAGAATAAATTGCGTGGTCAGAGATTTTCATCACCTGAAGAAGCTGTGGACGCCTACAAAACGACCATTTTGGAGACCCCAACTTCCGAATGAAATGGTTGCTTCAATGATTGGTCCATCGTATGGAAAAATGTGTCAAATTTCGCAGAGAATACTTCGAAAAGCAATAAATATATTTTTAAATAGTAATGTTGTGTCACTTCCTTGATTCCCGAAATTTTCAGTGCCGCCCGTAGAGCCGAAATAAACTAGTGGTGGAGCAATTCGAGAGCGTCATAGAACTATGACAGTGATCACAAATAGAGTGAAGCCATTTTAAGTCTGGCTATTTTATGTTCTTGTGTATGTGTTACTGAAGTTATGACTCCACTAAAGCTAGAAATGAAACTGAATTAATTGTAATTTCTTTTTTCGACGCAAAAACTAAATGAAGATTTTTTTCAAATCAACTCATGGTAAATCGAGATAGGTTTTATTTAATTTTTAAGAAGAATTTCTCGAAAACTTGTCTACTTTAGAAAAATTAGAGAAATTCCAAATTTAAAGATTCTAGGATAGTTTAAAAATTTAATTACATTAGTTTTAATGAAAAAAATAGTTTTAATGAAAAAATTATTTTAGTTTTAATGAAAATCCGCCCTGAAACCTCAGCATCTTTTGAGAATTTTTATGGCATTCCCGTAGATTCGGATTGGGTCATCTACAGTTCTAGGTAATTTTAAAACGACATCTATCTAAAAAAAAAAATATAAGAGAAAATATTTAGGTCAATAGGTAATGGGATCCAATCCTCTTAACTACGGGGTTGAAAATTCCAAAAACGTTCAAAGTGATGGAATTTAAAGGACAATCAGAAAGAAATCCATTTGAATGGGATGTGTTGACAGAAACTATCTGTAACACGTTATACCAAAAAGGGAACTTTGGATTTATTCGGTGAACATTCAGCCTACTGCGTGGTTCGACAGGTACTTGCCGCTAATTTTTACGAACACAGAGTGCTATTGTAATAATAATAGGTTCTGTAGAACTGATAACTTTCTAAATTTTTTATAGTAAAGTATCTTAAATATACCATTAGACGTCATAAATATCAACGTCAAAAGATGTAGGCTCGGAATCAATTCAAGTGCTTATTGATAAACCAATCTTATCACTCCTTTGGTGGTTAATGTTATAAATATCGCATAGAACATACGTCTAGAATCATTCGAAGATGAAGACATTTCTATTGATTGGGTATGTAACAAATTTCTTTAGTTAAACTTCACTCGCCCAAAAAACTTTAAGACATATCTGATGTAGACACATTACAACGGCATACAGAATACAAATATTTGATTTTGTAGTGCGTTGGAATTTGTGATACAGACAGATTGTGTATTACGTTATTATTGGCAAGGAGTTTATCATAATGAATAAAAGCCATGATATTTAGAATAATACTTATAGTAAATTATTCTCATGATTTTCATCATTACTCAGGCATTTAAACAGTACGTTTCTATTCTTAAAAGGTTTTTTTTGGTTTACTTTATTTATCATGATAAGTCATTTGAAAAATACATATAACGCAGCATAAATGCTTTAACACATACTGCGTTATCAAATAAGTGTATCTTACCGCGGGTGAGACATAATCTCCATGGGTCTCGCATGTAAGCTCACAATCGCGTTGAGAGTGTGAATTAACTTTAAAGCCAACTATTCAATAAAAATTTAAAATATTTTCCAACTTATTACTTTGTCGTGCAATTACTAAGCAAATTAGCTTTCTTCTAAAATAATACAATGGGAATGTTGACGACTTTTGATAATCAAAATTCTAAAATTAGTCCGTCAGTTAGAAAATAAAAAAACAACAGACACGTATTTTTTGCTTTTTGAATTAAATGAAAATATACAGAGATACAGCGCATTAAAGTTTAGGTGGAGGCTCGTGACGTCACTAACCGCCATAAGCCGCCATAAAAACTGCACCGATTAGTGTTATTTTTTGATTAGGTACGACTAAAAAAAAATAGTCAACTAGCCCATTATATTCGCACATTTTTCTCTATTCTACTAGTAGAATATTCTAAAGAAACAGCACTCGCACCGTAGTGACAGCATACACACATCAACCATCATTCAACTTAAAATGTAAAGAAATGTAACAATTCAAAAAGGAGTGATTGCATTGAAAATGCTGTAATTCCAAAATTAGCGTATGCACCTCTATGATGGGCAGCATGTGCTCTCGGATAAAATGAGGTAGCGCTGGTTAGGTTGTATTAGTTTTTATCCTTAAAAGGTTAACGACTTATTACAACTGGATTTACTTAATTTACAGATTTTTTACGCTTACTTGCCACGCGGCAAGCAGGCAAGAAAGAAGGTTTCCTGATGATTTCATCTTCGGTACAGCCACTGCCTCCTATCAAATTGAGGGGGGTTGGGATGCAGATGGTAAATTTATCCTTAGAGTTACTTGTAATTTTATCCTTTTAGTTATTTTAAATAAAACATGAAGTTTTCTTAAATAGCAAATGTTTTTTAGATAAAAGTGAAAATATCTGGGATCGTATGACCCATACAATGCCGGAAGTAATAAAAGATCGAAGCAATGGCGATGTTGCGGCTAACTCATATGAAAATTACAAAAGGGATGTTGAGATGATGAGAGAATTAGGCATAGACATGTACAGGTTCTCGTTATCGTGGTCCAGAATCCTGCCAACTGGTTTCCCGAACAAAATAAGTGAAGCTGGAGTTGCATTCTATAACAACTATATAGATGAAATGTTGAAATACGGCATTACCCCTATGGTGACGCTGTACCATTGGGACTTACCTCAGAAACTGCAGGATTTGGGTGGTTTCGCTAATCCTTTGATCTCTGACTGGTTCGAGGATTACGCTCGAGTTGCTTACGAGCAGTTTGGAGACCGCGTGAAGCATTGGATTACATTCAATGAACCGCGAGAAGTGTGCTATCAGGGATACGGAACAGTCACTATGGCACCTATACTCAATGCCACGGGTGTCGGTGAATATCTTTGCGCGAAGAATTTAGCTCTGGCACATGCTAAGGCGTACCACGCCTACAACAATGACTTCAAGCCAATCCAGGGTGGTGAATGTGGTATCACCTTAAGCGTTAGCTGGATAGGAGCTTTAACTGATTCCGAAGAAGATGAATTCGCAGCTGAATTGAAAAGACAAGTTGATGTGAGACATAATATTCAAGAAGTGTTTTTTCTTTTTTGCTTTGCGACTTAACCAAAATAAAATATTACTTTCAGTGGGGACTCTACGCTGAACCTATATTTTCTGAAGACGGTGGCTTTCCAAAAGAAACAATGGAGCTCGTGGCTAAAAAAAGTGCAGAACAAGGTTATCCAAGATCAAGACTGCCTGATTTCAGTGATGAAGAGAAGAAATTCGTACGAGGCTCAGCTGACTTTTTGGGTGTGAACCATTACACAACTACTCTCACTTATGTGGTTGAAAACCCAACCGATGTTATTGTTCCTTCGATGTACGATGACATCGGTTCTCCAGGTAGCGTACAGCTTACAGAGTGGCCTAAAGCTGCATCGGATTGGTTGTATGTAAGTGATTTCACTATTAGCAAAACCACATAAATACTGGCTGCTTATTTTTATTTCAATAAAGAGTAAAGAGGTATCAGTTCAGATAAATAAAATTTAATTTGATATTGTATATTAGTTATTACTTGAAAAGTTATTTAAAAATGATATTTCATTAGTTCCTGTCCGCCCTTGCTCATTTGTAACGTTCTGTACGATATTAAAGTGGCTTTGTGACAAACTTGTCAAAATGCAATTACTTGTGATTTAGCATATTAAAATTGCTGTTTAAAGCATTCTAAAAATTAAAAATAAATAAAAATTTACTAACAATATTATAACTTAAGGATGCACAAGCAAAAAAAATTTCAATTTTTTTCAGATGGCGCCGGATAGTATTTACAACGTGATTTTGCATCTCCATGAAAAATATAATGGCCCTAAGTTTTACATCACTGAAAACGGTTGGTCCAATAGTGGTTCTAATTATATCGAAGACGACGATAGGGTGCAGTACTACAGGGCTGCTTTGGAAAATGTACTGGATCTTCTTGATGAAGGCGTTAATTTGAAAGGATACATGGCCTGGAGTCTAATGGACAACTTTGAATGGATGCAGGGATACACGTTCGTACACACTATGCGTTCTATTAACCACAGTTAATTTAGTTAATGTAGTTATTTAGTTAAGTTAGTTAGTTATTCCGAATAATATTATTCCGAAAGAATTTAAGTTATAACTCGTTACCTCACGCACAGTAGATATTATATTATTATCTGTGCCTCACTATAAAAGTAACTTATATTTTTAATAATTTTGATTATCAACGTCAGTTTGGTTACGAAATATTGGGATTTTGTTTTTTGACTAACCGCCGCACTCAGAGTCGACTTTAATGATTACTTAGTTAAGTATAGATTTTTAAAACAAAACTGCCGCAATCAGACAAGTTTAATAAATTAATGTTAATTGGCACTTAACTAATTAAGTTACATCTCATTAAATGCCAACTAACATTAATTTACTAAACGTCTCTGATTGCGGCAGTTTTGTTTTAAAAATCGATACTTAACTAAGTAATCATTAAAGTCGACTCTGAGTGCGGCCGTTAGTCTCTCAGAGTCGAGTCACTCAGAGTCGAGTTTTAATGGTTGATTTTGGTGTATGATCAACAGGGAGCGATTTGGTCTGTACGAAGTGGACTTCGAGGACCCGGCGCGCACGCGCACGCCTCGCAAATCCGCGTTTGTCTACAAGCAGATCGTGAAGAGCCGTGTCATTGACCACAACTACGAACCTGAGACCAGGGTCATGACCATCGACGAAGGACATTAAATTTTTGCTATTGTTATTATTATATTTGCCTATTAAAAAAAGTGTTGTTGTTTACACCTCATCGTATAGCTGTCACCCGTGATTTTATCTGCGGTAATTTCGGAGTGCGGCAGGAATTGCGGAATTAAAGTACCTACCCTATATCCTTTTCTGTACGCCTGATAGCGTGTAATATAAAAAATAATAAAGTTACACTCGCTATAATTCGTAGTTCCCGAGGGAATTCAATTCAATTCCTTCTCTATATCTCTGATAACGTGTGTGCAAAATTTCACGGTGTTCGGTTTAGCCGTTAAGGCGTGAAAGCGTAAAACAAACAAACAAACAAACTCACATTTGCATTTATAATAATAGTAAGGATTATACTCATCTCATAAAATTACATAATACTAGCTGTTCCTCGCGGTTTCAGCCGCGTTAATTTCAAAGTTCCCGCGGGAATTCCGAGATAAAACAATCCCTCTGCATCTCTAACAAGGTGTATACATAATTAGCTACTTGACTAAATTGTTTTTAGTTCGCCGTGTAGATTAATAAAAACTATTAGATACGTATTTTTTTCTTTTTTTACGTTATCAAAATATAACGGCGATACCCGGTGCAGTTTGTACGGGGTAATATAATAATAATAATATAATAATAAGTTTATTGGTACCAAAAACATACATCAAGAAAACAGTTTTGATTTACATTTCAACAAATTCATGGCAAATGCTACATATAGATACCTCTGATGCCTAAACAATATTATAAAGCCATTTTGGAGAAATATAATAATGCATTTTGAAATATTATGTCAACTCAAAAACAAACAAAAATGACAAATATGAATTAATCTAGTAGGTACATTAACATAAGTGATTCGAATTTTCAATAATTAAATAATAACGTAATAATGACGTCACGAGTCCCCCACCCTAAACTTTAATGCGCTCTATCTATGTTTATTTCATTTTAGTTTATTTTTTACTAATAAGATATCAGAAGGTGCCTCTCAAGATATTGTCTCGTTCTTTGTGCTGGAAAACGAAGAAAGTAAACTATGATTTGAGAGTATAATATCACAACTTAGGTATCTTTCTTTGCATAGTGTAAATTGAAGTCGCTTCCGTGCGCGATAAACTCTAAAATACGGAACGGAGTTTCATGCGGTTTTCACCAGAAGATAGAGTGATTCATGTAGAAAGTTCAGGTGTATAATTTGTCAAGGTTTTGTGTAAATTGTTTGAAATAATAATAATAATAATCCACTTCACAACACACAGATCTACTTGAGCCCACACTAAGCTTTTATTAGCTTGTATCGTGGAAACCAAGCAAACGTGGTATATACTACATAGAATTAGCGGGAACAGCTAGTTTTGTTTAAAGAGCATCGTGAATGTACCTCGGAGTTGTTGAAAAACAATATTAATACCTATATCTTTGATTTATAATATTAGATTAGTGCTATTGATAAATTAAATAAAAAGTTTCAAAGTATACAAATAAAAGTTATAATGCATGTAATATAATAGTCAAATAACGATTCAAAAGCACTCTCTTGAAAGTTTACAAAATACATTAAGGTATAATTTTCTGTACCTTAATGCTTGGTTAAAATATAACTAGGGGCGTTTCGGTAGGTAGATTAGAGGTTTTTAAAGAAATCAGTACCTATGTAAGTTAAGTACATGAAGTTTTTGAATACATTCTTAGTGTATATATTTGCCTTTAGATTTATACTGTAACTAGCTGTTCCCCGCCATTTCAAGCGAGTTTATAGAGTTCCCGAGGGAAAATAAAAGTTGACGGAACTTACAAAAACAAATTTTAGTCTTGTCTGGAACCGGATATCCAAATTTTTCTTACTTCATTGCCTGCTTTAATTCATTCATATTAAGATTTCATCAAAACTTCAATAGGTATCCTCTGCTTCAAAGAGTGACGGTTCGAATATTTCTTTTTTTATCTTGGCAGTTTCAAAGGTTGCAAGAGAGCCGCACTCAGTCTTAAGACACCTCTCGACTTCTCATCCCTATTTGCATAAGTTATTGCGTCTAGACACAACAGATGAAGTCTTTTTTTGTATAATTTACTAGCTGTGCCCCGCGGTTTCACCCGCGTGAGTTTCGGAATTCCCACAGGAACTATTTTTTTCTAAAATTAAAGTAGCCTAAGTTAATCTTTATAACATCAGTAGCAAGTGAAAGTCCCGTTAAAAATTGGTCCAGCCGTTTCAGAGATAAGCCCGAAAAACAGACAGACCGACAGACAGAGAAAAATTTAAACAATTGATTTTTTTAATTTAAGTACCGTATATACTTTCATATGCATTTAGTGAAAAGCTGTTAATTAACATAACATTTATTTTTATTTTATGCAAATTCTATTTAAATCAAATAATCAACTAAAATATAAAATAACAGACATTTCAATTTTATTTTATGTCTTGATATACACATGGATAGATACAATGAAATAAAATGTTTTACGAATGAAGGCAACTTTTTCTCCCAATCTCAAACCTCATTTCACGAGCTTTCGAGTGAAAGTTTTTTGGTTAAAAGGGGGAAATTTAATAATAGCTTCATCATTCAAAGTAGCTATACTACTATTATTAGTTTTCCATTATGATTTGAAAATCAGTTTTGGTACAGTGATTGTGTTGTTATGTTGTATGACATGCGGTAAGGTGCCTTTTGGGCTCTGATTCAATTGTTTCTTTATGAACTTATAATGTTGATTTTTAAATTTGCACACCTCAATTCCCATAAAATTAACATACTTATTACAATAATTTACTTAAATAAAACTTATTACCTAATTAACTGTAATTACGAGTTACATGTTATAAAGGTTTGGACGAATGACACGTGATACGACATCTGTTATTTTCATAAGTTGGATTTGATAAAGCAGAGATTAGGTAAGTTAATTACTAATTATTTACCTATAACTGATGTGGTTTGGCTACACACCCATTTGCAGAAAATAAACACAAAATATGTTTGTTGGTCACATAAATTGGTATTTTTGGCTTTTTAGTTACCTATAATGATGTTAAACCCTACTAATATTATAAATGCGAAAGTAACTCTGTTTGTCTGTCTGTCGGTCTGTTTGTCTGTCTGTTACACTTAACCTTAACGTCTCAACCGATCATCACGAAATTTTGCACACATGTTGTCTGGAGTACAGAGAAGGACATAAGGTACTTTTTGTTCCGGAATCTCCGCGGGATCTCCCAAATTAACGCGGGCAAAACCGCGGGGAACATCAAGTTTTAATTAAATCGCAGTTCGCTTCAACTAGTTCTACGTGTGGTGCCAACCCTAAATAGCTCAAGTCATTTATATTCATAAGCATGAGCCGATGGAGCGAGCCGATAGTCAGCGGGGAACTGCAGCCTTGCGTTCCACTGCAAGCGATAATATCCAGAATCTACACCTCTGTTGGTTTTATAAAGTATGTAGTTTTAAATCTCTAAACATATAGATGCGTCCTCCTTAAAACGGCACATATACAAGTTAATATTCTTCCAGTGTAAAGATAATCTCAACATCCTCTTAATCACGTCTAAAAGGGTAAGATTATGATGGAATTATGTGTACATTTTAATGGAAGTTGGTGGAATACAAAATACGATCTTGTTATAAAATCTAAGAAGCTTACGAAACCTTATAGAGCTGAGTGCTGATGACACTTTATCCCCATTAAAGCAGTAAAAAAGTATGATCACCAATCAGTTTAAAACTCCTTGATTGTAATATTGATTGTCATCTAAAGATATTTTGTTTTCTCTTTTTATTGCTAGAAGCGTTATTATAACGTAGCTTTTAGTGGACTATTCGCTTTAAGGTCATTTGTTCTTGGTGATGTGTTCACGGAAATAACCCTATAATGGCTGCGGAATTTCCCGATGTGCAGCTGAAGCCGGGTCGAGGTCGGAATTGCACTTCCAATGAAAAATAATGAATCATAGAGGTCTCGGTGTACGAGTATGATGAACAAATGTCATGTGAAACTGTTGTTTGTGTTTATAAATATAAATATAATATATAGTCTATTTCTATTTCAAAAGGTCAATCTTTATTGCATTTTAATATCATAACTACTCGTGATATGCAAATGTGAATTCGTTTATTACACTTTCCTTAGCTACTCAACTGATCATCATGAATTCAGGGGTACAGAAAAGTTTTATCCCGGAATTCCTGCGAGAAATCCGAAGTTAACGGGGGGGGGGGGGAGGGGGACTCGCAACGAACGGCTAGTAAGTCTATTAATACAAAACGGTATCGTGATTGACTGATTGAAAGAAAACAAACAGACAAACTTTAGAATTTATCATAAGGCTTCGTTTTATAATGTGCGCAAGCAAAGACTTGAAACCCTATCCCTATGGGGATGAAAATAGTGCTACACGGGTGGAACCGCGGAAACTAACCAATAATAACTAATTTTAAGTCGTTTAGTTTTAAAATTATTCATTGTAGTGGAAATAAATCTCGTCTTAGTTTCTTATACTGATGAAGAGAAATAGATGAATTGAAACGACTCGATGTCTTGAGATTTTAATACGAAAGCTGCCGTAAACTTACATTCCTAAGCTCACGTCTCAGATAGGGTAAGTAGAGTCCCGTTAAGTAAGCTCTACACATACTGATGTCAATAGAGCCATTCTTTGAAAAAAAATTGACTTTGACTGTTTGTAACGATGCTCATCACTTATTTGGAGTGGTCCAGAAGTTAGGAATATTCTAAACTAGCTTTCCCCGGTGTTTCTTGTACGGTAATGTCGGAGTTCCTGCGGAAATTCCGGAATAAAAAGTGTTCTTCTTTCTCTTCACTTCGCTTAAAGTACTCTATGCCCTGCTCTGTACTCTTGACAACGCGCATGCAAAATTTCATGATGATCGGTTGAGCTGCTAAGGCGTGAAAGCGTAACAGACAGACATACAGAGTTACCTTCGCATTAGTAATATTAATATGGAATAATATCGATTTGAACACGTAATAACCTATTACACCTCCTCGCCTCTGACCTACTCAACACCTTCTGACACAATGGGCATGTTGACTAATTTTTATTTTTTAGTCCGTCTTGTAGATTATTAAAAAATATTGGACACGTATTTTTTTCTTTTTTTACGTAATCAAAAAATAACGGCGATATATTGAGTTGAAATTTTGCGTGACGTCACTATTCTGACAGTTTGTATGGCGGTTTTGCGGTTAGTGACGTCACGACCCCCTTACCCTAAACTTTAATGCGCTTTATCTCTGTATATTTTAATTTATTTAAAAAAGCAAAAAATACGTGTCTATTGTTTTTATATTTTCTAACTGACGGACTAATTAGAATTTTGATTTTCAATAGTAGTCAACATCCCTATTCTTAAATCGTCATTCGGTTTTTATTCACTAGTCCCAAATGACCGAAACATCAACACCATATTTCACCCCACTACCTACGAAATATTATTTTTATATTTTCATACAAAATTATTTTCATATTTTCTCTCCACGTCTACGTTATCCAAAATTAGTTTAGTAACACAAGTGTTATTGTATTCAAAAATAGTTCCTGCACAATTTCATTGGGAAGTAGTTTTTAAAACGTTCAACAGGCGGATTTGTTGTGAAAAAGAAGAGTGAGTATGGTAAAAAAAGATTTTATGTAATAAAAAATAAAAAATTGTATCATTCAAATGATTAACATGACAAAGCCGATATTTTGTATTCATTAAATAAGATTTCTCGGAGACGTTCCTTGGAAACTCTTCTAGGTACTTAAGTATCCGAGCACGCCCGAGGGTTAACTCAGATTCGTTTTTGACTTTTTCAATTTCACTTTTAATTTTTTCCCAAACTCCATCTTTTTGTTTTCCTTTGTACTTTTATTTCGTATATTGATTAAGTGGGTAATGTTATGCTTTCGGTTATTAGTAAACTAGCTGTGCCCCGCGGTTTCATCCGCGCGAAAGGTTACAACAACTTTTTTTCCCAACATCCGATACTAAGCTTAATCTACCTGTGAAAACTACATGACAATCCGTTCAGTAGATTCGGAGATTATCACGAACAGACAGACAGACAGACAGAAAAGATTTTTTAAAACCCTTTTTTTGTGGTTGGTTACTCTTTGTTTATCGTCCCCTGTCAGTTTTTGTTAAAAATATTCAATGTACAGAATCGCGGATTCTACTCTTTTACTATTGTATAGATAGATAGATGTACTGATAACACTGTTTTTACTTATATAAATACTTAATTACTGTTAATTTTAACAAGTCAGGGTGCTTCCAAATGAAACAGCAACTTTCGATTTACCACCGATGATTTGTAAACGGGAGTTTTTATCTAGTTAAGCAACGAATACCTACCTATCCATTACAATTAACCGGTCTTTGCGAACATGGAACTTTTACTTGATGAAATGCGACCATATTAATCACAACAAGACCATGGACGTGGCAGGCCATTGTTTGTCATAGAGCTAACCTCTAATAGAAAGCAACTTCGCCCCCAACTACCGAGCCGTGACTTAGCACTTCTTTGCGAATTGAAAACGGTTTTAGTAGCGTACCTATAGTACCTATCTGGATAATTATGATTATTTGATCTTAATGTATTTCTGGTGGAATCCTAATTAATCTTATATTATTTGGATCAAGGTTCTCTTTTTACATAGGGTTCTCCGCAATTTAAAATTAATGTTTTTTTTTATTCAATTGATTTTTTCCCCTAATCAAAAATATTCCACTAAGATGTAGGAAGTGCCATCGATTCACAGTCTGTTTAACAAATACGACAGCTATCATAATGTTTACATTCTATAAGCGTTATACGGTGGGAAATATTTTCACGGATCAGCTAGTAACTAGATATCTACCGTTATGAGGCATATTATTATTGGAACCCAATCGCCCACACGAAAAACAATATTTTGTGTAACAACCACGCGTTTACCAATCTGCCTACGATTTGTTTTACCAGATAACACTTCAGAATAAACTTGTTGAACAATAAATATAATAATATGTACATAATTTCTTTTCTTACGTGGGCTTATTATAATAAAACAATAAACAGGACGTTTTTTTTGATTTTTTTTTTCTATTTTTCGGTCCTCGGTCATAGAAAAAATCTCGTCTAACTAAAGTCAACCGAATTTTAGTTAATGGTGACTGTCAAACGTTTTAATTTTTCATTCTACATAATTCTTACATAATATAATTCAATTGTACGTATTTTAGTAAATATAATGAAAAATATCAACAACATACAAACAACAACAAATTACAGTCAAAAAAATTGGAAATTAACTAGTATTTTATTATAGGTAACTATAATAAAATAATTAACAAATTTACTTACATAAATCTTTATCAGAGGTATTCTGAAGATATTTTAAACCTCCATTAATCTTATAAATGTACGTGCCTACCTTCTTAATAAATAGGAACAAGTTCTTCCTTGGGCAATGTCTAACATTGTAACATTGATGAAAACACTAGCAAACAATTTAAATTAATACGGTAACTGACCCCTGAAAATGCTGGAATAAGTATACGAAGTGCAAACAAAAAAATCGTCAAAAAGTGTATAGGTATCTCATATTATCACAAATAAGAGACGATTATTATTTACCATAATGATATAAAATGTAAATGTCTAGTGTAATAGTACACAAGATTAAATTTTTAAGGACTTACTTGGTATAATAACCCCCAAAACATTTTCATGTAAAATATGGCCAAAACGAGACCATATGACTCGCACTGTAAAAACTTATCAGATCTCATGTAGAGCCGAGCTTCTAACTCTACACGCCCTAACTTTACAAGGCCTAACTTCACAAACTCTATAACCTAGTCAAAATATATGGCTTGGCCGTTTCACTACATTCACATGGGTGACAAATGTATCCACTGTTCATTACTTTTCTGTTATAGAAATGGTCATTTCGGAGTTCCCGCGGGAATTCAGAAATAAAAAGTATGTCCTATTCCAGACTATAATCTATCTCTGTTCCGTTCTGGGGTCGTATTTTTGAATCGCTCGAATTACTTTCGCACACGTACCTATTCGCAAGATTCATATGCAAATACTTAAGAAATATTTAAGGATTCGCATGTGAATCTTACGATTTTGTGTGCGAAAGTAATTCGAACAATTAAAAAATACGACCCCTGGCGTGATAGAGTAACAAACTCCCATCCATCCATCCAAATTTTCAGATATATACGTCAGAGGTATACGTATAATATTAGTACAGAAGTTTAATGGGATAATTCTGAAGCCGACTGTAGCTGCGGTGTAGGTATCATGTGTACGAGGAATATGCCTCGCAGTGCTGCTTGACACAACCTAATTGTTATTTCAGATGATCCGTGTTAATTTATTCACAAAGGGCGCACAACACTTTTGCGGTAGGCACACGTGCGCAACGGGAGTTGTAGGCGTAGGTATGTAACTGATACGAAAATGTAATAATTCGTTGGGATCGTAATAGTCATTTGTAGCTTGAAATCTGTAGCGTTGGAGCTTTAAGTCAGTTTTTGGCATGCAAAAAAACCATATTGCAGTGCAGTTTAGGTACCCTTACAGATAATCCCACACTCTTAGCTCAATAGCTGCCGATTGGGGGAGGTGGCCTCATGGACCAGTTGAATCATCTAGATGAGAGTCAGCCATGCCTGCTTATATGGCGACTTAAGGCGCCAGACCACGGCTATGTTCAAGGTCCAGTTACAGCGGCAAAGTGGATGTAATGAGTATGTATTTTACAATGTATTTTACGTAGGTATGTGTGTACAACAAAAAGTATGAAGGTATTATATATCAGTTTTCTGGTAGCAAAAGCTTTATTTAGTTTAGGACTGTGCGATTACTCGTAATATGTATAATATGAGGTTATTGCGAATTAAGAAACAACCATTTATCTCTTTTTTAGGAAACAGCGTCATCTAGTGTCTAATGAAATTTGAAATATTTAAGAAAGCAACTGCAGTTATTAAAATCAGCACACGACAGGAAATCAAAATTATGAAGCCTAACATTCAATTTTAGCTAGTTTTTGTCCAGTAATTAGTTGTCCACGCCACTGCACTATACGTAATATTATACCATATTTTCTAGAAGAGAGCCAACTTTGCGTTTTTAAGCTTAGTTTACTCAAGCTTTAAAGTGTTTTAAAAATGAAGGAGAGGGTGTTGAAACTGGCATATTTAAATAACTTTCTTTTTAGTATTGTTCCAAAGATTGTAAGAATTTAAATTGCAGTTTAGAAGTCTGACATTCTTATATTTAGATTAGCTATACAAAACCGGCGACAAAACCCAAATATATCAGAGTTCATGTCCTCTGTATTACTACATTATTTATTTATTTATTTATTGCACATCCATTAAGTAACATAAGGTGTTGAGGTAGTTAGTAAACAGTTCTTTATGGACCCTGTTTATAGGGCACAGCACAAAACAATTCAAATTCGGAGAGAGCAAGATGTATCACATAGGTACTTTAAAATTAAGTACTTAATTAAGTAGTTGGTATTTTGAGTAGCTATTTTTTTTATAAGTAAAATTTATCAATTTTAAGATAGAATTTAAGAATAAAGTTTATACTACTACGTATCTAGATGTTAAAATAGCAGGGCACTCACCTAAGGTCTTGCTCACAGGAGGTGTCACTGGAGCCACGTCCAGGGTGGGTGTGTTGGTGGTAGCGTTGAGGTCGCAACACTCTCTCTCGGGGTACTCGCTGCCGTTCACACCACAACCGAACACCACCAACCCAGCCATCACAACCCACAAACCACTGCACCGCCACCCGTAAGACATCGAACTTGTTTTAGTCAAATCAATATGCATTTTTCCAAAGTCCGAACGCGTCACGCTCAATCGAATCAGTCCCGTAAGCATACTTCGGATAGTTCAACCCAATTTTTTTTTGCAATCGTACGTTTTTCTCTTCATTTTGTCGATTTCTATCACGTTTTCGGTTTCATTGCCACCGCTCTTGTATATGATCATAGAGCACTTGTATGTTTAACGCCTCAATAAATATAGTAGAAATACTTTTAAATTACTTTTGATGGATCACAAGTTACTGATATGTTTAGATTTTCATTTTTATTTATTTGATATTTATGTTAACACTTATACGTAATTAATTGACGTTTTAACATAAATTTGCGTTTTATTTGCTTTGTTGTAAAATTTTATAAATACTTCAGCATCCATTTTTTTTCTGTACCTACACAAAGAAAGAGCAAGTATAAAATAACTTTCAAATCGAAAAAGTAGAATCAAAAGATGATGATAACGAAAAAGTTCCAAAACAAAGGATGATAAAAAAACAAGTAACGTATTTGTTTTAACTAAGCATTATGTTTTATTTTGTATTATATTGTTTCAATAAAGATGGATTTAAAAATTGAAGATTATTCTATAGTATATAAAATATCATCTGAGCCGTAAAATTATTAAACGGTGGATAACTTCTGAATCATAATAAAATAAGCGATAAGCAATACCAGGGGATTAAGACTATCTTGTTCTTTTTTGTCAAATTTTGTAAAACATACTCATTTTATTATATAAGTCATTTAATTATATCTTATTTACCATTGAGGATTGTTTTATTTTTTAATTTTTTCATTCATACGTAATTAGGTATTAACAAAAAAGATTCGAATTCAATTAGAACATCATCTAACTTGCGAAGGGCATAGGAAAAATTTAATCATTAATTTGCTATTTAACTTTTCAGCTATCTACTACTGTCGGAATAACGCATACTCAAGTATTTTACTTCCAGAACATTTGAACTGCGCTCATTTATTTGTAACAGATCTCATTAACAAGCGACCTGCAATTATATCCTTCATTCCTCGCTTTGTATTGTCTTTTGGAGAGTATAAAATATTTCGTTTATTTTAATAGCCAAAGTACTCGTTTTATAATCGTAGTATGGAATTCTTATATTCACAAATTTAATTAAAATTAAATGTGTTGGTGAGGTAATTTTCCTAGTTTCTGTACCAAATCTGATAAATTTACTTTTGATTCTAATGTCACTATTTTATGAAGGCTAGGTTTACCGTTTTACATTATACAGGTGTATAATGTAAAACGGTAAATTGAAACATAAACTAATAATGGCAAAACTTATAATTGATGAGCATCATGTAAGTAATCAAGAATGCGCAGATTAATTAGATAAAATATTTATTTTGTTAAAAATAAATCGTTCACTTTTGAAATCTTAATACTTTACGGAGATGTTACTTGTAGGAACAGACAAAGAATATTTTTATCCTGACACATAATTAGGAAAGAATCCTAGAATTCATGTGATAGCATGGGAATCACTTAACATTATAGAAAAAAAAACTGCCAAACCTGACCTTAGAGTATGGAAATTTCCAACATCGCAATTACTATAAATTTTGACTGCGGATAAAATATTGCCAACTTCCGGCCAAGGAGCTCTGCATTCCTTCTCAGGGCAACCTCTATCGATTACAGACTATACATTACTACTCCTCCTCCTTCCTCACTAGTGGTAGGTATTGGGTTATGTGATTATATTATGACCTCAGAAACTAATTTTCAGACCAAAAGTTTTTTTTTTTTATTTCACAAAATCTTTCCTTAAAAGTTGAAAGGATGATTTATTTGTGTATAAGGCGTATGCGATTTTTACGACAAAAACTCGCATCTTTGCATAAAAAAATGTGATATAAACATTAAGTGAAATTGTTCGCACATAGCATAGTCATAGCTTGAAGCGAAATGCCATCACCATCTTATCAATTTCACTGCTTTTTTTAATAAAAGTAGATAATGTTCGATTACTAACGAGCATGGCTCATTAGAACACGGACTTGAAAGAACTTTTATGGTTCTAATATTATATCTCTTATTGTTAGAAAAAAGCTTGTATTCCCTATGTGCTATATTTCAGTAATTTCCCACATCGTCCTAGTTAAAAAAACTAAACCGTGTAAATATTTTAGCACTAAGGCCCGTAGTTACGTTACTCAAACTTTACGCATCTCTAATGACATATTATATTATCTCACATATTGCGTTGGAAAATGAAAAATAAATATTTGAGAGCAAGTCAAGTTTGAGTGGTGTTTATAAATTTGGGATAAGGAAAGGAATTTCTAAAGTTCTAATTTTGAGTACACGCCGGGACCACGGTGAATGGCTCGTGTACTTATAAAAAACAAAAAATAAGTGGCCAGTACATACCAACTACCAAGGCCGACCGATACAGGTACGTATCAAAGCAGTTTTGTACCAGACGGCAGTCACCAATCGACTTTCATCAATATGGACTATCAAGTGTTATCGATTGGTAAACGATGCAAGGGCACGACTCAAATCGATGCTGTCGCCAACCCGGCTTCGGTAAAACTCATTGAAATTAGTATTATGTATAACATAACATAACCTTATAATTTTTTTACCGCGCGTTCTTGGCCGCGTGTCCGCATGCTTGTTGTTTGGAATAGGGATGGCGTTACTTTCACGCCGATAATTATTTGCCCTTAAATTTCAAGTTCACCTCACTTCTTTTCGTGAACCGAATGCGATGAAAGGCAACTGCGAAACCCGGTTCAATTCAGTTTTTATGATGCGTGTTTAGTTTAGTAACCAGGAAAAAAAAAAGATAGGTAGACAGGTATACTAAAAAATATGTTTTTTTATTGTATAGCTTAGTGATATTAAGATCGTATTGCAGGTCGTGTTATTTCACTTAAAATATTTTCCTTCCAAAACTTTATAACTTGTAAGCTTCATAGATCAAGGCATTATTAAGATTTATTATTGAGCGAATAAATGAGTGGTATTTTGCCCGGCACGTGAGCAATATCCTTTACTACGTTATATAATTTTATGTAAGGTTTACCAAAAACGCCTGAAACTGATTTTATAAAAACTTTATATCGACTTTTGTCTACTATTTATAAATTGAACTAGAATATAACAATAGTGAAAACAGCATCGCTATTCATTACGTAGAATTGAGCGGAAAGAGAGACAAACGCGGATAGCGACTTAGTTCTTATAATATTTAGAAATCGACATTATTATGAACTTATACAGTCTACTGTGACGAAAATGAAAATATAATATACTATATAATATATAATAATAATATATATAATAATATAATATATAATATATATTATTTATTATTTTATGTCTATTAATACAAAAAAACTGGAAGGAAAATCAATAAAAATCATTATACACTATAATATGCTTAATTTGACTTTTTAGTTTTCGACATTATGTTAAATTTACTTTGAGAAAAATGGGTGAATTTAAATTTCATAATGATGGGTTATTTTATAATTAAAAGCGTTTATTGAGGTGTATAGTATGTATTCACCTGATAAATCTAGTTTCTTCATTTTTAATTACTATCTTTCGAGTAGGAAGAGATACATACGTACATATAGTTATGCATGTACATATTAGATTACATTTCAACCTTTATGAAACCTTAATGAGAGTAAACTACATAAATCACTAAGTCTTCATTAAAATCAGTTTATTATCTTCAATAATTAATTACCTACAAAATTATTTACAACGTTTGTAGCATAGAAGTTGGCTACGGCGTAGCATATCGCTACGCTTACTAAAAAGCGTAGAGCCGTAGTACGACGTAGCACATCGCTACGCTTACTAAGAAGCGTAGAGCCGCAGTACAACGTAGCACATCGCTACGCTTGCTAAGAAGCGTAGAGCCGGTAGTACGTTTACGTAATAAAGTTGTATTTTTGTCTATTATACAGTAAATGCCTACATTTAATGCCCACAGTAAAATATGAACTTTTGATTATTTGTTTACATATTTCCGAAATGGTAATTACCTATACTCGTCGCCATTGCTATGCCGGTTCCCGCCAAACGACAGACGACTTCGCGCGCTTTTTCGGCTACACAAATTTAATTACATTTTCAAATTCTAACTGAGATTAAAGTCATGAACGTTTGTAATAATTAGTTATAGTAATGTTTTTTTAAACAAACCTGTCACAACCATCAAACTTTTGGCCAAACGGTTGCGTGGCATGTACTTAATTATATTACTTAGAGAACTTTGTTAAAAACTATATTCATACTCAAGTAGGTCATACACGTTCACCCGTAACCTGGCCCCGAATCTGACGATACCATCTATTAAACTCCACCGTGCAATCCACTATTATACAATCATTATATTTTCCACGCACACATTCACACACACACACACTCACGCACAGATGCGAAAGGAAACAACGCAGGGTGATGTAAAATTAATGCGATGGAGGGAAAAATAAAGGTGATAAAAATTTACGCTTTAAAAAATTGCGGAGCGCACGCGCGTCGGTACGCGCCTTCCGGGCGCAGCGTACGACAGACGCGGTTCGACTAACGTACACTGAGACCTGGAAAGGCTTTAGCTGCCCCGTAGATTCCCCCTCTCACACCCTTTTTCACCCCTCAACCGTGGCTACTGCTGTGAATCCAAGAAATCATAAAACCGAAATAGAACGCCAACGATTTCCGGCTCTATAACAAACGCTCAACGTCGATATTTAAACGACAGTGAAAATTTATTTTCCAACCGTAACATCGCTGTCGGACAAACGAATGCACGCTGACAGTAACGAAAGCCAATACGATGTCTAAATCATTCTCGTTACATTTTAGACTTAAAAATCATGGTATATGAATACTGTATGGTAAATTCGATAGAACAGAAGCGAGCCGTACTAATTAGAGATGTATATGTTCAATATACAAACGCCAAAATTAGATTGAGTTTTAATTGTAATTGTTAGTTGACTATATTGTTCTTTAATGCTAATAATATTAAGAGATATTTTCGCATATCGGAAGAAATATTCATGAGAATACTTTTTGGTTCTCCACAGTTCATCATATTAGCTCTTGTAAAACCTTTTAAAGTGCAGACGAAATTCAACTTTTTGTTTGAGCAATTAGAAGTGTTATTTGCTTACTGTGTTGTGAATAAGAAAAATCGAAGTTCTAGAACGCGGACTGATATTAATGCTGACGTAGATTTTGTTAAATGACTTTTGTACGATGTGCAATTTTTTTTTCTAGAACAATGATGCATTATGGGGACACCAGCTGATAATGTCTGAGAATGTTTTACGAGATTTTTGAGCTAATGTAGGTACCTACGTAAAAACGCATAAACTAAAACACCTACATACTTCTGGTAGGTATTTTATATCGTTCTCATATTTTAATTGTATAATAATAAGTACTAGCTGTGGGGCACAGATTCACCCGCGTGAGTTTCGGATTTACTTCTTAAACTTGCCCTGAATTTCCACACATATTCCAATATATTTGAAGATCAATCTATAAATAAGTCTAATCGGTCCAGCTATTCTCGAGTTTTAGCGAGACAAACGAACAGCAATTAATTTTATATATACATATTGTCTTTATTAAATTTATTTAGAATAGTTAAATTAATTAATTTTAAATATGTAATAACAAATTTCAAATATAACCCATCCATGAACTTATTATGCAGCTCCAAGTTTGTTGCAAAGATAATATTGTGCTTAATTTCTATTTAACCATCTGACCCAGACGTGCTGACCCGCTTACACGCCGACATTTCTAAAACTGATATAGATAGAGGGTTCCGATAATCCGTAAACGCCTTTTTTTGTTAAATATTTAAACACTGGTCATTCACACCGAACGAATTAAACCGACGACGGCTTTCGACTTATCCCTGAAAAAACAACAATTTTCTGGTGAAATTTAAACAATTTGTAAAGTATTTTTATCAATAAATAATTAAAGATTAGAGGTTTTCTGGCAAAATCATACCTTTTTGCGAGTAAGTAGGTAAGTAAAGTAATGTTGACTCATTTGCAATATAAGAATTTTGAATGTAAGGAACTAAATTAGCACAATTTCGTTGGGTACCACTTTACTAGGTCATATTATATTTAGGTACAAAGTAATATAAATAAAATACATACCGTGCTTTAAGTGTTCTTGCCCCAAGCAAGCATAATAGCGTGATTAAGCTAAAAAAACAGCCTTATTATATGCTGTCGTGACGCTAAAATGTGCTTTTATTTCTCTCAACTATGTAAATTAAGTATTAGGCGCAACTCACGACTCAAAATATAATTCGTATAAAAAGTTGTGATTGTCATCTAGGGATACATAGAGCAAGATAGTTATATTTTAACACATAAAGGTGTATGCTATAGATCATTATCGTATATCAAAATTCTCAAGGTGTAATCCAAAAATTAGAAAAAATCAATAAATACTAGTCGATTGATTGTCATAAAATTTAGCATACACGTTGTCAGAAGCACAGAAAAGGATATAGGATACTTTTATCCCGGAATTTCCGCAGGAACTTCGAAATTAACGCGGGTGAAACCGCGGGGCACAGCTAGGCCAGAAAACCAAGCAAGCAAGCGAGTAACACGCCTAAACGTGACAAGTTTACCTCAACTTACCATAACAAGTCAACTGCGCAAGTCAAGTTATAGATTAGGCATAGGTTAAAGTTCCATACGGTTTATGTGGTTCGGTTACGGTAAATAAAAATATACATGCTTAGGGAAAAGGTCGATTGCGTTCAAGTTTTTTTTATACATACATAATATATTAATATGATAATAGATTACTATTATTATGCTTGGACATTATAATCCAGCGTCACGGTCCTACTTTAGCAGAGCTTGTACTATGTGTACCAGACCATAGATTTATAGTATCTCAAAAGGAAGTTTATGTTTGACCTTTAATTTTTATAATATATTGGTTAATTTTTATATATTTAATGTAGGCATAAATTAAAATTTGAGGCATTTGTATAAATATCACGTGTCACGTTGTTTGCCCGCGATGGACTCCGAAACTACTGAACGGATTTTGATAAAATTTTGTAACCATTCATAAAATGGTCCAACTTAAAAGATAGGATGGTTTTTATCCCGGAATTCCCGCGGGAACTCCGGAATTAATGCGGGGAACAGCTAATCACCGTAAACTACTGTCAGGGCCGTCAGGGGTACAAAGAAGGACATTCCCGCGGGAACTCAGAAGTTACCGCAGATGAAATCGCGGGGGATAGCTAGTATTATATAAATTGTATTAATATAGTATAACTAGTTGTACTATAATTGATGACCGATTTGATGAATTGGTTGGTAAATATGTTGTTCCAAAAATCAAGAGGTCCCGGTTTCGATTCTCGAACTTTGCGAGATGAACTCGATACAATTATGTTGTTAGTTTATCGGTACCAAACAAATGTCATGTCTTCTTTAATTTTTTCAGGAATCTTAGCGTTACCATAAAGTAATCTTGTAATGAGACCTTTTCCTTTACTATTTTTGGTGGGGTTATCGGTTTCAAAAATTGTGTCAAAACAGAGTTAAATGATTATGATACAACATACAGGTTGTAACAGAAAGCTGTACTCATATTTGACGATTGTGACCACGTTATCACCTGCAATGATTTTAGTTTAGATGAAATAAACTACGCTAAAAACAAGATTTTTCAAATTATCTGTAAAGAAATTAAACGGTGATAGGTAAATTGCATTAAATGATTAGAATTCGTCACCTTGTAAGTTGTAAACGATTTATGACCTACCTTGTGATGTGCCATGTTTATTTTGTTGTGAAAGTAGTCGTTAAATATTTTTTTTTTCAGTTGTGAAATTAACGGCTAAATACCAGAGTCAAGATTTTCTATAAGATTACCAAATCACGATCTTGAAATATGATATGACTACACCTTTCTGTAATTGTACCTGTGATTGTAGCAAACCTGGATTTTACCCAAAGTTCTAGTTAATTTTAAAACAACAAATCTTACTTATGAATTTAATATCTGGGTCACCGAGCTTCGCTCTTGTGTATAGCGCCATCTGTTCTTACGTAGAAAAATAAACACTCATTGATTGCCTGAAAACACGGATAAAACGACGTTTTCTAAAAATGAAACCTAGCTGGATCGATTAATCGCCCCCGAAACCCCCTGCATACCAAATTTCATGAAGATCGTTGTTTATATATGGACACAGATAAGCAATAACATGTTAACCCACAAAATTAAGTTATTGATTCAGAACGATTCATTGAGAGTTTAGGAACGTTTTTTAATTATGTATTTACCTTACTACATTGCTTAAATATGTAACTAAATATTGAACATAAAAAATGTTGACACGAAATGGCACTTCTACTTTTAAAACACGATTTACTCAAAATTTCTCCAGTGTGTTAACACACTATTGCTTATCTATGTCCATATATAATACAAGAATTGCTCGTTTAAAGACAGCAGATGATAGAGCAATATGGCTTCAAATTATATGACACTAGCTGTGCGGTTTCACCCGCGGTAATTTCGGAGTTCCCGCGGGAATTCCAGGATAAAAAGTACCTTATGTCCTTCTCTGTACTCCTGACAATGTGCATGCCAAATTTCATCCAAATCCGGTCAGCCGTTTTTGCGTGATTGAGTAACAAACATCCAAACATCCACACTTTCACATTTATAATATTATAAGTAGGATTATTATTTCCTATTATTATTTCCTTACAAACGCCTTAGATCCTCTGTCATCATCCGGACTCCGGACAGGTCCGGACCGGACCTGTGTGTCTATATAGTAATTATTATTACTACCGGTGATCCCGTACAGAAAATGAATTATTGATTTAGCGTGTAGTTCGTCGTAGATGGTCGAAAGTTATTGTTATGTTCCATTTTGCGGCAGTAAAACCGCCTGTGTAGTGTTACTGATAAACATCAAATAGCTTTATGTGCCAAGTGAATTCTACTGCAGTGACTACGAGATTAAATATAGTTTTGAAATGCTCGATACTAAGCTCTAGCTGGCCCCGTCTATTTTAGGTTTTCGGATTTTCGTAATGAAGTTTGACGGACCCACCGCTCGGTCCATTTACAACTTGAGACCTAAATAACTTTTAGTATCTCACTATTATATTACAATAAAATATGCAAAACTTAGATTTTTATTGTTTTTAGACGCTCGTTTATTAATATATCTA
Source organism: Zygaena filipendulae (assembly GCA_907165275.2). NCBI lineage: Eukaryota > Metazoa > Arthropoda > Insecta > Lepidoptera > Zygaenidae > Zygaena > Zygaena filipendulae. The sequence continues at coordinate 4,850,416 of OU015674.1, forward strand.
CTACCAGCTTATCCCCGCGGTTTCACTCATATAGTAATTTCGAAGTTACCGCGGGAATTCCGTGTTACAATATAGGCTATGCTAAAGGTAATATTATTGGGTTCGTGCGTTGGGGAGCGGACATTATAATGATGACAGAATGTTTAAAATCGGTCCAGTAGTTTTTGAGTTAAATCGTAACAAACAAATAAACAAAAAATCAAATTTTTGCCGTTTATAATATTAGTTTAGATAAAAATAATATTATGATGACAATGATAACATTTTAAATTTGTAATTGTTTATTTAGGTGTTTGTGAAATGAAAGTAAATTACAATATTAAATTTATTCATTACGACAAGGTAAATGTATAAATAACAAAAAATGTGCACCGTATCGAGATAAACCGCAGTTGGCTCAGCATAAGCTGATAGGACCCGAGTACCCAACGCGGGTCATCTGCTGGCGACGCATTGGCGCCGCACATGTACTTAACATAATGGTTACATTAAAATTTATATTACAACTAGCTGTCCCCCGCGATTTCATCCGCGGTAATTTCGGAGTTCCCGCGGAGGTTGCGGGAAAAAAGTACTCTGTGTCCTTTAGTTCCCGAGGGAATTCCGGGATAAAAAGTATCCTATCTTTTAAGTTGAATGGTTACAAAATTTTATCAAAATCCGTTCAGTAGTTTCGGAGTCCATCGCGGACAAACAACGTGACACGTGATTTATGATAAAAACAATACATTTGTACCTAATACACACAAACAACAAAACCAACATACATATTATACAGGCATTGACATAATTCCTTATGGAAAATATAATAACAATATTTATTAATATTTTAAGATTAACTATAACTAATCGGACTGACGTCCTGTCCTTTAAATTTTACAAAAATCCCGTAGAAAAAACCGCTTTCAGTTTTGCCCGAATTTAGTTTTGCGTAATTATTTCCCACTGTCCCGATTTATTCTTCTGATTAATTTCCCGATGTTTCTTAACCTTAAAACCTTATTTGAACTAAAAATAACATTTAAAAACAACCGTTTTCAAGTGATGCGCTTATCAAAGAACAGAATTGAAATTTATTTAGGTATATAGATATTACAGTAGTCTGAAGATATGTGAGAAACGGATTCTCTATCCATAAAGAGTACTTATATTTTCGATGAACATAAACTGTCACAACATTGTCAACTTTTAGATTACCTACTTTTACTATTATACATTTGAAAGTACAAGACTAGACAATGACTAGAAAATATCAACAGGTACTCGCGTTGTGTCCTTAATATAATAATATTACATTATACCTATTTATTAATTTGAAATTAAAACTGAAATTTTTCATAGATTTAAATCACACAAATCACACACAATTTAGATAAAATTTGCTATATAGAAAGAGTATATTTTCGATGAACACATATGTGCCTACTCGGATATGCACATGAGTTAACAAACTTATGCATCACTTTTATTGTACATTTTATAATTATATTTTACTGAACTAGAAAATATTATCAGGTAGTCTTAGCTTTACTTTAAATGTTATTTACTAAACTGCAAATATCTATAAATTTTTTCAGAGATTTCAAAAGATTTTATAAGTTGTTCTCAAAATTATTAATACCACTGTTATTATCAGTGTCTAAAAGATGGCATTCTTCGAAATCACTTCGTTTGTTATCAACCTTTTCAAAATTGCTCTTGCAAATAAAATCGTTGTCGCAAACAAAATCATTTCTCCCACCTTCAATCATCGATTCATCGAATCCACCGTCCCTAAATCTCTTCTCGGGTTCATTTTGATAATTCTGATACCTAGTTATTTCAAAATCAGGCGTTATGGTTTGCCCCTCGTTAAGTCCCTCTTTACCCAATATGTCTTCAGCTTCAATATTTTGCACAGAGGTGTTAGCTCCGATGTAATTAGCTCTATTCAAAGTTTCATTTTTTATTTCATATTTGAGTTCTGACAAATCGATATTTTCCCGATTTTCCATCAGTGGTTTGAGGTTCATCAAATTAAAGTTTGACATCATTCTGCCATCCCATTGAGTCGGTTGGTGATCTGTTTCAGTTGTAGTAGGTTCGATATCGAATTGGACGTCTTCTCCTATTTTTTTAAATGTTCCAAGATTGTATTGTAGCGGGATAGAGAACGATGGAAGATCCATTTGTGAATTTTGTCTTGTTGGCAGTGCTGATATATGGATGGCCGGAGCAGGATGCTTTTGCTTATTTGAGTAGTTAGAATTGGTTGTTTCGGCTACGTTTATCACTTGCTGTGACGATACTGTGAACAAAATTTTATAACTTTGGTAAGCACAGTAAATCTAACAATAATTCAATAACAATATGGTAATCCTTACCATCATAAATGCAAATGTGAGTTTATTTGTTCCTTTATTTGTTTTTCTGTAAGGCTTTCATGCCTAACTACTCAACCTATCATTTTGAAATTTTACATATTCATTGTCAGGAGTACATAGAAGGAAATAGGGTAATTTTTTGTCCCAAAATTCCCACGGGAACTCCAAAATTTGCGCGGGTATAAATAACTACGGGGAACAGCTAGTCATTAATTTTGAATACATCAGAGACCTCGTATCAAATAAAAAGGCTACCATAGTCAACTTACCAGGTATAGTGATGAAATCCCTCATTTCCATTGCTAAAGTGGCTGGTGATCGAGGTTCCGGAGATCTTCCTCGAGGGAGGTACCCTTCACATCCAGCCTTTTGCTGTTTACGCCACTTAGCCCGACGATTTTGAAACCAAACCTGGAAAAAATAATTTTTGTGATTTTTAAGTAATTTTTTGGACTGGCACAAGCGATCATCACGTAAGTATGTCATTGTGTATCGTTCAGCAAGCAAAAGAGGTTCCGGTTTAATATTAAGTGAGGTGGCTTAGTGACTTGGTGGTGAATACTTCAGGGTTCCACTTACTAGTCTACTGTACCTATATATTGGTAGTTAACCATTTGCCTAGATCTCTAGCAAATGGATCTTCGTGCTGACTTAATAGGATTTTAATACAAATAGGTTTTGTGAGTACCTGAACCCTGGCTTCTGTTAGATCTATCCTCATAGCCAACTCCTCTCTGAAGAATACGTCGGGATAGTGCGTCTTTTGAAAAGCCGACTCCAGTTGTTCTAGTTGTATATTAGAAAAGGTCGTCCTGGAATTATCAATCAAATGGTCGATGACAGGAAGATAGAGTACCCAGTTTTGACTTGAGCAATTCTTTTATTATATATTATATATAGAATCGATCGGTATCACTAACGTAAGGGACATTTTGGCTAAAATGAGTTATAATTATGTTAAAATTATAATATAAGAGTTCCACTATTCACCTCTTGACCTCATCATAAGATGCTGGTCAAGATACCAAATTGTAGTCGTTCCAACTTACCTACAGCCTGACCTACCTGTACTGTACCTGTTCCTTATATACAAAGTTTCATTTCGACACGAAAACAAAATGTACCCAGGTTAAAATTAACTTCATTGATTTTAGTTGCAGTTTGTGTTTTTGTAGTGTCACAAGTGGAATTGTTAACAAGTGAAACTACTCAATTCTCACCTGTACCTCCTTTGTTTGCGTTTCGGCACGTCATTTTTGGAGCCTGAAACAAAATCATGTCTGATAAAAACGATAGTTTCCTAATATTCGGAGAGAAATGTATTATATTAAAATACTGGCTGTACCCCGCCCCGCCCCGTGTTTCACCCGCGTTAATTCTAGGGTTCCCGCGGGAGTTCCGGGATAAAAAGTAGCCTATGTCCTTTTCTGTACCCCTGACAACGTGTATGCAGAATTTCATAATGACAGATCACCCTACACTTGATGATCTGTTGGGCCGTTAAGGCACGAAAGCGTTACAAACAAACTCACTTTCGCATTTAGGTATATAATTTACTAAATATGAACACAGTAAAATTTATTTCATCACGTGTTTATTATATTACAGGTCTCTGGAGCTACGTCTGTCCATATTAATTTTCTTCGTCCATTTTCGTAATTACATTAGGTTTATTAAAGAGAAATGTGCTTAGAAATTTTGCTCTTTTTCGTAATTGGAGTTTAACGATCTATGAAAGTTTATTAAAATGAATTGTCTCATTACTTCAATAAATTGATATTGTTTTTTTGTTCAAAGCTTTTATTTAACGTGCAATGTATAATAACTATGTTTGTTCAGGTGGAATCTTGCAACGCAATTTTGAAGCAGATAACTTCAACCGATTATCGGATCTGGACCGCGGATCGAACCCGCAACACTACTAACCATTAAGAACGTTGATGTCAATAATAGACAATTACCGCCTGATTTCGGGGAATATTCTTCTTCTTCTTCGTATTGCTGGTGTTCCAATAATTGTTCTTGGTCCTGATCGACGCTCTGTGGGTAGGACTCCGCAGGCTCGGTTTCAGGACGCTCACAAAGCACCGACCCGGGACCTAAACTGAAGTTGAATCGACAGGGACTTTAATGACGTTACACCCAATAGCTATGTATTAACAAAGTGGCGTTGACGACTTGCCCCCTTAGCCACGTTGACGATCTATAATCGTTTAGGCATAGAAAACTAAGGAACGGAATCTTTATGTCCCGCTAAACTGGATTTTGGATTGGACGACTTTATGTGACCACGTGACATTACGATTTCTTATTTCCTTCCTTAGGTAGTTCTATAAATATGCGTTAACGATTGTAAACTTTCAACTTTGCTAAGGGGTGAAATCTTTGATACCTAGAATTAATGTAGGTATAGGTTGTACTTACTCCTGTTGCTTTCCTGAATAAACGAAAATAAATAAAAAAAAAGAATCCACCCTACTGAAAAATAAATTATTCTAGATAATACTAAATATATACTATAATAATCTACTTTTTAATCAAGCATGTAAGAACAAAAGAACAAATAAATAAAAAAATACAAAAAAAAAAATTAAAAAAATTATACTTTTCCTTCATCCGGATAAAATTCATCCGCCTACATAACGAATAATTTTTGTCAGCCAGTTTCGCGTCTGGTTCTCCGATAAAGCTTGCTAATTAGGACCGAAATTAGGACTGGACATTTTATGTAGGTACTTTTCTTACTTATTTTTATGTACCGGACTTTTTTTTCTTTTCTTATGGAGGTACTCGACGAATTGTAAGAACCTTTAATCGATAAATCGAGAACAGAAAATGCCCTTGTGTTGTATTTGTGGACACCCCGACATGACAGGCAACAGAGGTCAAAATATGATCATTCATCATCAAACCAATTTCCGATGTGCGAGCCATCTACTACAACGAATTACCAACTACGATGCATATTCTATCCTCGGAATAACCTATATAAAATTATCGTCAGTTTGTACACTCAGTAGAGTACGTATAGGTAATATTTGGGTATGTGGGTTCAAATTTTTATATTTAAAACTCCTTACTATTATTATAAGATAATAATTAAAACGAAAATGTTTGCTTATTCGCCTCACGTCAAAGAAAAATGGATCGAAGTATTTTTTGCAGTGATTGACGACCGAGAAGTGCTAAGGATATTTATTTATTTAACTCTTTATTGCACATAAAATAACAATTTTACAGTACCTAAAGAGAAGGAAAAAGCAAATGGCGATCTTATCGCATAGTTGAGGTCTCTTCCAGACAACCAATGATGCGAAAGGAAGAACATATTATATCATACTAGCTGTTCCCAGCAGTTTCACTCCCGTTTATTCCAGAGATCCCGTGGGAATTATGGGATAAAAAAGCCCTAGGTCCTTTTCTATACCTACGCCGGACACGAACTCACATTCGCATTAAAAATATTAGGATGCTGCTGATTGAGATACGTCAATTTGGCTTTCCTATGGATCATACTCGTTTCTGATTCCTAAAACGTAGTGGTTGTATACTCTTTGATTCCATAGTCCTTACCTATTAAATAAATTGGGTATGCTGTAACAAAAACTTGTTGTGGGCGACACGTTGTCGTTCAATATGGCCGCGGAGTCGAAGCCAGCAGTGCTCGCTCCGCTCTCGCGACCGTCCAAGGATTCTTCCATGCTTCTCCTAATGATTTAGAACCTGGATAATAAAAAGTTCTAATTTAAATTTAATTGTTTATTTATTTATCCACAAATATACAATATGACTTAAGTATAATACTTAAGTCATATATATCCCGCCAACCTAATGAATGACTTGTGTTGTTTAGCGGCATCGATCTTAAATATTTGGACTTGAATAGTGAATGATATTTAATAATAAATATATGACGTGGTGTGAATCAGGGGATTTTTGGTTGTTTGTCCCTGCGTTTGAATTTGAATGCGCATAACGCGAAAATGTTGAATGAAACTTGACATATACCTACCTACATAATTATATAGGTAGGTAGTTTATATACCGGGGCCCTTATTCACTATGACCAACAACATTCCTTGCTTGTAACGCGCGTCCCAAAAACACCATCCCAAACGTTCCAGGTGCAAAAATATAAGTAATTAATATTCTGTATGCTATAATAAACGTTGCAAATGTATATTTTTGGCGTGGAAGTTCTTTGAGCACGAGGGAAAGACATATTTTGTGGCGCGTTATCGTAACGCGCCGTGTTATGGTCATAGTGATATCCGGTTACGACTTTTTGTTTCAGTAGGTACAGGTAGTCTCAAAAAGTTCTCAATGTGATCCCAAAATATAACCTAAACCGCGGGCATAAGTTAGTAATACCTATACCTAATATATTTTGATAGCTATACCTACTAAAGTATTGTAACTCAACACATAGGTATATAGTGAGGTGATTGACCGCGCATAACTCAGTTGTAACTGGCAGCGTCGGCTCAACTTAAATTGAATTAAATGCCTATAATTTAGTTAAGTTTATTAAATTATCACTAAATGAGTATAATTTGTGTAGTTTTACCGCCTGTCTTGACAAGACAGTTTAGTTGCCACGCTCACGTTGACGCCATGGTTTGGCGCCACAAACTTTGACTATGTCAAATACCCTGACGTTTTAAATGGCGGAAATTAATTTTAGATTCGTTCGGAAATTGGAAGTTAATTTATTTTGTTGGGGTCTATGTCACAAAGAGGATCGAAAAGAGTGTTTTACATAATTACGTTCATATTTTGAAAAGAAACACGAAAGTAAAAATCGATAATATCTATATACAATAATTGATTAATAATATTATGTAAAGTGGTTGGAAGACAAGTCCTAATAACAAACGTCACGTATCATTGTTTTTGTAATTCCAGAGGGTATATAAGATTGCCAAATGAGAGACGACCGTAAACATAGCGCCCTACGATGTATTTCGAAATGCCCTCCGAGACTGGCCGGACCAAATCACATTCCGTCCGCCAGTTTTAAAGGTAAACAATAATTAAAAAGTTACTAATATCATAATTTCCTCCCGGTTAAGTTAAATATAATAAATTAATCGATTCTTTCACTGATTTTAAAATTAACAATGCTTTTCTGTACCTACTTACCTACCTATACGGTACTTGCATGACTTGCTCTTATTTAATGAAGGTTTTTGAGCTTTAATATTTACTAGCTATGTACCCTTGACAATGTGTATAGATTTATGCAAAATTTCATGTGATTTTATCGGCATTAATTTCAGAGTTTGCGCAGGATTTCTTTGACAAAAAGTACCTACCCTATCCTCTGTATCCCTGAGAACGTTTTTGCAAAATTTCATAATGATCGGTTGAGCCTTTAAGACGTGAAACAACAGACTCATTATCGCATTTATGTATGGACATAGATAAGCAATAGTGTGTTAACCCACACTAGAGAAATTTTGAGTAATTCGTGTTTTAAAATTATAGCGCCATTTTGTGTCAATATTTTTTTATATTTAACATTTTGTTACATATTTAAACATTGTAATAAGGTAACTACATAATTAAAAAACGTTCTATAACTCTCAATAAATCATTCTGTATCAATAAGTCAGTTTTGTGGGTTGACATGTTATTGCTTATCTGCGTGTGTACCAATATAATGATAGGTTTCTAAACCTCTGGTTCGCGAATCAAATTAAGTGTTAATAATATTAATCTAAACTGTACTTACCTGAAATCTTATGGGATCCCTTGATCTTTTCAATGTTTATTTCGATATAAAATAATTGCATCTACAGTAGATAGGTAGGTACTTAAAAACAGTTTGTAATTCTGTTTTTTTTTTGTTTGATATTATTTGATGATAGATGTTTTATGCTGGTGTTTCCCTAAGGATCTCAACCGGGATTTAAAGTAGAATGTCACTTTCCATTTCTCCATAATTATCTAGGTACCTACTTGTAAAAGAATCACGTCAATCCCTTTTTTCATTGCGACGTGTAGAAAAAAGGATAAACAAACATACTTTTGCATTTATGCCTGACTAGCTGTTCCCCGCGGACTCACTCGCCTACTTTCAGGGTCCCCTCGAACTCCGGGATAAAAAGCGTCCTATGTGTATATAAAGGATAACTTATATTTTAGGGGTCCATCGCTCCATCCAAAGCTTAGCAGATCTTTCAGCGTAAAGGAGTAAAAAACGTACTAACTCGCACACACACAGACAAACCTTCGCATTTATATTATTAGTGTGATGTTTTTTTTAATAGATATTGAGATATTCATTAATATATACTATTCTAATAATATATATTTACATTAGATATATAAAATGAAGTCGCTTCCGGTGTCTGTTCGCGATAAACTCAAAACTGGAAGGATTTTCATGTGGTTTTCATCCAATAGAGAGAGTGTTTCATGAGGAAGGTTTATATCTATGGTTTACCCTGGAGTTCCCGCGGGAACGCCGAAATTACCGCGGGTGTAACCGCGGGGGACATCTAGTTAATTAAAATTTGTAACTTTTTTATTTACAACAAGTAAGGCAACTTAGAATAGACAAACAAACGATTGACATGGTCCATAAATTGAAAGATTTTTTTACAGAAACATTTCATTAATCCTAAAAATCAGTTAACTATAGTTTTTTTCTATTACCTAGGTACGTAGGTAGGTATATCGTTAAGATCACATAAGGAAAACCAACTTACCTTTTTTAAAACTCGAATCTCACATCAGCAACGTTTCACTGAATTGCAAAGTGCACAGATATTTTTTCGTGTGTTTAAATATTATTTAAAATATCTCTAATCAACGTGCGGTGAACATATCTATTGTCACGTGGTCGGTTTATACTGGACTGAAAACTGACGGGTCGACTGTCCATAACAGAACAACGAACCAGTGGAGTAGGTAATGTTATAAATTAAGAATTTATACATGTAAAAGGTTAAACGATGAATAAATTGAAGGAGAGTAATCGGTATTTGATTAACGTCTCAATTGTATAAAAAACAAACTTTTTTAAATAATTATAACAGCACAAAAGAAATCGACATACTAATGGATCATAGGTATCATAGATATCATAGAGGTAGGTACCTACTTCCTACTTACGTCTTAATTTTCTAATCTACAGCATAAGTACCTATAGGTACATAAGTATTTACCGAATATTGAATAAAAAAAAATTGTGATATTAAACTTATTTAGACACTAAGGAGACTAAATTTTTCATTAGCTAGTATCCCGCTGGAAAATTTTATGCCCACACATAAAAGTGAGCACAGTTTAGTAGGTAGGTACTTAACACATTTATTTAACACCTTTCAAATCCTTAAATTGTGTTAGTTTGTTGAAGTGAGTGAGTTTGTTTGTTATCCTTTCACGCCTTAACTATAGGTTATAGATACTCAAACCGCGATCATCATAAAATTTTACACACACTTTGTCAGAGGCACAGAAAAGGACATGGGATATTTCTTTCCTTTTTATTCCGGAATTTCCGCAGACACTGCGAAACTACGGCGGAAGAAGTCGCAAGGAACAGCTAGTAAAAAATAAAATGTTCGACTCTACTTCTTTTCGTTAAATCCGCCTAGAACAAGTGACGTTTTCTATTGCGATGTATACTTACCTAGCTAAAATAGTTTTACCGTCAGTATATAGCTATATAGTTTGGGAGCTAAGCACGGCTTAGAGGGACCGTGGAAAGATAACTTACAAGTGCACGAGTACCTACCTACATTCAGAGCTGGGTGTCACTCGACGGGTGTAGTTGAAATAATAAACAATTTTATTCTTTACTAGCTGTAATACCCCACGTTTTTACCCGCGTTAATTCCGGAGTTCCCGCAGGAATTCCGGGATAAAAGTACCTCTGTCTCTCTCTGTACGTTACTTATGTAAAAGTTCATAATGATCGGTTGAGTGAGGCGTGAAAACTTAACAAACTCACATTCAGTTTTATAACAATAAGGATTCATTGCCTACCTATTATATTTTACTAGCATATTTAAATTTACCAATGACTAGGTATCTCGTTTCACGTGCATGCGTAAATATTGAGGATTCCATCGAGAACTCTTGTTTCGGGTTAAAAATATCGTCAGGGATAGCTGAAGCGAGCTATCAGTGAAAGATAATTTAGAATTGGTTCTGTAAGTCGTTGGATTTATAAACGTTTGCCGTATTATAATATTAGTAGATGCTGGGTTTTAGTTGCTACTTACCTTAGTAAGATGTCGATAGTCGACAAGGCATTGAGTCTTTCAACAGCTTTTGGTTACAACCACCCGGATTTTGGGATTCCCTGGGGATCTCATTTATCAGGATAAGAAACAGTTTGTCACCGTCCAACCCTTTGGAGTATAAAATGATGACGTCAGTTCCGATCAGCCGTAACCTCGTTATATGCTAACATTGCTTTTGTTAAGAATGCGTTTTTACCATTTTAAAGTTTGTGTCGAAATCGATGAAGTAACCTAACTTGGTAGTTTCAGGGAAGCGGAGCGAAGAATATGGGGTCCCATATGTGTGAGAAACTCCATTACATGTCTAAGGTTTACTGGTTTCAGCATTAAAATGTAAATAGTATTGCGTCACCCCACATCAGACTATATTTTATATTCTGGTATTATTATATTCTAACTTTGTTGTTAGTTAACACTCTAGCCGGTTCAATTATATTTAACCGTTTTTGATGACGCATTTCTGTAAACTGCGATGAAACTAAAGGGCCAATGTTTATTCGAATCCAATTATATAATAATTTAATATTTAATAAAATAAATAAGAATGTTCTGTTAATTAATAAGTGGACATAGATAAGCAATAGTGTGTTAACCCACACTGAAGAAATTTTCAGTAAATCGTGTTTTAAAAGTAGGAGCGCCATTTTGTGTCAACATTTTTTATGTTCAATATTTAGTTACATATTTAAGCAATGTAATAAGGTAAACACATAATTAAAAAACGTTCCCTAACTCGCAATAAATCGTTCTGAATCAATAACTTAATTTTGTGGGTTAACATGTTATTGCTTATCTGCGTCCAAGTGTACCTAACGTTTTCAACTAGTAGAAACCAATTGTTATTTTTTTTTCTTTATTTATTAAGCTTAATCACATATTATGCGATTATGCCGCTCAGAGTAGGCACAATCACTAATCTAATGAGGTTAGAATTGTTGTTCTCAAAAAAACTACGAAAATAAAACACATAATCTGCCTGATGAATGAGAATTCATGTTTAATAAATAAATACCATCTCAATTGTTTTTCATTATTCATTTTATTTTTTAATTAAATAAAACTATAGTAAGTGACTTTGTTGTAGCAACCCTCTCAACAACATTATCATAATAATTATGGTACAACATTATTTTTGTTTTTATATTTAATTAATAATTTTATACACCGCAATTTTTTTTATACGAAAACATATTTTGTTGTAATACTGCTCATAGTTTTGAATTTATGGTATGGATGGAACAGCTGTGTCCGCGTAAAAAATTAGCTCTTTCATACAAATTTATAAACTAGACCAAAATGCATGAAATAGCCGATTTTTTTTTCATCAGCAAAGGCAGCTAGATCGATGGGCAGGTAACCCCAAATATTTTTCTGGTATTAAAAAAAATCGTGATGTACAAAGGTTTGCGTTTAATACGCTTATTGCTTATATCTAAATATGGTATATAACAATTATTTAACTAAGGGATACAATATATTAATTGTTACTCTTCAATATACATAAAAGTATCAAGATAATAAGTTAGTAAAGATTTTTTTTAAATATAATACAGATAAACAAAAATTTTTAACAAAAAAATTAAAACCGACTTCCAAAAACACAAAACTGAAAAGCTAAAAATAAAATACTAAAATTAACAAAATACCGATTTAATCCAAAAGACAAAAACACACGTAATATTATTATTGGTTTGTGCTACCACTGATCGGTATGAAGTCGGTGACAAGCCAAATATGGAGGGGGTAGATGGGCTAAGTCGACTCCCGCCACCAGATCTTCGTGAGCAGGACAACCCAAGTGGGCAGACACCAGGGGGCTTGTCACCGAATTCAAACCGATCAGTGGTAGCACAAACCAATAATAATATTACGTGTGTTTTTGTCTTTTGGATTAATACAAAATATTGCTTTTCCCGACGCAGGGACGTTAATTGTTGAGGAGTCCTCCTGGTACATCATCATCAGTTCCACTTCACCATACACATTGTGACGAGCATAAATTGTTTAGAAACCATATTAAAGTTAACGAATCGGAATCTGTGAAATACCTATTATTTAGTAGTTCTGATGACCATCTGTGGTCTTCATCATCAGTTCCACTTCTTCAAATTTTACTTTCCGAAAGCAAATAAACTATTTACTATAAAAAATCCAAAAATCGCTATAGGTGTACCTATAATTTTTGAAGAGTTCCCTCGATTACTCCAAGATCCCATCATCAGATCTCGACTTGGTGACAATAGAATTAATTTGGGAGTATTCCCTTTCAAACAAAAAAACAATTTTTGTAATCACTCCAATCGGAACCCGTGAAATACGTATTATTGTTGAGTAGTTCCGATGACCATCTGTGGTCTTCATCATCAGTTCCACTTCTTCAAATATTGCTTTCCAAAAGCAAATGAACGATTTACTATAAAAAATACCCAAATCGCTATAGGTGTGCCTATAATTTTTGAAGAGTTCCCTCGATTTCTCCAAGATCCCATCATCAGATCCCGACTTGGTGGCAATGGGACCTAATTGAGAGTAAACCCTTTCAAACAAAAAAAGAATTTTCGAAATTGGTCCAACCGTCTTCGGGTAATCGGTGAACATACATAAAAAAAAAAAAAAAAAAAAAAAAAAAAAAAAAAAAAAAACATACATACAATCGAACATAGAACCTCCTCCTTTTTGGAAGTCGGTTAAAAAGAAAACAACTTAAAATAGAACACTTTCGTTACCTATACGCTCTTTAAACTTCACTTAAAGCTTAAGTTCCGCTCAAAACTTTAGTGTAAGTAAACTATAACCTAAAATAAAAACAAAATATGTTACACATGACGTAGAATCTCCCTTCCACTCACAATATTACGATTGTCAAGAATTAAATCGAATCCGTATACATCGTTGGTATGAGGCAAGATTAGTGTCTTAATTAGAAAGAAAATATAATGATCAAAAATATAAATTAATTTCTCTCTAAATATGTAATAATAATATTTGACAATCATAATATTGGAACAATACTTAGGTAAGCGACGCTCAAACAATTGAAAATAACGCCTTTTTCAAACGAATACAGTTTTCTTTTTTTTATACAGACAGAAAAAAATACTCTTTGGCTTAAAGCAGCATTTACATAGCATTTTTAATAAGATATTTTAAAGTTACATAAGAGAAGTAATTTTTTCCATAAATCAAGAGTACATTTTAAAAGGATTTAACCATTTTCAAATGCATTATTAAACACGTTATTGTGAAAAATTGTAACTTCAGATTAATTTGATAAATACTATTAACTATTTCCAACCTGAACCAAAATCCCACCGAAATACCACATCCAGTCCCCACTTCCCAAAAGAAAATGTAGGTATAAATAAAGTCACGTTTTCCCACACGCGTGAGTTTAGGGCCATCTAAAGTTATTTATAAAAATTGGCGAAGAGATTCAAAATTTTCACCGAGAAACAAAAAATTGTTTACCCAATGCCAGTGCACCAAAACACAGATTAGAAATGTTCTAACGTTTATTTGTGTTCAGAGGGGCTATTATGTACCTTTTGGTTCTATCATTTTTCGGTTGCAATCAAAAGCATGGCGGTTTTGCGATTACAATATGCACGTTTGACACCTACAATATCTAGTAATCAACCAAAATAAACATACTTCAAAAGTTGAAGCTGCCTAAACATGGTTAATTGATTAAAAATTTGCTATTTTTCAGATTGAAACTGAAATATGATAGCAATAAAAGTTACATAATTGCCCTGCAGATATATTCATACCGTAACAAGCCGGATTACTCTTGGCGCAATCGAGTAAGGGATGATACTCTTGACGCAATGGAGTTAGGATCGAAAACACAATCGAGCTCGAATCGAAATGAGATCGCAGGATCGAAACATAATCAAAATTTGCTACTTTTGAAGCTTTGGGATCCCATCTCATCGAAGCTGTATCGAATTTATCTGTCAAATTTCGCGATTTCATTAAATTTTCAACGAAAACAATCCATTTTCATTGACTTGCAGGACGTCATCACGACTCCAAATACGATTCCAATGAAGTCAAATCAAAATCGAAATCAGACTCAAATCATTTTCAAGAGTTGGCGCCAGCTTTAGTGCATCAACTTCTGAATTGATTATGACTGGGAAGTCAGTCATAAGGTTAATATATTTTTTTAAGCACGTATAAAATAGTATTAAATAACAGGTATAAAGTTAACAGCCAGTAAAAAAGTACTGTATAATATACTATGTGTAGGCTATGCTGGTGAAAATATCATTGTTTTTAAGATAGCTCTTATGCTGGAAATTATTATATAGAGAAACGTATCAAATGAAGTTTCACCAATAAAGGCTACGCATTATACTATATTAGCATATTAGCAATTACCAATTATAAGTCAGTATTTTTGGCATTTACTTAGCCTTTACCAGCCGGTTTGTTATTGACATTTCCTTGCAACTACGAGAAAAACTTCTCAACTTGAAATGTCGAAATTTGTTGATAAGTTAGTGTAATTTGTTATTATATTATAGTCTGTTGAAGGAAACCTTGTGACAGATCTTCTTGTATGTTTGCAGTAATGTCAAAAGCGTCTATCAAAATGAAAAATTTATAGAAAATTTCTAGTTTGGAAGATTTTTTTTTTAGTATTATAATAAATAATAAGTGTTGTATATTTTGTTAAATTTATCTAACAATAATTTTATGTAATTTTCTGCATAAATATACTATATGTATTACGGACTTTATGAAGGAAAATTAGTTCAAACGACTAGAACTAATGGTTCTAACAATACGCAACATTTGAAGATGAGTTTCTAGCCTATATGGAAATACTTTTTTCCTTGAACGCTCTATATTTATTTTGTCTAAATTTATAAACGTCTTCAACAATTTTACTGATTAAATTCGTATTATTCTTTCCTACAAATATAATTCTCTTTTTTTTTTCTCCAACAACTATAATTAAATGTCAGAACTGGTTTGTGCGCAAATTAAAAATATTTAAAAATGTGTATAGTTTCATATAGCATTAGGTAGGTACATATTTCATCAACTATTATTTTCAACGTATGTACAAATTTAATTTCTAAGAAGCGACACGGAAAATGTAGGTAACGAATTGACGATAGCTAAGATAAAACTCTTTATATATTATTATAATTTTGAAACTTTTGGTTTGAAATTTTACTCTTAATATAATAATATGATGGTACGAAATACGAATATTTGGTAACTGTTAAGCAAATAAACTAAAGGAAAGTTAATTAGACATTAAAATCAGTGTTAGAATCCAAATTGAGAATACTGCAGTGCAACTTCTTGTAGTAGCGTGTACTCATATCATACTTCGTGGCATTTATGTTGAGTAAAGCTGTCGAGTACGTTTACTCGAATCCAAAACTTTGGTGCAGGTCGACACGTGACTTACACCAAGGTCTATGAAAATTTGATATGAATTTTATATTTAAGTTTACGTATTCAAGTTCAGTAATTAAAATTTCAACTCTGTTTAAGTTCAAATAAGCTTTAAAAAGTCTGACTTGATCTCATCTTTCACGTAAGAGATTTTATTTGAAATTCATTACGTTTTTAAGTTTTAGAGAAGGGTGGTTGGTTATTATGATTATTTCCAGTAGTTTTCCTACATAAACTTCACAATTAGATATCGACTAAACTATTCTATGTCCACTCGTTACTGACATATAAATCGTTTCAGATGTCGACGGGCTTTGTTATCACTACTTATATCAATTCCTTGCAACGTTACATCGTTTTGCTTCAATAAATCAGTCCCAATAATATCGCAGGCTCAGTGTTCCGTATTCTATAATACGCTGACGTCTAAAACATGGACCCTATACTGTACCGTTTAATCGTACTATCTATATCTATAACACAGTACCGTGACGGACAGACAGACAGCGTACAATCCAAACCACTGGGTGTAGAAATTTTTTTCAAGGTTCTCTTTAAGACAGAGTTTTTGAAGATTTCTTTATCATTCATCCCTATGCGATGACAAGGATGGAACGTGGAAGAAACCGCTGCCTGTCTGTCAATTAAATACCCTCCATTCGTGCAGATTTCATTTCAAACGATATTCACCAGCCCATATCGTCTGTCGTCGTACGCACTACATAACAATATTATATAACATGTTATATAACTTAGTCGCGCTCGTTTTTTTGGTTTTTCTTTTGTTATTTAAGAGTACAACCGTCGTTGCCGCATTTGGTGAAACTTCCTCTCTGCGACGACATTGTGGATAGCATAGCACTGAAGAACGAGAAACGAAAATGGTTATATAACATTATTGTATTGCGTTGTTATTCTGATGTGTACAGTCTTGTTTTTTTGATGATGAGGACGTGTTATATAACACAAGTTGTATAACATGTTACATAGTCTGTGCGCACCGTGACAGCCGGATCCATACATTTTGATCAGTTTTTTATTAACTGCAATTTTGAACTTAAGTCTATGCACGTAAAGTAAATTTTACTAAGAAAATTCTCTCTGATACAATCACGCTGACATTCTAAATAGATACTAAGCTCTTCAATCTATTCGTCACGCCTTATAATCTTAATGGTTTTTTTTTAATACAAGATCAGATACGTATTAAATTATCCACAGCTCATGTTAAGTTAGGACTTGGTCTCAAGATTGAAATGAACGTTTTCGAAAAATATCGATACCTAAATACATTTTAGGAAACTTCCGGATTCGCCACGAAGTCACAATCGATTTATTCAAAAGTTACAAGTAACAACAACATTTTTTTTTTTAATTACAACATCGAAAATTCTCAACACTATCGAATTAAGATCGAGCAAAAATTCGAATATCAATGCTAAATTGGCACTTTGCAAGCCAATTCCACTCTCATTGAGGCTTCAAATTCAAGATGGCACAAGGAATAATAATATGGAAAAGCGAACAGATTATGAACTCCTTACTATATTAATTAAATAACCTCAAAATTGAGTTGAAAAACCCTCTGTGAAACGCATAACATGCAATTCGAACCGTGTTTCAAGTCGACCCGTCCAATTATGATTCGGCTCCTACGGCCCGAGTTTCGAGTTGACTATGGTTGCCCAGTTCGTACGCGGTCTGGTGTTTAGACCTCAGTGCTCTTTCCGACTTGTCCTTTCGAGTCTAGGGCACCGGAGGCGCTGAGTTTGCGCTGCCTTCCTGGAAATATGCCACCGAAGAGACGCGCTGAAAAAAAAAAACAACAATCAATAAGTAATATTTGAGAACCCACGCGTAAATTTTAATGTCTCTCATTACAATAGCCGTTAATCCAAATAACACTGTTCTTTTAAGTTTGTTGAAAGTGGTTATGTGTATATAATACAATGATATGTAATAATATGAACTGAATACCACGTTTGCTTGGTTTCCACGACACAAGCTTATAGCTTAGTGTGGGATCAAGTAGATCTGTGTGTTGTGAAGTGGATTATTATTTTGTACTAGCTATCCCCCGTGGTATCACCCGCGGTAAATTCGGATTTCTCGCAGGAATTCCGGGACAAAAAGTACCCTATGTTCTTCTCTGTACTCCTGATAACGTGTAGGAAAAATTTCATGATGATCGGTTGAGCCGTTAAGGCGTGAAAGCGTAACAGACAGACAGACAGAGTTACTTTCGCATTTATAATATTAGTAGGGATGATCGGTTGAGCTGTTAAGGCGTGAAAGCGTAACAGACACACAGACAGACAGACAGACGGATAGAGTTACTTACGCATTTATAATATTACTAGCTGTGCCCCGCGGTTTCACCCGCAGTAATTTTGAAGTTCCCGCGGGAATTCCGGGATAAAAAGTACCCTATGTCCTTTTCTGTACCCATGACAACGTGCATGCCAAATTTCATCCAAATCCGATCAGCCGTTTTGGCGTGATTCAGTAACAAACATCCAAACATCCACACTTTTACATTTATAACTAGTTGTGCCCCGCGGTTTCACCCGCGTTAATTTCAGAGTCCCCGCGGGAATTCCGGGATAAAAAGTACCCTATGCGTTAATTTGATGTATAAGCTATATTATTGTAAAGTTTCATTTAAATCCATCCAGTAGTTTTTGTGTGAAAGAGTAACAAACATCCATCCATCCATTCATCCAGATATACATTCTTACAAACTTTCGCGTTTGGTAATTGGTAGGATAGTAGGATTATATTTATTTATTTATTTATTCATTCTTTATTGCACAACAAGTACAAATGGCGAACTTAATGCCTTGCGGCATTTTCTACCAGTTAACCATTGGCATTTATAATAATACAAAAAGATTATAGTGGGGATAGCTACCAGCGCCGGGCGAACGCTGGTCGGCGGGGTGGCGCGGCGAGGTGGCGTGCAGCGCGGTGCGGCTGCCCTGCTGGAACGACACCGACATGCCGCTGTCGAGCGAGCCCACCGAGCCGCGCCGCTGCAGCCGCTCCGCCGCCAGCGCCACTGCGCCCACACACCACACCACACCGCACGGTCAGACCGAGTCACCGACAAGGCGCAGCCCACATATAACACTCGTTATATTGGGCTTATTATTTTTATTTGGAAGTAGTAAGTCACAATGTATCATAAAACAAATGGCTAGTAAATTTAAATGTATACATGACACGTATTAGGCCAGGATGTCTTCATGGTAAACCACGGAGTTTTAACAATAAGTGACTAACTGTTCACCGCGTCAATTTCGGAATTCCGGATTACAATATAGCCTGTGTTACTCAGGGATAACGTGGCTTTCTAATGGTGAAAGAATTTTTAAAATCGGTCCAGTAGTTTTTGAGTTACCTAAGTCGTAACAAACAAACAAAGAAAAATTCAAATCTTTCCTCTTTATAATATTAGTTTAGATATAGAGGACCCGATTGTGCGGTAGGTCACCATGCCTGCCCGCTAATCGAGGGATTCCGGGTTCGATTCCCGGTGGGGGGACTTCGTGTGGTGAACACAGGGTTCCGCTTTGCAGTCTTTGGCGTGTTTATAGACATAGACATATACTTTATTTGGCATCAACATCAAAATACCTTAAATAGAAATACAAAAAAATACAAGTAGGTACGTAAAATGCAGACACCTTCAGTAGGAGTAAATTGTTAAGTATTTTATACAGGGCGTCCCGTAAATAGTACGGCAAAGTTAAGGAGAAGGTAGATGTGAATGTGAATTATCATAATATGTATATGACAAGAAATCACTTTGGTGAAAGTGTTGCCGTTTTTGAGAATTCACTCACTTTTAACTAAATTCTGCATTAATATTTCAGACTATGTATCTAGGAGTAATTCACTAAAGAAAACATTAAAATATTTATACATATCTAATTGTTTGCACACACAGTAAAAGAAAACGTACTACAAGAGCTAATTTTCGGAAAAAAATATAAAATAAAAAATTCTCGAAAACGGCAACACTTTTACTAAAGTGATTTTTTTATCATATTATGATATTTCACACTCCCATCTACCTTCTCCTTAAATTTGTTGTACTATTTACGGGACATCCTGTATATCTATAGTATAATATATATGTAATTCTATGTAGGTAGTATATATACCACGTTTGCTTGGTTTCCACAATACAGGCTAAATTTCAGGAAGTTGCCTAAACATTATTAATGAATCACAAAATCGTTATTTTTCTGATTGTAACTGAAATATGATAGCAACAAAAATTTGTTGCTGTTCTGTTACATAATAGGGATGTTGACGACTTTTGAAAATCAAAATCCTAATTAGTCAGACAGTTAGAAAATTAAAATTCATTAGACACGTATTTTTTTATTTTTCAAATAAATTAAAATATATAGAGATAAAGCGCATTAAAGTTTAGAGTGAAGTCACTTACCGCTACAAGCCGCCATACAAACTGCACTGGTTAGTGACGTCACGCGAAATTTCAACTCAATGTATCGCCGTTATTTTTAGATTACGTAAAAAAAGAAACAAATACGTGTCCAAAATTTTTATTAATCTACAAGACGGAATAAAAAAAATGTCAAATGTTTTGGTAGCCTATTGCCCTGCAGGTGACATCCTTCAGGTCGAAAATTACCACCATGACGGTTAGTTACTTAGTTTTCTGTGCGTCAACGACCGTGGCATGTCAATTGGCTCTCTCACCGGGATCGTTGATGTCCACCAGCGAGTTGCTGAGCACGTTCCGCTTGATGATGCTGGTGGGCGGCGGGTTCTGCGGCAGGCGCGACGGGGCCGCGGGCGCGGGGCACGACGGCGGCGGGGGCACCGCCACGCTGCAATCGGACGACACGTTCGTTTTCTATTTCTCTTTATTGCACACTAGCTGAGACCCCCGCGGTTTCACCCGCGGTTATTTCGGAGTTCCCGCGGGAATTCCGAGACAAAAAGTACCCTATGACACTCAGGATCCTATAAGTGAAAGAATTTTCAAAATTGGTTCAGTAGATCCAGAGATTACCCCTTACAACGTCACCAACTCACAAACTTTGCTCTTTATAATATTAGTATAGACTAGCTGACCCTCGCGGTTTCACCCGCGGTTATTACAGAGTTCCCGCGGGAATTCCAGATTAAAATATAGCCTATGTTACTTAGGAAGAATGTAGCTTTCTAATGGTGAAAGAATTTTTGAAATCGGTCAAGTGGTTTTTGAGTTAAATCGTAACAAACAAAAAATCAAATCTTTCCTCTTTATAATATTAGTATAGACTAGCTGTTTCACCGGGAATTTAGCTCTTTTACATAGGTACCCTCGATAAAATGTATGCAAAATTCCATGATGATCGGTTGAGTGGTTGAGAAAGAGTAAAAAACAAACAAACCGAATAAACTCACATTAGTATTTTTGGATGATTTTTGATATTATATTGAATACCGAGCAATACTGTACAACTGGTAACTCAAAAATAACCGTTTTCACGGTAAAAATCAGAAGTGGAATTAGCGTAATGAAAACGCCACTCACCCATGGACATGGATGTGGTCCATACACTGCTGATGATCTATTTCCACATCGGCGACACCACTGTCTCTGTTTTCCATGACTGAAAAACAAACGATAAATCATTAGACTAGAACCCTAAAAATATACCAAACTTACCTACTTGTTACATAAAGGTAATACGAGTTATCCAGAGTCTGAATAAGTCCCTAGTTCAATGTTGAATAACTTTTAAAGTATTAATACTTTCGATATATTTTCTATTTTAATCATATCATTGTTTATTTCAGCACATGCTGAGTGGAGTCCCTTTTAGCAAGGCACTGCACCATATTATATTATTGTTATTATTTTTTTTTTTAAAGTGTAAAGTGTTTGTTGCGTGGTGTATTTGCTCTTGGTAAATAAAGTTTATCTTATCTTATCTTATCTTATCTTATTTTTTAAATGGTGTGTCTCTGGTTTTGGTTAAATTCATTAACACATTGTCTATACTAATATTATAAAGAGGTAAAGTTTGTGAATTGTGAGTTTGTGACGTTGTGAGGGGTAATCTCTGGATCTACTGAAGCGATTTTGAAAATTCTTTCACTTATAGGAAGCTACGGGAGTTCTGAGTGACATAGGGTATTTTTTATTCCGAAATTCCTACGGGAACTCCGAAATCACCAGCACACACAGCACAGCTAGTTTACTATATTAAGGACTAGCTCTTCCCCGCGGTTTAACCCACGTTAATTTCGGAGTTCCCGCAAGAATTTCGAATTACAATATAGCCTATGTTACTTAGGGATAATGTAGTTTTCTAATGGTGAAAGAATTTTTGAAATCGGTTCAGTAGTTTTTGAATTAAATCGTGACAAACAAACAAAAAATCAAATCTTTCCTACAAACAAACATATTCAATGTTTTGTCCTGAATGACTGATGGATCAACGCACAGCTAAACGCTGATCGTAGAGACATGAAACTTGGACGGTGTGTTCTTTGTATGACGTAGGCATCCGTTAAGAAAGGATTTTTGAAAATTCAACCCCTAAGGGGATGAAAAGGGGTTACAAAGTTTGTATGGAACTTTCAAATTATCGCGGGTGAAACCGCGCGGGACAGCTAGTATTAGTATGTAGATGTGGCGCACCGTTCCTGCCGGCGTTGGAGGCGTTCCGCCCCTTGCCCCTGTTGAGCTCGCCCTCGATGCGCATCGCCTCCATCTCGTCCATTTCGGCGATGCTCTCGCGCAGGTCCTCCGCGAACTTGCACCGGTCGTGCTCGTTGCGCGCGTTGAACGTCGCCAGCCGCCGCCCGTCCACGCGCCGCGACAGCCGGATGCCGAACGGGTAGTCTGCAACACGAGCACAGATAAATAAAGGGCGTGTTCCGTTATCACTGAAGGTAGGCAGTATGACGTCATAATCGTCGCCATTTTTGCACTGTGCGCAATGGTGTTTTCGAGGTAAGGTGCTCTCAGTGTTTTGATCACGTGAATCTCAGACCATTGATTGGTCAACCGCGCCGGTCGGTTTACATGCGCGGTCGACAGCGTGACATGACAATGACATGACTTATAAATATACCGGTCTGCGTTTCGTTTTAAACCGTAACCAGTATAGCTATACATAAAAGAACGGCTTAGCAGTATATTCAGTATATTAAATTTACATCAGATCTTACAGTGTTCTCAGTAATAACAGAACATACCCAAAGATGGCGGAATTTTTTGGCGGGAATCGATAGTAATTGCGGTTCTGTAATTTATACAATAAATAAGCTCAATAAGCCGGCGACGCTGGCTTTTATTTTTATACATAAATTTGAGTCGAAGCCCTTTCTATGTGTTACGTAGCAATACAAAACATTGTAAGATTTTTTACAAACGAACTGATTTACTCCCCACTACTACTACTATAGTAAAAGAATTGAATCCGTGATTCTGTACATTGAATATCTTTACCAAAACTTGAGAGGGCGATAAAAAAAAGAGTGACCAACCACAAAAAAAAAGAGTTTTCAAAATTCTTTTTGTCTGTCTGTTCACTGTAAATAAAAACGTTTCACGCGATGATTACTGGTGTAGTAATATTTAGTAATAGATCCACTTCCATAATAATAATCCACTTCACAACACACAGATCTACTTGATCCCACACTAAGCTACAAGCTTGTGTCGTGGAAACCAAGCAAACGTGGTATATACTACACATATTAATACATATATATTATACTATAGACACAGATAATATAATACTTATATATATTATACACACCCAGACTGGAAAATGGAACCCTGCGTTCATCACACAAAGTCCACCCCCACCGGGAATCGAACCCGGAACCTCTCGATTATCGGGCAGGCATGGTGACCATTGCGCCAATCGGGTCGTCAGATAATAATATATTGTTGGCTCTCGTACTCACGCGGCACAGAGAACAGATTGACGAGCATGCCGCACAGCGGGAACGACTGCCGGAAGGTGTACGTCACGGAGGACTTCTTCTTGCTGAATATCTTCGTGATCACTAGCAGGTCGTTGAACAGGAACACCTGAAGAAAATTAGGATTGTTTAAGTATCTATTAAAAACATTAATTATTATTATTATCATCAGTATAACGGTTCTAACATGTTCCGGAATCTTCGAGAGACCTTCATCAGGGTAGAGTGAGTTCACTGTCGTCTAGAGTGTATTGTGTGTATAGTAGATAAATGTATGTGTATTAGTTTATTTCTATATAATATGTATTAGTTTTATATTATCCTTACGTATATTTATATTGTTTCTCATAAGAATATTACAATTCACTTAAAATTAGATACAGAGCAGGAACTATCATTATTAACACATTAATTTACTTCTATAATGTCTGCTGGCCTAGTAGGCTATAATCAAGGACGTTGTGTACCCACCACTCGTTACTCATTTCCATCTTGATTAAAGCTCTGTAATCACCGCTTTTTTACTTTTTTTTATGTATAGGTATTACTTTTTTGGGGGCTATAAAGTATATTTGAATTTTTCATTTGTTCTACAGTTAAAAAATACAGTTCGAAAATAGTTCTTTTTTTTCCTTTTCTATAAAGCCTAGTTGCTAAGTGGCCAATAAAGGCATCAGACCCACTAACCTCTCGCTGGTGCACGCCGGGGCGCTCCTTCTTGTGTATGTCGGGTATCTCGTACAGGCGGCAGTAGCACACGAGCCGCCGGTGGGGCAGCGCCAGGTGGGGCTTCTTGCCCACTATGGTGGCCTGCACCTTCATCACCTAGCACGCATTGCAGAGAAAAAATTAGAAAAAAAAACAGACTGCAACGTCAAAAACAGTCTATGTAAAACAAACAATAATAATTTGTACAGTCAGCGTCAGAAATGTGTGAACACTTTTGAAAGTCGCTGAATTTTTTTGCGATTTTAGCAATAAAGATCAACAACTGACATAAGTGTTGACATATTTCTGATGTCATACTAATAATAAGCGGGACCGAGCCTGCCGATAAACAGTTAAAAACAGTTTGGCTATAATCAATAATATCCTTTTGATCCTTAGCAGAACAGCGTGCATTCGAAAGTCGATCGTATAACCTGCGTAACAAATGCGTACATAGCTAGGAATCTACTCGACCAAAGTGAATTCAAAACCCAACCGTATCACCTATTTGACACGGCCATAACCAGCTCGCAATCAATTCGAGCAGGGTGCATTAAAAACCCGCCCATATTACCTGCGTGACACGAGCGTAGCCGGCTAGCAATCAACTCGATCAAAGTCCATTCGAAACCCGACCGTATTACCTAGGCGACACGGGCGTGGCTATCTCACAACCAATTCAAACGAAGTGGATTACCTGCGTGACGTGGTCGCTGCCGGGGCGGAACTCGCTCGTCTTGACGCGCTCGTATATCCCGGCGAGCATGTCCCGGTCTATGTCGCCGCAGTCGTCGATGCCCCGCAAGTTGCGCACGAAGTCGTCCAGCGACATGCGCGCCTCCGGCTTCAGGTTCGGCGTGTGCAGGTCCGTGTTCAGCATTATTATGGCGAAAGCCAGCACGAATATCTAGAAACCGAGTAGGGTTCATTATTATCAAGCGATAAAAAGCTCGAGTACTTTTTTGATGTCACTGAATACAGAAACGTATTTTCATTGAAAAAATAGAAAATTCAATGATAACAACATACGTATGTTTTATTTGGAAGATAGAAAAAAGAACACTTTATTTAGACAAAACGAGACACCAAATGAAAAAAAAAATGTACATCGTAAAACATAATTTTGATCAACTTATTATTTTTTGTAATTACAAAAGCACTGTATTTGTCTTTTCGCGAAAAACGGCAATTTTATTGAAGTAAATCGGATTTTGTACTTATAGAACGGTTGGTTTACGTTGGTTCGTTTTTGACTGTTTATGACGACAATTGTTTGACTTTGACTTGACTACTGTGGCATCACATCACACGTGGCGCCACTGCCAGCGCACGCACCGTGTCCTGCGTGCGCAGGCGCTGCACGAAGTCCGGGTTGCACACGCAGTAGCGGCGCGCGAACGCCTCGACTAGTCGCTCGATCTTCTGCGCCTCGCCGGGCAGCCGGAAGTGCGCCTGGTAGCGGCGCAGCGCCACGTCCACCGCCATCCCGGACAGGTCCAGCTCATTCACGAAACACCTGGCGGAGTCAACAATCGTAGTACATGTTGCGTTTGGAACGAAGTTTCTTGCGGGTGAGTGACTGCAGCTGACTGAACTAATGCGTTATCTAGATCCAAACTAATCGATTTAAAAAAAAAGTGTGCAGCCGGGACTGCGAATGTTATTTGAAAAGAGTTTGGAAAAGTCACATTCAGCTAACACATGATGTTAGGACGGCCAGCGCTTGACGATAATATCGGAACTACGTCGGACGGAGCCGAACTTCTCAATTTGTATGGAGGGGACATAAAGCTTTTTCTTCACGCGACGCGTGACAAATTCTACCGGTTATCTCTTATTGCAAGCGATAAGGAACTTCGTTCCAAAAAAGAGAATTATTGATTGCGCACTCACTCCAAGACAGCCATGTTGAACGGGTTCTGCAGGTTGCCGAGGTACTCGCCGATCATCTGCTTGCTGAGCCCCTTGCGCATGATGAGGAACCTGGCGACGCCTCGGGGGGAATTCTCGAGGAATCCCCGCGAGATCAGGTACGCGACGCCGCGCTCCGGCTTCTTGTTGAACAGGTTCAGCCCCACGCGGTACTGCCGCTTGCGCACCGTCTCCGACACCTGGCGGTGCGGTTTACAATACACATTAGGGGGCGTCCATTACTTACGTGACGCGTTTAGGCTGGGCAGGGGCGGAGCCGAACCTGACCCAATCTCACGTGAGGGCGAGCGGCGTCTTCGCAGATACCACGTTTGTTGCCGCAAGAAACATCCTTACTAATATTATAAATGCGAAAGCGAGTTTGTTTGTTAGGTACGCTTTCACGCCTTAACGGCTCAACCGATCATCATGAAATTTTGTGTGCACGTTGTCAGGCGTACAGAGAGGGACATAGAGTATTTTTATCCCGGAATTCCTGCGGGAACTCCGATACCGCGTGTGAAACTGCGGGGACCAGCTAATACCAGCCAGCTACCAGCTAAAGAATAATAAATTCTTACTTAAAAGGGGTAAAAGGACAGGTCACAGTGGGATGACATACTCTGTAATAATACCAAACATAATTATACCTGTGATCACAAATTAAAAAAAAATAAATAAATAAATAATTAATAATTAAATTCAATAAGAAAATTTATCTCTACTAAAATATACTCCCTTGAAGAATCCCACGTGAGATTGAGAGGGGGAGGCGGTGAGTTGAGCATAATGTCACGACATCTATGGCGAGTTAGGGTATTTATCGGGATTAAGCACAAACAATGTAATATTAATATTCTTCTTTTTTTTTACTATTTCTGTATAGTGTTTAATATATCCTATCGAATTGAGGCACACCAGATCAGCCAATTCTAACCGGTTCTCCTGTTGCGGGTCTGCTGGAAGAAATTCCAATTGTATGGAATAAGCATGACCCTTGTACATGTTTACTTTTATACTTTCTTTCTTTTTATGTTGTCCTTGTGTGCATTAATTGTTAAATAAATGGGTATAAACCGGGTCGATTGCCCATCTCTAGTGGTCACCTTGAGCGGCGGGTGCGCGTGCGCGTGCTGGTGGTCGTGCTGCGGGCGGCAGCAGGCGGCCGGCGGCGGCGGCGCCTCGTAGTAGGGCGGCGCGTCCTGCCGCTTCCACACCGCGCACAGCCGCTCGCCGCCCTCGTACAGCGAGCCGGACGCGGTGCGCGCGTGCTGCGCGCCGTACTGCACGTCCGGTATGTGCACGTGCGGCTCCTGTATTCGCTAATGGATTAGTGATGTTTTCGCTTGGCACACATTTATGCATTTACATAGTGCGATCGCTCGTGCGGGTGGTTCCTAGTCAAAATGATATAAGCATCAATTTTGCTTGGCACACACCTGCCGGTAATTTATACGATCGACAGTTTTTACAGTAGGTATGCGTTTTTTTTACCGTTCCGTTGATTGATCAAACGGCCAAAATGCATATTATGATAGATACATCGTGTAAAATTTAACTATTACATTAGATTAGCCATTCAAGCAATAGAGCACTGCAACAAAAATTCAAAGATGTAGTTTTTGTAATTGTGGAATTTAAATCAAGTTATCCAAAGCACGATTTCATTAAAAAAAAAACCGATTTGGTAATACATTCAATTGGCAATGAATTGCGTCAATTTCAATCTTAAATGCGCGCTATATAGAGTCAAATTTTGCATGCTCACCGGCGCTCTAGGCTGGTACGGTTGGTGGTAATGGTGGCGGTGTTCCTGCGAGGACGACGACGACGACGACTGCACCGACGACATGGAGCCCCCGCGCACCACCGCACCGCAGTCGACTCGCCGCAGCGACACGGGGCTCTCGGCACTGTACGGGAACGTTATCGTTTTGTTATGACCATACGTTTTCGTGGTAGAGAGGGATTTTTGTGTATACAGTGTGTAAGGTTGAACGAGGGAGGTATTTTAGGATTTAGATCGTATCTGATTCTTGTCTCAAAGTAAATAAAAAAAAAATACCTTAAATAATTTTTTAACACATAAGTAGGTGAAACAAATAGCTTAACATATGATTGGTTATAACAATCGGGAATATTGCAGTTTCGACATTATCTGACGTCAAGACTTTTTATGGTCAAGTCTGAAAATCATGTGAACGAAACTCTCATTTAATAACCTGATGCACCTTGTTTGAGATTGAAGGTAGGTACTAAATATTTAAAATTTTTAAACAGATTTTTAGTACACGCAGTATAGTTTTTTTTTTATAATCAAGTAATAGAATAATAGTGGCACGTGTTTCATCACTGTTGCTGATCAAGTAGCTGTTGAAAGGAGAAAGGGCAAAAATGTATGCAACTAAAATTTCATACAAACACACGGAACCCGGTTAATGTTGGGTGGAAATAGCACTGAGTATTTCTTCATTCAAGCCACCATTCTGAAAACATTTTATTTTACCCCGACCAAGATACTGGAGTCCGCGAGAGTACCGTGTTTTATCCTGAATCTAACATTGTCTTTGGCTTTTCACCGAACTTAAAAAGGAATTTTTATTACTGAAACAAATTGACATTGGCAGAATATGCAGACGCCATAGTTAAATAAGAAGCCAGTACTGTCACTTTCACTAGTCACTTGCGATCAGGGGCCCTATTTTTGAATCGCTCGAATTACTTTCACACACGGAATCGCGAATTCATGTGCGAATCCTCATACATTTTTTAAGCATTCACGCGTAAATCTTGCAATTCCGTGTGCGAATAGTAATTCGAGCGATTCAAAAATCGACCCCCTGGCTTCGCCGTCGCCCGCGGTCGATCACTGTCGCCGTTGTACGCTGTCGTTTAGGTGGTACGTTTTGCCCGTCCTCCTTTGTGTCGGACATTGTGTGCAACGTCACCGCGTGACAACGACCACGTGCCGGCAACATACTTGAGCGTGATGCTACTGGTTCGCTTGGGGACCTCAGGCGGCACTCGCCTTGCATTGGCGGCGTGTATCGCGGCCAGCTGCTGTTGCTGGCGCGCCGTCGGCGACGACAGCGGCTTGCCGCCCGACGACAGCAGGTTGCCGTATATTGGGCCTGGAATTGTTGAGTGTAATATCAGTTATCTGGTACCCATAGTACAAGTTCCGCTTCGTTGGGGATCAGATGACGACACTAATGTGCTGCGCTTCTGAATGTATACATACATACAGGGTGTAACAAAACAAAACTCTCCCGGGAAAGAGTTTCGAGACAGTGTCGGATATACACGGTGAGTTTTTTTTCGCATCAGTATGAGGAAATCCTAAACTATAAGAGATAGAGAAAACCTCTCTTAGGAACCGCAATCTTAATTTTAGATGAAATAAAAATGGTATTCAAAAAATTTAAAAATACCTTAATAGATTTGGAGATATCGGATTTAAAAAAAAAAAAAAATAAAAAAAATTTTTGTTATATCATTGTTATATCACTATACAAACCAAAAATTATATGGAGGCCATAGGTTCAAAGTTGCTAGAAGTTGTTGAAATTGCTTGAAATTAACATTTTATTAAAGCTACATTTTACTATCTTATTGATATTGATGACTGAAACAAAACAAAACCAAAAATCTGCCACTTGCCTTAATCCCACGAAACATACTCCATCTTATAAATTGTTTTTTTTTTTTTTAATTTTTTAAATACCATTTTTATTTTATCTAAAATTAAGATCACGGTTCCTAAGAGAGTTTTTCTCTATCTTAGTTTATCTCTTATAGTTAGAATTTCCCCATACTGACCCGAAAAAAAAACTCACCGTGTGTATCTAGATGAAATAAAGAAAAATTTTATTCAACGAACTTGGTGACTTGTGAGTTCACAGACTCTACACAGTTGGTTTTTCAAATAACTTAACGAGTCTAGTTTTAAAATTTTTACTGACAAAAACGTGTAATAAAATACTTTTATCTCAATAATTAGTCACGCATTACAGAGGCAGCTAACTTACCGGAATTATTTAACAGTTGGTGGTTGTGTAGAGATTCATTGTGTGACGAGGACGTCGATATGTTTGTCACGGAGCCGCTCACGGAACAACTGCACACCTGTAACGAGACAGACTTACAGGTCATTTTACAATAACAAAAAAAATAATAAAAAGGGATACAATTCACAGAACAAGAAACAGAATCGGATTCAGTTAGGTACTTATTTTCACAAAAATAACAATAATAATCACCTACATTATTCTTAACAGCCGCACTACGCGTGTTCAAATCGTGGAAACATTGCACTTTCTTCAATTTCAACAGATATTTACTTTTTATTATTGTCTTTAGTAAATTATTTTTCGTTTCGGTGCGTTCCATTTTTTTATTTTTCAATTTCAATTACATTATAAGAAACAAAAAAGTAATAACGAAAATTGAAATTTAATTAATGATAAAAATATTTTTAAGAAGTAGATAGTCACTCGTAGACAAAAGATTGATTTGATATACCTGTCTTGTAGCTATTGCAGTGATAAAATGGGCACGATGTAAATATCAAATGATTACGAGGCTCGCGAATTGCGATACGGTCGGTCGCAAGACTGATGTGCTAATGTTTATTTAAGAATTTATACAATTTTTTTCCGCGGTGTTGACGCGAGATTGTGATGAAATACCTAATTTCCTTGTGTGTACAGTCAGTGTATTTATAAGCGAATTCCAAAAAAAGGGAAAATATCATGTTTCTCTAGTGTATTTGCATGTGCCAGATATTTTAAACCACGTGGGACGAATGATTTTAATTTTTTACTGTGGATTAATCTATATAGATTTGAGCGGGTAGAGCGACGTAATGAGCGGAAAGTGCAACGTCAAGAGGACGAAGTGCGACGTGATGAGCGGGAAGTCCGACGTATGAGCAGCCAGTGCGACGTCAAGAGCCGGAAGTGAGAAGTCATTAACGGGATGCCAGACATGATGAGCTTACCCCACTGTCCGCGTCGCCCCGGTGATGGTGCGGCATGTCGGCAGCTATCATGTGGATCTGGTGGGCGGACTGCTGCACCCGCGCCACCATCGCCTCCACCTCGTTCTGAGGGTCGCATTGCATATGGTTCCTGGGTGATCAGAGAAAATGTTATTGACAACGACGTCAATACAATAAGACACGGCTAGTTACTCGTATACCAGTAGACGACGAAAATCAAGAAATCCGTTTCTGATAGACAAACTTCCCGCCTCATTTTGACTCAAAAATTAAAAAAAAAAAAACAACACAGTTCAAAGAGTAAGCACTCTCTCATAAATTGTAAGTGTGACATTTGATAAGAATGATATTCATTTAGATTGTTGAGTGGACGCGGAAGTCGTGGAGAACGCACGCATTTGCTATTACAGCTACCAGGCAACCGCCATTTTGTGCATACCGAGTAAGTAACTCGTGTTTCTGCTCTTGGAGCTAAACACACCCACACAACGTTGTTTTTTTTTGTTTATAAACTAATTCCAAAAAGACACAGGCGAAATTATTTAACTTTTACTATCTATTTTATGATAACCCTGTGGCTTGTCACACTAGCGCGGGAAAGCATAAATACTTATCCTGGCCACGAAATATTTGTGGTACAATATATTTTGATGAATTATTTATCTGCTATGATGAAGTAGTGGTAAGATTGTCGCGGGTTCGATCCCCGCATCAGGGTACACGTTAAAGTGATAAACAGGTTCTGGGTGTTTAGTATTTACCATACGTATGTATTAACAATACCAAAAATATATACAACTAGCTGTCCCCAGCGATTTCATCCGCGGTAATTTTAGAGTTCCCGCGGGAATTCTGGGATAAAAACTATCCTATCTCTTAAGTTGGACCAAATACAACATGTGACCAAATTTCACCATGATCGATTCAGTAGTTTCGGAGTCCATCGCGGACAAACAACGTGACACGTGATTTATATATAGCTATCTGGTAGCCATAGTACGTACACAAGCTCTGCTTAGTTTGGAACTAGGTGGCGCCGAGTCATAATGTCCCAGCATTATTATGTATTATTACGTAAACAAAGCGGAGACTCACCCCATTTCCATGTCGTGACGCTCCCTCAACGACATGGACCTCATAGGCCTGGTGAGGCCCAGCATCTTTTCGGCTGCTCCGGGACTCTTCTGGAGTATCGTGTTCGCGTATATATCGTTACCTGAAAACCATCGACGGTCAATTGTATCAACTTCGCTTTTTTCTATCTATCCTGCGTGAACAATATGTACTTCTCTTTTCTGTTCTGTTACAACATAGTAGTAGTTTAAAGCGTGACAGAGTCACAGAGAATAATGTCACGACAGCGACATACGTACATAATTATGTATATTTACCTATACTAGAGGTGAAGTTTGTGAGTATGTGAGGTTGTAGGGGGTTATCTCTGGATCTACTGAGCCAATTTTGAAAATTACCAATAGAAAGCCTTATTTGTGAGTCTCATATGCTAGGAGTGTACCACGGGAACTCCGAAATTACCGCGGGTGACACCGCGGGGAACAGCTAGAGAGAACAACACGAAAACATAAAATAAAAACTACCTGTCACCATTTCACTGGTGTATATTAAAGAATTCCTTCGGGAATTCTTAACATAGCTATGAAGAATTGTTGCTCAACAGCTCTAATATATTTTATGAATGTAACCTCAATCGATCTAGTCGATCGCTTATAAGGATAAAATTCGGAGAAGTGCTAGTTTCGATGGCGGCGAACTCAAAAAAATGTTACTCAGGGATACTGTAGCTTCCTATCACTGAAAGAATTTAAAAAATCAGCTCAGTATAGTTCCAGCGATTACCCTCTCCTAATCAAAACCTTTTATGAGAGTACTAGCTGTTCCCCATGGTTTCACCCGCACCCGCGGAAATTTGGGAATTCTCCCGTAAACACCGTGAAATCCGTTCAGCTTCATAAATCAAGTAGGTTCCGCGAAAAAAATTTCGTGTTGAGTCAGTAAGTGTACCTTTCGCATTTATATATAGACATAGACATATAATTATATATGCACAAGATGATAACATAGATCGGTATACATGATATTCACCATTGACTAGTTGAGCGTGATCCGCGCCGTCTTGCAGCCTCCGTGTAGTGGAGTCAGCGGCCTTCGCCATTGCTGTGATGGCACTGAACTTCTTCAGCAGCTGTCGCCTCCTGAACGCCCTCTGTATGGTGACCGCCGCCCGCCTCGCCCTCAAACCGCCGTATCTACGCTCCAGTATTTCCACTTGCTTGTCTAGGAGGTCTTGGGACATCTCATAACGGCTGGAATGTGAGTGATGATCGTTTAGTTTTTGAAATTGGAACAGATTGTGACATTTCTTGACGTGGAACGTCATTCTTTAGCATTTGGTTTCGATAAGGATTCATTCTATTGGTCGATCAGCTAAATGTGAATATCAATATATTTGAGGAGACCCTTATCAAACCAAGAGACGAGCGGGGTTACGTTTCGCGGAAGCAAAATCGAGGGTCACAGGTTTAAGGAGTGTCTAAACCAACACAATCAGCTCTTGTTAATGCAAGTTAAGTTTTGAGAACTTTGTCGCTAGGCTGTGACAATACTTTGACTGATTGATGATACAATGATATTTTGATGATTTGATTTTGCCATATTTAGTACACATGATTTTTATAGTTCATAATAGTATGTTTAACCATTTACACATAATTTGGTGGAGAGCTAGATATCTATGTGTAATTTGGTTTGTAATAAGGAATCCAATTAACGTAAAACTGCAAACACATATATAATTCCTTAGCTAGAATGATCTGGCGAATCTATAGTTGCTTAATAAAAGTTTAATTTTTGATGTTTAAGGTGAAAATTAATCGCATACGCGACATAGTTCTCTTTAAATTTTTAATGAGAGAAAGAACACATAATATAATGACGAGTGTCAATCTTTGTAGATAAGTGCATTCTCTCTCTCGCAAGTTGTCAGTGATCCTAATAGGGTTACAAAGGTAAGTACATAAGGGGTACAATTATAAGTTTAACTTTAAAAACAAACTGCAGTAGGTTTTTCTAAACTTTGACAGATGTAATATGTCGACTGTATGAAAGAGACGGAGCACAAACTTAGTTCAAAAATTCAACAACTTATTTGTGAAATCAGGATAGATGTTAGATAGATGAGTTCTGAATACTGAAAACCAAAGATGTAATATAATAAAAGCTTGAAGTTTATGAATCTACTGTGTGAAATGTGAACTATTGAAGGAATCTCACATGGATTCAATACGATCGAGTTTGATAGGAAGTTTTGATTTTGTAAAATATATCACTAAGTAGTGCGTTTCAATAAGATTTTGTTATAAAGTACTCAATCATGGATCAATAGACTGCATGCATTTAAATTTTTTTGCCTTTCCTTTATAAAGGAAAAAGAGGCTTACTATATCAAAAATATTATAAGTAGGTAAATGGAATGATAGTTCCATGCATCGTCAATCTTTTTAACACAATAATTTAGCTGTACTTTAAGTCTTATACGTTTTTTTTTGTAATACTGGATTTGTTTTTAAATATCAAGTTAGAAGAGTAAAAATTCTAGTTATTTGTGATAAAGGATAGTTATTATTTTAAGCGAGTTAAAAGGTTCACATGACAAGCATTCTTTAGGTTTGGGACGTACCCTCTAGTTAATTTACCCCTTTTTTGGGGTAAATTGGGATCTTTTTGCGAGATCCCCGAAGTACCAATGATAGATGCGTCTGTGCCTCGCCTAAGAAAGGAATTTACAATTAAAAATAATAACACAAAGTTTATTAACAGAAAACATAGTCCTACCAATTTTAGTTGAATTCAGGTGGCGATTCTGTCTGTCACACTGGTACCTAATAAGGTACCATAAATATTTTTGGAAAAGTAATGGAAGTAATCAATGGTATCAAATTATTTATTTTTAAATTCATATACATTCTAAATGAGTATTATGTTTTTAAATTCATGCGAATAGATAACCGTTCGAATCATTTAGCGATGCAGTTGGCATTGCATAGATAAATAATAATTAAAGTTAAAAAATTAAAATTTTCTAAATTCAAATATGATTTCAATACAGTACCAAAATTATAAAAATCCTTAGCTTCTGAACGTGACAGTCAGAATCTTATCCACCGTGTAGATAAATATGTATTTCTTGTATCAAAAATATGTTTATTGTAAGCAAATATAAACATGATTCGCATAAAATTAGATCTCGAATTCGCATAACGTTGAGTACTGTAGTCCGAGAGTAGGCACCAAATTTGCATTATGATGTAACGAATGAATACTCAATTAATAAACAGTGTTCAGTGGACCGTATTTTATGGAAATGTAATTAAAACAGTTAGATATTATAACTGTGCTACGTTGTTGCTGCGATGCTAATATACACCTGGCATACAAATATTCATCTTGTTCGGTCCACTGCGTGAAACCGAACACTGCTTTCGACAGCGATTTACGCGATCGAGCCGCTTTCCTACGGCCCGGTCGCGGCAGTCGATTCATGTCGGTCACGGGCGTCGGTATACTATCAATTAATCCATAACAAACGAATCGGCTCGCCAGCCGCGTCCCGTGCCGACCACAACATCTATCATAGACAATCACCCTGATATACAATAAACAAATAAATCAACATATCTAGCCGTATCAGTCACAGGTCACTGTGCCCCACACATTTTTGGTCCTTCGAGCCATTAATTGGGTACCAGTGACGGACTCTCGAGCTCGTGGAGTGCAGTGACAAGCTGTGACATTATCAGTGAATTTTTTGTGGACATTAGTGAATAGTGGAACATCGGATTATTTGGGATCAACAAGGATTATCAGCAGCTGTCCACAATATTAAGAAGCATATCATATTATCAAGCATATTATCAAGCGTTGCAGTGAGCAGCATATCAAGGGATATATCGGGGGTTATCAAGCGTTGCAGTGAGCAGCATATCAAGGGGAATTATCGGGGTTTATCAAGCGTTGCAGTGAGCAGCATATCAAGGGGAATTATCGGGGTTTATCAAGCGTTGCAGTGAGCAGCATATCAAGGGGAATTATCGGGGTTTATCAAGCGTTGCAGTGAGCAGCATATCAAGGGGTATATCGGGGATTATCAAGCGTTGCAGTGAGCAGCATATCAAGGAGTATATCGGGGATTATCAAGGGTTGCAGTGAGCAGCATATCAAGGGGTATATCTGGGATTATCAAGCATTGCAGTGAGCAGCATATCAAGGGGTATATCGGGGATTATCAAGCGTTGCAGTGAGCAGCATATCAAGGGGATATAGGGGATCAAGAGCATATCATTGTATCAGGAGTATATCGGGGTATCGGGGTATATCAGCCTATCAAGAGTTCATATCTGTGTTAGGAATATAATCATGAGTCTCAACATAGAGTATCTGTACGAGTCTCAAGCTGAGCTCTATGCAGCCATGGAAAAGCTGCAGAGCAACATGCAAAAAGATGGAAGGGAACGTAAGTCCACCCCTTACTATTTTGCACGCAAACTAGAGACTTTAGAATCGTATTGGGGAGAATATCAGGGTAATCATAATGAAATTTTAAAGGCTGAAGACAAAGAACAGCCGTATTTTCAAGGAAAATACTATGAAAAAACGGAGAAGCTGTATCGCAAAATTAAAACATACATCATGGATAACTCGGCAACAGAGCCAAGTGCGTATTTAAAAGGAGCAATCGCAAGTACGAGCAAACAATATCAAAAAGGGAAATTATCAGTGGAAGAATCAGGCCAGGCTTATCAGGAAGAGGGGAACGTATCAAGCGAAGAGATAGGTGCGAAGAATAATTATGAAAAACAAGGATCGGTAAAGGAAAAATCACAAGGGTCATTCAGCAAGTTGGATGACATGTTACATGTTCAAACTATCAATTTTACAGCCTTTATGCGAACCGTTAATGGTATCAAAATCGAAAATATCTCCGAGAAATGGGAATTTGAAGATGTACTTTCGCAAGTGCAAACTAGATGGGAAACTATAGATTCACAGCATTGGAAAATTTATGCCGAACTAGAGGGCGACAACGAAGAGTATGAAAGGGCATTCGCAGATCACGAAAATGTGTATATTCATTTGAAAAAAGCTATCAACACTAAACTATGGTCCGTAGTGCATCGAGAAAAATCCACACCCAAAGTGGACATCCCTATCTTCACCGGTAACTATCATCAATGGACCTCATTCAAAGACTTATTCAAGGAAGCAATACATTTAAATCCTTGCCTATCAAAAGCTCAAAAAATGCAGTTTTTAAAAAACAAAATAAGAGGTGAAGCGGAAAGACTCATACAACATCTCCCGATCAGCACAGAAAATTATGATACATGTTGGGATATATTAAACCATCGGTATGACAACAAAAAACTTATTTTTACGTCACACCTCAACATTCTTTTAAGCCTTCCAACGTCACAACAACAGTCGTTAGGGCACATTCGAAAAATGCATGACGTCACCCTAGAAACATTAAACGCTATAAAAAACCTTGGAGTGGATATAGGTACGTGGGATCCAATACTTATTCACCTTTTGTCACAAAAATTAGATGGTGAATCATATACAGAGTACATAGAGTCATTGAAAAATTCTCGCGAATTACCAAGTTTACAAGAATTTCTAGACTACTTGGAAAGCAAATTCACAACTTTAGAACAAGGACGCAAGACGCAGAACAATATTTATCAGAAGAGTAACAACTATCAAACTAATCAAAGTATGTACCACGGCCCTAAAGAGAACATGCAGTATTATAACAAGTATTCAAATTACAGTTGGAATAACTCGCCG
Source organism: Zygaena filipendulae (assembly GCA_907165275.2). Classification (NCBI taxonomy): domain Eukaryota; kingdom Metazoa; phylum Arthropoda; class Insecta; order Lepidoptera; family Zygaenidae; genus Zygaena; species Zygaena filipendulae. Next base: position 4,888,893 of record OU015674.1, read on the forward strand.
AAGCCATTTATGCGATCCTTTTATGCAACGGCACCGTCATCGGCATGGAACAAAAGGTGTCCGTTATGCAATCATGAACATGCATTAGTTTATTGTAAAAACTTTTTAAGTATGACGAATGACGCAAAATTAAATATGATACAACAAAGGAATATATGCCAGAATTGCTTATATCCACATTATGATAAAATATGTACCTCACAAAGACGATGCCGCATTTGTTCGGAGAATCATCATACGGTGATACATGACGCCTATAGGCAAATGAAGTCACCAACAAAATTGGGTCACGAAGTTGCAAAACGTGTTACATTTAATAGAAGTAATCAAAATCAATATGGTACAAATATGTCGCATGTATCGCAATACGAAACAATGGAAACTTTATTATCTACGGCGTTAGTTAATGTCGTGGCCGCAGATGGATCAATCATAAGGATGAGAGCCTTGATTGACCAAGGGTCGCAATTGTCTCTTATCACGGAGCATGGAGCACAAACATTAGGAATTAAAAGACGACAGAGTAAAGCGATCGTTTTTGGAGTAGGTGAGAGAGAAAGTAACTGTAAAGGAACGCTTAATATCAAATGTAACTCAATTTACAATGAGTTTTCATTTAAGGCCGAAGTATATATATTGAACAACTTAATTAAAAATCTGCCCAACGTATCATTTGAAAAGCCCTCATGGGAGTATATCAAGAATATTAATTTAGCTGATCCAGAATATCATATTAGCAGACCGGTAGATTTATTATTTGGAGCAGATCTTTATGCACTTATCATGTTAGGAGGCATCATCAGGGGAGAAAATTTATCTCAACCACTTGCCCAGCAAACTCAACTGGGATGGGTTTTATGTGGAAATATGAAATCATTTCGTTGTAACGTGGTGTTATCAAACTTGAAAAATATACATAAATTTTGGGAGATAGAGGATATCAATGAAGCGTCAAACATATCAGAAGAAGATCAACATTGTATACAACATTATAATAAAACGACGAAGCGACGTGACGATGGGCGATATGAGGTCGAATTACCTTTCAAAGAAGAGGAGAAATATCAATTAGGGAGATCAAAAGAGCTAGCAATAGCTCAGTTTAAAAATTTGGAAAGAAAACTAGACAGAGACGTAGCGTTATCAACTGATTACAAAGCATTTATTAAGGAATATCAAGAACTAGGTCACATGGTCCCATCAAAAAATACTTATACGACAGAATGTTTCCTACCGCATCATGGAGTACATCGCACAGATTCGACTACAACTAAATTACGCGTAGTATTTAACGCGTCAGCAACGACGTCCTCAGGGATGAGTCTAAATGATGTAATGTATAAAGGGCCCAACCTACAGCAAGACTTACAGGCTCTAGTTCTAAAATGGAGGCAGTATAAATATGCATACACTGCGGACATTGAGAAGATGTACCGGCAGATCTATATCAGTGAACATCATAAAAATTATCAAAAAATCGTGTGGAGAGACTATCAACAGCAGCCTATTCAAGATTATCAACTGACGACAGTGACTTATGGTACGAAGGCAGCACCATTTTTGGCAATGATGACGTTGAAGAAACTAGCAACTGACGAAAGAAGCAGCTATCCTGAAGCAGCAGATATCATTGAACAAGCATTTTATATGGATGACCTTGTATATGGAGCGCACTCTATTAATAAAGGAAAACAACAAATATCAGATTTGTGTAATGTATTAAAATCAGGAGGGTTCACTCTACGAAAATGGGCATGTACTGAACCAAAGATGTTGGACTCAATTGCGAATAAACAAAGCACCGAAAACATACTTTATCAATTTAAATCAGAAGGTGTAGGAAAAACTTTAGGATTACAATGGAACTCTACCGAAGACAAATTCACATTCACGTGTAATATGACACTACATAATTCAACAAAGATAACGAAAAGAATGTTACTTTCAGAAATTTCGAAACTATTTGACCCTATTGGATGGTTAGTTCCGGTCACCACTAAATTAAAAATACTATTTCAAACTGTTTGGACTCAGTGTTCTAAGTGGGAGGACAGTATTCCACCGAAAGTAAACAAAGAATGGTTAAAAATAAGAACTGATCTCGAAAACATGAGTCAAATAGAAATCCCACGATGGATTAATTGTACAGAAAAAGATGAAATAGAGTTTCATGGATTTTGTGATGCATCCCTAAAAGTGTATGCAGCCGTGATTTACGCACGAATTAAACAAGAACCATCATATTACGTCACACTACTCACTGCAAAAAGTAAAATTGTGCCAAGCAAGAAAGCTATCTCATTACCCAGGCTGGAATTATGCGCAGCACAGCTTTTATCAAAACTTATGAACAAAGTTCAAGAGTGTTATAATACTTATAATATCAAAATATATGGTTGGAGCGATTCGATGGTAGTCCTTGGCTGGCTACAGGGGGAGCCTACGCGCTGGAAACCCTTTGTAGCAAATCGAGTCAGGCAAATAACAACAGCGATATCATCAAAACATTGGCATTATGTAAAAACCAACGAAAACCCGGCAGACATAGCTAGTCGAGGTACGGATATAGCACAGTTAAAGGATTTCAAACTATGGTGGAATGGCCCGAAATGGTTACAGTCACTATCAATATCAGAAAAAGAAGACAAAATTAATTACTCGACAAATCATGAATTAAAAGTACATAGAAGCAATGTCGTACAAACAGACATTCATACCAATATTATAGCAACATTATTAGATAGACATAACTCGTTCATAAAAATTGTTCGTGTATTTGCATGGATACGACGAGCATTCAAATGTAAACAGAAACCTGCAAATACCTATCTCACATTACTGGAATTGAAGAATGCAAAGTTACAAATAATAAAGTATGTGCAATATGTTGTATTTGAAACGGACATTGAGCAATTAAGAAAACATAATAAAGTGGATAACAAAAGTAATTTATTGAATTTATATCCGTTTATCGACGAAAAAGGAATATTAAGAGTCGGAGGGAGATTAAGAAATGCACACATTCCGTATGAAATGAAACACCCCATTATTATTCCACATAATCATAAATTAACGCAACTTTTAATTGACGAGGCACATCAGTTAACTTATCACGGCGGACCCAGGCTCACGTTATCAAACTTAAGGCAAAAATATTGGATTATTGGAGGGAATAGAGCAACCAAAAAACGATTAAGGGAGTGTATTATCTGCAGAAAAAACAATCCAGAACTTAAATATCAACTCATGGGAGATCTACCAGAAGCTCGAATTAATCCAGCTCCACCTTTCTATCACACCGGAGTGGATTACACAGGATTTGTAGATATCAAAGCAAATAAAGTACGAGGAATAAAAACCACGAAAGGATATATAGCGGTTTTTATCTGTATGGTCACCAAGGCCGTACATCCGGAACTGGTGTCCGATTTGAGTAGTGAAGCATTTTTAGCAAAAAGACCAGTCTTCAAAATATCGTTATGGCTACTTCAGTCGAACTTCTCAACAGTATCAGATGATCAAAAGAGTGATGAAGGTAGACTTCGAAACCAGGCGAATAATAATGGCAAGTTAGCAAAAAGTTATCAATTTATATCAATGGCTATATCACTTATTTTATTCCTGACGATTGTATCACCGGCGAGTGCATTGTTTAACGTAACAAAATTTAATGAAGACCAATTCTTATACTTCGATTCTATAGCCAACTTACAACTTATTCGTGACGACTGGACTATGATTGTATACTATAATATGTCTCCATACTGGGAAGGTGCAACAGCTGTTAACAAATTCACGCAGTACTTAGAAAGAACATGTGATAAATTCCAGGAACAAACACGATGCCAGATGATTTTACTACAATTACGTCACGAACAGACTGAGCTACAATACTATAATCAACTTTTGCTGAATCAGGAAGGTAACGGGATCTCGAGACAGCGACGGGGCATTATCAATGGAGTAGGTTACATTGCGAATAAGTTGTTCGGCGTATTAGACGATCGTTTCGCAGAACAGTATAAAAAGGATATAGAATTATTAAAGAACAATCAGAGATACCTAGAATCATTATGGAGAAATCAAACATCAGTAGTCGAAGGGGAATATAATTTATTAAAAAGAACGGAAGAAATGGTAGCAAGGCAACATAAAGCAATAAATAAACATTTAAACAGCTTAGATGAGTCAACTATTGAGAACGAGGCGCCAGAGCAAAAGGAAATCAACCAAAGCTTAGCTGAACTGCATAATCAAACAGCGACAATGAAGGAAAAGGTTCAGTCTTCAGAGATATCAGTATCAGGACATGACATTCATCAATATGTGGTCAGTTACGTGATCATAGCTGCTGCAGCTGTCCTGGGAGCGAGCATTTGGTGGCGGAGGAGGAGGCGGGCGTTACACATCCCTCCCCCCGCGCAGGCGGAGAACAGAGCCAGCAGTGACGTGCGTGTGAGTGTAGTGAGTGCGCGAAACGAAAGTGAGATCAGTGCGGGCAGGAAAAGTCAATCGAGTGTAGAGTTAGTCGATCGGGCAACTTCGCCTAAACCAAAAAGGTGTAATTTTAAGGTCCTTGATGAATCAAAACTATAGAGACTTTACGTGATCATTACGAATTTTTGTATGTTTTTTTGTGCTTTTATGTCAATTGCTATAATCATTATCATTTCTGAGTATCATTTTAATTGTAATCATTTAATCTTATCTCATCTCTCATCTCGTGGTCGGGAGCATGTTCGGTCCACTGCGTGAAACCGAACACTGCTTTCGACAGCGATTTACGCGATCGAGCCGCTTTCCTACGGCCCGGTCGCGGCAGTCGATTCATGTCGGTCACGGGCGTCGGTATACTATCAATTAATCCATAACAAACGAATCGGCTCGCCAGCCGCGTCCCGTGCCGACCACAACATCTATCATAGACAATCACCCTGATATACAATAAACAAATAAATCAACATATCTAGCCGTATCAGTCACAGGTCACTGTGCCCCACACACATCTAGTTCTCAGTGCAAATTTTATGGGCCTGAAAGAAGTATGCAAAAAGTTTATAATAGAGATTTATTTACAGAGATATAAACTTTGTGATCTATATATGTATAGCACTGAACGCTATGGTAGACGAAAAGACTTGAAATGGATAAAACTTCTTAAAACCTAATTAGAAACTCGAACCTTACAACGTTACAGTGAAAGCAATTAAGTACATCAAACAAAAAAAAAACACATTAAAAACTTTTATGACTTTTAAAACTCGAGTGGATACAGTGAAATATTTGCTTAATTTTCCGCTACACAGAAATACAAAGTGCTATAAAGTATAAGCCCCGCATCAAAGTAAATATTTATGTGATGAACAGTTGTGTTTGCCCTGAGTCTGGTTGTTTAGTACGTATTATAAGTAGGTACCTACCTTAGCTCATATTTTCCATACGTGAGATAAATTTAGTTTTCTTGATGAAGTATCATAGACTATTATTGCACTAGCACTTACAATAATTTACGTACACAAATTTTCAAATTTTAGCTGTAATTTCCTTTTATGAACAGAATTTAAATAAAATTAGTTTTATTATTTTATTACCCTCTGAGTATTAAAATCATTTATTAACTTTCGTTGACGACTCTCGGTCTACAATACCTTAATTGATTTTATATTATTAATGTAATATACAATATAAATACGTGTATTTATAAAATGGCATAGCAAAAACCAAATACAGCACATACCTAATTTCCTATTATATGTATTATCTACATGACGTGAGAATTGACAGCACTGTTGGTGTAGTGATAAAAAAACTGACTGTTACGCCAGGTGTCGCGGGTTCGATCCCGGCATCAGGGTAAACATTAACGTGATGAACATTCTTGTTTAGTTACTCTGTGTCTGGGTATTTATATGTATCATAAGCATGTATTTAAAATAAAAAAGTATATTAGTATCATATCAACTGTCTGGTACCCATAGTACATGCTCTGGTTTATTTTAATTTATTTGAAAAAGCAAAAAATAAGTATCTATTGTTCTTTTATATTCTAACTTACGAACTAATGGGGATGTGGACTACTTTAGAAAATCAAAATTCTAATAAGTCCGTCAGTTAGAAAATAAAAAACAATAGACACGTATTTTTTGCTTTTTTAAATAAATTAAAATATACAGAGATAAAGCGCAATAAAGTTTAGGGTGAGGGGGTCGTGACGTCACCAACCGCTAAAACCGCCACACAAACTGTCAGAATAGTGACGTCAGGCGAAATTTCAACTCAATATATCGCCGTTATTTTTTGATTACGTAAAAAAAAAGAAAAAATACGTGTCCAATATTTTTAATAATCTAGAAGACGGACTAAAAAATAAAAATTATTCCACATGCCCATTACAACTTTGAAAAATCATCCGGCGACACCGGCGTTCATTTGTTTTCATGGGTTCGATGTCCCTTCTATCTGTTCTGTAATTAATCAGTGCACATGGGGATGGATATGTTCAGGGTCATCACCTGTTGTTGTGGACGGCGTGCCCGAATCCCTCCGGCGGCGCAGCGATGTATAGAGGCGGCGCCGGTTCCGGTGCGCCCGCGCACAGCCCCGCACCGGTTGACGCGTTCGATGCCGACGAGCATGACGAGTTCGAATGGTTTAGTGCTGCAACAAACACACAAGCATTATGATCACCAATGAATGACAAGGATTCGTGATAAAAGTTACAGGAGAATGAGCCTGTTGATATTGCATTAAACAATCACCAGATCTTATCCTTCCATCCATCATCTCAACGTCTCTTTTGTAATTTTCATATGACTTAGCCGCAAAATCGGCATTGCTTTGATCTTTCATTACTTCTGGCATTGTATTTGTCATAAGATCCCAGGTCACCTTTATCTAAAAATAGTTAGGTATTATTTAAGAAAACCATGTTTTTGTTTTTCCTTTTTCATCCTTACTAATATATTACAAATGCGAAAGTGAGTTTGTTTGTTTGTTACGCTTTCACGCCTCAACGGCTCAAACGATCGTCATGAAATTTTGCATACACCTATTATCACGGAACTTCCGCGGAAATTCTGAGATTACCGCGGGTGAACACGCGGGGAACAGCTAGTACGTGTATATTCAAAATTCAAATAGTGAATAGGTTTTTAAAAAAAATAATATTTAGTTGTAATTTTAATTTTATATTTAACTGGAAGACTGGTGACCTTATTTTCATTCATTCATTTCGTTACGTTACGTTTCGAACAAAAATTCCGTTACTACTTAGAAATCATAGGAAGAGATATTTTAATATAAATAAATTCTCGCTACATCGAAACATACAAATTATTATTGAAATACCACGAAACAATACATGCAAACTAGAGACAGTTAATACCTTCCTTGCAAACAACTAGCACCTCGATCGTATCTGGGCTGATACGCGGTACGAAGTGGGTCTAAAATACATAATTCAATAAGCGTCCCGACAAGGATACGTACAGAATCCCAAACTTATAGGTACAAAATATCTGTATTTTACCATACCGTAAAAATCTGTAACAGCTCCGTGACTGACTTACAGACAAGGTACGGCCACACACTTGATATTATAGCACAAGGCTAGCCTATAGCCTATAATAGGTGAGCACGAAGAAAGGGTTCTTGGAAATCCAACTACCCCTAGGGAAGTAACAGTTTGTATGGAAGTGGTGTTTGTTTTGCGTCAAAGAAATCGGCATTATAAACATGTCAGTCCGTCAGTTAGATCATAAAAAAATAATAGCCACGTATATTTTGCATTTTTTCATTAATAAAATAATAAAGCAAAGTGCATTAAAGTTTAGGAGTGGGTGCTCATGGCGTCATAACGCCATAATCTATAGGTACTTTAATAAAAGAGTAGAATCCGCGACTTTATACATTGAATATTTTTACCTAAAATTGAGAGGGGTGATATGAGAAGAGTAACCAAGCCCAATTTTTTTTTAATTCTTTTCTGTCTGTCTGTCTGTTCGCGATAATCTCCGCATCTACTGAACCGATTGTCATGCGGTTTTCACAGGTAGATTAAGCTTAGCCTGGAGCTACATATAGGTTTTGTTTCATTGAAATCGGATGTCAGGAAAAAAAGTTGTTGTATAAAAACCTTTCAAGCGGGTGAAACCGCTGGGCACAGCTAGTATACTACTATAGGTACAGGTCGCATGGAAGAAATTGTTGCCTGTATTCCCCACCATGTATGTTATATTTTTGTTTCTGGTGACAGTAAAGAATATTTGATTGATTGATTGATTTTAATAATCTACACGACGGACTAGAAACTAAAATTTTGTAGGTGCACTAGCGTATTCAACTCACCAGGTAGGGGCCTGTGCACAGCGGTGACGTAACGGTTGCCCTCCATGTACCCGCGGTCGGGCTCCGCGTGGTGGGCATGGTGGCCGCTGTGTATGCTGTGCTGGTGGGAGTAGAACCCGTCGGGAGGATGGAGCGCCACACCGCCACCTCCCTCCTCCTCGTCCACTTTCTGCGAGAAGCTGGGGACGTGAAGGGAAACGAGAAATTAACCAATGATTACTATAATATGAACACTATAGGGTTAATCTATATCTATACTAGTATTATAAATGTGAAAGTTTGGATAGATGGATGATCTTGTTCTTCTTTTTTATCTATGTTTGTTAAATCACGTCAGTTCCGGAAAGGAATATTGGATGGAATTTGGCTCAGAGATAGATTATAGTATGGAAGAAAATAAAGATAGGTATTTTTTATCCCGGAATTTTCACGGGGACTCCGCTTTACCTATATTTACAATTAAGTTCAGTCATTTTACTACCGAGACATTGAGTTTAAAGAAGTTTGATATTTTGCCATATTGTGCTCACAAAAACGTTCTAAAATTCAGGCTACGCGAACTTAACCCCCACGAACTTATATTTCAATAATATTATAATTTTGAAATGAACGTTTTGAATAGGGTTTAATTCCATTGTAAAAAAAAATCTTTCGGCATTACAGCTTATGAATTGTAAATTATGTAGGTATGATGAAAGGAAGAAAAATCAACGTAATGCTTTTTGGTTCTCTTGAGAATCTCGTGTCCTGTTATTATTTTATTTAATTTTTTTCTTTATTTCAACATTACAACCTATTTAAGATTAATAGGACGATACACAATTACAATTTGACAGGCACATAGACTAATTAAATACCCTTAAGGCGCATGGAGTCGTGAAACGATCATTTTTGAGGCCCTAAAGCTCATAAATTAGCCTACTGACGATTCCAGAATTAACATATATTAAAGATTGATATATGAACTTCAATCTGAGCATTTAAATAAATTGTAGTCTACAAAATACTATTCAAAAAAAAACATTGAAATGAAGCTGTTTTCAACTTGAAATACGCTACTGCTTCTAAACTACAAGTGATAATTTCACGATTCTTTCAGGAAAAGATTGCTAACTTGTTTAACTTAAAACTGAGCATTTATCGTTCCAAAATAATACATAGTTTTGACGAAATGTTTTTTATACCACATTCACTACAAATGGTCACGAGCGGGTCCGTGCGCGGGCGACGGGAGTCAGTCTGGCGCTGGCATTCAAACGGGTAGGCTGTGCGTCGCGCTGTCGCAATCCGCTTGGTTACGCCAAATTAATTTTGTGAGCAAAATAAGGTAGCGACATCAAAAATGCCACGAAAAAAAAAGCTGCAAAAAGTTGGGCAACTGGACTTCACTGAATTTTAATTATTGGTTCATTGTATTTTTTTGTAACAAAAGGCAATTTTATAAACACATTTTTGTTTTATTACTTTCTTTTACTAAATTAATCAATAAATTAATAAAAATAAAAATATACAGCTACAGCATTTTAGATATCGGAAAATATACAGCAATTTTCTATCTGCATACAAATCGAAGAATGCTGTAAGTAGTAAAACCTGTTTCCTTGTAACTTTAGTGAAAATATTTTAATTGCAACTAACATTAAGGTGGGTCTAAAGGTCTAGTTTTCATACAAACTGCCGTAGCTATATTAAAGGCATTCCGCCTGTTTTTATTTATTAGACTTCATTTAATAAAATACTACTACTTGTTACGATAACGCACAGCCCAAAATCTTTGCATATTATAGTGAAGAAATAACATAATTACAATCATTTCAAAATGAATTAAATTTCGGTCGAACCTTTGCTTGTGTGAGAGAACGAATACACTTATAAGTGTACGAAAATGGCGGCCCGGTCTATAAACAGCTGTAGTTAGGCTGTAGACTGACAAGTCCCCCGAATGCAGTAGTTTGTAGTGAATTCCAAAAGGATCACAAGGTGGCGCGGCGTTGTGCCGTGAGTTTTGACAATTTTGCCTACCAAGATAATTTAGAATTGTATTTGAAAATATACCTATTACTGATGTAGTAGGTACCTATTAGTAGCCGAAGCGAATACAAATAACTTGTGGAAAGTTGGAAAAGACGTTTTGGTTCTGCGTCACGTACGATGAGGTATAACGTAACTTACGGGTAAAAGTATTTTATATTTTTGTGTTGAATAAATTCTTGCTATCTCTTTCTTGTTTTCACGATGAGTAAAAGAGAGAGACCATATTTTCGAAAGGTTGTATCTCGGCCTGGGGTGATAAAATTCAGCGTTTATCTCCAAATTCTCCGATGCAATGAAAATAATATTTTTATTGTGTCTTATGTGACCACGTGATGCAACGTGTGTTCCGAGATATAGTCTCGGAACTACAAGTTACAGACCCATCGTGTTGGTACTCAAACGTCATGTTTTCGTGATATCTATGTGATCACATGGTCAAATTTTCAACAAGCTATATCTCGGAAACTACAAGTTACAGACCCATCGTGTTGGTACTCAAACTTCATGTTTTCGTGATATCTATGTGATCACATGGTCAAATTTTCAACAAGCTATATCTCGGAAACTACAAGTTACAGACCCATCGTGTTGGTACTCAAACTTCATGTTTTCGTGATATCTATGTGATCACGTGATCAAATCTTCGATAGCCTGTATCTCGGAAACTACAAGTTACAGACCCATCGTGTTGGTACTCAAACTTCATGTTTTCGTCATATCTATGTGATCACGTGGTCAAAAAGTGGAATCGAAATCTAAGGTTTGAACACAAGATTTTCACGATTCATAGTTTACAAAAAAAGACGCACACCACCGAGACTCTTGTTGAGGTAGCCAAATTACGAATCCTAATCGTCTAGTATTAATCGATTTGCATGTGTGTGTGACTACGTTTCGGCCAGTTATTCGATATTTTCGTGTAGTTAAAGGATAATAATGCGCGTAAAGCCATATAAAAATTTTAAATTAAAGATGTATTAAACACTCATTCTCTCGCAGCCATCATCAAAATCTATTTTTTAACCTTGTGATTCTCTGTAAATTGAGAAAACTCTTTTATGGCGCCGTCCGCGGCCTCTATCGGATAAGAGCTGCATAATCTGGCGGAGCGCACCCTTAACTTAACAAAACTATGTACAAAAAAAATCACAATTCTGTCAGTTCTTGTTAAAAAGTTGCTTTATTTTCAATTTTATAAAAAAAATGTTTCTGGTGAAAAGTTGGTGTTTTGTTACTTACAGCAAATATGTTTTCTTACGGCGAAAATTTTGATTAGTCTACTACTTTTTTCTGGGACGATATAAATTAAAAATAAATTCGGTACCTAAAGGTACCATCCTACCTATCGTCAACATAGGTACACTAAATATGTGAAAAGAAAAAAATCAATTTGTGTATAGGTACTAAATTGTACTAAATAAGTACTAAATTGTAAAATAATAAATTAATTTAACTACCTATTTAACTACGAATTTGATATCATTAATCCTTTATAGTAAAATTACAATATAATAAAAATAAACATCAATAATTATTTACCTTCATTATTAAAGTATTAAAATAAAACATAAAAAATACGATATAAAAATATTTGCATGACTCAATGTAATATCAATTAAAATAATGATAGATTTGATGGAGTGCCGATAACTGTTCCACTGACCCTACGTACATTATCGCGCGATGTTTGGGTGCGGGTAGCGGGGGCGAGAAAATTAGGCCACGCCTCAACGCCCAAGGTCGTTGGCGACACCACGAGCCTTAACAATGTTGACTGATAAGGTACACAAATCCTTTATCCTTACTAATATTATAAATACGTGAGTTTGTTTGTTTGTTTGTAACGCTTTTACGCCTCAACGGCTGAACGGATCATCATGAAATTTTGCATACACGTTGCCAGGGGTACAGGGGTATTTTTTATTCTGGAATTCCCGCGGGAACTTCGAAATTCGAAACCACGGGGAACAACTAGTTAATACATTTTATACATAGGTATATCTTTTCAATCTAATGTGTTGAAAGATTACCAAAACCTAATCAATTATTAAATTTATTTCCTCATTTCGATACCATCAATTCATTTTGAACCGTGGCCTATTTTAATTGCATGTATTGGAAAATAAAACTCTTGCTGAATTATAATGAGAAACGAAACGTTCTCATTAGAAAATAATGATATTGTACTCGTATTATTATGTAAGTAGTAGGGTATTATTTACGCTCTACCGAGAATCCAACTCGAGCCGATTTTCATGGAATTTATATTTATTTACTTTATTTTTTCTGGGACGGCATTGGCATTGAAGATTGTTAAAAAAATTCAGCTTCGCAAATAAAAATTTTGCGTTGGCGTTAAATTAATGATCAATCTTTATACACTCTTTAAGACGCGAAGAAATCACGAACTTTGAGTCAGTTTGCAATTCCAGACAACGAACGCTGTGTTCTTTAAGCAACAAATGGCATATAATAACATAACAGCTGTCCCCCGCGGTTTCACTCGCGGTTATTTCGGAGTTTCCGCGGGAATTACAAGATATAGAAACAATAAATAAATACAAACTATAAACCTTATTTTTAATAACTTTATCTATTGGTGAACACAGCATGAAAACCCATTCAGTAGTTTTTGAGTTTATCGCGAACAGATAGACAGACAGACGCGGCGAAGGACTTTGTTTATAATAAGTAAGGAAGTGGATAAAAAGTAATTTCGCTGTATGAGACCATATCCGTGGGATTCTAATTACCGAAAAAAAAAAATTGTAACTTTCCCTCAATAGATTAGGTAGAGTATTATGTTGTTTGTGATTCGGTCATAGAGGTAGGTACATAAAAAAAAAATAAAAAAATAGATCGGCACGTTTCTGGACCAATTCTTATTTACTGTAGTGATATTCTAAAGCTCTTGTTTGCTCAAAAAAAGATCTTGTTTTGAATACGTGACAAAGTCATGTCTGAACTTTGAAGGTCAATTGGTCAAGATTCAACCGCAAATAAAATTGTTATTCCGGACATGTGCTAATATTCCCAACTAGGCTAGGTTAAGGCCTTTCCCAGACCTTCAAATAGCTAAATTTTACGTGCACTGGGTACAAGATTGCGATTAGGATTATCGTGACGTAAAAATTCATATTTAAACAAAAAAAGAAACTTTTGTTTACATACCTACTTAGATACTATTGATACCTTACCCACGAAAAGGACATCACGTAAACAAAAATTATCGTGCGTTAGTCTAGTAATAAACTCAAAAATTACTCGACCGATTTCAATGTTGTGTTTTTTTTGTTGTTTGTAATGGGCATGTTGACTAATTATTTTTTTTAGCCCGTCTTATAGATTAATAAGAAATATTGGGCACGTATTTTTTTCTTTTTTTACGTAATCAAAAAATAACGGCGATACATTGAGTTGAAATTTCGCGTAACGTCACTATTCGGACAGTTTGTATGGCGGTTTTAGCGGTTAGTGACTTCACGACCCCCTCACTCTAAACTTTATTGCGCTTTATATCTGTATATTTTAATTTATTTGAAAAAGCAAAAAATAATAATAATAATAATAAAATTGTTTATTGCCATCAAAAAGGTGTACAAAAAAAATTAAAATTAAACTTAGCCAATTAAATCAATCCAAATAAAATACGTGTCTATTGTTTTTTTTTATTTTCCAACTGACGGACTAATTAGAATTTTGATTTTCAAAAGTAGTCAACATCCCCATTGTCAGGACACGGTTTGAAGTAAAGAAAATTAGAAGTTCCCGCGGGAATTCCGAAACTCTCGCGCGTGAAACTGCGGGCGGGATTAGTAATAAATTACTATAATTCCACAATTTAACAGGCAGCTTACTACCGGGGCGAATGTTGCGCAACTTCTCCTCTTCAGGGCCCTTATTCACTATGACCAACAACATTCCTTGCCCATAACGCGCGTCCCAAAAACACAATTCCAAACGCTCCAGATGCAAAAGAAATTTATATTCTTTATGACAAAAGAAACGTTGTAAATGTATATATTTTTTTTAAGTTTCTTTGAACACGAGGGAAAAGCAATTAAAGTGGCGCCTTATTGTACCGCGACGCGTTATGGTCATAGTGAATACGGTTACGGGCCAAGTTCTAGTATCAGGCAGCTGTGAAGGACGGATGTTTTATGAGATATGTCATAACTCATAACTATTCTAATTTTATGGACGTCAAAAGGAGTTAAGTAGATATTATCTCACAGGCTGACTTGGTATACAAAAATATTTGATTGAACTTGACATGCTCTCTTCCTGATAACCGGGATAATCTACATAAATAAAAATTAATCGTCGAATGTGTTGCGAAGCGCATAACTTCCAAACGATTGCACCAAATAAGATGATTCTTTTTTTGTGTTCGTTATTGTCAAGACAAGGTTTTTATTAAAGAAGTTTGAAGTTCCTGCGGGAATTCCGAAAATCATGCGGGCGAATCTCCGAAGCGACTAGGACCTATTTTGACGGGGCTTTCACCTGCAAATTAGCTGTTGTTGTATAATATGTATATAAAGAGTAGGCTACTCGGGAGTTCCTACGGGAATTTTGAAACTTACGCGGGTGAAATTGTGGGGCACAGCTACTACAGTAATAAAATTTATTAGTAAACGAGCAAAAATCACCATTTCACTTGTTTATATCTCGTTTTATTCACATAATGTAGGACGGTGTTAGGTACACGACACGGGAAAATTTTTCACTATCTCCAATTTAATATGTTTGCGCAGTTGACACAAGAATCTGGAGCGAGTTGTGTAAGAGCTTCTGGAATGATGAAACTAGTTTTCCGAACGGAAAGCTTTGTGCTATTTCATTGTAAATATTAAGCGCGCAAATACTTATAAATGGAGCCTTTTCAATAGAATAAGCTCATCTAACTGTGAAAATATCTTAATTAGATACAAAGGAATCGAAAAGACCTATTTTTTGTTGCTATTAGACAATCCTAGCTTTTTCCCGTAGCTTTACCCGCGTTAATTTCGGAGCTCCCGCGGGAATTTAGGGATAAAAAGTGACAAACGAATTACAAACATTCGTATTTGTAATGGTAATGTATTATGTATAAAGAACATTTTAACCTATTATAAGGTTATTTGTGATGATAATCGAATATTAAATCCTTTATTGTAACCTTACATCACGAACCATATCAGAATTGGATCTGACTGATGTGACCAGAGATATGTCCCCCTAAACAATTTCTTCTCCCCAACAATTTTTTTTATATGCTTGCACTCAGAGAAATATTCTAACCTAACACATTTTCGCAACTGAAAATATCAACCGCACACCCATACCTTTGGGAACGTGCGCAAACGCATACGCCTTGACAATGACCGCGCCGACCCTCAGCCGCGGTCAGCTCGATCGAGGTTGATCATCGCAACCGAATCGTGAACCACACTAACAACAGTTCATACTGCATTAAGTATAATATGTTATTACTTAGATGCAGTTTGAAGTTTCAGTCACTGATGAGTGATCAATAGTGAATCAAGTTGAGTGTCTATTATAACAACAGATTTATTTATTTATTTATAGAAATTTCACTGTAAATACAGGTAAGTGCCCAATGGATTACAGTGTTAGATAGTCCGATTGACTTAGAAACATAATGGCATTTGCATATATATATATTTATAATATACATATATTTGCATATATATATATATATATATGGATACGGAAATCATTTTAGTTTCGTTCTAAACTGTGGGAGTGGGACTGTAGCGTGGAAAACTAACTTCATATTTTTCGCCAAAGTCACCAATTTTTTATTTGACAGAGATACTTGACAATTTTTTAGACAATTTTTTTAGACTTATTTGACAATTTTTTATTTTTATTCGGCAGAGGAACACATAGAAGACGAAAGAAAGGATAGACATTGATTTAGAGATATAGAAGATATAAAAATCAACGAAACGACCAAAAGTAACGTCTCAAGTTGAGAACAGTATAATCTTTTGAAATGTTCAAGACATTTCTGAAAACGGTCATTTACCCAAGGGATCGTAACCACGCTACAAGCGAAGTGACGCAGCGCTCATCAAATAAAGGATCTCGGGAGATTGTAGCAGTTGAAGTACTACAAAGCGGCGATGTAAAGCCAAAAATACCTACAGAATCTCAACCGTTCAGCTATAAAATATATGAGAATAATAGTTATAATACGATCCTGACGTTAAGAAAGTTTTGTTACAAACTTTACAGTGCCTACTGCCTATACAATTTGAATTAAATGACTATATTACTTTATGCTTGGGAATAAGCGGCACTTATAAAACGCGTGTTTAGAAAACGGAACACGACTCGAACAGTGATGTTGTACATAGTTATACTATCATAGTGCGATTACGAGAAAGTCTTTCATCGTACACATTACTTCACCGTGAAAATGTTTAGTAAGAAAAAGCTCAACCCGTATTTGTTAACTCTCATCAAACTTGATACGTTCCTATGACGTTGTTTGTCTTGCAGCTTGCTCATCGCTCTGGAAAATGAAGAAGACATAGGTTTGAGTATCTTTTAAGTTTGAGTAAAGGTTATACGACTCCTAATTTATAAACCATTTTCATAAGATAATTTTGATACAATTTCAGTTCAGAAGCTATAATCAAAATAAGTAAATCCAAGGAGGATAGCTCGTTGAGACCCTTATAGTAGTAAAACTAGTGCAGTAGTTAGCTAAAAGCAACTCGCTTCAAATATACTTTATGGCCCCAAAAAAATAACTTTTACTTTGTCTTCCTCATTTTCTAGACCGATGAGCGAGATAAACGACAGCTTGAGAGCGTATCAAGCTTAAATAGAATTAATAAAAACGGTTCTAAGTTTAGATAATGCAACGATTCTAAGAAAATCTATTAGAAACTGGCATGACTTCTCCTATTTTTCTATGATCATACCATTTACAAGAATCGATTAGAAGTAATTAGAACAATTTAATTCTAAGCTTGCCTTATCATGCAAATTACCTGCTCATTTGCATTGTTATACCTAATTATGCTTCAGAATTTATTTTTTTGTTTAAAGATTAAACATAATATTTGAGTTTATTAATTAAATAAAAAATTGTTACATTTCTTATGATTTCTTTAGTATAGAAAGTATAAAAGATTCAATTGGTTCGAGTCTAAAAAAATTAAACAATAAAAAATTTCAACTGTCTAACGGTTCATGAGATACAGCCTGGTGACAGACGGACAGACAGACAGACAAACAGGCGGACGGACGGACAGCGGAGTCTTAGTAAAAGGGTCCCGTTTTACCCTTTGGATACGGAACCCTAAAGAAGAAGTAGGTAACTATTTAGCGAAATGTCGTTACTTCACCCTCGTCAAATCGATAACAAACCTCGACAAATCATACTTATTTATATTCAGCAAACGTAACTTCAGCGGTTGCGTTGACGATTGAAAATTAGCATCGCGAAATGCGAACTAATCAACTACCTGAAGGCTGTGCCAGGTCGGTGGGTGCTTCGGCACTCGAAAGTTCTATAGCAACCGTTGTGGTACAATGTGAAACAACCAAGTACTACCTACTGAGCTAATTACGAACTGAGAACTCAATTTCTCAGGCCGGATACAGATGAGAAACTTCTTAGCTAACTTATGTAATTGTTATAAAATGTATACACATAGCAATCCTGAATTGCGAGTTCCTGAATTTAATGATTCGTATCGCAGACACTAAAAAGAGTAGCCCATGTACCTAAGCGTGAACCCCCAGTGTTCGAGCTTTTACTTGTATTTCATCAATTTCAATTCTGCAGCTTAGAAAAGAATTCATCTTGATATCGGCTTTTTCGCACAATGCCTTACATAAATACAGCATCAAAAGGTAGACTATTCCTTCATAATTAAAATGACAGCACCGTTGGTTTAGTCTTCTAACTGCTTACGCCAGGTGTCGCAGGTTCGAGTCTTGGGTGTATAGATAGTATGTACATACGTATTTACAAAAATAAGGTACCCATAGTACAAGGTCCGCAGCTCAGTTTGGCTAGGCGCTCAGGTAATAACCAAACATTATTATTATTATTATAAAATGTCGAGAGACTAGATTGTCTACGTTAGCTCCACAATCACGTGACTATGATGAGGCTCATCTCTATCAAGGAAATGAGCGAATTTACATAATATTAAATTAATGCAAAACATAAGCTTTACAAGATGCTGAAGATAATAAAACTACGAATATTTGGTAATTTAAACAACAATTAAACTGTGGCCCGTATCTTTACGTTTTTCTTGATCTCTCTGAGGTGCTTCTTCGAATAGCTTATTTTATTAGACTAATTGAAAGTTTTAATTTATACTATCATTACAATTTAAACAACTTATGTAGTAAAAAAATGCCTCAACTGACAAATTCAGAAGCCGCTTAATTAGCATTGAACTTCTCCCACAACATTATATGTCTCTGATGCGGGGTAATGCTACTAATTTCATATGTAATTTGTAAGCGAGTTGATCGTGCTGTTGAGAAAAGTTTCAGGAAATCAATATAATGACAGTACACTAATAGTGCTTTGAGGAAAAATTAGTTTACGTACATAATTAGGTACATTAAAAACATATTATGCTTATGCACAGTGTTAAACTCAGCTCCATAAACATAAGTCACATCAGCTATGGATCCTAATTCAAAATAAGGAATTTGAATCTGGAATAGAAAAGAAGTACGTAATATATCTATACAAAATACAATCAGGTGCATACAATGGGCATGTTGACTAATTTTTATTTTTAGTCCGTCTTGTAGACTATTAAAAAATATTGGACACGTATTTTTTATTTTTTTACGTAATCAAAAAATAACGACGATATATTGAGTTGAAATTTCGCGTGACGTCACTATTCTGACAGTTTGTATGGCGGTTTTAGCGGTTAGTGAGGTCACGACCCCCTCACCCTAAACTTTAATGCGCTTTATCTCTGTATATTTTAATTTATTTGAAAAAGCAAAAAACACGTGTCTATTGTTTTCTTATTTTCTAACTGACGGACTAATTAGAATTTTGATTTTCAAAAGTAGTCCACATCCCAATTTCATGACCATAGGTAGGTGTGTGTTGTTTTTCTGAATATTGTGTGTATACCTATGTCTATATAAAAATGAAACAGTATGTAGGTACATACTACATAAAACACTGAGGTGCAGCAAGCAGCACAGTTGGTCTCATGATTACAACGATCCATCAAAACATGATTCGTTACATAATATTGACGCAACGTTTTGCCGACTCCATGTTAGTTTTCACTGAAAATTCTAACTCCATTCTCGTATAATAATACAATGTAAACAATATTCGATTCAACAACTACAAACGAAAGGGTTAACGTAACAACCAATTTAATTGCTCTAGTTGATTGGAGTTGGAGGTTTTTCCTATCCACAACTCTATAACCTTGAACGATCATTCGAATGGAATAATAAGATTTTATTTACTCGTAGTCTTAATTACTTAAACAAGTAATTAGTTCTGAAATTTTGCATACACGTTGTCAAGGGAACAGAGAAGGACATGGCGTACCTACTTTTTATCCCGGAATTCTCGCGATAACTTCAAAATTATCACGAGTTAAGCCGCGGGGAAACGCTAGTGGTAAGCAATAAAATCGGGTCTCTTCGTAAGTAATATAACAAGACGATAATCACTTTTGGAAAAATATATCGAATTCAAAATCTCCTTTTTATTGTTTCGTTTTTAAAGGTGGGTTTTATTAAGTTTTGTAAAATTCTCTTGTAAAACGACTAGAAGTTTGTTTATATAATCTTATTTTCTTGTATTCTAATTTATTTTCCCTCATACCCTGCTTTTTTTTCACGATTTTTTCTTCCTCTCTTAAGTCAACGATAATTGACTTAAACCGAACATAGATAAAATAGACCTACAGTCTATAGATATGGTACCCCCTGGGATAGATCTATCACTCTCTGAGTAACCACTAACCAGTACTAGCACCATAATTATCCAGCGTTATTTATTAAAAGAGTTAGCTTTCGTCGAAAGTAAAAGCTTAACTAGGTAATAAAATTTGTTTTCATCTTCACATAAAACATTTCAAACTTTATGACAAAATTAACAGATTTTGTAAAATCACATCGTTATTCATCTTTTACGTTCACTTTTTCGAACCAAATCTTTGTCAAACCAAGTTTTAGAGTCGCATATATTTGCCGTTTCATTTAGCTTTAACGGGGGTCACAACAATGAAATAAAGTATTCGGTTATTATCCCATTAACTCTAATAGGTACGGTGAAGTTTGTCAGTTAATCCTTTATTTTACGAATTCTTTCTTGGCGTCATGCCAGAAGAGACGGCTGCGAAAATGCGTTTCTGTAAAACAATAGATAGCATAGACAAGTAGTCACAAAAATTAAGATATTTTAAAAATACTGATGCAGTTTGCCTTTTCCTTTGTAGATTATGATGAACAATGAGTTTTCTGTAGATTTCTTTATTTGTAATTTCTTCAACGATCCAAAATAATACATAAATCGCTCGGTAGCAACTTAATATTATGATAAATGTGAATGTGAGTTGGCTTGTTTCGATTTCACGCCGAACAGAAAAGGACATGGATACAGACGGTGTTTCTGAGGAATAGAAAACTGATTGACATATTAATCTAAATCAACGCGAGCGTAGTCAAAAACCTGAAAAGAATGGGCATGTTAACTAAATTTTTTTCTTCAGTCCGAAATATTACGTTTTTACGTAAAAAATCAATAACGGCGATACATTGAGTTGAAATTTCGCGTGACGTCACTAACCGGTGCAGTTTGTATGGCGGCTTTTAGCGGTTAGTGACGTCACTAGCCCCCACCCTAAACTTTAATGCGCTTTATATCTGTATGTTTTCATTTATTTGAAAAAGCAAAAAATACGTGTCCATTATTATTATTTTTTTTTATTGACGAACTAATTAGAATTTTTATTTTCAAAAGTCAAGTCGTCAACATCCCTATTTAATTACGAAGCCAAGGAACCTAAACTGTCCAACGTTCTTTTCGAGCGCTTAAATGCAGTTTATTTATCAAATGGAGTGCGACGTTCCTGTCTTTTGTAATCCAAGCGGAGGAGGCTTGTGGGGGGCGACTCTCGTTCAGTTGAAACGGCTTGATTAATACGACTGAGTGCACTGGCTGGCCGTAGGAATAACCCAGTTTCTGAGGCGAGCGAAAAGAATTCTAGGTGATTAAACTGTTCGGTCAAACTGTATGCGCGGTCGAGATTGGACGTTATGAAAAAATCGGGTTACTCAGCCTCCGCTTTCGTTGCATAGCGTTTTCACTGGTTTCATTTCATTTAGCTATCATAACAACAGTTCCAAGTCCAACACGACACGTTGCTGTGTAGAGTATTTATAGCTACGCATGTTTCGAATTGAAAAAAACAAAAAAAACTTCCAACCAATTCCCTTGAGGCAAACTAAGAGAAAACAGCTTTTAGAGAATCGACAATGACACTAAGCAGTTGACTGGTGACATTTCTGAGTAATTAAAGTTACAGGTACAGGCTAGCTATAGAATAGAATAGAATACACTTTATTGTACACCAAAATAATGTACTTTACTATATGTGTTAATCACTATTAAAGCGATGAGATCGCCTGTTCTAGGTTTATAAGGCTTTTTAAAATAACTAAACGATGTATAGCATAAAGTGCGTTTTTATCTGGCCATCTACAAATGAACAGTTTTCGAATATTTTTGTACAAAAATAATTTGACTTCCTAGACCTAACTATACCGAGCATACTGTGTAAGAATTTGCGGTAATCACTGGCACATGTCCAGATATCCGTAGCACTCAAGCCTCTCCGACTCGGGTCAGAACTCGAAACGGGAACCGGACCAAGTCGAGGCTTACATGCTACTGAGCCGGAAACTAGGTTGCGTCCAGCAACGAGGATGCTTTTAGAGGAAATAAGCAATTGTAACTCGGCTAGATTTTTGTATTTTTGCTTTCCCGAGTTGATGGATAATCTTGTTAAAAAAAAAATATTATGCTTAATGTTTATATAATGTTATTACACTATATAAACATAATTATTATTATATTATTATTTATATCTCATAGTAAAGTTATAGCCCACTATATCAGTATCATCATTATGATAACAATCTAAGTACTATTAAATTAAATTAATATTATGACGATTGAAAAGATTATATGATTGAAAGTTTAATAAAGATACATATTATTTTTGATTTGATTTGTTAATATTAAACATAATATACGTACGTAATATATAAGATATTCGGCATTATCGCATACAAAGTATAACTTGCGAACATAGTACATCGGAAAGAAATCAGAACAACATTAATTCTCGCAAGGATAGACGACAGTTTGAACTTCTCCTATAACTAGAAGGAAAGTTCTGTTCACGCAAAACAACACCGCTTCAGCATCTATAAGGATCTCCCCACGTATACCTGCGTCGCGACGGCCGATCAGTTTAACAGTTCGAATTTCATTTAGTGCCTATTATATTCTTACCCGTATCCCGGCCTCTGGCAGAACCAAGACCTCGTCAGCTTTGCAGCTTCAAGGAGCACGCCGCCAATGTCACCAATCCTCATGCCAGTACAGCAACAACACCCATCACCCTCACTGTCACCCACGAGAACTGCACACGACTCTGATTTCGCCACTTTGGCCACACTGATGTTTGGAGACAGTTCACCAGTCTCGTCCTCTATAGGCTTCGATTCACATTTAAATTCGAAACCATGTTAACGAACACTATTGCGGTCAAAACTGTATATTTTATACGATCAATTAAATAGCTTTCAGTTTATATCACTTTTAATATTTTGAAAGACCAACACAGTTCCGTATCGCCAGTATGTAATATATAACTACCTATAAAAATGAGAACTTATATAAGATACTGACCCAAATATAATAAACAGATATTATTATTAATTTACAGATTAAGATATATATAATACAGTATATAAAACGACAAGGCCACAAGTACAACATAACACGGTAAGGAAACGAATGGCATTGTGTTCGCAAGTGACGTGACGAAAATCGATACAAACGAACGAATATAAGTCAAACAATTAGTGGTGATTGCATAACGCAACGAAACCGCATTTTCGACTAAATACCTTGCCCAATATGACAAAAACAAAGCGATATGGATAGTTGCGAAATTTATTTTAAGTAAGAAATATCTGTATGAAGAAAAATTTCCAAATAAATCGATGTCAAGTCGATCGGTATTACAATACCTGAATATAATAGATCATCTCCTGACAAAACTTAAAGAAATATAACGAAACTAGACCGAGATAATAATGCAAAATGCAAAACACATCAAATTTGCATTACCGAACAACAGACAGATAAAAAAACCGAAGGCGATTGGCATAATGTTCATTTTCAACATGACTCGCACGAAATATGGATACAATATATGAAATGTATGTCATAGTATGCACGATATTGTAATGATGCTGCGCTGAAAGCTAATCTTACTATGATAATAACCAGTAGGGATATAACACGAGTTTCTTTGTATTGTATCTCTTTATTGAAGCTGTTCCCAATTCCGTGGTCTCAATAAAACTTGATAGCTAATAATCGCGTGCATTGCCTTTCCCACTTAATTAACCATACCAAATTCAGCACAATTACTTTATTTTAAACACATTTATTTACAGTTTTTTTTTTATATTCTATCTGCCCTTTCGCAAATCACCGTACGTTCACATCGGTCAACGTCCTTCATAATTCAATTATGAAGTGGCTGTAACTTCATATTGTTTATACGAACATTTATCACAAAGCTAAAATATATACATTTCGAAACAAGTGACATAATAGACCGAAGATATTATCCAATTTAGAGTACAATGCCGTCGAATACAATTGTAGTAACAATACAGTGCTTTTACAAACTCAATGGGATGGGTCCACATAAAAGCCATCCGCTGGGAGTGGTAATCCAACGATAAATAACAGAGTTAAGGCGACAGTCACTACCCCATGACCCAGAAGGCTTATTGCAAACGGTCGCGTTAACACTGATAACGTGATGGGTGGCTAAAGAGGCAGGTAAAGAGATATGATAGTGTATAAATCATATGATAAAAGTGTTCGTAGCCTAAAAAAATTTCATGGAAAACCGCATTATAGCTTTGAGCTTCGTCCACATATTTCTCAGTTACAAGATCCTTACAGAGTTGACTTTATTTATAAAGGCTATATTGGAAATTGGAATGTCGCGCGGAAGTATGAAAAAAAAAGAGAGAAAAAAGAAAACCATTGCAATGCAACGAAAGTTGTCACACCTTGAGAAGCTGTCAATAGTATTAAAATTAATAAAATTGTTTGTAGTGTCAAAAACAAGGCCGCTTGTAAGTGATCGTACGTTTCGAATATCTCTCATGAAATAAATTGAGCTTCCGGTTCAACGATTTCAATTTGAATCTTATTTCTCGGATCGCAATATTGAAATTGGCTTTTTGTTGAGACGCATTAAGTAATTGTGTTATACCAGGATATTTGAGACTAGATTGGGGTATTAATTAGTAGGTAATTGTTTATGAGCAGCTCTATAAATAAACATAATCCACATCTTTTTTTTCCAAGTATTAGCAAAACCTTATCGGCATCATTCCTGATGGATGTATAGTATAATGTTTTTTAACACCCACTTTCAGCACCGGGGTTCTTTTTAATACTGTAATTATTACTAATTTACCCAAAAAAATAGATATATCTATGTAAACCTATCATGTAGGTTATGAAATCAGTATTCGATTTTTTTCGTAACAATTAATACATTATGAATTAATAAATTATACAGTATTTGAACACAGATTTATAAGTTGCAGATCAACAATGAAAACAATATAGAATGCTTGAACAGCATTCTAACAAATTTGGGTCTCGGTGACCGAAATAACAGTAACGCAAGGCTGTCCACTATGAATCTGATTACATTCTATCACATCCAATCTGAATTTAAATTCAATTCGGTTAATAATATTGCTAAAGGTAGATTTATCTATAGGTACAAATATTTTATACCTATATTATTTAAGAATTTATGTATAATGTTGTAAAGTTCACCAGCCTTGAAATAAATTAATTAATAAGTCGTTTAGTATATATGCGAGTTCTATTGAATCTGTTCTGGTTGAAAATCAGCACTGTGTGTGCCCAAATCTCGAGCATAATGCTGAGGCAGTGGTCAGTGACCGTTTAGACCCTGGGGACACATAGCACTACAAAACAATTTCTGTAGGTATTTTTGTTTTCTTCAAATTGTTATCAAAAGATTAATATGTTAGTTTAATCTGGGTATGACAGCGATGAAAGTATGCATTTATGTTGTGTCTATTTTATCATTTAATAAACTATCGTGTCTTTCTACTGGAATTCTTTGTTACCCAAAAATACAGGAATCAAAATATGAAACTTCACTTATGAAACTTCACTTATATTATGCCCTATAGTATACCAAGTGTTTTCGAGGGAACACAAAATTCACACGAGTGAAACTACGGTAAGTACTCTGACCTTATGATATAATGAAATATTGAAGGTTTTTAGATTCCAAAAAATACATATAGTTAATTCAAATTAATGGTAAGTACACACAAGTGAATACTCAACAGAAGAAAAACGAAAGTAATCGGACTTTGTGCAAACAAGAATTTCTCCGGATAAGAGGTGACAAGCCGCAAGACGCAAGTTGACCCCTAAACACAATTGCATGCATCAAGAGTTGAAACTTTCCAACCTACAGAAGCTAAATAATTTATTAAGTCGCAAATATGGTATTGTAGCAGTAATAGAATTTAAAAGTGTGATTCTATTAATAATAACTAAATGTAAAAAAAATAAATAAAAAAGAACTAAACGTGTAAGTAGGTATACAAAATTTCAGCTAATGTGCTTCATTCAAAATTGATAAATTATGATCACACAAAAAATGTTTGTCATGATGCGGGAAAAACTCGCGACAACACCTGGCTTAGCAGTCGGACTCGCTGAACACTAGACCAACGGCGCTGTAGATCTGCTTATAGGTACTGGCGATGAATTGGAAGCTGTTGTTGGACTGTTTTTATGAATATTGAATTGTGAAAAAGAAAACAGATTTATAATTAGCCTATGAGATTATAAATAAAACCAAAATTACATAAGTTAGTCGCTTGCAGCACATAACTTGATATTTTTGAAAAGCTAAATGTAACCAAATAAGACTAAGTCCAGTGGACGTTGGAGATGTCGCCGCTTTACACTGCCTAACTACAATCCAGTTTCAATTCAATTCTTACAGCGATAAAATCTAAAATCAAACGAGCCATTTGATTTCACGACTCCACGCGAATCGAAACTCTATAAAATGTTAGTATAAAAAGTAATTCTACATTGCGACCGGTGCACGGTGGTCATTAAGTGTTGGTGAAATTTTAATTTTTATGACCGTAGCAGTAAGTTTTATAATCGATTGCATTGTCGATGCGGACTACGTTCGAACCACACAGAAATCGGTAACCAGGGGCTCGGTCGAATCGGTTACTTATTCACTATGACCATAACACGCCGCGTTAAGATAAGACGCCGCAAAAACTGTCTTTCCCTCGTAATCAAAGAAATTTTACTCCAAAAAAATACATTTACAACGTTTCTTATGGCATAAAGAATAATAATTACTAATATTTTGGCATCTAGAACGTTTGGAAATTGCGTTTTTGGGACGCGCGTTATGGGCAAAAAATGGTGTTGGTCATAGTGAATAAGGGCCCTGATGTTGCATTGGACGTGGTTACGTAAGACGATAACATTCAGTCTCTCTATTGGAACGTCGAGTCACCTTTGAGTATTAATTAGATTGCATTCAATCAAACTTGCCATTTTTTTCCAAAACACAATTAAAATTTTCTCATACAAAATTTAAGGCTTTTTCCTGCGAGTTATTTCTGTCGTTACATCGCAGGTTTATTTATTTTAGTCATCATTATTGGGTTTAAAATTTTGTGAAGATTTTATTATATCATTCATTTCGTCTTCGTTTCCGTTCGATTTCGTATCATCTTAACCTATAGGTAGACAAACCAACAAACCAAGTGTGAGCAAGATGATACCTTTCTGCTTATTGCGATTATTTGAATATAAAATATAATAAAATATACGTATTTGCACGCTGCGTCTGATTCACTGTTTGTTTTCTCAAAGTCATAATATCTACTTGATTTAAATTGAGATACGGTGAAAATGTTCCACACAAATAGAACTTTATTCGGAGAGCATAAGGACCTTTTTAATTTCATTGAAATTTGAGTTATGGATTATGGATACTAATATATTTAACTAGAAGATAATAACTATTTATACACGATATAAATAAGTATGTTTATTGCTTAGTGTTAAATGCAGTGCAGTAGTTGTTAACTCAAAGCTCGTATACTTTATTCTAGTAAAATTTTCTCGAATACCTACCTACGTGGAAATTTTATTATAGCACCTAAATGTCTCTTTTTCTCTCTGTGTCTCTGTTTTTCGTATTGATAGTGATGATTGAATAGTACCTAATAATATCGTTGGTTTTCCAACGGTAAGTGTTTCGTTTAATGTTAAGTTTTGTATATGCGAGCACACCGACGTGCTAAGTTAGGTCAGATTTGAAGAGTGGACAACAGGACAACAACAAATGGACAACAACGGAGTCAAATCGTACCAATCACCGATGCGTGAGAGCCCTTCACAACGCATTTTATGTGTTCAGTTTTAGATGTACCAAATGCAGACAGTTTGTAAATTGACGAGTCATACAGTATGCCGATGACATAAAATAGCTGTCGCGCCTGTATTATAAGATGTGTTGCATACAGTTAGTGACAGCTTGGAAGCCGCGCCTGTTCGCGGATTCTCTAAGAACTTTTCCGGGATTCCTTATTTAAAAATACAGATTTTTTAAATATTTTTGGCCACACTCACATTTTTTGCTTTCCTTCGAACTCATATTTTCTCATCGAGATTTTTCATTGGAAAATAAAACTCACGCGGATAAAACCGCTAGACAGAGCTAGTTATTTAGTACAAACAATAAAGTACTTATTAAATTGAAAAGACATCCACGGGTGGAAAATTTTGAACAAAGACGAAGTTATCAGCCGGCAAGATACAACGGCCCGTTTTTCCAACTTTGACAGTTGAATGAAGATCATACGCGTGTGATAAACGACTTTATTTGAAGTGAAATTAATGTTTTATTATAATGTTATAAGCATTAAATTGTAAAGCTTAAACTTACGGAAAAAACGTTTTTTTTTTTTCAATATTTGTGTTTGTAGAGTTAAGTCTTTCGCTTTGGAGAGGTGGAAAACCTTGCCGTGAGTTGTTGATAAATAATCTTAGATAACAATAGGGATTTGGTTGACAGTCAGTCCACCGCAATCCTCATCCAACTTTATGTCTATCTTCCATCATCAGAACAAAGTTAACAAATGTAACAATCATTGTATCTTATTGTTCAAAGACTGACAAAAGTGTTTTGAATATTTTTGGAAATGACTGTAGGTACACCGCGTCTTACATCAATAAATGCCAAAATTGAACTTAATCACAAGTTGTTACATATTTATCGCAGGCTAGGTAAAAAATCATCAGTTTACGGATGGCCAGCATTTCATATAATGCCAGGAATAGGATTCATTATGTTAATGGATACAAAACAATAGAACTGTAAATATGAAAATTACTGTAAGGTCGATATTCAAATTATTAACGTCATACTAGTATAAAACCATGAAAGTACGCTTAAGAAAGTCATAAGTAGAGCGAATCGAGTTAGGCCGATACGAATCGAGTATTCGAGTCGACCGTCGCGCGAGTTCACGCCACTTGCAGAGAGCCACGCGATACGCGTGCGATCCCACTGACGTGCTACTTCTAAGTTCTATAAGATCCATGGAAATAACAATGTAAACTTTGTAGCGGAATCTTACTTAAATGTTGTATACAGCGGAACAAAAATCATTCCAAAGACATGCAATAAGCTTTTATATCAAAACTGTGTAAAACTTATTACGAAACTTCTAGAGACGATAATAGGAAGAAACAAAAAATAATCGGTGATTTGTAAGCTTCACTGTGTCACATCAATGTGAATACCTATATAAGATATTTATAAATGTTTATAAGATATGGCTGTAATCAGTTTCACTACTTTCTTATGTAATACGCGTACTCGTTTGTTCGAAATTAAATCTATCTAGATTATTTAATCCGTCTTTGGTAACATTTTATATAAAAAGATCAAATAAATAAATGGACGAATGCAAAGTGAAGTGAAATATTTTTACGCTACCAGAATAGCCGTTATTGTGGTGGGTGATAATAAAACAAGCCAGACGGCGGTGAGCAGCTAAGCACGCGCGGTGAAAACGTGCCTATAAATATAAGCATTTGTTAAATAAGGGATAGGTATATTCAAATGCTCAATAATATAAGGTGGAAATAGCACAGCATAAACCGCAAGATGTATGTGTAGGAACTTGTTTTACAGAACGCTACCTAGTACAATGTAAGAAAAGAAAAAGGAAATGTTTGATTTTACAATTCAACTCTTAAAGGAGTGAATAGGGTGAATATTTGTGATGGACACGCAAACTGGCTAACGGATGAGCAAAGAGGGAGGAAATTTCGTAATTCACGCAGGTGAAACAGCGGAGAGCAGCTAATGTGTACTACACAGCACTAAGGATTCGAACATCGAGAAGTCAGTACAGGTTTTATAGTTTGGTTATGAACTTGCATTTTACGACAAATAAGTGAAAGTGTAGGTATAGTTAATTGGGTGAACTTCGATGATCTTCCGATAAATTTGAGGAAGTTCTCAAAATGGCGTGTAATGTGTTAACGATATTATCTTATAAATATGGAATATGGTAAAAGTATATACGGAACGTAGTTAAGTGGAGGTCATTAATGGTCACTGTCTCTAAGTTTGGAGATTGAATAAATATGTCTTATATGTAAAAAACGAACTTTTTAACGACATGCATTATTTTTGACAATACATTACATAATACATACCTATTTCTGAATTTTAGAATTCAAAAAATGACAGTGACAATTTTTTTCAGGCTAATCGTTAATTTTAATATCATTCGCTTACGGCCGCACTCAGAGTCGACTTTAATGATTACTTAGTTAAGTATAGATTTTTAAAACAAAATTGTCGCAATCAGAGACGTTCAGTAAATTAATGTTAATTGGCATTTAATGAGATGTAACTTAATTAGTTAAATGCCAATTAACATTAATTTATTAAACTTGTCTCATTGCGGCAGTTTTGTTTTAAAAATCTATGCTTAACTAAGTAATCATTAAAGTCGACTCTGAGTGCGGCGGTTAGTCAAAGAGCATTAGCATTAAAACAATCATTTCATCAAGTCATTCTTCAGAACATCAACTAGCGTTACCATTTTCGTCGACCATTAATGGTTGCCAGCTGTAAACACACCGATGATTCAGATAGTAAAACACTTGGTCTGAAGGCCTCTGACTAAGTTATACTATGTACTAAGCATATCAATGAACTTGCATGAACAGAAAAAATTAAGAGAAACCAAGTTTTTAATAGCATCGTTGTTCTAGGTGGTTATAGCGAACCTGAATGCTACGCCTGTTGGTGGGTTCTATCTCCACGTCAGGTTTTAAAACAATTGTGTGATGAATACTTTATTTTGGGCGTTTAAAATATGTATTTATTATAAATTGATATTATACAGCAAAAAACAAATATTCTTTTTTTATCAATAGTACTCCACTGAGTCTGGGACCAGGTGGCACTATGTGATAGTGCATTTAGCATTAAACATCATTTCAACATACTTACATTACAATATACATTTTTTAGTGCTTACAGCATTGAAACAGACAAATAAATAATCTAAATTAGCAGATAAGTAAAGACTTTTGTTAATCAAACATCAATGGCCAACGTAATAAGAGAAGGAGAAATAAGATGACTGATGAGGCAGCTTAAGGTCAAAACAATATATATAAATCTTATAAAATTTAAAATACATTTTGTGCATTTGGTCAAGTATTTATTACATACTAAGTGTACGTAATAAATAGGGTTTTATTATTACAGCCACTGGGCTTACAACTTAGCTACATTTTACAAATGCTGCAATATTATTATAATTACGATTCACCAGTGATCAAAAAACTATTAGGCGTCTAAATTATAAAAATTTCAGTTTAATACAAGATTACATTACTTACAATTAGATCTTTCTTCTATTTTGCATGCATGAAACTTTTCATGCGTTAATAGTATGTTCTCGGTCTTGAATCTTGATAAAGACATAGTTGATAAGGATCAAATATCAGCGCTTAATAGACTCGCATCGCAAAATATATGAAACGTAACAAAGGAGTATAAAAAATATATATACAATTATTTCACACAAAACGCTTCATTGCCCCATTGTTTGTTTGGTTGTCACGGATAAATATTATCTGCAATCATGTAGAGAGATATAATATCGCGTAACCATCGTGCGAAGTAGGCACTGCCGCGGACATCTTTCGTAATACATAATAGCAAGGTTCTATTAATTTGGACTGTTACACCAGCAGTCTCTATTGTTCGTAACATTGAAGATTCATTACATTATGGATCAATTAGGAAAATCCAAAAACAGGAAGACGATAATAAAAAAAGCAATACAAAGATGACGTTAGAAATTAAGTTCAAAACTTCCGTAAGATAAAATGATATAATATTATTGAAGTGGAAGATATTAATATGTAGGTCGCAACCATGTCGCAACTCACATAATCCATTGTTTCAGTTAAAAGCTACTTTTGCTCACTATGACAGCATGATTTTTTTTTATTTTGACATTGATTTATTCGGAATTGTTTCGTTTTGGATAATAAAGTACCTATCTAAAACTAAAAAGGAAAAAAATAAGTGGTAATCACAGTTTGTAACTATTGTCAAATCTAAAATGTGTGTAAATTCACAAACAAAAATATTAAGCAAGGTTTTTTTTTTATTTCACATAGGAAACTTAAAACAGGAACCAAATGAACATCAAAGATATCGGCTAAGATTCAGGTCTTCACTAACAAATTTACTAAACGTTACCACTGACGTTATTACCTAAACATGGCGGCCCAAAAACTGCAATATGCATCTGCGTAGGATTAAATACTTTAATAGAAGTAAATGTAAACAATTAATAAATTACCGTGCACGGGATGTCAACACGTCTGCTGTGTATGGAAGCTAGAGCGCAAATAGAAGTCAATTAACCCGAATCTTATGCACGTGCCAGTGTTGAAAAAACACCTGCGCGTGAGCACCGCGAGAGGTGCGATGTCGATATTAGACATGTATAATCTCCTAAAACGTATAATTTATGACTTAAATCGTGTTCTAAGGCAAAACATAGAATTTTGATACCTATTGATCACCACAAATTTTTAAGTAATTGAAAAGCAAGTACACACATATTTTATAAATAACTATAATTATGATAGTGTACCTACTTATCGTAATGTAACCTAAGACAAGTTGACGTGTAAAAGTATTATATTTTACCAAATTGAATAAATAAAATAAATAAATAAATAAAGAAACATGATCAGTTTCATCATCATCTCTAATGATAGCTAGGCTGAGGAAAAGAGCTGCAAGTAGTTTTAGAGCCTTATGTTATACCTATTTAAAAACATACTTAACTAAAATATATGTATTATAATGATTCGTAATGAATACCGATCAAGGTTTAATTGCAAGACCTTCGTTTCTCCTAATGAAATTATTAGCACGTATAGGAATTATTATCAATTTTAGCTATATATTATTAGCATGAAAATCATATTACTGTCATAAAATCATTAACTAATCAAAAACATTACTGGATTATTACAAATACTTGCATGGTAGAACCAATTGTCGAATGTAGTAACATTCTATACAGACTTGCTCAATTTTACGTTCCCTTATTGATTGAAAACTGGCGTTGGCAAAAGTGTTGCGTTACTTTTTATATTTCAATAAATAGCATGACTGATTAATTTCATAAACTTGTTTTTAAGAATTTCATGTTTTATTTTCCTTCTCGTATTATCAAACCTCTTATTTATTTTTATTTTGTCTGCTTACAGACTTGTAAACTTGTACACTTTTAAACAAATTCATAAAAACTTGTAAATTTACTTTCTGATTTCTATTTATCTATATTTTACAGATATTTACACTATCTTTCGATCATGTTTATTCAGTGAAAAATATGAGAACTAGTTTATATTTGTAATCCAAGTTGACCGAGTTTAGTAGATGCTATAAAATGGAATAAACCAACATACAGCAGATAAGATAGGTACATAAAGGAGCCCAATTATGAATTTGAAAATTATGAATTATTCAAATAAAGCTTAGATACACCAAATTTCATAAAATCACTAAGCTTACAAATGGTCTAATAAATAAAATAAATGAACAAAGATAAATATATCTCTAAATAGTTAAGTGAATCAAAGGACATTACTGACTCGGACGGACGTTTGAGAAGTATCTATAAAATTTACTTTCAACTTCACCAAACCTACACATTATCTACGCCTAAAGGTACACACACTGACATAACAAAGTGAAACCGGTAACAATATCAGTATCCGATCGTACATTCGTCGACATAAACCAGTTTGCGAGCCGAGCGATCACGTCGAGGTCGTCTTCGAGGTCAAATCGACAATGACCCCTGTAGGTCGTCAGTATATCCGCGATCATGATAGGCCATAAAAATATATGTGCCATGAACAGTCCACAGTATAAACTGCCGTCGCACATCGTAACATAATATGTGGATGATAACAGGCTTAAAGTAACCCATGCGATATTCCAGATCGGCGCGAAGAATCGTGTCAACAGATTAGTCATGAAAATATTCCATCGCATTGTTTTAGGAAGCCGGAAACACGACAGAGTATTTAATAAAGAATTAGGGGTTGGCAAGTTACACGATTTTTAAATCTGCCGACTGGCTCTGACTGTAGTGGACAAAATAAATGAATAAGTAATAATTATAATATATAACTTCCTTGACTTTCAGTTAAACAAAATGTAATTAATAACTCTTTTACGCAAGGTGAAACGCGAGTTTTACCTTTATTCGCGAAGGCTTTTGAGGAGATCGGAAACAATGTTCTATGTGCTTAAGGCAAATTTGAACAGGAAAATATTTGTGTGTAGTATAGGTACCACGTTGCACACAATGTCGTAGGCATTGAAATCCTTAATTCCTCCGATTAGAGGTAAAAATAAAAAAATTAAACGTACATCTGTGTAAGAAAGTAGTATTTTTGAAAATGAAATGGAACACGGAAATGTAATAAATTAAAAGAAAATCAACAAACGCAATTGTTTTTTTTTACAAAGTTTAAGATTCGAACGAAAACAGACCACGACGTGCGACAATTGGTCTAGTGAAAGTGAGAGCGTCAACTGTTTGCCACCAAGTGACGTAACGTAACAAATCGACCATTGTCCGACTGTCTGTTTGTTTCGTCACTAAAGATTAGTTAATGTGACCTGAAAAGAAGCTCATCTAGACCAAATAGACTGACTAAACAAATTGTATTCGAAAATCAACACATTATAGAGTACAATAAAAGCTTTCCAAGTGATTTGTATTCTGCGAGTGCATTGGAGACCGTTATTATATGCGTCTTCCGTAAGTTATTTGAACTCTCTAACAATTTTGAATCGTTTTCAAAGTAGGTACTTTTACACGACATAAAAAATTCAAAACACGAGAGTAACTTTACAACTCCAGTGGCACCCTCTCACACGAAGGTCGAAGACTATTCTTTATATATTATAAAGCTATCGTATCTAGCGTTGAAAGCACACTTCATTGCGTCATTTACGACATTTTCATAAAATTAATTGTGAACACGCCTACACGCACGATAAATAATGCCAGCAGCCGTGTCGTAGGTGCGCCGGTGTCAGCTGATTCCGGTATCATAACAGATGTGACTATAAAAGATGATGAAGATGAAGGCCCGGCAGAACTGACGACTAAAAGTCACGTACCAAATGCATTTTATCATTGACAAAACCTTTGTTCGTGTTCAAATTGAGATTAAAGCAAAAAAGTTGTCATTCTTTATCGCGAAACGGAAACAATAGGGCTTGTCAAGCGGCGTCTGCCTACTAGTAAATTGGCAGCAATTTTCATGATCATCTCAACTGGTGTCATTGTGCTTTTTAATTTAGAAATTCAGAAGTTGAATAATTCCGTTTGTTGTGTGCTTTTTTCGCTGCGGAAGTGCAAAGTGTGCGAGTCGAATTTTTATTAGTTCTGATAATGTGTGTCATAATAAGCATTCAGTAGTACGCATGAAGGCGTCGGGGCATTAACGAGTAGTCTACATGTGATGCGAAGTATGAAATATTAGGTTCACATTGGGGGAGTTCTTTTTTAGGGTTTAGTACCTCAAAAGGAGATAAGGAATCCTAATAGGATCACATCGTTGGCCGTCTGTTAAGACAAAGGAATCGAAAGCCTATGTGGTACTTCCCGTTAACCTAGAATCATGAAGTTTGGCAAGAAGTAATGTCTTATAGCAAAAGTTTTAGGAAAAAATTCATAAATCGTTGTAGAAACTTAAAAAAAAAACATTATTTTTTCTAAATTAAATATCTTCGAGACTCGATTCCCGTGATAGACGCACTATTTACGAATACTTACAAACCTACAAGTTTGTCCGAAACCCTCGGTGCGTGAGTCCAACTCGCACGAGTATTGGATTATTTTAATGTGGCCTCTATAAAAGTTTCATTGTGTATAGTTAAACTTCGAAAAAGAAATTAAACTAAAAAAAAAAATGTCTGGAAAATACGTCATTAGACAATAATAGTCGTAAAAGTGAATTTAAACATTCGGTCTGTAACAGAGAAAACGAACAATAAAGTAGTCTTTTATGTTAATTTGAACAATTAGTGACCATTCTGTACTAAGCGGGTGAATGGAACAGGTGCGAGACTTGGAAACAAGAACAACAATGTACACCTGATCAATATTTTCATAAAAGAATCGCTGACGAGGGCGACCCTTGCCTGGTTTTAGAGTTTTCCGTTGGATGCATACTCCTTTTTCCATTCATAGTTTCAGGTCTTAGGATTCCCATTTCTTCAATTAAATCTATGCAGTAATTAAATTGAAATTTTTCATATACATACTAATAAAATTGTGTTAAATGTAACGTTTATGTGTTTTCTAAAGAAATATTTTTTAAAGCACCGCTACACAAAATCTAATATCTTAATGTAAAATAATAAATTGAAAAAGGTTATTTTTTGTTTCCTTCCCTTAAAACCACATAAATCTAGAGGAAGTTGTTCAAGATCGACCGCCGAAACATGATTGACAAAATACAAACCTAAGATTCACGTCTCAAGGGCGCCAACTTCCTTAATCTAGTTATATTGCCTCTTGCAGTCTAATCTACTTTGATAAACGGGTAAAACCGGAGGCGGTGTCAATAATTATTACAAATTATTAAAGTTAGAGTTGACAATGCTGATATTAACTAAGTTGTTACATTGCAAAGTTTTGATATTGAAATTAACTTAATTTTAGAAATAAATGTAAGTATAAACAATTTATGTACCTATTTTAAAAAATCAAGGATTAAAGGGGAAAATGATTAATTGTCCGACTTGCTCAAAGTAAGGTATACATACCTACTGAATTATGTTTCGTGCGTTCCCATTCACGTGAAATTTTACAGCTGTTCGTCAGTTTTTGTCAATCGACGTTCTAAAAACTCTTTAATCTATTAATAATATAATGATAAAAAAACCAGGTTATTTACGGGAACTATTATTGAAGACGGGAACAAGGTAACAACCGTTTTAACTGTTTCAGACGAAATAAACAAATAAAAGATTATCTACTAAGTAGTACCTACTTAGTGTACAGAAAACAGTTATCGTGAAAGTAAAATAGAATAACAAATGGTGTTAGCATTTTTGGAGATTAATTACGAATTAAAAGGGCAACTTTCTTTAGTAGTAGTAAAAATAAGAATTTTTAATCACTACAAACTGCATAGTATAAAACAAAGTCACTTCCCGCTGTCTGCCTGTCCCTATCTATGTATGCTTAAATCTTTAAACCAATAGATAGAGTGATTTTTAAGGAAGGCTTATATCTATATTTATTTTGAAATTCCCGCGGAAACTCCGAAATTGCCGCGGGTGAAACCGCGAGGGGCAGCTTGTAAATAATATTTTAGCTGTGCACGGGAGAAACGTGTCTGGCTTCTAGTCAAAATTCAAAGGTTAACCGCCGCACTCAGAGTCGACTTTAATGATTACTTAGTTAAGTATAGATTTTTAAAACAAAACTGCCGCAATCAGACAAGTTTAATAAATTAATGTTAATTGGCATTTAACTAATTAAGTTACATCTCATTGAATGCCAATTAACATTAATTTACTGAACGTCTCTGATTGCGGCAGTTTTGTTTTAAAAATCTATACTTAACTAAGTAATCATTAAAGTCGACTCTGAGTGCGGCCGTAAGACCCTCAGTTATAAGTTTTTAAGGAGATCAGTCCTGGGAGTTCAGAAACGATGTAGTATTTCGCAAATATAAAGGCGGCAAGGATCGTATGACTGTGAACGGTGTAAACACTTTTAGTAACATAAATAAAGTCAAAAACTGATCAGTAAACCTTTTATGTATAATATAGAATAACTGGGCGCCGATAAGCAATGACATGTTGACCACCAAAATTAAATTAATGATAAAGAACGCTTACCTCATTACATTGTCTAAATACGAACAAAATGTTGAACATCAAAAAATGTTGACACAAAATGTGGCTACAATTTTAAAACACGATTTACTCTAAATTTCTCCAGTGTGGGTTAACACACTATTGCTAGCATCTATGTCCAACTATAATATAGAATTTCATTGAGCAACCATACATGACACCGACAGAGAGCCACCTGGCATCGAAATTATTAAATCATCAACTATTAGAGGCACGTGTCACCTGCTCGATCACAATCGATATAATACGACACCAATAGTCCTGCTAGACTATGATGAAATCATATAATATGAAAGTTAATGTTTTAAAACCAGTACTTTAGACCTCTTGCTGCTAAAATTTAATTTTGTGTGTGATTATTTTAATCTTTCATCTAGCTGTGTCTTAAGCAATATATCTAATAACTAATCATCTATTGTGTACTATTGTATTACCGGGTACTATTACCCTTTTCAGAATCCTTACTAATATTATAAATGTGAAAGTGAGTTTG
This sequence comes from Zygaena filipendulae, assembly GCA_907165275.2. NCBI lineage: Eukaryota > Metazoa > Arthropoda > Insecta > Lepidoptera > Zygaenidae > Zygaena > Zygaena filipendulae. The sequence continues at coordinate 4,927,662 of OU015674.1, forward strand.
TGTTTGTTACGCTTTCACGACTAAACGGCTCAACCGATCACCACGAAATTTTGCATAATTTTGTCAGGGGTAAAGTGAAGGACTACTTTTATTCCGGAACCCCCGCGGGAATTTCAAAATTAACGCGGAAGAAACTACATTAAATTTTGCATACTACCTACACGTTGTCAAGGCTAGGTACAGAAAAAAATATAGAGTAGTAAGTACCTACTTTTATCTCGGAATACCCGCGGGATCTCCGAAAGTAACGCGGGTGAAACCGCGGGGACCAGCTAGTCTTTGCATAAAAAGTTACTCTGCCGCTCAAAATTTCTCTTTGCGTTAATCCCTACGTTAAATCTATATATATATATATATGCCAAGTTGTATCTATCTCTATAGACATATAGATCCATCCATGTTTAACCACAGGCTTTTTATAATCTTCCCCGCGTCACAAATGACGCACTTAGGCGGATGGAAAATACTTAGACAGGTATAAAAGTGGTGTTCAGTGAAGTGTTCATTTTTTTTGTTCATTTGACACACTGTAGTCTTTTTGTGCTTTGATATAACTACCAGTTTAATAGAAATAATTTTGTATCACACAAAATATGAATTCATTCAATTACATTAAAATAATTGTTATAGTTCATTCATCAATAATTGTTATAGCACATCCAATTGGCCAATTCTCGAGGTATTACTCTGCAGAAAAAAATTTGTAGGTACCTACAAAAAAAGGCTGTCGAGCTAATTAGGCATCAATCAAGAAATCTCAACTTCGACAACAACTTCTCAACGTCGAAGTAAGTATAGGATCTATGCCGTAAAATACCGAATACTCTTGAAACTGAGCGGAATTATGTAGTCAAAAGATAAAAACCAGTCTTAGAAGGACTCCAACGTTAAGCAAAGTATGTCGACCGTGGAGAATCCTATTCATTTAGTTATAATGAGTAGGTATCAACAAAAAAGTATAATAACAAAAACAGTATTTCCGTCACCGATGCTGTTGTTTTGTCGTCACTCAATATTTTTTGGACACGAGAATATTCAAGATTGTTATTATTACATAGGTGATATAAATTTTAATAATATTTTTTTTCATATTCTCAGCTATTAAAATGACAGGTGACTATATTAAATTATATACAGTAATAAAAAAAGCAAACATCCCTACAGAAAGTTTTTAATAATACCATGAGAACCTAATTCCGAGTAGCGCAATATCAGATAACTATAAGTGGTACCATTTGATATTATAATAGTATCTTGAGGATGGTGTGATATTCAGATTTATCAGGACAACAATCGGCTGTCCTGCGGAAAAACAAAGTGATTGCATCGGAATAAATTTTACAGGAGGAGAAAAAACCGGAATTCGCTTTATTTAAAACACATCTTTCATAGTTTCACGATTTTCTTAATTTTAATTTCTCTAATGCTACTGCTCCACCTGCGTTAACGTTAACGTTGATGTTAATGTCCAACTACGCGTTAATTAAGGCATTAAAATACATGTTGGCTACATTTAGTTTGCAACATGCTGTTAGCGGTAATTTCTAGTGAAATAACGCGTTAACACAAAATGGCGGTCGAAGCTTCAAACAGCTATTTTTTGCAATTGCGGTAGAAGCAGCTGTAATTTTACTCCAATCCAATGTCGTATTTTTATTGTTCCCGCCAAAACAAAGTAAATACGGTTTTGCTCCGCGCGTGCGCCACGCACAATGAGGAGGCGTTAATAGCCAACACCGCTTAGTGCGCTAAACCCTTTGATCTGTCCAACGTCATTAGTAATGCCGTTAATCCATTAACGCGTTAAAATGTTGGCCACATCTATGTAATGCCTTATTTAGCGCATTAATTTACGCGTTAACACGCAGGTGGAGCACTAGCATAAGACTAAAGCCCTTTTGGTGGTTGTGAGTATGTAAGAACATCCGTTAGGTATGCGTGAAAAGTGCTAAAAATAAAAAAATAAAACTCATTTTAAAAAAAAATCTGTGGCTTTGTTTTTCCGTAGGGCAGCCGAAATATTCTGCTTTGATTTATGTAAATAAATGAAAAATCTAATACAGTTTATAACAACAATATTGAAAACTAAGAGAACACTAAGCTGAGGAAAACACACGAAGCCTTAGGTAGTTATAATATATTTAGCGAACATAATTCCAAAGTTGCGAAAAACATTCTTGCAAAGACAAGATTAGTAATGCCAAAGAATATATTATCCACAGAATACAGCCATATGTAAGGAGGCGGTGTGACGTCTATATGTATGTATAACTACTGAACAATGACGACGCATATCTAAATATAGCACACTAAGTATGTGGACACGTCCATATTTATACTGCATTATGGTTATAAAAAAAAAAACTTGCGAATAAATTGTATTTGTTAAAATATTTATATTTAAATTAATTTTATATTTATTTACACGTTACAAAAAACTTAAACGCGTATACAATTTTTCGAAGCAATAAATAAAAATATTTATCGATAAAAAAAAACAACAAAACAACATACATACAGTTGGAAAATGTCAAAAAACTGATGTTTGTTTTTCTTCTTGAAGTCGCTTCCGCTGTCTGTTCGTAAAAAACACAAAAACTATTGAACGGATTTTCATGCGGTTTTCCCCGACAGGCAGAATGATTCATGAGGACGGTTTATAGGTATAGTAAATAGTTGGTCCTGGAATTCGCGCGGGTGCTCAAAAATTACCGCGGGCGGAACCGCGAGAGACAGCTAGTGTATTCATAAAGAACATAAAATAAGCAACTGAAGGAACAAAATTGTAAAATTGTAGGTGTAGTTTGCTCACGATTCGTCTGTAGGTAAGAAGGGATATCAAGACTCCTTTTTTCATATTATTACAATAACAGAAAATATTATATTACTAAAATATAATGTTTTTTTTTTTATATTTTTGTTATATCAAATACAAACTGGTAAAGCAACGAAAATACTAGAGGCTAGAAAATTAACAATAAAATAGACTAAACCAAGATAGTAGAATCCTTATTAGGTATATTTATATTATAAATGCGAAAGCGACTTTGTTTGTTTGTTTGTTACGCTTTCACACCTTAACGGCTCAATCGATTATCATGAAATGTATGCACGTTGTCAGGGGTACAAAGAAGGATATAGAGTGTTTTTAACCCGGAATTCCCGCTGGAACTCCGAAATTACCGCGGGTGAAACCGCAGGGAACAGCTAGGATTTTTTATAAAGACGTCTAGGTACGATTGTTTGGTATGTTCCAATTTAATCGTTTATCGTATATACGTCAAAATGAAAAGATAAACGGATAGGATACCAGATAAACTGTTCGAAAAGGCGTGAGAAAACTAATAATTTCAATGAATTTGATAAAAGAACTTTTTATAATTATTACCTTACATAAATACTTAAATAAAATTGAAATGTCTGTTTGTAATGTCAAAATAGTAGCTTTTTACTAAAGGCATGTGAAAGTATATACGGTACCTATAATAAAAAAAAAAACAATACTTAAAATTTTTGTCTGTATGTTTGTTCATGGTAATCTTGGGAACGGTTGAACTAATTTAGACGGGACTATTACCGACAGATGATGAGCTGATTTTATAAGGAGTAACTAAGGCTACTTTTATCAGACTTCCTGCGGGAATTCCGAAACTCACGCGGGTGATTTTGCAGGGCACAGCTAGTCATAAATAAAAAGGCAATATCAGTGATTATGTTCGATATGGAATCTGCGCGTGCTTTCGTTCACTGTTCATAGTTAATCAAAACATTGCAATTATCTACTACATGTTATTGACGCGTGATAGTTTAATAATAGGTTCGTCGACGCGAATGTTGATAGCTTCTAGTGATCGCTTCAATAATAATATTTCTATAAAATAAAGATACCTACTCGTACAATACCCGTGTTTGGATTTCACCTTCAGCAAGCCTACACGATCGATTTCTACCATTAACATGATTCAAGTGTAGGATGGAAATCAGGATTTTGTGCCTCCCACTCGAATCAATAGCCTAAAGTCTAAACTATAAAACTTTATAGCACGTTCCAATTAAATAACTTAGGCGACATTATGAACTAAACGAGATTGCGGTTGACAAAGAAACAGGTTTGTCGTAAGTACCTATAAATCACGGAAGAACAACTACCAACCAGAGATTCAGTAAACCAGCGACCTCAGACAATATAGGTAAAAACAAGGTACAGTCCAACCTATTGAAAAAAAGAGTCAAATCAAGACGCGTAACGATGTTGGAGAAAACAAAAAATCACTTGGCGATGATTCGATGATCCTTTTGATTCTTTTTGCAAAACTACAGACACGGTTCACCTTGTAGAGATTAGTGTCACACACACAACATTCGTTTTTTTCCTTCACATTAAACACTAAGCACTACCGATAAACTTTATGACGTGACTACATAAAATTACTTTTTGGTAACGCGTTTTTAGAGTCAAGCGCGACGCGTGCGGCCCAAACAAACGGCCGAGACCGACTGGACCGGCGCAAGCGCATCCAGCGACGCTACGCTTGATAAACTTCGAGAGAAAGCAAAACCTATGTGCAAAGCGATTCTGTAAAATGAATAGCACAGCGCTTAAATCGCTGACAGGATTTAAAAAAGTTATGCTTTCTACGTGACGGTCAGTTTCTTTTATTGAATAGGTAGGTACCTATACACAGCTGGAGAAAGAGCAATAGAAAAGGGACATTAAAATTGAAATGAAAATGAATAGTTCCTATAAAATCACAACCCAGGTGTGGCTTTACCAGGCTTTACATAACATTTTTATAATAAATATAAAAAGCAAAGGTTAATTTTTCTTTTCGAATGCACAAAAAAGAAGTTTAATTTAAAACTACACCTGACAGGATTCATGTAACATATTTTTCAATCTTTGTAGTATACATGCATTCGCCATCTGCTGTTCCTGTTTCTGAGCTTCATATACCAACCCACGAAACCTCACGACTGTGCCATCTGCCACACGTAGGAACGTTGGCCTTCGCGTCATTATGAACTAACTAGTCCAAAACACCTGTTGTGTAGCGACAACGTACAATAGCAGAAACAAGGTGATGTGCAAAGATGAAGGTCAACAATACCAACAACGCTGTATTATAAAGGACTAGTTGTGCCCCGCGGTTTCACACGCGGCAATTTCGGAGTTTCCGTGGGAATTTTGGGATACAAAGTAGGTACCCTATATCACTCTAGACTGCTGTAGCTTTCTATAAGTAAAAGAATTTTCAAAATTGGTTTAGTAGATCCAGAGATTACCCCCCTACAACGAAACGTCACAAACTCATAAACTTTACCTCTTTATAATATTAGTTTAGATAGTAAAATTTAATGATATCAAGTAACTATTTGGTCAGTGCGTTGTCTCTAGCATTACTGGACACTTTCGCTATTACATTAACCACACTGAATTTAACCAAATGTCTCCCGAACAGTTTCGTTTCAGTGTTGTATCATATTTTTACATTGATCTAAATTTTCTATGCCAACCAAAATTGCAACTTATTGTTTTTGAAGTTACAAAATCATCCTCGCCTTACCGAGATCGATTGTTTAATTTAGTTTTAGGACTCCCAAGATTACAAGTACCTATTTTATAATAATTCTCTAACTACTTGCCTTTTAGAAGACAAAGGAGCAAGAGCCATTAAACATTATAATGAGTTCTGGAAAACCGATCGGCAAATTAACAACTAAACGAGTACAAGCAATGGCAGCAGGCAATTCGCTAAACCACAATCCGAGAACAGTGAATGTGTGCGCAGACGCAAGGTCGTTCGAAAACCGGTCTGCACCAAGTGATCAACCTCAGTTTACAAGCAAGTTAAAATGTAAAATTCAAGTAATGATCTTACTTTTTGTAGCCAAGAATCTTATGAATACATAAGCTTATCATGTGTATAAGCTAAAACTATCCACTGACTAAAACAAAAATCATCACTGAGTACTGACTGAGTTCAATTAGGAATCGCAAATAAAAATTTGGATATTAAAAAAATTAAGAGACGAATATCAGATAAATATAGATCTTTTCTAAGATAAAAATAAGTCTTCGCATGATGCTATGATTAATCAAAGGCAAATGTGACAAGCAATGAAAAAAGCTAGATTCATTATGATTGTGTTACTTCATGATTAGATATTATTATCGATTGTGCCATAATTCAATCTGAATACTCAAGATAAAATCATAAATCCCTCGCAGTTTAATACCTATATTAATGAACAAAATTTATATATTAGATAATCAATATTTTTTTTGCTCTTGTCCATTAACCGAAAATTTGTAGCAATTAAAACACTTGCTATTTATCTAATGGTCGAGTTCTCGAAACATGATATTAAAGGAGTGACACATCAATTTCTTTAGAGACAATAAAGTAATATTCTTGTGGAAAATTTTCGCTTCCATTAGAGCATTGCAAAGGACGGGCTCTGTAGTAGTTAATTGATGTCTAAGGACTATAAATCTGAGATGACGCGTTGCAATTACATTATAATAGTACGATCCACTATAAAAAATGACTATCGCAAGATGCATAATGATAATGCAAGGTCAACTTGGCGCGCGGTTGGCCGACTGCTTCATTTACCCAGTTCTTCTTCTATTCAGATGTCCGACCACTAATCGTAAACAACCGTTCGTTGGTTTTATCGATGGATATGTTGGTATGATCAAGTTGATTATATTATAGAAGTTTGGAGTGCCTTTTGAAACCGCCGACGCAAACACAGGCAAATAATTGTGTGTTATGTCTGTGGCATCGTAGCTCCCAAACTGCTGACCCGATTTTGATCACGTTTTCTCGTATCTTGGTCGACAGTGTTATTTCGAGAAGATCGGTTCAGTTGTCTGAATATTATACAGTGACCACAGGTCTCATAGAATTGATATATATATATTTCGTTTTCTGTTACTTTAATGATTTTAGAAATTACTATCCATCTTATATAATTATGTAGAGGTAAAGTTTGGACGTACGGGATATTAATCTCTGAGGTTAATGAACCGATTCTGAAAACTCTTTTATCGATAGGAAGCTACAATACTCCTTGAGTAGCATACGATATTTTTCTTACTTTTTATAAAGAGTTTCCGAGAGAATTTCGAAATACACGCGATCGAAAGCGCGTGGACCACCTAGTTGTTTTTCTTTCGAATATTAATTTTTACATTTAATCTAAGCAATCATCTCGCACGATACAGCTGTGCACAGGTCATTCTACCAAGACAACATCACGTGAAAGTGGGTGCGCTTGCGCGTATAGACACAACATTGTTGGTCATTGGCCCAACACGATGGCGGTTGCTGCAACCATGTGTTAACTGGGTAATCGTGTTAACACCATATTCCGTATGCAACGGAAAGCCTTCGTCTGTACTCTGTACGCTACATACTATCGCAAATTAACGATCACTTTCTAATATTAAAAGTTTCGTTTTGTGTTAATGTTTTTTTTTAACCGACTTCCAAAAAAAGGAGGAGGTTCTCAATTCGACTGTAATATTCTCAATATTTTTGTTACTCGGAGACGGCTGGACCGGTTTGGAATTTTTTTTTGTTTGATAGGGTGTACTTTCACGTTGGTCCCATTGTAAAGAAGTTAGGATCTGATGATGGTATTATGGAAATGTTCAGTAGGTAGCACATACGTAGGTAGGTAGCATATACATTTTAGTGTGTTTTGAAGTCGGTTTTAATTAATATAACAAGTTGTAACATTATCACTGGCTGTTGCACGTGATTTTTTATACAATCAGGGATCTCTTTGATATATCTGGATAAAGAGTAGGTAATTTGGTGCAGTATTTTATATTCCTGAAGCTGAACCAGATTTCAGTATCAAGTTTCTTTTTTATGGGGAGCAACTAGTGTCAATTAAATGCTTGACCTCCATATAGTTATTTTAAAAGAATAATAATGAACAACATACCTAACTAGACTCTCCAGAAAGATACATATTACGGCTGCAATATTGCAACAGAAGCAAGACATGCAAGTTGTAGGTACAATAGTGGGTACAGGCAGATCCAAATAAAACCAGCTCGGACCACTGCCTGGAATTTTTGGTTCTAAGTAATACGCGAGTTCCTAAAACCCTTTGTTGGCTTGAAAGCACAACATACAAAAGTTCTCGGAAGGGTTTTTGTGAAATTTTTCATGCAGCTATAGATATTATTTTGAATACCGGTGAAAAATTCGCTGTCACCCGCGGTAATTTTGGAGTTCCCGCGGGAATTTCAGGATAAAAGTACCCTATGTCACTCACGACTACCGTAGCTTATTCTATAAGAGAAAGAATAATAAATATATAATTTCAGTAGATCCATAGATTACCCCCAACAACGTCACAAACTCACAAACTTCACATCTTTATGATATTAGTATAGATTATTAGTCACCTTAGTGTACTGGTGTTGTTAAGTTCTTTTTCCTCGCAACAAGCGGCCCCAAGACACTATCGTTACATAACCAAGTACACAAAGTAGCTTAACATTCATGTTGCACATAAGTGACAGGTTTGTATTGAGTTGAGACACTATGCGATATGGATCTGAAACATATTAGAGCAGGGGGCCTACCACCGTCTCTTAGAGCAGTATATGTATCACTTTAACCTTGCATCAAATTTCTGGTACGAAAATATAATGACAGTGGGTAGTTGGTCCATATATAATTATATACTTACCTATATAAAATTGGAGTTAGGAATTAAAAAAGTTTAAACAAAATTGCCAAAAAGGGCAACTTTTAGATATTTTGAATAAAATTTTTTTGGGTAAATAGGTACTTAATAATTTTTGTAATACTTATTTTACATATTGTTCTATAAATTTTTTTCTCTTGACTCCTCAAAAGGTCTATAATTCGATTGTAACAATAATTCAAACTTCAGCGCAGAACACAACTAGCTATTAGGTAGGTATGTAAGAAAAAGAGAACTTCGCATGAAAAACAAAAGGAAATAATAATAATTACAGTGTTGGAAATCATATAAAGACATGAAAAAAAGAAACTCACCTTTTATATGCAAATTCCGAATCATATCTCCAACGCACATAATAGCAATAGTCGTTCGAACATTCGTTCATTCTACACTTTCGTAATACACTCATTTTCGTTGTAAAACTTATTTAAATATAGAGAACAAGACAATAAAAATATTGAATATAAAAATATGTAATATTATTCTTTTATATTATTATATTATTTAGTAACATGATTCTGAATAACATGCTTTTGCTGCTCATATTAACGAACAAACTCACGATACGACTGACTGGAGTCTGTGTTCGGTGGAAGCGGTATCAGTCAAGTGTGTTACCAAGAAGTATCTTAAAGGGGTTCCATTTATACAGAAAAAAGGATTTTTCCCGAGGGAAAGAAAATTGATTGACAAAATCCTCAATAACGCGGGCGTATAATCACAATACTGTTAATGTAGGCGCGTCTGTACATTGAAGGGATCTTAGTGTCCGAAACCGATGAATATTGGAATTTCCTTCTATTTGTGACTTTTATTGACGTCAAAAAGAGCCATATTACCTATGGGTCAAATTTGAATACATGATTTGACTTGGACTTCACGCAAAACCACCGTGCGGAACTGGTTTGCAGTTTCAAACATAATGCGAGCGGAGCCAGACTAGGTACTAGGTATAAAGGAACTCTAGCATATAATTATTATTTTCTGAAAGTCTCGTCGAAAATTTAACAGATTCAATGCCATTAATTCCGAACAATAGAATGAGCGAATGGGCGCGGAAGATACCATCCGACTCCGCTTTCCTCGTGGACCGGGTAACGATTATCAAAATTTATTCGCTACTAGGAAAATAATTCGTCCGAGATGGTTCCTCTAAATCGGAATACGGAATGCTATTAATTGTGGGCGTATTGATATCTACTCGTGGTTAATACCTAAAACGAGCAGAAAACGTACCTAATACGTGGGCGGTATTATGTATTTTGTAAAATCTACTAATATATAGGTAAGGTACGTAATAATACCTGATAACTTTAAGTAAATATTTTCTTTTTTCAACAAGATATAAAAGTAACAAATACAAAATGAAGAGTTATACTGACAGCACCGTTGGTGTAATGGTATAAACACCTTTTCTTTTCGCCTTTACTTTTTTGGTTGTTTGTTTTTATTATATATAAATCGTATAATATCTTACAAAAATTAACCGACAACATATTATATATACGTATTTATGTGAATAATATTATGCTGTCGGTAAATGTGTGATTAAATGCCTATTATACAATCTATCAGATAAATAACTACGCAACACCATTTATTTCTTAGAGATAAGTGTTTAAGTACTGTTTCTCATAGACGTAGTTCTAATACATAGATAAAGTCCTTACCACTTAGCTTAAGAGATTTAGCACAAGCAATATTTACCGTAAAACACAATTTTTATCAGATTTTGTGTATAAAAGATCTTCTTTATACACTATTTATTTTTTTATGGAATACAAAGTACTTAATTTAAATACGTCATATTATAGGTTATATATTCCCTGAAAACAAAAAACAACTATACATAGGTTACTACTTCATTCAGGTATTCTTTTAATCAAATCAAATACTTTGTCTGATATAGTTACAATTGAACACAGAAATATATTCTTTTAATTATAATTAATTACGCATACACCCACGTCCCCGTGGTGACTAGTAAAAAAACCCTCATGACATTCGAGTTTTTGCCTTCCTTCGGCAATATTCCCAAAAAACAACAGGAGCGGTTCTCAATCCGATAAATTTGCATAACCCAAGGATGTGAAGGGAGCAAATCTGAACACTGCACGTGCCCCAATTATCTCAAGAGATTGGGGCCCATTTTCTTTTAATTCATTATTTGTTTGTTTTTAGCGAGAGTGCTGAAAGAGGGGGGCGTGCATAGAATTTCAATGAGACTCACCGAAATTACTATTTTGGGTGGCATTGTGTTTAGATCGGTGAGCACTTGGACTTTATCACTTAAGATAAAATGCGGGCTAGAAGGCATTTGAAGAAAGGTTTCAACAGACCTACTGCTGTCGCCATCTCACAAACCTCCCGAGATACGAGTGCGAGAGAGACAACTGCAGCTAGATCTGATTATACCTATGAGTAAAACAGATGAAATCATAATATCATCATCGGTTTTTTTCTCAAAAACTGAACTGATTTTTGTAAATTATTTTCCATTGATAACAATTTGCCGTAACCAAGGCAAATAAGGATATATTTTTACTTTCTGAACATCGTGAAGGTGGACTGGTAGAGAATGCCACTGTGGCATTAAGTCCGCCTTTTGTACCCTGTTGTGCAATAACCTTCAATAAATAAATAAAAATAAATATGATACATAAATAATATCTAAATTCAGAGTAAATACGAATGTTCTTTAGATAAATTTTTACCCTGACGCGGGAGTCGAACTTGCGGTAAAGTGAACAACCGATAGAGTCGTTAAATATTGTTAAGTACGTATAGATAGGTAAATTATTTACAACTGTATTGACATAGACATACAAAATAAAAATTATAATCAATCAAACCAATGTGGAAACTGTGAATCAATAAAAAACGTACACAATAAACAATGAAAAAGCGTGGTGAGCTGATGAAGGCGGCAAATAATGTATGGCTAGATTACGAGCACTACAAGAACTGATTACTGGATTTCATTCTATCATAACATCTGATATTTTGATATACAATCGCTAATGTATGCTCGTTATTTCGCTAAAAGTCACCTACGCTACCTTTCATGATTGATTGATCTTCACTACCATTCCTCAAGGGATTTTAGCCAAAAAATATTAATTTAATAATAATATAATTGATGTTTTTTATCCGACATTATTTATGTGGCATTTAGAACATTGGAATGCTGCTTAATATGCTTAATAGCGGTGTGGGTGAATATTCCAATGTCCGTTGCACAAAACAGCCTTTGGGCAGTTTCTGTGTAATTTACATGTTTTAAGGTCAAACGAACACTGTTTCGCTTAATTTGAGAGGACCCATTTCATATTTTGTTGAGACACTACGACTAAGTGGTTACGTAACAAAGGATCTTGTTTAATCAATAAATATTAATAGCTTTTTAAGAGATAACATTTTTTTAAGATAAGTAACAATAACTGGCTAGCGCGGTAACCTAAAAGTTTGGGCATCCACAACTTTTTCTATGAGTGTGAACGAAATAAAATATACGGCATTGATATACTTAGAGCAGCTCTAGTTATTATAAATGTGGAACATAAAATGCCACGTTTCGGTGACACCTATCCTTGGTTGGTATATACTACCTTCCATGAGTTACGAATTACGATGTTTTCCGGATATGCACGAGTGATCCATTTCCTTCAGAGCTGTCTGAAGCATTAGCTACCCTAGCCGTTCAATGTTACTTTGTATCTATTTCTATTTCACTGGGTTAATATTTCTTTTTTGTATATAGGTAGACTGTTACTCTACAATTTCGCATACGATGTTTGGTCATTAATCACCACAATCCCAACTGTGGGCTTTTATAAAACAGTGGAGTATATACTTTTGTAAGAGATGACCTCGAAATATGAATAGTGAATACCCATAAACAAACTAATACCAGAACTAACTGTAGTAAACTGAACCGATTGGCGCATTAGGTCATCATGACCTACTCGCTATCAAAGGGTTCCGGATTCGATTTTCCATGGGGGTGTACTTTGTGTGATGAACAGAGGGTTCCACTATTCAGTTTGGGCGTATATAATAAACATAGGCGTACAATATACATAATATGTAAAATATAACATCTTTGCTTGGTTTTCACGAATCACGACACAAGCCCATAGCACAGATAATATAATACTATACTAGTGTAGGATCAAGTAAATCTATGTGTTGTTGAGCCATTGAATATATAGACTCCACTATAGCAGAATGCTTAACGAAATTAAAAGAACCGCGTCGAATGCATTTTCCGCAACTGGAAAAAGCTAAGAAATAAGAATCCCGCTGACAAACAAAAATTCGTGCCAATGTTGTGGTGTTGTGAAACACTAATTGACCAAACGAATAGATATAATAGCTTAAATATACAATGAGTAACCTGAGTAATATTTTCTTTAACCATTTAACAACGGTCGTGTCAAAATATATGCTAGGCGGGGTCACTGTGAAGAAACCATCACACAAAGGTGAAGGCCGTGGCGGTAGGTGAAGATGATAAAATATTTTATATTTACATATTTAAATATAATTTGTATATTATTAAGTATAAAAGCAAAGACATAGTGTCTTTGCACAGTACAATATGTCTGGTTCATTTCTGTTTAGTTTTATTTCATTATTATTTATTTTGTTTTTTCTTTATTTTGTTATTATTTTCATTTGTGTTGTTCTGTATGTGTTCATTTGTGTTGTGTTTCTCCTCTTGCTTGAATAAATCTTTCTTTCTTCCTTTTTTCTTTCATATTAATATATACAATACTTGTTCCTTGGGATTGTACCCTTTTTAGCAGCTTTAGAATTAGATTTTAAAAACCTTTTCCTAGTGGTTACCTCTACCTAGTATACTATATTATCTGTGCCTCTACACATTATGAAAGAAAACCTTCATTCTAGACCCAGAGGTTTGGGATCTTTCAATCAGTCAGACTGATTTATAAATGTAGTTTTTTTTTTTGCTACGGTTAAATTTAATCCACTTGTGGTTTGTGCCTGATTATAAGTAAGTATGAGTGAAAATTTGTGGCTAAGAGTAGTTTTATCACAAAAATAAAAGAAGAATCAAAACAATATTATGATATACCTACGGAATAGAAATTCATTTTATATTTCGCATATTTGCAATACTCTTCTACAAACATCAATATATGTATGCTATCACTGACGGTGATTAGACAAGGAATTGAAAAGTAAAACACAAAAAATATCATACACAGCGAGCTACCTTATAGATTTCGTAACAACAAACCAAGCAGCAGCAGTCATTAAACGAAGGCTAATCCCTAACAAACACCAAGTCATACAAACAGCCAACAAACAACAGTCACAGTACATGAATTGCGAAATGAGTGGCCATTTTTAATAGCCTCGTACATACCTACATGGATTGTGCAAATCTGAGAGCTACAGAGATCTTTCAACTTGATGGACAATTGATTACAATCATTGATGTGAGGTATTCGATTGATGCAACACCTGTCCATCTACATGTTAATGATGAACATACAGTAACTAGTCTTGTCACTTTTGATAATTACAAATACGCCATCCAGAGCCCCTGTTTTGGTAATAACTAAGGTTAATAATATAATTGCCAGGTGCAAAACAAAACAATTTTTTTCTGGTAACCTAAGAGAATGTCTTAAATTACCATCAACTTGGTGAAAAATACCCCTCGAGAAACATACTCTGTATAAAACAGCAGTCCCGATTCATTGTTAATTTTAACTATTTTAACTTCGAAAACAACTTAGTTTAAATAAATGCATCAAGACAAATAACAGATAAAAATACAAAGACCAAGATTAAATTCGGATACCTAATAAAATAAAGGGAAATGTAATTTGAAATCAATACAATCACGGAACGTTTTATGTACGCCTTCATGTCTCATAAGTCACAGTTGATCGGTCCAATGAAACTAAGAGTTAAGTGGTGGTGACCTTAGCGGAGACAAGGCCTCAGGAGCTGATGACGTCACGTGGCTCTCCACTTTGTCAAAACTATATTATGCGTGAATACCTCTGTATTCACGCATAATATAGTTTTGACAAAGGCTTGCAAGCTATTCAGACATATCTATGAAATTAAACTAAAGGCTAGGGATAGTTATTCGAAACTAAACTATTTATATTTGATTTTTGTTCACACTAAGGATGTGCTAATTAGTAGTAATTAATTTATTTAATAGTAATTAGTAGGATAAATAAAATTCAAGTGTCTGTTTATAAGTTTATAATTCCAAATTAACAGCTTTTCACTAAATGCATATGAAAGTATATGTGGTACTTAAATAAAAAAAATAAAAAAATTCTGTCTGTTTGTTTGTTCCGGCTAACCTCTGAAACGGCTAGACCGATTTTAACGGGACTTTTACTGGCAGATAGCTAATGGAAAAAAAAGCTTTTGGAAAAAAAAAATAGTTCATAATATATTGTCTTTAGATGCATGTACTTTAAGTAACTCAAAGCCTTTTTTTTGTGTAAAATAAAAAAAAATCTATTAGACGAATCTGTGTAGAATGACTAAAAATGTCTTTTCTTTGTGAAAAAATATGTCAGCGTCTGAAGATGACAGCGATTTCTCCGTTTTTCTGATTTCATTACGATACGGGCCGCAGCTTTAAAAAAAAAAGCTGTAATGAATTAAACTCACGACTTCCTTTGAATTTATTCTCATGATATTAAAATTTATTCTCTTTCTACCGTGTCTAAATGAAAAAAAAAAAATTACATTTCATCTATATTTCTTTTTGAGGAAAATAAGCGCGTTTCCTATATTTCAGTTTAGTGTTATTTCTATTATTTTGTAGTATTTTATTTTTCTTTTATCATATACTTACTCAAATAAATTGTAACAGAATATTTAAGTGTTTTAAAAATTAGCATCTTAATACCCTGTTCTTTACAAAGTATATATTGAAAAACCAAATATTTTTAGACTGGGAATTAAATAAGCCTACAAAATATTACAATAACACCTTTCGACTCTCATTTGACGCATTGTCGCAAGTGATATTATACATTATAAGTTATAACGGTAAATTAACCATACACGCAATACGGGCAGTATGTTGCAATCAGTTCAATGAATGAGTGAGTATTCGTCAAAAAGAACTTTCTAATGTTTAAATTCAACTCAATACTGTTTAGTAGATATCTATTTATAGGATCACGGAAATTTTTATATACTTTGTACATATACATATAATGCTGTGATATCTCACAGTTAATCTGTCTTACGAAACTGAGAGTGGCGTATTGGCTTCTGCAGAAACAGCTCGGAAGAGGCGATGACCACAGAATAGATAGACGTTTATAGTTTAGTTTAGTATGAAAGATCCTCCATGACGAAAGCCGATGAAAACCAGTGTCGCCGACTGAGTTTCAGCACACAGAGCTATTTGTCACGCACTAGAACATTCAATAAAATAACAAATTACAGTAAATACGTTATACGTCATTCGGTTAGCGTATTATGTTGTCTTCGAAAATATATTCAGGGTGCCAGCAAATAAAGGTTTGACAAGTTATGAGCATTCTTCCATAAGCGTGGCGCATCTGCCCGTCTTATTGCTTTTCTAGTAACTAATATATCATTTTCTCTGTGATGTATCCTGATAATTTGATAGGGTTATACATAAAACATAAAACTATGTCACTCATTGTTTAAGCTCACCTTGCTTACTTTGGCACTAGGAAACGCTGTGTGCAATACAAAAAAAAACATTTCCGCTACAATAAATGGTATGAGAAAACCACGTAGGTACGCTCAAATTATTATCACCGTATGTATTCGTATGTAATAAAAACTATTCTAGATTATCTAAGCTAGCAAATATCAGTAGTGATTACTGCAAAATTATAATATCCAATATTCTAATCATAAAATCATATCGCTTAAGATTTATTAGATGGTTTGATTTTATTTATCTAACTTCGCAGGTCATAATGTGTGAGAAACAACATCGGAATCTACTGGAAAAATTACCTCATAATCCCATAGAACTCGCTACAGAATACGTGTGAGATGATTTCAATAACAGCTTTCCCATGTTGTATGTTACATATGTACCTAAAACCTGTGATATCGATACTAGATGTCAAAAAGCAATCACTTCAGAGCAAAAGCGAGGTTTATGTATACGCCAAAACCAACACACTCGGCTGATTACTAAAATATTACCACGTACTAGCTGTTCCCCGCGGTTCCACCCGCGTTAATTTCGGAGATTCCACGGGAATTTCGGGATAAAAATACCTTACATCTTTTTCTGTACCCCTGACAACGTGTAAGCAAAATTTCATCTCGATCGGTGAAGCCGTCGGTGGACATACTCGGGCTCTATATGCCGAGATGTTATATCCACCGACCATCAGGTGGGATAACCGTGTCAGGTGTAAACCAAGCTTTAGTGGTGTTAAAGTGACTAACATAGCAAAAGAGTCACTTGCGCCGTCGACAAAGAAATTGGCTATTGGGGCATTTCACGTGAAGCGGGCAGGCCAAAACAGGTTCACACTTCCGATTTCAGTTATATTTGAGAATGTTATACCTGTACATGTTCTCAACACAGATACAAAATATTTTTAAAGTGGCGAACATAGTTTACGAGATATCGGTCTTTGAAGATTTCAGTTACGGTGAGTTATGGACTACTTCAAATGCCATTATGCGGCTTAAAAAAGATGTAGAAAAATATTTTTGCCACTGGATTCTATACTTTGTTAAATGACTTTTTAAACCTTATAATTGAATTTACAATATTTTTATTAAATAGCTGAAAAAAAAAGAAAATAATTTTTATTTTTTATTTTTTACAATCTCGGCATTTTTTTATATTTTTTTTAGTATATTAGAAATAAAGCTTATATCATATTCATAATCCATGCCAAGTTTCATAATGGGCCGCGCAGACGTTTAGGAGCTATTTGTGTTTAAAACCGAAAGGAGGCGGCGGCGGCTCCTTACTCGCGTGTAGTCAGTCACCGCTACTTACATAGTAGGTCATATAAATGGTTTTTTTTTTGGTTTGATAGAGATCTTAGGGTATCTAATAATTATAACAAAGAATTATAGGTAATTCATCGGTTTATTTGAAAATCTTTACAGTTTTATGAGTGGAAGAGTCACTTGTTCGTTTGATGATGATACCGTCGCGCGTCAGTGCTTGGAATGAAAGCGTGGAATTTTTTTGTGCCAGGTATAGTTATTGCAGAATCAAAACGGCTCTTGAGTTTGTTTCTGTATTGATCGATTTCATTTATATCAGCATAATAAATTGCAGTGTGTGGCAATGATGCTTTTGCCCAATCATATAAACCTTTTGGTGTAATAATCGCTTTATCTGGACCTGACTGTAAACTAGCTCGTGTAGCCAAGCGTTTTATATTGCCACCAAGACCATCACAAGGCCCTTTTCCGTGAGAAGTAGCATGGAAATGGATTTCTGCTTCTGTTCTTAATATAAGCTCTTAATGTGCAACATCGATGAGTTGTACCGACAGTTCAAATTAGAATACCCTGAGACAAGGGTATTCCTGAGACTCACGAGATATTTGCTGAGCACTACAGCTTTGTAATACAAGATGCTGCTCAGTCTTTCCACTGGAACAATGACCAGGCTACTCTTCTGACGTCGGTTTATTATTATCGCCAAGGACAAGATATAAAACATGGAAGTATGGTAATCATATCAGATGACTTAAAACACGATACAGCCACTTTTTTCAACTACCATGCTACTTCTCACGGAAAAGGGCCTTGTGATGGTCTTGGTGGCAATATAAAACGCTTGGCGACACGAGCTAGTTTACAGTCAGGTCCAGATAAAGCGATTATTACACCAAAAGGTTTATATGATTGGGCAAAAGCATCATTGCCACACACTGCAATTTATTATGCTGATATAAATGAAATCGATCAATACAGAAACAAACTCAAGAGCCGTTTTGATTCTGCAATAACTATACCTGGCACAAAAAATTTCCACGCTTTCATTCCAAGCACTGACGCGTGACGGTATCATCATCAAACGAACAAGTGACTCTTCCACTCATAAAACTGTAAAGATTTTCAAATAAACCGATGAATTACCTATAATTCTTTGTTATAATTATTAGATACCCTAAGATCTCTATCAAACCAAAAAAAAAAACATTTATATGACCTACTATGTAAGTAGCGGTGACTGACTACACGCGAGTAAGGAGCCGCCGCCGCCTCCTTTCGGTTTTAAACACAAATAGCTCCTAAACGACTGCGCGGCCCATTATGAAACTTGGCATAGATTATGAATATGATATAAGCTTTATTTCTAATATACTAAAAAAAATATAAAAAAATGCCGAGATTGTAAAAAATAAAAAATAAAAATTATTTTCTTTTTTTTTCAGCTATTTAATAAAAATATTGTAAATTCAATTATAAGGTTTAAAAAGTCATATAACAAAGTATAGAATCCAGTGGCAAAAATATTTTTCTGCATCTTTTTTAAGCCGCATAATGGCATTTGAAGTAGTCCATAACTCACCGTAACTGAAATCTTCAAAGATCGATATCTCGTAAACTAGGTTCGCCACTTTAAAAATATTTTGTATCTGTGTTGAGAACATGTACAGGTATAACATTCTCAAATATAACTGAAATCGGAAGTGTGAACCTGTTTTGGCCTGCCCGCTTCACGTGAAATGCCCCTATTGCAAAACTGAGCCGAACCGAGCGGGACTAAACGTATTTGTAAATACAATACAATACATCACCACAATATGTTACATTACCACGAATTAGTATTGAACGTTCGTAAGTGTTATGCAACGGACGAGCAAATAGCATGAATGATGCGTACCACCTCACTATACCTATGCATACTAAACTTTTAAGTACGCTTCTCAATTCAGAACCACTTTCTCCGTTTCGTATAGTATGAATGGGATATTGCTAAATGAAGCCGTTCGGCTATGCAGGGAACTTTGGTAATAATGATTTAGGTTTTTAAACAAATTCGACTTAAGTGGCTGAAAAAATATATAAATATACAAAACACTATTCCGATAAGGGTGTACATGAAACGAATGTCAAAGACGCGAAAGAAGTGCATAACGTTAAGTAGCAACGAAAGGTATATTTTATAGAACCTTAGATAGTCGAGTCAGATTAACTTCATTGGCTACATCTTTCTTAAGGATATTGGAAGGACAACAGGATATGGATAGATATTTAACAGTTGAGTGAAAAGGGCGTATATATCTTTATAATAATGTTTAAGATAGTAAGAATTATTTTTGGCCTGTGATGAGGTTGATATTTTCAATATGGGACACAACCCATTTTATTTCTGTATAGTGTGAACGAAAATGTGCATAAAACTGTGGGATTCAACGGAAAAGAAAACCTTCAAGTTACCTGTATAATGTATAAACTTTTGCATATACTATACAACTGTACCAGCGCAATGTATGCTTCCATACTCCGCACGGTGGTTCTATTCAGAGTATTTCAGAGTGGAAGTGGGAAGGACCTTCAGACGACAGCGCGTCGGAAACCTCGGGACTAACAATAGCAGCAATAGAGGCACACGTGGAGACGCGCATAGGATGGGATGTAGCGAGTGCACGAGCAGAGCGGAAAGCGATCTCCTTTCGTCTCTGGATTAGACACACAGGTACCAAAATGTCTTCGAAATAGACATAGATTTTTTATCAATGTTCATACGCAATGGATCGCTTTTAAAATATTCTTTGGACACAGGTGGGAAAATTCTGGTTACATTCACTTTTATACGCAAATGCATAAAATTTTTAAACATTCAAAGTCAAGGAGCTCTCGCAGCTTCTAAAGCAGTTGATAATAGTTACCTAATGTTTTAATTTTTCTCTTTTTCTTGAGCTTGAATAATTTTGTTAATCTCTCTTCTAATCGGCAATTTTTTTTTAAGAATAGATAATAAGGCATTGACTTACACCATATACTCATTTGCGGTGTGAGAGTGAGGTCTCGACGAACTGACGAGCCTTTGAAAGGACCGCCAGACAGCACGCATCTTTTGTTTAGACGGAAACGGTTGAGGCGATGAAATTTTTTGTATGTAATGAATTTAAAAAAAAATATCGTAGACATACGTATAATTGTGCCATTGCGATTCGATTTAGTTCTTATCAGAGAAGGTAAATTAAGCATCTTGCTTTCGAAAATTAAAGTCTTGCATTCATCTACGATTTTTTGGTAAAAAGTTAAAAAGCTAATCTGATGCTGTCTGTTCACCCATTATCTATTTATCTATTTGGCTATATAGAACTAATAAGCCAACGTAGTACACTTTTGGCCTTTTTACAGCTCTAGGAAGAGATTTAGGATGCTAGAAACGAATAGTAGACTCATTGCTCATTTTAAAATGGGACCTATAGATTAACTAAAGCGTGTTTAAGAAGCTTATGTAGTGATCATTGTGTTCAATAATTTTGAAACACGTATAGAGGCATAAATTTAAAAACACATGTTCAGAACTATTTAACTCTTATTCCACTTACCCGTCATCCTGCAAGTGTTTCAGCTCGCTGAGGTCCAACTCCCTCCTCAGGTTGGAGACCTCGCACAGCAGCATGTCCCGCTCGGTGGACACCTTCTCGAGTTCGGCCCGCAGCCGGACCACCTCGTTTGTCAGATCCATCGTCGCCATTATCGACAACCACTATCGAAACCGCACATCACTACACTATGACGCGCGACGAGTGATCCAATCGTCTTGGTCGCGCATTTTCTTTTTCTCAAACACCACCCTGGCTTGACACGCGTTCGAGATATTCGATGCAATTCAGTTGGAACACTGTGTCAGAATTTCATTGTGCAAGCATTTCGATGACATCGCATTCACCACTGCAATGTTGGCATCTGAAACAAACGAAATAAACGTATAAATAAAATTGTGATGCGAGATGAAAATATGATGTATACCGAATAGAATTTCAAATATGTTTTTCATAAACTGTTCATAATATTCGTGTACTATGAGGGTGTGCTCGCAATAAAGTGGAGGGAATGAGTTATGTTATGAGTGTATTCGTGAACTATTCAAGCCATCCAAACGGGTCGAAGCGCTTGGCATTGTTTGGTTATTTCATTACAGTAGGTACACTAGTTTATTTTACATGATGAATAAAATATTCTATGAAAAATGTACAAGCGTGATGTACTTGTACGTATTTCAACCCATGTTTCTAAATGAAAATTTCTTAGAAGATCCCATTTTTAAGCAAGACGTGCACTTTAATAAATAGTAGTCGGTCGAATGGTTAGACATGCAGTTAGTAAGCTCTGTGGTCGCCAGTTCGGTTTCGTTCATGACTCTCTAGCGACTTTTTGTTGGTTTATGTAGTGATTTGCAAAAAATATGGACTTTATGTACAATATAATACTAGCTGTTCCCCGCGGTTACACTTGCACTTGCAATAATTTCGTAGTTTCCGCGAGAATGGAGATGTGGACTACTTTTAAAAATCAAAATTCTAATTAGTCCGTCACTTAGAAAATAAAAAAACAATAGACACGTATTTTTGCTTTTTCAAATCAATTAAAATATACAAAGATAAAGCGCATTAAAGTTTAGGGTGAGGGGGTCGTGAGGTCACTAACCGCTAAAACCGCCATACAAACTGTCAGAATAGTGACGTCACGCGAAATTTCAACTCAATATATCGGCGTTATTTTTTGATTACGTAAAAAAAGAAAAAATACATGTCCAATATCTTTTAATAATCTACAAGACGGACAAAAAAATAAAAATTAGTCAACATGCCCATTCTGAGTTAAAGAGTAGGTACCTATCCTATATCTTATTCTGTAGCCCTGACAACGTGTATTCAAAATTTCATAATGATCGGTGGAGTAGTTAAGGCGTGAAAGCGTAACCAATAAACAAACAAATAAACTCGTATCCGCATTTATAATAGTAACCAAGGAAGGACAAGATGCTTATATTAAAATTTCATTTGTTGCTTGTGAACACGTGACCGATTAAAAAAAAACACATTGTAGGTATCCACTTTTAAATACGAAAAGTATTACGCTTTTTCTCTGTGAAATATATTCATACACAAGTAGCGAGTTTGCAACTTGCAACTACACCGGCCGTCAGATAGGCAATACTGAGAGCACTGCACAGCGTTTTTTTTTTTGCACAATACTTTTGTACGAGGCTTAAAATGCAAAAAGGAAAAAAAACGCACACAAAACAACACGTAAATAACAAAGTTACGTAAATGCTTTCGCACGTTGTTGACTTTGAAATATAACATGTCTGAGCGGAACGTTGTAAACAAAACAGGGCACGCTCAAGAGTATTCAGTGCATGTAATGCAACAATTTGCTTCGAAATTTTATTTTAAACACGCTTATATTAATAAAAGTCATAATTAATCCACTTCACAACAAACAGATTTATTTGATCTCACACTAAGATATATCTAAGCTTGTGTCGTGGAAACCAAGCAAACGCAGTATATCTATATACCTACTACATATTTTATACACGCTCAGACTGGAAAGTGGAACCCTGCGTTTATCACACAAAGCCTACCCCCACCGGGAATCAAACCCGCAACCTCTTGATTAGCGGGTGCCTATAGTGAACTACTGCTCCTGCAATATTATATTAACTTCACTCGTAACTAACGGACAAACAATGCAATAAATCTTAGAAGTCAATTTTAAGCTACTTGTAATTGTCGTATAGAAATGAAACTTTCCATATCAATCAATCAATCAAAATATCTTTATTCAAGTAATCCTTTACAGGCGCTTTTGAATCGTCATTCAGTCAACAACAACAATATGAACGGATTTTATCATGTCATTTTATTATGTCTAGTAATAATACAAACCTTATCCTAACAAATACGAATATAGCAAAAAAAAGTCGATTGAGCTATTTTCAAGTTAAAAAACAAAGCACGCCAAAATTTTATACAGTGATGATATCCATTGACTATTTATTTTGACGCTAAAATATTAACAATTCCAATGCCATTACTCCGCTCGTCGCTCCCGCGGACGCTTATCGCTCAACGCCTTCATTTCCGAACGTCGTCTCGGTTCGCCTTGGACTGCCGACGTAGACGAATGAGACGGCGAAATAAAAGTGAGAAATCATTTGATCCATCAATTATCTCGCCGCTAACCGCCGCGACGGTGAAGCGATGACGTGACACGGCGAGTGGTCACCAATCACCATCACCAGCTCGAACATTGTAGTCTAAAACATTACTGTAGCGGGAACAGGATGGATGATATGGTTCGACCGCCACCAAAGGGGAAACTTCCCGCCGGGCGAGGTGGTGTGCCCGGGGAACCGCGGCTCCGACTGTAGATCGTCGGAGGTCGTATATATGTAGCGCACATGTGAAAACTTCGTTGGCGCGATTCAGGACTTCCATATAGCCAGTACGGTACTCGCCGCTTCGTTGTAGTGAGGTAGGGGTGGCCACATTACTATAAATTACCATTTAAAATATTCTGACTGTTACAGGAAGAATTTTACTACTCGATGATAATATACCTATATAAATATTTTTATTTTCATTATTCAGCTATCGATTTCCCTAATCGGTAATGAAGTTGCAGAAGTGACAAAAAAAATTCTAGCGCAAACCGAGAGTTCATAGCATTAGCACTGAAAATACCAATTTGAAGCTGGCCATAAAATGCAAGTCAGTCGAAGCTACCATAATTATTATTTGTTAGTAGTATAAATTTTTGTTTCAAAAAAAAAATAAAGTGTAATAAATATAATACCTACTTACATAAAAAATAATATAAAAAATGTAATAGTAAATACATTTCCAAGCGTAACAAAAGATTAGACGTCATGTTTTACAAATTGATGCCATAGTGTGAAACTTTTTTTATTGAAATTATGAAGTCACGGAAAATCACCAAAAACAAAATTCAAAAGTCTCGCCAAATTAACACCTGCTACATCAGGTCTCTTCGCATTCACTCCAACATTTAACGAGTGGTTTCTAACCGTGAAGTCTTGGGGAAGTGTTTACCTAGCAAAAACACATGCACCTATCAGGGTACGGTTACACTCTCGTCGCGTCTCGGATGCCGTCGATATCCAAGAGACAAATAATCACCGTGCTCTAGCCCAGTGGTGGGCAAAGTACTGCCCGCCGGCCAACTCCAGCACGCGAAAAGATTTAATCCAACCCACGCCGGGCCTTCGAAATATATAGTTACTAGCTGTGCCCCGCGGTTTCACCCGCGGTAATTTCAGAGTTCCCGCGGGAATTCCGGGATAAAAAATACCCTATGTCCTCTACCCCTGACAATTTGCATTTCATCCAAATCCGTTCAGCCGTTTTTGCGTGATTGAGTAAGAAACATCCAAACATCTGAACATCCACATCCACACTTTCACAATAATATTAGTAGGACTAAATTTTGTCGGTCATGCATAGGTAAAGCTAGCTGGTAAAGCTAGATGCATGAAACATTAAGTTTCAGTTTTTCTCAATTTCCAAATTTTCCAAGAAACTTATCCCATATTTTTCTCTAAAAACATTTATACTACTACGAACATTTTAAAACATAAAAAAGAATAAATCACTCTAGCCGTTCTCAAATGATGCGCTTACAATAATAAAAAACATTTCATTACAATTTTATATTTTTCAGACGAAACAGGGACAAAGGAAGAAAGACATAACGAGAGTGTATGCGCACCATCAAAACCCGACGCGACTACGGCTAGACGAGACGCGCATTAACAACATAGACAGCCTAACTAGATTAGAAACTAACAAGATTAAACCTTAACACCATCGTTTTAAAGCTTCAATTAATTTATCACGGAGCTTATTCGGATGTAATCTAATCATAAGCTGCAGCTCTATGAAGTTTTGAACGGGAGGGCGGCGCGGCGGTGTGTTCTTTGTAATGAAAATCATGATGGGATCAACGTCACAGTATCTATTCACCAAAGTACATAGTACTTATTCAGTCTAATCTTTTTTAAGTCTTGTATGTGGAGTTTTATCAACAAATTGCTCTCACGGGTGGTTTAAATTAAACACAAGCAATGATATGATAGACCCTCTTTTTCTTAGAGTTCATACCTAAAATACTATACGATACGATAACAACTCTCTTTGCATACGATGATAATTACGATGATATATCTTCATTCTACTTATGCATTCTCAGCAACTTTTTTAGTTTTTTTTTCATATGTATTTTCGCATTTCGTACAGGAGATCAAGATACGATACAGGGGCCCTATTTTTGAATCGCTCGAATTACTTTCACACACGGAATCGCGAATTCACGTGCGAATGCTCATACATTTTTTATGCATTCACACGTGAATCTTGCAATTCCGTGTGCGAAAAGTAATTCGAGCGATTCAAAAATATGGCCCCAGCTCCCAGACAAATCGAAAACCTGTAATTGTTTTCGCTATAGAAAGCTAATGAACTTATTGTTATCACGTGGCCACGTAATCAATCAAAAATTCAATTTTTCATAGTTCCTTAGTTTTCATTTTCTATTCTATAGCGATAACGACTGCAGATTAACTTGTCTCAAGGCTGTTGAGATCATTTTCTGTTCATTTTAATCACTAGCGCACTCTGTCAATATCTAGACGTATTAGATACCAAAATAGTTGACGGGCATTAATCTACTCACGCGCACGGCGCGGCGCGATCTATCTCATGACAGTGGAATCATGTATTCACGACAGATGTCACTACTAGTACAAAAATAAAAAAGTATTTTTGTCGGTAGATAAAATAGGTTGTACCATGGTTGTACCACAGATAATATAGTACGATATACTTATTTATGCGTCAGGTACGAAAGGATATAGATTTAATTTAATTATTAAAATGCGCCAACTTTCGGAGTTAAAATAGTATATGAGATTACTAAAGGTTTGATGGAACCTGAAAAAAGTCGTTTTCTTACTAGGTATATCAATGTATTCTAACGCCCAAAATGGTAACTCTATCTCTTCTATACTTAAATAGATGTATACTTATGGATCAACTCAAATTTTATACGAGGCTTTTACAAGAATCAAACTAGATCTATTTCGATTTTTCAAGGGCCTTAAGTAAACAAGTCATAGTAACTATTTCACAAGAGATAGGTCCATTTTACTATGCCAGAACCATGGACCAATGGAAGCAACGAAATCAAATCTCTACTTCCCCGGCCTGTTCATAGAAATCCAATTAAAAAGATTCATCTGGCGAATGGGACTGTCGTTTACAAAAGTGGATTTCGGAGATCCCTCGCCCCCCGCTCGCGCGCTCCTAATCCCCTCTACTTCAGTCACCTGTAATGTAAACACTAACTATCTGGGCTCTGGAGTATTGGAACCAAGACTATTATAACATAGCATTCAGATGTCTAGGAAATTAGGAAATAATCCTACATTTCACAACGCAAAATCCGCAATAACGTATTAGAAGGAAGTATTTTTTTACATCGTTTTTAAATTCAGTTATAGTATATAATGATATGTACTGTGATTGTAAGAATAAATAGACCGTATATTCGCTGTCTCGGCGTGCAAAATACCGAATAAAAATACGCTTTAAACTAAATAAAATGTCTAAATTTATGTAAACTCAATTATAAAATTAGATTTTAAATTGAATGTTCATAAAATATATTTGCATAGGTATCTATACTGATATTATAAAGAGGAAAGATTTGATTTTTTGTTTGTTTGTTACGATTTAACTCAAAAACTACTGGACTGATTTCAAAAATTCTTTCACCATTAGAAAGCCACATTATCCCTGAGTAACATAGCCTATATTGTAATCCGGAGTTCCTGCGGGAACTCCGAAATTATCACAGGGGGACAGCTGGTTATCCAATATATAAAAATCTTGTGTTTCAGTGTTTGTTATCGAACTCCTCCGAAACGTCTTGACTGATTTTTATGAAATTTTTTGTGTATATATATTTGGAAGGACTGAGAATAGGTCGTAACTCGTAAGCTATTTTTTTAAAACCCTTAGGTGATAAGGGTAGCTCTCTCTAGCTTTTTTTTATTTTTTGGATAACGTTTATTTTGGAGTTCCTGCGGGAATAGGGATGTTGACGATTTTTGAAAATCAAAATTTTAATTAGTCCGTCAAAGTATGGTCAAAGTCAAAGTCAAATCCTTAATTCAAATTTGGCTTTGGCTCTTTTTGACATCAATATAA
Organism: Zygaena filipendulae; assembly: GCA_907165275.2. Taxonomy (NCBI): domain Eukaryota; kingdom Metazoa; phylum Arthropoda; class Insecta; order Lepidoptera; family Zygaenidae; genus Zygaena; species Zygaena filipendulae. The sequence continues at coordinate 4,955,627 of OU015674.1, forward strand.
TTACAGTTATTACGACAGTACCCATAAAATATCCACCCTTCACAGCTTCCTAGTGCTATGGCTGAAGAGAAGAAGCTGTACAAGCAAGAAGAAGAAGCTGTGCAAGCAAGAAGAAGAAGCTCAGCAGCACGCTGTCAGTTTAAAGTTATAATATAGGTAGGTATATCGTCAGTTAGTAAATAAAAAAAATAATGGACACAAAATTTTACTTTTTCAAATTAATGAAAATATACATAGATATAGCGCATTTAATTTTAGAGTGTGGGTTCGTGACGTCATTAACCGCTATAAGCCCCCATACAAACAGCACCGGATAGTGACGTCAAGCTAAATTTCAACTCAATGTATCACTGTTACGTTTTGGGTACGTAAAAAAAGAAAAAAATACGTGTCCAATATTTTTTATTAATCTACAAACAGGATTAAAAAAAAAAAATTACATCTAGCCTATTCCGAAACTCACGCGGGTGAAACCGCGGGGCACAGCTAGTAATATATTATATATAGTTAACTTGATGGATAATAAAAAAGATACTAAATGAAACATTTATTTTCGCTGTTAGCGAAAGTTCTGATAATTCCTGTTTGACCTAATTATTCCCTTCATGTGCCACCATTAGTTTTATTTTTACGACAATCGTTCCAAATTCTCGTTTTTATTATAGACAAGTCCGAACTACATATTTTTATGCTGTTATGGTTACAATTAACACGGCTGTGGCATATTATATGATTCTTAATTCTAATATTACTAGCCGCCCTCCGCGGTTTCACCCGCGATGAATTCTGAGTTTCCGCGGGAATTTTAGAATAAACTATAAGTATAATCCTTCCTCTTAAATAAATATATCGATTGGTGAAAACCGCATGGAAATTAGGTGATATTATATATAAGATTTATGTGTTGGAATTGGAATAAGAGATAGGGTACTCGCATCCTGACGTAAAGAGTGTTGCGAGAAACCAAAATTTGACGCGGACCAAACAAAACACGTAGGTATGTCGGCAGATGTGATAACTTTTCATAAGCTTAAAATTTAGATTAGGTGCGTACCAGAATTTTATTACTATTTGACAAGTTTCAAAAATGAATTTAAGGTTCTTCCTTCCTTTTCATAGTTGATCGTGACGATACAAAATCTGAAGTACATACCTACCTGTATTTTAATGCCAGCAATTCGGTATTTCCGGGGTATGAAAATCAAAATTCTAATAAGTCCGTCAGTTATAAAATAAAAAAATAATAGACACGTATTTTTTGCTTTTTCAAATTAATGAAAATAAACATAGATAAAGCGCGTTAATGTTTAGGGTGGGAGACTCGTGACGTCATTATTCGGTATAAGCCCCGTACAAACTGCACTGGGTTATGCCGTCACCCGTCACGCGAAATTTCAACTCAATGTATCGCCGTTATTTTTTGATTACGTAAATATGTGCCCAATATTTTTTTTTACTACAAACCAAACTAAAAAAAAATTTAGTCAACTAGCCAGCCATTATGACGTAACCCTCTAACATTTCAAAATGACGATTAATATTTGCCAAAATAAAAAATAAAAAAACCGTAACGTACCGAAATAAGATGGGTACGAGCCGTAAGCCGCTTTCGAGCTTGCTCTTGCGAATTTAAATGCGCAAGAGCAAGCTCGAAAGCGGCTTTGCTGCTGCTGTTTCGTAAGCTGCAAGTGAAAATAAAGCGAAAACAATATGTAGTGTGTCTAGAGTTTAAAGTAGTAGTCTTGTCTCTCTATCTAATCTAATGTAAAATCCTGTGCAAATTGCTAAAGAACCAGCGACTAGCACACATCACTGCCGGCGATTATTGTCGCCAAGTCGTTCCGAAATCATTCGAATTGGTTGAGAATATTAAATTTTAGAAGTTCTTTATTTGGCAGGTTGAGAGGCAAATTTTAGCAAACTGACGCTCATTAATTTGGCCAAGAGCGCAACGTCCGGTGCCTACGGACCTATACCTACGGGAAAGTTATATAGTTTTTTTTTAAACACGCATCTATACTCACAAAGTAATCTGCAGTGCAAATACTCGTACATAATTATTATGTAACTTTTGTTGTTATCATTTTTAGATTTCAATCAGAACATAGAGGTTTTTTGATTAAGTAATTTCGCTCAGACAGTTACAATTTTTGTAGTATGTTTACTTTGATTGATTTTTCGAAAACTGTAATCGCATGATCGTCATATTTCCCATGGTACTCAAAAAATGATAACAACAAAAGTTATAAATATTTATAATACATAATAGATCCGCTGAAATTTTCCCGTTCGGAAACTCAATCCATTTTGGCCCCTGACGCCACGACGGGAAAACTTTTACTCGAATTCCTTATACGTAGCTAACATACTGCGCAGACGCAGTTTCACTCAGCGGTCGTGGCATACCAAGTGGCGAGCGCTGTGATTTACGATTGGCGCTCCAACACCGCTGACGGACAGAATGTTTATTTTATATAGCGGAAGGGAGGATTTATTGATTCTAAATGTAACGTTTATTCACTTTTTAAAATTAATATGATAACGAAAGATCGGACTCCTACGTATATTCCGAAAACTGTTGGCGGTTTGTCTGTTGCATCGAGCGTTTCTGACTCATTGCCTACCAACTTAGTTCCACTTAAGACTATTTTTCTCTGGTTAACGCGCTAGGCTTTTCCTGACGTCAAGTGACGGTATGGTCGAAGACTGTATGGGGGACCTAGCCTGGAATGGGAGAACAGACTTTCAAGTAAGACTGCTGGGATGCACTGTTGGGCAACTTGAAGTTCCAGTCCAGCTGACCACTAGAAAATTAACTACCATTATAATATCACGACTTTTTCCTTTATCGGCAGCCCAAGCACATGTTAGGATTTCGAGGCGTATGATCCGAAAACACTAATCACTGAGCTATCATCGCTGCACGTGTTAATAAACTATGGGTACAAATTATATAAATACTAGCTGTCCCCCGCGATTTCATCCGCGGTAATTTCGGAGTTCCCGCGGAGGTTGCGGGAAAAAAGTACTCTATGTCCTTCAGTTCCCGAGGGAATTCCGGGATAAAAACTATCCTATCTTTTAAGTTGGACCATTTTATGAATGGTTACAAAATTTTATCAAAATCCGTTCAGTAGTTTCGGAGTCCATCGCGGACAAACAACGTGACACGTGATTTATATATAGCTCTCCCCCGCGAATTCACCCGCGGTGATTTTGGAGTTCCCGCGGGAATTCCGGGATAAAAACTAACCTATCTTTTAAGTTGGACCATATTATGAATGGTTGCAAAATTTTATTAAAATCTGTTCAGTAGTTTCGGAGTCCATCGCGGACAAACAACGTGACACGTGATTTATATATATTAGATTTAGTTGTTCGTTAGCATAAACTATTTAACATCAAATGTATTTGTCTATGGTTCCCATGAAAGGTAAGCCATGAGCTTGGGAAACAATTGTTATTTGTTGCTAGTGGTTTTTAAGCATGGAAGTCGTACAAAGGAGCTCTTGTGTTGTTCGAAGGGTTAGTTCAAGACAATATTATATTCCGATGCGTACATACAAAAAAAACATTTGCGGTATTAGTATTAGTAAGTAATAACCTAGGTATAGTATAAGTAATACACAGAAATATGCAGTCCAATTCTTTTTTAACTTTGTTTAACACAAAAATAAATGTTAATAACCGATGCCATAAAACTATTTTATAGTTGAGTTGAGACCAACATTGACTTCTAAGTCCTGGAGAGTTGAACATCCTACTAATGTTATAAATGTGAAAGTGTGGATGTTTGGATGTTTGTTACTTAATCACGCAAAAACGGACATAGGGTACTTTTTATCCCAGGATTCCCGCGGGAACTCCAAAAGTACCGCGGGTGGAACTGCGGGGCACAGCTAGTATTATTATAATGATGATTCGATAACAGACGTGAGACTTTACTATTTAATTGGCATTTGTATAAAACTGGCTACTCGTCAGCGAGCTGAACTGTAACGGACAAAGACAGTAACGAGGTGAGTCAAAGACATTCTATATTATGTGGTACGCGTAATATTCAATACTAGCTGTGCCCCGTGGTTTCACCCGCGTGAGTTTCGGAATTCCCGCAGTAACTATTTTTTTCTAATAAAAGTAAGCCTAAGTTACTCCTTATAACATCAGCTATTTGCCAGTGAAAGTCCCGTTAAAATCCGTCCAGCCAATTCAAAGATTAGCCGAAACAAACAGACAGACAGACAAATAATTTAAAAATGATTTTTTTATGTAAGTACCGAATATACTATACATATATTTTCATATGCATTTAGTAAAAAGCTGTTAATTTGGAATTACAAACAGACACTTCAATTTTATTTAACTGTATAGATAGATAGAGACTCGCTGCGAACGCAACGCGTTCCTCTCGCAAACCACGCACAGTATCAGAAATAATCACTATTGACACACTTTGAAGCTTATTGCAATAGTAATAAAGTTCAACTTCGTGCTTATTCTTGCTTTCATATTTTTATAATATATAGTTAAAGCAATTGCTGTTCATTTGTCTCGCTTAAACTCGAGAATGGCTGGACCGATTTGGCTAATTTTGATCTTGAAAGATTTGTGGAAGTTCAGGGAAGGTTTAAACGGTGAAAAGTTCTGAGTTCCTGACAAAGACCGCTAGTAAAGTTATAAATATTAAAAAAAAAAGATTTGAAATCTGTGATATAAGAAGATGGCTTGTGTCTTAAAGCTTCAAACAACATAGTAGGTACCTACCTTGCTATGTACATTCTTAAAACAAAGCAAAAATCTCAAAGTCTGTTTCCGACGGCAAAAGCACAGCGTGGGTTTAATCTGTCCTTTATGAATATCAAAAATAAAATTTCACAGGGCGCTGTCTAAAATTAAGCGTCAAATGCATGGATGAAGGCAGGAACAGTACATACTTTGCGATCGTGGGTCACTTAAAAGCTTTACGCAATCAGCGACCGTGTCGGCAATCTACATTGTCGGCTATTTTCGAATTACTAACCGTTTTCCGCGGTTTTATCCAAGTGAATTTAGCCATTCTCTCGGGAACGCCGGAACGGAAGTTTACTTAGCCAACGTCTACACTGCACAAAGAAATTTCTGCTCATGTTATAGTAGGTATATCTCTATAAAATTGAATCCCCCTTTTCTCATTTTCAGGGATCTAATTCTTTCTTTCTTTTCTTCTTTCTAATTTTGCAAAACCTTTACAAATGCCGTAGTAAAGCTACACTATGAACTATTTGTGCACATGAAATTTAAATTTTATAACACAAAAGAAAAATCATAACTGTCGGAAATATTATATACCTACAACGTGTTAATGAATTAACTGAAAACCTGACACACCCCATTTAAAAAAATAAACAATATAATTAAAATATATCTAAAGTTATTCAACATTAGTTTGGAGGTGACCTATCTACGAAATTCCAAGCGCTACGCCCGCGCCTACCGGTTCGATTTTTTTTGCTGCGGGCGGCGTACGCGCCAAATATTGTATTATATATAAATAATTTAGACATGGGCTGATAAAAATGAAAAAAATATAGCCTATATTAAAACATGGTCCGATTGATTCGGAAGGAGATTCTGAGCAAACTACTTTCTAGTTTTCAGTTAATTCATTAACACGTTGTATAACAAATTAAAACCATACTTGTACAAGTTTAGAAGTAAAGGCCGAAAGGGTATAATAACAAAGTCCATGATAACAAGTAACTTGAAAATAACTTCTTTAATGTTTTCTCAAAGTCAACAGAGGGTTTCAAGAAATACCTTTTCAAATACTTCCCTTTGTAATAAATAGATAGCGTCACTCGCTAGGAAAAAAAAACAGTCGTAAATCTTTTGAGATATATTTTTTTTAAAATAAATTGAACATTCGATATATAAAATATGGCAAATACCCGTCCATTACTACAATCCATTCCAAATTTTTTTGTAAAATCAATTGTTTAAATGCGTATGATAAATAATGCTTTAAAACTACTGGACGGACTTAAATCGCACTTAATAATAGGAATAATTATGATGTACACTTTTTATCCCGGCAGAACAAAGAGTTCCTAGGGGAATAGAATTGAATACAAAAAAAAAATCTGGTACCAACACACCAAATCACACGCGATTCGCGAATGAATCTGAGAGCATAAGCTGTTTATAATACTTACCTACCTATCTATGTACATTGTACATAGCAACAGTATTAAGCGCCAGGCGCTCAGGAAGACATAGCCTTTGTAGAGTTGGCCACAGAGAAACGAATACGTTAGCTAGAGAGGTAATGTTGATGAGGCAAGCGCAAGCGCCACGGTTATGAGCAAATAAATGCTCATAACTTTTCAAAACTTTACAAAAATGCGTTTACTACCATAGGTATTCTACGAATAACTAGTCAATTTCCAAAACAGCCTAAGCAGATAGGTACATAACGATAATTATGGCGTTTGACACATTTAGTTTTTTTTTTTTTTTAATTTTATTTGGGTCACCACCACTTACTGGTTACTGGTAAAAGCATGACAACATAGTTTTGTGGGCGAAAATTATTCAGAAACACAGGTAGTCATCTGTTTTGATACTAAACTGGATCGATGCCTTTTCAATCTGGTCTATGGTTTCCGCTTTGTACTACTATGGAGATTGGAGATGTTGCGAATGTTACCAGTAAGTAGCTGTTTCACAAGCTAGGCGATTGGACTCGACTGTACATTAAGTAAAGCTCGTATTCACTTTGATGTGCTCCGATAGCGTCATCGCAATGAAGCAGTGCAGTCCGCCTAGTGACGTCATATAGATGTCAAACATCGGTAAAACAGGTAAAGCTCTATCTACACTAAAGCTCAGTAATTACTTAAACCTAATGAGCAATGAAAGTTTCAAATTTAATGACCGTCATGTAAGTTTTATTTTTATTTCGGTAACCTACATTTTTAAGCGTAAATATTGCATATATTTATTTACATTTTTGTCAAAGCAAAAATTGCTTAACATTTTAACATATTTTATATAAACGAAGTTGTTCTAGCATAACCGCGTAGCAAAATAAGGACGGACATACTCTATGTCAACGCTCTTTGAAATTGTCATCAAAGGGACGAAAATGGACATTAATTCAACAACCTCAAAGGACTGCGAGAAAACTAAAACGGTATATTATGAAAATAACACGTTGCATACTTGTGAAATATTTTAATCAAAGTTAAAATTAACACCCAGTGCTGTATCCTACCTGTGCGAAATAGTTATAAAAATAGAACCAAAAATTACATAATAATATTATCTTGACTATACCTCGTTTCAACGCAAATGCAATGCAATGTCTATAAGAACTTGGTTTTTAATATTTATTTATTTAAAACATCCAAGTTACCCAACTTTACAACAAAGGTCAAAAATTGTGTTGCCGAAAAACAACGCACGATAATTTTGTGATAATTAATACAAGGCACGTCGTCGATCCGTCGCTTCATTGCGAAATGAAAGCAAGACCAACAAAATGTTTTTTTTTTTTCAAATATTTTTCGTAGTATTTATATATATATCATATTAACAGTAACTAAGGACTTAGATTTAAGGATATCAAAAATAAATTATGTTTTAATGGCCAATAAAGCAAACAAATCGACCTCTTTAGTGAGCTTAATTAGTTACCTATAATGAGGGGCTTACCAAAGCAAAAAAGGCAATATTTTACATTCTAGTATGGTAATATCAACTCCAGTGATGTTGGAGTATTATATTGTGCGTATGTCATATACCTTTATGTGTACGGTATATATTCAAGCGTAGGCGCCTGGCCGAGGGGTCACTCAACCTTCGGAAAGTTCAACAATGAGAATCGCAAATGGCTATTTCTTACAATAATATTTTTCAATAATTTCGGTAGCCTTTTAGCCTCGTAAGCCGTGAGTAAAATATTTTTCTAACAATTCCTTATAAAACTTGTTATTTTTGTGAAGGAAAATTTATTATGGTGAGGAATAATGTTGTTTTTATAGGTCTTTGGATTGATTTCACATTTTGCATCTAATGTTTTTAACAGACTGTTTTGATCAGTATCGGCATTGATTTAACACAATCGAGTTCAATGAACCGTACTTTTGTTATAGAATTGACCCGCTAGACTGGAAAATGGGCGGAGTAGGTGGATGTATATCGATTTTTAATTTGAACGCCAGCGGGGGAAACGCGTAAAAGCATGCACAAATTTCCGGCTTTTTATTGGGAAAGTCCTAATGTTATTTCGGCTTGGCAACACAAAGCTACAGTGGCAAATCGATGGGCAGACCAAGCGGCGCGGCGGCGTGTTATGATCCAGCAAATCAAAACAAACTACTATTCTTTGTACTCTTGCTCTTGGTCGTACCTACTACTTATATCACAGAATTGATAAATATAATTAATCATATTACGGCATTAGAGAGAGTCATAGTTAACTAAAAGTGTAGTGAAACAACTAAAGATAAAGTGACCAAGTTTTATGACGCGAACATAATTTCGCAAACCCATACACGCAAACATTATATTTTTAAAAGCTTTTACTTAACTTGCAACGTAATGCAACGTATATAACTATGTTTGTACTGGTTGAATCTCACAACTCAATTTTATGTGCTTTAATTTCGAACGAAATTTTTAACGAAGCTATAATGTTTCTTTTTTCACGGAATACCTTCGAACATAATTATGATTTTTAAACCAATAAAGGATCCACTTAAGGGATACGATAAAGATAGTAAAAATTCTAAAATGTGAAGTACCTATCATATTTTATTCTATTATATATGTATACAAAAAAATCAATTACATACATATAATATGACGGAGCATCACCTGAGAACGGCGTGACCTATTTGGCTGCTTTTTGTGTTTATATTTGGAAAGATAAGGTTTGTATGAGACCTTATTTTGGAAAAAGTCATTGAAGGATTTCCATCCCGGATTTCCGAGAGAAAGCTGAAAATAATCACAGCAGGTGACTTTGCGGAGAACGACTAGTAATATTATATTATTTATATTGTAAATGAGGAGAAAGTCCGTATGTAGGTATGGTTGTGCATTTGAGCACTGAGCTTCGCAAAAACTAAACATGAAAGATAAATAAATAAATACTGAAGGCCCTGAAATAGGACATCTATAGGAAATTGACAAGGTAGAAAAACCTAGAGGTTTCGAAGGAATCCAAATATTCACGCATCACGCGAGAGTTCATCACAGTTTTCCGTTGTATTTTAGAACACGGAACCAAAAATGAAATAGAATACGATAGCAACGAAGATTTGTGAAAATGGGTCGGCGGTTATCTAATGCTACAGCAACATTATAACAACATATTATGACTCGTAACTACATATTATATGTTTAGCTACGTTGCGGCTTGCAGGCATAAAAGCAGATAAAGGCTAGAATGCGTGGAGCTTAACTTGAAACATGTTCGGCTTAAGAGGTTGAGATTTAGCAAGATTAACACGGAAGAGGTCAAAGAATGGAGATTATAGTTTATGGATCGGAAAATAAAATATGATTCTTCTTTAACGTAGATACGACAAACTCTTTATTTCTAACTTTTATATATCTAGCTGTAAGCTTTCCAATTAGTGCAAATTGGATTTAAATATACTAACAATAAGTCGGTTAAATTGTGAGACCAAGCACATAGGAGATCCGTCGATCAAGATCAGTAATATATTGCTCTCTTTCTCTATCTCTCAATCCAGCAGCCTGTTACAGTATGACACCTAAGTACTTAAGAACACAATAACTTAGAGATTTTCCACGTCCATCTCAGATACAATACATAATATACAGTACATAAAGCGACCGCTATTCAACTCGCACACGTGCCCGCAAACTCATATTCACAAGCCAGCAGATGCGCACGCGCACCTGGCTCGTGAGGTGCGATCGTGTCTTAAGAATATGCATAACAAAAACGTTATATAGTCTCTAGAGTATCTACATGTTTTAAATGAATTCTAGTCTTCACAAAGACACTTAATTTAAAACAATTATTAGGTACTCCAGCCCATTTGAACAGGTGATGAAATCATTCTGTAGCTATTTTAAAAAGAAATGACAGTGTTCTTAAAAGATCGAGTGATTATCTTATTATCTTACAGAGTGATTCATAAATGAAATTTGTAAGAAAACTTGAAATAAATTACATGATAAACGAAAGGTTCAATATGTTTTGATACTGTGGCAGCGAACAAAGAGATCTAATTTTAGTCTTGAGTTTCAACAAAAGCCATCAGCAGTTTGGATTTTATCATCAAGTACCAGTAGTACCTACTGTACCACGTTACTTAAAATATGAATACAAAATTAAATATTCTAGCCAAATTTGATAAAATAACCGCCAAATATAAGTAAGATAGATAAACTAATTTTTTTCGTCGTCGTTTATGCTTGGCTCGATGGCAGAATCCAAAAATACTAGTTATTTCGAGAAAAAAGGCCAAAACAGAAACATTTAGTTGAAAATATGCTTTTTAATTCAAAGGCTGCGAGATTTAGCTTAGTTAGTGACTTCTGTGAGATCCATTTATGTATTCGAACATTCCCATTATACTGCCATATGTGTCACCACTCACCACCGAATATATATATTTTTATTCCTCCAGTCTTTGATTTAGCTTTAAACCTGATCAATCTGGTCATATGTGGAATGCATCAAAAAATAAGTCGGATTAATTTGTGTTTATGTACGGGGTAAGAAGTTAACACAAGTATTCATAGGATCTGAAATGAGAGAAAAGACTTGATATGTAGCAGTTATTCCAATTACCTACAACTCTCGCAAGAATCATGCGTGAAGTGTGCATAAATGCATTAAGAAATCACAAGTAGCATGCATAATGTAGTTAGTAAATTGTTAAAGTAGACATTGACACAATTTGCAATGCAGTTTTACAAATTCTACCAGATTTTTTTTAATGACTTTTTTTTCCTAAATGCGAAAGAGAACGATCAATGCACTACTGGGTTAAGGTTTTTTGTAAAGAGTTACCTACATCAAAGTTTTTCTTCTATATTTATTTAGGTTTCATAACTTAAGAAGATTAATTAAGGATTTTCGATAATTTCGTCAGATATTTCTTCCCAAAAATTGCTTTTGCTTATCTGGGTGTTTTTCTATTGCTTGTAGAAAGAAAAATCGAAGTTGGTTCTAAGTTATACAGTAAAGGAAAACATCGTGAGGAAACTGTAGCATGATAGCAAGACTTTTACTAGTGCCCGAGTGGCTGTGGTCAAACGTCTAGAACGCCAAAAAAATAAAAAAAACAGCTCGGCTTACAACTAATCCTTCTTTCATATTAATGTATTTAAAAAGTTTTTAAACAGATAACTCTATTAGTATATAATAATATTTGATGCTATAATAGTATTTAATAATATTTATATAAGTAGAGAATAGGTTGTGGGAGAAGCTCTATCAGTCAAAAATATTGGATAGCACAACCGCAAAGTCGACCAAATAGCACAATTTAAACAACCAAAAGCCGGAGCTTTAACATTAAGTATTGATTTTTCCCACTATTCATACAAAATTCATTTGTGTATCCATAGCGCAGGAAAAAGATGCGCAGCATTACAGAGAAAATACCTAATAATTTTATAATGAACCAATGGACAGTCATGAAAGAGGGAGTGCCCAATTAGTACTCTTCTAGACATAGACATAACTTTATTTGGCATCACAAAATTTCTTAAAAGTAATACATGCATCAAATATAAGAACTTTAGCTTACTGTTGTGTATTTAAATAAATAAAGAAATACTCAAAGCTAAACAAGAGGAAAGCGTTGTCGGTGTTAATCAATATATTTACTAAGTAAAAAAATAATAATTTTACAGTGCAATAACATCAAAACTTTACGTAGTGGGCTTAGGACAAAATATGTAACTTATAAATTATTTAGTTTTCCTGATATTTTGTGCATGGTTATACAATAAGGAATGTGTAATAAAAACTACGTATCTTCTCTGTCCGAATATTCACCCATCCAAACAGACAACTGTTTTCTACTGTGGTCCGAATCGAACGATTAAAAAAAAGTTCTTGGGCGATTCGAACCGCGGTGCGAAAGGACCCATTCAAAAAGAGCTCTTGGGCGACTCATACCGCGGTCCGAACCGCTCGCGGTGCGAAACGGCTAAAGATGGCTGGCTGAAATATCTCTTTCAAACATTACGTTTGGTATATTAAACTTTGTGTAGTATGTGGTAAAACAAGGTTACCAATGAAATTGCAATTTCTTCTTGTATTGCAACAAAGAAGCACTAGCCACAAACTAGATTGAACTGTCCTCGACCGCATCTGTAAAACACGTAATTAACCTGTCCAATACAATACGTCATATACGCTACCATTTGCTTTTAATAAATTGTTAATTTAGAATTTAAACCACAAAAGATCCATTTTGTTAACGATCATCGGAAGTTTTCATTTAAGTTTTGGACATTTTCATCGCACATCGGAAAACATGCAGCTTTGTTCTGTGGTCATTGAAAAAATCGTTGTATTTATTGTACCTAATTGAGCCTTTTCTATTTAGTTTTTTCAGAGCATCGTTACACTAAGACTTGCCACCAGAGTTATTGAAATAGTAATAGCACTGGAAGGCTTACAAAAAATTAAACAGTAGATACACGTATCAGTGTGTACACGTGAAAGAAATGAAACTTATGAAAAACTAGCTATGCCCCGCAGTTTCACCCGCGTGAAAAGTTTTTATACAACAACTTTTTTCCCGACATCCGATTTCAATGCAACAAAGCCTATATGTAACTCAGGCTAAGCATAATCTACCTGTGAAAACTGCATGACAATCTGTTCAGTAGATTCGGAGATTATCGCGAACAGACAGAGAGACAGACAGAAAAGAATTTTAAAAACTTTTTTTTTATGCTTGGTTACTCTTCTTTTATCACCCCTCTCAATTTTAGGTAAAAATATTCAATGTACAGAATCGAGGATTCTACTCTTTTATTATAGTATAGATAGAAGATAGATAAACAAAACCTTCTCATAGCAATTGTGAGGAATAAAGGACGTATAATCATTAAACCAAAAAAATAACTTTATAAAAAAATATACACGTATTTAATTACGGACTCAGCTTTAATATTTTTCTCCCCTCGTGCTATTATAAATTTCGCTTAAATAATAAAGAAACCACTATAAACACATTTTATTTTAATTGTGAAAAGGCTAGCCGTTTGGCTACAGTTCACTTGATATTATGTGACGGTGTGGTCCAAGATTCTATGAAAACATTGGAACATCATGTCAAAAACGCTATATTTAAATAGGTAATTATAGCAAATTTGAAATTACTCAAAAACTTTTCAAATTAAACTACGAAATCCCTCTCAGCTCCTCGAGCACCTGATCGTTTTAAATGTTGAGAATATAGCGCCTCATATTTTCCGGATAACCACCGTCACAAATAATGACAATACGGATACCCTGGGATTCGGCAAATAAACCAGTTTTGGTATGATTTTTTTATTCTTCGCATTATATTGATGACTAGGTACTTATTAATTCATAGATCTTCATTTAATTTACGTACAACATCGTGAACTTCCCTATTAAATTTATATATATACTAGCTATCCCCCGCGATTTCATCCGCGGTAATTTCGGAGTTCCCGCGGAGGTTGCGGGAAAAAAGTACTCTATGTCCTTTAGTTCCCGCGGGAATTCCGGGATAAAAACTATCCTATCTTTTAAGTTGGACCATTTTATGAATGGTTACAAAATTTTATCAAAATCCGTTCAGTAGTTTCGGGGTCCATCGCGGACAAACAACGTGACACGTGATTTATATATATTAGATGTAGGTATAAAAATGAATCCCTGTTTCTCTTGGTCACGGCATCACGCGTGAACGGCTGGACCAATTTCGCTAATTCTTCTTTGTTGTATTTGTAACGAGAAAAAGAATATGAAAGAATTTTGAGTTAGTGCGGGAATTCTGAAACTCACGCGGGTGAATCTCCGGACTTTCACTTTGGCTGACGTTATAAGGAGTTAATTAGGCTACTTTGGACTTCCTGCAGGAATTCTGAAACTCACGTGTGTGAAACCGCGGGGCACAGCTAGTTTTGAATAAAACAAATGTTTTTGAGAGTACATAAAGTTAAGATAACACTTGGCTACTTGTAGTTAAACATTTAATACAAGCTAAATTGCGTATAAACATATTCCACATAAGTACATGTATTAAAATTGTAACTAATTATATTATATACGTATATTAAATAAGAGTACCTAATATCGACCAGAAGAAAATATATCGAGACATTTGGCATACAAATGTTCACGTAATCAAGAACGTACCGACGTATAAGAATCAATATTGATTGCCTTCATGAGTTAATAAGTCCTACTCAAATTTCCATTTACGAAGTAAGCCTCTTTAGGTACTGTCAAAATTGTTATTTTATGTTGTGCAATAAAGAATTAAATAAATGAATAAATAAGCAAACAGATCGATGCAGTAAATTAAAAAGCTTGAATATTTCATTGACCGCTCTACAAACTGCGCAATGTGTACCTAAATTGTAGGTACATTGTAATCGCCGTGGCAACCAAAGTTTCGTCTCCGAACACTTTCCTATTGAAATAATTGAACGCACCCAGACTCCCCCCGGTCATGATCGAATAGGGTGACAATAATTGCCTTTATAATATGTAAAACGAGCTGTCTCCAACCGCAGTTACCTACATCAGTGTGAATTTCTCTTTTTCAGGATTTCTATGTTCCGGGATAAAAAAGTATCCAATATAATGACACTTCCTAAATTTATTCCTCTTAACTAGGGTTAAGGGTAGGAAACAAGCCAGACTCGACAGTGGTAGACCTCAATCTAGTGAAGTTTTGCAAGACCGGTCATCGTGACGATCCTTAAGCTACATTTACTTTGTCAACGTCTATCTGCCTATATGACGGGTGACTATTGATGACAATAGATTTACCTTTTGCTTTTGCATATGCTTTTGTAGGCGGAGACTACGTCGTCTAATAGAACAATCGTGTAAATATTGGAAGAGGTCATCTTAGAATCAGAATCAAAAAAGAATCAAGTCGAAGGAATCTACAAAATGGTTCTCATAAAGAGTATTAATCTAAACCGGTGACAGACTGTGGCAATGAATTATTAATGTGGAAAAAGCGTTTTCTACTAAGTTTAATCATAGTCATAGACGGCGTTTTCAATGTCTATGAAATAAATCGTAAAAATAACTTACACACTTGGGTTTAAAGATTTACTTCACCAACAAAAATCAATTTTGTTTGCAACTGCATTTATCCTCACAAAAATGTTTCAGAATTGTGGTCACATTAGCTAAGGTTGATCCGGGTATTATGAGCTCGGGTGTACCGTGAAGTTAAACGATACCTATTAAATTTGCTCAGTGAGTCTATACTCACGCAGATTTGCATTTGGCAGACTCATTAACAATTCAATAAATACACAAAATGTCTGGTGAGATAGCTAGATTTTATGATACGAGATTTTTAGCGCGTAAGTAAATCATAAACTTTTATAAGGATACTCTAGATTCTAGAAGAAGGTTTACGATTTATTAATTTACAGGAGACGGACTCTTAAAGGACGATTGGACGTTCATCTAACATAAGTATCAGTTTTATTTGCTTTTTTACAGACAATTCGAAGATTGAAATCTAGATGTGCATTTTTTTTTGTATACTGCAAGAACAAAATAAACAGAGATCATGCTCATTCCACAATTCCAGAATTTGTTCCAATTTGCGTTTTAGAATGAATAAATAATTTTAACGATCGCCCAAACTAAAATAACTTACAATGAAAATTTAACTAACAAAATAAGTGAATGCTTCTATTGGCAAGGTGCAAAACGGGTGGAAGGAGTAGCCTAAACGATCACAGCTCTCGCTACGCCTAAAATTGACATTTTCGTCGCTGATTTGAGGTGTCAAATCCATATTGCAGTAAACATTTTCTAATCGTAATTTAATATGGTCCTAGTATGCAATTCATAATAACACATCATGATGTGTTATTATGAATTGTAATAACACCAAGAAGAATAACGACTGTAAATTTTACCAATTTTCAAGATCGTGGTGGAAACGAGACCAAAGAAATAAGTGGATAATTGCCGTAAGAAAAAAAAAGTAAGCCACAGTACAATACAATACAAATATTCATATAAGGTTCATTTATCACTGAAAACAACAATTTTAATATTATTGGCAATAATGTTACTGACTACCATCGACCAAAATTCTCTATTATAGTAAAATAACACAAGATTTCATGAATTTTTTTCACAAAATTTACTTACTTCTCGCTTGACAGCTGTGTCAATATTGTCCATAATGGCCACATGCCACGTGGCGCTGTCGTCGCACGCGGTCGCAAATCCCAATAGGACGTACCAAAATTCTCGAATAATTTCGAAAGTATAAAGGTAAACAACAGAAACACAATATATAACACGACGACGTGGACGGAAACAAACGAGACGGGTTGTCGGATGAAGGAAGCACGTGAAGGGAATGGGGGGAGAAGTGACAGGAGATAACCGTGGGGCTGGGGATGTTTCCTCGTTCACGTAATCACCGTAAATGGTACTACAGGAGTCAAAATTGTGATATTTCACGTTACATTTATGTTGTTTGAACTGTGGACACTGCCAGTTGAGGATCACGGATGGTGGATAAAGAGTTGGCCAGAGATGATTAAATACACTCCCGTGATTCAATAGACCATGATTTTTCCAAAATAGAAGTAAAGAAATTTAAATTTATATTCCTGTGGAAGAAAGAACACAATATCGTCTACTCCATTTACTTTAAAATATTGGACAACCTCGTAACAACATCGAACGTCGTGAGGTCGAACGAACGCAGTAAAGACATTAGCATCAGTTAATTAAAAACAAGGTCGATACCTACATAATAAACTCAAGCGTACCAAATATCTATTTTCGGAGATTTTAAGCAACCATGTACAAATATTGTTCAAAGTCGATCCTCAGGGCGCATATGACTAATATATATATATATATATATATATTTAATGTTGCCAATACTTAAATTTATGTAGAAAATTAAAACAAAATTGAGTATTTCCGCGGGAACTCCAAACTTACTGCGGGTGAAACCGCATGGAACAGCTAGTTAAGACATAAAAATAAAAAAGTAGCCATTGTCCTAGCAAATATCCATCGAAATTCGTATAAAAGTGATGATGATGATCCACCTTACTTAACGGTCAAGGCTACTTCTTTAAAATTGGTACATAGTTGAGTGCTCCGTGGGTGTAGTGGACATATTGCTCCAGTGGGTGTGCAAACACGTAAAAGACCAGAGGTCAGGGCGTGGGTGAGGATAAACTAAGTGTGATGTTAATGAAACTAAATAGAAGAGAAAACCCAATTCGCAAAATAAATATTAATCTTTTCAATTAAGAGCCGAAAGTTTATAAGACTGCGCTATTCTATGTACATATATTAATAATAATAAATACAAATTCAGTGTTAATTGTTATAGTTTAAATGAGTTTTTAAAAGCGTTGAATAAATCGAAAACTATAAGATTTACATAATATTATTGCCTAACTTACATAAGTCGTAATGAGATGAATGAAATAGTTTAAAAAATTAAAATAAATCCGGTTCGAATGATCAACAATGCAAAACGCGTAGTAGGTACATAATATACACTCAATTATGACCACTGTTACGCACCGCAGTCGAGTCGGAACTACGTCATCAGCAAGAGAATACCGCTATGTTAAAGTACATACTTAACGGAGTTAACTCAATGATATTAAATACATGTAATATCATTGGTTATATCTAATGAAAAACACTTGAGAAAAGCGTATTTTAAACGCGTCGCAAACGCGACGTGCTCGTGCAACATAGAATAACAGGAAAATGGGGAAAACTTGTTCACTCACACTTTCTGCCCAAAAACCAGAGCGCTTATGCGGAGACCGTGTCGGTTGTGGAGCGACACACCACACTCTAACAATTCAGTTTTTCTATTCACTTCAAATAATTCACTTTTTGGTTTTTGTTAGTAGTGAAAGTTTGTGTTTCCGGTCAAAATATAACTAGAGTGTACAGGATATGTACACGTACTAAGTAAGTTTCCTATTGTCCAATCCGTCGTCAAAGGTTTAAGAAGTCAAAAATGAGTACTTTATTCCATTCAAAAAGGTCATAGAAAAGAGGTAAAGCAGAAAACTAAGGAATGTATCGTCGTGATAAATATTTTATTCTACTCATATTACGTGGTCATGAAAAGTTGGGACTTTTGACTGGACGACTTTTCGTGAACACGTCGTATGACGATGCTTTCCTTAGTTTTCTGTAGCTATAACGATCATAGATCATCAACTTGGCTAAGGAGACAGCGAACAGTGCGCCTGCGCAGAGAAGTGACACGAGGCGTGACACGCGCTGACACTGACAGCCGCCGGCGATAGTGACAACTGACAGAGCGCAGGAAGAAACTTGTTTACAAACAAAGGCACGAGTGTTGTTACTAGGCTAAAAGGGAAACCAACCGATAAATTACAACCAAGTACATATATTAAATGCACATGACTTTACGGAAATGCTTTGAAAGTTTATTTTTACATTTTTCGTTTGAATAAGCGATTAAAGATGCTACGACAGTAAGCTACAAACTTAAAATTATCCTGTCAACATTTTTTTTTCTTTTTTTGTAGTGGATGCTAGAAATATATGTAGTTGTGCAATTTTTTTCAATAATTTAGGTCATATTACCATTTCTATATTTAAACTATTATTATAAAGAGGTAAGTTCTGATGAACTAATGGACCAATTTTATATAAAAAATATTTTTTTCCCCTGATATACGTAAGAAGCTACAGTATCCAGAATGTGAAAGAGTTTCCGAAGGAATTGCAAAAGTGACGCGGGTGTAACCTAGGGGGGGAAACACAATACTAATAATACACACCTATACGTAGATGATACAAAATGTCAAGCACTTTAATTTATCCTTGGCGAGTTATTAACACGACACATTTTTACACAGTCAAAGTGTGTAGGTATAATTGTGGGTGTGGCATTTTCATCAGCGGTCTGACAGACGTGCCTACTTGTATTGCAATTACGTAAGGTCAAGCGGTTAAATCCACCCACATAAGTTGTAAGTGACATAGTAAGTATTACGTCACATTAACAGAATATCATAAGTCATAACCGAATTAGGGCTCCGGACCCTTATTTACTATGATCAACAACATTCCTTGCTCAAACACTCCAAAACATTTTTTCAAGTGAAGCTTCTTTAAGCCAAGAGATAAATAATTTTCGTGGCGCGTTAATGCGACTTGTTATTGTCATAGTGAATAAGGGCCCTGATTGAGTTTCATCGTTATTATCAAACAGTATTGCACGTTGTGTCAAAAAAATTGCTTCTCCACGTGTCCGAAGAATGTCGGGTGGTTCCTCAAGAATAACCGTGAGTAAGCCGCTATAAATATCAGTGTTGATCATAATATGTCTCACGAAACTTTAAGCTCCACTGGTACCTACTCAAATAGCTTCGGTCTTAAATATTATTATCGCAAACATTTTGTTTTTAACGGCATTGTCAAGATCAAAAATGAAGCCTATTCAAATTGTGCCAAATCAAAACAACTGAATGAAACGTGAGAATAATTGTAATTATTATGAAAAACAAATTAAAAAGGATTCTCTCAAACACTACTCGACAAGTGGAAGACAGCCAATCGGCCGGGAACCAGTGTGCGTATACCGAACGTGCGCGAGCGCAACTCATCTTAATTGAATGATTGCTCCCGGGGTCATATTAAATTGACGTTTACGCGCCTAACTGCGGACACTGTGTTTATATACTTTATTGTTTTTTAAGTATCTACTGTGAGAATTTAAATGTTTGTTCTTTATTCTGTGATGGTGTATTTATTCATTTATTACTATTTGTGCCCCTCGGTTTCACCCGCGTTTATTTTAGAGTTCCCGCGGGAATTCCGGGATAAAAGTACCCTATGTGTTAGTCTGATGTATAAGCTATATTATTGTAATGTTTCATTTAAATCCATTTAGTGGTTTTTGCGTGAAAGAGTAACAAACATCCATCCATCCATCCATCAATGCATCCATACATTCTTACAAACTTTCGCGTTTATAATATTAGTAGGATTTTTCGTGTATTTAGCTTTCAGTACAAGTTATAAATGTACCCAATACCCATTAATTAAATTACAATAACCGTTAGAACAGATACGTGATTTGTTTAAGATCAAGTTTAAACTTCAATTATCGACCAAAAAATTAGCAATTGTTTCAAAACAGGCATTACACAAAACTGATTCCTGTATCATTCAATTTTTTTACCCTTCAGGAGCGTTAGCTGGAATGCGCAATTTGTTAAATATTTTTCCTTGAACCTCCTTCCCCTGAACGTCTACTTTTCCAAAACTTAAAATTTTTCAAACGTCTACTTTCTCGAACATCCACTTCTCTTTCCCTGAACGTCAGTTTTCCTTAATATTTATCAGCAAACACAAAATTCCCAAGTGAAGTGTCCGTAGTTTTCAGACGTAACGAGTCGGACGCCTTTTCTATGCAAGTCGTTAAGATAAAGATGCACTAATGACGTCAATAGTGTCACTACACGTCGTCTCCTACGGACTCGGCGCAAAAGAAAATCCCTAGCGCACGTAGCGGCACGAGAAATTATTCAGCAGTTACGCTTTCACGTTCCAAGATGGATTATTATTAGTTAAGAACACTTGTTTGTATGCAAGGACAGAGATAAATGGAAGATGTCGGAACTGGAGCCAGGAGACGTATTTTTGAATCGTTCGAATATCTTAGTGAAATCAATTCACATGTGAAATTTAATTCACTAAATCCTATTTCGTCACATTTTTGAATCATTCGAATACGGTGTTGCTGTTTTTATTAAACTCCTTTAGATTTGTTTCATTTTACGCAGAATATTTAATAACTCTCACAGATTTTAATAAACCGATACTTAATCGGACTTGAAACGAAACGTTCTCTAAGTTGTCAAACTATCAGCCATGTCAAATTATGAAAATGACGTTATACCACTAAACGTCAAAATTTCGATCGATGAATTTAAATAAGAGTGGTCCGACCCACTCGTTGCAGAATTCACGTAAAATGGCATTACAAAAAAACTATTTCACGATGCGAATCTTGCAATTGCGTGAGCTGTTATAAATCTATAAATCCCTGGGATAAATCTTGAGATTTCATTACAGCGAAAGTGAAACTTTTACTAGGAATGGGGGAAAAGAGTTTGGTTACAAGGTAAGGTAAGGTAAAAGGTTAAGTTCTTAGGAATAAATTAGGCATTTGTGGTCCGTCGTTGGACGCCGGTTTGGGTTACCGTTTCTCCTACACTTTTGTGGTTTATTCATAAAAAATTCATGTCTTGCACGTGTACTGTAAACACTGATACAGCTATTTTTTTGTAGTAACCAAAATAATAATTTCAGTAAAAGAAATAAAATGGCGTAGAAACAAGCACCATCTGCTGCCGTTTCGTCTTGGGATTACGTATAGGTACGTAGTACCGAGGATTAGCAAAAAGCTTTCCACATTTTACTAACACTTGAGTAATCAGTTTGCCGCCGTCTCGAAACATCAAGTATCAAACAAATTAGCGTTTCTGTTTATTTTTTTAATATGTAGGTATATATAATAACAAGCTGTTAATTGCGGTTTTACGGATTTGCGGTTTCACTCGCGTTAATTTTGGAATTCCCGCGGGAATTCCGGGATAAAAAGACTATATTATGTCCTTTTCTGTACTCCTGAAGACGTGTATGTAAAATTTCACGTTGATCAGTTGAGTAGTTAAGGCGTGAAAAGGTGACAAAGTTACTTTCGCATTAATATTATAATAGTATATACCTGCTTACATTATTAGCAAATTGCCTGGAGCCCCGAGGGGACCCTGACGAGGTTAACCGTGCGCTCGCTATAAATACGTTCATTAAAAAAAGCATTACACGTGGGCAGGGGAAATCAATAACGAAGTCTTCTCTGTCTCCACTTTATATGGGTCACCGAGCAGTCGTCAGCAGAAACGTTGCCACCACTAAAATAGCTCCGCAGCTCAGGTTTGTTATGGTGTTATTTTATGACCGTTAAGTTAAACGGCCACCAGTTACGCAAGAATCATTCAATCTTTAACTGCTCTTATAAATTAGTTGGAATGAAGCAAACAAGTGACTACACACACGCTACTGATATTATAAAGAGATTATGTTTGTAAGTTTAGATGCAGGAAAAATCTCTGGAACTATTAAACCGATTCTAAAAATTATTTCACTGATAGAAGTCTGTACATTATCTCTGAGCGACATAGGTTACTTTTATCCCGGTAAACTCACTGAGGGAAACTGAAAACATCCAAAATTTCATTTGAGTGAAACCATTAGCTATAGATTATATCACTGAGCAAATAATCACTACATTTTAAGAGTCGGCACTTTCATACTAATCGCTGAAATCTATGAAAGCATTTTGTGCCAACCTTAACCTTACCAATGTAAGACGCGGTCAGGAGATTTGGTTAGGTATTCGAAGGTTGGTAAGGAAGTTATTGCATAGATCCATACTAATTTTTGCTTCAAGGCAGTGTTTTAATTTTAACAAACAACCTTTTTGTCTTGGAATAATGACCTCCAGTATAAAAATACTGGCAGCTCCTAGTATAGTTAAACACACATACTTACTAAATTTTCCTCCAACCAATTCAGTGTTGAAAGCAACGTTTTTAATATACCCTTATTCAAACCATATTACGCAAGGAGGCTTTGTTTCCGAGGGCAGGCAGTCTCACTGAGCTTTCACTATTAAATTCCATTAACGACGCGCTACTTTCAACTCTTTCACGGTATGGCATTATTACTTTGTGAACATATTTAAATATTAATAGTTATGGTTTCCCAGAAGAAATTGTTTCTTACCTATAAATACTTTATTTATATACTACTAGCAGTGGCCCGCGGTTTCACCCGCGGTAATTTTGGAGTACCCGCAGGAATTCCTGGATAAAAAGTACCCTATGTCCTTTTCTGTACACCTGAAAACGTGCATGCCAAATTTCATCCAAATCCGTTTAGCCGTTTTTGCGTGATTAAGTAACAAACATCCAAACATGCACACTTTCACATTTATAAAATTAGTAGGATATTTTCCCTGTGTTTTCAACCATGTGAATTTCGGGACTCCCTCAGGAACTATGTACCGAGATTTTAAAGCATTGTACCTATAGCAATTTCGAACCCTCCTATAGTAACCTTCATATACCTTTCTTGGCAACAGTCACGTCGATTTGTTGTTCTCTTTCGAAGGAAAAGCCAGTCAAACCAACCCACTTCCGCAGTTGAAAATGAAAGAGTTAAATTTGGGACGAAGCGATACATCAATAGTGATATGGGACGAACCAAGAATTTTTTGGAATGTGGGACTAAACTTCGGGACGAACGAAGAATAAACCGACAAGAATCTAAAATAAAAAAAATTACCATTACAAATACGTTTGTTCAAATCACCCTATTTTCTTGAGTAGCATATAAAGATGATAATGTTACTGTAAAATGTTATTTGGAGGATGATTCTATGAGTATCTGGTTCGTAATTGAGCACTGCAACTAGATTAAACAATTTGAATAAATAAAATCTAAGGTCAAATGAACTATGAGCTAAATACCGGATGAATACAATTACGAGGATAAAAATATTTAATTTGTGGTTTTCATTTGTTATATTTTGCGGTTAAATATTAATGTGGCAGCGGTTATAAGATACCTATATGATGGTTATATAATCCAGGAGTCTAGGTAACTTATAGAATGTGTACATTGTGGCTGTTATTTATACCCACCTACTTAGGTACTTACCAAAGAATATTGTGTTCTAGTTCTAGGTTTAGTTTCATACTTGATCTAGGCGTTTACCATTACCAATCTTTATACATGGGGCACACTAAAAGTTTTGCACTTCTAGCTAATTGGAACTATTTGAATTTCGAATGTTATATTTTTTGAAATGTTGCAACCTTCTTAGTAATAAAAAAAAACAATTGGCGGGAAATCATTTGTCAATTGTTTTTTATCACACATCAAAGTTCTACGTACGCAACGAAAATGGAATTAAGTCGAAAAGATTTTAGAGCGATGATTTTTTATGATTTTAAAAGTTCTCTTTCTCCGCAAAACTGTGCCGCTCGTCTTCAAAATGCTTTTGGGAGAAAAGCACCTTGTTTGAGCACCGTGAGGCGATGGTTTGCTGAATTTGAGAGAGGTCGAGTTTCTTTACATGACGAATTTCGTGAAGGGCGGCCTTCAACTGCCGTCAACGAAAATAATGTGGCTACTGTTAAGCGGCTAATTGAAGAAAACCCACGGATTACCTATGAGACAATTCGAGGACTATTGAGGATTGGTATGAGCCAAATTCAGAAAATTTTACACGAAGAATTGAAAGTTCGGAAACTTTGTTGTCGTTGGATCCCTCATGAACTGACAGCGGAGCAGAAGCGGGCTCGCGTGGAATGGTGCTCACAGATGCTACTGAAGTACGACCACGGACATTCTAATGCTGTTTATGACATTATCACAGGAGACGAAACGTGGATTTATTGTTTTGAACCCGAAAAAAAACAACAATCTTGTGAATGGGTGTTTGAAAATGAGAACCGGCCAACAAAAGTGAGGCAGGCGAGAAACATTGGTAAAAAAATGATCGCGTTTTTTTTCTCAGCTACGGGTCCCATCTGTACAATTCCCCTTGAAGATCAAAAGAGTGTTAATGCCGAGTGGTATTCTAGCATTTGTTTACCCAGGGTGTTAGAAAAAGTTCGCGAAAGACGACCAAAAAGCCGCGTTCTCCTACATCATGACAACGCTTCTTCACACACGGCCAATAAAACAAAGTCCTTTTTAGCTTCCGAAAAAGTACAACTCGTCACCCATCCTGCACATAGCCCCGACCTAGCACCCTGTGATTTCTGTATTTTCCCCAAAATCAAAGATTTGATGAGAGGTTTCACTTTTACCAACTCTGAAGAGGCAGTGATAGCGTTCAATCAGCACGTAGAAAACATGCCTTCAGATCTGTGGTCCTCCTGTTTTAAAAAATGGTTCGATCGCATGAAAAAATGTTTAAAATGTAAAGGAGAGTATTTTGAAAAGCAATAAACATAATATTTTGGTTATAACATGTTGTTTTTTTAAGTTACGCAAAACTTATAGTGTGACCTACGTATACAGTTTGAAATATAGCAAAACGTAGCATAATATACCTACTGCTTCCCCGGCGGATTTACCCGCGTCAATTTTGGAATACCCGCAGGAACTCTTTACAACGGGGTGAAAGTATACCCTATCTCCTATTGTAAGATCGAAATCACTCGTAATGATGCATCAAACAATTTTTCCCCCCGCGGAATCATCCGACTAAATTTCGGGATTCCCGCAGGAACTCTTTTTTTCGAGATAAAAGGTTTCCTATGTCACTACAGTATCCTGGGATATTGTCGCTTTCTACCAGTTAAAAAATTTTCCGCAGGAACTCTTTTTTTCGAGAGAACAGATATCCTATGTCAGTACAGTATCCTGGGATATTGTCGCTTTCTTTCAGTGAAAAAAATTTCGAATCCAAACTGTCAAAACCCTTAGAAATTGGCATAGATGAGTCATGACTGATTAATTATTATCATGTCAATTAGAATGCAAAATATGTATACGTTTCGTTTCGTGGATGAAGGTGAATTACTAAAATAAGCAAAAACGACGTAGCAGTAGAAACCGAAAGTTAATTTTAATTATTTAGACAATATGATGTTACACGTATGATAAAATGGGGAGTACTGAGTATGTGAAGTGACATTAAACTTGAAAGGTACCGCAGATACGAATACATAGTACATTGAAACACTATCTTATCCATCCATTTTTTTGTTATAAAAAGATAAAAAATTGAATGAAAGTGAAAAAATCTATTGAGAATTGATAGCGTTGTTTAGCGCTTCGGGCATTTCAAAAATTGTACACTAAAGTGACATAAAGCCAATCAATTTCATCGACATAAATAAACGAATAAGCTCACCTTCGTCAGTCCAGTAACTTATTGACGTGTGTTTTATAAACAGACTAGCTGTCCCGCGCGGGTTCACCCGCTATAATTTCGTAGTTCCCGCAGTATTGTACCATACCAACTTTGCAACCCCTTTTCAAAAATCCTTTCTTAGTGCACATCTATACGTCACTTGGGATATTTGTGCAAAAATTTCATGGTTCTAGACCCAGCAGTTTCAGCTGCGCGTTGATCGATCAGTCAGTCAGTTTTTCCTTTTATCTTATCTAATATATATAAATCACGTGTCATGTTGTTTGTCCGCGATGGACTCCGAAACTACTGAACGGATTTTGATAAAATTTTGTAACCATTTATAATATGGTCCAACTTAAAAGATAGGATAGTTTTTGTCCCGGAATTCCTGCGGGAACTCCGAAATTACCGCGGATGAAATCGCGGGGGACAGCTAGTATAATATATAGATAGACAATGACACACTCCGTCAAGCATTAGCTCGAAAAACGATCAAAGCGTCGAAGGATGTGGGGTCAGACTATTGAGGTACTGAAGGGTTACTATGACACCTTCCTTGGATGACGAGTTTACCTAATTTATGCACGGACACACACGATAAATATAACAAACAGCTGGTTTGAATATTCTGATTAATTTTATAAACGTTGTTACTGATGAGAGAGAAGAAGATAGTTATAGGAAAGTTATTAAGCAATTGTGAAATAAATTTATTTCCACTAAACCTAAGTGTAGAGTTCGCATAAATGAGACTAACAATGTCCGTGGAAAATTATCTATCGATAACGAAATAGAGTGTATCATAATCGAAACTGACAGTGCGTATTACGTCATTGGAAACAAAGTTCCAATTAGCGACGTTTTTGTTACCCGGCCATTCTGTTACTCGTAGTACGAAATATCAATAGTAATTAGTACCAATGGGTATTTTTTTATTTTTCTTCCTATTGACCGCCTCAGTGTTTGCTAAGAACAACTCGATTTGGTGCTTTTTCTTTGGTTATTCTATTCTTAATATATGAAAATGCCTAAACTCGCCCACTATCAACCACCATATCTCCCTTATTTCCACAGCTACCAACATCATAGAAAACTCGAGGCTACTTGTGTCCAGTGAGTTGTTTTGTCTATGTATGTATTTATATTAAAAAAATTGAATATGACGATACACACGTACACAACGTAAAACATAACGTATAGTATAGTTATTATGTACATTAATTACAGAACTTTGATTCAGCTGTCTCATGGAAATAATAGCAAAATAATAACCCACTTTAAAAAATAAGATCTACTGAAAAAAAGAATGTACCCTTTACAAAGTTGTTTAAGTAAAGGAAGTGTTAACAAACATTAGAAAGCTCGTAAAGTTGTCCCTTGACATCCCATAACTGGCGCCCAACGTCGAGCCATGAGGCGCGCCTAAAGCATTTTTTATTAAGTTTCAGACAACTTAGATAAAACGAACAATCGCCTTAAATCTCATTATATTAAAGATCAATCTAGTTTGTCGAGTTCTACTGGCCCGTGATTGTATGAGCGTGACAAAGGAAAATGATCTTTGACATAATATAGGCGTTGAGTCTTTTCTTCGTTTCCGAGTTGCCGGTTCAGGTTTAGTGGAAAGGAAGGGTCTTCGTCTGAGTACTTACGAGCCGGGGAAACGCAGCTAGGGCAATGAAAAATGAGAAGGCAACTAAGGGTTAGGCGATGCTGTCGCGCCGCCAGACGGTGGGCTATTGTTTATTTAGTACCTACTTATGTGTGCTAAGTAGGAAGTGTTTACTTTTTCTAAGTCTAATGAAAATTGAAATCATATGAAAGTGATGATAGTCAGTAATAATATACGTAACGAAATAATTTTGCCTTGAATTAAACATAATTTTTCCGTTGATGACTCAACGCGGCCTTGTTCAGTGGTCGGGGTACATCGTGATACTGATACGACTATGATGACCTAGGTTTTTATTTACCATATTAGGTGTCTTTTCCATCGATAGTTTAATATAAAGATATTTGATACGAACTTGTCTTAAAAATTGTGCTGTCACATTCCAAGGCCCCTTTGCTCTGTGGGCAATTTGTCAAACACCCTAAACTACGGCTCAACCCTCATACATAAAAAGCATTTGAATAATCCAAATGACGTCAGAGAGCCGCTTTATTGCCAATATGGTGACGTACATTCACCCCACAGGTGCATTAGAGATTGGGAAAATGGAAACACCGCCGCCGGCCGCTCGCGGCGCGGCGGCCAGTAATGTGAAATAAAAATTGTGTCGATTGACGAAATGTTATTGCTTGGCGAGCTTGGCGTGTTGAGAATGTGAATTTTCACCCCGGCATCGCCGACAACGGCTATATTGAATTAGATTTTACAATACTTATGTTAAGTTATGTTTACGTTAACTGGAGTTGCGGTGCTTGAAGAATTGAGTTTTTTTTCTAATCATAAAAAAATATGAATAATTTCTCACGTTCAATTTTAACCATAGCATGTTAGAAATATACTTGGTTTAACAACTTAACTTCATGTGAGTAGACATAGACAAAATTTATTCAGGAAGAAATGTAGTAATTTGCACTTTACACAGTTTCATCATCGCTAATTTCGAAATTCCCGCGGGAATTCCAGGATCAAAAGTACCCTTTAACAGGCATAATTATGTTTTTAGTATGGATTCTGTGTAAAATTTATTTCAAGATTAGGTACTACCAGATATTTTCTAAACGGAACACGTATGTATAGAGTTTTTAACTTTTTCCAGCTAAGCGTCGACATTTCAGCTCCCGCTCGACATAGTAACAATGGCGTTTTAGTCACGCCTTGGAAACACCCCGGAAGCAAGATAGAAATACAATCACTTTATGAACGTATATATAACTATGATTACATCGTGTTTAATGTGAGCTTTTATTATAACATGTTTAATACCTAAACGACAGTTCAGTCTGCTACTGAACTACTACTCGTAGCCATACTTGTAGCCATACAATACACCTAGACTCTAGAGCGATAGTTTCAGTCAAAGTAGCTGTTCGAAATTCTAGCGCAAACAAATGCACCACTGCATTCACTTTCTGTTCTTAACTCGAAAGTACTAGGGTAACAGAAGTTAGCAGGAGGTTAATATGCCGGGAAAAACCATTTCCTTCAGTATTCAAAACTGTACGAATTTTACTTTGAATTTTAAGTAATTAAAGAAATGTTATATTATACTACTTTTATATCCTCGCAATCGAAGTGAAAAGCAGAGTTTATAACTCGTCCACAAAACCATTACTATCCTCGAAATTACTATCAGCCCTCGCAATCGGCTCGGGCTGCTAAAAGTCTCGGATAATAATGGTTCGTTTTGTGCACTTTTTGTAAAATCTACTATTTATATTTAAAATGTGAAAAAGTTTTTATTAGTATATTTCCCTAGTAAAATATACTTAGTACATAAAAATCACTTACCTATACTAGACTATAAGAAATTGCGTAAATATCTACACACCTACTTAGGTACTTAGGTACATAAACAAACAAAGAACCTTCCAACCTGGATTGCAACAAAGTTTTTGGGTCACCAATTAAATTTAATTAGTTACACAAGGCAACGCGTGGCTAACGGGGGGTTGAATCTTATAATAATGGGGGTTGATAATGACGCAATATGAACTGAAGGCGTCATTTGAGCTTCTAATACTATATTATTATCAGTTTACTAAGAATATCGATCGTATTATGTAGAAAATTTATGAATAAATCCACTATCGATAAACTATTCATTACCATTGGGGGGCTAAGATGCGCAACACGATATAATTTTATCGAGCTATTTTATCGATTCTCGTCGACAAAGCCATACAATATGTCGACGAGAATCGATAAAATGGCTCGATAAAATTTTATCGTGTTGCGCATCTTAGCCCGGCAAGTCCAGTTTCATTTAAAATTATCTACACTAATATTATTATGAGGTAAAGACGACGGTTTTTCTTCAATACACAGCGAGAACATTATCAAGGTGCTCACTCTATACCGAGTATGTAATATTATATATGTGTTATGTAATATAACATTCCTCCACATAATTATGCTTATTTACCTAGTACTTTAGTTTACATATGCATCTACATTGTTAATATAGTTTAATTCATTTATATATTCAGTAACGATCTGTATAATGTATTGTCAAATATCTAATGTACCTCGTTTAGCAAAACGACTATTTATTCTAACGTCAGATAACATAGTCAATATCTAATGTACCTCATTTTAACTAACAACTATTTACTGTTCTCACTGTTTAGTCGTTAAGTGATAATTTAAGTCGTTATTTACTTCTTTGTATAAATACGAGCCCCTAATGTTAAGACACTCAGTTCTATTCCGATATTCAAATGTAAAACTTGTATTTGAGCTTAAATAAAATAATATTTTATTTTTAAAGTCGTTTTCGCCACCACCACATAACAAATTTGGCGCAGTCGGTAGGATCGCGTGTGCATAAGACGAAGTTAAACGTGTAAATTCCAAACGGTCAAAATCGCCTAGTGAAAAGCACGGTAGCTGAAGGCTTTTAAACAACTTCGCCGGACCTTCGAGTAATGAAGCTCAGCATCGCGACCAGTATTTTACTGTTATGGTAAGTGGCCTAAAACGTACATATTGCTCTACTATCTCTCTCTTCCCCATCAGTTATCCAATCCTATTTCCTTAAATTCTTATCTATTACATTCACTACTTCCGATCTCATAAAATCTAAATCATGATGACAGATAATAAAGTCACTGCTAGCTCAGGGTTAGACTTAGGAACGCTGTTAAAACTAATTCCCGATTTCGACACCTCACAAAATTCTCAGGTGTATAGGTTCATTCGGTCGTGTGACTCCGCATTCCAACTTGCTTCAATTCAACAACAAACGGTTCTCTTAACATACGCGTTAAATAAATTAACTGGACCAGGTTCATCAGACGTCCATGCCAAACAATTTTTTAAATGGTGCGACCTTAAACATTTTCTTATTCAAAAATTCTCTCAAACAAAAACGCTTGCACATTTAAATTTAGAATTGCAGTCCTATTTCCAAAAACCTCAAGAAAGCATCACCGAATTCTTCCTTCGAGTTGATTTGTGTAGGAGTAAAATTATAGAAAAATTGTCAGCGGAAGTCACAGATGCCTCGTTAGAGGGCCGCAGACTTACCACTGAAGAGACGGCTCTCAATGTTTTTGTAAACGGTCTAAGTTCTGACATAGGGATGATGCTTCGTGTTCGTTCCTTTACGAATCTATCGGATGCAGGAAATTTCGCAATCCAAGAAGAAAAGGTCAGGAATATGAACAAAGCCAGACAAACTTTATATCATGTCCCTAGTAGTCAGACTAAAACGTTATCATATCAAACGATGCAACCAAGACCCACTCCGCAGTTCATAAATTCAAAACAATGCAATTATTGCAAAAAACCGGGTCATCTTATTTCTGAGTGCCGAAAAAGACAATACAACAATAGTCTCAGAGGTCAACCCACACAAAATCAACGTACAGCAGTTCCTTCCGCGAAAATTAATAATTTAAACTCGGAAGCGGCCGAGGTATTGGACATGCCCTCGGGAACCGCTTCAGCCCACTCTTACGATGTCCAGACACCAATACCAACTCTCGAAACACTACAACTATAACTACCAACTCCGAAAAACATACTTCCTTTAATCCAGTCCATCGGGGACAATTTCGTGACGCTAGCACTCAAACTCTAACCACAAAGGAAGTATCAATTCAAACACAATCACATCCTAAATCTATTTCTAACTCTAAGTCTAAATCTAAATCTATGCCGAAATCAAATTCTAATTCTATGTCAAACTCAAATTCTAATTCTATGTCAAACTCAAATCCTAAATCTATGTCAAAATCACATCCTAAATCTATTTCTAAATCCAAATTTGAATCTATGCCAAACTCAAATTCCAATTCTATATCAAACTCAAATTCGAAATCTATGTCAAACTCATATCCTAAATCAATGTATACTGAATCCATTACTATTTCCACGCTAAACGTACCTCCAGAAAACCTTTTACATTGCCAATTCCACATTGAAGGTAAACCGGTAACATTACTTATCGACACAGGAGCCGCTATATCCGTCCTTAACAAGGAACATATTGGTAGTGCTTCTCTAGACACATCGTGTGTCGTATCGATTGTAGGTATATCGGGCAACCAATCTTCTATTCAAAGTTTCGGCAAAGCTCAAATTTCTCTAGATCATTTCCCTAAATTCAACTTTCACATAGCAAACCTCAACATTAAAGCAGATGGTATTCTGGGCAATGACTTCATGACTAAGTTCAGTGTCAATATCTATGTACAATCAAAAACTATGCGTATACGAGATCGCACTTACAAATTATTTCATTTCGAAGAGAAACCAAACGAATCCGTAGATAACAAACAGTTCATAGGCAAACGAACCGAAACTGTTATCACATGCTGTACTAATGACATTCAAAACGGACCCGCCTTAATCGAAAAACAAACCATTTGCGACAATGTCATTATTCCTAACGCCTTAGTAACAGTAAAAGATAACAAATTCCTAATTACTTGTGTAAATTCCGGTAACTACGATAAACTTGTGTTAACACCTAAAGTCCATGCATCTGAACTAGTTACAATCGAATCTTCGAATAAAATTCCAATAAACTCAACAAATACCCATATATTAAGAGATAATCGAAACAAAGTAGATAAACTCATTCGCAAAGATCACCTCAATGAAGAAGAAAATCAATCTCTGACTAAAATTGTCATGGAGTTTTCAGACATATTCATCACAGAAAACGAACCTTTGACATTCACAAATCACACCAAACACACAATCCCTACCACATCAGATACACCGATTAATACAAAGACTTATCGATTTCCGTATGTGCATCAACAAGAAGTAAAATCACAAGTTCAAAAAATGCTAGATCAAAATATTATTCAGCCAAGTTCGTCTCCTTGGAGCAGCCCTATTTGGGTAGTACCTAAGAAATTAGACGCGTCAGGGAAACAGAAATGGCGTATAGTCATCGACTACCGCAAACTTAATGATATAACTATAGGAGACAGTTATCCTTTGCCCAACATTACCGACATTCTAGACAAGCTGGGACATTCCATTTACTTCACTACCCTAGATCTTGCCTCGGGATTCCACCAAATTGAACTTGAACCTAAAGACATACCAAAAACAGCTTTTAACACACCCTACGGACATTACGAATTCCTTAGAATGCCATTTGGTCTGAAAAATGCACCTGCTACGTTTCAGCGTGCCATGGACAGTGTCCTCCAAGGCCTACAAGGTGAACGTTGTTTTGTATACCTGGATGATATAGTAGTATTCGCATCTAGTCTCCAGGAACATGAACAGAAGCTTACTGAAGTTTTCAACCGTCTTAGGAAAAACGGTCTGAAAGTCCAACCTGATAAATGTGAATTTATGCGGAAAGAAGTAGCTTATTTGGGACATATTATTTCTAGTGAAGGTGTAAAACCAAATCCAGACAAAGTTAGAGCAGTCAGAGAATTTCCAGTTCCTAAATCTTGCAAAGACATAAAATCATTTCTAGGCCTCGCAGGTTATTACAGACGCTTTATAGCAAACTTCAGTCAAATAACAAAACCTTTAACAGGACTCCTAAAGAAAGACGTACCTTTCAGTTGGAGTGAATCCCAACAACGCGCTTTCGATACTTGTAAAAATATTCTAACTTTATCCCCTATATTACAGTATCCAGATTTTAGTAAAGAATTCGTCCTTACAACAGATGCTTCGATTCACGCTATTGGTGCCATTCTCTCACAAGGTGAAGTCGGTAAAGACTTACCCATAGCATATGCCTCACGTACGCTTAATAAAGCTGAATCTAACTATTCCACTATAGAACGCGAACTCCTTGCAATCGTATGGGCCGTGAAACACTTCCGTCCCTACTTATTCGGCCGAAAATTCAAAATCGTTACCGATCATAAACCTCTAACGTGGCTTTTCTCCATTAAAGACCCAGGTAGTCGTCTCGTGCGTTGGAGATTAAAACTAGAGGAGTACGACTACGAAATTATCTACAAAGCAGGAAAAATTAATACAAATGCAGATGCATTATCTCGCCCACCAATAATGAACTCAAATGTTATAGATTTAACTTCAAACGATGTACCGCCTTCCGATGATTATCTACAAATAAACTATGAACATTTTATATCTCAAGATGTCTTTTTCGATAGTCCGAAATTAAAAGTATCTCCTGATAATCTCTTAGATCCACGACATAAAAATATATTTATCCCTATATCTTGCCAACTGTCAGATCAAAATAATATCTTTTATGAAGCTATTGAATCCTGTTCTCAAACAAAACCTTATTTAGAAAAACCAAAATCTCTTTACGATGTCGATCTCCTTATTTCAGATAAAAATCAAAACTTATACTTCTGTCCCACAAGACCTACACATTTTGATCCTTGGGATTCCGAAAGTTACTTCAAATCACTATTATCATGTTTACAACAAAATAAAATACAATCTCTTTTCGTTCCCGATTTACAAAATGATCTCACCTGTAAATTGAAAGGCAATGAACAGTTACGCATCACATCTTACTTAGCCGAAATATACGATTGTGATATTACAATTTGTAAAAACAATGTCAAATATCCTAAACCCGAAGAAATCCCTCAAATACTGAAGACTTACCATGACGAACCCCTTTCAGGACATCGCGGTATCCTAGAAACTAACAGAAAAATACGTGAAAACTTCTTTTGGAAAGGCATGACAAATGATATCAAAAATTACATCGATTCATGTGTTACTTGCCAGCGTAATAAAATACAACGGAAAAACTTTCAAGCTCCTATGATAATTACATCACAATCAATTGAGCCATTCGAACGAGTGTCTATGGACCTCGTCTCTTATTCAGACATTAGCGATAACAACAATAAATACGTTTTAACTCTTCAAGATGACCTAACTCGATTCGTACAAGCCTACCCTATTCCCGATAAAGAAGCCGTAACTGTAGCTAAAGAATTAATTTATTTTTGTCAACATTACGGTGTTCCTAAAAGATTTCATTCCGATCAAGGCACTGAATTCACAAACAACGTTTTAAAACAACTAACAAAATTTCTCGGTTCCAATCATACTTTCAATACTGCATACCATCCTCAAACAAACGGCGCTCTCGAAAGGTTCCACGCTACCTTACGTGATCACATTCGAATGTATCACAGCCGTCGTCTTAAAAACTGGGATAAAATTATACCTTTTGCCATCATGTGTCATAATACATCCGTTAATAGTTCCACTAATTACACACCTCACGAATTATTATTCGGTTACAAACCACGTCCATTCTATAATATTAAAACTATTCCCGACTATACAGCCTGCGACTATCTAAAAGATTTAAATGAACGGTTGAAAATTGCTCGAGACTCAGCCCTTAAAAACTTACAAGCTATGAAAGAAAAAGCTAAAGATCGATACGATAGTCAGATTAAAAACTTCGCGCAGTATCAAATAGGTAGTAAAGTTATGTTAAAGATTCCTAATCCAAATAATTTGGACCCTAAATGGGAAGGTCCTTACCAAGTTATCCGCGTTGGTTTCAATCATAACTACGTTATTCAGAAAGCCAATCGTAACCTACTAGTGCATGCAAACAGGCTTAGACCATACCATTTGCATGAAACTTTAGGTTAGTAATAAGAACTCTAGACAGAAAAGAGAACTTTTAGATGGGCTCAGTTCCTTGTTGAAATACCTCATTGGTACTCCAGATGCCAAAGATGCGAAACATTACGACGAATGTATCGATATGCTTGAGAAACGTGAACTCGATCTCACGTCTTTAATGCAGAAACAAATTCAAATAACGTCTAGTACCATTAAAAATTTCAATGAAACGATATTTAAAATCTCTTATGATGAACAAATCATAAACGAAAACATTGATCGTTTAAATCAATATCTTAATAGCACCTCTAAAACTATTTTCGATTTAAAAGTTACGGAAGAAATTTCATCCATCTCAATTTTAATCCTAGAATCGGTTACCAATCTCGAAAACGAAATTGACGATTGCCTTTCGAGTATTTTGTTTGCAAAATCAAACATAATTCATCACTCAATCATTTCTCTTAATAAACTGTATCAAAACCTTCTTTTATCCAACCACGCTAGATCTAATAAACAACTAGTTAGCCCCGTTACCATCGACAATATCAATAAAATCTTAGATTCATCTCAACTCTCTGCTTATGTTTACTCAAATAGATTAGTTTATATATTAGATTTCCCACTCATTACACCTGAATCCCTAAAACTCTACCATGTCTACTCAATCCCTATCCAACACCCCAATTCCTCACTCTATACCACCATCCTACTAGAGCATAAGTATTTGGCCACAAACCCTAGCGGTGAACACTACGTATCCACGAGCTCTCTGGACAATTGCAAGACATACGCTGAAAGAAGAAGCGTGTGCCGAGATAGCACCGTCTACAACTCCGATACACGACCTATTTGTGAGCTACAAGTCCTACTCAGCGTCTCGAACGACATCCCAAGCATCTGTACAACTACAACCTTCGCTGCACAAATCAACACATTTCAACGCTTGGAAAACAACAGATGGCTCTACATCCTTAGCAAGGCAACACAATGTATCCTTCAATGCAAAAATCAAGTCTCGCATCACAACATCTACGGTTCAGGAATTATTACCCTCGAAGAAAACTGTAAACTTCACACTGGATACAGTACTCTATCAGCACGCCAAAGTAAAGAAGACAATGTCACATTTCCGATTATAGTACCTGACATCAGAACGGAAGATTGTTTCGACGAAATCGAAGATCATCATTTTCCAAATCTCCTACCTATCTCGATCAACGAAACACCATTAGACTCACTCAACAACCTCAAACATCAACTAGATAAGCATAACGAGGAAATTCAGAAAATAAAAGAAAAACCTTTCCTCCAACGACACCAGAATAGATTTTCTTGGTTCTATTTCGCATCAGGAACCCTCATGTTATTATTCTTGATGTATAAATTATTCAGAAGATGTCTGAGAGTCCCATATACTTTTAGTCACAATAATGATGACAACCACTGCATCCAGATCTTCAACAACTGCTTCGGAAGAACATCACGACGACAACATCGATCAACACATCACGTCCAGAACATCCCGATGACCACGTTGAGCCAAACCACTACATCATGTATCTCCGAAGATGACAGCGACGACAATCCCTCCACTCCAAAAAGATCCGGCGCTAACGCCCAATCTTTATTCTAGGTGGGGAGGTGTTATGTAATATAACATTCCTCCACATAATTATGCTTATTTACCTAGTACTTTAGTTTACATATGCATCTACATTGTTAATATAGTTTAATTCATTTATATATTCAGTAACGATCTGTATAATGTATTGTCAAATATCTAATGTACCTCGTTTAGCAAAACGACTATTTATTCTAACGTCAGATAACATAGTCAATATCTAATGTACCTCATTTTAACTAACAACTATTTACTGTTCTCACTGTTTAGTCGTTAAGTGATAATTTAAGTCGTTATTTACTTCTTTGTATAAATACGAGCCCCTAATGTTAAGACACTCAGTTCTATTCCGATATTCAAATGTAAAACTTGTATTTGAGCTTAAATAAAATAATATTTTATTTTTAAAGTCGTTTTCGCCACCACCACATAACATATGTAATAGATAATAATTTTATGCATTAAACCCCCAGACATGGAATGAGTCACTCGCGAGTCACGACATTTATGCGTTTAAATGGAAATCTATCGTGCTAATAAATGGGTTTGTGAGAATAGGGTGTGTCCCTTGGGCACCATTACAGGAGAGGTGCATAGTCGATTAGCAATTCCAAGCGTGGGCAACGCTTTTTTTTCTACAGAACCCATAAAATGAGCTATAGATATACGAGTTGTCGCTAAGGAAATTTTGTTCGGAATATGTTCAGATTAAATTTGTAGACTGCTTAACAGTAACAAATTCTACTATTAAAGGGTACCTACTTTATTCTGAAGTGAAAC
Source organism: Zygaena filipendulae (assembly GCA_907165275.2). Lineage (NCBI taxonomy): Eukaryota > Metazoa > Arthropoda > Insecta > Lepidoptera > Zygaenidae > Zygaena > Zygaena filipendulae. The sequence goes on from OU015674.1 coordinate 4,993,947, forward strand.
GAAAAGAACATGTTGCTATACATATTTATTGACGGCCACACTCAGAGTCGTTTCAATGATTAGGTACCTGCTTAATTTTGAGTAATGATTTTTAAAACAAAATTGCCGCAATCAGAGACGCTCATTAAATTGACTTTATAAAAATAATAATAATAAACTCTTTATTGAACACCACTTAAAATAAACAATAACAGAGTTTAATTGGCATTTAACAAAATTTAACTTAATTAGTCAAATGCCAATTAATATTAATTTATAGTTTATAATTTATAGAATCTGAGTGCGGCCGTAAGAGTAATAAGAGTCTATATACTAGCGGCAAACGATTCATAAATCACATTTTCGGTGATGAATAGAATATATCATTATTTAAGGAAGTCGGTTAAAATAAGGCCGTAAAAGAAGGCTTCACATACAATTAAAAATCGTCAGTTCTGGCCGTTTTAGGCACTTTTTTATATCAAGTAGGTATAAGTACTGCAAAATTATCTCCAAACATTTTAATATGACCCCATTTTTACTCTCTCATCGATTTATTTTTACATGAAATATTGGGAAACATGTGGCACTAACTGTATTTATGACAATCTTTATGAACTAAATTAAAGTCAGAAACTCTGTCCTACCACAACAGTTGTCTTATTAACCACTCAAACTGTCATTTATCTTCGTTGAGCGACCTTCGTGTATGGAGTCTCGAGTTCTCGACATCAAATCACTGGTTTCTCAATTAGACTGTAACCAGGAGCGGCGGCCGGCGGCCCCTTATATGTAGTAATTAGTAGATACTGTACAGTTGTATTTTGATGCGTAAGGTTTACGTTTCATTTATAACCTGTTACTAGGAAGTTACGGTTCGTCGAGGTCTAACGAACTACAAAATAGAATCATCAAGGCTAAAAAGTTTGCTTCGAACAACTGTATTTTCCTTATTTGTAAAGCGATAAAAAAAATTACTGAAAGAAAAATAATCACTTTTGTCATCAAATTCTCATCAAATCTTAACCAAATTGAAACTTGAAAGTAAACACTTTTAAATAAATAAGTTACTACTAACTAAAAATATGTACACAACTGATGAAAATAACACGAATATGAAAAGTAAAAATACGGATTGATTGAGGAACTTCCTCCCTTTTTGAGTTCGGTTAAAGAAATCAATTTAACAACAATCTCTCCAACAACAAAATAGAATATTTTTAACAATAACCAATTGAAAAAGTGTGTCAACTGTTATCTATAAAAACAATCTGTGGAATTCATATCATACGAGTTCTAAAACGAACGTTACGCAGCGATAATAATAACATATAATAATAATAAAAAGCGCCTTTTTAGAATAGTGTAAGTAGTTTAGGTACCTATACTCATGACAGCTAAATCTAATAATATAATCAATAAACCAATTAGAAGTGGTATTTTCTGAGTCGCAATAAAGCTACAAGTGACATTAGTTAGTGAGTATATCGCTCAGAACAGAACTAACATCGTGGCAAAATAACCAAATGTACTTTGTGAGTGATGAAATTGCGTGTATTACATGTACACATCATTATATCAGCCAACAAACGACCACTACTGGACAGACTTCCCCTAAAAATATCTACGACGCGACCCGACGAGACGGCTGGTCTTAAGCTACCCTATTCCAGCCAATTCCCGAAGGCTAAAGCCACACTACAAAGAGCTTCGCTTATTGCTAAGAGTCAAAAAACTCGCGCAGTGACTAATCCTAGTGAACAGACATATTGCATACTATCGCAGGTGGTCACACTATCAACAAACTAGGCCTAGGAGCTTCGCTTACAGTGTGGCCAGCAGCCACCTGCGATAGTATGCAATATAAATGTCTGTTGGCTAGGAATAGGATTAGTCACTCGGAGAGTTTCTTGGCCCTTAGCGATGAGCGAAGCTCTTTGTAGTGTCGTTTCAGCCTAAATAATACTTATAACGAATTTCACACTTTTCTTTTTTTAATTTGTTATTTTGATATCAATGTAATCTAAGTACATATCTGTGTAATAACTTCTGTATTTTTAAAAATAAAAATAAAGCAAATAAAATCGAACAAAACTACTTATAATTTTCTGTTTCTATGACAAGGAATTTTAGCAAGATTTATACCGAAAATATCTGCATGTTTATTTGAATCAGTTGGAATATGTTTTCCATAAATTTCGAGACGGGCATCGTAGCGTAGGTTCTACGGAGTGAGCCAACTGAGGCAAATTCATAGAGTTAAATGATTTTATGGAAATACGAGCAATTAACATAAGTTATGAATACATGACCATGGCTATAGCGTAATGGAATTTATTGAGTTATAAATAAGAATAAAAAGAAAAAAGACATGACATTTATTTGAAGATTAGAGTCATAATGCAATTTCAATTAGTACATGAAAGTAATTTCAAATAAAATTTCTGTTTACCATTTGTACCAACCGAACAACCAGACAAGAAAGCGACAAATATAATCGTTTTCTTGAAGAGGTTCCGTCTGTAAATAATGACTGAGCTATTGAGCCAAGAATAATCGACAAACAGGATTATTAATTAGGCACAAAGTCAGGGACTTAATTAAAAAATTACGAGACCCGAGGCGTGCAATATCAAAAGACGGTTCCACCAGTATTCACGATTACAGGCCACTTGATGCAGGACAATCCAAAAATCGGATTCACAACGGTTGTAAAAAATATTATGGCTCACGCAATGAATGCTTGTAACACGTGGGTTGAACCCCTTTTGACCCCAACGGCAAAAAGACAGTTGAAATTGAACTCTGTTACGAGAAACATAGAGTTAACATTGTCTAGTACGTGTTGCCCCTTGCCGTATTTGTAGTGCAAGCACTGCAATCCCAGGGTGCATTTGGATCGATAGAGCAACAGGAGTATTCGGGGTCCTTGGAAACAACTTGGCGGTTTTTGTATGATTCCCGGAAAATTGTTTTCGTGGCTTATGTAAAAAATAAAAATCTAGTCGCACGGCCGGCGCACCGACAGCTCAAACACAAATAAATAATGCTTATAAAATTTTTCACAATAACTATAGATTGTAGATTTTCTAGACACCTAAAAGTTATTCCATATAATGTTATATATACCTAATAGAAGAGCAACAACAGCGTAATGCATACAGAGAAAAAGAAAAAAATACAAGTAAATAACATTTGCGATACCGTGTTTGCTTTGGAACAACTAATTTTCCTTGTGGACTTACTAAATATTGATTTGGACGACGGTCATAGTCAACTTACTGAATATCAAGTAAACGATAGACCATTTCTTTGGTCTGAACTACTATAGCACATGTCGAAACGATAAAACAAACTTTTAATAAATATTGTCGTTGACAACTCCACTTAAGGCATCGTTAACACGTATTCCTCTATTACCTAGATATGAAATCGATGATACCTTGTTATGCAATATATCTATGTATATAGAAAAATTAAAATTAATCCCTATTTCCCTTGGTCACGGCATCAAGCGTGAACGGCTGGACCAATTTCGCTAATTTTTTTGTAGTTGTATTTGTTATTGAAAAGAGAAGAAGAATATGAAAGAATTTCAGAGTTCCTGCAGGAATTCTGAAACCCACGCGTGTGAATCTCCGAAACGGTTGGACCGATTTTGACGGAACTTTCACTGCTATTTAGCTGATGTCATAAGGAGAATTACGCTACGTTGAACTTCCTGTGGGAATTCCGAAACTCACGCGGGTGAAACCGCGATGATAAAATTCCAAATGTTTTATGCGATAAAGAACTTAGACGAAATAGTGCAAAAATCATTTTCACTTTAGCTTTATTTCTCTTACTACGCGACGCGACGTAAGCAATTTGCTTTTTAATAAATGTCATTAATGTCTTAATCGCAAGCAACAAGTAACTGTAGATATATTAATAAGGAATTTAGTATATATATATGTTGCCAGCGCCTTCTACTAGTGAATCAAAAGTTTGTTCGCCTCAAAAACTGTAGTTCTAATGTTATTTTATTTTTCCGTTTTTACCTTTACTGCTTGCTCGACATCATAAAGCCAACTTCAGCAGAGTCACTAAAAAGCAATAAAACCGTAACGGCAATCAAACGAATTCAACGAAAGAAACACTGGAGCCTGGCGAAATGTCAAAATACGCACCGCCATAAATACAAGAAATTGAATTGAATTAAGTGCTGACATCACAATAAGTAACATTTTTTAACATATTTCATTAAATAAACTAAATGCGTAGCGATTTGCAGAGATAATGGGGAGACAACTTTCCGGCTAATTTGACTGGAAGAGTTTCGCTCTCATTTCGAGGGTAATTTAAGCGACTTTATTTTGTTTTGTAGTCTACAAACGCTCAAGAGTCGAGATTTAAAAAACCGGTCAAGTGCGTGTCGGACTTAGCACATTTTCCGTTCCGTACCAAATATTTATAACCGCAAAATAAAGTTGGTTTTAACAAAGATTATAGAATATCAAATAAAAACATCAAGTTATCAATATGTTGGTATTTTTTGGTAAAATATACGTAATAAATATAAATATTGTTACCAAGTTTTAAGTTCCTATGAACTTCAACGGTAAGTTGGAAAACACTTCGGTACAAAATTTTGTTAAAAAAGTTGACTATGGCGTCATCTCATGCCTTTGTTTTCCGATATTTTGAAAAAATAAAATTTGCAACTTTTGTCCACTTAATGAGCTCTATTTAACGATACTCTACTCGATCTGATCGATTCGATCGATTTTTTAACAATTTTTATAGCTTTGGGTCATCAATATACGCATACTGTACAAATTTCAAGACTAGCTTCTACGGTTTGGCTGTAAAACCCGTGTGACAGACGTCGAACAGACGGACTCGAGAGTGACAGCAATAGAGCTCCGTTTGGAATCATCGGGTACGGAACCTTAAAAAGGAAATTCAATACGTTTGTCAGTTGGAAGTTAGATAGAAACCGGTTTCCAACTTAAATCTTTGATTTTGTATCTGAGGGCTGACTAGCACGCGTATATCATGAGATGACAGACGTAGGTACAACCAAAAATATACTTTGAAAGGTAGTTCATCATTAGTTAAATAAGACACGTAATAATAAAGAAATAAGATAATAACATTCGTGTTTTTACGACGTCAGACTTTATACGTATGTTATTTTCTAGAACACGAAATATGAAACTATGGGTTGAAGTTACGATTCCTGGCAAAAATATGATATTTCATAAAAATGGGAGCAAATGTTATGTTGTATCGCGATTTACATATTATTGTTCAATACCTTTATTAAAGCAATTTTCATAAAGGTTTAGTGTATATGAATTTATGTTTATATGGTATATGAATATGATATTATGTTTTACAAAGATTATGAGAGAAACTAGATAACGGCTTCATAAAATATAATCAAGCCTGTAAACTATAAGTACTGGTTAGGGTATGAAGTTCCGAATCCCGAAATTTAACAGAATATATAAAGCATTCAGTCCAAAAATTACACAAAGTTTTAATGGTATCGAGTATGACAAACTTCAGTTTTTGCTGTTTAAATATTTGAGATAGTTATTCAAGCAAAGGTCTTTTTTATATACTCTATACCTACAATATAAACAGTAAAAGGTTCTCTCTTATATTCTTCAAAATAATTACACAAAAAGTTAAAAAAAAATCGAAATACAGTTCTTTCTGCGACATAACAGTGCCCAGCTGACTAACTTTTAAAATAAGTGGTAGATTTACTGAACTCTCTTGGGACACTTTCACTACACTTCAAAATATTCACTCTTTATGGGTTCAGCGTTGCGTTGCGTTCAAAGCCTGATAAGTTATTACTTCAAGATGTTATATGATATGACATACTGGCAGCACAATGCTACAAAATAAACTTGCATTTTCGCAATTTACCAGGCACGCTTGAAGTAGAAAAAAAAGAAACATTTCTGCACTTCAATTCTTTCAAAACTGTTGAGAGAGAGCATGAAGAGCTGAAGAGAGTAATAAAACTTGTTATACCAGATGAGAATATAAACAAATGACCCTTCAACGTTGGTCGCTTTAACGGGTTTCAAAGATCAAAGAATATTCGTAAGCATGTTTTTGGATTCATCAATTGTAGGTATGATCATTCATTATTTCATTTCACCTCGAGACTTTAGAATTCTATCCCCATAATGGTGTTGTGAGTTTTTAGGGGCGCTTCCGTTTTATAAGTGGCACTGATTTATCTTTGGGCTTTTAACAACGTACCAAGCGTGACTGATCTCAATCAATCCCATTTGAGACCTCAATGATAGAGCAACAGTGTGAAATTGGATTCTGTTGGATTTATTGCGGCATCACTCCCTGACTCGTAAAGAGATCAGAGAGTATGTAAGACGTAGGTACATAAACACACCTAAAGTCCTGGAAAAGAGAAAATACCTTTCCCGGTAATAAGAAACCAGAACGTATCGTATTTTTCAAAGGTGTGTTAAATTAATTCAGAAGAAATTGTATGTTTAACGATTTACAGAGAACTAGCTGTTTCGTCCCGCAGTTTCACTTAGTTCTCACGGTTTTCACCTCACCAAAAACTCTGAAATATTGTACTGAAATAGTAAATATATACGAGTAAAAAGTCTAGATCGAATTTAAATTTTTTAGTGTTTTTTTCATTGATGACATCTGCTAGTGAGTCAATAAATATAGAGCTGTTAATGAGTTGTATTTAGTAAGTAAATATAAGACTGGATAACCCTTAAGTGCGAGCACAGCAACCATAATGGAAGTGTAACTATATTGTATTATATCTTTTGCAGCGGCCGGAATGCCATACATCAAATATAGTTACTTACTACTGTTGAAACTGATACAATCATTGGAGATTGTTTGGATGTTTCTTAATTACTTAAAGCTCGTGAGCAACCGTGAGGCGTCTGTCAAGTGTACAGCCCCTTAAGTGCGCTTGCGCCGGTGCTACTAAATTAGATAGCGATAGCTATTTAAGTGTGAGACTAAGGTGGTTTATTTTTAACTTTCTATTAAACTTACTCGCCATCATTTGCCCGAAAGATAGATACTTCGAGGAACACAATAGTTATTACAACTCGAGAAAAATACTACATTTCAAGCTTTATTCCCAAAGGTTCTCAATATCGTGTGTAGAACTAGGAACCGATACAAATCAAGTTCTTCAAAGATTTAAAATCTCTTTTGTACAACTGGAGCTCGTACTATATCTTGAATGGTAAAGTATCTTATTTGGAAGCGACTAGATAATTCTTAGATGTTTTGCTAAAAGTCAAAACAAAAACATCTTTTGCGATTTCGAAAATTATGACATCAATCGAATCGTGAGATAAAAAAAAAACATCAACGAAAGCAAATTGGATACGAAAACTACGAAATTATGAGTAGATCCAAAGGATAGACGATTATGACAAGTAAAAGAAAATAACATTTGTTGCTTTCTTGAAAAAATACCTAATTCGAGATTATTTATGTTTCTTAGAATGTTATGGTAATGAAAACAACACTGATGAAATATTCCGCAAAATTCCAACCTTGGAAAACTTAGCAAAAAAGTAACTAACCTTTAAAATATTATGATTGGAAACTTTCGCTCGCTTAGATAGGATGTAAATGGAATCGAGGAGTTATTATTTTAGTGAGATCGCTGGAGAATATCAGTGGGAGTGAACAGTCTAAATATGGACTCACCAACGCGGAGATCGGATTGGATCATTTTGCGAGATGTAGATGCGGCGAATGAAAAAAGGAAATAGAAACATAAATATTATATAATATAGACTTCCATTCAGAAATTTTGAATACTTTAGTACCTATACACCTTATATTTCATGGAAAACTACAGGTGCGTACCCTAAAGTTGAATTTTTTTTCATGGACTATTAATTTACACAAAAACACTTAAAACTTTAAAACATTCGAAGTTTCTTTTTTAAAGCTCTGTTGTGACTTGTGACAAAGTAAAAAGTTACATTGTCTCTTTCAGTCTGTCAGTTTAGAAATATAGTCAAATGACATAATAAATGTAAGGCTACGATAATAATATTGATAAATTTTCAATCTGAACAATCTGTTTGTATAAGTAATCACTATTAATAAAGAACACAGATTTAAAACGTAGCTGTTCACCTTCTGGATTTCGTCAAAAATTTGCTAGTTCAAAAATTTGTAAACCAAAAATGTAAGAAACTGTGGAATGCGAAATTAATAAATCCGTTCGTTCCAATCTTCTGTCATTGTTCATCAATCCTGACTAATATAATAAATGTGAAAGTGAGTTTGTTTGTTTGTTACGATTTCACGGCTAAACGCTCAACCTATCATCACGAAATTTTGCATACACGTTGTCAGGGGTACAGAGAAGGACATAGGCTACTTTTTATCTCGGAATACCCGCGGGATCTCCGAAACAAACGCGGGTGAAACCGCGGGGAACAGCTAGCAGTCAATATTTCTTTAATTTAGGGAGTCAATTCATAGTTTCAATCAATCCATAAGTTGGCTTTGGGACATAGAAGTGTAGTAAAAAGTGTATTTTGGAATTAGGGAATAGCGATTATCCTTAATGAACCTTTTTCTACGATTAAATTTTCATATCTCTTTAAAGGCTTATCTTAGGCTTCAACAAATCTTTTAAGCGATACAATTTCCGGTCTATAAGTAAACCAAAATCTTTTAAGAGATTTTCAAAAAATTCTAATGTTTATGTATCAGCAACTTGATCCAAATTTATTAATTATTATCTACGAAAGAAGAATTTTTGGAATCAATTCTTAATTGGAGTTGCTTCAACTTCAACGTAGCAACAAACAGATTAATCAACAAAGAACACTAACATTAACTTCTTTTCTCAGACTAAAAGGAGCTCTAAGTGGAGAAAACTGAAAGTTTCGTTGTCTACTTAACAGTGTACTTTATTCGTATGTCTAATGGGCACTACCGCCTCGACGGACGGGCTTAAAAGTTCTACTTGCAGCATTTCAATTTCAACCCATTTAACTCTTGAAAGATATATATAAAATAAAATCGTTCTTAACACAATGTTTATCAATATTATTAGGAACGATTTTATGCACGTTTAGCTATAGTTTTAAATACAAAAGTTGATGATGATGATGCAAAATTACCGAGTTTAATTTGAAAATAAAGTACTATTTGAAAATAAACTAAAAAGATAAACGCCTATCCTTAGATATTTTACGGATACACTTGCGCTTCCCTTAAATTAGCTTGTATTCAAAAGCTTGTGGGCCTGAATAACCTCTTAACCCCAAAATGAACGCTGCTGTAATAATTGACCATCGGAGTGTGAAATGAGTCGTATCACGTATGCCATGCGACCGCAAACGCCTCGTTTACGGGTTACGAGTCCACTCCGCGATTTCATTTACCACGTCACTGCACGAGGTGTCATATTTAGGTTAAACATACCTACTATGTAACTATGGGACCTGAAAGGACCTCCTTTCATGTCATTTTTCTTACTGGTAGTTGTCAAAAACTCAAGCGGTTTGAATCCTGTACTCATGTTAAAAAAAGTCCTGGACTAAAATCACGTATCGTACCTACTGTTTTTTTTTTCAACTAATTTTCGAGCTATTGTTCGCGGATGGTAATTTTTACCCTCCGTGAGATTTCGGTTCATTGACTTAACAATGGCAATGAATTTTGGTGGAAAAACTACTTAATAATATAACAGACTACATAAAATGTGATGAAGAGTACAAACTCAACATCAACATCATAAAACGATTGTGTGACCCAATGACGCAACAGTCATTACCAAGTTTACTGTGTGTTATTGTCTTCAATTACCAATATTTACTGACCTCGGGTGCTGCAGTTACTTCTATAGTCTTCAATGAACCGTCCACAGCTCACTGTTATCTGGCTCAATTATGCACCTGTACCAGTATTTATTGAGCTTTCTTACCTTCTATGTATCTTTAGACTATAGAAAATATAACTAGCCTCTGGTATCTCTAGATAAAGTGGCGAACGAATACAGTTACGTTATTGCACTTGGCCTCTTCGCAGAAATATGGCAAACATTGGTTACGATATCATGGTCTTCACCGATTCCATTTTATTGTACTTTATAACGATCGTTCATCATCGTGATTGTACGAGTGTCTGTGAAAAATTCTACATCATTTTATGATTTATGAATAAAAATATCAATTTGGAAAAATTCTCCCGGGAATTATGTCAGATGAGGTTTATGATAGTTATCAATAGAAGTTTCAATGATTTCAATTACAACTCCAACTTATCAATAACTGTTTATCTTTTTTTTAATCTTTGCAATCATGTATCTATGTTATTGATGCTTTGAACATCATTTCACTTCAAAAAAATACCTGCGCACAGATCTCATTTTACATTAAACTAACAAAACAAAAAAGGAACGTTAAATGACTCGAAAATCCAAATAAAAACACATGTTAACGGTAATTTTATTGGGCGAAAACAGCGTGTCCTCTCTGGACGCGCTGTTTTCATAAATTTATATTTTTATAACTGTTAGTGATACGATAAAGTGCACGCGGCTTGATGTACTCTTTCCAACTAATCCCATTACGGTAATTTAGGTATTACAAGACATACTAAACTTTCATGGACAGCAATCGCCACGCTTCATACGAACGAGTATCACAAAGTGGAAGCTGATCTAGATTTTCTTGTTTCCTTAAGATATCTCGTCATTTCTTTCTTCAAACAACTCCTCGTATATAAATTAAATTACACCTCATTATAAAAGTAAATGTTTTCGTCCTGTCAGCTGCGTTCCGCCGTCTCTCGTCTTACTCACCGAGATGTAATTAGCAAAAATTAAGTCGTTCCCTTTTTATATTTTGTTCGTAAAATTTTCCTTTTTGTTCCGACCCCTGCAACTTTTTGTTAGTTTCGTCTTGCCGAGACTATTTTAGGTAAATAAAAATACAGTGTGTTTGTGTTCCGTCATCAACTCTTGCGCCCGTGTGACGTCACACTCGTGACTCAGACACACAGATGTGAAGATAGTATTGTTTGAGTGCGGATTTAACGACGACTCCAAGCATGTGTGGCCCGGCCCGGCTTAACACGCGGACCGCGGAGAGAAAAAAACCATAATAGGAACGGAGTTAGGGCAATGCCCTACACCATGAAGGGAATATTAAATTGGATAATTCTGCGGTTATGGGAAAACAGAGCTGCTTGATCATAATAAAAGTTTACGGTGTTTTCTTCTTTGTACGGTCTCAAAAATTTCGTTTCCAGTATCACATGAACACATGATAGCTAGGGAGCTGGCGGCAATTTATAGGTATATGATTTCATCGTCGTTGATACCAAGGCGTAATGTAGTCAGGATGGTTTTTCTTAATTCAGCATCTCAGCTTATTTTTCTTACAGTTATTTTTATAAAAACTGCCAGCTTTAATTCTATGAAACTTATTTAATAAGATATAATGATGGCAGAAACGATAATATAATGTAATATGTTTTTTAATTACAATTTCAAAATTATTTAAGTATAAAAAAATCAGAGCTACCTGAGCTCGCCACTTATTTTTTTCTAGTTAATGTAAGTCCAGACTACATTACGTCTTGGTATCAACGACGATGAAATCATATACCTAAATTGCCACCAGCTCCCTAGCTATGATGGGATTAATGCAGACAGAAGAAGAAGTTATTGTTAAAAACATGAAAGATAATCCAAGCTCTTTCATCTAAAAAATAATAACGTAAGTTATTATGTAAGTTAGTGTTAGTGTTTACGCTTTTATGTATCTCTGGATATAGAGCAATTAGGTACAAGTATTCGAAAACTTAAACTGATAGTATTCGTTGTATAGACGAGTACTTACTGTCGACTTTTATTGCTTTATTTAATTACTTCCCACAATGGGCTGCGGCATTATATAAACATATTACATATTATTATATTATGTATGGTTTCAGGCTGCAGCGTATTAAACCAATGCGGTGGCAAAAAAATGTATCTTTTTTTTATACGTTGCAAGATAATGTTAGGGATGTCAGTTTCAGTTATCCTTGAATCCTTTTTTAGTTAAACGTCTATCCGGAAACTTTTCACCCGTCCCCATAGCCTATCGGTTTCAAGCTGAAACGTTGGTACGGAGCTGAAAAGGATATAATAACGGTCAAATCCCATTGCGGACCGATAGTTTTGTACGAGTATCCATGTCCGAGCGAGTAACTTTTTAGTCGAAGTGTCCCGCTTATCTAGTTAGTTTTTTGTAGTAGGTAGGTACATACATGCCTAGAATACTATCATAGGAGCGCAGCTAGGTAGGCCAACCTGGTGCATAAAGAAACTGATGCACCGATTTTATTGAAATTCTGAAGGTGGGAGAATTTTTCGCTAGTTAAATTAGAAGTTTGCTGGCCAGGGTCCGAAGGCCCTATGAACTTGGATGCCCTAGCGTGCACCAGTGCACGTTACCGTCTAGTTCTCCGGTAGCTAAGCCATTGTACTATCATTGCTTATAAAGACAACCCTAACCCTTGGCGCGACTAGAGATATTCGACTGCTCGCCTACCTATAGGTATATCAGAAACTATCCTTTGACAAGTCAAAATCATATTGATATCGAATTAGAAGAATACGAGCAACGAACAGTTTTGCAAAATTTGGTATGGCTGCTGCCTGCTATCATTCCTTTCAGTTTGCAACATACGGAAATTCCAAAATGCTAAGAAGAACATCTAATGGATGTTTTGTTGCCACAGCCCACACCAGTAACGACGCGACGTGATCGTAAATCGTAATGCTATGACCAAAGACATATAACTATCGGTATAAACATTTACTAAGTTAAGTGCGGGAAACAAACAATTCAATCAAAACGATGTCATCTTGTTTCGTAAAGGCGTGCTATGATCGTGCTTCGATGTTTGATTAAACTTTTTTTTAAACTCTGAAATATTTACTGGTAAATGTTACAGAGTTTAAAAAAAAGTGTCATTAGTAACTTGACGCTGGCGTCAAGTTACTAATAACACTTTTTGGAAATGCTCTGTCATTTTTTTAACCCTTAAATAACCGGGTCGGTACGCGTCTGTTCTTTCGCCTCATAAAATATTAAACGGCGCGTCAGTTTATAATGCGCAAATTACATGCGTTTCTGTCCTATTTTCTGCGGGCAAAAAGAAATCCGGTTCAAGGCAATGCCTGTCCGCATTTTTACATACATAATAATATTGTATGTGTTGTCGTCACTTAACTTCGTAAGTCATGATCAAAATCTTGACATACTTAGATAAAATTAAAAAAGGAGTTTAAGATAATAACAATAGGTATAATAATAATAATAATTTATTTATTTTCTTTCTTATTTGATACTAAAAACATAATATGCGATTTCGATTTGACCTCATGGCGCTTTAGAGTTTATAAGAATGGCAAATTAATCATTTTAATAAACTTAGGTAACTATTAAGTGTGGTTGCCATTTTCACACTCCCACACTCAGTATAACCATGCCATACACCATCAAACGCTTTGCAGAACCAAACAACCTACATAGTACATAATATTATATTTGGTAACATTTTATTTTACTTACCACTGCACTTGCAAAGACCTGGACTAGGTATAACACAACACTAAATTTTATAGTTACTACTTACTACTGTATAATAATATGATCCTAAACCAATATTATTAATGCCAATGTGAGTTCGTTTGTTACACATCCATACAGTGTCAGGGGTACATAAAAGAACATAGGATACTTTCATCACAGAACTCCCACAAGAACTCCAATATTAAAGTGGTTGAAACTGTGGGGATCATAATTTGTATTAAAACTCTTAAATGTAAAATGTTCTACAGTAACATATTTGATACAACTACTGCATTTTCACTACCTACAAGAAGGTGTTTGCTTGTTGAGACAAACAACAGAATATATAGATGTTTATTAAATGACAAGGCATAGTTACTGCACACAGTGTTTTAACTGCCTATACAGTATACATTTATTATCAGCTCATCTGAGGTGGGAACTTTGATACTTAGGTACGTACCCAATTTCTTAAAAACACTACCGTCTTCATTGTTGTGTAGTTGCAGGCAAAGAAAATACTAAAATATAAACAGAAATAATAATCTTTCTGATAAATAATTGATCTAGAAAACGAATATTTTGGCTTGTGTTCTGTGTTGGTATGCCAAATGGATAACAAATGGTGATATTTGTTAGTCTCTTGGACCACCACAAATTCTCCTACCCTTGAAGTGAACAACATAGTGTATAAAATGTTGAAATGTACACAGAAATTGTAACATGCAAAGATACTGTAAACAATCTCAGTTTGTGTTATAATTAATGACCCATTATTCATTTAAATATCAAAATTGGCTACAAAGCATTAAACATCAAATGATAAAATTTATAGGTAGTTCATTTTATACACAGTATCAAGTCAATTAAAATAATTTAAATCAAATTACATAAATACTATATCTGCTAAGTCAAAGGATGTGGAACAAATGAACATTTATATTTTGTTTTGTAACACATCAAATATACTTTTTTATTTTAACAAATGGTAAGATTGTGTAATTGTATAAAGGTCGGTGGTTATAACTTACTGGGTAAATTAAAATAGATGGATGTATACATTTTGTTTCAAAAAAGGTTTAAAATACTTATTAAAGTAAATCATTCTAATTGTCAACTTGATTGAATTTAATTCTATGAGTTTTGTTAAAATTTTTGCATGGTTTGACTTATCGTATCAGCAAATACTGACCAGATTCAAAATTAAGAAAAAAAATTGTTAAACTATTAATAACTAGTCACAATTTAAGGTACCTGAATTACTTCATTTTTTTTAAATTTCCAGTAGTTAGTTACCTCCCATATTATATATATACCTCTAATGTTTAGCTTTAGCAATCTAAGAAACACAGAAAGAAGTCAAAGATGTTAATTACTGTGTGTTATTTCAAGGTACCATTTGAACAGTTTAGAACTATATTTTAAGTGTACCTAACTTCACAATAAAAAATGTTGTTTTACAATTTTTATATTTGTGTTTACCATATTCCAAGTACCTACGTACCATTCATGTTTTTCTTTCCCGGTCACAAAGCGCGTTAGTCGCTGAGACAGGTAAATAGCTAAAACTTAATATTATTCATTGGGAAAAGCTATAAAATGGTTCCTTTGTTGATTTTATAATAAGACGAGCCAAGAATATGCTATCCAAAAATTTTACCTCTGGCGGTTTTTTCAACACGCGAATACTAAACTTCTAGAATACGATTGAAAGAAAAAAACCAAGCCAATTGGATGTTAAAAGGGGGTAAATATCGATCTTATTACACTCACCACAACATAAGCCGGCGAACTCGAATCTTCAATTCAAAACGGACCGAAATTCTGCCCTAAAGTCATTAATTTACACAGAATGTTCACTTTAAAATCACAAACAACCACTACACTACATCCAATAGCTTTTGATCAAATAATTTTGGATTAATTTCAGTCATAAATTGATATAAACAACACAAAATCACTAAATCCACTGCGAATGCACTTTTGCCAGCACCGTCAACAACCAAATCCACGACATTCGCGACCGACAGCCATCTGCCATTGAAGAAAAAAAGTAAAAATCTACAATACAGTGTTGCCAACAGCACATGGCCTAATATCGCCGCGCCGTTTCTCATGCATAAAGTAGCCTAAAGTAGCCCAATATACCTACTTTACAGGAAACTTTAGAAAGAAAGCATAAGTTTTTACTTACTTTTAAATGCTGCTAATTTCTCCCATTCATCACGATAATGTTTTATTATATTTAATTATTTACCGTGTTTACCCATTTTATATGGAAACTAATTACAGAAACTTCCAAAGTCTAACTAAAGTACCTAGCTTTAAATATTACGAACAACAACAATCAGAGAAGTTGTACAAAGTTAAAGTGGCATAAAATGACTAATTTCTTTGAACTATTTCACTAATTATTTTTTATATATTTTCATTTTCATATTTAATTTATTTCATTCATAATACAGATAATTACGGTAGTCATTATTCACAATGAAAATACGTATTACTTTATTTCGTTTTAAATTCGGTTACATAATAGCTAACACAAATTCAGGGTATTCAACGAAACAAACGACTTATATTCAAAACGGGTGACCGTGTCAAAATCGAATTGTACTTACACACAATAATATATACATTTACATTTGCATGAACATTGTTTTTTTATAAATGCACGCTTATTTGCGATTCGGCAATCAAATAACTTGCCACTGAAGTAGCCTACTAGGCGACCAGTCACCTTTTAAATTTTTTCGTCGCCGATTCCCGTTCTGAGTAGCCTAAATGGCGAAAAATCGCCCACGTTGGCAACACTGCTACAATACCAAAAACCATAGACTACAAATTGTTCAAACAGTGAGCTGTTTGGTTTTATCGACTTGAAAATATTACCCGGTTTAATGAAAAACACTTCGTGTATTAAGCGATATGATGTTTAAATATGCCTTCTTTTATTAGCCGCATAATGTTTTACGCCATCTAACGAAAATATTTGAAAATATTGCGTTTAGAATTAATGCCACCTACTGAAGAATTTAGTAAAACAAACGCTTACTGAATCGTATTACAGAAATGGATATTACGGAAATCAAACAAAACTTGCCATTGTTATAAGTTCGCCTGATTTTAAATAGATGGCAGCTAATAACAAAATCGTTTATCTGTTAAGAGGTAAATGCTATCACATTTTCAGCGATTCATTTTTATTTGGACGAGCGATTTAAGCAATAGTGTGTTAACCCACATTGGAGAAATTTTGAGTAAATTAAAGTTTTAAAATTATAGCGCCATTTTGTTCATTTTGTTTCAACATTTTTATGTTCAATATTTGGTTACATATTTAAACAATGTAATAAAGGTAAACACATAATTAAAAACATTCTCTCTCAATAAATCGTTTTAAATCAATAACTTCGTTTTGTGGGTTAACATGTTATTGCTTATCTGCGTCCATTTATAAATATGAATATCAACTAATATAAAAACTGAAATAAAAAATAACTATTTGTAATGTGTGTGTGTGTGTGTCTGTTACGAATAAAAAATCTGACCTGGCGTAATTTATTTAACTTTATAACTTCACAGTTCCTCAACTAAAACCTAGGTCCTCCACAGGTGGAAGGGTGCCCAAAAGGCTGGCGGCATACCTAGTCGTTGGGCGAAGTAAACACCAACCTTCTGGTGACGCGACGCCTCGACCAGATACGCCCCGCCAGTTCTTTATATCGTTGGCGGCACCGGCTGGACCACAAGGTCCCAGGGTTTCGACCCCAAATGGCACAAACATATAGTCCCCAATAAGGAACCCATATTTGCGCCACTTGAGGGACTCCGCAGGAATTGCCGTGGAACCAGCTTTCACGACCGTAGCTGAAAGATAAGACGGCACAATGGTATCTACGCAAGTCAGGTCATATATCAAAGTCCGCCACATTTTCCAGTCATCGCGTCGGGCCGCTTGCCATCGTCGTGCTTCAGCCTACTGGGTTCAAGCAGGCAGGTGGCCATCTGGAATGTGGTGCGATCTAGCAATGTGCGAATTTTCCCTGCACTTGCTCGAAGTCATAAGACGAGCACGCCCTAAATTACTCGTTGAAATTTCAAGTAGGTACCTAGATTAGGTATTACGTACGAGCAAACAAAGCGGTTCATCCAATAATAATCTCTATTCAGTCTACCCTGAACTGAAAACTAAATCAAATCCTTAGATAAAACAAACGTTAATAGTTGGTACCGCGGAATTACCTATTATAATATTCTTACCTGTATGGTTGGTACCAAAATCATTGGCGTAGCTCGGGTTTTTTTGCCGGGCAGGCAGCCCTACCTATTTTTCTAGGATGGGCAAGAAGTTTCTTGGGTGGGCGACACCTATCCTAGAAAATTCATGCTTTCTCCTCGCTAGCTTTGATTATGACCGGCAGTAATTAGCAATTAGGTACCTAGATAAGTATCATATCGCATCCCATTAAGATTTATTCATTTCTCATGCTCAAAAGGGAGTCTCATCCAAGAAGAAATTGAAATTGAGGAAATAGAGGATCTTTTTTCTTAGAGACCGTAAACTCTCTGAACCAGGAAGATAATATGAATAGGCTTAAAAAAAAGCGTTGGTCGTATTCGAAAAGTTGAAAAATTAACGGTTCTGTGGACTTCCGCCCAATGACCGCTAGCGGACGCCGCATTAGGTAAACACAAAGACAGAATGGAGTCGGTGATAATATTTATTTATTGGCGCATCAACATAATACTAGTACTAATACTAGCACATAATATTAGTATTCATTTATGTTAAAATTACAAAAAAAAATGGTTTTGTTGGCATCCCTTCATCTCAATTATTTCTATCCTAATATCTATTCGTAAAACGATGATTGCAGATTCTTTAATAAGTGCGATCGAAGTACATACTACCTACCTGTCTTTCTCTTTATGAAAAATACCGATTGCTAATTTACAGAGGAAACCTTACATGGTTTACGTGTGTGAATTACCTTTACATAATTTACGTCTGTTTCTTGCCTTGCGCATTCAGTTTTCAGGAGTTCCTTAGCTGTGAATGGCTGTGATGTGTTTTTGTAGGGTTCCATACCTCGAAAGGAAAAACAATGGAATCCTGATAGTATCACTTGGTTGTCCGTCTATTTAAATGTTTGGGATGAGATTTCAATATCCTCCGTCAGTGTGTATACCTGTTACTTTCTATATATATTGGAATAAGTTATTTGGCTTAAACTTAAAACATAGTCTTTAATCCTTGCACTGCCATCCCCGATTAGGGGATATTAATCACGATCTACGAAAGACGTGTGCTCCTGACGCCAGATATGGAATATTTTGTTATTAACAAGCCACTTCACTTCTATTTATTTATTTATTAATTTATTAAAGTACACAATCTCAGTTTATATTTACTTATATAGTAGGTACACACAAACAGATTCCCTGTAGTTTTATATTTATTAGATTTGTTTGTTTGTTTGTATACTTTATTGATCGATTTTAATTTTATAAGTATTCCCAACACTAGGAGTAGGTACCTAATCATGCAGCCAAAGCGAGGTAAGATGAGGCTAGCAAAACATGACGGTGAAACTGAAAGGTTAAACATAGTCTTCACACAAACTTGAATGTAATCTTATTTTCGATGTCCATATAGGGACATCTAAAACTACATGTCATGGCTGACTGTCTGAAACTAATTCATCGGTGCAAATAGTTATCCGAAACCTCGGGTTATAGGAATACATAAAAATATACATAATAAAAAAAATAAAAATAAAAAAGCCTTTTATTTCTTCCAGAGAATGCTAGTTATACAAGTTAGTTTGTTAGTATTAAGAGAAAAAAAAAGACATTTATAATTTAGTATGTTTTGGTTAGTTGATTAAGTATTTTTTACAGAGTTTTGAATATATTATTGTCGTAGTTATAACGTATATTATAACGTATATTATAATATACACATGTATATATTTTTTTTTGTATATATAAAAATATACATATATACATAAAATACATAAAATACGTAAAAAAACCTATTAATCTTCCTGCTTTTCGACTCTGCAGCTTCCTTAGTCTACTGCGTGAAGAATGTTATTAAGTGGGCGATCTGAAAAAACAAGACTAGAAAAAAGCATCCCATCGGACTGATGTGATAATTAGTAGATATTGACCCCTACTGTATAAAGTCACGGATTTACGCGTCCCACTAATAATTTAATCTCAAAATAGCGTGGAGTTGGGACTTGGGATAAAATACTTCTACAGATAAAATATAAAAAAAAAACTCTAGTTCTTCGCAATGTCGCCTTGTCGCTACCTACGCTACGATACTGTGGTGTGCTGTGTGTCATATTATAAACCTCGATTTTTTTTAAGAACTTCTGAAGAAAGTTTCACCACTGTACGCGTCTTCGTGCCTTAAATCGAATCCACTTTTATCAAAATGGAACTTTTATCGGCTCATAGTTTGAAAGGTCTAAGCGGTTAATCACTATCAAAAAATCTTTCGAACGGGCGCACTCGCATAACTATAACTCTTAGCATATTGTTATCTTCTTCTTTATAAATAAAAATGAATGTTTGAATGTCTGTCCTCTATGCGATTCAAAACCATTGGTCCGATTGTAACTTTGGCGGGTTGTTCTGCCTGCGTCCGCAAAGGTTCCTTATCCCAAAACTCACGCGGGTGTAACCGCGGGGATCAGCTAGTAACTCATAAAAAATAACAGACCGCTCAAACTATCAACCTTTGTTTTAACACCGATCTGTTGGTACCAAAATAGTAGGTACCTAATTTAAATTCAAAATCTACTTAATTCCATTTATAAATAAATACATACCTATTACGGTCTAACGTACCTAAAGATTTTCCGTAAAATTTCTTAATAAATAGGCAGGTACAACAGAATACGTCCAATTCGAGTTGTATCTCTATAACAAATAACTTCTTAACTCGATAATTCTGTGAGTAATCGACGGGCTGGCCAGGTAATTAATAAAACATACTGCATCGATACAGCAACGGTGTCAGATGCCTCTGTAGGGATCCCAATAAAGCCTATTTGGATTTATTATCTTGTTCTAAGAGTACCGTCGACAATAGAAGTGTTAATTCCATCTCAGCCTCCGCATCTTCATATCACGTTTTCATGTAAAATCGTCCGATCAAAAGTCAAATTTTTCGTGACCACGTGACATTGGCAATGCGTTACTTAGTTTTCTATAGCATTAACAAATATAGATTGTCAACTTGGTTGAGAGGACAGGACCACAGAGAAAAGAATTGACTAGAGATGACATTGACATTAGAGGCAGGCGCGCCGCAGTTGCAAAGGAAGTTAGAACAAATGCTTTAACTGGCCCTCAGAACAATAACAGTATTGTTCTGAGAACTGGCCCAAAACTTCTTTTGCTAGTATCCCATCTCCCAAGTATATTTGCCACTTTTCCCAAAACTGTGAATTTTGAAAACTGTGACTAAGTTAAAACGTAACCAAAAAGCGTTTGATACATTTCTTTACGTGAATATTTAGTGCGTGCGTGATGAATAGTTCTGTGTGCGAAAATCACCCGGCGACACTAGTTTTCACCTGTTTTCATACTAAACTACGTTGATGTCTCTTCTATCAGTTATTTTCTGTTCTGTGGGCAGGACTGTAAGGCGAGGTCTGAGTTTTCTTCCACATCGCTCCGTTTCATTTTCTTGCATTTTCAGCACGTTGTACAAAACTTCATAGCTGTCCATTACATAAGTACGACTAACCTGTGAAATATATCAAATACTGACCAGCTTGAAATGTTTCTGTCGCTATAGGTATATTCAAGAAATAATGGATTCGCACTTACATGGCAAGCATCTCTTTTACATAATAAACCCACTCAAAGGTATATATACTACCTATTCTCACATCGATACGTCAAAGAACATGATAATATTCAATACTCAATTTCCACTATCTATCAAAGTTTGTGTTATAAATTAAAGTATTTCACGACTTGTGTGCACGACTGTCCTTAATCGTAAAAGACACGGTGATGTTCGGATTTTTTGAAGAAAAAAGTCTCCGGTAAGAAAAATCCTGCTGTGCGATATTTATGACTTTATATATGACTGTCTTACTCGCACTCACCACTACACCATATCGTCGTCTTTGTTCTTGTTAACGCGCAGTTATCTACGGCTGCGCTTCGGTTCACGTTGAGAAATTATATTGGATATTTTGATATTTTAAAGATGTTTCAATAAACATCGGCTTACCTACTGTTTTAATTTTATTTGTAAATAAGTTGTAGGTGCTTTTAATATTATATTACCTATCAATTGTTTATTTTCGTGTAAATGTAAAAAACAGTTCATGGGTTTAACCCACTGTTTGAATTTCATACAGTTACCTATTCTAAACCCAAGATAGTATTATATTATCTGTGACTCAAGTAAACGAATTTTGCTGCCTCAATATTTTATCAAACCAATAAATTCAAAATGGAAGTTTTTACCTCCGTTTTTTCTTTATTTACGGAATTTATCATGTTGGTATCACATATTTTCATCTTTGATCTACTTATAGATTTTTAACCGACTTCCAAAAAGAAGAAAGTTTTGCATTCAGATGTAGGTATGTATGTTTTTCGCAATGTTTTCTTTGGTGTGATTATTTTAGGTGCAATTTATATTTTTGATACGCATAGTAAAAAAAGGGTTTTTATGTGGCAACATGGCCCTAACTTCCATAATTTTAGTTTCCTATTTGGTCAAGGTCTCTTTCACTCGTCTCATTGGGCGTGATGACTAAATTTTAATTTTTGTTCCATCTTGTAGAATAATAAAAAATATTGGACAAGTATTTTTCCTTTTTTTACGTAGGCACTTATCTAATCAAAAAATAACTGCAAAACATTGTTGAAATTCCGTGTGACGTCACACTTAGGTACACTTTATACTTAGTTATGACATCGCGACCTCTCACTCCAAAACTTTAATGCAAAACTTGTGTCTGAAGTCGAGTCTTTATTAGCCAAAATCTCGGAATGGGGCCGACTGAACTTGGTCCAGTTCAACCCTAAAAAGACACAAGTTTGCGCGTTTACCGCTAAGAAGTCCCCATTTGTCGTATCTCCCCGTTTTGAGAGCACTCCCCTGACTGCCTCAGCCAGTATCGGAATACTTGGCGTCGACATATCGAGCGACGTTCAATTTCGTAGTCATTTGGAAGGGAAGGCCAAATTGGCCTCTAAGAAGCTCGGTGTGCTCAGTAAGGCGAGAAAATACTTCATGCCGGCCCATCGCCTGCAGCTTTATAAGGCGCAAATTCGGCCACACATGGAGTATTGTTCTCACCTCTGGGCGGGAGCTCCCCAGTACCAGCTCCTTCCATTTGACCGTATCCAACGTAGAGCAGCTCGAATCGTCGATGACAAGGCTATTTCTGATCGGCTTGATCCTTTGGCGTTACGTAGAGATGTTGGTTCACTCAGCATCTTCTACCGCATCTATCATGGGGAGTGTTCAGAGGAACTGTTCGGATTAATCCCGGCTGCTGAGTTTCGTCACCGGACATCGCGTCAAAAATACCACGCATACCATCTTGATGTCTGGAAATCCACAACTGCGCGATTTCTCAGACACTTTCTGCCCCGCACAACCACTCTGTGGAATCAGCTTAGGCCGGCAGTTTTTCCGAACGGATACGACCTGGGAACCTTCAAAAAACGAGCCTACTCCTTTCTTAAAGGCCGGCAACGCACCTGCATGCCTTCTGGTGTTGCAGATGTCTATGGGCGGCGGTAATCACTTATCATCAGGTGTGCCACCTGCCCGTTTGCCCCCTATTCCATAAAAAAAAAAAAAAAAAAAAAAAAAAAAATTTTATCTTAGTATCTTTTCAATAATTCGAATAAAAAAAATGCGTGTCTATAATTTTTTTACTATCTAACTGACGGATTATATTATGTACTTATAGAATTTAGATTTTTATACTTTGTTATTTTAATTTTCATGCTCATTTGCAATTAACTTTGTCCATATGGTAGGCAACGGCTGACGAGGTGCCTTGAATTTGCCATAGATGCATCTGCGACTTGCTTATGCAAAACTCCTGTAAAGTATGAACTTATAAACTTTTACAACTACGACTAGAAAATGTCGTAGAATAGCGTTGATTTTGAGTCGATACAGTCGTAATGCATAATATCATTGGGCATTTGGAACTACCCGATTGTTGCAATAGGCCACCATGCCTCCCCCGCTAATCAAGAGGTTCCGGGTTGTCCAGTAGAGAGTAAATAGCTGCAGCATTTAACTAAGTACCTATTAAAAGAGTGACTGTATTAGCGTTGTACACCGTATCGTAGGCACGGCAAAAAATAATAATATTCATTATCGTAGTACCATCAATGTAAGGACAAGAAAATGATTACCCTAATATTATTATCAATCGACTGTCCAACAGCGACAATATGCTATAGCAAAAATCAATAGGTACAAATTTTATTTATGGTAAATCAATATACGAGGTGTCAAACGTGCATTTGTTTGTAATTGTTTGCAAAAGTTATTTCTTTATATCCGACAGAAAGAAATAATTACGATAGAATAGAAAAAGTGAACTCACTACGTAGGTCTTATTATCCAGACAAAGATTAAAGTTCTTTAACATTCGACTATTAGATAGATACCTACTAGATTAACTTCCATAATGTAGTTTTATTTAATGCTAACTGAAGTCAAGATGAGTGCATGTTCTCATTTACCACCTCTTGTACTTCGTTATGTTATTAATATCGCAAGATAGTTGCACATGCCCGTTGTTGGAGGATTCCGAATGGTAGGTACATAGACCTACAAATGTAGGTATAGACCGAAAATAATCATTTGAAATTTGAACTTATTTATTTGTTCGTTTGTCATGAAATTTTGCATACACGTTGTACTTTAAAAGTGATAATATTTTTTAAACAATTACATAATAATTTCAATAAATAGAGTTTTTATTTTCCCGCATTAATGATAAATAGTGAAATGTTCAACTCTGATTAATATCGCTCTGGAATATTTCATCAGTTGTTAATAACTTGTTATTGATCACTTTGATTACCGTCGTCTCACATGTGTGACAATCTACTATACTTCCAGAATCTACTTATTTTACCGACTGACTTAAATGTGATCAGCAGATCTATGTTGGCTTGTTAGTTTGTCACTTCTAGACCCTTTAACTTTTCAATCCCATGATTGCACCTCTGTAACGATATCAGCTTCTTAGTAAATCGATCCGACACAGGTGGCTCGTTGAATAACATTATGAAAAGTACTTACAAGTAAATTGTGAAGGTTGTATCCGCGGTTTTGCTGGCATTAGGTGATTTGACGTCATAACAAGATTATTCACTACCCACTCTACGGATACACTGGTTATGCACGCGCAGCTCGAGCTTTATAAAGTTAACTTTTACTATAGTAAAATTTTGACCAACCAAAAGTATGAAAAAGCTCCTAATCGGTCGCGTACCTACCCATGGCTTTTAGGTTATTTAAATTCTGCTTTTTCATTTGAGGAACTTTAAGTCATACTTTCATGTTTGTTTGTTTGTTTATTTGTATACTTTATTGAACAGAAACAAAGTTTAAAAATAAAATAAACAGCTAATTTATGCTCAAAGGCGGACTTATCCCGCGAGGGGATTTCTTCCAGTCAATATGTATCTGATTCGATGTAGAAGACTTTTGCGTATGATAAGGTAGAACACATAAGAGTTTTGTAAAGATCTGATGATATGATGGGCGTCAGTTCATTTTTTGTTGCGAAAGTGATTATCATCTGAATGATGTTCATTAACTTTACAGATGTTTTCATTTAAATAGTTTTTAGGTGAATATAACAGTATTTACCTAATACCTCTTTAATTAGGTAATTATCAGGGTTTGTAATGATTATTAGAAAACTTAATTTCCATAACGCTATTAATAGCTTTATTAAAATATCAAATAGGTACGTTTACAATCTATACCTATAGCAATGAATGTCCCACTCCGAACCGGTTCGATTTGAATATAGAAATAACCGATCGCTTTTTTATTAAAGTCGGATAAGTTAGAATTAAGAAAAAAGGTTCTATGATACATTAACGATAACAGTAACGTGTCTGTCACACGATCGTCGGGTTAGGAATTTATGTTAATTGACGGTTAAAAAAAAAGAAAAAAAAAGTGGTTTCAAAATTATAACCAGGATTGGATATCTGGACAGGGATTGGTTTGGTTAAGTATGCCGCTATAGGCTGATTTTATTTTCCGTAATTTTACGCGGAAGAGCGTTTATATGACCATCTGTCACGGCAGGAAACCTAAATATACATAAAATTATCCCCTAGAAAATCAAATTTAAGCATCAGAGTTTTTAAAAATCCATATTGTTAAGATAAGTAAATCATATTATGTGGCTTTCGTGCATCGCTATGGCCACTGCCGTGACACGCTTGCTACGCTCGCTCGACCCGCGAGTTGTGGTGGTGATGACCATTTTCACCTATAGCCTATTATTTCAAAATTTCTCACTAGTTGTGCCGTAGAGTCATAAAATTGTTTGGTGCTAAATTCTATCTAAAAATATTTAGTTTCTTTATTTTTTTTTTTAGAAACAAATACCTCAAATCTTTATAATATTATTAGATATTATTATTCTATAAGATTCCCACTAATTTATAAGCTAAGTACTAAATTATTTATATTAAATAAACACACGTGCACATTCTGTTGACTGAGCAATTTTGTGAAATATGCACTTACATGAATTACATTGAGGTACCTACCGTGAGATTGTTTTCAGTTGTTTGATAAACACGGATAGGTATTGAATAGTTCCGATTACAGCTTCACAACCTATACAACTTTTATTTAAATTTTACCATTATATTCTTTATTTAGATGTCAATAAAAGAAATTAAATGACTTAAAGTAGGCATTTTATACTCACAAACAATAAGTACCAACCCATAGCTTCTGTAGAAACCTAATAAAGATATTATAAGGCAGCAATAGGCGACCTTATCACTATTGAGTGATCTCTAGCAGGCTATCCTAAAGAGTGCATATACATCGTGTTAATGAATTAACTGAAAACTAGAAAGTAGTTCGCTCAGAATCAACTAGCGAATCGATCGCAGTATGTTTAAATATAAGTTATATTTTTTTCACTTTTATTAGCCCATGTCTAAATTATTTATAATACAATACTTATTTAGCGCGTACGCCGCCCGCAGCACAAAATTCGAACCGATAGGCGCTTGGAATTTCGTAGATAGGTTACCTCCAAACTGATGTTGAATAACTGTTAAAGTTTAATTTTTTTTGACATAAAATATATTTGAATCATATTATTGTTTATTTTTTTAAATAGCGTGTAACAGGTTTTAAGTTAATTCATTAACACGTTGTATGTGACAAAATTGTTTCTTTTCCAAGTTTGAATTTCGAAGACTACTGTTTTGTACAAATTATTTTGGGTAGGCACCTACCTACAGAATATTTTGTATTTTTTTTTATCTCGCGCCTTAATTTCCCAAGCGCAAGGAACTGACGGACTGTAGATAGATTCAGCTCTAGAAAAAGACTGTTTATGTAGATCTCCAATTCTTTTGTTATAAAGCTCCTTTAAAATAAATATGATAAAAGAAAATATGATTATATTCTTTTGACTTAACTACACAGCCGATTTTTTCATTTAAGAGATTTAGCACCTATACAAAATTTTATTATTTAAAAAGGTTTAAAAATCTGCAAAGCTGTCCTCAAGTTTGATTAAGATCTGATGAACATATTTTGAAGTCGTTTTTATTTTTGGTTGTAAGTCAGTGAGTTCAATAAAAAATTTAACAAAATATCAAGGGTCTCATTTAAATAAATTGGACATTATCAAAAACAAATAAAACGCTCCCAAAAGGTATAAACGTATATCAAATAAGACCACTCGCTAAAACCTACAGTGTCAAAGAAACAATTTTGGATGGCAAAAAAACAAAAATCAAATTGGGTAGGTACCTATACGTGTAGGTAATAACGTTTAGAATAAGTCAAGTTGGGTCAAATGAGTCGCGCCATGATTTTCGGAGGTGCCGGTAACTGTTGACTCATATTGTTATTTCATTATAAATGCACAAATGTCTTAATTAAAGAACCGAACCGGCGTAATAACTCAGAAAAAATACACAGCTTCACCCGCGCTTCACAAGCTGTCTCTTTCTAACGCGCGTCGACTGCATAGCACTTCTCACTGCGCTCCAGACGAACTTATAAATTGTTCTTTTTACAACCTTCCCAGGACGAAATGGCTTACATGAAAAACGGTACATTTATTATCGACTTTATTTACTCACAGTCATGTTTGATATTGTATTGATAGTTAAGCGCTTGTATCGTTTGAACTTTTCAAAAACTGATCAAGTTATCTCACTCGAACAAAACAAAATACAGCACAAGTCCTTTGAGCTTTCGAGTTTAGTTGCTTTACCGCGATTGCTTTTTGTAGTCCCGTCTCTTTTCTTAGAGCATTTCATTCGTAACGAAAACGGGTTCCAAATCGAAATCCTTTTAATACTTTCAAATTCTGAGGAAGTTTAAACTTTGTTGTAACTATTTTTAAGGGTGACATTCATGTGTATGTGTGTTCAAATGTTAGGTTGTTCAGGCTATACTCCTAAAGATGTTTCTGTCACGTTGTATCGATGCGAGATGCTTTTCTGTTTTTGTTGGAAGCGCATTAAGACATACAGCGAAGCACTCGACTCGGAGTTAGTTTTCGAATATTCAGTTCAAGTAACTTATGCATGATTCATTTGTACGTAACGAGTTGCGAGTAATTTCATGCATTCCCACGACACTTGCATTCCTTTGAAAAATGGTTAAACTCCACCTTGTCATATGCATGTATGTAAATCTTGTCGTGCATCTGATTATCATGGGTCTTATTTCGTTTTGATCCAGAGACATCTAAATATTTTCAGAATTTAAAGATAGAGGTATAAAGCGGACAAGGAGATGCATGGATCAAGTAATTTCCTTACTACGCATAATCGTATGTCTTTTGCTTATTACTTTCATCGATTTGGAAAAGTTTTACGATAGGTAAAACTGTCACAGATGAGTTTCGGTCACAGCTTTCCATATACAGATTTAAAGAACGACCTGATATAGGTAGAGAAGTCTCTCGATAAGACCTCGATAATCGGCTGGTTCAATATTAAAAGTGATGTTTAACAAGGCTGCAAGTCTGCATATTAGTACGATAGAGAATGCCTGTGTACAGAAGGACGAGTAACATTTTAAATGTCTAAATGCCACTGTTATGTACGCTGACGACCAAGTTTTTAAATAATATCAGCAGTTGAAATGCAGGAACAAGAGGAATGCATAGATAGTTTAGTTATTCAGAAAGAATGGATGATGGCGACTGTAAGAAAGTAGTTTATAGATTAAATGAAAATGTATCAGAAGAAATCGTCCCTAGGAAGGAAAATTTTTTGAGCAATTGGAATCAATGAATTGGAACCATAGGGCGAAGCAACAACTGTTGCTGCCTACCTCTATATAAGACCGGCGTGAGCTTATGTTTATGGAAAAGTAAAAGAAAAGCAAAGAAAAATCGCTGGATCAAAAAATTACCTTACCTACGTTTTTGTCTTAAATTAACAATAGTTCATATATTTATTTATTCGGGACCATGTATATGGGTATCAATAGGAAACATAAAAAGTCACTTTCTAATTCATATTTGTACTTGAATAATATCGGGAACTAGTTCGAATTCTGTTTGTCCATGGAATTTTTGTAAAGTTTCCCAGAAAATTTGTATTGCTTGAGTTGTCAGCCCTGTCATCTCCGAACAAATATTGGCATAGCAAGTAGTCAGCACAGCAAACACACTGCCGCGATGAGTGTTTACACACCACTTCACGAATAGATAATTATTTAGTCTGTTTCACGATTTCATACTCTATTTATTTAAGGGCTGAAATTCCACCTTTTGTCGTACCTGACAGTTCTAACACTGGATCGATGTGGTAAAGCTAAGCCTGAGCATTAATTGAGAAATATCATAGTTTACTTCTTGAGTTGTCCTATAGTTTTAGAAAAGAAATAGTTTACTTCTTGTGTTGTTTTAGTAACACTGGAGTTATAGTTAAAAACAAAAATGTAGAGTCAATACCATGGGCAGAGCCGGCAGAGACCATATACACTAAATTTATGATAATTTTTATGCTTGGTCATTATAACACAGCGCCACCTTGTTTCAAACTGATCATTTATTAGGGATTCAGTAAAATAGAGGAAAAAAATTCAGGGAAAATCTTTATGGTGTGCGAAAGTAGTCTGTATTTAGACGTCTCTACTACCTACGTTTGTTTTCTCAAACATTTATTTAAGACCTCCCACCATCATATCGAATATCTCGATCTGACTCAATAAAAACCATTTATCGTTCTGCAAATCCATGAATTATTATCATTGTTTATGTTAGTGCATCAGTCAGCATAGCGCTAAGAAAATGCGATTAAGACATTATCTGGTTAGCACTATCCACGCTGAAGAGGGACGCAGCAGAACGCGTCCGCATACAATTTGTACGGAAATAACTTTGCGCGCGAGCAGGATGGAGCATTTGAAATGTCAGATTCAACGCGCATAATGAGAACAGTGTTGTCTCTTTCGCACCTGACGTTTTACAATCGTTTATTGTCATGTTACTGTCTCGTTTCGACGGGCAAGATTGAGATGAAACCGCCATCAGCGCGTTCCATGTCCTGTCCTTAAGTCGCTCGCTATACCGGTGTTTGCCGCGCGGGCGACGGACGTACATACAGTTTGTTTTTCTCTTTTTTACGTAAATTATCTCAAACAATCGTGCCATTGTTATTAAACAAAAATACTATGACATTTACATTTTTCGGAGGAGCCGCGAGTGACTGATGTTTCAAGATATAATTCGATGTGCAACTTTATATTGGATTAACAAATACAATTTAATTGACAAGTGATCATGTGTTGTGTTATATTTATTTTATTATTATTAAAATAATAATGCAAATGGATTGCCACCGCTGCGATATTAATTTGACACACGATGACCTGACAAACCAAGATAACTGAGTGAGTACTAACATAATGTCTCTCTTTTTTCTCAATTTACTATCTATTTTATTTAAAAATTATGATAATTCGTCCAACGAGTTAATTTTTTAACAACAGTGAAGTATTGTTTCATTGAGCTACATAACACAACTGGCTTCTTTCGACAATGTCTTATTTTTCTCGCATCATGTAACATTATATGCACTTTTATAACACAACTGGCGGACTTAAGAAAAATGTGTTTTTTTGAATACGGTGACAAGTTGTAGCTTTGGCAAAAGCTTTCAAACATGTGTCCCGCCATCCGAATAGCTCGTGAGGTACCTGCCTTGGTCCGATCGTGAAGGGGCTAACTTTTTGTATGCTCAAAAACAAAGAAGTGCGAGCTCCAACCGACGGGGAGTCCGTCGGTGTCGCAGTTCGGTCACGTTTCCAGTATTTCTCCGGAATCACTGGATTTGTTAAGTTTATATAGTTGTGACGCTTCCACATTTTTATGGCGTATGAAGTTTTAATATTCATCCCGGTATGTCTTTAAGAACGGATGTGGACACCGTGCGCAGTGGCGGTGGTGAAAAGTTATAACGTACCCGTATATTTATGACAAATAAATAAATTAATTCATTAATAGGTAATAGAAAAAAATATATTGGTTTGCTAGCTTATTCATAGAATGTACTTAATTTCTAGAACTATTGAACCGATTCTAATAATTCTTTTACTAATAATATGATAGGTATCTATACTTTTTATTCCGGAACAAAAATATCCAATGGAATTCCGACGCCTGTAAAACCATGGGGAAATAGGTTGTGTTATCTTTTGTATTTATTTGCTCGATTCCAGACCCTAAAACATGTCCCTTTGAGTTTAAATGTGTGAATTTAGAGTTCACAAAACGGTACCTAACTTTATATTATTATAATACAATACTTCCTAAGTGAAATAACTTGTCGGTAAGTAGGTACCTACCTATTTCGTATTGTACGAATGTAAATAAGTTACCGGTAGGTACAGAAGAACTGGAAAAGGTTCAAAAGGGAACTAAAAAATAATAGATTACTCTACAAAACCGTTGAGGGAACTAAAAAATAATAGATTACTCTACAAAACCGTTGTCAATAGATAGGCGAATCAAAAATGAAGTTAAAAGACAATAATATAATTAAAAAAAGAAAAAACTTATGTCTAAGTAGGTAGGTAGCGTCGCTAGAATGTGCTACCTACTTTTTGGATGTAATGTAGGTAGGTACCTACCTATTCTTAATTTAAAGTTAGCACAGTATGTTCTCTTATCAGTATCACCCGTGTATAGATAG
This sequence comes from Zygaena filipendulae, assembly GCA_907165275.2. Classification (NCBI taxonomy): domain Eukaryota; kingdom Metazoa; phylum Arthropoda; class Insecta; order Lepidoptera; family Zygaenidae; genus Zygaena; species Zygaena filipendulae. The sequence continues at coordinate 5,025,974 of OU015674.1, forward strand.
CTAGAAATACCTACATAGATTAATTTCAAATAATCTGTTAAGAGTGACACAATAGGTAAAGAAATAAAACAAACTTTTTACAAAGAGAGAGAAATAAGCACGGAAATGGTTTAACCAAAAACTTTTTTTAATTACCACAGGAGTCAGGACCATTCCAAGTGGAGGAAGATTCTTAAAAATACTGGCCATAACTCAATATAAAATATGATGTTCGTCTCCCTAAGTTTACTTGAAAATAAAGCAAAACAGAGATATTACATGCTTGCTTTGATGCTAGAAGAAATCGCTTTTAAGCAATAATGCTGTTACTGCCTGTTTTAGTTAAATCTCTAACCGCCGCACTCAGAGTCGACTTTAATGATTACTTAGTTAAGTATAGATTTTTAAAACAAAACTGCCGCAATCAGAGACGTTCAGTAAATTAATGTTAATTGGCATTTAATGAGATGTAACTTAATTAGTTAAATGCCAATTGACATTAATTTATTAAACTATTCTTAACTAAGTAATCATTAAAGTCGACGTTGAGTGCGGCCGTAAGTTTAGTTAAGAGGAATTCTTAAAATAATAAAATAGTGTTTGGTTTCAATTCCTTAAGTCATCAAATTAAAGCTGATTCTAGCGTTTGTAAGAATTTGCTAGGAGAATTTATAACGTGGATGTGGATTCTTTGCTTCGTCCATATTTACTGTTTGCATTTAAGAAAGATATAGGAAGTCCTAAAATCTATTTTATTAAGTATCATATCTTTGATCTTCTCTGTACAAGAATTGTGCGACAGATTTTATTCCTTTACGTGTGAATTTTTCTTTTATTTCCCTCGTGAATAAAATAAGGTTGCAACAAAGAATAACTTCCTTCTTTACCTATTATGTGAGTTGTAAAATGAATATATTTTGAACGTCATAATAATTCTAGGAGCCCGAAGGTTCACGAACTGTCCCGATCCGCCCCGAAGTCCCGACTCGCTCCGATCTAGAGTCCACTTGATCACGAATAGATAAAGTAATGATTTGTTTGTATCGTACAATTGATGTCATAGATTATGATAACTTCAGAATAGACATCTTTAATGTTAAATTTTCACACTGTAATAATTCAGCTAGATAAGAAACTTGTTTGGAATAAAAACATAGTTTGGTATGCATAATTTTCCATTAGGTGAGATAGAGTGATACTAAAAAAACTGCCATCATTGACGAAGAAATAAATAAGATTTAACTACTTTAAATTTATGACTTTATAAACATAATATACCCTATTTTTGGTACCTATATCGGTAATCTCGTGCTAATGAGTTTATCACTTTATTAGCATCATCGAGTTTTACGGCGTAAACAAATTTGCAAAACGACTTGAGCAAATTGTGCTCACGAATGACTTCATTATATTTGTCTATTCTATAATAAAATAGACACCATACTATGGTGTCTGACCATACTACTGAGGAGTTTATTAAGCAGCTTCTTTTCTTTGACCTTAGCACTAGTAAGTTGAAAGGTGGTCATTTCGGAGAGTGTTGTCATTGTAATTTTTAGGTAGATAAGTGCAAGTTTTATGTCTTCTGTAGGTATAAGACCATCACCGAATATCTAAATTATTTAAATTTGACTATCCGACTAGGGATTTCCTAATGTTTGAAACACCCGTAATGGGACCAAGTTTGAAAATTCGTTATCCACATGACACAAAATCAATGAGGCGTCTGCATAACTGTTACAACCACTTTTTAAGCAGATAAAATAAATTAAAACAATAAATAAGAACAAGTTAATCCAGCCATTACCTTGTGAGGTAAACATTCGTATAAACCGCCTCAGGGCATAATGCTAGAAGAATCGATGGTCCATGTCTGATAAATTTATCGGTCTATTCTGTTAATACCGACTCACGCGCCGGTCGGTCGACGACTTAAAGCGCCGACGCAATCTCTCTATCGGTACATGATCGATTTTATTGAGCCATTACTTAAAGTATATAAGTAGGTGGTATGATATTTTTCTTTATACTTATAGCTTGAGCCAATTCGAATTCATAAATTATCCCAAATTTAAACAAATTTTAATGCTGGCTCTTTCTTTTTCGTCATAAAATGTGAGCAAAATAAACGAAAATAAAAATTTTACTCTATTGAAAGCACTGAGCATCGAAATCAATTCTGCTTCTTTGTTTTGGTCAAAAGTTTAATGTAGGATCTTATTAATAGGTACCTATCTACTATATTATATTTCTATGTATCAACCAAGCAATCTATGAAATTCATAAAACACTTCGCAGTGAAATAAATAATTATAAACCCAACTAGCTGTGCCCAGCGGATTCACCCGCGTGAGTGTTGGAATTCCCGCAGGAGGCTATCTGCCTTCCAAAGTAGCCTAATTTACTTCTTATAACATCAGCTAATTAACAGTGAAAGTCCCGTCAAAATCGGTCCAACCGTCTCGGAGATTCACCAGCGTGAGTTTCGGAACTACTGCAGATATTCCAAAATTCTTTCTCTCATCTTCTTAATTATTCTTTAAGATTCTTCTTCTCCTTACAATAAATAACAAAGACAACAAAAAAAGAATTAGCGAAATCGGTCCAGCCGTTCGGCCGTGATGCCATGGCCGAGGGAAATAGGGATTCATTTTTATATAATAAACTAGTTGTGCCCCGCGGTTACACCCGCGTTAATTTCAGAGTTCCTGCGGGAATTCCGGGATAACAAGTAGCCTATGTGTTAATCTGATGTATAAGCTATATTTTTTTAAAGTTTCATTTAAATTCATCCAGTAGTTTTTGCGTGAAAGAGTAACAAACATCCATCCATCCATCCATCCATACGTACTTACAAACTTTCGCGTTTATAATATTAGTAGGATATAGATTATTCCACTACATGAAAAAAAGTAAAAGAAGGCATTTTTACAATAAAAATTTTATTTATTAAAATCCATAGGTACCTAGTGTGAGAAATAAAATCAAATAAATAATAAGGTAAAAGGTGCAGTAATCGAATACCAAGTGACAGGTGAAATGTCGGCTTAATATTAATAATTTTCACAATTAATGGTAATGCGCTCCTTCACTGACACTCAATTATGACCGTCGAAGTAGAAACGATATCCCTCGTATATATATATATTATACGTGACATATCAATCGCGTATAAAATGTTAATTTACAAGCTAATAAGTTTTTTTATGTAAACAATAACGGTCAACGCTTTTTGTGTTACATAAATTACTTATTTTAACACTATAATAAAACTATTTAAAGTTGGGGAGATGATTTGTACATATATAAGTATTATAAATAAAAACTTGCTGGTTCCGTGCAGTTTTTAATTTTTTTTTTATTAGGAAATATTTATACATACATATACAGGACTAAAATACCCCATCTCCTATTTCAAGACCTAACTTACTTGTATATATAGGTATATACACCAAATTGCTGTGTCCCTCGTGGTTTCAACCACATTTTCGGGATTTCCGCGGGACCTCTTTGTTTTGAGATAAAAGTATCCTGATACTGTGGTTTCTACTACTTTAACTAACTATTGTATTTATAATAACTGCTGTATATTTCAGTAATACCTGAGATTACCCCTACATTTAAATTTACAAATTTTAATCAGGTATTTTAATTTATAAAGATAAATTCAGTGTAGACTTCGTATGAAAGAAATAGTTTAAATTTTGGTGTTAATAACAGTGACTCAACAAATAGCAAAATACAGTTATTGGTGTGGTTTTCTTATAACCATCGGTTATATTACTAGAGTCTTCTCTGGAGCCTCGATCTGGTCTCGGGTCAAGTGCGGTCATGAAGATATTTAAAGGGAACAATAAAGCTAATGACTTCATACGGTATTTGGACGCAGATAAGCAATAACATGTTAACCCACAAAATGTAGTTATTGATTCAGAACGATTTATTGAAAGTTAGAGAACGTTTTTTAATTATGTGTTTATCTTATTACATTGTTTAAATATTTCACTAATTATTGAACATAAAAAATTTGATACAAAATGGCACTATAATTTAAAAACTTTAATTTACTCAAAATTTTTCCAGTGTGGGTTAACACACTATTGCTTATCTATGTCCATTTGTAGTAAGTATAAAATACGTTTCGCTTATAATATTTGATATTAGTAAACATTCTTTCTCTCACTTTAATAGCGTTCCAATATATTTGTTGTCTCAAAGTTGAAGTTTAATATAGGTACTTTGTGTAAAAGCTTTTACTTAAAACTGTTCTTAAAAAAATCTTTTGTAGGTATGTACCTACCTATCACCTTGCCTAAGCGTGTAGTATTTATTGATCATTTATTTTATTTATATTACAAAATAGTAGGTTCTTTGAAGCTCTTGACGATTTTCTGTTCATACTTTTTATTGCTGTCTTATAACTATTTACAATCGAACGCAGTGATATATCGTCCTGTCCTCTAGTAACGATGTTCCTCCCACAGAATTCATCAATTATAACCTCAACGGATATCGCAGCCCCATCAATTATGGCTGATACAAACATTACTATTGGATTCAAAAGGAAAAGTAAATTCTTAATAACTGTTACTCAATTAACGTGTACACGAGAATGTTTTTATAGCATTTCCAATTTGACCCTCCAGGCATTTTGTTTGGGTAAACAAATAGTTTTTCTTTCTATAAAGGTTTTTTCAGAATTAATTGCCTTAAAAACGTGATACTTATAGTACGGGAGATACCGATGCTAATTCGGGAGCGACTCGAGCGTCGTTGGGACCTATTGGGTTTTGAAGATTAGGAGATATAAACAAAATAAGGTCATATGATATTTTTTCATTCACCGGTGGGTTTAGCTTCTACAGGCTTTCAAAAATGTAAAAAAAAATATTAAAATGGAAATACTCGAGCGCCTCAGATATTGTAGTTTAGATACTCCAAGGTGTCTCTGATATCGAAAATATATTCATCTGCCGATTTGCGTGGTGGGGGTGGCCGTCCGAAAGTGGAGAAAATGAAAAAAAAAAAACATTTACTCCAGCGCGTCAGATATTCAAAGGGGATGTTAAGTGAGCCCTAAAAATGCTCCCCTTCGAAAATCTGCCAATTTGGAGGTGACGCAAGGTAGTAGCGAATTTTTGAAAATGCAAAAAAAAATCTCATTTTTGAAATACTCGAGCGTGTCAGATTATTTTACAGAAGGTTCAGCTTGCACTCCAAGTTATGTTGGCTTAAAATCTGACAATAATTTTGAGGGGTATTATTAATCTGACTGCTAGAAACAAAAATTATGATTTATTTTTAAGATTTTTTTTTCTTTCTGACGTGTAAGTTTAATAACTTTATGAGCTATTTCTTGTTCAGAAAAAACACACTTTATATTTCTATGAAATATGTAAAAGCTCACAAAATATTATTCACAAAACTAACTTTAAAGCACAAACAAGCCAGAGCGTTTTACATAATATAATAACATGAACGTGTTGTTTTGTGATGAGCTTTATTATATAATATATATAATTACATTAAAGTGAAAGGTTATAGGTGAACCTATAGTTTGATGTAATACTTACCTTAACTTATTTTAATATGTATTTTAACCGACCAAAAAAAGTTATAATTTGACACGTTTAGCGCCGTGATATACTGTGATGACGTTATGGCGACGGAAAGTAGTGTGAGGACGGTGCGAGAGAGTGAGAGATAGAGAAAAAGTAAAAGAGAAAGAAAGACAGAGATATGAATAGGTACATGTTTCACTGCAGCTGCTCGTTCGATTCGAAGACGATTTTTGTTTCTTCGGCTTATGAAAATCGGCAGATTATATTTTTCCCGCTATCCTTGAGTTATTTACTTTAAAATAAAAAATAAATCAACTGCGCTCGAGAATGTCGAAGTTGCGTTTTTTTTTGCAAGTTTGTGATCCTCTAACTCCCTTACGTCACGTTCAAATGGTCAGATTATTCATATACATACTTCTCACTATGTAATTAACCCACCATATCTTAATCTGACGCGCTCGAGTATTTCGAGTTATCGATTTTTTTTTACTAATCTGATCGATTATTCTAGACGCACCCACCAGTGTAGAGGGCCTATATTTGGTGGAGGTACTCAACATGGTGCAAGGTACCCCCCTTATGTTCATCTGACGCGCTTTAGCTAATCCACAAATCCCCTCTTGGCGGTCCGTACTATTAGGTCCGTATTCCAATAGGTTACTCAAGTCATGAATTTAGTTTTAAAACTAATTTCAAGTTAAGCTTTAATTGTAGAACCTTACTTGAAACGCGATTCATCAATCAACAATCAGCTGAGTTATTTCCTTATTCTAGAACGACGCTTGAGTACTAATCTATTCTCAAGCAAAGATTTGATCTTTGTTTACGTCTGTCATGTCAAAATCACTCAACCAATCAGAGTTCAAAATCTCTACTCAAGACTAGTTTCAAGTGATTAGAACTTAAAACGCATTCTATAATAAGATGAACGCTTGAGTTATGATTTGAGCTTAAAACTAATCTCAAGAGAAACGTAATCTGAGTCACCTTCTGGAATACGGACCTTAGTGATTTATTTTTTTGATTTCACTATTACTTAAGTATGTATATTTCTTCACGATTATGTATTAGGTACAATTATAATTTTGGACATGTCCGTGTTGTTACTCTCTATCTCTGTAAAATTGTTAAACAACTTCTAGTCATATTTTATTATATTGTTACAAAAATTCTGATGCGCATTTAGCAATATCATCACTGATTGTACCTAAGTAAACGATATGTGTACATATGTATTTAAAAGACAAATGTATTGTTTTATGTGAAAGTATTGTATGTATCAGGTACATTCCCTATTATTATGATGTATATGACAGACATTTTTAATTCTGGACAAAAATATTAACATTTCTACAACAAAATTTACTAACTAATAATTAAAATATAATTGCATCCAGCGGGATTTAGTGGTAAGGTAGAGAAAAAATATTTTATTTAACCTACAAACTACTTCACTTTTAACCTTTTGCTAGCAGCATAGTGTGAAGCTGCTTTAATTAAAGCGGTAAATAAACAAAAAAATATTTTCCATTATAATAATGTATTGTGATTATACCGGACACCGTGACACGACCAGAAAATACGGCCACAAAATATTTGTACTGTCAGCATAGTAATAAACACACAGAAGCGCGACGAATCTGGACCTTCTCTAAATAAAAATGTCCGACCGTCCGTGCGTCCGTCCGGTGTACAAAAAAAAAGTTCGTAAAGCAAGCGTCGAAAGAGCCATCTTTTCTAGGGTAGAACTAATTGGTCATCGTTGGTTTATACTTAAAAAAGTTATTTGTTATACTCGCAACACTGTTTTGATAGATCGTTCGTTCGGACCAAAGGACGTGATGTTGGTGAAAGCAAAAAACTAAATGATCTTCTCGCCTCCGTATCTATACGAGACTTTACTGAACTTGACTTATAGTTAGGAACTTCAATTTGAGATGCTGAAACTATTAAGATATGTAATATAGTTAATACTAGCTGTGGCCCGCGGTTTCACCCGCGGTAATTTCGGAGTTCCCGTGGGAATTCCGGGATAAAAAGTACCCTATGTCCTTCTCTGTACCCCTGAAAAAGTGCATGCCAAATTTCATCCAAATCCGTTCAGCCGTTTTTGCGTGATTGAGTAACAAACATCCAAATATCCACACTTTCACATTTTTAATAGTAGTAGGATTAAAGATTCAAAGCAATCTGTATTTTGTATATACATATATACCTACTACCTACTTTACGTCTCTGAGCAAGCATATTAATACTCTATCGAACTTTACTAAGTTTACCAAACCGCTGTAACTTTTAAGATATTAAGTATATAATGTAGTTTTGCGTGTAACATTCTGTGATGAATTATAGTGTTATATTATAGAGTTATAGAGTCATCAATTACAATGCATTCCCTGTGTTTTCTGATGATGCACAGATACGGACGCGGTCGGATCTTTAGACAAAACACTTGTATCACCGCCTACCTTCCCTACTTATAAATATGTAGGCCCTATTGTCCTCACAAAAGAGATCTATACGTGAACTTGCTAACAAGGGATTTGAAATAAAAATAAAAAAAAACATACACTCGAGAGAACCGAATGCGCACCAGATTTGTTGGCGAACAATGGACTAGACATCAGACGGTCAGGTAGAATGGATTCCCTATTGTCGACTGCCATTAGGATGTAATACTTTGAAGTTTTTGATGTAATGAATTCTATGAATACCTACTAAGTCGTTTGAGGTAAGAGCAGATTTTTGTTAATACGGTTTGATGGAACGTTAAATTTAAAATACAAAATTAAAAATCGTCACGCTGTGATATCTCCTTCAGATCAATATTTTCAAACTGCTTGCTGGTACGTTATTTTAAAAAAAGACATTCGATTATTAATATTTCACGTTATTATCATCTCGATCGGGGTTCGATAATCGAGAAATTAAAAAATAAATTTCTCGATGCCGTATACAAATTATGGGCAGAGCGTCGACCGTTAAAATTAATGACAATTCTCCCGCCGATGCCAACAAGTGTTGGTTACCGGAGGTACCTACGGCCCTTCTACCTGGTCTCGTGACGTGTCTATTTAGACATCAAAATACACTTTTTTTTGTTCGGCTATATCTGTGAAACTAGTTTCGGGAACACAAAACAATTTCCTTTGTCCGGTCTTTTAATGATTTTCGACACATTTTAGCGATTTCAACGGGGGTATTCTGCGAAACGACCCGTGTAGATCATTTAGTGGATTTTATTGAAAAAAATATAATATAAGAGCAGGAACGCAAGGTGTGCTGTCAACTGTGGGTGTAATTTACGGGTTTTACGCAAAACGTGACAAATCCGACATCGATACCTTGAAATTTTCTAACAACAATATCATTTTTTGTACAGCAACTACTTAGAGAGTAGAAATCAAAACTAATTGTGTTATATGTACGTAATGTATAATTTTAAATGTTTATTTCTCAAACCATATCACATATCAAACACCGGAAATCATAACACACGTATTAAACAATCAAGCATTAGATTATATTACGTTTAAGTGTTTTATCTTATCTGTAACAGACAGACAGACAGGATGCCCGTGTAAAGCTCGTGTTAGCTCTCATCTGACTGACGGACGGATCCCGGCGCAAACATGCTCTTTAGTGTTAGTGCACCAGCGAAAATTGATGATTAATTGGTTGTTCAATGGGACTTATATTATTTATTGATTAATTTTTACCTCATAAATCGATCAGAGAAGGACCATTTAAGGTGTGCCTACCTTAATTAAATAGGATCCACATCAGGACTCGGATTCACTAAGCTCATAACCCGTTACGTAAACGCGCCATTTTTTTCTTACAAGCGCCCAGATAAAAATCAACTTAAAAAAAACTTTAAAAAAATTTACAGGCATCACCCGCATTAATTTTGGTGTTTCCGCGGGAATTCCAGGATAAATGTTACAATTGTCAACGTGTATGTAAAAAAATTGATGACGATCGGTTGAGTATAGTTAAAACGTGAACGTGTAACAGACAGACAACTCAATTTTCATTATAATACTAGGATTAATTAATTATAGAAGATATACTTTTAAAATGTTTTCTAATAAAATTTGTGCGGTGGTAAGTTCAAATCCAACGTAAACTCTGGTAGTGCCAGTAATCAGGGTACATTTTAAGAACCACTGTACACAGAGCTTAAACACATAAGACTCGTGGTTGCAGGTGATAATCACAGTTTACACTGTCATTTAACGTGGCAATGCGAGCTACCGCGGGCAGGCGACGGAGCTGCGCGCGCACACCCTATGTTTGCCAGAACATATTGTTTCCAGACGTATGTTTGGATTCTGTTATTATCTCGACGTTGATTTAGGCTGCGTGAGCGCTGGATTACGGACGGAAAAAGGTTATTATGGAAAAAAACTTACATTTGACTCCGCTGCTGTTATAGTAAGCAGACATTTGATGTGTCTACCATCCAAGTACCTGTTAAGAGTGCCTATTGCAGCATTACGCTGCACGTCTGATATTTTGTTCAACACTATGTTTTCATAGAATTTCGTTTTAGTTCTATCACAGAGCGCGTTTGAACTGAGAATTATAATTATTGAAATCCACCAAGTTCGTTTTATATTATCAAGTTTCATGTGATGCGAACGCAAGCGGTCCATGTATAAGAGGGATGATATTTTGAAAAGTACCTACAATAGATGCAATGCAATGACGCGGCTGAATGGCGGTAAGTGTGCGTTATTTGACCCGACATGAAATTTACTCTCTTGTTCGTTACGTTGCTCCTATGGCGTCGTATGGTGAAAAATGAAATGAATGATTTTATTACTAACACTAGCTATCGCCCGTGGTTGTCACCCACGGCAATTTCAGAGTTTCCGCGAGAATTCCAGGATAAGCTATACATATAAGCCTTCCTCTTAAAACACTCTATCTACTAATGAAAAGAGTATGAAAATCCGTTCAGTACAAACAGACAGACAGACAGCCGCGGCAGAGGACTTTGTTTTATAATATGTAAGGATATAAGTTTGCATGGATATGTTACTGTTTAAAATTATAGCGTCATTTTCTGTCAACATTTTTTATGTTCAATATTTTGTTACATACTTAAACAATGTAATAAGGTAAACACATAATTAAAAAACGTTCCCTAACTCTCAATAAATCGTTCTGAATAGGTAACTTAATTTTGTGGGTTAACATGTTATTGCTTATCTGTGTCCAACTTTGGTGTGATACCTACTGGTCGACTCCATAAATAAGATGCAAAGCACCCCGACATGCTAAGTGAGGTTAGTATTATAGGTAATTACTAGATCGAATTTTATCCCATAACAAATTCGTAACTCCTATTTCTGAATGAGCCATACTTTGTCTTTGGCATATCGCCGGCCGCTGCCGCAGCACGCTCCCTGCGCTCGCTCAGCTAGCGCGACGACGCGTCGTCAGTAGTACAAATCTAACCAAGCATATGCTGATCATCCATTGCCTAGCTTTGCATCTCTTTATAGAGTCGATCAGTATCATAGCAAACTTAATGTTAAAAATTAATCATTTTTCACTGTATTTATCACATTGAACTTAACACTTACACGACACACAGGCCAAGTTAACATAAAGCGTGTAATAAAGGAGAAACCTCGTCAAGTTTCCAGCGACATCCTTCCATCAAAGTCTACTTGAAATAACAAAGTACCTATCAGACAGTTTCATATTTAGTTAATCCATTACCACATCTTATTACAGAACCAGTTTAAGAATGTGAGTGGGCGCTAAGTGCCGGTTCGATTCCTGGCTGTCCGAACGAGATGTTACACTTTAGGTAATGGCATAGTGCGCCTTTTATTACTGTTTTGTAATAGCAAAATGTGATTTGAACTTGCTTTATATAAATCGATGTACGCTATAAAACTATCTATACCTACTTCTGATTTATGAATATCTATATCGTTTCAAATAATCATACTTGAAAGATGCCTTGTAAATAAAGGTTACAAAAATACTGTACTTTCTAAACAACGCGATCTGGCTCCCAAATTAAGGAGAGTTTGTTGTAACAGACAAGTTTTATAACATTACTATCTGCGCCCCGCGGTTTCACCCCCGGGAATTTCGGAGTTCCCGCGGAGGTTGCGGGAAAAAAGTAGATAGGTACTCTACGTCCTTCTTTGTACCCCTTACAGTAGTTTACGGTAATTAGCTGTTCCCCGCATTAATTCCGGAGTTCCCGCGGGAATTCCGGGATGAAAAATAGATAGTAGCCGATTCTCAGACCTACTGAATATGCATATAAAATTTCATAAAAATCGGTCAAGCTGTTTCGGAGGAGTATGGGAACGAACATTGTGACACGAGAATTTTATATATTAGATGTCCTTTTTTTGTTAAATACACAAACTACATACTGAACCCTAACTATGTATATTGTTTTATTTTATGTTATTTTGGTATTTATTATATTATATACCTAACGTATTTGTTGTCATACATTATCTTGTTGCTTTCTTTGGACTTTTTACTATTTCGAGTTTATAATTTATAATTCAAATAATTAACAGGACCAATCTTAAGAAGTCAGTTGAGTCTAGACTAATTGAAAATTTAGAACGTCTATTTTAAATTAAGAGTTAATATTCTCTCTGAATAATGAGTAAGTATATATCATAATATTATGATAACCAATATATTGTTTTTCTCTGTAATATTAGAAACTTTTGAACGAGATGAATGTGTCTGCTATAAATAACGATTTCTTAATTGTACATCGATGATCTATCAAAAACACCCGAGGGTTGATGCTAGTATGTAACAATTTCGGTTTTTGTTTAAGACAGCCTTTATAATATAAAGTATTGTCTGATTACAGTCCATATAGCGCTGTAATAATACTTGTCCGCTCGCGCTCGTTACGGGTTCGAGCCCCGGGCTGTACATTAATTGCCGCTCTCGTATTTACGAGCCCGAGTAATAATATGAAATGTAATGTCGTAAAATACTCACTCGATTCTACCCATTGGTGTAATCTTAGATTATCAATTCTTGTAGACGTAGGTATTTACGCGTACTTTCCAATTTTATTCATTTACCTACTCGTAATAAGTTGCACCCGCGCTAATTTTGGAATTTCGGGATAATAAGTACCCTATGTAGGTACTAGGTTCCAAATTTCCATGATGAACCGTTGAGCCGTCAAGGCGTGAAAGCGTAACAAACAAACAAACAAACTCACTTTCGGATAGATTTTGCCGCATGTACATCTTTGTATGCTCATTTTAATGGATCTCTTGGGAACTTTATTTGATTATAAATTAGTGTTAATTTTAAGCGATTTAATTAATTATGACGTGTAAGTCCCGCGAAATGTATCGATATAAATGTGTCTTTTTTCACATAAAAAAGATGCAAGGGTGGAAAAATGAAATTGTTTCATTACGAATAATCAATTTACTTAAAAGGGAGTTACACGGGTCGAATTTCGTCTTGCGGCTAGTCGCTTCACAAATCGCCTCACCAAGCCGTCTGGGGGTCGATTTTTGAATCGCTCGAATTACTTTCACGCACGGAATCGCGAATTCACATGCGAATCCTTATACATTCTTTAATCATTCACGCGTGAAACTTGCAATTCCGTGTGCGAATAGTAATTCGAGCGATTCAAAAATCGACCCCCTGGCCGAATAGCAAATTCAGACGGTCGATTTTCGGCGCGCGGCAAAAATTATACCCGTGTAAACCCTACTTTACTGATCAGGGCCCTTATTCACTATGACCATAACGCGTCGCGTTAAGATAAGGCGCCACTTAAATTGCTTTTCCCTCGTGTTCAAAGAAGTTTAACTCCAAGAAACACATTTACAACGTTTCTTAGGGCATACAGAATAATAATTTCTAATATTTTGGCATCTAGAACCTTTGGGAATGCGTTTTTTGAACGTGCGTTATGGGCAAGACATGTTATTGGTCATTGTGAATAAGGGCCCAAGTACTATTTGGTTGCAAAAGTTTTATGATACAAAGACATGACAAAATCTACTTTTCTATATTCGAATTTGATTTCAAACTTGATTTAGTCCATGACATACAGTATTAAAAAAGTCGTTTGTCAGAATTTCAAAAAGGTAGGTAAAAGAAAACCATCAAAATACTAAGCGAGCGAATTTCTTTTACGTATTACATGTCTAAATAGTTATCTACATATAGACCATATAGTAACGTTTTTTGCTACAAAATAGATCAAAAAAATATTCAAAAACCCTGCTGGAGATTTCCGTAAACTTGTCAACGAATTTCTGCGCGATTCTGAAAAGGGGAGATTGGGGAGAAAGGACACTATTAAATGCATTTAATCCAAAACGAACGATTGTTTGTACAAGTGCCGCCTGTTGGCTCTTCAAGTATTACGAATATTATTCTCTATTGTCCCTAGCACACCCACTGACAGGTTAAACAGCCTCATTGACAATGGCGGATGAAGATTTGTGAAATTTATAAGAAATGTGTTTGAATAAGTAAATTCTTGGAATCTCAATGGATTCGCTGTTTGTTATAGTTAAGTAGTAGATAAGCAATGGTTGAGAGCAGTAAATTGTAATATGTTTTTACAGCTTAAATACTGAACAGTAGAGATTAGCTACCGTATTAGTTTTCGTGTAGCTGTTCATCGTAGACGAAAAAAAATCATAAATTAATTGTTTTCAATTCGCTACTTGTTTTTTTTTTTACATAAAATTTTTGTGTTAAAATTATTATGTGTAAATAATTAAAAAGTCAGTAATTTCGTTTGGGGGATGAGAATTCATCCGTTCAAACAAAGAAAAACTAAGATAGCTGTACTACGGCAAATACAAAACAAAAAGTATAGATGTTTGGGTGTTAATCACTCATAAATGACTAAACGTATTTAGATGAAATTTGGTAAACAGATAGAAGAAATATTGATTATATATTTGATAGACTAATATTATACTTTACTCCAGGAGTTCTTTAGGAAAAAAATACACTAACGAAGCCGAGGAAAGCAGCTAGTTTATAATACAAAATTGCAAATTGAAAAACCAAGAATCCTTCGTTAAACTTATATCCAAAATATTAATACATATTATTTATCGCATCGATGCTAGAAAACAAACTGGCAAATGTTGATATTGTGTCAGATTTGCCGTGTCGCATCGCTACAGCTTACTGCTAGTGTCAATGTTGACTTACGTGCGCGCGCGCATGCTGGGTTACCGCTAGGCAGGAACCGAGGCAAATACACGATAAACATTTTTTTATATTTAATGCAAGAAAAGATAGAATGTCGGTTTTTGTTAACTTTTATTTACAGGAGGTACTACCTAGTAGTTATTTATGTTGTGAGATTTCTCATTAGTGTGCCTATTATAGTTTTTAATGTTATTATTAAAATATGTAGGTGTCGACTTAGCTCCGTAGTCATCGAGTAACACGTAGTAAAATATTGATACAGAGTTAGATATAATCAAACAAGTTCAGACCCTAAGCAAAATATTGTCTTTACCAACGCCTTTTTAATATCTACTTACTCCACAATTACTTGCCTTTATCTCTAGAGGAGTGGTTCCGAACCTTTTTTGACTAGGAACCACTTTAATTTAATTATTATTAGCAGTGACCACAATGTTTAATGACTGTATCAATTTGAAAATAAACTTTAATCGAAATGTTTAACAGAAGTAATCGAAAAATCCAAAACTTAACATTATCAAACATTCAAAAAAATTTGGGAGTTCAGTTTGCATCAGGAAATTTTTAAGTTTTACTTCTTCTGTACGAGTTTTTGAGCTCTTCGAGTGATATTTTTACTTAAAGCTAAAAGCTCTTTCAGCGTACCATACTACCTATTATTCATCTTTGGACCATGTTTTGCGTGTAGCTCTTGTGGAACCACTGATGGTTGCGGACCTCTGGTTGGGAACCACTGCTCTAGAACATGAGAATTGATACAAAACTGTATGGAAGTAGGATTATATCAGACCTTATACAGGATGGTTTGTTTGCATTAATTTAGTAGAAGCTCGCTCGGATACTTTGGTTTGCTTAGGTGTAGAAATTATACAGTGAAATTTAACCTTGTAACAATATTTGCTCTTCTACTGTTATCGCTGAATAAATCTTTATTTTTTCCTTCGAGCTTTTAGTATCTAGTTACACTCGAAAAAAAATGTTTTAGTTAATTTAGAAATATTCACATTTCATCTACTTTTGTATATGTTACTCATGTTTTCTTGATATAAGGAAATGCACCGAAGAGAAAAAAAGAAAAATATTTCCAATGTACGTAACCCATAAGCCATTGAAAACCAATAATAAAATCCAAACAAATCTCAAGTCATACAAGAATTTCGTTTTCTTAGTAAAACTACCATGAAAAAGTTCAGAGAGTAATTTCAAAAATATACATTAGAAAAGCGTGGACAGTCAAAGCCAATATTGACTCATGTGAACCAGAATCCATAATACCAATAAGCTACTGTTGGCCCCCAGTTGCCACTCGGTAAATATTGGGTGTACTTAAAACGTATTCCCGGAATCGCGTTTAGTGTTACTTTGAGATATTGTGTGTAAACTTAGCTAAACTCCCTCTCAACGCAGGCGTAGATTACAGAGTTCCGTCACACGATTGTGTTCATTAGTGCGTCGGAATAAGAATGTATTGTTGGATAAAATTACTCATTAGTCGGTTTGGATGCACTAATTGAGGAGTAGGTGCGACTAAAATGGTAATGTGTGTAAATGTGATCTTTCGGAAATCGTTTTTGGTATTATGTATTTACCACTTTATTTTTCTTCATAAGGAGTAGGCGTGAAGATAGATATATAATATATAGTATACTTTTGAAGAAAAATAGGAGTGATATTCTGATATTTTTTTCAATTATTTAGCTAATCTGCCGCTTTTATACACGGAAAAGGATATCTGTTACAGTTTCGTCTCGCTCGTGATATCAAAAGCATTGAATTACCCTTAACGCCTAAAGAAGTTTTAAAATTTTTCGATAACTATAATGATCTGTGTCTCTGTGTTCATATCAAAGTCATTGTCCAGGGTTAGGAATTTATTATAACGCGATTTGTGGCCAATTTTAATTTTTAGTTTTGCGATTTGGCACTCCCTTTGCGTCTAATCATGTATAATAAAAGGTGAATTAAAAAGAAAGATCATCGTTTCTTGTTCCTTTATGCATATTTTCAATTTTGTAAAGTTGTAAAGCTCAAGCAACCCAGCCTCTAGCTCTCTCGAAGAAACTAGTGATTACACAACATGAAATAATAATTATCGATATAATTATTTAATTTCTAAGATAAAAAAAAATGTGCTTTAGAATTATTTTCAAATAATTATTAAAATTGATTTGACCATGCATTATTTACATAGCCATAATCTTTGAACAGAACATCTTATTTCAAGTCATTACATCAAGTTGTAAGTATTTTTAATATAAGTAATTCATTAAATTAATTAAAAGCATTATAACTAATTAGTTTCCGTCAAACTACTTTATAAGTAGAATAATTGAAGATCGTATAAAATTCCCAAACCATAGACGTTATCATAAGAATCGTACGCCAGCCATCGTCGTAATCGGTACCCAACACTAGCGTTCCACTCTCCCACAATAATGGCTGGGGCGTGGTACGACCAGCGAGCACAGAAAAACGAACAGCACGCCTTCAAAAACAGGTATATATTGTTATTACTACGTGACGAATAAGCGTAATAAACACACGCACGATTTGTGAGCGCAAATTAATTGTGGCGTGTTATATTGTTATATATCCACACATTGCCTGACTTCAAAGCCCCGGGTTACCTAGCTGTTGATTGATATTTTATTAATATTTGTCTTATTATGGCCATGGATTCAACGAAGCGATGAAATGACACCTTTATTGCTGATTTGTCAATCATGGACCACTTACAGTGTCATAAAATGTGTACATACCTATGTGTTGGTATAATTGTTTATTGTATTTCAAATCACATATCCATCTTAAATTAATGAGTGTAAGTCTACGTTCTTTAACATAAAATCTAACCGGATATAAATAATATAATCCCACCCACACACAGTACACAGCAATCACACAATTTTAATACATACAATTTTTTTATTCAAAGATCGCACTGTTGTTCTTCGAATGGACAGTAATGATAGTGATGCTTGTACGGCCGGCTCCATATAATTTAGTAAGGATTGAGTTATTAGTAGTACGTCCAAAGATATGAGTATATAAACGGATACCGCTTTAATGTGCTTCGTTTTTGGACGTCTTAATGTGATTTTGATACGGAACGAGTGTTGAGTGAGACGGAAACTATTCTTTATAATCACACATCAGTTCGGATCGAGTTTTCTCCGGTGTCGGTGTGCCCGGAATGGTTATTTGAGAATCGATTTCCAAATAATCAATTATTAATCGAAGTACTTTGTTACGGTAAGATGACTTCATAGGCTCGATTGTTTCAGTCACAGAATGATCAATACATCTTTTTTGTGTCGTGAATCATGATACTCATTCGACTGAGCCGGTGGCATTGTCCTTTATATAGTTATGCTTATGACATAACAATAAAATGTTGCTACATTTTTTGTTTTCTATGTCACAAGCTTCGGTATTATATACAACAATAAAAAAATTATAATAAATGAATAAAACATTTCAATTATTGTAAACCATTAACATTAGTGGGTTACTGAGATATCAAAGTTCAATGTCTCTTAGCTCTCATAAAATAATTATTCTTAAGTCTTTGTCATTATGGAGAAAACATGATCGACGACGTAACTAAGTGTCACGACATCTTTTTTTTCTCAGCTATACGAACTGTCTTTTTATTCTTTGGTCCTTCGTGCCGGATCGTGGGCGTAGGTGCGTCGCTTTCTTATGGCCCTCTTGAATTGATTAAAGCGTTTTTGTCTCGTATTGTAGGGTAATTACCGTATGTCTTTATCACACGTAATGATCTCGGATTAACATGTTCTGACTGGTATGATGGACCACTGATGACGCAGCCGAAAAGACAAATGTGATCTTCTAACGAAGTAATAGCTTTGCGGTCTTCTTTTTCCGGTCTCCGGTTTGTACCTTCGGTAATGTAAGTTTAAATCGAATTAGTTTTTCAATATAATTAAGTTCATTATTTATTAACCCTTTTTTCTTCATCAACACATTTCATATTATTGTATCTTAACAATACTTATATGATTGATTGAAAAATAGTGTATTAAACAAACGTGATATTGTGTCTTGTCATGCACTGCTTGTTAATAGAGACACAATCTGAAGGATTCTCGTACTAATGACGGAATGAGTTGCATTTTCTGTATAGGGAAGCAATTAATTAATATTTAGGTAACTTTCGAATTTATATCCCAATGGAATTCTATTGAATACGTTTTAATTATTACATCTTGAGAATGCCTCTGGCGAGAAAGTTGTTCGACTCGAACGATCCAAACCTGTTGGGTCCTTGACAAGAGTCACTTAGCTGTTTCAATTTTAATTTTGTTACAAAACAACAAGAAAACAAATCTAACCTTTCGAAATTTAAAAGCGAGACCGCGAAACGAGTCCTAACGAACTTAAATATCTTTTTAATTCTTTTTCAACGCTGGCAAGACAGCATGTCGGCGCTCGAGAGTTCCTTCGGGCGATTTGGGTATTTTTTACGTCCATACCGATGTGGTTGCTCTCGTCTGAGCTTGTTCTTGCGGGTAATGGCTTCATTATACCACTCAAAAATCTCAAGAAGAAGCTTGGAGGCCACTGCAAAAACAAGCTACACTTACAACCCGGCCCAATAAAAATGCTCACTGAGTGTTTTAGAATAACAATAATTCATGATTGAAATTACGGTAATTGCTTTTCAGCTTCTTCTGAGTTATTATGCAGTTATATTTGTCCGTTTAGAATTTTTTCCATAAATTTTTGTGTAATTTTCGTCCTGTATTTTTTTTGAGATGGTTCCGTGACTATAATCAGATTTTATTTAAGTCAAGTGGCTTTTTACCTGTCAAGACATTCTCTTTAAGGTAAAAAGATGATGCCTGATAATATTACGTTTGTAATCGTTGTATCACTTTTCATCAATGTCTTCAATCAATGTCTTTTTTAATTTAAAGTAATTTATATTGACTCTCCTTAGTTGTTGGATGTCAAAAATTCTTCAAGAGCTCTTCAATTAAGTCATATGTTAATGACAGGGAACGTTCGTAAATCAAATGAATATAATTGTTTTTGATTTTCCATTTTAGCAGTAAAAGTACCAAATACGATTTATTTTATTTTGCATCCTATAATTAGCAGAATCATGTAACAGATAGTCTTTTTCGTTATTAAATAATTGCTTCTTGCTTGACATCGAGTGGAAACTGGAAACTATGGTCCTTCTTGAAGAAAAATAAAATGATAGGTATTTATTTAACTTTTATAATTAGTATTAAAAATACTAAATATAATTAACATAGTAAATAAATTCCCGAAAGAAAGCTATTAACGAGCTTGAATAAAGTTAAATTATCATCAATAAAGCGATAATATTTTATAATAATAATCTACTAGTATAACACATTTTAAACAAACTGTAAGAGAACAACATTAATCTGGGCTTACCACAGTGTTTATCTCTATTCAACCATTGAAAAGGTGCAATAAATATAGTGAGTACACGTCGTGCAATTGAATCGTACACTACTTAATAAATGCCGGCATGCAGCTATGCCGTCTGCACACGATCGCGCTACGTGTGGCCGCTGCGAGAAACACGCCAGTGTACACACGCGATTTTATCGATAACGCATGAATTTCAAGTCGCGCCCCATCACTACACTATAAGTTGCCGCCAAATGCGAATGTAGATTTTTCGTCGGCGAACCAATTGATGATCGTTATATAACTATAAATCATAATAACTGTTTGGTTATAAATCATCTGAACGATTAACAATTTAATCTTCGAATACTTAATTAAAAAAATATGATTGAGTTATTATAGCGAAATTACGGGTCGTTGAGCCTTTTAGATAGATTTTTTAGTATAATAATATTATAAAACCTACCTAGATACAGGACAAACAAAATGTCAGGTGCATTGATGTGGGTACCTAAGAAATTATATTGAAAAATTATTATATAAATATTTTTTTACATTATTTTCTCTTGAAACACATATTGCATTGTTTTCGGTAAACTACAGGTCTTTATTTATTGGTTTAGAGACACATCTCTCAACTATTTCTAAGTAAGTACATTTTTTAATAAAACAGATACACTAATAGGTACTCAACAATCGATTTACGAATCGGTTTTTGAACGCACGTGTGGTCGGCTGCGTTGCGATTGGTGCGATCGCTCGTGTTGATAGCGCGCGCGAACGAATTATTAATTATGATATTATTTTAGGTTCGTCGAGGTCAGCGGCCATACCTACCTGTTGGTTTGTGCGTTGTCCAAACTTTGCGATTCATAACTTAATTATACTCTTGAAGCCTATACTTATTTCCACTTTACTGTAAAGTACTTAAGTACATATATTGTACGCGCAAATGTATTATACATATTTTATTGATATGATATTTATGATAAAATTTTCAAATACCTATCTTATGTTTTATCTAATATGAATTTTATTATAGTAAAATTTTGTCTGTTTGAAAACGCATCAAGCAAAATCTTAATAGTTGATACCTATTATATTTTAGTCTTTTATAATTTATTTTCAACGATTATTTTCAATTATTCTTTATTTTCTTATGTATGCCAAGTGCATTTCAAGATGGAACCATTTCAAAAACTGTAGGTCAGGCCGGGTACACACTGCATGCGTTTTCGTACGATAAATAGTAATAGATTAAAAAAGTACGAACAATCTCAACCCTTCTTCCTTCAAAAATAAAAAAAAGAAGTGTGCAATTTTATTAATGTCCAAAGTGAGACCCGACCTTACAATTAATTACTCATATCTTTATAAATTGAAGAATATAGGTAGAAATTTGGAGAAATTTTAAGTAAAATCGTGTTTTAAAATTATAACGTCATGTTGTGCCAAGATTTTTTTAAGTTTAACAATTTTGTAGTATTTAAAAATGTAAGGAGGTAAAAAAAAATTAGTTGAAAAACGTTCT
Source organism: Zygaena filipendulae (assembly GCA_907165275.2). Classification (NCBI taxonomy): domain Eukaryota; kingdom Metazoa; phylum Arthropoda; class Insecta; order Lepidoptera; family Zygaenidae; genus Zygaena; species Zygaena filipendulae. The sequence goes on from OU015674.1 coordinate 5,047,661, forward strand.
ATAACTCTTATTATAGCGGTCTGTATCAACTTCCATTTTGTGGGTTAACATGTTATTGCTTATCTGCGTCCAGTTATACGTCACATGTAGCTACACAAGTACTGAGTGTTCAATAAATTCTTCATTCCGGCATGTCCCCTGTCGTCGGGGCGCGATGATACCGCTAGATATCGCCTGATACTCTAACTAGTTGCCATGTATCAGGTTCCCGGTAAGATCTTAATCGGCAGATGTATTAGCGCTTAGTTTGAACATGGTACAAATTGAAGGCGAATTACCTATTGTGATATTATAACTGGTTTAAGAGAGAAAACCGAACCTGAGAGTTTTATCTTGGGGAACTATTTAACATTGTCCAATGCATACCTATCTGAAAACAGTTGAAGAATTAATGAATACGATTTTTATTAGTGAGAAAAATTATTATCACTGGCAGAATTATAATAATAGAAGAAGAAGAAAAAGATGTTAGTTGATTATATAATCTGTGGTATTAATAAGAGCTTTTAAATAACTTCTCTTTTTAATGTGGCCACAGGCGCCTTGATTATGTAGAAGCACTATTTATGCCAGTTATCAGTTACACTATAGAGCAAACAAACCGTTTGTTAGGCCAGAATATGATCAGTAAACTTCTTTTTAATCATAATTCCTAAATAAAGACACACTGGAAAATCACAAATAACTATGGATATTATAAACTACATTAGATAGATAGGTAACATAATATTATTAAATTTAAGACATATGATACACAGAAATATAACATCAACACAGAAGAAAGCGAATTTAGGTTAGATTTTAATGTTGTTATGCTTGATAAAATTACAAAGAGTGATAAATTATTGCGCAGGTCAAGAAAATGCAAAAGATATTATTATATTTTCCAAATCGGTCCAGTCGTCTTCGAATAATCGGGGAACATACATACTATATAAAACTTACAAACAAAACTGACGTTAATTTTTTTTCTCCGGGACCGTTTGGAAAATTCCGAATTTCTTTATAAAACAATGCAAGGAACTCAGTCAAGGTAATCCCACTCCTGGGCAGCATTTTGTCCATACCCTGTCAATCTCCTTCAAAGAACAAGGGGTAGACCTAGGTCTGGTGTCAACTCATATAGCGAGGTATTCAGATTAGGATAGTTGAAGATATAAGAGAAAGAGATTCGTATGGTGACCCCAACGAAATCATTAATACAGATCCAGAAGCCAAACTTCTTTTACTATTAACCGCTTCACCGTGTGTCTTATACCATACAGCGCCCAAGCTGCGCAAGCGTCGCAAGCGCTTTTAAACACTTATAAAGTATTGTGCTGGCACTTAATTAACTCAAACAAGATTTATTGCGCGGGCGCCGTTGTCATTTCGTGATATAGTGCGTCTCCTGTGACCGCGGTAGATACGTGTACGGAAATAAAATCGATTTCATATTGAGGTTAATTGAAGGAAAAAGAAAGAAAGAATACCGATTGATTTAAAGTATTTTGATTACATTATTTTGTTACTCTGCGGACTTTTTTCATGCAACGTTTTTCTTTCGTGACAATCCTGTGTGACAGAGGGGAAAGTTTGATGCAGTTAACATGCAAATCTATACTAATACTAATATACTAATACTAATAATATAATAAAGAGCAAAAGTTTGTTAGTTTGTAAGTTTGTGACGTTGTAGGGGGCTATCTCTGGATCTACTGCACCGATTTAGAAAATTCTTTCCCTTATAGAAAGCTACAGTGATCTCGAGTGTCAGTGGGTACTTTTTATTCCAGAGTTCCCGCGGGAACTCCGAATTTCCCGCGGGTAAAACCACGGGGAAACAGCTATCTCGTCTACTGAACCGATTTTGAAATTCTTTCACTTATAGGAAGCTACAGTGATCCTGAGGGTCATAGGGTACTTTTATCGCGGAATTCCCACGGGAACTCCGAAATTACCGTGGGTGAGACCGTGGGGTCAGCTAGTAAATGATAAAATAATAATCATTTAAATAATACCTAGTTACATAAAAAATGTTAGAACGTATACCTTTTTTACAGTTTTTTATATATTGTTTAGATAATTAATATACATATTATGTATGTAGTTGCAAACAAACCAAAATGCCTAAATGAATTCACAAACAGAACAAAAGCCCGGAAAAAAATTCGAAAGCATTTCGAATTATAAGTAGGTAGTGTACGTGAAAAAAAAAACTTGCCATGGAACTGTCAAAAAATCACCCCCTCATAAGGCGAAACGACTTCATACGCGCTAAGTCGGAGGCACACCGGGCACCGGCGCGGCGTTAAGGCGGGGCGCACACCGCACTCGTCCGATAATTAAGGAGGCCAGTGGATGATAAATAACGAACTGTCCGAGTTTTTACCGCAGATGTCATTATCTCGACCGACTCTATCAGCCGTCGTCGATTACGCGCGCGGCACGGATATAGAGCGGCTAAAACGTTGCCAATGACATTTTTAATGGACTTTTTTTTTGTTGTTGTCGAAAGACTGTGTCTTAATGACGCCTTAATGCATTCATTTCTCATCTAAGTTTTTAATATTTATCTACGACTAGCTATGCCCCGCGATTTCACCCGCGTCAGTTTCGGATTTTCTTCTTATACCTTCCCTGGATTTTCAAAAATATCTCTAGATCAAAATTAGCCAAATTGGCCCAACCAGCCTCGAGTTTTAGCGAGACAAATAAGCAGCAATTTATATTTATAATATATAAGATTGGTTCTTTCCTATGTTTTGTCAGGTCTTTGTAGAAATTATAGTGCCTGTTTTGAAATATTCATTCAAATGTTGTTTTATGATAATCACTTTGATATTTCTGTGCGTAAAACTGATCGTAAACTACATAAGAGTTTAGTTTTACTGGCACTACAGCACGGTCAGCTACGCTCATAATATAATCAACATTAAATTGTGTAAGTAATTTATTAATAAGGAACAGAATATAATTTTATGATACTCGTTATAACGTATATTGATTTTGTAAACAGTTAAATACAATACATACAAAGTTAAAACATACAAACTTGTTGTAGCATAAATGAGAAAAGATTACAATTTATTTAGGTCTAAAGTAAATTATAGTCATGTTACGACAGCTCTATCCGATCCGTACGTCGCATGTGACAGCGTAGCGCATGAATAATAATCGAACGCGAGTTGATGAGAGTGCGCGTGAGAGCTTTTTTGTCGTGACCGCGGTCGAGGTGCCGTGTGTACCCCGCCTTATGACTGCAGACACCAATCACCTTGGCACAAACTGGCCGATGACATTGACGACCCTGTTACATCAGATAGAGTCGTAGTATAGTCGATCCCCCACGGTATCACTCGCTTTAATCGTGGAGTTCTCGCGGGAATTCTGGGATAAAAACCCTATGTCACTTAGAAACACTGTACCTTTCTATAAGTGAGAAAATATATAAAAAATCGGCTAAGTAGGTGCCTACCTAGTTTCAGAGATTACTTCGTACAAACAAACTCGTAACTTACAACTTTACCTCTTTATATATTAGGTGTATTATAGAATAGATAACATTATACTGTAGGAACGTGTATAAGGTTCTTCCCTGGGGTTTATCGGGATTCCTTCGGAAACTTCCTATCATATTCACATGCACTGACACCTTAAACAAAATTCATTCGGTAATTTCGAAGAAATAAGTGGATAGGTAGATACAGACAATTTAAAAATAAAATAAAAATAGATGTTTTAATGTTGGTTTTCGTTTTCGTATTGTAAAATACCTGTCTCCATATTTTTAATGATTTAATTTTAATAGAGTTTTAATGATTGTTTATTGTTTCAGGAAATGCGATTCTAATAGATTTATGCACGGAATATAAATGGTAAGAATCAATAATCTATCCTTATTTTATTGCTCTACTGTTTTTAACTGACTTCCGAAAAGGCGGAGGTACTATGTTCGACTGTACGTATTGAAAATTTGGAGTTGGAATCTTCGTTGACATAAAATTCCCGTCATTTACGAGCGATTAATTAAAAAGCCAACTCGATAAGACGTCATTGCAGTGGTAATCACTAATTATACATACTTTATCAATATCCACCTGCTCGATGTAGAGTCGTAATGATACGTATTAAGGTATTTCAAATCGTAATAAAGCGATTGCAACTACTTTATAACATCACTAGCTATTGCCCGCGGTTTCACCCGCGGTAATTTCGGAGTTCCTGCGGGAATTCCGGATTACAATACAGCCTATGCCACTCAGGGATATGATTTAATGATTGCAAATGATAATAATTAATAACGCTATTAATGTCATACAGTGCCAACTGATTCAAAACTAAACAGAGCTTGTATTATGGGTACCAGACGAGTGATTTACCCAATCCTTATCTACCAATATTATAAATGTGAGAGTTTATTTGTTTGTTTGTTTGTTACGCTTTCACGCCTCAACGGCTCAACGCATCATCATGAAATTTTTCATACACGTTGTCAGGGATACAGAGAAGGACATAGCATAGGGAATTTTTATCGCAGAATTCCCGCGGGAACTCCGAAATGACCGCGGGTGAAACCAGTGCTACCAGTGTTATTTAAAAAGAAAAACTATAACTTCAAGGATTGTTTGTGACAAATAATCGGTAAAATTGAAGGAAGGAAGGAATGGAAGGAAGTCACAAGACGTTCTCTAAAGTCAGGAGCGAGCGAAGAGAGAAAACTCATTAGCAACATTGTTGTTTAAGAAATGCAAATAAGCTTCTTTTTTTTTTAACTTTTTCTGCAATACTTATTTGTTTTATCCTTCATTGTTCGTATGAGACGTATTAAAGTTTGTAACAAATAATAATGATTTCACTCTCCTGTGCTGTTTATGTATTTTTCAGTTTATTATTAGCTCTTACAATGTAAGGTTAGGTTAACCGGCGGCAAAGTCACGTGCGTTCTGCATTATATGCCGTGTTTACCATATTAAAACCCAAAGGTTTGAGGGTTATTTCAAATTCTTTTAAATATATGTATAATTTCTTTAATAATCTCATAGTTGGAATCGAATGGAAGTTCGGAGTGTTATGTTATTTTTCATTACTCATACTCGGAAAGTAGGTCTGAAGTTGCCTGAGAAGCGGGTTGAAAGTAACCCTTTTCAGCCCTAGGGAGAATCGCTTTCAACTGACAACTGTCAAATTATTAAAAAAAAACTAGGTCTATTTTCACATTTCTATTGAACCATGTTTCAACTTTCTATACAGCCAGCGCGATATAAAATTGAAATAACGTAAAGTTTAACTAGGTATTAATTAAAATAAAATTCACTCACTTTTTCTTAAGCTAATTCCTATTTATATTTTTTATTTTCTTTAATTAATACTTAATAATTAAAGATAATATTTTTTTTAGGTCGCCACAATGTAAATAAAATACTGGCTGAATAGCTAGCCGGCCAAAGAAAAAGAAATAGGTGGGAAAGTGTCAAGCGACTATCCGATCTTCACTCATTTTTTCTTTAGCTAATTCCTATTTTTATTTTGACTTTCCTTGCATTCGTAATGAAAAGCACAGTGTTATCCTCGGGAGAACTTTACTTTCACCCCTAGGATAACAATGTACTATTAATCTCAGGCATAATTAAAATCATAAATTATCGTTATAACAATATACTAATAAAAATTATCGCTAATCCTATAAAATATCGCCTACAGGATAAATAAAAAGCCACTTATTTGTCTAGATAAGTTGTGTGTTGGGCGACATTTTTTTTTTAAATGACAACGGAATTTTATTCAGAGTGTTGGGGCGAGTGCGGCGTAGGTTTGATGTCTGGTTCCAAGAAATGGAGCTTTATAGTGCCTACGGTTATGCATACCAATCTGACTACCTGGTTGTACCGGACTGTGATAGAAAATATTGGACATCAAATACTGGTAATATAACCCATTTAAATTGAGTTGTTTTATATTTTGTTGACTTTGTATTGATTTATTCTCTACTAGCTGTTCCCCGCGGTTTCAATTTCGGAGGTCCTGCGCAAATTCCGGGATAAAGGTAACCTATGTCGTTTTTTGTACCCCTAACAACGTGTATGCAAAATTCCGTGATGATCGGTTAAGCCTTTAAGGCGTGAATGCGTAACAGACAGACAGACAGTTACTTTCGCATTAGTAGAGATGTTAAAATTATATAGCCAAGGTTTTTCGTTCTTTGGTTTATCATTAACTTTTCATATTTATTATAGTTCCAGAGCACCACTACATGCAAACTTATAATACTTATAATTTTACTATTTTTATACAATGCAAATGTGAGTTTGTTACTTTATTTGTTTGTTTGTTACGTTTCCATGCCATGACCGATAATGAAATTTTGCAAACATGTTTTTAGGGATACAGAAAAGGATATAGAATATTTTTTATCCCAGAGTTCCCGGGGGAACTAGGAATTAGACGCGGGAGAAACCTCACTAACAGCTAGTGAATTATAAACGACCTTGATTCCCACTGACGTGCGTTCGATATAATTTATGATAAATAAATTATAATAATTCCATTATAACAATAACGTGTGTGCACACTAATTATACTGAGTCGCTGATAAATAATCGTATTCAAATCGTGCTAATGCGCCAATTCGTCAGCGGAATCACGCGTCCATTCCTCACACATTATACCAATATGTCCTGTGGACAATGGCCGCTGATAATAGCTGCGGCCTTAACACGTCGCGATACGAGTTGAAAGGGAATCGTCTCATTACAATACACCCACTAAATATATCTTAATGCACAGTGTATATATGCAAAACAAACGACAGAAGATCTGCTCGAGCACAACGCGTTAACGCTCACTCACACATAAATGTTTTGTATCCTATGTATATTTGACAACACCTTATTTCTAGTGGTTAGAAAATCTGACATTATAAATGACTATTGACATTTAAGTTTCGAACACGTAGGTAGTTATTTTGAGTCTGGGTATGTAGTTTGTAATATATGTTTACAAAAAAAGGTTTATTAGTATTTTATTAGTTGCCTGACATCCATATATTATGCTTAGTTTGAGACTGTGGCGATGTGTGATAATATCCAAGTGTTACCACTGTATACAGCCGGCATCAAATTTTGTAGAAGGGTTCTGAACATGGGTTCTGAAAGTCCATAGTGTGCGTTTTGAATATAATTTTCTTCACGCACTTTTTAATGGGCTTAACTCAAAAAAAATAATATTTGTCACGATTGGAAGTTACAAAACTTAATGTTCGAGTGTTCCTAAACATGTCTGAATAAAATTTTACAACTTTGAAATTAATTCATAATTTAATGTAGGCACACAAATCGTCAATAAATAGCTCCGCTTCTATCAATGATCCCAAGGCATCCCGTTTTAGATTTTTACGATTTTAGAAAAATCTATGCCTAGTTTTGCCTGATAAAAGCAAAATGAGTAGGCGTGAGTTGTGCGAGCGTGAGCGTTGTACTGAGCGGATCTTCTGTAGGTACATCTTATTTCTTTTTGCTACTATAAGTCACTCTACTCACAAATTAAATAATAAAAAATTGCTGGTATGATGGCAATATAGTTTATAACACATCCATCCGGTACTGATAAATAATTTAAATGTATTTATTGGCCAAACAAAATATAATTAAAAAGAGTACCTACTTAGGTATATTATAAGAACTACCTGTTTCCCGCGGTTTCACTCGCGGTAATTTCGGAGTTCCCGCGGGAATTCCGGGATGAAAAGAAACTTATGTCCTTCTCTGTATCCCTGACAACGTGTATCCAAAATTTCACGATGATCCGTTGAGCTGTTGAGGCGTGAAAGCGCAACAAACAAACAAACTCACTTTCACATTTATAATATTAGTAAGGATTAGGTATATCACTTGTCCCATACCCATAGTACAAGCTCTGTTTAGTTTTGAATCAGTTGGCACTGTATGACATTTATAGCATTATTAATTATTATGATTTGCAATTTAAATCGTAAAGAACTATGCGGGTGGCGGGTGATGCCAGCGCACTTTCAAAACGCCTCGCGAGCGGAGCAGCGGTCAACTGCTAGTGTAATCGTTAAGAAGTAAAAAAAAAAGACTGCATTACATTGTAACGCAGTACGTAAATGTAAAATTAAAATTACCACTGTGTAACATCAAACCTATAAATTCTAAGTCCATGCATTAAACAGTGATTCTGTGAAATAATAAAATTCATAAACACAACGTTTATATTAGGTCTATGTGAAGGGAATAATACGAGTTGCATATAGGTAGGTCTATCTAAAAAGTTTATTAGCTTTGATTTATTTACGTCTGGGCTGGTGACACAAAAACAGGCATGCTTAGGTATGTATAAGTAAGCCTATACTTACTAAGTATACAACTTTTGTGCGGAAAAGATCAAAGACAATAAAATTTCGTATTTTATAAATAATATTTTTACTTCTCATACTCTGAAAGTGCTTGTTTGTGCAGGATAATCAAACGACAAAATCGAATTTTGTGCACAAGTGCATTAACGTATCTACTCATAAATGTATCTATATTAACGCAAAGAAAATGTGCCATACAGCCAAACACAATAAGAAGTTCATAGATAGAATTTGTTATTTTTTAATATTTACTTTAATTTATTTGCCTTATGTGTTTTTTAAGACACAAAAAAAATTCGTTCAGTATTCAAAACTGTACTAATTTTACTTTGAATTTTAATTAAAGAAATGTTATGTCATATCTACTACTGTTTTATTTCCTCGCAATTGAAGTGAAAAGCAGAGTTTATAACTCGTTCACAAAACGTTCGTTTTGTGCACTTGTTGTAAAATCTACTATATTTTAACATGTTGCGTTTAGAAATTTTAATTATTACAAAAACAATCTTATTTATTAAATCGACGATATCCCTACTGATATCTTTATAAATTAAAATGAATGTTTGTATGTTTGTCCTCTATGCGTTACTAAACCATTAGTCCGATTGAGATGAAACTTTGGCGGGTTGTTCTGCCTGCGTCCGCAAAGGTTCCTGATATAAAGAGATCCGGTGGTTATTCCGAAACTCACGCGGGTGAATCTCCGAAACGGTTGGACCAATTTTGACGGGATTTTCACTGGTAAGGTTATAAGGAGTAAATTAGGCTACTTTGGAGTTCCTATACGGGTTTCCGAAACTCACGCGGGTAAAACCGCGGGGCACAGCTAAATAGAGTAAAGTAAAGTAATACTATAAATGCAAAAGTAACTATTTGTCTGTACCTTTTCACGCTTCAACTACTCAACTGACCGTCATGAAATTTTGCATACACGTTGTCAGGGTATAAGAAAAGGATATAGAGAAAAGAAAAAGCTAGTGTTTCAATAAACCGTGGCCGAGTTCCTTTATATAAGTGAATGACATAACCTGTAATGAAGGAAAACGAGCACACGAAATAGAAGAGACTCGTTGCGAGTGATGGATGTGCGTATGCGCAGGGTCGGCCGGTGAATGCTAAGTCCGTCGATGAAAGACTAAGCCGCGGCGCGGCTTGGCTTATGGAATAGGAAATTATGTAGGTAGGTATTTAAAACCGGACGATTTACATCCTAATATTGTTTTATCGTTTGTTACGATTTCACGCCTTAACTTAACTTAAAAGATAACAAATAGCTATTTACCAAAACAATTCTTTGCTTAATGGGCATTGAATAATTTTTTTTTAGTCCGTCTTGTACCTAGACCTAGATTAATAAAAAAATATTGGACACCTATTTTTTCTTTTTTTACGTAATCAAAAAATAACGGCGATACATTGAGTTGAAATTTCGCGTGACGTCACTATTCGGACAGTTTGTATGGCGGTTTTAGCGGTTAGTGACGTCACAACCCCCACACCCTAAACTTTAATGCGCTTTATGTCTGTATATTTTAATTAATTTGAAAAAGCAAAAAATACGTGTCGGTTGTCTTTTTATTTTTTAACTGACGGACCAATTAGAATTTTGATTTTCAAAAGTAGTCAACAACCCCATTGTAAAAACCGTAAAGACGTTATATATACTATGCAACGTGACTAGAGTGAACTGCTTGAAGTTATGAACTGAGATTGACAATAGCTATAAATCTACAGAGCCGTTGCCATCTGTTCTGTTTTTATAGTTATTAAATTAGAAAAGTTGTGCCAGCCAGTGTTTTTACCATTTTCTTTTTTATGAAACTAGCGGCTAAAATAAAAACTTACACGATCAAAATACGTAATAAAAAGCACATTCTGTTGCATTGGAAAAATTAACGTTGCTCCGGGAGAAAACTAATAAACTGACCACATAAGCCTCATTTCACCCGTAATTAATCTATAAAATGGGCTCCAATCAAATAAAAAAAAAACAGAAACAAATAAATAATTCACTAACAAATTTTATAGTTCTAGCTTTGTATTTGGAGCTGCCAGATTTATACCTTACTTCCTTCGACCGTGTCAAGAATACATCGGTACCAAATTAGGACCAACTTTCTATTTACCATCGCAAAGGACAACAGCACATTGAAATCTCGACGTAATCCCTTAGTTGTTAAGCGCTATTTCTTTTCTTTTTCAACGTCGATGCCGAGTTTGTTAACTGGCAGGCGTCAAAGTCATTAAGTAGTCGACGAAGAAGTAATAAAAAGTAGAAAAAAGGTTAAATAGGTTTTTTTAAAAAGATAAAACTAAGGTGTGGTGCACGTACGCGTTCCTGATGTAAAATTTAATAAGTAAATGTAATTTTTTATTATAATTATCTTTAGGTACATACATAAATGTTAGTCAGTTAGCGCTAACTTTGCTATTCCTACGGGAACACAATGATATAAGCTGGTAGGTACATAAATAAAAAGTTTCCTGAAATAGGATAGGTACGATCACGGTTGGTGAGACAGACCGGTGACAGACGTACAAACACACGGACGGACCGACAGCGAAGTCTTAGTAATAGGATCCCGTTTTAACCCAAGTGAAGTCAGAATATGAAGTGATGTGTGGATCCGAGCCAAATAGTACGGTAAAGGTGGGTAGATTTATTTTAAGAGGAAATGCGGGCTGCGTTTATTCCATACGAAATGACAAAAACCTATTTCCCTGATTTTTTTCAGGATGAAGATAACATTAGGCAGAGCAAATATTTTTACCTTACATTTATGTAGTTTTCAAAAATTCATCATTTTATAATCCTACTAATAATGATGTTGTGTTGTTTGGATGTTTGTTACTCAATCACGCAAAAACGGCTGAACGGATTTGAATGAAATTTGGCATGCACGTTGTCAGGGGTACAGAGAAGGACATAGGGTACTTTTTATCCCGGAATTCCCGCGGGAACTCCAAAATTACCGCTGGTGAAACCGCGGGGCACAGCTAGTAAATGATAATTAAAAAACACAGGTATAATTTAAGTTATGCTTATACATATTTTATTTTTGAAAAAAATTAAATAAAAATATACGTAAATCCAGTTTTGTAGGAGAAATCAGAAGAATTCGAGATTATGATTTATGATTTCGTCTATTTTGCATAGGTAGGAACTGCAGATAGATCTTTCGAGGTCTATTCGGGAGGTTGCAAAGAAGGTGACAGCAAATAGATATTATGTATGTTAAAAACATATTCTCAAATGTCTTCTAGACCACGTTTCCTCTTAACATAGAAACAGACATATTGATGGCTTCATGTAATTTATATTTATTATTTCACATCGGGAACAGACCACTTCAGTGTACTCTGATGATAATTGTGTCATCGTTTGAACGAACACATTCAAACATTCAAAGCTTGAGCAAGCAAACAAGAATTACTTACCTACATTAATATGTACCTTATATATAGTTTCACTTACACAATTCATTCTTTCAATTGTAGTTTCTTGTTTCTTAAGTTTTCTTACGCGCGCAATCTTTCAGTCAGTCATTCCTAAAGCTGCTCTCCCCCCGGTTTCATCCACGTCATGAAATTCCTCGAGAACTCTATGTATTGAGATGAAAAACTCTACCTAATATTTATTAATAACTCCTCATGATTCAATTTAAAGGTTTCCCTTAGAAATATTTATTCCAGGATAAATATCAGACATAATATCCTATGTTGATATGGAAATATTGCACATGACCAACTAAATTCTCAAATTTCAATACAATACTATTTTAAAATCCCATAACGTTGCACCATATTAAGTTGCAATCAAAACAAAGTTATTCTAGAAACGTTTCAAGACAGGATAATACATAGAATTAGCAAAAGCCACCGACCGAAACGAAATGCCCAAATGTAAACTATAGTCTATGGGACTTCATTATTATTTTATAGCTTAGCTTTGTAATGTGAATCCCAGTTGACTGTCAATTATCCATGTAAGAAATTTGTGATTTTGTAAGCGTTTGATGAGTAGTAAATCTTAACTTTATTATAGAACTACTGACGAACGTGAGTTGACAACCGAATTCGAAAATGGAGATTAGTTTGGGCGTTTTTATAAATGATTAGGTAGTAGGTACTGCAATATATTATATAACTCCTAATAATCCTAATAATACAATGTTATATACAAGGTGTTACAAAAATGTGTAGTTATAATGGGGATGTTGACTACTTTTGAAAATCTAAATTCTAATGAGTCCGTCAGTTAGAAAATAAAAAAAACAATAGACACGTATTTTTTGCTTTTTCAAATAAATTAATATATACAGAGATAAAGCGCTTTCAAGTTTAGGGTGAGGGGGTCGTGACGTCACTAACCGCTAAAGCCGCCATACAAACTGTCAGAATAGTGACGTCACGCGAAATTTCAACTCAATATATCGCCGTTATTTTTTGATTACGTAAAAAAATAAAAAATACGTGTCCAATTTTTTTAATAATCTACAAGACGGACTAAAAATTAAAAATTAGTCAACATGCCTATTATTTAAAATTTGTGTTCTAGTTTACAATAATTTGTCACTGGTGCAATAATGTAGCAAGAAAATTTTATTTGGGAACGAAATTGAAAAAAAAAAAAAAAAAACGACGGTTACTTTAGTAACGAAACAAACATGTCATATCACTAGGAGTTGACCAGTTCGAGCTTATTCGATGCAATTTATTTCTATTGAGCATTGAGGTGTAATGCCGAGACGCGTTAATATGAGAAACGAACCCATCGATATTCGATAATAAATCAATCGAGAACCAATTTTAATATTCAACGCGCGACTCGTTCTGAGCACGTAATCAAATAACGTCACATACTCCAACTTATTCAAACCAACTGACCGCAGTAGGTGGGTACGTGACAAATGACTTTCTCCGTTCCAATGGCACAAGTGATAAATCATCCGGCTTAGATCTCGCTGAATGTAGCATTTCGTTCATTAACAAATTTTGTATAATAATAAATAAATACAATAAATAAATAAACATTTTCTATCCATTGATGCAACGCGCAAATTTATGTTCAGTCAAGCTGGGTAGAGTTTGTACAAGTGAGAAAAGCGCTAATTTTGACGGAAATTTATCGATAAATGAAATCGTTTGCATGAACATAATCATAATCTATTCGAGATTTATTTAATTGACATCAAAAATATTCTTTCTTTTTCTATTATACCAGCTTTAAGCTTGTTACACAACATTGTTACAATAGGTGAGTGAGCCTAACGTTACAGTGGGATTATCAGCAAGTCAAGCGCATCTTTTGCTGCAGTAAAAAATTAACACTAATTTTCGACCCCTAAATCTAAAATATTATTGTTCATATATCGTCAAATACAGTTTTAAATATATTTAATTAATTTATATACTTGCAAAATAATCGTTTGAATAAAGACTTTTCTGTCCAAGATTAAAACCGACCTAAAACTTAAATTCGCACATGTAGATAAAAAAAATGGAATAGAATAGAAAAAAGTTTATTTGATACCAAAAAACAAATGAAATAAGTAGGTACGAACGTGTATCTTAAACTATAGAACAATATCTTGGTATTTAAATAACACAATATACGTATTGAGAAATGAAAGAACTAATCTTTTTTGAAGTCAGAAACAAAAGCATGTTAGCAAGCTCGACATTTCAAAACGCCAATCTGTACAAAAACCGCGTAACACAATTTACACTCATGCTCAAAACCCATGCGCGTACGCATACTTAGAGCTGCGGTTACACGCCTATAAGCCTTGCTTTGTATTTCTTTCCTTTTTATAAGCAAAGTGAGTTAATGGCGACCACAAAATAGTGGTCACAATTACTTGAGGTGGATTTATGTCGTTATCGGATCTTAACTCTCACTACAGTAATCATGACAGTCAATTAGGTAACCGAACACTGTCCTATCGAGTTATTTATTATGACTATTTATCGTCGAGTTAGTTTTATCCACGCGAAGTATCGTTTAACTCAAATATACTTATCGATACGAATGGCGCAATAGGTCACCCTGCCTGCCCGCTAATCAAAGGATTCCGGGTTCGATTCCCGGTGGGGGTGGACTTTGTGTGATGAACACAGGGTTCCATTTTACAGTCTGGGTGTGTTTATATAGGTATCTATAGTATAATATATAATATATGTAATTCTATGTAGTATATACCACGTTTGCTTGGTTTCCACGACACAAGCAATAGCTTACTGTGGGATCAAGTAGATCTGTGTGTTGTGAAGTGGATTATTATTATTATTATAGTTACTTGAAAGATCAGTTAAAACCACCGTCAGCTTCAAGCTAAGACTGTTTTTGGACCAGTAACTTTCTGTTAGTAATAGTATCGTGCAAAGTTGTATTTACTGCTAATTCATTTCAGTGTATCTTTTTAATAATATATAGGTAGGTATTATTGTATCAAAAGATCATATTTTTGAAGAGTTCAAGTCGTTACGCATTAAGAAGTACCTTTATTATATTTTTGTATGCCATCGCTGCACACAATGCGACGTTTCCAGAAAAAGACGAAGCGGTCTGAAGACTAAAAAACAATTAAATTGTACGAGTAATTAAAGACCGTATATAGAGAGCAAGTATGCGACCACGCTACGTGGCACTCTCGAATTTAAAGTTCAGGGATGTGACCACGAACCATCGGAGTGTCGATAAATGATGTTAAAAAAATTAATACTAAAAGTATTATTTAATTGAATATAATGATTTTATAATTTAAGCATATTATTTAATTTTGATTGTGAAAACACCACCAATGGCCTCTTTTATAAAGTTTATAAAACACAATGTCAGCCGCGGTAAATAGGTGTGATAGAATAGCTTTAACTCATGAACGAAGTACTTTATTTGTCACGTTATTTCCTCTCCCTCTTTAACTAAATCCGCACCGAAAGTTCGCACCTGGATTGACTTTCTTTAATTTTGCAAATAACAATCCCAATGTTTTATACTAATAACCTCGAAGTTGAAAGTTGAAAAACCGCTTCACCTGCCAAGTGCCAATTTGATTGATTTAGCTCCTTAAAATCACTTGACGCCTACAAAACGCTACGAGTACCTACCTACCGACTTTTACCGACAAAAAATAACACATCCCATTAATCGAATGCATTAAAAATTCCATTTCTGAATGGTCGATAAAACTCGACACTCGTGCAGCCCGCCAATTTTGCATACATAAACATCGTAAATCTCATTCATTGAAAATGTATATCGTTATATCGATATTGAGTTTTACGAGCGATTCATTACGAGACTAGCCGTGGCCTTGTTAGGGGAACAATGCTGGAGACACGTCTGAGAGACAATCACATCTTCATCACCGAAAATATATTTTGGTGATGGTAAGTTGGTAGCACTGAAGTGGGTTTAATATTAGGATATAATTATTACTTATTAATTAAATTATACTGAAGTTTCGTGCTTCTAGAATATAAGTATTCACCCGTTTGTACAGATACACTTTATTTCAATAAATCTATATTCTGAATTATATAAATCACGTGTCACGTTGTTGGTCCGCGATGGACTCCGAAACTACTGAACGGATTTTGATAAAATTTTGTAACCATTTATGATATGGTCCAACTTAAAAGATAGGATAGTTTTTATCCCGGAATTCCCGCGGGAACCCCGGCACTAATGCAGGGAACAGCAAATCACCGTAAACTACTGTCGGGGTACAAAGAAGGACATAGAGTACTTTTTTCCCGCAACCTCCGCGGGAACTCCGAAATTACCGCGGATGAAATCGCGGGGGACAGCTAGTACTATATAAAATCCTTTGTTCTGAATGACTGATGGATCAACGCCCAGCCTAAACCACTGATCGTAGAGACCTGAAACTTGGAGGGTGTGTTCTTTGTATGACGTAGGCATCCGATAAGAAAGTATTTTTGAAATTTCAACCCCTAAAGAGATGAAAAGGGGTTGCAAAGTTTGTATGGAACAATTCTGCGGGAACTTCAAATTATCGCGGGTGAAACCGCGTGGGACAGCTAGTATACGCATAAAATTTCAATTTTAAAATACGTGTAAAATAATGGCATGAGATAATCTTAAAACAGATTCAAAGCAATTCAATAAAACTTTTAATTGGTGGGGGTTTTAACTCTATATTTTGTTTCCAGGTACTGAAAAATGAGCATCTATAACTATTACAGACGAGAAATAACTAAAAGCAGTTATGAACAAAACCATAAATCGTAAAGTGAAAATGACGATAAACAAAAAGACAATTACTAAAATACGACTAGAGGTTACTTGACATAAGTCAACAAAACTTGTGCTAAATAAAACAAGAACTTAATGGTTGTGAACGAAATTAATATCATATAGCGTACATTAAAACAAAGTGATGTGATGGACGCAGTTGGCGCAGCTTCGGAGCCGTGTGGTGATGTGGTACTAAGCAGTGGTGTGGTTATTTAAACAATGCCTGATCGGGAGTCAGTAGGAGGTCCAGGCAGTGTCGGTAGCGGCAGTTTCCTACCACTTCAGTTCCCGTCTGCGTTTGCTGCGTTCCACGCAACCGCGCCCCCTGGTGCAGCTGCTATGCATCACGCTTCACATTACCATCATCATGCACAGTAAGTTGTTTTACTTCTATAACTATATTGCCATCATTTGTGAGGAGACCAATAAAGGCTATGAAGACGAATATTGTAATAAAATTGGCAAAGACTAATTTAGTTACACTAAATAATAACTTCTTACAAGCGCCCATAAGTAAATATACATTTATTTTCATACACAAATAAAATTGTTTATCTCACAAATTAAATGAGATCAATCATTTTTCATTTTTTTTCATTTCAATCAGAAACATCTTGTATGTTGTATTAATTTATGAATTTAAGAAAAACCAAAAAAAGAATATTCAAAATCAGAGTATTCTTTCAGACTGTAGATTCGATTTGAAGAAGATTCTAAATGTTCAATTTTTTTGCAGCTTAGTATTAAGTTGTATATTTTTTCTTTGTTGTTTTAGAAACATAATCGCTTCCATCGCATTGTTACAAAAATTATCTTTATTCTAATAGTTTGATTATTGTATAATACTTAGTTATAAAATAAAAGTGATTAATTTTACCATCGTATGAGCAAAAACATTGCAAATTAGTTTTAATTACAAAGGTTTTCGTGTATGTCGTTCCGAATCATCACTTCCATTTACTGGTCCACAGCGTTATAGCGAATAGGGTGATTATCATCCATTACTACTAGGGCATAATATGCGCCTGGCTTTTATTGTATAATTGCACACGTTTTTTGTGAGTAAATATCGCATTTTATTATTACAATTTTACATCAGACCCTAATTAAAAAAACAGGATGTTATTGCTATATCAGCAATAAATTTTTTTATGTTCCATACAAAAGTGCATGTGCCAATACGTTATCTAGTTTATTGCTTCTATGAACGTTTTTGTAACATTAAGTTCGGTTGTTACTGAATTTATGTAGAAGGGAGTAGCAGGTAGAAATTTTGCCTGATTAGATTAGATCTGGCGTATTAGCCGCGGTTTACGGCCGTCGGCCTATAAACCCTGTCCAAGAGAGACAAGGTGTTACTTAATGATAATTTATTGCACAACATTGGACACGTGAACCCGGCCGATTTGACGACAACATTAATCTTGGGTAACTGGCGACGATAAAACAAAATCGTAAATTCGAAAAAAGGGTCTCGATCGGCACCTGTATCCATGGACCACTGAGGCACTGACGATCGAACAACAGGAAGTCATCAAAGTAATAATAATTGAGATGTTCACGATGTTGTGTAGGACGAATGCCTATAAAGCGGGACCGCGCGTTTCAACAAATGAGAATACTCGCTATGCTCAAAGGGTGGGTGATGTATGGCGGCGCGCTCGGCGGTTCGCTCGACTGAAATGATTAATGCCTCAAATGATGCCTCGAGGTAGCCTCAGCTTTATTTCAAGCCGCAAAGTATGAATATATCAAGAAAAATTAAAATTTTACAATGTTAATTTACTAAACAGTTTAAACTCAACAACAATGGTGCACGAGACTTGACGAGACTGGAATTAGTGCTCTGTCGTGGTTGCCATATTTTACAACTAGCTGTGCTCCGCGATTTCACCCGCCTAAGTTTCGGGATTCCCGCAGGAAATATTTTTAAAACAAAAGCAGCCTAAGTTACTCCTTATAACATTAGCAATCTACCAGTGAAAGTACCGTTGAAATCGGTCTAGCCGTTTCAGAGATTAACCGGAACAAACAGACAGACAGACAGAGAAAAAATTAAAAAAATTATGTAAGTACCATATGTATACTCGTATACTTTCATATGTATTTTGTGAAAATCTATTAATTTAGAATTACAAACAGACACTTCAATTTTATTTATATGTATAGATTTTTTATGAACAGTTCCAATTACAATTAAGCCTTTTGTTTTTGGGATAGCAGAAGATTATGCAGCGCGTTAAATCATTCACGAGATGATGGACATGGCACAACGTGGAGACGTTTATGAGGGTCTTACGGTTGTAATAAACTTGTTGGCTCCATGTCTTATTTATAGTGATAGTGTAACTCGTTAAGCGAGCATAAATTGAGGTATAATATTGGTGATATAAAGACATTCGCTTTCTTGGAAGTCCAGCGCAATCCTTTATCCACGCTCTGTGCAAAGGGTTTTCGTCGCCGGATGCCGCGGGGCTGGTTGGAGCCATTAACGACAGCTCCTCGGTGCCTCATTTAACCCGCTGCTGCGATAATTGCCGCCACGTGTTTATTTCTGTGTTTTCTAATTATAGCACGCACAATGGGTTGGACACGATCGGTTATTTCGGCTTCACGCGCTCCGTCAAAGTAGATTTTGTCCGGCCACAAAAGAGGTGTTGCGAGTGGGCTGTCGTTTGATTCATTAACTGGAACCCTTTGAACTGATGGATCGGCATCGCGTGCCACGTCGACTATTAATTCTACTTTTACATTTTTAGCTTCTCTTTGACGATCGCTTCGTACTTTAAATCGAGTCCAACGATTTGCATCATTTGCATTGCTGTCTTCATTCTATATTTACTTTTACTTATTCGATTCCGGCTCTTATTCACAAATTCTTTGTAAGGTATCGTACGTTTTTGTTTTATCTTAAAAGACTTCTTTGCTCGCAATGCTAGCATCTGTGTGGATTAGAACCTTATTCACGTGAAACATTATGCGGCAAACACATGTGTTTTCATAAAAGCTTAGCTTCTTAGTAAGCCAATAACGTACAATACTGTCGCCCGCATCCCTCTCGAACTTCATTGTGACCGCGTCCTGTCTTCACAAATCATCGGAGAGAGAAAACAAAAAAAAAAGCATTATTATTGGTAAAACAAAAGTGTTATCTGGCGTTGATTGGTCGTCGTGTGTGGTACTCTATTGTTAATGTCGATGTAGCACTGTCTGTGGCAATTAGGTAAGACATCTTTATCGAAATTTGAAATCTATCGACAGTTATTATTATGGAGGTGTTCATTAACTTTACCGTGGTATTTGAAATTATACGCTTCGTAGAAAGGAGCTTTTTATTCGAATTATTTGGTAACTTTTTGTTTTATTCGTCTTTATAATATTTTTTTTCTATAACAACGCTTCAAGCTAGGGTTACCACCTTTTTTAGGAAAAATATAGTACTTTCTCGAAAAAAGATGCAAAAATATAGTAGTACTGCAGGAAAATGCAGGGAAAAAAATAATAGGTTATTGTTAATCATTACAGGTCTGGCAGCATTCATCTATGTACAAATTATTGCTAGTTTGACTGTTGACGTTTTGTTACCGCGTATGCGTTGTGTTCTGAAATCCCCTGTGGTGCGCTGCGGATACGTTCTAACTTCTAGACCAGTCACAGTTAATATAAAAAAGCGCGATAGTTGAATTAGGGATAAAAATATAGTATTTTTCGCTATAATATTTTTCTAGTACAATTGACTGAAATATATTACGATACTATACAATATAGTATGGGTGGCAACCCTACTTCGAGCACAGCTTGTGATGAACTTATCGAATTTGTAATCAGAGACTTAATTGGAAACAATTTTGTAGTTTCTCCCTTTATTGTTGACAAAAAGTAATTTAAGATGTTCGATTTAACTAAGAACCTAAGAACTTTTCGTCGATCGTCCCGGTCGTGTGTCTTTTTATGAAGTTGTTCTTAGAAAATCGTTCAATATTTAGCTCGTTTCACGTCGAGTGATTTATTACTTTTTGTTAGAAGTTAAACAATAAAAATGGCAAGTATCAATTCAAAAACAACATTTGAACACTGTACAGAAAAATTCCCTTGTGGTGTCATAGAAGAACGGTACTTTAATAAAATAATTAGGTATACCTAATGATAGCAAAAAACCTTATTAAGTAATTTTAAATTATTGTCTTTTAAGTTTAGATAGAGTTAAGAGCTATTATTTTTCCAAATTGCATCATTCTGAAAAAAAATCATGTTATTCAGCAAATCTTCGCTCGAAACTTATTTTGACAGATATTCCGATTGGTCATACGGGTCCTTATAGCCGTGTTCCGGTCATAAATTGATGATTACTTTACCAACATCCTGTGTAACGGGCTTTTATATTGTCACATCCCAAACTTTTAAGTAACATCAAGAATAAATTACATATTATTTATTCTACTGGATTGACTCAGTAGCCGAATGAGTGTCCCAAACCCACTAAAATGTTTTTATAACATTGTTTGTTGATCTTTAACATTACATAACTGTCGACTAATTGTAAGTTGTGATTTCTTTTGGTTAGATATCATAAACTTTCAATCCACGTTTTCTTCGTGACAAGCCCAAACTTTACCAGTAACTTAAAGTCTTACCGCCGCACTCAGAGTCGACTTTAATGATTACTTAGTTAAGTATAGATTTTTAAAACAAAACTGCCGCAATCAGACAAGTTAAATAAATTTATGTTAATTGGCATTTAACTACTTAAGTTACATCTCATTAAATTCCAATTAACATTAATTTACTGAATGTCTCTGATTGCGGCAGTTTTGTTTTAAAAATCTATACTTAACTAAGTAATCATTAAAGTCGACTCTGAGTGCGGCCGTTAGTATCCTTGTTAATTTTCTTAACACTTTTTATCCTAGTTTCTATATTGAAGAGTTCCTGAACCAATCTTGAAAATCAAGAGACCACGGCGACTTCTTATTTAAATGATAATGATTGGTCCAGTTTTACTTCCCGTTAGTTTCAACAGGGATCAACACTGAAGGTTCACACTTAAATCTGCCATAATACATTTAAGAGTTGTAAACTACCGAATACATATTTTTTCTTCCATCAATTGAAGATTTAGGCTAATTACTCGTAGCTCATCACCCATCGCTGCTGGTTTGACCTCCCACTTTGTTTTGCTATAAATAGCGGCTTACTAATCATGTATTTCTTTTTGCATGTAGGTATTGTAAGCAAATTACATTACGTATTGAACAACATACCTACACTTAGGCATTGATCATCGCGAGATGTGAGTAATCATGATAGCCTATTAAATACAACGTACTCTTTAGTAACCTATTAAACTAATGTATTTTATGAGGAAAGATTTGAGTTTTTGTTTGTTGTTTGTTCGTTTGTTACGATTTAACTCAAAAACTACTGGACCGATTTCAAAAATTCTTTCAGTATTAGAAAGCTACATTACCCCTGAGTAACATAGGCTATATTGTAATCCGGAATTCCCGCGGGAACTCCGAAATTAACGCGGATGAAACCGCGACGAACAGCTAGTTGATTTATAAAACAGTCTAAAAATCCATATAGGAACAGCTTTTTGGTATAGTTACGAATAATTTATGTCTTATAAAGAATGTGCGGTTCTTTTCATTCCGATGCGAAGAATAAGCTATTTGACTAAATTTAATTTGGTCCTTAAACCGTTGTGTAAATTAAAAAAAAAATATTGGACAAGTTAGTTTTTCTTTTTTAATTTGTCAAAAAATAACGGCGAAATGTCATGTGACGTCATGAATCACGATCCGGTACAGTTTATCCAGGTATATGATGCTACGGTTCCCACTTCTAAACTTGTCTACTATACCTACTACTTTAATACCTACTACACTAGACCTTAATGCACTTATTCAAGTACGCTATATATATTTTCGGTAATTATTTGACAAAGCAAAATATATACATATCTATTATTTTCTTTTATTTATTTATTTATAGGTATATTTATCTAACTGAGGGACTAAATAGAATTGGGATTTTCGTACCCCGGCAACATGCGTATTCCTGAAGCGATTCTGAAATTAAAACGGGTGAAACAATGGGAAACTGCACAGCTGGTTCTCAATAAAAAAAAAAAACCGAACCACATGCAACATTGCGTGCGTGATCCCGGCGCGGCGCGGCGCGCACAGTAGCGTCTATGCAAAGGTATGCGCCCGCGCACGGCCAGTCTGCCGTCCATTAAAACCTTAGGTGCGTGTAAAGCCTCGAATCTGATTTAATGAAGTGATCTACCGTAAAATATCGAAACGGAAACATGTTATTAGACTTAACAAGGTTTAATAAACACATTCATTTGAAATGAAGTCGGTGGCTTTTGAATGGATTATAATATGCATAGGTGTCGCTGATAAATTGCATAACATGGCCGGTATTTTGTGTATTAACAAGGATAAAAATGCCGTTGTTTTGTAAATACAAAACCACGCGAGCACCTCAAGGTTAGAAGGTTAGGCGTTGAAAAGCACACATAGGTCAACCCGGGGTCGGGTCATAATCCCTACCTACCCCTCCCACTTTATGTATGTATGTATAGCTGTTCCCAATGATTCTGCCCACGTTTATTTCGGCGTCTCCCCGGGAATTCCGAGATTAATATAATGTATGTTCTTTTCATACCCCTGTCAACATGTATACTAAATTTCATGATGGTCAGTTCAGTAGTTGAGGCTTGAAAGCGTAACAAACAAACAGTCAAATAAACTCACATTCACATTTATAATATTACTTAGGATAATATGTCATTGCTAGCTGTATCAAACACATTCAAAACTTGAGGAGGTACTAAATGAAATAGGATCTCACAACACAAAACCCAATAAACCTTCCTTTTGCAATTAATGCGCGCGCTTGCTTGTTTGTTCTTTTGCGTTCCATTAATTAAAAGCCGGGCGTTTAATACGTCACGGCGCGTGACGTCACACAATTGGATATAAATCAGAAAGCGATATCCATTGTCGCGGACCGATTACTGTCGTAAGTTGTTTTAAGTGCTTTATTAAAGTTGTAACAATTGCTGCTCGTTTAAAAACAAAAAAGAACATAGTATAGGTACGAGTACAGAGCCTCGATTCCCTTTGACCGACAACATTCCTTGCCCATACGGGTGCTTGTAACGCTCTATGGCAAAAAATCAAGATTTAGTTAGTATACTGTATGCCGTAAGACATGTCGTCTATGTAATTTTTATATAAGTTTAACTTCTTTCCTGATGTTGGATAAAGAATTTTTGTGACGCGTTCTTCTTTTTCTTTGTATTATTGTACTTATGCATTAAGCTATTATAGTCTTAAAAATATCTATATCTGTTCGCATCATTGAACGATTAAAAATTGGAAATCATGGTGCTATATTATATAGTTTGCAAAATTTTTCACCGAGCTCTTTGGCACATAAAAAATCGCCAGTGCGAAAATTATTGTCCTACATTTCGTCGTTGGTATATTTTCTTGTCGACGGAACAATATAATCGATATAATTTACATTTAACAGTTTTTTATCGACACCACGGAACCACCATCTTAGATTTTCATCAAAAACGCCTAGTAGTGCAATATCGTAACGCGAGTGGTTATGGTCATAGTGAATTTTCGTAAAATCTGCAAATATAGTTTTGATCTTTTGTGATCCGCTGCATTATCTTATCTTATCTTAATATATATAAATCACGTGTCACGTTGTTTGTCCGCGATGGACTCCGAAACTACTGAACGGATTTTGATAAAATTTTGGAACCATTTATAATATGGTCCAACTTAAAAGATAGGATAGTTTTTATCCCGGAATTCCCACGGGAACTGAAGGACATAGAGTACTTTTTTCCCGCAACCTCCGCGGGAACTCCGAAATTACCGCGGATGAAATCGCGAGGGACAGCTAGTTTTCCTATAAATATCAACAACTTACAGATTAATATCGTTTTTTTCATGTTTAAGAAACTTGTAGACAAAATATAAAGACACAAACAGTTGTTAAACAAAATTCCTTTTATAACAGCTAGTCCGCAACCGTTCATTAACTACGAGTAATGTACAAATGGGAAACGTTTTGGTAATAATATAAACACGACAAAATGCACCCCTGTAATGCGAGACATTATCAAAGCGCGTTCGTTCGGAAACCGCGCACCTGTTTCGCTGTTTGCTGTGAAAACAACGTTAACGTGGTACCGGGTTGTAGCGTCATTCATAAGTTAAAGCGGGAATTATGTAATTCGAAGATTTAGGGAATAAATGGTCACTAGCTGTTCCACGCGGTTTCACCCGCGGTACTTTCGGAGTTTCCGTAGAAATTTCGGGATAAAAATCAGTTAAATCAGTTAGTAGATCCAGCCAGAGATTACCCCTTACAACGTCACAAACTTACAATTCACAAACTCACAAACTTTAGCTCTTAGTCGCGTTAATTTCGGAGTTTCCGCGGGAATTCAAGATCAAAAGTAGTACCTTATATATGTTCGTCCCCATACCTATGATTATTCAATATCAAGGCTTACTATAAACTTAATCGTAAGGCGATACTAGGTACATAATTATAAACAAAACAAACGATAAGTTTATGACTTGTGCCTCACCAAAGAAGTAAATATAGACGAGCCAGTGATTGGTTAAATCTGTAGAATTTAGTTGATGAACTGTTTGTGGTGACGTTGGATGTATAATCATTGGTCATGACTTGGATTAAATGTCTCTTCATTATTATGTACAGCCTTTTTTATTTTATCAATGAGATAGATATAATATACATTTCATATTTCCCTTCGAAGAGTCACGAAGAAGAAATTTTTAAGATAATTTATTTAAAAAAATCTGATTATTGAAAAAATATTTATTTTTATTACTAAAAACTTTTTTGAGCTGATCTTTGCGTCTTCTTGATAGATTACTGCTTGCAAAAAAAGTTGTTGACAATTTTCAGCAGAAATACTGGAATAATTTGATCCAAATGTAGGCCATTTAGAGGCGATATAATTATACAAAATAATCATTATTACAATAAACAATAATATATTGACATCAATAATTCGTATAAAAACTTTTTCATCACATCTATTCAAAAACTGATGTTTTCAGTGCACCTAAAGTAGTACGTTTACCCTTCAATAAGTGCGACTAAAAGTTGTACTGAAATCCATTTTAACCCGCTAAATCAGAGAGAAGGTAATCACTACGTTTTAAGAGACGGGACTTCCTTACTTGGTTTTGGAATCCATTTAGCAGAACCAGCAATACCAACACAGCGAAAATTTAAATGTCAAAATACTTCATAACTCATGGGTACCAACATTAACGAGAACAATAGGGATGGCCACATGTAGTTCCTGATTAAATCGATATCGATAAATTATCATTAGAGCATCGTGGGCTTCATACCAGGTGAATTAAATCTACAACGGGGGAAAACATTTGTCGTAAAATTGAAACAATAAATTATTATTTTTATTTATTTATTATTATTCCAATATTTTAGTTTGTCATGATGATGATGTTATTAGATAGATAGATATTTATTTTCTCTTTAAAAATTACATTTACATTTTATGTCAAAATTAAATAACCTATTTGGGAAAGTAAATGATTTACTTCGCAGTGCCTCCTTGTTGAGCCTTGTTTAAATTATCGGTAGAAATATCCCCCGAAAGCGAAAAACTTTCGTTTATCTTCCGACATTCGTTCCTTACATCTCCACAGACATATCATATCATGAAGTTTTTCGATTGGAATGTAAGCTAAGTCATCATTTCCAATATTTTTTACCCATTGTCGACATCTGAAATTAAAATATCTATCAATCATGCAAGTACACTTAGAAACAAGATAGAGTATAATATAGTTCTTTATACAGAAGACGAGGTTCACTTTATTAAAATACGATCATAATACTTAATGAAAACTGCAGTAAGTAGGTAATGAAAAAAGTATACGCAGCAGCAGCAGCTATACAAAAATATTCCAAAATATTCACTATAACAGCATCATTCATTAAAGTTTATCGACTCACTTTATCGATAGTGAAGATTTACATCACTATGGTTTACAAACATGCAAATATTTTTTCTCATTTCAAAAAGATAGTGTATTATTTTAGTCTTGCTGATAGCTGAGGAGAACAAAATACTTTATTACTTTACTCAAGCTGTACTTACCGGTCTTCATCTATAGGAAATTTCGTGATAAATTTCCTTTTATTTAAATTTTGTCGACTCTATCTTTTTCTACAAATTACATACGTACTACACCGTCTAATCGGTGCTATTTCACTACCCAATCACAAGAAAATAGTTTTTAATAGTCACACTGCACTTTTCAAAGCGTAAATCACACAATTTTTTTAAAAATCACACAATTATTTTCCCAAATAACAACATGCGTCGCCATGACAAACAGATGACAGATTGTAAGAAAGTTTCAGAGACAAAAGACTGAAATACCATGTGAGGCCATCTTTGATGCCATGGAAAAAAAAAATTAAAAAAAAAATGAGTGCTAAACACGAACAAAATTTAATTTGTTCCTAGTTGCGTTAGACTGCGCTAAATAGCGGGTAATAATGAGTTGTGAATTTGGAATATGAAACTTGTAATGTCTATCGCCAGAGACCACTAAGGAGGTCGAACATTAAATACTGCACAAATTGTATGAATAAAGTACTGGCCGGTGAGACTCGCGCCTCAAACAAAACAAAAAAAGAAAAAGACGGCAACTGATGTGCTGTGTATGTTTATTTGATATTGCAATTTTAATTTTATTGATTTCACAAAATGTATTCGTCAAGTAGGTAGTGAAGAGAGCACAATATTAACACCGGAATCTGTGAAAATGGACGCAATAATTATTAAGTTTTGTATTATATTTAATAACAAATACCTAAATATATTACAGTGATTTCTTGTTTCATTTTCTTATAGAGGGGCATGAAAACTAGAGTGTACCACTCGGCATTAAAATAGTTTTTTCCTCGGGCGATTTCCTTTGAATCCCTCTCTTCGACCTCCGTTCATGATTCTATAATATGTTATATAATAGTCCATCACTCCGGTCTGGATTCAAAATAACGCCCTCGCCCTAAAAATACAATTTTAATACCTTGTGATACAATCTTGAATCTACTATTATTTCGCGGATAAGTTTTAATCTTTTTTGTGTCAGTGTCAGTGTGTCAGTCCGGTGAGAAACCGTTAAATATTTGGAAGTTACAAAATATTTATTTATTTTGTACTTGTTTATTTTGTTTTTAACTTTTTTATATTTCAATTGAAAAGTACTTACGAGTTGTTTTGTTTGCCACAAAAACCCAATTTAACGTTCATCTACAAGTAGGTATACTTACCTAAGTATGTGACTTCATAAAATGCTATTTATATGTATATAAAATTGCAATCTTATTACTCCGGGAGTGCAATAAATGGAAACCAACCCGTCATGTTTGCAGTTTACTCCTTATTCAACATTTTTTTTTTTCTTTATAAATGCGAATATTGTATTTGATATTTCATGCAATTTTT
This sequence comes from Zygaena filipendulae, assembly GCA_907165275.2. Lineage (NCBI taxonomy): Eukaryota > Metazoa > Arthropoda > Insecta > Lepidoptera > Zygaenidae > Zygaena > Zygaena filipendulae. The sequence continues at coordinate 5,075,837 of OU015674.1, forward strand.
ATTTTAATAAACGCTATGTGGAATACATTTTGCAACGGTTGTTCAAAATTTCATAAATAACTGTTATATGTTGACCTGCATATTACGTAATTTTTTAATTTTTTCTTCACGCTCGGTTTTACAAATAATAATAATAATAAAAACTTTATTCGAACCAAAAATATGAGTAAAAGTAGGTAACCCCATCTCCCAAACTAGGAAAACCTGTATTTTGGGAGCTGGTATCATCCGCATGTAAACAATAAATATTTAAGTCACGGTATTAAATTATTGAAGTGGAACTTAATATTTTGCCAAGAGGGGAAAAAAGTTACGTAGGTCACGTCGGTCAAATGCGAAAATAGTTTTTCATTCCTACATATAAAACAAAACAAAGTTGTCCACCGCGTCTGTTTGTTTGCGATAAACTCAAAAACTACTGAACAGAATCTCATTCGGTTTTCACCAATAGACAGAGTGATTCCAGAGGAAGGTAGAAGATTTATTCTGGAATTCCTGCGAGACTCCAAAATTACCACGGGTGAAACCGCGGGGGACAGATAGTAATGCATAAAGCAGTTGTGATCGAATATATGAATAAGCTTGCAGCTAAGTGACGGCCAATTAATTTTATTATTATCTATACATTATAGATAAAATGCTTTGTCCTTGACTGATTGATGATTGATTGATCAACACACAGCCTAAACCGCTGATCGTAGGGACCTGAAACTTGGAGGGTATGTTCTTTGTATGACCTAGGCATCCGATAAGAAAGGATTTTCAAAAATTCATCCCCTAAGGGGATTAAAAGGGATTGCAAAATTTGTATGGAACAATTCTGCGGGAACTTCGAAATTATCGCGGGTGAAACCGCGCGGGATAGCTAGTTATTATTAAAATCCGTCTAACAGTTTCCTCTATAAGTAGATCATATAGAATGTAATAATATAGATACAATAACATTATAATACGTAGAGCTATTCCCCGCGGCTATTCTAATAGCGTTAAATTTTTCCAGAGTAAGTATCTCATCCAGAAGATTCGTTTCTGCATGATTACTCAATCATGCAAACGTCTTCACAAAATTTCACATTTACTACATAAGTAGGATAGTGTTTAGTTTTATTGGAGTTGTTTTATGGTAGGTACCTACCTATAGCGTCATAATGTAAGACATTTACATTGTAAAAGCAGTCTGTAAGAAAAAAAAAGGGATCAGAAGTGAATTGAACACAAATTCGTGTCGTAAAATATAAATTTACAATTTCATTACGACACTGCGAGGATTGTATGCGTATTTACATGTTTCGCTTGAGGCATTATATGCAATGTTTATACGACCGATTGTAACGTCCGAAAAGAACAATTTAGATACAATATTAATATGTTATTTTGATTACGATTCGTTGCGACCTTTTTATGATATTATTAGCGGTAACATTGCTTTTTTATGTGGAAAATGTTTATTTGTTCAATATCACAGACAGATTATTTATTAGTCCATACAAAATTGGTTCCATTTCTAAACTTAATTTCAGGGCAAATCTTACCTGAAAATTTTAAACTGTATTCGAACTTTACCGTCTCCTAAGAGAAGCCAGTGGTAGGTCCCTTCCAAAACCTATCCTTGTTTTAGGTGTGTTACAATTCACTATCATTTGTTTCTATTAAAGGTCAAAAGCCTTTGCCGGGGCTGTATGTAGCTGATCGTTAAAATACAGTATCACAGTAAAAAAACAACCTTAGCGGTGCAACCGGCCTCTTTTACGACTCATTTCAAGTTTTATAACACCCTGTATGTATATATACATATAAAAATGTAAAATGAACTACACCAGCATAGCTTGATACTGGGTTTAACTATAGGGCGAGGTAATTAAAACGTCCCTAAATAATAAAAAAGTGCTTACCATCTTTGCAGGCCAGCAATTGTTTTAACTATTTATTTGAGGCAAACTATAAATATAAATAAATATACCAGATACCTACATAATATGTATATGAATCAATTGCCACATGTATGACGGAGAATCACTTGAGAACGAGTCGGCCGATTGGACTGATTTTCTTTTTTGTTGTGTTCGTACTTGCCGGGAGTATGAAATGCAAGATATGTATGAAAGAAATTTGTTGGAAAATCAATGGGACAAGCAGGAAATTGGGATGGTTATTTTGTTCGAAAACTTACTGACTCATCATTCTTGACCTGTGAAGTTAAAATGTGGTAGGAAGGACAGGGAGTTTATAGCAGACGTCAGTTAGGAACGGAATATGTGCGGAAATTCTGAAATTTACGCGGACAAAACTTCTGGGAGAACGGCTTATAAACTTTATGTATGTATATATGTGTAAGTGAGAAATAGGTAACTGCTTTTAAAGTGTTTTGTAGCTTGTAGTTAAAATTAAATCAGATTGGAATGGAGACAAATAGAGTAGGTAATTTCTCTAAACACCAGGCAGGGTTCAATGAGATCTTTTATGACACTAGCACCACTGGGGCTGCGATGTAACTTTATTGGCAACAAACACAAGTTCAGCCCAGTACCACCATATCTTAAACAGTCTTATTATAATCTTACATCAGAACGTACACTGAATTTTCAACCATACTCGCTGTGCGTAAAACTGAAATTACAATAGACAACATTTTGATGTAAGCTTGACTGTTCAAGAAGTAGTGGTACTGACATGTCCTCAATATTATAACTTACAATAAATACGCTGCAGTAATGACGTCAGTTCTAGAAAGTGATTGAGTTAAATCTATATTTGTTTACAGACGGACAGTGAGTTCGTTGTGAGTGCCCGGAATGAGTGAGGAGTGAGGTCGACAATCAATATACGAGGTTATTCTAACTGACTCTAGAAAAAGAGATGGTATAGGTACATCGGTATTTTTAGCGCAAAAGAAGTCATTTCTTCATTGATAAAAGTTACAAAATTTTACAATTTAGGTATGACTTAATCAAATCTGTAAGATACATGTTCTAAATTGAACTTTTTGATCAACAAATATAAAAAAAGAATGTGTTTTTTTGCTTAACCTATCTTGTCTACATATTAGATAACCTCCTTAGGACTTGAAATTCAACCATTCATAGTAAACTAGAATATTCAAACGAGTCATTTCTGATAATTTAATAATGTAGTGGACAACCTCACATAACTCCGGAGTTATCTCAAAGGTCAGGCAAAGATAGCCTACATTATTTCATTAAGTTTATGAAGACACAAACAGTACTAAGAAAATTATCTTTTACATTTGAATGCATACAGTATGAGAGGTAAAAAGTTAAAACTATATTGTTTTCATTAGTATCATAGTTGTCGTATATCAAGGTCGTCATCCGCTTGAAAAACATAATTTATAAAAATATCAGAAGATATTACGTTGTATTCCGTACTATCTAAAAATTGGTAGAAGATTAAAAAATAATACTAACTCATATATTGCTAATACGAAACTTCTCTTTATCTGTTACCTTTCCATACCTTAAACACTCCACCGATCATCATGAAATTTTGTATTGACGTTTTCGGGAGCACGGAAAATTGGGCATATAGGGCATAATTATAGGGCACTTTTTGTCCCGAAATTCCTGGGGAAACTCTGAAATTAACGCGAGTGATACTCTTTGAAATTTTACATACACGTTGTCAGGTAAATAGAAATGAATATACTTACTTTGTGTAAGTATTTTTAGCCCGGAATTCCCGAAACTGCAGGGAACAGTTAGTAGGTATGTTGGTAATATTCTTTATAAAAAAATGAATGTTTGTATGTCTGTCCTCTATACGTTTCGAAACAATTGGTCCGATTGTGATGAAACTTTGGCTGGTTGTTCTGCCTGCGTCCGCAAAGGTTCTTAATCCAAACACTCACGTGGGTGAAACCGCGGGCACAGCTTACTTCGAACAGTTTCCAGCGGGAATTCCAAAATAAAACAGACCATAACAGCTATTTACGTAGGTAGGTACCTAATTATTAATTATTTCATTTATTCATTGATAAGTTATTGTTGTTATGAATGAAATGATTATTTATTAGATATAATATACTCGTAATTTGTAGTTCAACTGATGACACCATTCAAAATAGAGGAAAGATTTGTTTATTAATACTTTGATGTAACAATCATTTTCGAATCATAAATTGACACCGTTATGATGTCTATGATCGTCAACTCTACAAAAAACTAAGGAACGTATCGTCATGTCACGTGACGTCACATCATCAAATCAAAAGTCCAATTATTATTTTTTCATTTTGAAACGGGACATAGATAAAATTTTATTAGGGTCATTGCAATGTAAGTACCAAATGTGTGTAGAAAAATCCTCTGTGCCGAGGAAGTCTCCCAATATACCATTGCATCCGGACCATAAAGAGTTCTAACATCGTAATTCACGACCACTGAAGTCCGATGACCCGCGCATGTACACCCGACGGAAACGACCGTTGCACCTACCCAATGCCCCGGTGTACACCGCGCGCGGGACTGGCGCAAAGCAATAAAATAATGCAAGATGATTTATTTGTAAACAGTCTCGATGCGCGTGCGCGCGTCAACGCACCGGGGCGATATTGTGTGCGCACACACAACGGCGATTGTGGTGCTGCGCGCGCGGGTGTTTCTTTTTTATTTATTTAACGATAATTTATAGATCACAAAATGTATGTAGAGGTAAATTTTTTTATCGTAATCTCTTGATGTGATCCAAATCTCGTGTATTATAATAAATATTGTTGACCCAAAAAAAATAAATAAAATTAAGTCTTGAGGATATTTTGTTTCGAGGAAACGGTGGAGTTAAGCTAGAGCATACATAGAACATGCCTTGACTATTGCTCTATTTATTATGTTATTAAACTTATGAATTATTACTACAGGAATGTTTTTAAAATATAATTATCTAACTTTCAATTTAACATATAAATTAAAGTGTCAAAAAAGTAAATAGATTTTAAGATGTTTTAAATGCTTCGATGCAAAAATTCGAAATTTTTTAGACAAAAAAGGGACACGTGTCAGTGAGTACATGCCCAAGAAAGTAAACTTTTTGTGCTACAGCGCCATCTTTTGACAACCCAACGAATCAACTTAAAACTCACAATCAGAACATTTTAAATTAGTACCTACTGTTGATTAAACCTAATACAGTTTTTTTCCTACACCGTACCCAGTTGCACTTCAAAAACAATGTGACGTAACGATTAATATGATTGAGAGTGTACTCGCAGAAGAAATACGTAAACACATAATATGACAGACATTGTAACTTATTGCAATACTTTATACCAGTCTTTCTCAAAGTGGACGATAACGCCCCCTTGTGGGCGTTGGAGACCTAGAGGGGGCGTTAAGGGGCCCAGATAAAAATGTGGGGCGTTGGCGTGGTTTAAGGGGGGCGATCGTTGATTTGAAATTTCATTTAAGTACTTTATATTTTAAAATTCACTAAAATGAAAACCTACCTACTACTCAATATCGAATAATTAGTTATTAGTTAGCTGCTTACTAAAAAGAGCATGTTACCGAACGCGGCGGCGACTCACGACTGTTTTTGAGTAAAATCGAACCTGATTTCAACAAACTTGTTAAAAATCATCAAATCCATCCATCTCATTAGATTAGTTTTGAAACTAAAATTGATTACCTACCTATGTATATTGTTTTTTAATTTGAAAAAAAAAAAACATTCTTAATATTATAAAATGCGTTTTAATTGCTATCACTGGTAAAAATGTCTAGTTTAGAATGTAAGTTTAAACACCAGCACCGACTAATATAGCAAACTATAATAAAATTATATAAGTAATGAAATTGTTTTTTTTTTTATGTTTTAGGAATGTATAAAAAATTGGGGGCGCTGAAAAATAATTAATTTTCAAAGGGGGCGGTAAAAGAAATAAGTTTGAGAATCTCTGCTTTATACTGTTCGACGACTGACATACTAAGTGTTAGTTTAACATATCTCTGCTGCAGACTGTACATTTCCTCCAACTAGGTAGGTACTTACATAGCTACTAATAGATAATAATAGATTGCACGAATTCTACAATTTATAAACACAAGACATAATTAAAGTTATGAACATAATTCCCAAAAAGCCATGTGCACGCAGTCTCCTACTAATAAAAACGGGTGATTGTTTACAATAACCAACTCTGTTTATTTTCGCTGCATATGGGATTAAAAAGCTCGGAACTTCATTCCGGATGGGGACTTCTATTTATGTTGTGTATGCGAGCTGCCCATGCATTGTAATGTACAATTGTATATAATTTGCCCGTTTACAAAACGACCGGCATTGGGTATACCTAATACTGAGAAAAGAGAACGGCGCTGTTTTGTATTTGCACCGACGTATTAGGTTAGGTTAGAAATGTGACCACAATATGGTAATGGTACCGATTTCTGAGGCGCTATTCGCCCGTTATATTGTAAAATAATACAATATAACGGGCGAATTATGCAATTTTCTGACAATATAATATACACAGAGCCCACTGAAACTCTGTTTTTTTAAAGTTTTCACCTGTTTTTGATTTAAATACCTCATACTTTAAATCAACTTGTTATTGATGCTATGTTATATACCTAAGAAACATCAGCTGTTTCAAATTACAATGTAGTAGGTATGTACTGTACGGTTACTGGCAAAAATGCATAAAGATATAGAATAAAAAAAAAATAGTATTCTATATAAATAATGTAAAATATAATCTAAGGTTGTGTTGAGCTTGTTAACTTCAATGTGTGGGAAAACGCAGCCCTGTAGCATGATCCCACACAATCCACGCTTGAGTTGTGGCAACCAATGAAAGGTTTGATGAATACAACACAATTTCATATTTTAAAAGGCACATATGTATATTAACTTTGGATAATAAAAGTCCAGTCCAAACCGCAGTCGACACATCGTTACTCAAGAGAAGATTTAACGAATAATAGGTCCAATCGTTAAAAAAGTACGTTCATAATCGTGCGAGATGTGAAATAAACACATAAATCAAGAGATGGCCAACCGGCGGCGTCCGACGCGCGACGTTATGACACACGTGTCTTGATACAAAGCTATAAAACTATTAGAATTTAGTGCCTACTACATCTTCTGGTCGCGTCAATGTTTTTGGTATACCGTTGCCCCATGCATAAAACCGACATGGATAGATAGCTCACATGTAAATTAAAGAGTACTAAAGTGATTCCTACCTACGGGCAGGGTTGTCAGACGTCCGGATAAAGACGGACACAGTTAGGCTATTTGATTACGTGACCGGCCAAAATAAAAGGTGCCCGGCTTGTCCAGCTTCTGTTAGACTTTTGACATTTCGCAAACGAGCGAGCGCCGAGCGTGGCGTAGCGCAGCGGAGTCGACTGTCGATGTCGGTCGCTCCCGAAGTGCTGCCCCTGCTCTACGACGCCGATTAATAATAAAGTACTTAGACTCATTTGGAAATTTCATTAGAATTTCACAAGATTTATGGTAATAAATGATAATCAAAAAATCTTTATTGTAAATACAATTATTTTACCGAACCTATTAAATATACTGAGACAAAATCCTTAATAATGTAGGGTATTTTTACCCAAATGTCCGGCCAAAATGGCTGGTCTGTCTGGTTATTAGGTTTGGCGACCTGACCGCCCTACGGGGCAAATTAAATATTCAATTATCCTTACTATTATACAAGTGAAAGTGACTTTGTTTGTTTGTTACACTTTCACGTCTCAACGGCTCAACTGATCATACACATTGTCAGGCAGCACAGAGAAGGACATAGGGTACCTACTTTTTATCCCGGAATTCCCGCGGGAGCTCCGAACTTACCGCGAGTGAAACAGCGCAGAACAGCTAATATTTTTCTAAAAGATAGTATTTCCTGCACAGATAGCGAGAATTTTTTTTTTTTTACAGAACCCTGCTTTTGCATAACCAATAATAATTGAAACATTGGAGCTTTTTGTAATTTTTATATGACTATTATTATGACCCATCTAATTCGTGAACGTTCGCCAGCCAAGTTTATAGCGTTACGCAATTTTATACCACTGCTTTAACGAGCTCAAAAATCTTAACAAACCAAACATCCTTCTGACTAGCCCTGATTAACTGTGACCATAAAAGCCTATACGTTACGATAACGCGCTACTAAAATTGTTTTTATCCTAAGATGTTACACTACAAAAAATATAGACTTTTGGTATCCTATCTACAGGAATGTTGTACCTACAATATCACTCACTTTTTTGTTTTTTTCTGGATGTATGAATTTTTTAAATCAATGTACGTTCAATTTATTTCACTGCTTGTAAAAGATTTTATCAAGTTAAAATTTATTTTGTAAGTATTTATAACTATTACAGAAATAGCTTAAAAACAACTTGTTGTGATTATAAATATTACACAAACGTAATCAATTTATAAGAACAGTTAACTAAATTATACCTAAGTTGGAATCGTCCGATAAAACGTTGGCATCATCTCACCAACCTTATCATTACACCGTCGAGGGCTGTTTAAACTGAATTATGTTTACTTTGTGTATAATTAAAGTCGTACTTGTTAAGCCCACGGCGGCTGTGGTGTCTTATTTGTTAGCCATTAATAATGTATTTGAAATGAAGGGGAATTGCCTTTCCTATATTGTTCTACTTTGATTTTATTCAAGACCATCATAGGATTGGGTATTCTTTAGGGTATGAAAATCCGAATTGTTATTAGTCCGCAGGGAGAAAAACAGAAATAATAGACACGTATTTTTTGCTTTTTCTAATAAATGAAAATAAACATAGATAAAGCGCATTAAAGTTTAAGGTGGGGGACTATTACAGTGACGTCATTATTCAGTATAAAGTATAAACCCCGTACAAACTCCATCGGGTTGTACCGTCACGCGAAATTTCAACTCTTTTGATTACGTAAAAAAGAAAAAATACGTATCCAAATATTTTTTACTAATCTACACGACGAACTAAAAAAAAGTTAAGTCAAGTAGGCAATTGTAAGAAAAATGGAGAGTTGTGAGTCATTTATTTATGTGCATCGCAAATCAACTAAATAATAGAAAACTACATTCTATACCACAGACTTAGATAAGAGTAGATAACGTATAAGCTCTCGAACGCGTGCTGGTAGCTGCAGAAACCTATAGCGGTGTCAATTTAGGTGACAGTAGATAATGCAACCTGTCTCTAAGTCTAACGCGTGACTGAAACTTGAGTAACTTGTAGCGGTCTTATTACGTATATTATCCTACTAGTCCTACTAATATTATAAATGTGAAAGTGTGGATGTTTGGATGTTTAGATATTTGGAATGTTTGTTACTCAATCACGCAAAAACGACTGAACGGATGTGGATGAAATTTGGCATGCACGACATAGGGTACTTTTCATCCCAGAATTCCCGCGGAAACTCCGAAATTATCGCGGGTGAAACCGCAGGGCACAGCTAGTAATTAATATAGTTTTGCTCATTTCATCTCAATCGCATCGCACCTTTTTGATTGACGACACGAAAATGTCACTATATGTTGTAAATTTTAACAAAATCTATAGGTACATAAAACAATAGAATCAGTGGGTCTGTAGGTACATTGTACAATAAATACACTAATCATAAATTGAGAAAGGGTGACAGAAAAAGATTAACATATTCTATAGTACAAGTGATTTTATGCAGTTTTACAGTTAGATTAGATCAAGCCCAGCTCGGAGCAACATAATTAGGTACAAACTTTGTTTCATTGAAATCAGCTGTCGGGAAAAGAGTAACCTTCATTTAAACAGACGGACTCAGACGGATGAAACTGTGGGCATCTAAAATGTATAAAAAAATGTGCCATATTTCTTTTATGAAAGTTGCTTCAAGCTTTGCTTTTATACGATTTAACAAACTTATGTTATCTATTCTAATCTGTGTCTGTGATCTTTATCTATTCTTTTTATTTATTTATTGTATTCTTGCGAATGGTTCGATCTTGCGTAAAATCTAACCATTGTGAGTGCTGACATGTCAATCTTGGACCCCTGAATAATGTAGTAGGAAAACTGGCTGTTTACTGTCGCCGATAACTAAACGACCACTTGTTCGCGTGTTCAGTTTATGGAGACAATTTCACACTCATTGTTTATTTAAGCACATATTATTTTAGTTATTGGATGTCTTTCTTTTTAAATTTACCCCAATGGGGAAAGCAAAGGAAGCTAAGTCTAGACAGCCAATTCAGTAGTATTTTTCTTCTTCTGAAGTTATTTACATCGAAATGCATTGGTGAGATGCATTTCGATGCTTTACCGGAACTTTTGGCAGCAACTCTTCACAGTTGAACCTTAACAGGACGCTCTGTGGAAAGTTGTATAGTAAAACGACAACCTCCCCATGAACGCTCTATTTCATCTTATTTCACTGTTTCCACACACTATTCATCACTAATGGATCACTATTATGCAAAATCCACCACATTCACACAATATTAATCACGATAAACTAATTTGCAAAACAAAGACATAAAATTGACGTCCGCCACTGGTAAAATCCTGCCAAAAGCCTGTTATTTTTTACTTGAGAAATGACGATAGCTTTATTCCCGCAAACAAAACAAAAAAGTCTGTATAGCAACAAGTTATGCTTAATCTATTAAGTATTTTTTTCGCATGCAAAATCCTAGATATCTTTTTAGAACTGTCTACTTAAAAATGGTCTCGAGCCGCCCAAGACAGTGAAAATGTTGTTAATTTTTGAAAAAAGATTATGATAGGTATTGTTATTAAAAATAAATTATAAATGTAGAACAAAATTTCGAAATCCGTGAAACTCTACCACTTGTCATTCGTGTAGTGTGACCATAAAATATGTCTGGCCAAACAATGACCGCCACAGAACCCGCGTCGGGTACCCCGCGGTGACCACACGGCCTTCTTAGAACAGGAAAGATCGAATATGAACACCTATAGAGATGCACAGGATGATTCATTTAGCGAAACGTTTAAATTAATTGAGTTGTCACTTTAACCTGATATTTTATTGCTTTTTTGTTTTTATTTTATTCGTAGTTGAATAACTTGTTCAAATTTATGTGGTTTAGCAGAAATTTAAAATAACATCAAAATGCATAAGGTATCATTAATAAAATGTTATATCTAATATTTATTCCAATAGGATATTATTATGTTTTTATAAATACGTAAGTAAACAAAACTTACTAGAATTTTCTTCAATCTGTAAATTTTGATAAATTCCAGTTTGGTTTTCTATTTCTTAAAAAATAACTCCAAATAAAATCCAGCAGCCAATTTTCAAGTTACGCGTTTTAACAGCCGTAAGAAACATATAAATCAACCTGTATACAATGGTCGCCATTCAAATTTTCATCGCCTTAATTCTCACCAAGAGCTCTAAAGGAGCTTAGGTGTTTTTTTTTTCTTCATGTTGCTGTCCAGCTCTCTGTTCATACCTTAATAAATCTGTCTTTCTTACACTTAAGGAATCGAAAATTCAACTTTTGCATTATTCGTCTCGAGAAATCATGATAAAGTGGTAGTGGTAAGTGTAACCTGACAAAAGACCGGCGAGGTATTGGAGGATTAGCAACATTTGAACGCCCTGAGGACGGTTTTCTGAAGCAGTTTCCATGAGAAAAGATCTTAAAATCACATTCAAATTTAAACTTGCTTTTTTAACATTACAACTTAACATTTAGAACTGTTATATAAAATGTTTACTGCATCTACATAATTTATTATTTTTGAAAAAAAACGATTAATTATTAGTAAATATTTATTAAGAAATTTACAAAATACTATGAAATAGTTAACATAATACAAGTCCTCAAAAAAAAAAAAAACGGGTGTGCACATAAACAGTGTTGTGGTGGTATAAAAGTATTTAGGCAACCAAATTAGGACAATGTGACAAAATACTTTAGCCATATCGCTTAAACGGGGTTCGGGGTATGCGCACACGCCGCTCATTGGCGCCCAATATCTCAGCCATCAATGGTTATTAATGGTGCGTGGACATCAGATAGCCACACCATACTCGAGCACATGACCTCACATACCCCAGTTACATGTGTACAGTCAACATGAAAAATATGTTAACTTATTGGTCAGTCGCTGAACTTTATTACTGTTGTATCATGATTCAACGACTGTGACAAGTGATCAAATATCTCTGATAAAGACTGTACCATATATTCAACATGTTATACGCCCTAAAAGGACAATGACTGAAACGAACTTTAGAACGAAAAAAAATCTATCAAATCATTTGAGTACCTACTTATCATCAAATCTATAGCTTTTTTTAATAATCAATCGCATTTTATTAATAATTTATGTTCATTAATCACGCTTAAATCAACATTAGGATTGTGTGTAGAAAATGCAAACACCTACCAAATGTGAAAAAGCATATTAGAAATATAATTCAAACTTCAATGAGGGACTTTTGGTTTGATTAGCATTATTAAGGTAAATAGGTAGGTAATTCAAAATGTCAATATTCATAACGACTTCAATATTTTAATCAATGTCAGATCTAACTTTACAATCAATTTCAATTCAAACGAGCCAACATTGTGTAGCGGACAATAAAAGCTAATTGGACATTACATACAATAAAAACTCTTGAAAGACCGTAAAACACATTTTCCGCGTATGTCTTGCCGATGTAATTGACAACTGGTTTTTCATAAAACATTCATGAACCCGGCGATTGAGTCGCCCGCGTCCGCGCCGCTGACAGCATTCCAAGATGGTGGCCTGTCATAGTGAAATGTCAAATTATCGTGGAATAATTATATTTGCAGTTGCAAGAAGGAAAAATTCAAAGCACGAACAGAATAATTATGACATTTGCCAGCCAAAAAAATTAAAGGGAACGCTGCATTGTGGTGATATCTCTTAAAATAACTTTAAAAAATTGATAATAATTATTATTATTAATTTCGCAATTATTTTAACTGCCCATACGTATATAGTTACTCCTCTATATACCTCCCTATTTAAATTTCTTCATATTTTCTTAAGTCAGCAGGTTTACTAAATTGGGTTTGTTTGAAAATGTTGCATTAGTTGTTGAAATAATGTTACTGGGTATTTACATTGAAGATACGTTTAGATTTTCATAATGCAATAAAGACTCGTCCACAGTCGAAATCCGTAAAACTCGTTTCACATCCACTAACGTCCGCACTTTTAAAACTTTCTTCCTATTCGCGCAGCAATCACGGTGTTTGCTCTATCCTTATCACTCTCACGCCTGTCCTGCCAAGCGCAAACAGAACAGGTAACATGAAGACGTCACGCGAGGCGAAGGCGCGCGAGTGTTCTTACACTTGTTTATTTTCTCAGCCGCCATCTTTTTTTTGTTTTTTCTTTTTTCTGCTACGTCTTTGTTCGGGGGCGCGCAATAGTCCGTACGTCTGGCAACTCTGATAATTTCTTTATTCCGCTCAAGCCACCCGACAATTTTCTGGAGCCGCATTATTATGAGCTTGATTTGTTTAATAATTTTATTACTGAACCGCATTGTGAATGCTTATTGTGCCTTTTTATTTTGATTTCGTCTTTTCTTCTTTATTTGATATTATTTTATGCTACATTAAATTTTTACTTCTATTTTTATTTCCAAAAAATAGAATATAGACTTTATAAAGTTTGATATGCCTACTTATTACTTGTCTTTATTTTTTGCAAATGGAGCCCCTTTACCTTGCATACCTACTTAAAAACACCCACACTCTGGGCTATACAAATAATATTCATCACATATTTGACTGACGCGATATTTGGACCCTTTTTCAAGATATTTATCATCTTTCAATAATTCACCCAATAATAGGGTACTTGCATAAAATTTATAATAAGAAATTGTGTCAATATTTCAAAAATAAAGTCATAGAAAAACAATAACGTGAAAGATTTACTAAAAAATTATCAGTGGTTTCTAAAATATTCAACTTTTAATTTTGTGAAACGGAACGTTGCAACGAAACTCCAATCACAGCCACCCTTAACGTATTACGTCACTTTATTTTTTAGAAAACATTTATCTCTTTCAGGAAAGGCAAAAGAAACTAAGTGCATACAGTCAACACATATTTTCCTTTTTCTGAAGTTTTTTACTTGAAGATGCATTTTGATTCTTTACTGGAACTTTTGGCAGTAACTCGACACAATTCAGCCTTAATTTCACTTTTAGATATTGAAGTTATCTGTCTGTCAGTGTCACATGACTCTGTCAATATGACAGTGACATCTCTATCACAGATTAATAAGGCATAATTTTTGACTAGTGACGTCATTCCGCGTTTCGGCGGTAAAGTCAAAAGTGGGAACTTTGAAACGCTCTATTTAATTTATTTATGCATAATATTTGTTTTCTTTTTCTTGCTTTGATTAAGTAGGCCATATATCATGCAAGTATCCTATTATTCTTATTCCATGCACCCATCATCAGTGTAGGGAGCACGAATTTTTTCGCTCTCGTCTAGTCGATATCGAGCATTTTTTTTGTATGGAAAATGAACAGCGCCATCTATCCAGTGTCGTTCATTTTCCATACAAAAAAACGCTTTGACATTACGACGATATCGACTAGACGAGAGCGAAAAAATTCGTGCTCCCCCTACAGATCGTTAGCATTGTCGTCAGCGTCATAAAGAACTTCTAGTGCAAAATTCAAATTTCAAACGTGGATGGAATGTCCCAATTTCAAACTAAGCTCTCTAGAGTCTAGACTCTTTGGTTTAACAGAGGTCACCCGTTTGTCGCAGGCTTGCAGCAGCTGCAGCAGCTGCAGCGGGTGCCACCAGCGAGCTGAGCTACCTCGCCGCACTCCACCCCGCGTACCGGCCCGTCCCTTACGAACACTCCCTCTACGGTGCTAACGCTTTGCGAGGTAAGTTTCAGTTTTATTAGGTACTTTTCGTATAAATAACTATTCGTATAAATAGCTGGCTGTTAAAATAAACCTGAAAACCATAGAACATAGTTCCTGACTTTGACAAAAGATGAGTCATGCCAAATTATAGTTTTGTCAACGCCCGTAGTGATTACCTTCTCCCTGGTCTATTCCAAAAAATCGTTGAAAGGACTTAATTTTTTTTAAATAAAATATTTTAGAAATCTATCTTGTAAATGTGAACCTCAAAAAATATAAAAACATACGATTTATAGTAATCTCCTCCTTTTTGAAGCCGGTTAAATATAAAGCATCATGTATTTTATTTGAAATTTTAATTCGACTACTCAACACACTCTTAATATTACGCAAACAGCATTAGAGATAAGTAACTACTGTAATATACCTATTAGGTGTTTGTTGTGCATTTTAAGCGAATTAAATTAGCTCGTATTGCTGTGTGTGCACTATAGAAGGGTCCAATCAATTAGTGCGAAAGTCTGCGATCGAACCCGAGACGTCGCTATCTCATGCACTTCGCATTAATGTATGTAATGCAACACAGCACTCGATGCGATAAGGCGAGCAACACAACAATGCGGGGCATAGCGTCCGACGCATTGCATAAATGCAGACAAGTCGTTTAGTTTGTCTGTAACATGCAAATGGAATCATATTTTGATTTATGAACATTTGGCATCTAGCTTCGGAATTTAGATTAAAACTTTTCAGTCCAATTTTCAGTTACGTATTTTACACACCGAAGCGAAGGAAACCCCATTCATACCTAATAATCCTTTATAAATGCGAATGTGACTTTTTGTTTGTTGCGCTTTCTCGCCTTAACAAATCACTGATCACTTTGAAATTTTGCATGCACGTTGTCAGGGGTACAGAGAAGGATATAGAGTACTTTTATCCCAGGATTTCTTGCGGAAACCTTAAAATTAACGCGGGTGAAACTACGGGGACCTGCTACTGCTAGTACCTACTACAGTGGCCAGTAATATAACTACCTACGTAAAAAAAAATCAGTAAACTTAATTTCATTAAAAACTCAGTACCTACTCAGAAAATACAGAAAATCCACCGCATTTAAATACAAACCTTAAGTATACACACTAGTACTTACGTATATCTCACAATAACCCCGCGAACGCCACCGGGGTACGCTATCGTCCACAATTTATCTGCACACTGAGGTGTTAATTAGAATATGAACTCACGACTCCCGCCATTTGGATCCTCACATTATACGACACGAAAAAGACCTTAGTCCGTTTAATTTTAATGTTAAAATCGAATGGTAGAATTCAGTGATGACTGATACGGAAAAGTTGCTATTAACAGACAGAGCACGCTTAAGTCACGGGTTGAAATTGGCATGCATTTGAGTAACGAAGGGTTACGTTTACTTGCCTTGCAATTAAGGCGTTCTGTATTTTTTTCATTATTATTTATTTATGTTTTATTATAGTTATTAAATCCCACCATAAGTGAGGTAGTTTGGCGTATAGTGATTACTTGTAGCTTGTTAACGAGCTTGTTAATAACTAGCTGTTCCCTCGGGAACACTTAATAAAGCTATGAACCATCGTTTCGACAGAAAAAATATGTTTGAATATGACCTCAATCGTTCGGGTCGTTCGGAAGTTACACGATCAAAAACAGCCGCACAAATAAAGCTTAATAACTTGGTTACCTCTCCACCCTCCAGCCTAATCTACAATATTCTAAAGGTAGAGTTTGTAAGTTTGTTTGTAGGAAGTAATCTTTGGAACTATTTAACCGATTTTAAAAATTCTTTCACTTATAGAAAGCTACAGTGTTCCTGAGTGACATAGAGGATACGGGGACCTTAAAACGATGGTAAAACCGCGGCTAACAGCGTGTTATTTATTTATTCATTTTTCAATGGCAATAAATTTTCATGACTCCAAATTTACAGTTTTATTACAATTATAATTTATTTATTTATTTATTTATTTAAACTTTATGCACATCATGGTACAAAAGGCGGACTTAATGCCACAGTGGCATAATCCTACTAATATTATAAACGCGAAAGTTTGTAAGTATGTATGGATGGATGGATGGATGTATGTTTGTTACTCTTTCACGCAAAAACTACTGGATGGATTTAAATGAAACTTTACATTAATATAGCTTATACATCAGATTAACACATAGGGTACTTTTTATCCCGGAATTCCCGCGGGAACTCTGAAATTAACGCGGGTGAAACCGCGGGGCACAACTAGTAGGTATCATAATATTTTATATAAATCACAGAAGACAGGATGTTTACTCGTTCCGCGTTACAGTTTATCCTTTCAGGGAAAATCGCGGCAAAAACTAAGTAAAGGTACTCTATATATCGACTACAGTGCAAGTTGAGACCGTGGTTAATGGAGTAACGAATTCGTGCAAGTCTAAAGTGTCAAGAGCGAGCGGGAGCGTTTTACGTAGTTTACTCGTATGTATATAAAAGGTTCAACTTCTTAACGTTTTCAGCTTGTCACCGACTTTGATAATTCGATTTTTAAATCCATTCATATGTATCATAAGTATGTATTTTAAAAAAAATTATAAAATACTCTTCTTGGCTGTGTGACGGCAATACCTTCAGGTTGACTCTGTGTAGTACCTCCTTTTCTGTCATTAAAAAAGGTGTTACCAAAAACATAATACATTTATGTTGCTGCCACGCATCAACCCTGAATACAAAACCAACTGGTCGGACGTCAGTGAGAATTTGCATGTAAGTAGCCACTGTTCTGGATAAACGTTTAAGATATTTTTACCCCGGTATTCCACATAAATAACTTCAGTTTTCGTATACGAAAATCGCTTGAGCGCATCAGTGTGTACGTTGGCTTAGCTAGAAGTGCGTATTAGCAATTCGATGTGGTGATGTTGGTGTGTTTGCGTGGAATATATTTACTTTATAGAGCGTTCAGACTCTATATGATACTTTCACGGTACATATTCATTGTTGTAGGTAGATATATCTACATTAATATATTAGATAAATATACGAATTTACGTATATTTATCTAATATACGTAAATTCGTAAATTACTCAATTAAGTTTAATTGCTCAAAAATCTTAGCTAGCTGCGTTAATTGATTTAACTGATTAGGTACCTACTTGCACTTGCACTGTGACATTGGGCCCGGATCTATAACGATCTTTTGTATACTCGGTGGCTAGATTCTATTGATATCTACTGAACGATTAAGTCCTGCGATTTTGGCTGGTTACACCGGCGGGGGCCTGGGGCCTTGGTTGTATGTGGTAACAGATCATCAAATTGTATTTAAAATTCCTAACGAAAAATCGCTTTAAAACAAAAAAAAAAAACTTAAAATGCAGGCATCGGATACTGCGCTCGTTCGTAATTTCAAGCTCGTCACTTCCGTTGCGTATAATACATTTGCATTTCAACGAACCAAAAGTAGTATAAATTACATAAAAAATACATAAATCCGTATAGAACAAGTATGCTGTTTCTCTTGAAATAACAGATCTCAGTCTTTTCCTCGATACTATAAATATCATGAAACTGTCGCACGCGAGTAACATAACCCTCTCGCGGCCGCGGCCAATGTTATTTTTGCCCGAAACGAAACGTATTACGATAAAAAAAAATCGCGAACGGTGTCCGGTTGCCGCGGCGACCGGGGTCCGCTTACATGTATGTAAAACCCATCTTTGAGACCACGCTCAATTAGGTGCCATTTTTTAAGGTAATTTTTTTATCCAACGCGGTTGCAGTCTGCAAGTTGCAATTTGTCGAAATCGTTTATTTTTATAATCAACTGAGGTTACGTTACTTCAGTTATTATTACATTAACTTTTAAACTTTATTGTAAACAGACGAAAGTAACAGTGAAGATAGACAAATACAAGGTGGTCTTAATCTTAATGGGTGATCTTTTTTGAAAAATATGGTTGTAGAAATCCTTACTAATATTATAAATGCGAAAGTGAGTTTGTTTGTTTGTTACGCTTTCACGCCTCTACGGCTCAATGGATCATCATAAACACGGTTGTCAGGAATACAGAGAAGGACATTAGGGTACTTTTTACACTTGCGCATTTTATAATGTTAGTAAGGATCATCAAAATCTTACATATAATCGTAATTTCTTCGGCCATCTTGTATAACACATAATTACCTGTAAACCAAATTCGCTTTACAGTAGTCTCAACAACGCAAAAATGTTAAAATTTCTGCCAATACGTTCAAAGAACAAGAAATTTGGAATTAATCTTTAATTTAATGCAAGAATCGAATACTTTGATTCTTAATGACTCTATTAAAAAAGATTAACCGCCATTTTTTGTCTAACCGTCTGCGATCGTAGAGCGATTAGTATTCGACAGCATTTTTGAAATGCAATTGCATACGTTCGATTGATTTTTATGATAAAACATTCTTTTTTTTTTAATTTGCTGTTAATTTTATTGGTTATGGGGATTTAATGAAATTCACTATGCTTATCACTGTCTGTCGTTACTGTCGTCTGTCTGTGGGACCGCGGGGTTCAACTATAAAATTTTAACTGCTCAATTGAAGAATTCGTAACATTTTATTTAAAAGTGAACTATTTTGTATACGTACTGTTCAAGGTCAAACATAGCGGTAATAGATTTTAAATTTGAATTATGTTCTCGATAAAAGAGCTATGTTTATTAAAAGAATGATCATGGAATTCCCGACTCTGGTACAACTTTTTTCATTTCCCTTGTTTTTAGACTAGCTTTAGGATGCACAGTAAAAAAGTTTTTGCTATGAGTAACTTAGAGAATTTTTGTGATGGTTCCGATCCCATTGCTCCGGACGGGTTAGCTGTAACCGTGTCAGTGTGTTTACTGAATGTCTCGTGTTACGTCTACTGCACCGGATGCAGTGTGGTGTTTTGGACCCGCACAAACATTTTACTAACAACTAACTTAAAACCTAACCTATATACAGTAGCTTCGTACAAAACTCGGGTGTATCAGATTCAAGATTTTAGTCAGGTTAGTTATCTAGTTTTTGTGTAAACCTGAGAGTGGGGAGTAATTTTGATTAATTATTATTGGGATGAAAAATATTCATGTACTACTTCTGAACTACTTTTTTTCAAAATCCATTTAGGTATTACCGAGCTTGGTGGTAACAAGCACTTACACACATTGACTTCAGCATGTATTGATATCAGTGAGGATATCAAAAAGATTAAACTTATAAATATGTGTGATATTCCTATACATATACTAGTGATGTTCCGGATATCCGTATCCGTATCTACGGATATCCGAGGGAGAAGAAAGATCCGTATCCGTATCCGCTTCTATTTCGGCGGATCTTTTACGGATCTTTTAACTTATTAATCTCTACTAATATTATAAATGCGAAAGTAACTCTGTCTGTCTATCTGTCTGTCTGTTACGCTTTCACGCCTTAACGGCTTAACCGATCATCATGATATTTTGTACACACGTTGTCAGTGGTACAGAGAAGAACATGGGGTACTTTTTATCCCAGAATTCTCCCAGCAACTCCGAAATTACCGCGGGTGAATCCGCGGGGCACAGCTAGTTTTCAATATAAACAAAAGTAGCGTATGTTCTTATTACATCACTAGCTGTGCCCCGCGGTTTCACCCGCGGTAATTTTGGAAATCCCGCGGGAATTCCGGAATAAAAAGTACCCTATGTCCTTCTCTGTACCCCTGACAACGTGCATGCCAAATTTCATCCAAATCCGTTCAGCCGTTTTTGCGTGATTGAGTAACAAACATCCAAACATCCACACTTTTACATTTATAATATTAGGCAGTAGGATTAAATGACTTATACTAAGTTACTACAGATGAACCATTTCATATTTCAGTTTCACATACCCACCTTCCCTTTAGACGCACCACACTCGTCGTGCTGCAAAATTTTACCGGAGAAGTATAGTGACAGGCCGAAACTTAATAACTTACTCAGAAATGCCCCAGCAAATTGGGAGCGGAGTGGTTGAACCGGCTCCGTAACCTTACACTGCCTAACCGAACTCCCCGACACATATAAATTGTATTTTTATTCAAATCGAGCCTACGTGCCGCGATAAAGCCTTCTCAAAACAAACAACAGCCCATTCAGTGATTTGACACAAACAAGAAAGTACCGTAACAGAAGAAAATAGTGTTGAAAATCATTCATTTACAATTAAATGACCGGAATGATCTTATAACAGACGAGAACGATCTTTAAAGACATAGTGATAGAGTTGTATTTGGCAAGTTAAATACTAATGTTGCATTACTTTCAGCGAAACAGGGTGTTAAACTCGTAGGATAACAAATGCATCCTCAGAGCAGAGTAATTAGGACTCTAAACTTAAATATAGAGGAATCCAATTTAATTTTTACAAAATAATCTGATAAGACGGTGAATGATGATGTAAACGGCGAAGGTATCCCTGATGTATTAAAATAACAATTTAAAGGTACATTTGGACACTTTTTCACTTAATTTGTACGTCTTTTATATGGTCACTGATCGGATACTGACACCAAAGATATTGCTTTAAAACTATTCGGTATAAATTGAGGTAATTTTTCTTTTTACTCCGTAAATGATGGTATGATCGTATAAGGTGCATCGAAGGATATCACCTAGACGCGTGATTAATCGAATCCCAATGTTTTCCTTATAAATAAAGTTGGTCACACCGATACCTTTCATTAGGTATGCATTAAAGTACTTTTTCTGTCTGAAATGTTAATCGCCATGTTCTGACTTCATTGCGTACACAGGTTTTTGCTCGGTGGTATTTTTATGAAACATTTTAATCAAGCCACTAATGATACGGCTTGCCAATCACGATCGTGCTTGTGTTTAATAAAATATTATGACATACTTTACTATATCTATATCATTAACAGTAAACAGTAGGTAGATATTTTTTATTACAGTAGGTACAAAAATAAAAACCAAACCTCTGCTTGGAAATTGCGATAACTTTAAAAGTAAAAGAAATAAGAATATACTCCAATTTTACGTTTGAAATCTGTATTCGAAGCACTGAGATCGTAAAAGTCGATTCATCGAAAAATCATGATAACTGTATGAATATTATTATACCTACGTTTAGGTACATTTTTTATTCGTCGATAAACCGTAAATTAAAACCAAACTTGGGTTAACTGAGCGTAAAAACTGAACGAGAGATTGAGAGTTCATGTTACTCCGAGAAGAGAAAAAGAAAAAAAGGGTTAGCGCTTCGATTGTGCGAGCGAGAGGTGACGATGACAGATGTCAAAGAATTGAAAAAAGAGTTTGAATCGACGGTGATAGATCCAATTAACTTGTCTCTTATGAAAACGAAGCTAACGACTCCAATTTAGTTTGTAATTTTAAAGGAAATCGATCATAGAGCACGGACAATCTTATCATTCAACAGGTAGGAACGTTAAAAAAAACATCATAAAGCTGTGCAGGTCGACAGGTACCTAATTCCGACTTGACACCTGCGATTAATAGTTAACTAAATACACATGTGTATAATAACTCTTTTTGCATGGTATAAAGCAAGCTAGTGGCCATACATTATTATTAAACATTGTGCAAAATCGAATGATTGCTTTTTAATGAAGCAAAAATTGTATCAGTCGATTTTAAAAATTTGCTTGATTGCAGACTGCACTCAAAATCAGTACCTACTCGTTATTCACGTAACCGAAAACCTCCCTGTACTTGGACATAATCTTTGTCAATGCAGAAGCGAGATGCACCGAGGGAACGGGTTTCTGAGGAGGACGCAACTATTGCGCTTAGTCGTGACAAGTGACCGCATTAAATAGATTTTAAACGGAAAAGGCTGAATTTTGATCTGATTTACTTTAATTGAATGACTTTGTATTTTAAAAATTTGGAATTTGATGTTGGGTTTCATGCAAATGATCTACATTTTTAAAATAAATTCAATTGCTACAATAATTTGTCTGTAACAATTATTAAATGTGGAAGCATTGTGGGACGAAGCGTTTATCGATTTATCGATTATCGATTTTATCGATTTAGATAAATATAGCATGTACTAGATAATAATTAGATAATTAGCTAAATTTACGAATCTACTGCATGCGATTCAAAGTTATTGGAAATTGTGCGCTTGGACACTATTAGCGGTAACAGTTTATCCCAGTAAATCCCAAAACTTCGATTTATTCGTGGGCCTTCCAAAAGCGTATAACAAAAAATATATCAGTATAATTATTTAGTTTGCTGAACTAATAAGCAGCATTTATATCTATCAATGAGCATTTATTACTATTTCATCCGCGAAACTGAAAATGCAAGTTCACGTCGAGTGTTTAGGATAAAAATACAATATAAAATACAAGAATGAACTTTAAAATGTATGAATATACAATATTTTCATCTTGAAATTAATGTGATTAATCTATCATATAGACTACTTGTTATGTTCTCACCGTTGAAAACCTCTGACTTTTAGTATCTTGTTCTCAAGTTCTATGATTGACGATGTTCATATCCAACGAATGCTTAACCCGCTGAGTTTATCAGACTTCGTATAAGAAAAATTATATTATAAACAACTTGAATAAATTATTTAATAGCGATAATTTCTTCTTCGGACTCTTTTGTGTGTTAATGTGCTGCATAACCATTATTATTTTTCATTATAATGACGTCATAACATGTGTTAGTTAACTTTCGTCGTTAAGCAATTGTTGATGTTTAATAATTTATTAGATTTGTATTTAGTTTGTATTAGGTAGGTATGTTTTTTGTTGTACCGGCTTAAATAAGTTTTGTTTTGATAAGCGGTCTAATTAATTAATGAATGTTTGTTATCTGTCGCATTATCTGTGTTATAACAACCTTTTTGTCAAAATATCTATAGTCTATAGATATATTTCAACAATTTTTAATTGTTTATTTTAAGTACCTATACTTAATAGTTCCTTCTTAGTTAGTTGGTTAAGGTCCTATCTTATCTATAACTGAGCCAGATGTATCCACAACCTTAAGAGTCAATAAACTTCGAAAAAAACCTTAGATATCTAAAAGACGGAGTACAATAATTCTTTCGTTTGGAAACCAGTTCGATCGTGGTCGATACTTAAAAAAAAAAACAAAGCGGTCCAGAGAGCCGGCACCGATTGATCGGCGTTGTATCGAGATTGAGACATCTTTGGAACTGGTTTCATCGCGCCATGTAGACTTTGACGGTTGGCGCAAGCGACGCACTGACAGCTTCAGCACAGCCCCCTTAGCCAAGTTGACATCTACTGGGCCCTTATTCACTATGACCAACAACATTTCCTGCCCATACCGCGCGTCCCAAAAACGCATTTCCAAACGTTCTAGATGCCAAGATATTAAGGAAATTATTCTTTATGCCATAAGAAACGTTGGAAATGTATTTTTTGCAGTAAAATTTATTTGATTTTATCTTAGCGCGGCGTGTTATGGTCATAGTGGATAAGGGCCCAGTTAACGCATAAAAAACTAAGAAACGAATCGTCACGTCACGTGGTCACGTAGTAAAACCGTCCAAACAAAATTCCTGTTTTGCGTGACCTCGTGACAACAATTCCGTTTCTTAGTTTTGTATTCGGTTACGATTATACATAGATTTTCAACTTGGCTAAGGGGGCAAGTACCGTATAGCTAAAATCCTTATACCGAGAAATTTATTTGGAGAATTTTTTTTTAAGAAATCGATAGTAGAATTTGTAGAATAAGGTAAAAGCAATTTTTTATGATTTGTACATCATTTAACTCGTTATTACGAGTATGATGGTTCGAGTTAATATTATGTGTTCTAGCTGACGTTTGTGACTTGTACCATGCGTAAACGATCTGCCCACACCAAAGGGAATTATTCCCGAAAACATTTAATCCCAAGTTTCTAATTCTCAGATCGATGGAGAACGCAATTGCTTAATGGAATAGTGTCATATTATGTATGGATACATTAAGATACGGTGTTTAACAAAATCCTAAGTAATATTAGCTATTTACATGCTTAATAGAATTTGTGTTTCCATTTGATGTTGAAATTGTGGATAGAAAAGAAAAAATTACGCTTTATAATTAACCCGCGTTAATAACGTTTCTATCTCTGAATTTTTACATCAATGCTTTTGTCATAAGTTTTCCTTACGATAGTGTCCGATAACTTAGAAGCGCTTTCTACAAAATTTCAGTACCTACTATTACAGTTATTCAGTATACCTAAAAACAGTGGTCTGATTAAAAAATGTGTAGATATCTATCATTTCACCCGCGTTAGTTTTGGAGATCCCGCAGGTATTCCGAGATAAAATTACATAGGTACTTACTACCCCATATTTTTTCTTTATACCCACCCTTGATAACGTGTAGGTAGTAGGTAAGCAAAATTTAATGTATATAGTTTCTCCCGCGTTAATTTCGAAATTCCCGTGGGAATTCCGGGATAAAAAGTAGCCTATGTCCTTCTCTGTACCCCTGACATCGTGTATGCAAATTCATGGTGATCGGTTGAGCCGTTTAGCCGTGAAAGCGTAACAAACAAACAAACTCACTTTCGCATTAATAATATCAGTAAAGATTTTTAAGATCTTTGGATACTAAAAATAAATAAACAAATATAATTCAAAACCAGGAGAACAATAACTGTAAGCCTCCATAAACTAGGTTTAGAGATCAAAATATGTGACGAATCGGTTTACAATAATTAATTATGTATCGATTTGTTACGCAAATTTTATGCACAACGAGCGAACATAGAATAACTTATGCCCGAGTAATCGATTATGTATCGGTCACAATC
The DNA here is from genome assembly GCA_907165275.2 of Zygaena filipendulae. Taxonomy (NCBI): domain Eukaryota; kingdom Metazoa; phylum Arthropoda; class Insecta; order Lepidoptera; family Zygaenidae; genus Zygaena; species Zygaena filipendulae. The sequence continues at coordinate 5,101,564 of OU015674.1, forward strand.
GATTCGCATGCATTTGAGCGTTATCGATCAGTAGGTCAAACGACCTACCTATTGAATTGATTAGACTTTGGTCCGTGGCAAATATATCTATACTTCTATTTTACATCGTCGGCAGATTTTTTAAAAACGTTCCGAATAACTTTCAGTATCCGCAGTATGACTTTATATTCGTCGCCATTTTTGTACTGTGAGCACTGGCGCTTTCGAGGTAAGGATGCTCTCAGTGGTTTGATCACGTGGTCAATTTCGGACCAATGATTGGTACCTACTGGGCCAGCAGTCTCGACAACATTTCGACAACGTTATCGTATCGATCGTTAACTATAAGGACCCAAAAATCATATCGATAAACATCTTTCTATTTATATATATATATATATATATAATTTTATTGCAAAGGACAATATTAATGTGTTCCTTTTGTCCGTTGTACCATTATACTAATAGATTTTATCCATAGAGATAATAAATTAACTAGAGATGACATATCGGAGCGGAGCAGGGCCGCCACGGTAGCGAAGGAAGTTAGAGCAAATGCTCTAACTTGCCCAGAAGTTCTTTTTCTTGTATCTCAAATATATTTTTCACAATATTCTCAAAACTGTGCATTTTGAAAACAGTGACTAAGTAAAATCGTAACCGAAGATCGTTTAATACCTACATTTCTTTATGTTAATAAATGTTTTAGTGCGTGATGAATATTTTGTGTGCGTAAGTCACCCGGCGACGCTGGTTTTCATCTGTTTTCATACTAAACTAAGTTTGATGTCCCTTCTATCAGTTATTTTCTGTTCTGTGATTTTACCTATATCTTTTAAGCTTTTATAGCATGAATTGGCTACTGACAGTAAATAAGTTAAATTAATCCATAATTCATGTAAATTTACGACCAGCGAGATTCTATGGCTACTTATTACGTCTGTCACTTTTTATGATGACGCCGAGTAAAATTAAGTTATCGTATAGAAACTGGTTTGGATCGTCTATTACAGCCTACAGGGCAAATGCTACTTTATTTCGAAACGCCTACGATTCAAAGTTGATACAGTTTACGAAGATAACAATCTAGTTTGAGCTAGGTAATGTAGACATGATAGGTCATTTAATGATCAGAGATTTGTTAATGATAAACTATAAGAAGAGAAGTGATCTGATTGATATGTAATATAGTTAATAGCAGCTGTTCTCTGCGGTTTCATCCGCGTTAATTTCGGAGATCCCGCGGGTATTCCGAGATAAAAGTACTTATTAATTTATTACCCTATATTTATTTCTGTACCTACCCTTGACGACGTGTTCGGAGTTCTTGTGGAAATGCCCGGATAAAAAGTAGACTATGTCCTTCTCTATAACCCTGACAACGTGTCTGCAAAATTTTGTGGTGATAGGTTGAGCCGTTTAGCCGTGAAAGCGTAACAAACAAACTCGTAAATTTTTTAAAACACCCAAAAAAAAAATATTTATCATATTAGTGTCGACACGATGTTTTTTTTTTCAATATCCTGTTTGAATTGCTTACAATCGTTATTGAGGTTACAAAAAATTAGGAAGCAATCCTCTAATCTAAAGACACTTTCGGGAAGAGCGATGCTGCAGGTATCTAAAGTATTTTTTTGTAAATTTCAATGTCACTGACACATCCTACCTATCTATAACTCCAATAAATATCAATATCTTTTCATCATTCCACAAACCTATAATAATCAATGGAATTTTTAAACCAAGCAATTATCCAACCGACAATTAATTTATTATAATATTATATTCTATTTAATAGGTACACGTTCACAAAAATGTGTGTTGAGGGAAACATAAATCATAGTTCGGTGATGTTGGCGTCGAATGCCGCTCCGTTCGTTCCGAGAACACCAATTAACAACTTAACACGTGTGCTTTTTGTATGTTGTGTTTGTGCGAAATCAGAGCAGAGCGCGCATGTGGTGACGGTTGCAAGCGAATGCAACCACATTGGACTGTTTGGTGACACATGTGAAATTTAACGACCCAAAGTTGACACTTCTTTGTCACAAACATTATAGAAATATTATAATTTTGTCTGCAGTAATTAAAGTAAACAATCTTTTTTTGCAAAGATTCTGTCTGTAATACGTAGGTACCTACCTAGATAACATAATTATCTTTATCTAAATTCATTTAAATGCTAATCAGAAGAATATGCTTAGTTATTCTTCTGAGTGCTATCCTCTATAAAGTTTCTAAAACATTTAGCTTATTACCAACATCATAACAACCAGTGTCATAGTAACCATTATATTATTATCATCCAACAGTTATGTCTTTATCAATTTCAAAAAAAGAACATTGTGATGCACGCGCCACTTCCAAAACTCCGTTATAAAAAAAAAGAACTCATAGGTTATTCGAATACACGTCGTCTCCCGCCATTTTTGTTCGATATTAGTATTTGCCAAAAAATTCTTATTTTATTGTTTACATAAATGAGTAATACAAGTTTTGATAACACACCACCAGAATATTTCTAATGCAGCAAAGGACATTTCTAACCAGAAAAGTCGAGAAAACAATATGAAAAGGCGTAGGTGAGTACTGAGATTTCATGAATTGGAAAAAAATCAAAGAGTACCTAGTAGGTATATCATTATCTGAAAATGTGCTATTTCAGAACCTTTTATAAAGAGGATTAATATCATGGGTGTAGATAAAGTCTTGTATGTACATCGCCCCACGTTGGGCGCCAATTGTGAGGTTCGTGGTAGTAAAAATCCTCGCCTAGCTCAAATAAAAGATATTTTTGTAAATTAGAGCTTTTGTGTTCTTTAAATCGTATCTAATTCTGTCAAAAAGTAAAAGTCAAATTTTTAAAATATAAAAGGAACAGATTAAAAAATAAATAACAAATATTAGAAATGAGGCGGGATATCATAACGATACGGCCGCCTCGTTACACATAATTAGGTATTAAAACACTCACTGTACTCATGTACAGCTACTATTACCACACTGGGCTTCGCTTCGTGTGATAAACCCATATTTGCGTTTTAATACCCCTCATTATGCAACAGTTGCATAAATTACTATAACATTATTTAATTATAACTATTGCCACCTTTATAGAACGCAACACAAAGATGAGACAGGGTGCCTGAAAATTGGCATCGTATCGACTGAAGTGTGCAATTAACCAAAATAATTGCTTATAGACATCAAATATATTTTTAATGTACAGCTTTATTGAACGAAACTACTTATATTTTAATAGGCTCAGACCAATTAATTTCGTCTGAGTTAAAAGGTATAAAAAAAAATATTTTAACTATTTTTTATCAAAACACGTAAAGTGCAGATAAACACGTAAAGTACTTAGGAGCAGCAACTCATCTTGATTCTTTTAATACAATTATAGTGCACAATGCATTATGTCAATATAATTTTTTTCGTTACAACAATATGTGGTTCAGAATTCAGAAATAAGTAACAACTATTTCAAATTGTACAAATAAATTGTCTACGTCAGGGGGATGCGTCTGTGTGACAATTTACGAGACGCCAGCTGCTGTCCTTTGAAGATTTATATATTATGAAGTGGAGACGTTAATTAGTTATATTTTTTTACGACTTATACGTAACTTTAACATCTATACGTTTATAAACAAACATGTTTGCACCATTTTGCATCTGCGTTAATTGATTGATTAGCAAATTAAGAGACGTTAGAAAACATATTACTTACCTAAATATTCAATCACTTTTGACACAGTAGTAGAGTTCAGGACTCTACTGAGTTAACATGATTTTGATGGTGATTGTACCTACCAAACTTAGAGGAAGATGATGTAGTTGTAATTTTTCCAAAATTATATTAAGTACGTAGGTACCAACGCATATTATTATTTTTATCTTATATTAGCTATCCCGCGGTTTTACCCGCGGGAATTTCGTATTTCTCGCGGGAATTCCAGGATAATATATACTTAGATGTAACCTTCCTCAGGAATCAATCTGTCTCTATTGGTAAAAACCGCATGAAAATCCGTTGCGTAGTTTTAAAGATCTAAACATACATAGGGACAAACAGCGGGAAGCGACTTTGTTTTATTCTATGAAGGATACAAGCTGTCACTGACACATTCATTACCGTACAGCCGAGTAATTCAGTCAAAAAGTGAGGGGAGTACAAAAACACCCCTTCTTTAGTTTTCTATTTTAAGCGATCTAATTAATTTTTACATTAGATAATTATAAGTATGCAATATTTATTTTTTTTAATTAAAATTTATATCTGAACGCCAACGCAAAATATTAAAAGGCAAAAATGTGTCTGTATTGAATTTATCTAGTCTCCACAAAACTTATCCATCAAGATTTTAAAAAACTATCTGCTCCAATAGATACGCTCCGTGAATATAAAGGTGGAAGGAGATCCTTCGGTAGTAATCATCGATGGTAACTTTAAACCGAACAAGCTGCATACAGATGCTCTTCCGGTACTTAATCACCAGTTGAAGGGTCGCGGTTAACAATTATCCATGACTTAGAATAGATCTCCAATTAGCTTAAGTGCCTGTTCCACTACAGCTACTTAAAGGACTATAGGTATTAGGTATGTTAGAAAATAATGAAGTTGTGAAAAGAGAACGATAACCTATTTATATGACTGCAAACAAGAAAAAGTGGATGGTTGCCGCAAAATCTAACATTTTATCTAAGTACTAGTTTCGTAGGTTAATATTTAGTACTAGCTGTTCCCCGCGGTTTCACCCGCGGAAATTTCAGAGATGGGACAAACAAAATTGCGACTATCACCACTTGCTAATTGTCCAAATACCTATCACTTGACATAATTACAATCTACTTTTAAAAGAATGAATAGAATTTTTTTTTATAAAACAAGCTTTTATTCAAATGTACGCTAAAAAGAATTAAACCATGCATTGTCATCCAAACTAAACGTGTACCTATACAAAAATTCAGCTCAATCGATTGAAGATAATTATTATTTATCTGCTTCAAAATTGAGTTGCAAGATTCCACCCGTACGAACATAGTTACCTACCTACATACACACATTGCAAGTTAAATAAAAGCTTTTAAAAAATAAAAAATACCCACAGGAGTTGAGTGTTTATCTCGTGTTATAAAAAAAAATAAGTATGTAAATTAAACCATTTAACTTCCAGTAGTTGTTCAAATCACAGTTCTAAAACGCTTCTACGAAATATCGTACATCAAAATTTTGACAAAAAAATAAAATAAAACCTAAACTAAACGAGAACCACTTTTGTATTATGGAAAATAAATCACGAGAACTAAGAGAAGCATCCTGCGAAAGAACAGAAAAAAAACGCTTACGAAAGGGACGGATGTATACGTTTTGAATGGGAGCGAAGAGTGCGGACAGTAAATAGATCCTTCAAGGTGTAATTATGCTGTTAAAATTATAATTTCGTATTGTTAAGAGATATGAGCTCGAGCATCGCATCGGGTTGTTTTTTATGAGGTACGGATTAACACATTCGTTTTAATAATGTTAGTGAATGTTTAGTAATTGGGATGGTCAAATCGTATACAATATGCTAGGTAGTTGATTAAATTTCAGTTTTTAATAAAAAATGTTGATTGACCACATATTTACCTTTTTTCGCGTAGTCAAAAAACGTCCTGTGACGTCACGCCTTGGTACACTTTAAACGTGGTTAGGACATCCCGAGTCCCCAATAAACTTGAATTATCTTTATCTAATTGTAAGAATTTTTTCATTAATTTTAAAAAGGAAATTATACCTACGTGTCTATAATTTTATTTTGCGTGCCCTGCGTTTTCACTCGCGTGAGTTATTTAATTTCTGTAGAAATACCGATAAAAGTATACATTTGTAAGCTATCTAAATACATAACCTCATCTAACTGCCAGTGGAAGTCCCGTCAAGATCGGTCCAACAATTTTGGGGATTAGCCGAAACTGACAGACAGACAGATAAAACCCTTGAATTTTGGTTCTTTGTCATAAGTACCGTATGTACCTACATACTTTCATATGCATTGAATAAATATGAGAATAAATAGCTGTTATTTTGACATTACAAACGGACACTTCAATTTTATTTACCTCTAGATTTTCAGTAAACTATCTGTGATAGGTATATATAATAGTCACGCTTTATAAATATTATTCTAGAACGGATGATGGACATGTGTCAGTGTGTACAGACCTTAAGCCATTAAGCTCGCTACCTGACCGTCAAGCGACGTTTATCTTTCCACTACTCATTAAGAAATATAAAAAAAACTTGTTAGCATTCAATACACGAGCGGGCTCTTTTCGGCGAACTAATGTCTTCACTAATCGGTATATGACACCCTATTTTATGCCGCGGTGAACTGATATATGGATCTTAAATCGAAACGGACTCTTGTCTATATCTTAAGGTCACCTTCAAATTGCATAAGCCGTATTGTATTGTTTCCAAATAGGCGATATTTTGTATGATTCCGATGAAAAAAAGCTGTTTTGTATTTGCAATTTCCCGCTAGGTTAGGTTAGGTCTGAACTGTGACCACAATAAGGTCATATTATTATGCTCGCGATTTTTTTTTTTCAGTTTGTTGGTAAAGATAGCTATGTACTTCATAAGAATTTTGTATGTATGTACTATTTAGTTACTATGATGCTTTTAAAAATATGTCTACCTAATTATAACAAACTTTTACCTATTATATTTCAAAATTAACGTCTAGATGATTAAGGTAGGTTAGGTACTTGAATAAAGCAGTACAGATAAAGGTTTTATAAACCGTAAATGTATAACAAATATCTACATACGGTGTTTCATAACCATGGCAACACTTACATCTCAACGGGTCATTCGTTACATGCATACTCATAAATTTACAACGGACCTCATTAGTACACTCCGTTGCAAAGACACTTCGGCCACGAACCCAAAGTGCCGCCCAATAAGCTTCTTGGTGCCGCCACATAAAGCTGTACCCGTTCATATTTTAACGCCAAAAGTGACCACAACCTCTACGCGTTTTTGATAGGGACTAATTTTACGCCCAATCGGTGGAGATAAAATTTTTAGACATTTATACCGAAATTAACTCCCATACATACCGAGCCGGTCGGCGGGTGACGCACAAAAGCGCCTCAATCGCACCAACTGGCCGTTTGATATTCGACTATCAGAGAAAAAAAAAATAAAGATACATTTTCGTGTGGAAATGACTATTTTTTTTCTCAGTTGGCGGTTACACGAATGTCGTTGTGACCGTCGCGAGACGCTAATGGAATTCGGAACGGGCTCGATTTATTGAGCTTAAAATCCGATCGATGATAGGGTTTTTGAATTTCGGTCGTTCGTTCTTTTTTTTTTTCATTTTGTTTAGATGCTTCTTTTAGAACTGGTATAATATCAGCGTTTGCGTCGGTTCTCACAGGATGAAGACATAAAAATTTACCGAGCGGCGCCTACCAAAGGAGACCACATGCGTTATTTTCGGCTCGGGTTTTTAAGAAATATACACGTTTACCCGTCGGACGAGGTCCGCTAAATTGGTGGTCGATCACGCCTCTGGTCTGAAGCTATTATTTTAGGCCACAACAAGCGTCGGAACACCGGCAAAGGAACGTGATTAACAAATCAAATCGATTTATACTTTTTTTTGACGTTTTTCTCGTCTCGCAACCCACAGCGTGTTTGTTTTCGAACGTATCATTATTTATATTATATGCGATCATTATGGTGTTTAAATAACACGACTGAGATGAGGAATAGGGTATCCATAAAGATAATTAACAAGGTGTAGGTACCTACATAATTTGTGAAGGATACATTTTTAAATATGAAAAAAATATGAAATTTAAAATAAAAATTTCCAATACAGCGACGATATCTTAAAAATGTTAATTAGGTACTATTAATTGCTGTGTTTGCGCTCAGATATTAGATTAGATCCGTCTTACTCACGGGATACATAATCTGGGGGCACGGCAGTGCCCCCGCCAAGTCGAGCAACAAAAGCGGCACGGCCGTACTATCCTTTTCTCGAAGCAATTCAGGCCATTTTCGACCCCCTATAACTTCGTTGTGGATAAAACTAGAAGCCTGAATTTTTAGTAAACAAGCAGGTATTGTATAAAGACGGTATAATTTAAATTTCATTCGATTTGAACCAGTAGTTTAAGAATTATAACTAGTCAAAGTTTCTTAATTTTGTAGGTCACTCACTCACTCACTGACCGATCATCAAAACTCTAAGGCACTTCTAGCAGACATAGAAGTTTGAAATTTAGAATACAATTAGTGTTTATTGTATAAATCAAGGAAAAATTGAAATATTTTGCAATTTCGGTACAGTTTTCTAGATACACCAACTGCATAAATAACTTTGTAATCCCATATAAATGTATGGAATTACAAAGTTACATATGCAGTTATATGTACCAACTGCACAAATAACTTTGTAATCCCATATAAATGTATGGAATTACAAAGTTATATATGCAGTTATATGTACCAACTGCACAAATAACTTTGTAATCCCATATAAATATATGAGACTAGCTGTTCCCTGCGGTTTCACCCGCGATAATTTCGGAGATCCCGCGGGAATTCAGAAATGCAAAGTAGTTAGTACCCTATATCCCTAGGTTTTCTTTACCCCTGACAACGTGCATGCAAAATGTCATGAGATTTCACCAGCGTTAATTTCGGAGATCCTTCGGGAATTCCGAGATAAAATTACCCTAATCTGAATGCTCCAACGATTTTCATGAAATTTTGTATACAGGGGATTTCGGGGGCCATAAATCGATCTAGCTAGGATTCATTTCTGGAATTCCCGCGCGAACTCTGATATCAACGCGGGTGAATTAATTATTGCATACTACACGTTGTCAAGGGTACAGGAAAGGTCATAGGGTAGTAAGTACTTTTATCTCAGAATACCCGCGGGATCTCCGAAATTAACGTGGGTTAAACCGCGGGGAACAGCTATTTAAGCCGAGCGAAGCTCGGTTGCCCAGATATTAATAAATAATAATAATAAGTGTAGCTAGTTACCTACCTAGATATAAAGTGTAGATACATAGTTACCTAGACATAATTATGTTCAAAGGTACAATGGTCAACGGAATGAAAAAGCAAGAAAAAATCTTTCAAGTTATTAAAATAGACTAAATTGCTCAAAGGAGGAAGACCATTTACAAAAAGAAATGAGATCCCATCAAAAACAAACTTGTAAAAAATCCAAGTCTCGCAACTCAGTTCTTCTACATTAAAAAGTTGTGAGATCAATGTAATACCAAGTCGGTTAATTTATTCAGTGCCTACTTAAGGGTCCTTCTGTCTAAAGTTATCATGTTATAAGCTAATCTAATAACATTTTATAGTGACCATATCAAATTTAAAAATCTTTTATGTTTTAAATAGATTGATTGGCTTGGCGATCACATGAAAACACAATGTATCTCACAAGTAATACATATTATAATTAAATTAGATTGTTTAGAACCATAATTATGTATTACATGTGAGATATATTGTGTTTTCACGTGATCGCCAAGCCAATCAATCTATCTAAAACATAAAAGATTTTTAAATTTGATATGGTCACTATAAAATGTTATTAGATTAGCTTATAACATGATAACTTTAGACAGAAGGACCCTTAAGTAGGCACTGAATAAATTAACCGACTTGGTATTACATTGATCTCACAACTTTTTAATGTAGAAGAACTGAGTTGCGAGACTTGGATTTTTTACAAGTTTGTTTTTGATGGGATTCTTCTTTCTTTAATGGGGAAGAAAACGCAAAACTTTTAAGCAGAGGGCGCTGTGTGTGATTATTGCCTTTTCGAATTTCTAAGCATTATTTTAGCTTTGTTGAGTCTTTAAATTAGTTTCGTGATGTATTTGTATGTTCTAGACGTGGTCTCACAACCAGTTTCTTTAAAATGTTTCCTACATAACCTCAAAAAATCCCTTGATTTATTTATCACTCTTTCCTTAATGTTGAATCACTTTGGATTTGGTGTACACCTATTTCCTCACTATCAAAAGCTACAGCAGTGTCCCATAATGTATTTAACTAGTGATAACAACAAAAATATACTCAGTTTCTATGTAGTTTTACAGATCTTGTGTAACAAACATTTGGCGCCCTCTAGGTTGGAACTAATTGACAGTTTTCTACCCCATTTGGATAGAAATGGTCTACATAAGATAATTTTTTGAACAAAAAAAATTTAACTTACTTAATAAAACGCAACATGCACTACACTAAAAGGGGATAAATAACAAAAACCAATTTACCTAATCCAAAAGACAAAAATGCATGCATTTTTTGCAGCAAACAAAAATTATCTGTGTGTGCCAATCGGTTCGAAGTGGGTGCCAAGCTTTACAAAAGTATAGTTTTTCTTATTCGAATTATTACAGACACAAAAAGGAAGAAATTGCCAAATCGGTCCAGCTGTTCAAACGCTTACCAACGAGCAGCAAAGCTTTATTTATATTTATATGTATACCTATATAATATGTACTAGTACTAAATTATTTAGTAAATTAAAATAGTTGAGTGGTTTCCGTTTTTAGAAACAAGATAAAATCACATTAAACAAAATTTCAAATAATTAACCATAATAATTTATAAAAAGAATGTGATATCTGAGGAACGACCAAAACAAAATGCGATATTACATTGTAGAATAATATGTAAACTAGTAAACTAAATCACCAATTAGCATAACGTATTAAAACTGAAGTTAGACGGAATAAAAATTATTTTGCCATAAAACACATCGTAAAAGATAAATCAGTTATTAATGAGGAGCAAATGGTAACCGAGTTTCAAGATCGGCAAAAGATATCTAAATTTATATTTCCAATATGGTCTAAAATAGTTGACTCATGAGTCGTGATTTGTGAACTCATAAAACAGACATTAAGTGAAACACGCCGAAATCTGTCTATGAATGCCGTCGAAGATAAAATTGACACGATTAACATATTTTTAAGGTAATTATGTTGTGATTCAAAATGCGTTGGCGCTAATATCACGGTCAATATAAAATCACTTAACGCTTTGACTAAAAATTGACATCTTAAACGTTTTTTTATTATTTCCTAAGATGTGGTAGCAATATTTAAGCCAACGGCTTTTATCGGAAAACAACGATCTATGTATCTATCTATCACAGGATTAAAACTAGGTATATCTGTACGTACCAAATTTTAAAAATATCTAAATATTTTCCGTAGCAGCCATGAAAACAGAATAGACTAGAGACAGATATTTTTTCAGTTTCGAAACCAGCGGCCGGCATTGTATATCATGATAACTCAAACATCAGGTCACTAATTCAGGTTTATCCACTTGTTTCAGGTCTGGAATATCTGAATGCAGCGAGGAGTTTACATCCTGAGCTTCATGCTGGCAGCACCCTCGCTAGTCAGGAGTTTCAACTTAGTTTAGAAGGTACAGTCTTCTTGATACCACTTGGAACTTTATGCCCTAACAAATAAAACGTCGAACTAGAAACTATAAAGGCAAACTTATATGATCTGCCTTACCTTGGAGTTACTGTAAATTTAATATTGAGTTTTCAGTTAAATTCCATACAAATTCGTAGCATCAATTCCTACTCTCAGAGGCTAGCAATCGTTATCCTCTAAATCAGAGATGTCAAACAATTGTTTGACCAGCGACCGCTTTAAATTTTGACAACGCGTTCGCTTTTATTCTGTCGGGAGTTCGTTCAAAGGTTGGAATATTTCGGGGACCTGTTTTAGCTTTTGCAGACTACTGATTATCCCCGGATCACTGATTGGGCACCCCCGCCCTAAAGCAACAAAACGTTATTGCCAATTTTATAATTCCAAAGTACACATTCCAGGATCAAGAATAGCTTCACCAACTCGTCTCAGGCTATCTGGAGGTGCTATTAGCGCGTCTGCTAACCGCAAGAGGGCGGTATCCTGGAGTCCTTACTCGGCGGAGTCGCTGGACTTGGCTGCTGTGATCAGGGCGTCGCCTGCGAGCTTGGCAGTCAGGGCTCCGTCAGCGGCCTCCACGGGGAGCTATGGACATCTTAGTGCTGGTAAGTTCATCATTTGATTCAAGGGAAACAAAAATAAGAATTGATATGACGGTAAATTAATGATAATAATCTTTATTTCTTTCAATAATTAAGTAATTTACCTGCATTTTTCAATTGTTTCTTTAAACTTAGTCTTCGTCTGATATCTTGGTGGATTCAGTGAAACCCCTATCCCCTGAACGGTAATCAACAGAATATAAGTACACAAACTAAACAATATAAGTAAACAAACAAAGAAACTTTATGTTTACAAAATAATAGACTTTTACGGCCGCACTCAGAGTCGACTTTAATGATTACTTAGTTAAGTATAGATTTTTGAAACAAAACTGCCGCAATCAGAGACGTTCAGTAAATTAATGTTAATTGACATTTAATGAGATGTAACTTAATTAGTTAAATGCCAATTAACATTAATATATTAAACTTGTCTGATTGCGGCAGTTTTGTTTTAAAAATCCATACTTAACTAAGTAATCATTAAGGTCGACTCTGAGTGCGGCGGTTAGTCTTAAGTTATAATAGTTGATATTGCTAATCAGAGTGTCATTCAGCGTTCCAGAGAGAATGACGTGTTAACTACTAGAACGTTCATCATTAAAGTTTGCATACACGTTGTCAGTGGTACAGACAAGAACATACATTGTGTAATTTTTATCTAGGAATTCCGGCGGGAACTTCGAAATTAACGCTAGATATAGTAATTCTATAAATTGGAACCATTAATCATGTTTTGTCTCATCGCATCTCCAGGCGCGATATCACCGGCGCTGTCTCTGTCGCACGCGTCGCTCGCGCAGCAGCTGCTCGCGCGGGGCGGCGTGGGGGGCAGCGGGGTGCTGGGCAGCGGGGTGCTGCTGGACCCCGCCCACCAGCAGGCGGCGGCCGCGGCGGCGCACCACGCGGCGCACGCGCATCTCGTCGCCGGCATCCATAGGTGAGATATGTTATATCACATAATATGTATATAATATCATCGCATCTATTTATGAACGTTGTACATACCGTTAGTTAATTTTTACTATTATAATTAATGCGAATGTGAGTTTTTTGTATTTGTTTGATTATTAAGTTTTCACGCCTCAACTATTGAACCGATCATCATGAAATTTTGCATTAACGTTGTTGGGGTACAGAAAAGGGCATATGGTACCTTTTATCCTGGAATTCCTGCGGAAACTCCGAATTTAGCGTGACTGAAACCGTGAAGGATCGACTAGTATACATATTATCTATTCATTATCTAATAATATCAAGGTATAGCACAGCAAGGTATTGGACAACCGATATTATAATACTTATTTAAATATATCATAATTTTGTTGTTGTAAATACACACTTTTGACGATCCGATTGGCGCAGTAGGTCACCATGCCTACCCGCTATCAAAAGGTTCCGGGTACGATTCCAGGTGGGGGTGGACTTTGTGAACACAAGGTTCCATTTTCCAATGTGGGCGTGTTTATATATCTATAGTATAATATATATGTAATCATTAACATACAATAAAAAATAAAGCAAACGACTCTTAAATTAACAAAAAACTGCTATTGTTGTGGCAGTAATTAACGTGACTACGTCTTACGATTTGTGTCTGTTTGTCTTTGCACGCATCACGCAGTATGTGATTACTGGACCGATTCGAATTAAACTTGGTATGTATGTGGCTTCTGTTTCGGGTAAACATAAGATTACTAATTTTTATAATATTCCGACTCTATAAAGAGTTACCGAGGTAATGTTGAAATTCACACGGGCAACAGGTATACGTGGAGAGATTGCACTTGTTCGGAGTAGATTAATATTAGCTGATTATAATGATTGTCAACCACCTTTATGTTATTACCATATCAAAATTTCCCGCTCCGGGTGTAGCTCCTGGTGGAAAAGTGCCCATGACACTTGACACATTTGCCTGGAATTGTATGGAGCATGACCCTTGTACATGTTTACTTTTATACTTTCTTTCTTTTTATGTTGTCCTTGTGTGCATTAATTATTAAATAAATTAATAAAATAGTTTACGAAAATTTCGAAAATTAAAAACCAACGCTCTGACTACTACGGTCGCACCATATGCTGGGTGGAATCCCTTTTAGCAGGGCACTGCACCACAGTCTTTTACTTACCGTCACCTATATTGTAAAGTGTTTGTTGCGTGGTATTTACGTGTTTCTTTTTTGCTATATAAAGTTTATCTTAAAATATTGTTTATTTTAGATCTCACATATCATCACCGACTCAAATCCTGATGGGTGCGCCGGTCGACGTGAGGCCGGGCTTGGGGCTGGACGGGACGCCACCTCAGCATCTGCAGCAACCACCGCAGCATCACGAAATCACCAGCGTGATGGAAGCTGATAGGTGAGGACACAAATATTCAGCATTCAGAATATTTGGACATTTATCACACAGCACCATGGACAGTACACAAACCTGGCTTAGTAGTCATTCGATCAACTGTGTTGTTAACTCTTACGGCCGCACTCAGAGTCGACTTTAATGATTACTTAGTTAAGTACGGATTTTTAAAACAAAACTGCCACAATCAGAGACGTTCAGTAAATTAATGTTAATTGGCATTCAATGAGATGAAAGGGGATACTCCCAAATTGATTCCATTGTCACCAAGTCGAGATCTGATGATGGGATCTTGGAGTAATCGAGGGAACTCTTTAAAAATTATGAGAACACTTATAGCGATTTTTGTATTTTTTATAGTAAAACGTTTCTTTGCTTTCGGAAAGCAAAATTTGAAGAAGAGGAACTGATGATGAAGACCACAGATGGTCATCGGAACTACTCAATAATGGGTATTTCACGGGTTCCGAATCGTTAACTTTAATATAGTTTCTAAACAATTTATGCCCATCACAATGTATATGGTGAAGTGGAACTGATGGTGATGTACTAGGAGAACTCCTCAACAATTAACGTCCCTGCGTCAGGAAAAGCAATATTTTGTAAAAGGTGAAGAGCAGTTGACATTAAGCTATTGTAATTTAGAGAAATTACGAACTAAGTCACTTAAAAGCGAGAAATAAACAAAATTTTAACAAAAAAATTAAAACTGACTTCCAAAAACACAAAACTAAAAAACTAAAAATAAAAAGCTAAAAATAACAAAATACCGATTTAATCCAAAAGACAAAAACACACGTAATATTATTATTGGTTTGTGCTACCACTGATCGGTATGAAGTCGGTGACAAGCCAAATATGAAGGGGGTAGATGGGCTAAGTCGACTCCCGCCACCAGCTCTTCGTGAGCAGAACAACCCAAGTGGGCAGACACCAGCGGGCTTGTCACCGAATTCAAACCGATCAGTGGTAGCATAAACCAATAATAATATTACGTGTGTTTTTGTCATTTGGATTAAATCGGTATTTTGTTATTTTTAGCTTTTTATTTTTAGTTTTGTGTTTTTGGAAGTCGGTTTTTATTATAGTATAGAAGATAGATAGATAAAGCTTTTTACGTCACCCACACATCAGTCATGTTTACATTGTTCTATCACTACTGTTACAGCGCATCGACCGCAATGAACCAAAGGAAATCGCCTCAGGTCCTCATGTCCCATCGAGACGGCATGCACAGCAACAAGCCTCTGTCAGCAGCGGCTGAGAGCACCGTGGACGGCTTGGACTCTAAAGATGAGCCTGGAGACTTCATCGAAACCAACTGTCACTGGGTAAGATCATTATCACTGATCACTATAATTAATCAATCAATCGTCAAGTGGATCTGTGTGTTGTGAAGTTTTATTATTTTTATTAATATCACCACCTGTGCCCCGCGGTTTCATTCGCGTTAATTTCGGAGATCCCGCGGGAATTCCGGGATAAAAGGTAGCCCATGTTCCAAATCCGTTCAGCTGTTTTGCGTGATTGAGTAACAAACATCCACACTTTCATATTTATAGGTAAAATGACCAGTTTTTTTTTAATATCTCGATTTCCAGATGGAATTTCGAAAAAATCGAAACATGAGTATTTAAGTTAGACCCTTAGCAATACAAGAAAAAAAACCGCATTCAATTTGGTGCAGTAGTTTTTGCGTAACCCGAACACAAACATACAGACAGACAGACAGCCAAAAATTCTAAAAACGGTATTTTTTGCTTCTGAATCACTCATAGAATCGCCTAAATTTATTTTTTCTTATTTATCTCCCATGTAGTACAGACATCGACATCAAGTAAAAGAAGATGTCTTTCCCAATGATCAGAATCCGACAAAAAATATTTCTGGTTAGTAATAATAATATTGATCTCAGTAATGATGTCTAGTTTTTTCTTCTTATTCTTTATGTCACGATGAGTATCAGGGTGCCTATACTGTTAAGTCCGCGATGGCGCGGAGCTAAGAATATAATCTAAAGTGCGTCAGTTACCTTTGATGGTGGTGGTATCCGCTTCATGGGACCCCATTCTTCTTGCTTGATACCACTAAGTTGGATTCACTAAGTTGGATTCACTGAGCACTTTTATACAATCTATCATCTACCAGTTTATACTAATACCCCGAAAATACACTGAATAGCTTTTAAACCTTCTAAAACTAGGGAGCCGACCGTAGACGGAGAATGAAAGCCGACCGATCTCCACCTAGCTATCCGATTTGAGTCTCAATTTGTTCTACCTACCCGACACAAAATTTATAAAAGCTAATTTGAAATTGGACATAGATAAGCAATAGTGTGTTAACCCACACTGGAGAAATTTTGAGTAAATCGTGTTTTAAAAGTAGGAGCGTCATTTTGTGTCAACCTTTTTTATGTTGAATATTGAGTTGCATATTTAAGCAATGTAATAAGATAAACACATATTTAAAAAACGTTCCCTAACTCTCAATAAATCGTTCTGAATCAATAACTTAATTTTGTGGGTTAACATGTTATTGCTTATCTGCGTCCAATTATCATTAGGTTTTTATTATCTACCCTCCTTTATGTATTCTAAACACATACGACAATCTTGAATGCAAAAGATAACAAACAGCTGCATATGTACCGGTAACGTTTGCTTGTTTTCCACATGCTTTATAACTTAGCGTGATATCGAGTGTTATTCTTCCAGGTGGACTGCAAGCTGGAATTCCCAACTCAAGATGATTTGGTCAAGCACATAAACACAGACCACATCCATGTCAGCAAGAAAGCGTTTGTTTGCCGTTGGGTGGGTTGTTCCAGAGACGAGAAGCCGTTTAAGGCCCAATATATGTTGGTTGTACATATGAGAAGACACACCGGAGAAAAACCACATAAATGTACTGTAAGTTATTTAAAATTTTTCATTACTCATACTCGGAAAGTAGGTCTGAAGTTGCCTGAGAAGCGGGTTGAAAGTATCACTTTTCAGCCCTAGGGAGAATCGCTTTCAACTGACAGCTGGATACTGCAGAAACTCAAGTTTTTTTTTTATGTCATAGGGGGCATACTTTGTAGCACACCTAATGGTTGATTTATGTAAAATAAAATTCACTCATTTTTTTCTTTAGCTAATTCCTATTTTTATTTTGACTTTCCTTGCATTCGTAATGAAAAGCACAGTGTTCCTCGGGAGAAAGTTACTTTCACCCCTAGGATAACAATGTACTATTTTAACTGGATGAACGTAATTGATGCAATCCTATGACCATTTACTGATATAATCCTAAATCGTGATTATATGGTTTCAAGCGTATTTTCGGCCACCTTGGTCGTATTTCCTCATGTTTTTGACGAGATGGTTAAGTTATCCTACCACTCTGATTTCTGATGTACCTACCGAGATGAGTCTGGTTAGACGAAGGTAGCAAAGAAGATGGTGTTTAATTACTTTTTACTATTGTTTTTGTTCCCAGTTTGAGGGATGCTGCAAAGCGTACTCACGTCTAGAAAATTTAAAAACTCATCTACGGAGCCACACCGGAGAAAAACCTTATACGTGCGAATTCCCGGGCTGCGCTAAAGCCTTCTCGAACGCCAGCGATCGAGCCAAGCATCAAAACAGAACGCACAGTAACGAGGTAACCCATAAATTTATACTAATAACATTATAAAGAAGAAAAAATTGATTTTTTGTTTGTTTGTTACGATTTAACTCAAAAACTATTGAACTGTTTTGAAATATTCTTTCACCATTAGAATGCTACATTATCCTTGAGTAACATAGGCTATATTGTAACCCGGAATTTTCACGGTAACTACGAAATTACGGTGGGTGAAACTGCGGGAAGCAGCTAATTTCAAATAAAGAAACATTTCAGAATTTTTGGGATCTCCGCTTGCGAAACACACCTAAAACAGCTGGTTCTATATTGACTTTCAATCGATTCCAAATTCTAAGCTTATTGGTGTATGACACAAATTTGTATGACTTCACAGAAACCTTACGTGTGCAAAGCGCCAGGTTGTACCAAGCGGTACACGGACCCGTCATCTCTCAGGAAGCACGTGAAGACCGTGCACGGCGCTGAGTTCTATGCAAGCAAGAAACATAAAGGTACAGACTTACAAATCCTAGCTGTTGGAACTCCTAAGTTCTTCCTAAAAGATACAGACCATTTTCATGTTGGTCCTTCTTTATCGCCAAACCTAAAGATAATCCAGTAAATTTCAGACCACACAAAATGAGTTTCCCATTTTGATGAATGTTGTTTATTGCCGTGTAAACTTTGTTCAAGATCGATGTTATAATTAGTAACTCCATGCTCATCATCGTTAACTACATTTCGAAATTATAAAAGGACATCAGCTCATCGATCAAAATTATAGAGAGAGCAAATCTCGCCCATACGCTTTCGCTACCCACCATGGCTGAAGCTACGGCGGGCAGCGAAAGGTCGCTTCCTATTGCCGAGGTGAGGACACGGCGCTGCTCGGCCCAGGCCGAGCACTCTTCGAGAGTGTGCTGCGCCGTGTCCTCACCGCAGGTTCCACAATGGTGGCACGAGGCCGTCGGTTCCCTCCCGAGCTGACACAGGTACTTTCCGAAGCAACCATGCCCGGAAAGCACCTGCGTCACCCGGAAGGTGATGATGCCCAGCCGCCTGTCCGCCCATTCTCGCAGGACTGGACGGACAGCTTCGACAGTCCGCAGGCCGGCGGAAGGTGTTGCCAGCCTGCTCTCCCATTCTCGCATTAAGGACTGCCGAAGATGGGACCTCCGCAGTTCCACCGCCCTTGGCGGGGGGTATTCCCCTCTGGCTCGGCACTCCACTCGCCACTCGTACAGCGACGAGAGGAGGCCCGCCTCTAGATCCCAGGGGGGAGACCCCGCCAAGACGCACGCCGCCTCGTAGGAGATGGTACGGTATCCCCTTATCAGTCTGACGGCTAGGATCCTCTGCGGTCTTCGCAGGAGGGTCTTGTTATGAGCCGTCAAACTGTTGGCCCAAATCGGGGCCCCGTAAAGGGCCATCGACCGTACCACCCCCATATATAGGCGGCGGCAGTTAACGCTCGGTCCCCCAAGGTTGGGCAGCAGGGTGCTAAGAGCACCCGCAGCCCGGATGAGCTTGGGGGACAGGCGGCGGAAATGCTCGCGGAAGTCCCAGCGGCTATCGAGGACGAGTCCCAGATACTTTATGGAGGACCCGACCTCGATATGGACACCACCAACGACAATATGGGAACCAGCGGGTGGACGCATCCGAGGCCCATGAAAATAGATGGCCTCGGATTTCTCAAGCGCCACCCCGAGTCCCAATTGCCGTATTCTGCCGACGACCTGTGCCACCCCCAACGTGGCAAGACGGGCAGTCTCTCTGAAGTCTTTCTCCCGGGCCACCACCAGTGTGTCATCAAGGCCCGGGGGAAGGGCGCCCCGCAGCACCCAGTCGTATCCGATGTTCCACAGGAGGGGTCCTAATACCGACCCCTGTGGAACACCGCATCTCATCTCCCTCCGAAGGATGTTGTTGTCCCGCCCCAGGCACGTGACGTGCCTATCTTGTAGGTAGGACCCGACAATCCGCCTCAGGTAGGGAGGCACCCGGTGATACCGGAGAGCCTCCCTAATGCAGGACCAGGGCAGAGTATTGAAGGCGTTGGCGATGTCAAGAGACACCGCCATCGCAACTCCGCCCTGGGATGTCGCCTGGTCCGAGAGGGCTCGGACGCGACTAATCGCGTCAATCGTTGATCGGCCCTCCCGGAAACCGTACTGGCTTTCGGCCAGGTCGGGTCCCACCTCTTGAAGGTGCCCGATGAGGCGGTGAGCGATAATTCGCTCAAAAAGCTTCGCCACCTCATCGAGCAACACTATGGGGCGGTACGCAGAGGGAGATTCTGCGGGGCGTCCCTCCTTCTTCAGTAAGACAAGACTGCCCGTCTTCCACTGGCGGGGAAACCGTCCCGACTCGAGGCAGGCGCTAAAGAGCCTGCCCAGTCGGTCCCCCAGGGCGTTGGAGGCCAAGACCCATGCGCGGCCAGGTATCCCGTCCGGCCCCGGGGCAGTTTTCTTGCCCCGGAGACGGAGAGTGGCCGCGTTGAGTTCTCCCGGCGAGACTCCCGGGACCCCGTCGGCTGAATCCCCCTCAGGATAGTCCTGGGGGGAGCCATGACTGGTGGGGGGTGGTCGTGCGCACTCGGAAAGAGTGTGGACACCACCCTCCCCAACAGTTGGGGCTGGAGACTCTGCGTGGGGGGGGGCCCAGCGGAGCGGAGCTTTTTGCGCACCGCTTTGTAGGGGCGCCCCCACGGGTCGCTATTAAGAGTCTCCAAGAACTCTTCTCTCGCTCGGGTCTTGGCCTCGCTGATGGCGATCCGCAGGGCCTTTTTCCTCTCTTTGTAGGCCCCGTACAGATCGGCTTCCACCGTCGCGTCTCGGAGCCGCCGTCTGCGGCTCCTGGTGTACCGGCGTCGCGCCTTCACGCAGCTCCTGCGGAGATCTGCTAGTTCCTGCGACCACCAGTACACCCGACGCGCGGGAGGTCGGGGCCCGGCCCGGGGCATGGCCGCGTCACAGACGTCGGTCATTGTGTCCCGGAACCAGGCCGCTTCCTCTTCGACCTCCACAGGCTCGGCTGGATGCTCCAGCCAAGCCTTGACGATGGAAGCCTCCATCAGCATGTCTATGTCTAGACATTTCAACGCCCATCTTGGAGGGGACGGGGTGTTACTCGCGGGGCGGCGTGAGTCCGGGGAGCCGGCGGGGGCGGAGAGGTCGAATCTTATGTAAAGATGATCCGACAGAGTCTCCACCCCCTCCAGGACTTTCCAATCCCGGACTCTGTGTCCGATTGCAGGGGATGTGAACGTGACGTCCACAATAGACCCCCCCTGCTGACGGACACACGTATTTATCGAGCCCCGGTTTACTATTCCGAGGCCGATGTTCGCCGCCCATTCCTCCAACGTCTCGCCGAAGACGTCTGTCCTGGGGCATCCCCACGCCATGGATTTGGCGTTGAGATCCCCCAGGAGCACCACTGGACAGGATAGGGACCTTATGATGGCCCCCAACCTGTCCAAGAACGTCTCGAACTCGGCGAGAGTCTTGTTGGGGGAGAAATACACCCCGACCACGACGGTTTCCCCTGTTTTTACAGTGACGTACCCTTCACCCCTACCGATTAGGCTGAAGGGCACGTCGCTGGCCGTGCTTCCGATAATGGCTACCGAGCCCCTCAAGTCCCCAAACCAGTTATCCCTGGGGGGGACGTAGTAGGGCTCGGCAGCCACTGTGACGTCAATTGACCACTGCGCCGCGCTCTGGATAAGTAAGTCCTGAGCCGCGGCGCAGTGGTTTATGTTCGCCTGGAGGAAGCGACGGTGCATTTTAAAAGTTCCAACTAATGCACCATCGCCTCCGCCTGGCTTTCAGGCCTGGCATCAGCAGCCGGGGTCTTGGCGGCTGCCTTGGATGCCTTTCTGGCTGCTTTGGGGGCCTTACATGAAGGGGCCCCCACACGATGCCCTGCCGGTTTACCAGCCTCGGAGCATAGAATGCACCGAGGCTCGGCAGAGCATGAGGCCGCCTTGTGACCGGGTTGACCGCAGCGGAAGCACATCCCACTGCGGTCGACCCCTGCGCTGCATGTTTTGCCTACGTGCCCTCTTTGTAGGCATCTGTAGCAGCGCAAGGGCCTCGGCTGCAAAAGCTGCACACGCGCCGAAACCCAGCCGATAAGTAGGCGGCCTGCATCGGCCACCTTTTTTACCGCTTCGACCGGGGCCTTCACCCACGTGGAGCCCATCCCGGATCGGGCCTTACGGATTTCCCCGCATCGGATGGCCTCCACGGGGCATCCTCCGAGCCGGGCGACCGCAGTGGCCACCTCGCCGCTCATCACAGAGTCGTCCAGGCCCGAGATGCGCAGTTCAGCGCATTTCATAGGCCTGGACACCTGAACGTCCTCCGCTGGGAGGACTTTCTTTAGCTCAGCGGCGAGGGCATCCGCCATGTTGCCGCTGGTCGCTCCGGCTATTTCCAGGACGCGGGCCCCGGTCGCAGCTTGCCTTATTTTCAGGGAGGTTATGCCGAGGCTGCCAACTTTTATTTTGGCTTTGGCCTCGGTAAGAACCTCCCTGTAGTTGCGTCCCCGCTGCTCGGCCTCCGGCAGCAGTGTAAGAACTACTGCTGCCGAGCGCGAAGAAGTAGGTACCTAACTCAATAAAAAAAAAAACAAAAAAGTTATTGTATGGATTCAATATTTTGAACATAATGAAATACAAAAAAAAAAAAAAAAAAAAAAAAAAAAAAAAAAAAAAAAAAAAAAAAAAAAGGGCGGAGTCATACGAAATTATTTCATACCAAAGGGGTGTCATGAAAAAGGTTGAAAACACTGGTGTTAGAAATCGGATTTTAAACAATAGGTACCTATTCCTAAATGTATTTTACATCTCTCATTTTCGGTAAGTAGGTCCTTATTACCCCCAAATGGGGCTTGTAGGTGACCAATTAGCGCTCTACTGTAATAATGTAACTTGAAAAGCCCTAGAGCGATAAGTAATAAAAAAAAACTCTTCACTCTTTCAAAAAGTTCGCGTACATCTAATCATCATACTGGCAATAGACATCATGCATTCAGCCCAATGACAAAAGAGGTCGCTTCGCTATTCAGCCTTGTCTTCGTATGAGTATAATAGTCATCAATTTTAAATATCCAACGGCGAAGCTCAATTTCGTTCTTGAAAAAAATAAAATATTTTATTCTTGTAATGCCGATTTTTTTCTACTTACCTCACAATCGAGATGTAAAGCAGAGTAGTTAGCTCGGGTGTAAGCATCAATTGCACCTTCGAACTATATCTAAATATCTCGGGCTGCAATGGGGATGTTGACTACTTTTGAAAATCAAAATTCTAATTAGTCCGTCAGTTAGAAAATAAAAAAACAATAGAACGTATTTTTTGCTTTTTCAAATAAATTAAAATATACAGAGATAAAGCGCATTAAAGTTTAGGATGAGGGGGTCGTGACGTCACTAACCGCTAAAACCGCCATACAAACTGTCAGAAATGTGACGTCACGCGAAATTTCAACTCAATATATCGCCGTTATTTTTTGATTACGTAAAAAAAGAAAAAATAGGTGTCCAATATTTTTTAATAATCTACAAGACGGACTAAAAAATAAAAATTAGTCAACATGCCTATTGATGGCTTACAGCCCTTGGCTACTAATCAACTATTGTTCTTCCAGGTTGCGGTCGTGGAGACGATTCGGCGGAGTCCGGGGGCGGCGGAGCTGGGTCCTCGCCGCGCTCGGAGGAGGGCGGGGTCCCGCTCGGCCTGCGCGGACACACGTCCTCGGCGTCCATCAAGAGCGAGAGTCCCGCGTCCCCGGCGCGACACGGCGTGCACACTCCCGCGCATCAGGTGTGTGTTGAGACTGTTGTGCTGGAAAACGGCCAAAGTGGCCGTTTTTGGGCAATATTGGTTTAAAAATTTTGACATAGATAACGACTGGATTGATACAGTAGGTCACCATGTCCACCCGCTAATCACAAGGTTCCGAGTTCGATTCCCGCTGGTGGTGGATTTTGTGTGATGAACATAGGGTTCCCTTTCAGTTTGCCTCGTTTACACAAGCTCAAAACTTAGTGTGGGAGGGATCGAGTAGATCTTTGTGTCTTTATATTATTATATGCTATTATTATGTCAACTTTAGTTAAACTTTTCGGCAGGTACAAAGATTATTATGAATCGGAGTGTAATTTGTTGGTTCAATTATAGCTGTCGGCTCAATGTGGTGGAGATCTGGACTTCGGAGCCGCAGGCCTCGGCGGATTCAGCGACGAAAATGGCGCGCCCTACTACAGGCTAGATGGAGAGGTGAGTTCTGCTAAAAATTTAAAGTCTATCTAGCCGTTTCATCCACCAATATTTTGGGGTTAATTCTATAACTATATACTGGCACTTCACCTATCTTTGTAAAAAAAAGCGTGGATCTATTTTTGCTCTGTTACGAGATTAAAGTTGGACGAACAAAAAAGAAACACATTCGCTCAAGTATATAAGTATTCTATCCGTAAAAACATCGATTTATTAACATATACCTATTTATTAGTTAATCAATTAGAGTTTGATCAATCATACCACCTCAACGCTGAACCGCTTTCGGTTCTGCTGAAAAGTTCGATACTATTATAAAACATAGTTAAAATATCTACATACTTATCCTTAAAAAAATATCTGCAGGTGGAACAAGAGGTAGTTGGCGAAGTGGGTCAACTCCCGCTCATGCTGCGGGCCATGGTCGCCATCGGGGAGCCGCGGGCTCATCACCACACGCCTCGGTTCGGCAACAAAATGGGTGTCGGCAGACTGATGCCGCCAACACACGCGCCGGACTTGGGGCCAGGTAAAAAGAAACATAAACCTAGTGATTTAAATACACTGATAGAACAAGGGATTTATGGAAGGGTCTTGACTGATCGTCGACTTAAGAGGTTCAGGTTCTGAATGCAAGAAAGGTTCTGAATGAAAGTTTTATTCATCATGGCAGCTGATAGATTTCTACTCGTACTGCTAGAGAATGTTTCCCAAGAAATTTCACAGCGGTCCGACCTGCGTTATCCTAAACTAGCAAGCGATAATTATCATAGTGAACGTTTTTGAAGGATATTTGACGTAAACCAAGGATTTTAACTGGTTCAGCACTATCTTCATCCAGAAAGTTTCATTATATAATTCACTAGCTGTTCTCCGCGGTTTCACCCGCGGTAATTTTGAAATTCCCACGGGAATCTCTGGTTATAGTACAGCCTGTGTAACTTAGGGATAATATAGCATTCTAGTGGTGAAATTTTTTTTGAAATCGGTCCAGTAGTTTTCGAGTTAAATCGTAACAAACAAACAAAAATCAAATCTATCCTCTTTATAATATTAGTAACAGATTTACGATCAACTTACATCTAGAAGTTTTGCAGTAATAATCTTTATAGTAAGTATTTTTAATTTTTATTGTGAATAGATTAGTTAAGAAGGTAATTTCCGTAAGGCCATCCCCATTCCAGGTCAGCAACGCACCTGCATGCCTTCTGGTGCTGCAGATGTCCATGGGCGGCGGTAATCACTTACCATCAGGTGTACCACTTGCCCGTTTGCCCCCTATGACATTAAAAAAAAATGCAGGTTATCCACCGTGGAAGATGGGCCGGTCTTTGGTATGGGACGCGACTTGCGTAGATACCATTGCGCCGTCTCATCTTCCAGCTTCGGTCGTGAAAGCTGGTTCCGCGGCAGCTTCTGCGGAGTCCCTCAAGCGGCGCAAATATACCCCCTTAGTGGGGACTTTATGTTTGAGCCTTTTGGGGTCGAAACACTGGGGCCTTGGGGTCCAAGCGCACGCCAACTATATAAAGAGCTGGCGGTGCGACTGGTCGAGGCGTCGCGTGACCAGAAGGCTGGTGTTTACTTCGCCCAGCGAGTTGGCCTCGCTATCCAGCGGGGTAATGCCGCCAGCCTTTTGGGCACGCTTCCAGCTGTGGAGGACCTAGGGCAAATTTTTTATTTGTAAATATAGTTTTTATTTTACGCATATTTATTGTTTGAATATATTTTCAATGTAATTTTTGAATGTCCATCTCTAATTTGAAAAAAAAAAAAAAACAAATTATAATAACATGTTTATATAGAGCGTTTATATTATGTTGTTATAGAGCGAAGATACCACCCACCTGGTGGCGTGCCTGGACGAACAGACTTGGGCAGTACTACTGTCGCAGTGGACATAAAGGCCGGCCTGCCGAACACAAGGCGAGACTCTGGCATATCTTCGGGCAGCAGTCTGTACAGCGCCAGGTAAGCTATGTGCCAATGATAACTTCATCTGCCATATTTATTTGAGTCATTCAGATCATAAAACTATTTCTCAATTCAGTTAGCTCATATTCAGATCTAGCTAATACTAGCTGTGCTCCGCGGTTTTACCCGCGGTAATTTCGGAGTTCCCGCAGAGATTCCGGGATAAAAAGTACCCTATGTCCTTCTCTATACCTCTGACAACGTGCATGCCAAATTTCATCCAAATCCGTTCAGTCGTTTTTGCGTGATGGAGTAAACGTATGCGAGGATAAGAGCTCGAAAGCGCATTTTCATCGGACTTGCTTCAAATTTATCGTCACTGCTCAGCTCCTATGTGTCTTAGCGTTATGTTATATAGCCTATAACCTGCTCAGGAGTATGGACTACAATCGTACCAAGTTTGGTTAAAATCCCTTCAGTAGTTTTTGACCCATGCGTGCACACACAGATAGACAGACACACAGAAAAAAAATTTACTGATTGCATTTTTGGCATCAGTATCGATCACCATTCATCCTCCAATATTAATTTTGAATATATATATTCAATGTACAGAATTGACCTCTCTATAGTTTAATTATAAGTAGATATAGATATTAAGTAAGTACCCGACAAGCTCTGCCGTCGGAGTCTAATTCAAGTAATATTTGACTTAAAAATAGAAATTCCCGTTGCCGTGAGAATTTCGGGATACAAAGTCTTGGGTAAAAACGCAAAGTTCTGACAAAATTCCAAATTCATCCATTCACTTCTTTTCTGGTGGATGCTGTATTTTAATATTTATATATTACTAGCTGTCCCCCGCGATTTTATCCGCGGTAATTTCGGAGTTCCCGCAGAGGTTGCGGGAAAAAAGTACTCTATGTACTTCAGTTCCCGAGGGAATTCCGGAATAAAAACTATCCTATCTTTTAAGTTGGATCATATTATAAACGGTTGCAAAATTTTATCAAAATCCGTTCAGTAGTTTCGTAGTCCATTGCGGACAAACAACGTGACACGTGATTTATATATATTAGATAGATTCTCAGTATGAAGTTTGTATAAATCTTATTATTTTCATTTACTTTTTACTATTTTTGTATTCATATTCCACTGGCTTACTAACTAACAAGGTCTTTTTCTTAAGGTCATCAGATATATCTCGCAAGAGCAGTCAAGCTTCCGTGGTATCAGCTGCTGTTGCAGCGACTACAGGCGTAGCCGGGGCTCAGAGACTAGTCTCTCAACATACGGCTGTCTATGACCCGCTATCGCCTGACAGCAGTCGAAGGTAAGGACCTCTTTGACTTCGGATTTTAAATCTCAAATAACTGTAATAAATGAAATGAATCATTAAACTGATTTAAATATAAATTTGTTTGATTCTTTGACAATATTTATTATTTCAGATCTAGTCAAGTATCATGTGTGGGTTATGCACCAGCCCCATCATCAACGCTTGCAGCTGTTCAAGCAGTTAGAACTTCACAAGGAAATCAAGTGAGTTTTGAAGAAAATCCTATCGTTAAATGATTACAAGTCTGGTTATTAATTTAAGCTAGAAATGAATCAACCAATTACAAGTACGTTTTTTAATGAATGTTATATTTGTTCCATCAGGCTGTGTTATTACGAGGCGTGACTTGTTCAGAGGTTCGAGCTGAAGAATTGGCCTTGGAACTAGATCCTAACGTACAAGTTAAGGAAGAAGCTAGAAGGCTGTCTGAGCAGTCGAATCTGAGCGATCAAACTCAAGGTTACCAACAGTATCCCTGCGGTAATGATGATGTGGTGGGTATATTTTTTAGTAGCATATTATTTTTCTTGCATTTTTTCCTGTGATAATAATTATTAACATTCAACTGTATTTTGTAGGGTGATGCTCCTTTTCCATTCAAGACAGAAGAAGACAATGATACTGTGACTTACAAGGATTCGCGCTCCAATTCTACCACCACGGTGGTGGTCACCACTGCTCAGGTCCACCATCCGAACCAAGAAGTTGATTTGGAACAGGTAAAATATAAAAAAATTCATTAATGACTACTAGTTAAAAACAAGCCCTTAGAAAGTGATGTTATTCAAATATATTTCTTTATTTCATAGGTTGCTGAAGGAGAAATGGTGGAGAACAAGCTGGTCATACCAGATGAAATGATGCAATATCTTAACCAATCAATATTGGGCACTGACTCGGCAACACCAGCTAAAACTGCCACGACCGATCCATCTGAACCAACTGCCAATAGTGACAAAGACAGTGCAAATAAAGACACAAGTGAGAAACAAAAGGAAAATAGTTGTAGTGATAAAATCAGTGATGTGACGACCAGTGATGACTCTCTGCTCAAAAACTTAGGTGCCATAGGAAGTGATCTCAATATAAGTGATATTCCAGTTGATTTAAGATCGTTAGACGTTAGCATGTCAGGTAACAGTGGTTCGTTGTTAGCAGTTAAGTCATCCGAAGACAAAAATCCACCTTTACAAGAACAAGTCATTCCTGAAGTAACGACAGAGCAAAATGAAAAGGAATTTGCTAAACCTCCAACGACAAATGTCGCTTCTAACAATCCCCTGCAGTCATTACAAAGCATGGCAGCGAACCAACCAGAGACTTCAAGGATGAGACCTAATAATTCTATGAAACATAAACCAAACCCCGCTATGAGTCCCAAGACCATGGTTATGAGTCCGCAACATGTAATGAGCCCACAGAGTTTAGTGAACAACATGTTGAGTCCTCAGAGCCTTCCCCACAGTGCAATGAGTCCTCAAACCGTTATGAGTCCTCATAATCCCATTCAGAATGTCGTGAGCCCACCAAGCTTCTATAACGTGATGAGTCCTCAAAGTGTCATGAGCGTTATGTCTCCACAACACAATGCCATGAGTCCACAAAGTATGCAAAGTTTGATGAGTCCGCAAATGTCAAATCAGATAATAATGAGTCCAAGACATAATAACATTGGAAGTCCTATGTCACAGAACATGATAGCAAATATGACAAGTCCCATGACTCAAAACATGGCGAGCCCACTAAGCCACGGAATGTCAAGTCCCATGCACCCGGGGTTACAGAGTCCAATGGCACAAGGCATGACCAGTCCTATGGTGCAAAACATGTCCAACATGTCTGTCAACAGCCCAGTACAGGACCATCAAAATCAAGAAATGATAATGAATCAACCACGACCAATAACTAATCAAAATTACGTAAACCGTCAAAACTGCAATCCTAGCCATCCCCATAACAATTACAATACAACTCCTATTCAATACCAAAATTACAATCAAACTCCATCTTATCCTCAACAAAATTCACAAAATGTTAGTTTAAGGAATCGTAACATGCAGCAACAACAATATCAAATGATACAGCAGTACAATCATAATAATCAAATGCCAATGTTGCATCAAATGCCTATGAATCAACCCAATAACTCTTACAATAGCCGCATGATGAATTATGCACAACAGGCGAATTTCACAAATCAGAGTAGTCAGCATCACCCGTTGCAAACATCAAGATCTTCAATGATGAGCGTCGACAACAGCGGCAATATGAATCGAGGGGTCATGAACAGCTATTGCGAACAACAAAATCAGTGTCCCCCCGCACAGTTCAATCATAATATGGTGCAATACCCTCAACCACCGCCATACAATGCTGCTGTGAATGCAGCTAACGTTATGGGTCCTCCACCACCTAAGAACAATCATCAATACAACCAAGCGATGATGAACAACAATCAATATTACAACCACCAACGCCCCTACAATCAATGGGATTACCCGGGAAATCAATTCAACAAACACCACGTCACGCAAAAATCTGTCCAGAATTCTGTGAACATGTCAACGGGCAGTCAAAAACAAGTGAACGGCACCCGACCAGCTCAGAATCAGATGGTCAAAAACGAGCAGCAAACAGACTGCAGTATGAACAGTTTGAGAGGACACCGACCCAGCAATGAAGTGCAAGTGTGGGATATATCACAGTCTCAAATAGAAGCGAATAACGACAGAAAGAAAAATCAAAACAATTCGATGCGCCAGGAAACTTATCAAAGGACGTTAGAATACGTGGAGAATTGCGAAAACTGGAAGAGTTCGGAAATGGTATCGAGCAGTACACATCCTCCGCAAAACGGTGACAACATGGTCGTGAATGATCTACAAACCTCTCTAACTTCTTTTTATGAGGAGAATCACTACCTCCATATGATTCAGTAGAATTTTATTGCAGCCATTTTAATTAATTATATAGGAAGCATCATTTGTTTATTTTCATGGAGAATTTAATGATGAGCTGAGATTTTAGGGTACTTATTACCTAAATTTTAAAATAAAAAATATTTTGATACCGAAGAAGACTGATGTGTTCATTGAAGTTAATATCCGTGCCTAGGTATTTTTTCAATCATTATTGTAGACGGCGGATACGATGTTTAGATTAACAAAAAGTTGTTACATTTTTTATTAAAATCTCTGAAAGAGACTGATTAATTATAAATATTTTAAATTAAGTCGCGTATCATTTACAAGTACATAAAAACAGTCTGAAGAGACAGGCTCATTAAAGATATTTTATTGTAAATATAGTATTACTTAAAAAGTCTTCCAGGGATGTTGACGACTTTTGAAAATCAAAATTCTAATTAGTCTGTCACTTAAAAAAAATAAAAAAACAATAGACACGTATTTTTTGCTTTTTCAAATAAATAAAAATATACAGATATAAAGCGCATTCAAGTTTAGGGTGGGGGCTCGTGACGTCACTAATAGCTATAATAAGCCGCCATACAAACTGCACCAGTCATTGACCTCACGCGAAATTTCAACTCAATGTATCGCCGTTATTTTTTGATTACGTAAAAAAAGAAAAAAATACGTGTCCAATATTTTTTATTAATCTACAAAACGGACTAAAAAAAAATTTTGTCAACATGCCCATTGTACAACTGAAATGATACATATACGAAATTATACGTACATTTATTGTTACATCTATTTTAGGTTAACTTTTCTACTCAGTAGTGCCTATAATGTACATAATAGACAGTAATTAAAATGTTTGTGCCTTTAATTGAGAATAAAACTTCGGACTCATTAAATTGAATCGAATTTGACAATAATCGAAAACGCAAATGATAGAAATAGTCTCGATTCTGTTGGCCACTCACTCGTTAACTGAACGTAATTGGCAATCAGTGCTGCATTTCTAAAATTTTAATGTTTATAGACTCATTATTATGTTTTACGTAGAGAGAAGAATAAAACCGGTATATCGAGCGAGTCAGACTCGAAGAACTGAGGTTCCATACTAATTTTTTTTTGCAACTATTAAATAGCTGAAAAAAATAATTAGTTTTCCTGTACTAATAATATTCTGAATATGAATAACAATAATTGTAATAAAAACAAAATTTAAGTTTTAGTAATCTAGTAGGTACCTAGCTATTATATTGCAAATTTTCACTGCTGAACCCAAAAAAACAGCTATATTTAGGTATTGTAGAATCCTTACAGTTGTCATCTTTTTGTACCAATTTTACATTCTGGTATTGACGTAGGTAATGTGCGCGTCATCAAGATATTGTATCATTACGAAAAGACTGACTAACGTAATACCGGAGTAAGCTTATAATTAAATGTGGGCGTCCAAGCTAAAAAGTAACTACCAGTATTGAGTTAATACTAGATTCGGTATTCAATTGATAGTAAGGATTGAAAAAATATTCAAAAACTCGCCGTTTTTTTTATCTGACATTTGAAGTTGAAATTCTGAAAAGGCTTGATTTGAGAAAAAACATTACTTATAAAAGTTTGAGTGACAAATAAAAACACACTTCTTGCTTGTTACATAGATTTTTATATATTATTATAGATAAGATAATATATGAAATGGTAGAAAATTGAACATTTATTAATAATAATCTATTAAAATCGCGGACGCAAGCTTGGACGCCCACAAATGTGCTTAATCTCAGCTCTCCCTCTTATAAGTAGATACACTATCTTCTTGGTCTTCGTCCCAACCTCGAGCTAACAAACCTTACAACATACAGGTCTAATTAACAGATTTCTTATTTAATCTTGTAGTTAAACATGAATTTAATAAATGCAGTATTGTAAATGTCGTTAGAGGATTTACCTCTGAAAAATTATATTACTTACAGACTTTTTGAGATTATTATACAAAAAATAGGTAAAGATAAAATTTGTTACAAGAGTTGTTAAATTTAAATACTGTAAAAAAATAGTTAAGAAAGTTATTTTGTACAACTATTACAACACTTGCAAATACTTGATATTGTATGTAATAATTTTGAATATATTTTTAGATATAGAAATTGTACTTTATAGATTTTTTGACTGTAACTGTAAATTGAATTAGAAATAAAATTTTATATCGTTTCTTTTAAGGATTTGGAATGCTTTATATTATAAGATTTTGTAATGAGATTATTAGTTTTTATTATTTTATAGTTACTCTAATGTTAATAATATCTTAATTATGTATTTTTTCAATTCACGCACAAGTTAATTGTAATAGAACAAACATTTTAATTTTAATTTGTAATAAATTATTGTTTTATATAATATTTTGATTTTTTTTATTGACGAGTACCTACCTAATTTATCATTCGGAAGAAAATTTAGAGGTATCTAGGCATGAGTGAGAGCGAACCTCTTAATATTAATTATAATTATCTTATCCAAAATTATAAATGTGCAGTTTGGATGGATGGATGGATGTTTGTTGCTCAATCATGCCAGAACTGCTGAACTGGATTGATCGGAACTTGGCACAGAGATAGATCATAGTCTGGAATAGAACATAGGGTATTTTAATCCCGGAATTCCCACGGGAACTCCGAAATTACCGTGGGTGAAACCGCGGAGAACAACAAAAAATATGAAAATTTGTGAAGATGTGTAGAAATTAGTTATTCAACGCATGAACTGCTGAAACGAACTTTCGTGTCTGAGCCGGAAACCAGCATCTAATAGCAGGTGACCAAACAAACAAACTGACGTTCTTAGCAGCAAATTATTCAGCAGCTGAATCAGAGTGTCAGCGAGCATCTAGCCGCAAACTGCATTCTAACCAACGACCTAACCATCTATAAATCTCAAAAAATAAAACTCTTTGCCACCTAATCTCAGTGCAAAAATAACCGAGCATCACTTGTTAGCATTCTATACAATGACGTCACGGTGGCAATGGAAATAGACATGTGATTATTTTGGATATGTTACCAGCGGGCTGTATCAATAAACATCGCCGATTTAACGTAAACGGTCAAGCGCGAGTTTACTGCATCTCATGAGACAGAATAACAATAGCGTGACGATTGGCAACCACCTAATCGTGGGTGTTTTACGGTTCGCGTTTAGTCTAAAGGCATTATTTAGTAAGACTAACGAAAGTAACTTAAGAATACCTAATCTAACATAATATAATCCTTACTCTAAATGTGAAAGTCAGTTTGTTTGTTACATTTTCACGCCTTAACGACTCGAACGACAGGGGTACAGAGAAGGACATAGGGTACCTACCTACTTCTTATGCCAAAATTCCCACGGGAACTCCGAAATTAAAGCGGGTGAAACCGAGTGGGATAGATAGTATAATATCCTACTAATATTATAAACGCGAAAGTTTTTAAGTATGTATATGGATGGATGGATGGATTTTCTTTCATGCAAAAACTATTGGATGGATTTAAATGAAACTTTACAATAATATAGCTTACATCAGATTAACACATAGGGTACTTTTTATCCCCGAATTCCCGCGGGAACTCTGAAATTAATGCGGGTGAAACCGCGTGGAACAGCTAGTTAAAAATAAAATTATGTCACTATGTCATGTGATGGAAAAATAAATAAAAAATAAATTCTGTTAATTGGTAAACGCATCACCTGAAACAGACGGACAGGAAGTTGCTTATCTTATTGCAATAATGCTAGGATTGTGTGAATAGCTTCGGAATGGTTGTACAATAGTTTAAAAGTGCCAGTTCTGTTGCTTTTTTCTGTGAAAAGATGTTTGAAATCTTTTAAATAAAACAAATAAAATGTCACTTGAAACAAAAGCAGCTAAAGTTTATTATTGCACAAAAATTGTTTAAAAGAATGTTGTGTCACGCGCAGCTGTTTGACGATGAGTTGCAAGTTGTGCGATACACGTTCTACCTGTAGTCTATAACCTCTGTCGATATTTCTGGCGGGACCAAAATATCTGCCCAATTAATAGCTTTGCTCTCTTCAATGGTTTAAGAACAACAAACAATATAGATACAGGTAGGTACTTGACAATCATCAGCGGCGTATAACTGGAAAATAAGTGGTCTTCAGATGTAGATGATATAAAAGAATGGTTTAGGTATAGGTACTTGAATTTACGTTGTTGCTAACCAACTAAGGAAAATTAAAATATCTCGTTTTATCTTACCAAATCACACGCAAAAAAGATTGACACGTCTTATTATTTAGGTAGGTACTAGCCGTGCCCCGCGGTTTCACCCGCGTGAAACGGTTTTAAATAACACCTTCTTTCCCCCACATCATATTTAAATGAAACAAAGCTTATTGTAGCTCCAGGCTAAGCTTAATCTGCCTGTGAAAATTGCATGACAATCCGTTCAGGAGATTCGGAAATTATGGTGAACAGATAGGCAGACAAAACCGAAGTTTAAAGACAGTTTTTTTTGTGTTTGGTTACTCTTCTTTTATCGCCCCCTCCCATTTCTTGGTAAAAATGTTCAATGTACAGAAACGCGAATTACACGCGATCTTTTATTATACCTAGTATAAATAGATACATAGATTTATACGTATAAACAACCTCTAGTATTGGCCACATCTTATTTTGGCTTTTCTATTTCAATTACCCAATTTCCCATTCTGGGAATCATTGTTGTTTAAATACAAAATTTCAAGAAGTATGGGAGCGTTAAGATCGGTAAGAGCGTTATTTTACTACGCTATTTTGCTACATATCATATCTTGCTGATCACTAGATATAAAGTTTTGAAATAAACGTCCGGACACACATATTGTATAGTTAAAACTGCAGCCATGTTTCTTTAATTTATAAATGCTTACATTATAAATTACTTACTTATTTATAAATGACTTACATCGTTGTAATCTACCTACTCGATCCTTTTTGCGTTAAATTCAATTTATAAATCCTTCTGCACACTCGTAATTTTGTTCTCCTCTTTCACCAAATAATCACGAATTTCAAACAGTATTTGGTAAAAAAAAGAAAACATCTCATCACCTAATTTAATTTACTCAACACGCTTAAGACAGCACGATTCGCTGCCAAAACATATTCTTGTTATAACTGACGGACAGACATTTATAAAGGTTGAAAGTACCCAAGTTGAAAACAAGATTTCATTTAAACGTAGCATAAAGCTTGTTGGTGTATGAAAGCGCGCTTGTCACGTTTATCTTCATTATTTCAGTCACCTTTCAGCATCTATGGTATTTCCTACCCTGAGCAAGAAACTGGTTTTCGTGAGGACCAACTTTCAATCTGACCATAATTGAAAAGTTCAGAAGAGAAATTGTCATTGGAAGAATTATAATCTTTTGTTTTTGTTCTGTCCACCAAAAAGTTGTCTGGAAGAGATCGCTAGTAAAGCGATTGGACCGCCTTTTGTTCGCCCTAATTTATAAGATTTTTTTTAACTCACTGTAACATTATTTTGGTGTAGGTACAATAAAGAGTATTCCATTCTATTCTATAGTAATATAGCTGCTCTCTACGGTTTCACTAGTTAATTTCGGAGATCTCGCGGGAATTCGGCGATAAAAGTAGATATTCTATATGCTTTTTTGTACCACCGACAAGGTAGTATGCAGTTTAACACGCGACAGTTTTTGAGTTCCCACGGGAATTCCGGGATAAAAGTAGGTAGCCTATGGCCTTTGCTGTACCCTTAAAACCGTGTATGCAGAATTTCATGAGCGGTTGAGCCGTTAAGGCGTGAAAGCGGAACGAACAAAAAACCTCACTTTCGCATTTGTTATATAATAGTAAGGTTATTAGATGCCATAACAAAAGAAGAAGAACGATGCCTAAAAATGGAGAAAGTTTAGACCCTTACAGGAATGAAAGCTCCATCCGCCATAAAAAACCATATTATCTTCTAGGATAAGAGTCATTTGAAAAGAAGTCGGAAGTAGAATGTGAATTGTTAAAGAAAGAAGCTTCACTATTATGTAAATCGCCAAATTTTTTTGTTAAGCCAAAATTATATTCCAGTAATAGGTACGGCATATTTAGCCAGATATCTATTCATATCAAATAAATTGCACCATAATAAACTGTAGGAAACTTTACAACCTTGTTTATTTCAGCTTCTATTGTACTAATAGGTATAGATAGGCTAGTCTACGTAAACAAAGAAACACCTTGAGGCGGTAATATTTACATATTATTTTTTGTCAAGTTTAAAGGATTGCGCTAACAACAGTGTGCGTAACTTTTTTAATAGTCAAATACACTCTTCAATAAGATTAATGTATCGGCACTCGGACCACAACCTGTAAAGAAAAACATTGAAAATGTCACGTGCCAAACCAGACTTTATTCTAGTTTCTGTAGATATATACACAAGTGGCACTTTGATATGCGATCTTGACGGGAATCAACCCACCAGCACAGCGATCGGCACCAAAATCCCAACCATGACGGCAGCAAACGATGCAATTTTATACTTGTGCTTCCTTGCTGTCACATTCACGAAAGCTTCGAATCTGCTAAAACCATTCACATCGTAGTTTAATCGCTGATACTCTCTCAACTGACGAACGAATCCTGGATTTGGATTGATGAACCTTCTCCGCTGTCTGACATAAGCAAACGCTTGCTCAAAGGTCAGTCTGTACTTTTCCATGAGGTATGCTATGACGAGGGTTGCAGATCGGGATACCCCAAAATGACAGTGCACCAAAACATTTCCTTTTTGTAGCCCTTCTTCAATAAATGAGTTTGCCATGGGGAAGTAGGGCAAGAGATTGGCGTCAGGAGAGTCGTAGGCCCTAATGAAGAGGGTACTAATGTTGGAATCAGTAAAAGTGGACCTCGGCAGCCGATGGGCTTCGATTGTGAGGACATGAGTGATGTTAAGATGTCTGAGGATGTTTCTGTCTCCCGCTGCTCTGGCATTGCTTAGATAGAGGCCTGGGATGATCTGACTGTAACAGGATTGTGTGCAGAGGTCGATCTTGTGGTAGAACGCCTTCCTGGACCAGTTTTTGAGGCCTCCGAAAGCGACCACAGGATTCGGGATGCTGAGGAACGCAACGACGAATGCACTACTCAACATCACAATTAAAAAACCTCTGGCACTTAACATACTAACTATTTTGCTGGTGGTTCACATGGTTCCGAGTTTTATCGATTTTTTTTTGTGTTTATTACTTATATTGTTACCATTGCTTTGTATATCTTCTGTTTGACATCTATGAGTCATTTGACAGAGATGACGAGATTTCATTTTTTTTTAATAGGTCTAGAACCTAAGTCTTTAATGAAGGTACTATAGAAAAAGTAGAACGATGAATTTATTTACCGTTATGTATGAAAATAGAACTAACGGAGCTCTTTAAAATACTGGTATTATTTACTTTACTGATCCGTGGCGCTGACGAACCGCAGAGGGCCGAATATTAATAGTGTATTAAGATGTCCTCATTTCATGCAATAACAAATAATTTGGTGCAGATCTGTTTGTTTTGTGTTTGACCCAAATATAATAAGTGAGACTTTAAGAACAGTATGTAGCGCGATTGAAATCAAAGACAAATTGAATAACTTCATCGATGCGAACTAATGCGAAACCTAAGAAATCATACCATTTTTTCGGATATATTAATTACGTATTGATTTACGAGAATTATAATTAGGCGGAGACTGTTGATATTTTAAAATATATTTATCTATCAATTTTAATATAGGTATATACTTCGTCTCAAGTTTGTGCGGTGCTTAATGTTTATTTTATCGTTGATCGTTTACATCTAATATATATAAATCACGTGTCACGTTGTTTGTCCGCGATGGACTCCTAAACTACTGAACGGATTTTGATAAAATTTTGTAACCATTTATAATATGGTCCAACTTAAAAGATAGGATAGTTTTTATCCCGGAATTCCCGCGGAAACTGAAGGACATAGAATACTTTTTCCCGCAACCTCCGCGGGAACTCCGAAATTACCGCGGATGAAATCGCGGGGGACAGCTAGTAATTTTTTTTTTTTTTTTTTTTTTAATTTATTTGGGTCACCAAACAGTTGTACAAAAAATATTACTTAATGTAGCTTACAAAATAATTATAACTCTATGTGCAACCAGCACCGGTAACCACAGATTACTTAAATAGTAGTTCTAATGCTATGCGCTGTTCCTATTAAAATATGAAATAAAATATAATATCAACCACTGGTACAGTGACTAATATATCCTAAATGTGAAAGTAAGTTTGCGTGTCTGTCTGTCTGTTTGTTACACACTGTTGGGGGTTAGTTATTATAATATAATTTACCTATCCTATTGTTCCCAATGCTGCTATTAGTCTTTTTTTAAACTCGCTTACGCTTACGTACATTTCTATATCGCTAAAGTAATTATTAAAAGATTGAGTAATTCGATACATTGGAGAACGTTTTCCTGCATTAGTGCGACAGGCTTTAGTGGAAAATAATTTGTGATCTCTGCGAACATGGAAATTACGGGGTACATTGAAATATAGTTCATTATTAAGAGGAATGCTATCATATTTATTGTTACATATATCGTACAAAAAAAGTGATTGTAACTGAAGACGTCTGTTTTGAAGGCTCAATAAATTAAATTTTTTTAACAATTTTTTTAGTAATATTATAAATATTTTTTATACAAACCCATTGTAGAACTAGTCAAATACCATGTCTGCTATACTTATGGGACCATATTTTTTGGCTATTTTTTTCTGGTCGTTATGTCAAATGAAAATAACCTAATTGAAAAAAATAAGTCCTGATTGTTTTTTTCTCTATCTGTTGATCAATGCGTATAGGCAGAGAATAAGGACCTTACACTTGCGCA
Source organism: Zygaena filipendulae (assembly GCA_907165275.2). NCBI lineage: Eukaryota > Metazoa > Arthropoda > Insecta > Lepidoptera > Zygaenidae > Zygaena > Zygaena filipendulae. The sequence continues at coordinate 5,140,985 of OU015674.1, forward strand.
GAAAATAAGAACCGTACACTTGGGCAGGAAAAAGTGGTTTTTGTTTTCCCCTTATCGTTTTTTTTTTTATGTCATAGGGGGCAAACGGGCAAGTGGTACACCTGATGGTAAGTGATTACCGCCGCCCATGGACATCTGCAACACCAGACGGCATGCAGGTGCGTTGCCGACCTGGAATGGGGATGGGAGATATAATTATGTATATTATGAATGTGAATGCAGTTTGTCTGGTAACATACCTACCCCTACGCGACAATGTTTGCTTTATGTGCTATGCCTCGATCGAAGAATATCTACTAACTGTCCCTCCTTCCATCGTGCACTACGGTAGTCACGTCGCGTCGTTGAAAATGTCAGCCTAGATACCTACAACAAATAGAGATCAAGAAAGCGGGATCTCCTTTGATATTATCTTTCAGCGTCTTTATGATCAATGTCATTAATGATAAATTCATTAGAAAATCTAACTCTAGGCATAATCATTGAATAACACACACATTTTGCAATAATACGATGTTCGAGTCCCAAATTAGAATTCCATGTGACCAGAACGAGGTCAGCACAGCTTTTGAACGTCGTTTGTCATGCACGACGCTTGTTCGAAAAAATAATTTCGCTTGGATCTGGAGTCAAACTACGCATGGTTATAAATTTATGAATAAAAAATATGATATAGCTGTCCTTTTGCGATTTCACCTACGCACATACAAATTTTCATTCGCTTTCCGTCTCCTTACGGCTTAAATTTCTATAAACTTTTCTAGTGAATCCTCATGCGTGCGTTGAATGCGATTCGATGCCAATTAATTCTTTGGGAATGCGTTTTAAATTTACTTTATTTTCGACTCGATATTTACCTTGACTTCTAAGTTTCAAGACTCTTGAGTTTTAGCTGTGCGTTGTCTGTTACTCATTGAGTCGATCACAGTACCTTTATGAGTACCTAAGTATATTTTCATTTTCTGGAGGCGGATAACAATTTTCTGGTCACTTATCCAGTTATTTTTCATGTAGGTAATATGAAGAGCAATAAATCGTATCCGAAACATGTGTGTTGAAATAGTTTCAGCTGTTAATATCGTTAGAGATATAATCTCTATTTCGTGAACATAAAATAGTGTTATGGGTTTTTTGCGTGCGTTTCCTCGAAGTGAAACTTTGGGTAGTTAAACAATTATGTTAAATTGTTGTTACTTGTTTTTTTTTTAATGTCACGGGGGGTAAACGGGCAGGTGACATACCTGATGGTACGTGATTACGGCCGCCCATGGACATCTGCAACACCATGAGGTATGCAAATGCGTTGCAGACCAAGAATGGGAATGGCAATGGGGAAAAAAAATGATATTTTTAATATTTTTTAATACTATTAGCAAGATTACAACGTAATCTTGGTTCAATTCCTTGGCTAATCGTTGTGCACGACAAAGAGAGATGGTACAGAAATTATAAAGTCACAATCTAGGATGTTGATTGCGTGATTCTCCAGTTTTTTTTTTCAGTTTCTTTCCGATCTTACCGATCGTTAACTAGTCTCGACTCGACTGGCATTTCACGTAAGAAATGGTTACTGTAATGATGTTTATTCTTATGATTTTTGGGTCGCTAGTTAACAATCGGTAAGAGAGACTGCCGGCCTAGGTGTCCTAAAGCAGAAAATAAAAATAGAGTAAAATATATTTATATTTATTTTATCCTATTAATTTATTATAAATGCGAATATGGCTTTTTCTTCATTTATTACTTTTTCAAGCATTAACTGCTGAACCAATCATCATGAAATTTCGCATACACCTTGTTGGCGGTACAGTAAAGAGAATTATAAATAACCTTTCATCTCGAAGAAAAGCACTTGCCCAAGGGATAGAAAATTGACTGAAAATCTACATTAACGTTAACCCGAGCAAAGCCGCAGGGACCAAATACTTAAGTCGTAAACGTATATTGGATAAACAAAATCTATATTCTGTAGTCTTGCAGTTACATATCTTCGTAAAAATGGAACAAATTTCATCAAAATTAATGATGTTATCGTATTCATATGAGGTAGAGTTTTTCTTTAAACTATAACTGAATAAAATATTACTTCTTCAAAGAGGCCCATGAGTAATTTAGATAATTAGGTGTGCGTATTTTCTATGAGGATAGCTTTAAGAATTTATGAACCAGGCAGATTGCTTCCAAATAATTTTCATTTCGTTCGTTTCGTTTTCGCTTTGACGCTTCTTCCCCAAAGAGCGTTTTTGAGGCAATAAAGTTAGTAATGTATTGAATTAATGTAACGGTTATTGTTAACTTTTGATGTTAACTTAATGACTAGGTAGAGGTACACATAGTCACTTAAATTCGAATTTCAAAAATTGATATTTATTTAATAATAATAAAGAATTTGTTTCTCTCCATTTAAATAAATAATGCAAATTCCCAGAACCAATCGCGTATGCAGTGGTGGAACTGTCGAACTGAGCGCAAGCACACCGCAAGTGCGCCGACGCAGTGCCACTATTCACTCGCTGCTGGATCCCAGCTCGATCATTTGGGTTAATAGCCACCTTAACTGCTACACCTTGGCCATTTTTGTACTATTTATAAAGTTCCCACCGAGATTTATATGCGTGAGGTTTTATAAGTGTTGTGAATGTAAGGTGTACACACAATAAGTGGTATTTTTGGAACGTCGGGCCGCGGGTGAGCGGCGCCGCGAGCAGTAGAACCTCGGCTGGCGCAGTGTACGCGGGCTGCGCGCGCTCCTCGATCCGTGCACGTCTAACGATAGTGAGCAGTGTAACGTACCGTGCAGTGACCGCAGTGTAAGTTAGGAAGGGGAGTGCTTTTATTAATCGATTAATGCTTCCGGTGCCCTCAGTGCTTCTCTGTGTCGCCGCGCACCGATGGATTAAGTGAAGTTACTTAACTGCTGCCACTTTGCGTGCCTGTGCTAACATACTAATGCATGCGCCGGACGATGCGTTGCTGATGACGGTTCTTTTTTTTTCGTTGCGCGCTGCGTGGGACGCGCGTCTGGGTGTGGGCAGGGAAATTTGATAAGGCGGGATGTCGGCCGAACGGCACGCCACTTTTGTATGCAACGGCTGTTCGGGTGCGCGTGCGCAGGTTATTTTGGGTGCGTCGCCACTCGGCCGCGGTTTCGGCTATTTTATGAGCCGTGCCGCTAGCGGCGGCCGTCTCTGCGGCGATGTTGAAATTATGAAAATTCCTTCATTCACACACACACGCGCGCACACGCACACGCGCACAGCGCGCGCTATATTCACGCGCAGTGCGTTGACGATGATCTACCGATGTGTATTTTCAGGGATAAAGATGTCATAACAAAATTACCTCACACTGAAAGCACTATTTTCCTTGTTTAACATGTTCCTTTTAACCGAGTTTCGAAAACTCTTGTTGTATACTATAGCATTTTTGACCCTCTTAATATATAACTTCGTACTCCGCTGTCACAAAAACCTAAGGAACAAATATATTCTAACATTTATAAAATTAATGAGTTTCAAAAATAATGACTAGTGGTAATTAAATAAGAATGCATGTTTCGTTGTATCCTTCACAAGTATTGTACAAAAAAAAATCAGCAAGTAGTAGACGAGTTTATTCTAGGGATTTTATATTAAACTAGCTGCGCCCCGTGGTTTCACCTGCGGTAATTTTGAAGTTCCCGCGGGAATCTCGGGATAAAAAGTACCCTATATCCTTCTCTGTACCCCTGACAACGTGCATGCCAAATTTCATCCCAATCCGTTCAATCGTTTTTGCGTGATTGAGTAATAAACATCTAAACATCCAAACATCCACACTTTAACATTTATAATATTAGTAGGATTTGTGCTGTTTGATGCGATGTGCTGCACTCAGAGTTTATGTCACATTAAATTTCGTATTTTTTTTGAGTAAAAAGGTTTAATGGTTTCAAAATATTAATCGATATAGGTAACACGAATATTTATAAACGGAATAGTAGATTTTACAACAAGTGTACAAAACGAACCATTCTATCCGAGACTTTTAGCGTAGACAGTAATTTCGAAGATAAAATGGTTTTGTGGACGAGTTATAAACTCTGCTTTTCACTTCGATTACGAGGAAATAAAACAGTAGTATAACATAACATTTCTTTAATTAAAATTCAACGTAAAATTAGTACAGTTATGAATATTGAAGGAAATTATTTTTTCCGGCATATTAACGGTACTTATTTATGTCTTAAAAACACATAAGGCAAATAAATTTAAGTAAATATTATAAAATAACAAATTCTATTGATGAACTTCTTATTGTGTTTGGCTGCATGGCTCATTTTATTTGCCTTAATACAGATATATTTATGAGTAGATACGTTAATGCACTTGTGTACAAAATTCGATTTTGTGCAGCTTATATCCTGCACAAACAAGCACTTTTAGAGCATGAGAAGTGAAAAATTATTTAATGGTGACGTGGCCCTATTTTTTCACCTCATTCCTTTTTCCAGCAAAGGAAAATGTACAAATAATAATAAAATCGACAAAAATCAATAAACTATGAATATATCTAAATATTCGTAGACAGTGCGCTACGAACTCGTAGCGCACTGTCTACGATGCAAGAGGTCTACGATTTTATGAAATTAGTGTCAACAAAAAACTGCGTATAGTGAAGACTTCGTTTCATTTTCATTGAACTGGATCTCAATAAGATGGGTTGGTAAAACTTCATTCAATTTTTGTATCTTGCATTTTATCTACCGCACGAGTATAAATGGATAAACTAATTGATGTCTGATCCAATTTGCCTTGCATATTAAAATACACGATAAAAACAGATGCACAACTGGGTAAGATTACTATCACAATCATAAATCACCACATGGGTCTAGATGCTGTGTTTTTTACACTAAATTAACTTAATATGTTGTGAACTAGCTGTTCCCTCGCGGTTTCACCCGCGTTAATTTCGGATAAAAAGTACCATATGTCCTATTCTATTCTAGTTTTAAAACTCACGCTTGTACTTGTTTTATCTTTATGGTATCAAATAAACTTTTTTCTATTCTATTCTATTCTGTACCCCTAACAACGTGCACGCAAAATTTTGGGATGATTGGTTGAGTCGTTAAGGCGTGAAAGCGTAATAGACAGACGGACAGAGTTACTTTCGTATTTATTAGTAGGGATAGCTGATGCCCACAATCACACTAGCATATGCTTCGGGATTCCCTCAGAAGTTCGTTGTTGTGCTAAGATAAAAAGTATCGAAAAACATTAAGTAATATATTATTTATACCTTTATACATAGTTACTAAGTTTCATTCAAATTTTCTTGTTAGTTTTTATACGTAGGTGATGCACGTTGAAACCAATGCAAATTTTGCTATTCGCACTGATTACACCGATGTGTATGAGACGAAATCATGTTTTTTCTTTCAAAATTAAACAGATTTAGATATATTTTTCATGAATAATCTTAATATAATATATCTAATATATATAAATCACCTGTCACGTTGTTTGTCCGCGATGGGCTCCGAAACTACTGAACGGATTTTGATAACATTTTGTAACCATTTATAATATGGTCCAACTTAAAAGATAGGATAGTTTTTATCCCGAAATTCCCGCGGGAACTCCGAAATTACCGCGGGTGAAACCGCGGGGGATAGCTAGTATATTATAAAATACAGTGGCTATAGTTTTTTGGGTCTAATAACGATGGGGCAACTTTTCATAATTATAGATAGAACGATAAACGCAGCAAGTGTTTTTTCTTAAAATTCTCAGATACCCATATATTTTATTTACCATTTTTTTGGTATTTTGATACGTAATGTGTAGGACATTACCGTGAGTAATGAACAATTCATGTTCCCTCCAATGATATACGCATTAATATATACTAGATACTCTTCCTGCACTCCAATAATAATATAATATGTATATAATCATCATCCGATTCTGATTAGCATTGTTGTTTGGCTTAATTTATTTATTTCGTTTATTTAGGACAACAACAGCTACAAGTACATATATATTAATTCTTAGTTTCAAGATTACAGTATTTGCAAATGATAGCTAGCCTTACACATAGAACAGAATGTAGCAGTAGGTACACAAAATTATACCAATTTAGATAAAATAATTCGAGTAACACATAGCTTACGGATATAAGCTTAAATAAGGTTTATTATTTAATGTTTAATTTATAAAATAACAATTCGACTGAAGTGTTTAAACATAACGCTGCTGCTACTAATTAACCATATTGAAATAATAAAGGAGGGGTTGCATAGGTTGATAGTCTTTGTTTATAAAAAAGGAATTTAAAAAAAATAAATGGTTTTTGTTGTCACAAAAAAAAATCAGCAAGTAGTAGACGAGTTTATTCTAGGGATTTTATATTAAACTAGCTGCGCCCCGTGGTTTCACCTGCGGTAATTTTGAAGTTCCCGCGGGAATCTCGGGATAAAAAGTACCCTATATCCTTCTCTGTACCCCTGACAACGTGCATGCCAAATTTCATCCCAATCCGTTCAATCGTTTTTGCGTGATTGAGTAATAAACATCTAAACATCCAAACATCCACACTTTAACATTTATAATATTAGTAGGATTTGTGCTGTTTGATGCGATGTGCTGCACTCAGAGTTTATGTCACATTAAATTTCGTATTTTTTTTGAGTAAAAAGGTTTAATGGTTTCAAAATATTAATCGATATAGGTAACACGAATATTTATAAACGGAATAGTAGATTTTACAACAAGTGTACAAAACGAACCATTCTATCCGAGACTTTTAGCGTAGACAGTAATTTCGAAGATAAAATGGTTTTGTGGACGAGTTATAAACTCTGCTTTTCACTTCGATTACGAGAAAATAAAACAGTAGTATAACATAACATTTCTTTAATTAAAATTCAACGTAAAATTAGTACAGTTATGAATATTGAAGGAAATTATTTTTTCCGGCATATTAACGGTACTTATTTATGTCTTAAAAACACATAAGGCAAATAAATTTAAGTAAATATTATAAAATAACAAATTCTATTGATGAACTTCTTATTGTGTTTGGCTGCATGGCTCATTTTATTTGCCTTAATACAGATATATTTATGAGTAGATACGTTAATGCACTTGTGTACAAAATTCGATTTTGTGCAGCTTATATCCTGCACAAACAAGCACTTTTAGAGCATGAGAAGTGAAAAATTATTTAATGGTGACGTGGCCCTATTTTTTCACCTCATTCCTTTTTCCAGCAAAGGAAAATGTACAAATAATAATAAAATCGACAAAAATCAATAAACTATGAATATATCTAAATATTCGTAGACAGTGCGCTACGAACTCGTAGCGCACTGTCTACGATGCAAGAGGTCTACGATTTTATGAAATTAGTGTCAACAAAAAACTGCGTATAGTGAAGACTTCGTTTCATTTTCATTGAACTGGATCTCAATAAGATGGGTTGGTAAAACTTCATTCAATTTTTGTATCTTGCATTTTATCTACCGCACGAGTATAAATGGATAAACTAATTGATGTCTGATCCAATTTGCCTTGCATATTAAAATACACGATAAAAACAGATGCACAACTGGGTAAGATTACTATCACAATCATAAATCACCACATGGGTCTAGATGCTGTGTTTTTTACACTAAATTAACTTAATATGTTGTGAACTAGCTGTTCCCTCGCGGTTTCACCCGCGTTAATTTCGGATAAAAAGTACCATATGTCCTATTCTATTCTAGTTTTAAAACTCACGCTTGTACTTGTTTTATCTTTATGGTATCAAATAAACTTTTTTCTATTCTATTCTATTCTGTACCCCTAACAACGTGCACGCAAAATTTTGGGATGATTGGTTGAGTCGTTAAGGCGTGAAAGCGTAATAGACAGACGGACAGAGTTACTTTCGTATTTATTAGTAGGGATAGCTGATGCCCACAATCACACTAGCATATGCTTCGGGATTCCCTCAGAAGTTCGTTGTTGTGCTAAGATAAAAAGTATCGAAAAACATTAAGTAATATATTATTTATACCTTTATACATAGTTACTAAGTTTCATTCAAATTTTCTTGTTAGTTTTTATACGTAGGTGATGCACGTTGAAACCAATGCAAATTTTGCTATTCGCACTGATTACACCGATGTGTATGAGACGAAATCATGTTTTTTCTTTCAAAATTAAACAGATTTAGATATATTTTTCATGAATAATCTTAATATAATATATCTAATATATATAAATCACCTGTCACGTTGTTTGTCCGCGATGGGCTCCGAAACTACTGAACGGATTTTGATAACATTTTGTAACCATTTATAATATGGTCCAACTCAGAGGCGTCTTTACCTATAGTGCAGGGTGTGCGGCGCACACGGGCGCCGGGTCTAAGGGGGCGCCGCGCGCCGAGCGCGAGCGCCCTTGCGACACATCCGAAGATGCGTCGCTCTCAAAGACCCTGCGCCCGCCGTGGCCGACGCCGGGCGCGCGGTAGCAAAGCAAAACTACTCCTTTTCCTACCTACTCTATTTAAATTTACACAATTACTTTTGTTTCAACATGAAAGCAGCCTTAAAACAGATAATAAAAGATTAAATTGGCGTAATGTCGCATCGCTACCAAAGGCGGGTGCCGGCATCGGCACCTGTTTGTTTTGATTCGTTTGACAACACGCCGCGGCCGACAATCATTGCTAACTCGGCTGTATTAGAATGCTATAAAGTTCAAATTAAATTTCCCAGGGACGTGCGGCGGTGTTAACTGTTAGGTAAAATAGAGCAAATCTCTTGAGGGGTGTTTCTACTCATGAAACTGAACAACTTTCCCCAAGGAACCCATATCGAATTCTCAAAAAAAAAACAATTTGGACTTTGTATGGATATTTGGCCAATCAGCTGACCGCTCCCATACAAAGTACAATTTTTTTTTTGAGAATTCGATATACGTTCCCTGGGGAAAGTTGTTTAGTTTCATGAGTAGTATCACCCCTTAAGAGATTTGCTCTATTTTACCTAACACCCTGTATAACTGTTAGTATTCCATTTTGACCCCGCTCGAGGGCGCCAGATTACTGGCTGCACACGGGCGCCACAAGGGCTAGAGACGCCTCTGGTCCAACTTAAAAGATAGGATAGTTTTTATCCCGAAATTCCCGCGGGAACTCCGAAATTACCGCGGGTGAAACTGCGGGGGATAGCTAGTATATTATAAAATACAGTGGCTATAGTTTTTTGGGTCTAATAACGATGGGGCAACTTTTCATAATTATAGATAGAACGATAAACGCAGCAAGTGTTTTTTCTTAAAATTCTCAGATACCCATATATTTTATTTACCATTTTTTTGGTATTTTGATACGTAATGTGTAGGACATTACCGTGAGTAATGAACAATTCATGTTCCCTCCAATGATATACGCATTAATATATACTAGATACTCTTCCTGCACTCCAATAATAATATAATATGTATATAATCATCATCCGATTCTGATTAGCATTGTTGTTTGGCTTAATTTATTTATTTCGTTTATTTAGGACAAAAACCAGCTACAAGTAGATATATTAATTCTAGGTTTCAACATTACAGTATTTGCAAATGATAGCTAGTCTTACACAGAGAACAGAATGTAGCAGTAGGTACACAAAATTATACCAATTTAGATAAAATAATTCGAGTAACACATAGCTTACGGATAGAAGCTAAATAAGGTTTATTATTTAATGTTTAATTTATAAAATAACAATTCGACTGAAATATTTAAACATAACGCTGCTGCTACTAATTAACCATATTGAAATAATAAAGGAGTGGTTGCATAGGTTTTAAAAAAAAATGGTTTTTGTTGTGAGTTTAAGTCTAATCTTTTATGACAAATAAATATTAAAAAAAAAACATTATGTTAATAAATAAAATAATAAATAAAAAATAATAGATATAGATATCAATAATAGATATGGTTACAACTATTCCTAGTTCCTACTAATCTTACTTTAACACTTCACATCAATGTTATAAGTGTGAAATCTCTTATTTTCTCTTAGAGATAAATAGGAACCTGCTCGGTAAAGTTTGCGATCAATACTTCTCCACCGAAGATCGGTCATCAGCATTTCTGCTACCAGTGTTCGGTCGGGCGCCATATTTGGTCAGTAAACTCTCCCGTAGTTTGCACATTATTGACACTGCGCGAGGTCGGTCACTGCGCCTGCTGGTCACTGATATTGTGTAGCCAACATATTATACTTTGGGCAACGATCAATCACAACGAAACCTCTACGATCTGATTGATTTCTCTCCGTGTATAAGTAAGTGTGCGTGTGTGAGTTAGTATGTTTGTCACACCATCACACACGTCATGCTGAAATAGTATTAGAATGAAATTAAGAACAAACATAGATGTAATCTGAATTAACACATAAGCTATAAAGCACATAAGTTACCATACATCTGACAGCTTAAGGGAATTCAGAAATACCTGCGGGTGGTCGTAGAAAATAACCAGTGATAATTAAAATATGAATTTTTGGATATTTGTTACTCAATTTTGTATAAACAGTTGATTTAGATGAATGTTGGTTTGTAAATTGTGAGTTTATGAGTTTGACGTTGTAGGGGGTAATCTCTAGATCTACTGAACCGAATTTGTAAAATCAATCACTTACCTATAGGAAGCTACGATAGTGCTGAGTGACATAGAGTACCTTTTATCCCGAAATTTCCACGGGAACTCCGAAATTACTGCGGGTGAAACCGCAGGGGACCGCTAGTTGTAAATAATATTAGTAGGTAGTTATAATAGGACGCAGATAAGCAATAACATGTTAACCCACAAAATTAAGTTATTGATTCAGAACGATTTATTGAGAGTTAGGGAACGTTTTTTAAATATGTGTTTACCTTATTACATTGCTTAAATATGCAACTCAATATTCAACATCAAAAGGTTGACACAAAATGGCGCTATACTTTTAAAACATGATTTAGTCAAAATTTCTCTAGTGTGGGTTAACACACTATTGCTTATCTATGTCCAATAATGCTTGAACATTATCACATAAAGTCACTTGATTCCAAGTTATTAAGCAGCGCTTGTATACTTTTACTTATTACTATTTTTTTCTTCTAAATAGTGATACGTACCAAACGTCCAGATTCAAGGTAAACACATTAGGGTGGCCTTTTTTCAAGTTACTTTGTCGCAGGATCTAACATCGTATCGAGTTATCAATAAATAATCGAAAATTATACTTTCTAAATATGTCTGGATGATTCTAGAATAAAGTCACGATAAAAGAAATCAGAATGGCAAATTAACGAAGCAAAGTTTCCAAGTATAATCTTGATTCACAGTCACAAATTTTGATATAATAAACATAAATTCCAACTTTAAACTGCAATATAAAGTTATTTTTTAAAAAACTTCACTTAATCGAGAAGAACTTTAGACTCCTGACGGATTAGGTACAATTTTGTGATTCTTTCTTCACATGTTTCTATGTCTTGGGTAAAATAGTAGGTTCATCTGTGACTATCTTATATCTAATCTAATGTAGGATAATATCTCTGGCAATGCACAGATACAAGATAGCAATCAGACACGATTAAAGTGCTCGCCAAAGAACAAACATTACGATATAGCGAGATGTCGTTTCAGTTAGTTTGACGAAGTAACTGTCTGGGACATTTTGCTAAATGTCCCGACGCGTGTGGCTCGTATCTATGTACCTATCTATGAGTAAATATTTTATATTATTATAAATGCGAATGTGAGTTTGTTCTTTTATTTTTTGTTACGCTTTCTCGTATTAACGGCTCAACCGATCGTTATAAAATTTTGCATACCTACTCTTTGTCAGAGGTACAGAGAAGAAAGAAATGAAAGCGGGTGAAATTTCACGGAATAGCTAATCCTATAATATTATACATGTGAAAGTGTTAAATGTTTGGATACTTGGATGTTTGGATGTTTGTTACTTAATCACGCAAAAACGGCTGAACGGATTTGGATGAAATTAGGCATGCACGTTGTCAGGGGTACTGAGAAAGACATGAGGTGCTTTTTATCCTGGAATTCCCGCGGGTACTCCGAAATTACCGTGGGTTCCGGAGCACAGCTAGTATAATATACCTAAAGAAGCTTCCACACTGATTTTTGAACGCTCACCCGTAACTACTAAAGCTAGGAATTTTAGGCATTATTTTACTTTTGCAAGGTAAAAGTATCCCTCTTATGTTAGTATGAAAGTATCGTTACGAAGTAAGAATCATGAAAATCGATGATTAGGCTCTCTGTATAAAAAAAAACACTGATTTCATGGTTCCATTAAATTCAACTTATAAGTAGAGATCTTCGCTTCGCTTGCTCGGTCATCAAAATTAAACACGCGGTTAAAAAGCAACTTTGCACTCATGTATAACAAAAAACTATTTTGTGGCGCGTTATCTTAACGCGACTTATTGTTATGGTCATACCGCCGCACTCAGAGTCGATTTAATGGTTACTTAACGGATTTTAAGTAAGGATTAAAAAAAATTCACTCTCAGAGACAGTTAATCCTCCATTAATCACGTTTAATGAGGATTAACTTTAAGTGGCGGCTGACCCTTACTTAAGACTTAATTGGAGATTTTTGACATTTAAAAGTAAGGTTATGTTTGTTTTTGTTGTTAAAATTTCAAAACCAAAGTTGGATTTTTTAAACTTTTAGGGCGTCGATCACGTCACAGTAATTAGCAAAGCTAGCTAGAAGATTTTATTGAGTTTACGAATTGCTGGACTTCCAGGTGTCATGTGCTACACATATTAAAATAAGAAGTCCTGGTGGAATATCATAGAAGAGGATTGTTTTCTTTTAATGTTCAGGCAGTAACAGGCCCGAATTTGGATTTTTTAAAGTTGTAGCTCGATGGCCTAGCGGAACTCATGATAGTTTTATTCATTATAGTAGTGCACTAAAACAGCTGTCAGGTGTATTGCAAGGTATACTGCTTGGTAAGTGATTATGTAGTAGGTAAATGATGTGCATTTAACACCATTCTTGTCCTAATTCAAACAGTCAAGAAAAGTACAATAAAAGTCATATCAGTAATCAAAACGAAAAATACTGTTGAGAGTTTTTAGTATTTGGAAAAGGAAGTTTCCATATCTTCAAGTGAGTATGAGTATCAAATTAGACACAGTTGTGGCTGTAATTTGTGTGTGTGCTACATTTCACAATATCTCATTACCATTAGATGAACTCCTGCTTTATACTGACAATAGATCACTATTGCGATTGTGATTCTGATCATATTATATCCGGTACCTAACATAAATGATATACATAAGAAAATCCCAATAGTAATGGTTCTTGTTCAGGCAATCCATAGTTGAGAGATTTGTTAGAGATAACTAGTTAGGTATAGATAACTTTTTTTTTGCCCCACGGTTTTACTCCACATGAGTTTCGGAATCCCCGCAGGAACGATTTTCTTTTAAAATAGTTTTATTCTTCGTTATAACATCAGCTATTTGCCTAAAAGTCCCGTTAAAATCGGTCTAGCTGTTTTAGACAGAACAAACAGACAGACGGTTTCACCCGCGGTAATTTCAGAGTTACCGAAGGGAATTCCGGGATAAAAAGTACCCTATGTCCTTCTCTGTACCCCTGACAACGTGCATGCCAAATTTCATCTAAATCCGTTCAGCCGTTTTTGCGTGATTGAGTAACAAACATCCAAACATCTAAACATCCAAACATCCACACTTTCACATTTATAATATTAGTAGGATTATATTATACTTTCATATGCATTGAGTGAAAAACTGTTAATTTGGAATCACAAACAGACACTTCAATTTTATTTATATGTATAAATTTATAGATTAAAAACCATAAAATAATAAAAAAAGAATTGGTTATACTCAGATTTTGTTTGTTATTTGTTTTTTTAAGGTGTAATAACAATTTTTACTTACAGAGTGGTTGCACCTTGGAATGGGCTACCAGAAGAAGTCTTGGCACTTTACAATTATTATTTGAAAACAGACTGGACAAATATTAGAAACAAAAGATAGAAAAATAGTAATGTATAACTGGATACAGGCACCTATCAGCTGCTTCAACTACCTGCCTGAATTTTAAATAAATAAAATAAAACTAGTTCATTTAAAATAAATAATTTTATTATTGTAATTCTAGTTTTTTTTTAATTCAGCTAGCTCTAGTTTTGCCATCTACAATAGCTTAATTTTTTTCTTCCTCAAACTCAGCAGCTCTCTCAGCAGCTTGTTTTAATGTCTCCAACTAAAAAAATACACTCATTAGAACTACATATTTTAGAATACATATTATAACACACATTAGCTGTGCCCTGCGATTCCACCCGTTTGAGTTTCTGAATTTCCGCAAGAACTCCAAAGTAGCATAATTTACACCTTATAACATCATTTAATTGTCAGAGAAAGTCCCGTTCAAATAGGTTCAACCGTTTCAGAGATTCACCTGTGGAAATCTCAAAGATCCCACAGGCATTCCCAGATAAAAAGTACCCTATGTTTTTCTCTGTACCGGTGAAAATGTGTATGCAAAATTTCATGTTGATCGGTTAAGCCATTAAGGTGTGAAAACGTAACAAATAAACAAACTAAGTTTCACATTTATAATAAAAGGATTTCAATTACAACTTGGTATTTTGCCCAGCCCTGTTGAGTTGTTATTGAATGTTACCTTTTCTATTATGCTTATTATGCTTCGGTTGAGGTGGTGGATTTGATGGTCCACCTCTAGTTTTTAAAAGATAGCCTTGCTTTTACGGGCCATAGCCTTAAGGTTATCCCATGCTTTTTTAATGTAGTTACATCACGCTGCAAGTAAAAAAAATATAATTAGTTCTAGTTAACAAAAAGTGTATACAAGCAATAACTAGAATACAAGTATATACAAGTAATACAATACCTTGTATACAAGTGCATTACTATTGAACTCGTCAGTGACTGAAATCCAGGCCATTTTTTCTTTAAAACTGACTTTCCGTCGATCAGTTTTGATTCAATTATCGATGTTTAATTAATGTGCAAATAAAAATTTTTCGTCCGGGGTAAAGTTTGCAACTCATTTGCTTTGTGTTTTATTTTGCTCCTGAAATATAAAGAAAACCATATAAATACATGCCTAACATATTTTTATCTTTTAACAATATGAAACCAATAATAATTACTTAATACTCACCATTTTTTATACAATAATTTCAAATTATTATTATATAACTAAAGACGAATTCTCCTTCTTCTACTTCAAGCGCTCTCCACATTCGCGCGTAGTTCGCGCGCGAAGCCGCGAAACACCCGCGAACTATAAGTGTAGAATCATGGTTCGCGGGTGTTTCGCGGCTTGGCGCGCGGTTCGCGCGCGAATGTGGACAGACCTTTAATAGTGGCGGCTATTCCAATTTGAAAAATTTCGCGGACTGATTTGACGTAGATAATTGAAAAATGAAAATGGCGGCGTTCAATGTTGTCATATCACAAAAGTCATGGCATTCACGATTTAATTTTATTGAAATCAATTATTATTTCCGATTAAAGTAATAGTAAATTAACGCAATTAATTATTTCTAAAGAAAAATAATAACTTCACCTCATAAAAACTACAAAAACAAAAGTATCATTTCCATGAGTTTATGCATGTGGCAATGTCGCACTTTATCGATACGCATTTCGATAGGGTGTACCGCCCTATGCTTACATATAGTTGTCAATCTACTAATCAACATTAAATTTTTGTCTCTGGGAGCTACGGCGATTTAATTGTCACTAGAGGTTTTAAGTAGCATTAGTTATGGGCCGATTAACGATATTTTAATGAACGACTCTGAGTGCGGCGGATAGTCCTTGCAGTTGGTAAATTAGGTTAAAAATTTGAAAGAGGATTTAATTTTACTCATTCAAATAATAATGGTAATGTGGTGAGTTTATATAATAATATAATATTACTTATATTTCAATAGAAAATTGAAAAACTTGAGCTGTTACTGGAAGTAATGGCAAGTAGGTAGAACATACCTATTATTTGATTAAGGCGGAATAAATAATCACTATTTAACTCTACAAGCTAACCAGAAAATTCTTCCCTCACAATCTCAAACTGTTATAACCTTCAAACTGCGTAACAAAAATAACCAGCCACTAAACCGGGTGACTATTCATAGACGAATTCATAGCAACAGAAGGCCTTAGCATAAATATTTTTCACACAAGATTATCACCTGTCTCACTCGCACTGGAGCGGAAAGATATCACTGTCTCACTCATAATGGCCGCCAGCCAACGCCCCGTCGCGCGGAGTTACGAAATATGAAATTTAATTATGAATATCCATTATTAATAAAAGTTGCACTTGTCGTAATTATTATTATTGTTCGCGATAAATTTAATTGGTTACGACACCAGTGACAACGCCACAGACGTTTACTACGTCGATGTTTTAACGTTGCACCCTTGACGGTTTTGCGTTCGCTAATTGTTTCGCGTGATGGAATCAAACCTGCGCTACCCATAATACCTATGAAGATTTGTTTGAAAAAATCATTAATCATTAGATTTTCTCATATTCTTTAACAAAATAGATCATTACACTGTTCACTTATCGTTCGTTCATTCGTTCACTTTTCCATTTTAACTGCAGCCTGGAAATATTAAACCGATTCTAAAAATGTTTTTACTGATATATCTAGGAAGGTACAGATATTACAGACGGTGGCTCGAAATTCACAGCGGTTGAATCACAGAGAACAGTTAGGTATCACAAGGAATTAAGTACCTATCGGTATAATTTTTCTTATCCCAATACATAGTTTTTGAGGGAACTTCAAGCAAGTGTCAGCTGTACAATAACATATTTTTTAAACACATACAATGCCTAACGTAACTGTTTATCCAATTAGTAGTAATACAGGTAGAAAAGTCAATTCCGTAACATTTTAATGATCTAGAAAGAAAAAAGAAGAAAATTTGGCACCGACAAATCGTTAGTAATGAAAATACTCGTTCAATGTCAAAAAAGTTCACAACACTCAGTATGAGAGAGTGCACTATTATTTGTCGTAATATCGTAAATCTAGCAAAAAAAATAGAACTTTAGGGCGTGTTCACATTAAATTCAGTTTGCCGCTCACTGTGAACCGATCGCTCTATGGCTTATGGCATTGTCAAAACCAAAACTGTTTAAAGTCAAATATTAATGGAGGTCGTAGCGAGTGCACTATGTTGCGTTATTCGATAATTCAATCATCATTCAGCAGCCATATTGTTTTCTTAGAAATAAACTATTTTTCGAGAGCGAGGTGTGTTTTATTTTGTGGAATAATCTAACGTAATAAATATTTATATTTTAAGCTATTTCATATCATTTCGTATCGTGCTTATTTTAAAGACTACAATTCAACTCTTATTTAGAAGATAATGATAATAAAAAACAAACTTAAAGGAGGGCAGGATACTAAAGAAATCTAAAGACAACGTGACCTTTCTTCTATGTGACCTTTCACGGTTTTGGTATGGTAATAATTAAAAATTTGCGCGATCGATCCCCTGTTGGCATCCAATACTAATTTGAGTGTTCATAATACTCGTAAACTACGCAGTTTGTATTTGATAGATCGACGACTCGTTCAGTCAGCGGCTGGTTAGCAGTGATACATCCTCAAATTTAGAGTTCAGTCCCACTAATCGCTGGTTTGCGGGTCAGACGTCGCTGAATGTAAAAATTCGCGGCTGAGAGTCGGCCGCATAACAAAATAGGTACCGTTCAGTATGAGCTTAGCGTGAAGAGGAACACTCCCTTTACTTGCCCAAGAGCTTGAGTGAGCCTCGTCAGTTGTCATACATCTCATCTTTAATTTTAAAGCTCTCAAAACTAATGTGTTTTTTGTAATAAACTCTAATATAATAATAAAATTTTCAGATAAAAGAGATTCTAAATGTTATCATTTTTTTGGTAGTAAATATCGTGTGTCCACGATTTCAATTCTTTTTTGTTGAAAAGTGGTTTCCCCGATAAATGAAAAGACAACACTGATTATTAAAATTGTCTCCAATGAATATCTTTCGAGATAATATAGTGTTCAAAAATGTCTGCACATGCATTACCCTTTTATTTATAATAAACAAGCTCTTCCCACTCTATTCAATCCAAATCACTAAAAACCTCAATATACGAGTGTTTTTTATTTAAAATAGAAGCTCAAATACCGATTTCCACAATTCCAACTTCATAATTACCTTTCTTCTAAATGAACTTTTATCCACTTAGGAGCCACCTATAGGGTACTAGCTGTTACCCGTGGTTTCACCCGCATTAATTTCGGAGTTCCCGCGGGAATTCCGGGATAAATAGTACCCTGTGTCTTTTTTGTGCCCTTGACAACGTGTATGCGAAATTTCACGATGATTGGTTAAGACGTTAAGGCGTGAAAGCGTAACAAACAAAAAAAAACTTACTTTCATATTTACAAGAATTACTTGTCTAACGGCCGCACTCAGAGTCGACTTTAATGATTACTTAGTTAAGTATAGATTTTTAAAACAAAATTGCCGCAATCAGAGACGTTCAGTAAATTAATTTTAATTGGCATTTAATGAGATCTAACTTAATTAGTTAAATGCCAATTAACATTAATTTATTAAACTTGTCTGATTGCGGCAGTTTTATTTTAAAAATCTATACTTAACTAAGTAATCATTAAAGATGACTGAGTGCGGCGGTAAGTATAGACTTCTAGAAGTAAATAATTCCTTGCAGGTGCAAATGGATCTGTGGCTTCACATACGTGATAATTTTGGGAATAGGCTATTTGACAAAATTTTCGTTTTTAGTCAGTCTTAATTATTTATATTTATTTATTTATTTATTGTAGATTCCTAAAAAATGAAGACACGTACCTATTTGTTTCTTTTTTTACGTAAGCAAAAAAACAGAGATACGTTAAGCCGGAATGTCGCGTGACGTCACAAGCAGATACAGTTTTTACCTGCGTATGACGTAACAAGCCCCCTCTCCTAAACTTTAATGCGCTTTATCGAAGTTTATTTTCATTAATTTGAACATGCAAAATATACGTGTCTATTATTTTTTTACTATAAAAAAGTACCTTATGTCCTTCTCTGTACCCCTGAAACATGCATGCCAAATTTCATCCAAATCCGTTTAGCGGTTTTTGCGTGATTGAGTAACAAACATCCAAACATCCAAACATCCACACTTTCACATTTATAATATTGGTAGGATTATCTAACTGAATTTAGAGAAAAAAATAGTCGAAGAGTCTGTTCCTTGAATTATTCCAACTTTAATTATTTGTAAGCACAAGATTTTGTTTTTCATAGTTATTCATTTTTCAGAACACACCTACAACAGACGTATGGCAATAAAATTATTTACCCCAATAAACAGCGGTTTTATTAGCAGTTATTTCAATCTGAATGCGGTTTTCAGCCATAAAATGAACTAATTCAACGTGTTTATTAGTGCTTGTGGTGTTTGCAACAAGTTTAACGTGTTTAGTTTTTTTTTTTTAGATCAAAATTCTCTGGCACGTAATTTTAATTAAGACATTATTGTTACATGACAAATTTTTGTGCTTGTATTTTTAATGGGAACTAGTTAAACGTTTAAATAGAGCTCTTTCGATTTGTATCTAAGTTTACGGGTAAATAGAAATTATTTCATAATTTCAGTGGCTTAAAAACAATACAGAATATTTGGATTTAGGGTTACAAACGAAAAATAAGTAAATTTAATTTTTAAATTTAAATCTCACGACACCAATCACAGACATTCCTGATTTTTTTTTTAATGTCATCCCCTTTTGATAATCTATATACATTATACACAGAGCGGTTTCGGGCATACATATATACACCTAATAATCCTAATTTTCTTAGGAATTTTTCGCATCGATTGAGCTATTTTCAGTTTTGGCGCGACTAATGAACGCCAATAATTGATTTTTATATACCTACTAGCTGTGCCCAACGGTACCACCCGCGTGAGTTTCGGAATTCCTGCAGGAATTATAAAGTAAAATTTTGGCCAAAAAAAATAAAGCCTGGGTAGCCACCCCTGTCACCTTTTTCAGAATTACCAAAAATACACAGGAAATTTCATAAAAATCGGTCAAGACGTTTCGGTTTTCGATAACAAGCACTGTCACACGAGATTTTTATATATTAGTTATGTAGATGAAGATTATTGTAGGTATTTAATTATACTCGTACATAATATGATTAATAACATAATTGCATCGTAACCGCATTGTTTTGACAGTGCACATCGTTATAAATATAATGCTAATAATGTGCCAAAACATTCAATAACGTATTAATAGAAAGGAAATGGTCGGCGTGCACTCCGCTCCGAAATAGCCGGTCAGTGCAAACAATAGGTACAAGCCCACGCGCATACCCAGTAATTACAAGGCGTTGATTCATATACCATAACTCAACAGGCACCCACACTTTGTGGAAAAAAAATTAATAAAGAGAGAAAGAAAGAAAAAGTACGAAGGAGAAAGAACAAAGATTCATTGAAGCAAAATGAGACACAATTCAAAGATAAGCTACCCCTTTTCTTCACTCTGCAGTTTTCCAAGCATTCGTGATAAATGCCTATCTTCAATGATGAAGAAAACATTTTGATAAAATAAGGAAACTTTACGAGCTTTTCAATGGATTGTTTTTATTAGCAACTAGGCGATCGCTCACAATATCACTTATATTAATTTCGGAGTTCCCGTGGGAATTTTAAAGATTTAAAGTACCTACTCTATGTTATTTGAGAAACAGTAACAAAAAATAATAATTAAAATCTGTTTTGTAGTTTTTGAATTTATCCAAATAAACAAAAATTCTAAAAAATCAAATATTTTCTCTTTATAATATTGCTATACGTATATAGATGTATACGTAACATTAATCTCATCTATATCTATACTTATGATAAAACTGTAGAGAGGTCAATTCTGTACAATGAATATACATTCAAAATTAATATTGGAGGATGAATGGTGATCGATACTGATGCCAACAATGCAATCAGTAAATTTTTTGTCTGTCTGTCTGTGCACGCATGGGTCAAAAACTACTGAAGGGATTTTAACCATACTTAGTACGATTGTAGTCCATACTCCTGGGCAGGTTATAGGCTATATAATATAACGATAAGACATAATATATAGGAGCTGAGCAGTGACGATAAATTTGAAGCGAGTCGGATGAAAATGCGCTTTCGAGCTCTTCTCCTCGCATACGTTTACGCAAAAACAGCTGAACGGATTTGGATGAAATTTGGCATGCACGTTGTCAGGGGTACAGAGAAGGACATAGGGTACTTTTTATCCCGGAATTCCCGCGAGAACTCCGAAATTACCGTGGGTGAAACCGCGGGACTCAGCTAGTAAAAAAATAAAAAATAAAAATTATACAATTTAGCAGTTTATCAAACAACAATAATGTCATGAGATCCCACGTTCACATAACAAATTCTCCATGTCTTGACACAAGTTTCTTTAAAATATATATTTCTGTATTCAAGTAGGTTGTAAAAAGAGGATGTTTTAGGTGAGGGTCATTTTTCTAAATATTTATTTATGTAAACTTTATAAACATTATGGTACAAAAGGCGGGCATATGCATAATCTTTTAGTCAATCTTCAGATAGTACAGAGAGCTTACTTGTCAGGTGGCGGTAATCCCGTTGGTTATATACACATAGTATGACTAGCTGTCCCCGCGGTTTCACCCACGGTGATTTCGGAGTTCCCGCGGGAATTCCGGATTACAATAAAGCCTATGACACTCACAAACAACGTGAATTTCTGTTGGTAAATTTCATTCAAATCCGCAACTGACTAAAAAACAGTTAAACGCACAATTTTACATTTATTTATTACTAGCTATGCCCCGCGGTTTCACCCGCAGTAATTTCAGAGTTCCCGCAGGAATTCCGGGATAAAAAGTACCCTATGTTCTTCTCTGTACCACTGACAACGTGCAGCATGCCAAATTTAATGCAAATCCGTTAAGCCGTTTTTGCGTGATTGAGTAACAAACATCCAAACATCTAAACATCCA
Organism: Zygaena filipendulae; assembly: GCA_907165275.2. Lineage (NCBI taxonomy): Eukaryota > Metazoa > Arthropoda > Insecta > Lepidoptera > Zygaenidae > Zygaena > Zygaena filipendulae. The sequence goes on from OU015674.1 coordinate 5,163,107, forward strand.
AATATCCACACTTTCACATTTATAATATTAGTAGGAAGTAGGATTTTTAATCAGATCAACTGAGCCTACGTCTTAGAGGAGCAGCTAGTGTACTACCGACACTTCCTTTGACCTCCACCAACATTCTACGACCAATATTCAAAAAAGATTTTGATCAAATGTAGACATAATGTCAAGGTCTTTTTGAGCGGTTGTAATAATATCGTGAATAGATTTATCATAGTAGAAGAGACATGTATCGTCCGCATACAATGTTAGATGGCCGGTCAGTCCTATTTTATTAATAATATTTAAATTTATTTTATTAATGTGTCTATTAAGCATTTATTAATAAATAATCAATTAAAAATAATATATAAATCAGAAACATCAAGGGGCGTATCCTTGTGGAATTCCGCATGTAACATTTTCAGGGGAAGAACCAGTGAAGGTATCAATTTATACTACTTGACTCTGGTTTTCCAAATACGATTTGAACATTTGGAGTGCTGTACCTGTGATTCCTATATTATTTAGTTTTTTTTTTATAAAACAAAGTCCTCCGCCGCATCTGTCAGTCTGTTTGTCTGTTCGCGATAATCTCAAAGACTACTGCACGGATTTTCAAGCGGTTTTGACCAATAGATAAAGGGATACAAGAGGAAGGTTTATACGTATAGAATATAGATTATCCTATAGAATTCTTGCAGCAGCCTCGAAATTATCGCGGGTGAAACCGCAGGGGCAGCTAGTCGGATAAATGAATGAATATGAATAGTCACCGAAGCTTTCACTTCCTTCTAAAAGTTTTCTTAGAACACTATTCTCAGTATCGTTTCTGAGAATCAACAGGTTATATTGCAACACGCCCATGTGTGACTAGAGATCACATTTGATAAGTATTCTAGACAGTAGACTCGTAAGCCACATCCTTGCCAAATCACGAGATGTTATGCGAGCAATTGATTGCAGTACCTATTCCTAGGTTGGTATGACTATGAAACTGAGGTGCTCTTAGAATTTTCTCTTATGCTCCACCTGCGTGTTAACGCGTAAATTAGTGCGCTAATTTAGGCATTACGTAGATGTGGCCAACATTTCAACGGGTTAACTTACTAACATTACCATCAACGTTAACGTTAGACATTAACATCAACGTTAACGTTAACGCAGGTGGAGCAGTAGCATTACCGATAAAACTTTAGCTACAGAATTTTATTAGTGAAATCAGCCGGAGTTGTAGTTATGTTTGTTTTCTTAGACGAAATTGATGTTTGAAAAATCTACGATTTATTTTGACTTGTTTACTGGAAGATGTCAGGTATCCTATTCTTTTTTTAAACATTTCAGTGAAGTACGAGAAATTTATACCTAATGATTCAAAATAATATGTGTTCACTCAACTTGATAAAAAAAATCATATAGGTATCTTTAAATAAATTTCAATTAAAAAAAACGACCGAATTTAATACAGCATAATATTCGGAAAGACTAAATAAAAAAATATAGGTAATAATACTAGCTGTCCCCCGCGATTTCACCCGCGGTAATTTCGGAGTTACCGTGGGAATTCCGGGATAAAAACTTCTTTTAAGTTGGATCATATTATAAATGGTTACAAAATTTTATCAAAATCCGTTCAGTAGTTTCGGAGTCCATCGCGGAAAAACAACGTGACACGTGATTTATATATATTAAGATAAGATTAGCTTACGTGATGGCGCTGTGATTATAATAATGTAAAATTTAATAAAATAGTAACATGAGAAAAATTAAATTATTATTTTTTGTCTAGCACTAAGTCTAGCAGAATATTTTGTTATATAACAAACAATTAAAATGAGTATACACTACCTTTTGAAATTCTAAAAACAGCCTCAACAGATGTGAACACACCTCTGTCAAGATTTATTTCATCACCTGACTTTGGTAGGTACGTCTCCAGTTGCCAACAGAGAATGATCGAGCTTCTCGTCGCGCCGACAGAAAAATTTACGGCACATCATAATTTACAGCAACTAATAAAAAGTAATTGTTTGTTGAAAAAAATGGAAAAGTAATATTTGAAATCCGCAAAAGATATTAAAATTAAGGATTCCAACAATATACGTATATACCTATATAGCTAGGTAGGTACTAGCTGTTCCCCGTAGTTCCACCCGCGTTAATTTTGAAGATCCTGCGGGAATTCCAGGGTAAAAGGATCCTATATCTACCCTTTTCTATACCCCTGACAATGTGTAGTAAGCAAAATTTAACGAAGTTTCACCCGCATTTATTTTGGAGTTCCCGCGGGAATTCCGGGGTAAAAGTACCATAATGCCTTCGCTGTACAACAACGTGTTTGAAAAATTTCATTTATTTATTTATTTAGAACACAAAACAGATTACAGTTTTAACGAACATAAAACAGAAGTGTTAATAAAACAGAAGATCGACCACAATCTTTTTACTTGTGTCCCTAGCTTGCTTAAAATTAAAACCGCCAATTATAACAGGTAAATTAATTATAAACAGGTAGGTATAAATTTAAGAAAAAGATTTCATGATTATTAGTTAAGAAGTAAAGGCGTGAAAGCGTAACAAACACACTCACAAACTTATTTTCGCATTTATGTATAATAGTAGGGATGTTGACGTTAGAGATGAAATCATGTGGAGCAAGGTTTACCTACACAAGACGCGAGACCTTCAGTTTAAAATGCAGCTGTACTATTGAATATGCTTGATATATTTTGTGCAGCCGTAAACATTGTAGAACACGTGCTCAGTGAAGTAAAAGATCTAGTAATTTGTAACATATCGTAAATTAGTTTAAATAGAGCATTACTTGGTCAGCAGACATAACATTCCAGGAATTTTGACTCTGCTTCTCCAGTTAGAAATTGGAATCTTTTATTTAAATTATGTGATATATTTGTTGTTTATAACCGTTTTCTTTAGTTTTTTATAGCAAACTAGCTGTTTATTATCATATACAATGAGGTGGTGTATGAGTCTGGAGTGTCGAAATTTAAAAGCTCCCATTTGACTTCCCTATATTATTATCTTTTATTATATTAAGAGGAGTTCACACTAGAAGCATTTTTGCATAAGGTTTTCTTTTATAATGTGTGCAAGGGTTTTTGGAAATTCAAAGCGTGAAGTAAGTGGGGGTTGAAAGTTTGTATGGAATAACGGTGCCTTTAGTTTTGATGTTAAAATTACAAAAAATCGCTATTTGCGCTCTTCTTTTAAGGAAACACGCATTTTAGGGTTTTGTGAAAATTCAAACCCTAAAGAGAGGTTAAAAGAGTAAAACGTGGGTAAAATCGTTGTAAATCTCATCTACGGCAGTTTCACTTTATATGTACGTTGCAACATTGTACGTTGTCTATAAACTTACAAAAAAGTTTCAATTTATAAATATTAATACACTAGCTGTGCCCCGCGGTTTCACCCGCGGTAATTTTGGAGTACCCGCGGGAATTCCGGGATAAAAAGTACCCTATGTCCTTCTCTGTACCCCTGACAACGTGCATGACAAATTTCATCCAAATCCGTTCAGCCGTTTTTGCGTGATTGAGTAACAAACATCCAAACACCCAAACATCCAAACATCCACTCTTTCACATTTATAATATTAGTAGGATTTGTAAAGAGGTAAAATTGTAAAGTTTGTTTGGATATAAGTTCCCGAAGAAGTTCCGAAATTCACGCAGGAAAGTAGCTATTAAAATATATAAAAAGGTAGGTACAGTAATCGATTCATACCAAAAAATGTTAGGTTTTTGTTCTCCCTTTTTCATTTATATTACCAATACTTGACATAATCTTTTAAACTTTTTCAATTTCAATGAATGTAACAACGTGGGCACTATTCAATTAGATCACCATCTATCTTCAGCGGAAAACACCTCTGCACCGGCTACGTCAGCATGTGACGAATTCACTTTATCCAACCAACGCTTGCACCCGCCCACGCGCATTCCCGCCCGCCCGCCTCGGCGGAAAGCCAAAATTTTCATAGTTTAGTTACGATTTCGAAAACGACCCGACGCGTTCTGCCGCCGGCGAAGATACCGTCCGACGAATATACCGTCCGATTTCTCTAACGAACCAACCGTCGCGGTTGCTTTCGTCTACCATAAGAACCTCATCGTTTGACTCACACAAGACGTTTGGATTTTGTGGTGGTGTTCCTATTAAGTGTATTTTTTCTAAGTGTTCTCATATCGGATTATCATTAACATTTGGGTATGTAACTCTGTGATAATTATCACATACTAACCAAGAGCGCGCCTGTATTCAAAACTAGTATATTAAAACTATTTGCAAGACGGCTGGATAGTAAAATTACAAAACATTTTGTTGTTATACGTAAAATACGAATATATATTGTGAAATATGTTATTGAGATTACTACATTAAAGTGAACTATTATAGAGAGCGAAATCGAACAAAATCTATCTATAATTAATTAAGATCAATTAATTGACCAGCTGAAATGCGGCAAACGACACGAAAATCATTCTACACCATATTGAATAACAGAAATAAGAGTTGCTGAAATTTATAAAATATCGCCGTCTGACCGAGTAATATCTGTAACGTCGGGTATCGCTGGGCCTTCAGCGTTTACAGAAATAGATCGAGACGTTTACATGTGAAAATTTTAACACTGGACACCGACACTCACACTTACACTTACACTTCACCTTGCACGGTAGATGGCTCTGACCGCAGTTGCGCATGAGTCACTGAAACCAAGAGCTCTTGTGTCGAGTGTTCAGATACTGATTGTTTCAACTTATGATACATACTTCTTGATGTGTTACAGCTTATAGCAGGTCATGAAATGTTTGATGGTTTTCGTCGATCGTTAGGTTATCAATTTAGGGTTGATGCTACCGCTTTTTCCATTTTTTTAACATGTTTTATTGCATAACTCAATTTCATTTTAGGGTCCTGCCTCAGCATGAGGGTCAAATAAGAATATAGGGTCAAATAGGAAATGGTGCGCTTTGCCATTAGAATAATAAATCTCACGGAAATGATTGAAAACATTAGTTCTAATTACGCTATATTTTGTCGTAGATATTACTATATCGACTGTGCTTCAGTAGTTATTGAGTGACGTGCCTAAAGATTTTCAAAGGTTGATGTAATATTTTCTCGGTTGTTCTTGAGGTTTCATATAAAGTTTACTTTTATTTTATCCATCTATACCATGGACCAATTAAACAAGAGTTTTATTGGTCCATGATCTATACTAAAAGAGTAGAATGCGTGATTCTGTACATTGATATTAAAAAAAAAATTGACAGGGATCGATAAAAGAAGATTAACCTACCACAAAAAAAGTTTTTAAAATTCTTTCTGTCTGTCTGTCTGTCTGTCTGTTCGCGATAATCTCTGAATCTACTGAACGGATTGTCATGTGATTTTCACAGGTAGATTAAGCTTAGCCAGGAGCTATACATATAGGCTGTTTCACTTATAGGCTGTCGGGAAAAGAAAATGTTATATAAAAACGTTTCACGCGGGTGAAACCGCAGGGCACAGCTAGTTTCGTATAAATATACAATTAGTAACAGCTACTCGTATTAGAATTTTTAACACCATTATTTGTTTATAGCTGTGTTTACATTTTGAACACAAAACTACAGAAGAATTCCAATCTGCCATGTCGATTTATGTAGATTAAAGGTACCCAGCAAAGACCACAAAATTAACCACATGTAGAGAATTAGAGATAGAGCTACTGTTTCCTTTATAAACATTGGCAGGAGGAATTCCTATTTCAGACTAGGTATGTTTACAATCTTTGATCACATCGTCACTTAACATTAGATGAACCGGGGTCAAAAACCTAGTCTGTTAACCATTAACTTGATAAACAAGACTTGCATTTGGTAATAGGGATGTTGACTACTATTGAAAATCAAAATTCTAATTAGTCCGTCATTTAGAAAATAAAAAAACAATAGACACGTATTTTTTGCTTTTTTAAATAAATTAAAATATACAGAGATAAAGCGCATTAAAGTTTAGGATGAGGAGAGGTCGTGACGTCACTAACCGCAAAACCGCCATACAAACTGTCAGAATAGTGACGTCACGCGAAATTTCAACACAATATATCACCGTTATTTTTTGATCACCTAAAAAAAGAAAAAATACGTGACCAATATTTTTTAATAATCTACAAGACGGACTAAAAAATAAAAATTAGTCAACATGCCCATTGATGAAAAATAGAACATATTAGATTCCTATAAGCTAAACTTTCTTTTCCATAAGCACTGATATTATCATTTCCATATAGGTACATAGTATGAGGACCAAGTGAAAAATTCGCGTTTTTGTCCTCAATCAATCAAATTATTTTGTTTTATTGTTTTGATTTGTGACAGCGCCGTTGGTCTAGTGGTTAGCGAAACTATCTGCTACGCCAAGATTTGCGAGTTTGATTCGTATATTTATGAGACAAACTAAGTATTTAGTCTGAATATAGGTATGTACCTATTTAAAAAAGGACATATTTAGCTTTCTGCTTAGCTTCAAACTACATGAATGAATGAATGAATGAAGGAAACAACTTTATTGTATCCCACAAACATGAATTATTGCTACTTACTTAATGCTAATAAAACTTATAAAAAATATGAAGCTACAATGGGCGACCTTATCACTAATAAGTGATCTCTACCAGGCTACCCTAGGTTAGAGGAGGCAAATAAGACTTAGAATTAATTGGGTGTGTGTTCAAGCAATTTTATTATCTAGTCTAATGCTTTACGCCATTGAATAATATACGTATTACTATGTACCTATTCCATTTCTACTAGGTGGTTTTATTTACCTGTATTTTCCTCATTCTAAAACTTTTTCTCCAGATCATAGGTAGATACTCACCTGTTATGAATAAACAAATTAAAAATAAGTATGCGGCATCTGCATGCAAAGAGAAAATAAGCAAAACTTTAACAAAAAAAACCAAACCGATTGCAAGAGTTCCGTTGTCTGTCTCCGAAATATCGGGATGAAAAAAAAAACATTCGAATTCATAACTGGCTCCTTGATCCTTGAATTGATCCTTTTTGAATTCGGTGTGTTTGTAAGTTTGAGTGCGTGTCACGCAAAACTATAAAGGTAGCATTAATACATCAACACTTTTGACACTTTTGTCTCATTAGGTACGTCAAAGAGACTCAAAATAGTATAAATAGGTACTCGTGACTTCACACGACTCAGTAAAAGTTTTCGCGCAACTCAATCAACGCACAGCCTAAATCGCTGATCGTATGGAGATCTGAAACTTGGAGGGTGTGTTCTTTGTATGACGTGGGCATCCGATAAAAAAGGATTTTTAAAAATTCAACCCCTAAGAGGATGAAAAGGGGTTGCAAAGTTTGTATGGAGCAATTCCGCGGGAACTTCAAAATTATGGCGGGTGATACCGCGCGGGACAGCTAGTCTTATTACAAAATTTTATTAGTCTTTTTAATTATTTAGCCTTGAACATGCACAAATAAAATCATTCGGTCACATTAAAATTATATGTTACAGAATTAATCCCTACTAATATTATAAATGTGAAAGTAACTCTGTCTGTCTGTCTGTTACGCTATCACGACTTAACGGATTAACTGATCATCATGAAATATTGTACACACGTTGTCAGGGGTACAGAAAAGGACTTAGGGTACTTTTTGTCCCGGAATTCCCGCGGGAACTCCGAAATCAACACCGGTGAAATCTCATGAAATTTTGCATATACGTTACGGGTACAGAAAAGGAGATGGTACTTTGTTTCCTGAAATTCCTGCGGGATCTCCGAAATTTCTGCGGGCAAAACCACGGGGAACAGCTAGTAAAAATATAAAATATACCTAAATACGTTGAAACGATACAAGGAAAATTCCTTTTTTCAGCTAGCATGCTATGTGATTTTTTTTGTTATAATAAATGTACTAAAATCGAGTGTTAATCTACAATTACGTAATTAACATAACAATTTTTATGGAAATCTAAATGTATGAATTTGTAAAGCAGTGCCCAGTTAACTCCAATTTTCTATTTGGCATTTAAAAAAAATTACGGATCATGTGTCAAACCAAGTTACTGATAAAGCTTTTCAAGAATTTCAGCATTGACCCTAAATTCTTAATTCGAAATTGAAAAACTTTGGTTCTTGTACTTCTCTCAAGAAAGGTCTTGTCCTTCTCTCTCTTTATCGGAGGTTGCCTATGAAAAGATTCCAAATTGTAAAAGGTCACCTAATTGTAGGTACCTACGTATTTAGTTGTAAATGTGTTTTGTAAAGGTGTTTCTCTACTCTGTGTGTCCAATAAAGTTAAATTGATTTGTAGGTACATAGAACCTAATGTTGAAATCACTCTAGCAATGACAAATAAAACGAGTAAAACTCATCAGAGTATAAAAAGGCAACTTTGTCCTGCAGGTAGGAGTCACTCATCCCTTCCCGTGGCAGTGAAGGTTTAGCTCGCGTGATGTCCTGTAGCTAGCACCATGGGGGTTACAGACGACTTGGCCCCGAGCTTCACGCAGAAGCCGCAACTGCGACAGGAGGATGATGGCAACAAGCTCGTCTTCGAGTGCCAACTCCTGGCCGCCCCGAAGCCGGAGATATGCTGGTACCGAAGCGATGAACTGCTCAAAGAAGATAATAGAACTAAATTTAAGTAAGTAATCAATGTTTTCTTTTCTTTCGATCTCACTTTCGGTTTCTAACTCCAACAATCATTATCATCTGACGGATGAAATAAATGGATATTTTAGTGCTGTCACTAATAAATCAAAGATTATTGTGTTAATTTCAAAGACATTCTGTATATTAAAATCATTGATTAATTATAATTATTGTTCAAATATTGAATCGATATATAATGCAGTGCCAAATACGTGTGTGCATCAAATTGGTTTTTGTTTCTAACCTCTTATATTTCACCATAATTTACTACTTTTTAACGATCTATCAAAATCCTATTTCAGTATCACGAATTCATTTTAATTTACTTGTTAGTGGTTTTTTTTTTTGTTTTCAACCAAAGTCTGGGTCAATGACCGCTACATTTTCCTTGAGTTTTGTCATTTATCTTGTTCTCTTTAAATATACTTTCTTTGATAATTAATTAATAAATGGTCTTTGCCAAAGGCACTTGAGGTTAATGACATACTTGACTGTGATATATCTTTGATCGTTTCAATCATTGTTGAACATTATTTACATAAATTGTACATAAAACTGATTGACTGACCTGATACTTTGCTCCTTCTTTGAAGTTGTATTTTATAATAATACATTTCATGTTGTTAAAACAAAATTAACGTTGTTTACTTCCGTATTATTATGTATTCTATCACATGAATTGTTTGAATTCAATAAAACTTTAATACCAAAAATACTATAATAACTATAATTACTGCAAAGCAAACGAAAATGTAATGTTTTGGGTTTGTTTATAAATACATATTAAAACACTAGCACTAATTTCGCAGTTCCCGCGGGAATTCCGGGATAAAAAGTACCCTTTGTCCTTCTCTGTATCCTTGACAACGTGCATGCAAAATTTCATGATGATCCGTTGAGCCGTTGAGGCGTGAAAGCCTAACAAACCAAGAAACAAACTCACTTTCGCATTTATAATAGTAAGGATTTTATGTACTAGCAGTCGCCCGAGGTTCCGCTCGCATAATATTTATAAGTGCCTATAGTTATTAAACTCACAAATCTTCTTTCTTCATATATTGGTCAGTACTGTCGGTATGTTTGTACGTGTTATTAAAAATATCTGCATGGAATTGAACCGGGTTTTTATAGTTGGCATGTTTAAAGTTCAACTTTGAACCATAGACTTTTCTGATTAAACAAAGTTATATCTTTGTTTCACCGTAATTATTCATAGAATGAGAACATAAATGACCACGTTTGGACCTAGCTTACGTAGTAGACAGTAGACGAGTAGTAGACAGTCACCAGCACCAATATGTATACATTCTGGTCAGAATTTGAACTCTATTACTATTGCAATATAATTCAATGACTGTCAAAAGGGTAGGTATACATATTTATGCAGCTGACCCGTGACCGTACACTTTTAACTTTTAAACACCATGCGACTTCAGGGGCAAAAGTCCGTCAATGATATACATAGATAGGTACACATATTTATTTAAAAATTATTCGTTACATGATTTTTCTTGTGACGAATCAAAATTCTTTCATTTACATGGCTACGTTAGGTATGTTGTCCATGAGAGTCAAAAAAGAGGTCAAAATTAGTCAGACAGACTCTTGTGTAAGTCCTATTCCATAGATTTCGGATTTACTTTTTAGCATTTAGTAACTAATTTGCAGGAATCTCGTGTTGTTCCTCATAATGTTTTTCCTACGATCTTTTGCACGATGGGCACTTAGCCATAAGTAACAATAAATGCAAAAGCTTCCTTGGATGGTTTTCTGAAGATTATGGTGCTATATACCTAGGTACTGCAATAGTATATTTCATTACGAGTTCGGAAAGCCTGTCATTGCAAAGAGTTCCGACAAATTGACAGTCGGAACTCTTGCAATGACGGTTCCGCACGTGTACTGAACAACTATTTTTAATACAGTTGCGAAAAAATGAAGCAATTTAATAAAATAGTATAAAACACAATAAACTCAACTAACTAATCATTTATTTCTTATAAAAGTTATAATTCACATATACATTGAAAATGGTACAGTTTTTTATACTAACTGGGCAAGTTTTAGGTTGCATATTCCAGTGAATATGCAACCTAATAATATATAACCTAATAATAGTTTGTCTCAAATAGTTTTGAGACAAACTATTATTAATTTCGTGTGATTGTTCATGTATATTTGTCAAAGGTGTTATACATATACAATGTGAGGCGTGAAAGAGTAACAAACCAACAAATGTACCCTATGTCTTTCTCTGTACCCCTGACAATGTGTACGCAAAATTTTATCACGATCAAATTTAATCATGATCGGTTAAATGAAATTAAAGCTAACCTAACTCATTGAATCAAATCATTAAATCTGATATTGAAACAAATTAGTAGCTTCTTTTTAGAAATATTTGCATGAATCATAAAAACTTGTATGAATTTTTTAAGTAAAAACTTTTTTTTAACAAAAAACTTTTTTAAGTAAAGACTATGGTTGGCTTTTTTACTATACGTCCCTGCAGTACGCCTTTTTGGCTATACGTCCCTGCAATACGCCTTTTTGGCTATACGTCCCTGCAATACGCCCTTTTGGCTATACGTCCCTGCAATACGCCTTTTTGGCTATACGTCCCTGCAGTACGCCACTTTTTGAGCAACTGTATTAAAAAATATTTTTAGGAGTTCTCGACGAAAACCGGATAAAGCAGCTTAAAACCTCATATATTTTCATTCAAATACAACCACCAAACAACCAACGTTATTGTCCAATACAGCACCGTTGAATTTTTTCCCGACACATAAATTAATCATCGAAACCAAAACCTTCGATTCCCGCCGAAAACCTCCTTTTCCTATTCTATTTCTGTGTCTTTATTGATTGCTAATATTTCCTGTTTTCATTTCAGGATCCAAAGCATCGCCAACAACAAATTCCTTGTGGTGCTTGAGTTAGACGACGTGATCGAAACCGATGCGGGACTTTACAAAGTCAAGGCTAAGAACAAGATGGGTGAGGTGGCCGCCTCCATCAACCTTAACTTCAGTCGTAAGTACCGATATATTGTGAACAACTTTTGAAGCTTTTGGAACATCCCACTTCTGGAGCACAGGCCTAAACTCTACTTACTCAAGCTCTTATTTAATATTTGAAAAATCTGTCATTATAGAATCCCATTATATAATCACCAAAACTTTGGAAAGGAGGCTGCGTGGTCAGACTGCTATGACGCAAAGATTACGCTTATTCAAGTCGCTTCCCTACGTACTACATTTGGTTTGTTTGTTTGAAGAGAAAGAACGTGATAAACTATTCTGACTAATAGATTTAAATTACTCCCAATTTTCCTCACTGTGTTTACAATGTTTGGATATTCATTGGTCATTATTGTCGTCACTTGAAAGCGAGGCGCCTTCTCAACTGACACCAGTTTCAATACGTTGCCAAAGTGAATGCGCACACGCATCTTTGGCCCGCCACCGCTCGCGTGGGTTACTGCTCCATAACATTTTTTGTAGACACATTTATTTCTGTCTGTGACTAATGCCGTTATTTGTGTAAGGTATTTTTATTGGCACCGTATTATATTACGAATGTTCAATGTGACAAATATTTGACGTGTTATTGTTAAAACATTAATTTGTCATTCATTCATTTATTCACTCTATTTCAACCTGCAAATACTTTGAAAAAGTTCAAGTTGGTGAAATTACTTTAATATCCTGACACAATTAAACCAATAAAAACAAATAATAAGTATCTACTTATAATATTATCTTAGTAATGTAATCCTAGCTTGAATTACGATACACGTTGTAGATGTAATAATATTAAGAGCGATAAAATGCTACCTAATCCTGTTTCTCGCGAATTCACCCGTATCACATTGTAATTTTTTTTTTATTGAAAATATCAAAAAGATAGCGGCGGATTTTTTAACACAAAATGTGCATAGCATTAAAATTTTAAACGAAATCGACAAAAGACCTTGGTTTATTTCGGGAATTTATCACCGCCCGGTGAATGTAAATCGTAAAATATCTGTTAGGTGTTGTTGTTAATATAAACATTCAACTCTCATTTGCTGAGGTGAAGTGTTAGCCACATGATATGTTTTAAAACGAAACAGGTTACGTACAGTTTGCTAGACATTTGCTAGATGAATTTTAAAAACAAAATTCACTGGTGTTAATTTGTAAAATCACTGCAAATAAGAAAAAAAAAACTGTTTTCAAAACATAAACAATTTAAATATCAACAACAAAGTTTCTTATAAAAAGAAAATATTTATACTACGTAGGTATATAGGTACTTTACTTTAAACAAAATTATAGAAATATATTTGGATGTTTGTACAGTGTACACACAGCTGAATGAATTTGGATATAACTTGGTACAATAATAGGATATTCTAGATTAATTCATTGTACTATCCCGAAGTTGCTAAGGAAATTCTGAAATATACGTAAACGAAGCCTCAGGAATGCCATACCATAATATTTATTTATTTATTTATTACACAAAAAATTTTAGAATTTAATTTTAGATTCATTTTAGATATTTTATTTTTATGTTACTTAATATTATATAAAAATAATGTGCTTTCCTCATGTTTTCAGCCGCTGACGAAGAAAAACAGAAGTAAGTTTGTCTTTTTTTCCTTACTTATGAATCTGAGCGCTGTCCGAGAATAGGTGAAAATTAGAGGCAACGTAAACATGTACATCATCTGTGAAAATTTTAACTGTCTATCACGGTTGATGGTGACAGGGACGGACGGACAGCGAAGTCTTAGTATTTACTTTATTTATTTATGTTTTGGCAACAAACAGTCATATACATCTTATTTTTTACAATATGTCGTACTACTTTGTTATAGACCTACAGTGCCGATACGTAATAAAAATTATACAGTATAAATGAGAGATGGCACTTATGCTATTATCCCTGCTATAGGCACTTGCCTACTCATCCTCATGAACCGTTACATACTTAGATTAAATTTCTAGTAATAGGGTCCCGTTTTACCCTTTGAGTACAGAACCTTAAAAATGATTGTATATTATACCGTTATCTCTTTGTGTCGTTTATAGGCAAGTGGACGGTAAGGCGCCGACGTTTGCGCGAAAGCCTGCCATCAGACAGGAGGATGATGGCAAGAGGCTGATCTTCGAATGCCGCATTGAGGCAGAGCCTGTGCCCAGCGTCACGTGGTTCCACAATCTAGTCGAAGTCAAGCCCAGTCCCAGGCATAAGGTATACTTTAAAGTCAGCAGGTGCAGGCTGCAGATAATTTTTTTTTTAATAATTTGCTTTAAATAATGCCTGAAAATTCCTAACTCTTCTCTGCCTGAAAAGCCGACTCTGTGTTAATAGTATATATAATAATATGGGAAGACCCGTACTATCAACACAAAGTCGGCTTTTTAAATCATTCAACCGCATTTTGCCGTTCTTGAGTGATTTCTTCTTTCAGATTCCGCTAGAGTTCTATCACTCTGCGCCATGTGGCTTGTGTTTTCCCTTTTTATTATTTGAAGCTACTTTATTACTACGATGACTGTTGAGTGTTGGTGCAGTTTTAGGTCACCATGCTTACCCGCTAATCAAGTTATGGGTTCGACTCCCGTCAGGGGTGGACTTTGTGTGGTGAACACAAGTTTCCACTTTACAGCCTGGGCGTGGTTATATACCTATCATCATATTGTAATATGTAGTATATACCACGTGTTACTTGTTTAGTGTGGTCCCAAGTAGAACTGCATGTTATCATTGTTGATGATTGTTATTATTATTTATTGTTAAATAAAAATCGATGACTGCAATCAGAACCGTTTATAAAGTACTTAGAGATGGCCTTGACCCCGATCCACTTGGCTAGGACACAGCCCCGGTGCTGGCACTCTCGCACGATGACCTTTAAACCTGTCTGTCTGTTTTGTATGACTGATTGTTTTATTTTCATCATCAACTATTTGATCATCGCACTTTTTTATTTTTGTATGATATTGAAGAAGATAGTTTTCATAGACTTTTTTCTTATAGTAGGTACCTATATCATAACTATTAGGTATGACAGTATGTTTTTTTGTACTTGATTTTCAACAATAAGTATGGCAAGCTGAAAAAACATTCCTCATAATAAAAATTGTATAGATAAATAAATAATGTGCGGTGACCCCCGGGCCCGGTCGTTCCTTGTGCAGAGGGTGTCCATCGCGATACAACGCGGCAATGCAGCAAGCGTTATGGGCACCTTTGCACCGGGCGCTACGGGGGACAGGCTTTCATATATTTAGGACGACCCTTTTGGTGGGGAATAGTGTTGACTAATGCGTATGTTACTTATCTGATATTATTAGTTAATAGTTAAAAAAATTAGTAATTTTTCACGATAAATCAAATATTTGTATGCTATATAATTTGTTTTTGTTTATTTACTTATGTAAAATAAATAATTGACAAATACTGGTAGCCTATAGGAGTTATTTCGATATAGAACACGAGTATATATTATTTTTGAACTACTCCATCTGAAAGTAGATTTTTAATAAATACACATAGGTAGGTATAGAAGATTTTTTTTTTATAAGGACTAATCAGAAGGCGCACCTCTCTCGTTGTGCTGCGTCAGATGTAATCCGTTGGATAGAAAATGATTACTTATTATTGAGGTAGTTTTACACGAGCGCCCCGTGCGTTTGTTATGACTATATTCCCTTAGACGTTATTTCCACTAAGCGACCAGTCGCGGGCGACTGCAGCCAGTAGCGGCTAGCTTTTGTAGCGAGTGCGTGCACGCAGCACGACTGGTCGCCCGCCACTCTAGTCTACTACTAGGTACCAATGGAGCTCATTTTCAAAATGGATGTCGAAGAAATAACATGTAGGTATTATAATATTATTAGGTACTTGTTAACAAAAAGAAAACGAAAACAGATTTTGGATACCATTGTTAAGAGACCGTACTACAAAAGGTTACCTAAATTTTATTCGTTTGAGTTACGGGAATACGACACAACTTTTATCAATTACCTACACAACAATTATTTGATGAGTTGTTATCAAAGCTAAGGCTAAACGGATACTACAACTCAAATTGGGGGACTGCATATCTGCTGAAAAAAAAACTACCAGTCGCGCGCAATAGTTTTGTGTAGAAGTAGAGCCGCGCGCGGCTACTCGAGTCGCGTGTTGTTTTGCAGGTCGTGGTGACTGTCGAGTCGCGATCGCGTCAATGCCGCGACTAGCCGCTTAGTTGAAAAGGTCTTACATTTTACATATATTTAAATTCATCCTTTATAACATAAACTTTATTTTCATATTTTTAGCTATCGGTGAACAAAGATGGCAAATCATACTACGCCTCGTTGGAAATCAACAATGTGACGGTAGAGGACGCTGGCAAGTACAGGGTGACGGCCAAGAATGAGCTCGGCGAGAGCAATGCCACAATAAGCTTGAACTTCGACAGTGAGTATACATCCCAGAATCTTACTTGTATTATATATAGAGGTAGTTATAGTTTGCGAGGTTGAAGGGGGTAATCTCTGGATCTACTGAACCGATTTTGAAAATTCTTTTACCTATAGAAAATTACGTTAACTATTAGGCTAGTAACACTCGCGGGCACTCCGAGTATTAAAAATAACTCAGTATCTAGTAATAATTTGATTCTATTTTATTTTACTGGAGTTAGATATATTATCATTGGTGAACATTTAACAAAGAAATCGGAAGAAATTCAAGTTCGTTTTCTTTAATACCCAACAATGGACATTGTACAAAAATACGCTTCAAAATGTTTTTAACAACAATTGCAATTGTTTTCTTATTTGTGTGTCCCTAATCCTTTAAATGTTTAATTGTTGTACCAACACGATCATTTTTTTTTGTATATGTGATACGTTTAATAAACGTACGCAAAAAAGCTTGTAAAATCATCAACTAATTTCCTTTAGTTAGTCAATTACTCTACATAATACACTGTAAATGTATCAGTTGTAGTGGTTATTGTGATAATTATTTAAGATGTTTTCTTATTGAAATCTACATTTTTATAACTGAAAATAGCAATAAGTATTAAGATTATATTTCTTCACATTTCATTGGCATTTTACTTATACAAACATCTATCTATTACCTATATATACACACAAAACAAACACACATCCCGTTTATTCACTTCGTGCTACTATAATATCACCCACTTCTAATGTGAACATTTAGTGCCATCATGCTTCTATTAACCCAAAGTATTAAAACGATGCAATAGCAAATGTTTAAATATTGTAGTTAGTTTTGTTTTGCCACAATTTTGCTTAGCAAACGCACAAATAACACAATAATGTGAACCAATATTACTGTCATGCGTACTGTTTGTTGGATGATGTCTAGAATGGAATTTAAATTTACCTCTATTATGTTATATGTATTTTATTCTTCTAAAATCTATTAATATTATTAGTATACTGTAAATTTTCTTGTGAATTTTCCATATATATACGTAGGTACCTAGACCGATATATTTATAATTGTTAAACACTGTAAATAACAAAGTGCACAAACTTCTAAGAAAACATCTTAAATGAAATAAAATATCAATAAAATATACAGCTGCAAAAAGTTCATGTACCTAATTGTGTAATTTAATTAGACTGTTAAGGATTTTAATGAAATACGAATTAATAAAATAGGCGACGAAGCGCCGGTACCTGAAGATTATATAAAACCGACATTCACGGAGAGACCTGTCATCAGGCAATCGGACGATGGCACAAAAATTACTTTCGAATGTAGATGTGTTGGCAAACCGAAACCAACCATCTCATGGTAAGCTGTCTTAATACATATACAGCATGGACATGAATATGGAAACAAAAATTAAATTAATTCAAAAACATTTTACAATATAGGTATCACGGAAAGAAATTAGTTAAAGAGAGCAATCGATATAAAATTTCAATAGAAGAGGACCAAACCTTATATCATATAGCGCGACTCGAGATAATAGGTGTCGAGAATTCGGACAAGGGAGAATACAGGGCCATAGCGAAAAACAAACATGGTGAAGGTGTAGCAAAAATTAATCTAAACTTCGAAGGTGGAGAAAAGCCTAAGTAAGAATAGCATTTCAAACATCAAAAATAAAATTAGCCACGGGGAAAATTATTTATTACATTTTTTATCTTTCAAACAGAATTCCAGATGGTAAACCACCGAGGTTTCCAAAAAAGCCAACAATTAGGCAAGAAGGGGATTTATTGATAATGGAATGCGTGCTAGAAGCGCATCCTGTTCCTGATATTACTTGGTATCATGGAGATAAAGAAATCAAAGATGGTGTGAAAATGAAAATGTCCAGAAAAGCTACAGGAAAAGACACATTTAACTTAACTTTGGAAATATTAGGTCCCACTAGAGAAGATGGAGGAAATTATAGGTGTAATGCCCTAAATATTTTTGGTGAGAGCAATGCCAATATTGCTCTCAATTTCCAAGGTAAAAAAAAATCAACAATACTCTCCTTAATACCATATTCATAATTTAAAAATAAATATTGATATTCTTGTAAAAGTACGCATACGGTAACAGAAGCATGATAAGCTTTAAGCTTTTGGGCTGCATGAAAGCTTGTTATTAAGGAAAAGTCTATGTGAAGTAGTTTCTTATAATATTGTTTCTATTAGGTGGGGATGATGAGAACGGTTTCGCACCGTCATTTGTGGAGAAACCTCGAATCATTCCTAACGAAGATGGCACTCTCATCACTATGCGTTGTGTGTGCAAAGCAAAGCCGGCGGCTGAGGTTACGTGGTACCGAGGAACAACCGTCATCAAGGCTAGCAGTAAAATTGAAATTAAATCATCCGTAATTAGTGAAGATACTTATGAATTAGTATTGCTGTTATCAAATCCGACGTCAGCGGATGGTGGCGCTTACCGCTGTCACGTCAAGAATGAATATGGTGAAAGCAATGCTAATCTCAATCTAAACATTGAGGCTGAACCCGAGCCAGAAGGTGAAGGTCCAACTTTTGTTGAGAAACCCACAATCCAATCTAAGGATAACGGTAAACTAGTTATAATGGGATGCAAAGTAAAAGCTAGTCCAAAACCGACGATCGTCTGGTACCACGAGGGTAAAGAAATTAGGGATTCGTCCAAAATTAAGACCAGAATAGAAGTGCGAGATGATATTTATACAATTATCTTGGAACTTATCGATCCTGGTATTGAAGACTCCGGATTGTATAAATGCAACATTAAAAATGAACTTGGAGAGCTCAATGCAAATCTTACGCTCAATATTGAAAGTAAGTTAAGTTTTTAGGTTATTTTTGTGTTTTTATTAATTATTATCTATTTAAATATCAAATAATGTAACATTCAATTATTATTTTTATTTGCAGTCATTCCAGTTATCAAAGAAAAACCAAAGGTCATTAAAATAGTTAAAAAGAAGACTGTTATTGTTGAATGTAAAGTATTAAGTAAATTTGCACCAGCATGTACTTGGTTTAAAGACTCAAGTACCGTTAAAGAGGACTCAAGACATACGGTTCTAATCGAGCCCTCAAGAGAGGTAAAGCTAAAATAATAAATTTACTGAATCGAATGTTTAATTTTTTAAGAACTTATTATTATATTTACGTAAATTTATATCTGCTGATTGCTTTATTATTAAGAATTTATGTTAGTTATAAATATAAAAATTATAAATATATTTTCAATCCTACTAATATTATAAACGCGAACGTTTGTAAGTATGTATGGATGGATGGATGGATGTTTGTTACTCTTTCACGCAAAAACTACTGGATGGATTTAAATGAAATTTTACAATAATAAAGCTTATACATCAGATTAATATATAGGGTACTTTTTATCCTGGAATTCCCGCGGGAACTCGCAAATTAACGCGGGTGAAATCGCGGAGCACAACCAGTATTTACAAAAACAATTAAATAATAGGACTTTTTACCATTGCAGGGTGAATTTACAGTTAAATTAGAAATTTCAAACGTTTCCCAACAAGATAAAGGCTCATATAAACTTATGGCCAAGAACGAGAAAGGTGAAGCAACATCTCAACAAGTTGATATCACGGAAATTCCCGAAGAAAAAGGCGATAAACCTCAGATTATCAAGCACCTGAGAAGTTTAGTGAGTACTAATTTTTTACCAGTATTTTTTAATACCAGCAACGTTTTTGGAATTCTCCTATTTAATTATTGGTTTTCCCTTTAAGCATGGCTAAATTTATTACTTATGAATAATGTGATATTCTTGGTTTATAGGCTAAAAAAGAAAATGAAGAAGCAGAATTCATAGCAGTTCTTAAGACTTCAGATCAATCATGCAGATGCACTTGGTACAAAAATTCAACTATTATTAGAGAGTCTTCTGAAATAAATACATCATTTGATGGCACTAATGCCCGTCTGATAATCAGAAAAGTCTCCTCAAAATATGTAGCAAACTATAGAGTTGTGATCAAAAATGAATTTGGTGAAGACGAATCTAGTGCAGATTTAACATTAGTTGAGGAAAAGGTCAGTGAAAAATAAAATTACTTAGCTAAGATTTTTATTAAAGTACATTTATTAAATACACTAGAGTCTTTAAAATTTCGTTTCTTATGGTTAATAGAAAAAGAAAAAGGAAGAAGAGGAAGAAGAAACTACTGTAATTGAAGAATCAGAAGAGGAAATGTCAATTGTAGAAGAAAAATCTGTAATTGAAGAGAACCATATCGATGAACGAAGTAAAGTAAGTAGCTTTTATTATTTTTTTTAAAAGCTGACTAAGGCAACCGCATGAATTTTGAAATCAGAAGAGCTGGGATTTCAAAGTCTGTGGCCACTAATAGACCACAATTTATTATACCAATTAGAAAAATAAAAAGTATACAAACATAGCAGTCAATGAATAAGTTAACTGAAAACTAATTAATTTTCTTAATTTACTACTATAGCAGGAGCAGATTCAAAAAGAAAACGAAGAAAAGGAATTAATTGAGGAAAAGAAATCGGCAATGAAAAAAGTAACGAAAAAGTCAGAGACTAAAATTGACCAAAAGACAGAAGAAGTAACAATTGAAGGTAATAAAACTGAAACCAAAGCTGAGGCTAAGAAAACAGAGTCCAAAAAGATCGAATCCAAGAAAAAAGATTCAATTAAGGCAGAAGAAGAAATATTAGAGGCCAAAAAGATAATCGAAAGGAAAACCTCCAAAACAGAAGAAGAAAAAAAAGCTCTATTGGAAAAACTTGAGAAAAAGAAAACAGAACCTGAACCAGAAGCTAAGATTGAAGGCATTCCAAAACTCAAACCAGTCAAGCCCAAAGAAGAACCCGCGGAAGAGAAGAAAGACGTTGAGAAAAAGACAGAAAAGAAAGAAGAGAAAAAGAAAGTGGTTAAGAAGAAGGTTGTCTCAAAGAAGGAAGACGTAAGTAGAGCATGTTATTTTGTACTTGAATTTGTAGTAGTAGTAGTAAGTGTCAAATGAGCTAAATGTACATACTATATTTATTTCGTGTCTCAAAAACGTACTAACAGGCGACCGAAAATGTTGGAATCAATACCACTCATTATTTTTGTTTGAAACAAGTATAGGATTGTCATCTTCCTGTACGTATTGTGATAACTTTTTGTAATGTGTACTGTGCTAACAATGTGATGTATTTAAATATAGGATGAATACGAGTTCGTTGACGATTATGAGCGGCCAGTTTTGGAGAAATATGAAAAAATTTCACCAACACCACTGGCTAAAAAGCCTAAAGTGGATGACACACTTCAGGTAAACACACTACAGTATACACCTACAAAAAATATCACTTACATTTATCCAGAAATACAATAAATAATAATAATAAAATTTGCATAGACTAAACGAGCGTCAATAGCCGAAAGCGTTAAAAGTGAACGAGATGAAAGTGAAGAAGAATCTTCTATAGTATCATCAGGTCCAGAAAAAAAACCTGAAGATGAACGTAAAAGAAAGGTAGATAACCATATATTTTTAGTTGCATACACAATACTTTTAGATTTATAAAGACGAATTGATGCATTAATCGAAAAATAAAAAAACGTTAATAATAATTATAATGCAATAGTTACTAATCTTATTCTTTTTTAAACGAAATACCATCAATGACAATTTAAATATAAAGTAGACAATTACTTAGAAAGTAAATAGAAGTTTCGTCTTTTTAAAAATGTTAGTTAATGCCAATAACTGGTATTCAGGTTGAAGATAAAACTGAGCCCAAACGACCAAGTATCAAAAAGGGTTTGCCTCAGCCAGAGGAACCCGTAGATGAACTATCAAAAATTAAACTGTCTAAAACGGCTTCAAAACCTACCGAGCAAGAGCCCGAACAACCACAGGTTGCTAAAACTAAACAACCTGTTAAGAAGGTATGTTATTTATCCAACGTTTTTCTTATAGAGCAACAACTTAAACATGAATCTAATTATTTTTATTCAATTTAAAGCCACAAGAGGAAAAAGAGATTGTGGATGATTATGAAAGACCACAGCTCGAGACCTATGACAAAGTTACGCCCACTCCTATAGATAGGGTAAAAAAACAAAATGGTATTGAAGAGGTTAGTTCTATTTTTTAGATATAAAAAAAGATATAAAGTATTATTCGATTTTTTCATGGATTATATCTCCAATAAATAATGCATAAAGCATATTCATTTAAAAAATTTTATAGGGCACTCCTGAATACATCGATGATTATGAAAAACCTGAACTTGAAAAATACGAAAAAATAGCACCTACACCCAAAGATAAACGCCGTTCTAGTGAAACACAGGTAGAAAAATAACACAAAAGAAGTTTTAAATTCTATATCATAATTTTTTACTGATGTTTATCAAAATATTGTTTTACCTAATTCTGAAATAAAACACAAAAATTTTCCTTCAGGATGAAGTCGAAATTATGAAAGGTAAAATTAAACCAAAAGATAAAGAAGCAGAACCCGAAATGCCAATTCTTAAGAAACGACCTGTAGCTAAAGATAAGGTAATAAACAAAAAAAAATTAAGTTTTAGTACTAATTGATAAAAGGAATAGGTAATTAATATTTTTCAAAATGTCGCTTAGGAGGAAGAGAAAAAAGCGGATGAAAAACCTAAACCTAAAACCGCCGAAAAAGATAAACCTACAGCCAAAAAGAGACCTTCCCTCAAAGAAAAAGAGGTACACATACAAAATATTATTTGACAATATTATAACACATACCGCCGCACTCAGAGTCGACTTTAATGATTACTTAGTTAAGTATAGATTTTTAAAACAATACTGCCGCAATCAGACAAGTTTAATAAATTAATGTTAATAGGCATTTAACTAATTAAGTTACCTCTCATTAAATGCCAATTAACATTAATTTATTAAACGTGTCTGATTGCGGCAGTTTTGTTTTAAAAATCTATACTTAACTAAGTAATCATTAAAGTCGACTCTGAGTGCGGCTGATAGACATTTAATCTAACAGTTTTAATTCAGTAACAATTTGCACCACTTCTTTGATTGTAATCACCAATTTTACATTGACATATTACAATATACCTATATAATACAAATGCGAGTGTTCTTTAAGTAATTACATAAGTTTTTCCACCTGATTTTCATTTACTGCTAAATAATACTTTTACAACCTTAATGAATTATTATTGTAACAAATAAATCACACTTTGCTTTACGACCGTCAACACTTATAATTTTTTTTTATAAACGCCTCTTAGATGGGCACGGTAATCAACTAATTTTTTTTTAAACGATGTTGCTATAAAAAATGAATAACTACTTATTATTAATTAGGAGTTTCACGACGTACTAAACATAGAGTAAGTATAATTATACTTATCAATATCAATTTCTGCTTTGAAATGCACGTCCAACGCTGTACAATGCTTTGCTTCTCGGTGTTTGATTTTTTCCAGGAAATAAGTTCGTCGATTTAACAATAATAGTCTAACAGTACCTAGAATAAATTTACAATGAAAAATTTGTTTTTAATGTTACTTTAAATTAGTAATCTTCCCATTATACTTAGGAAACGTCTGATATCAATTAAACTTTCACCGTATTATTTTAAAGGTCGTCGAACAAGAATTCATTGATGATTACGAAAGGCCCGTACTTGAGAAATACGAAAAAATCTCACCTACACCACTCGAGAAAAAGAAAAAGGTACATTCCAACTACAAACATTATTCACAAGCTAACACTTATTAAACTTATACATACGACTATTATTATTTATGTACTCATAACTACTTACAAATTCGTAACTTATCAGGAGGATAAAAAACCTGAAGAAGAAGATAT
Source organism: Zygaena filipendulae (assembly GCA_907165275.2). Taxonomy (NCBI): domain Eukaryota; kingdom Metazoa; phylum Arthropoda; class Insecta; order Lepidoptera; family Zygaenidae; genus Zygaena; species Zygaena filipendulae. The sequence continues at coordinate 5,187,123 of OU015674.1, forward strand.
TGCTTCAGCTACGGCTAAGGCTAGGAAAAAGTCAGTCAAAGATAGTGACAAACCTGAGGTACATGCATTTATTATTACTTTATTACAACAGCTACTATAAAGTTTAGGAAACTGTTTTTATAATTAGTCGATGAATTTTTTGTAGCCTATGGACGTTGACGAAAGTGTTAGCTTGTCAAAACCTAAAGGTCCAGCAAAACTGGGCAAGGAACCAGAGGAAGTATCAGCTACTCATAAGACACCAGCCGAAATCAAACCAACGGTTTGTTACATTTACATTTTACTGAATACTATCAATTTCATCGTGACTATTTACTAAACTAAACACCAACTATATTTCATCTTATGTAAATTAAGTACAGTTGTATATCTTATGTTTAGCTTAGAGAATAGTGTCTTTAAATCAACTCGATTTTCTTCGAGAAAATCGAGTTGATGATATTTGTTTTATTATGGTGCAAAAATGATAAATGTGAGCTTTTTTAAAATTAGCCACATTAACCAATTTTTATAACAATGACAAAATAATCATGACACAATCATCTCCATAGAGTGATGAGGCTGAAGCGAAACTTAAAATCAAGAAACCTGAAATAGTCGAGGAGAAAACGCTTAAAAGGCCTGGAGCCAAGGACAAAGAGCCAAAGGTAACATTAAATGTTATTGATATATTCACGGCCTCAGATAATAATCAAATAGATAATAAGCAAATCTAGTATAAATTCGAACTAGGTTTTAAGTTAAATGAATAGTACAATGTATCTTTTGATTTTATTGCAATTTCCCACAGACTGATTACAGCAGTACAATACCGTCTATTCTTAGAAGAGTAGTAGTTCTGGTTAAGGTACTCGTATAGTAACAGAAAACTTCCTCTATGTAATATAGAAATCACGAATTAGTAGTAGAAGCATTTTTGTATGATCTCGCACTACACGTTTTGATATAGAAATCTGACACATTTTCAACTAGAAGTGATACACTGATACGTCATAATTTACTTTTTAATATTTTTATTAAAAATCTACAACTTAATTAGAATACAATTCACTAACATTGTACAGACCCTACTGAAAACATTCTGAAAAATGTTTCTTTATTTTTTTATTATAAGCACCACACAAAATATTAGATTCAATGTATATAGGATGTATAGCACTTACCACGAATGTGTTTTACTGTGGGTCAGGGCGAGGATACTGAAGAGTCTGTCAACCTCACCAAGCCTCGCACTAAGACCAGCACGACCGCGCCTGAAGAAGCGTCCCTTACACAAACTACACCTGCTAAGAAAAGACCTACGGTAGCTATTCCTTACATTTTAACTATCTCAGAAAAAAATTATATTGGTGGTATTAAATAATCATTTAAAAAAATAATGCAAATTACACCGTACATAGGAGGGCGCGGAGGCCGCTGAACTCAAAGTCAAAAGACCCGCTATAGTAGAAAACGAAGATGAAGATGAGGTAACAAAAGATTTACGATTTGTAACAGCAATATAAAAAAGTTAAAAAAGTTACAAAATATTATAATGAACTACAAAGCTGAGATAGTTAAATTAAATATGACTAATACTTAAGGCACAGTGCACACTCACACTAACTTTGCCATCTAAGCTACAACTTACAACAATACAAGAGTAGATTAGTTGCTTTGTAAACCTAATAAATAAATTGCAGTTTTAAAAATTTAATTATATAATATTATCGCATTTAGGAACCTCTGGCGGTGCAGGACGGTAAATTTGAAAAACCGCAGTTAAAGAAGACTGTTAAGAAGAAGACTGAAAAGCCTAAAAAGGCTTCCATTAGTAACAAAGAGAACGATGGGGTAAAGCCTTTAAACGATAATTTATAGATGCAACATAATTTTATGTGGTGTCAAAATTTTGCTGCTAAAAATAACACTTTCTATATACACAATATTATGCTCGTTCATTTATACGCACACTTTACTAACTTCTACTCTATAAAACGAAAAAAAAAATCAGAATAACAATCATAAATTTGGGTAATTAAATGGAGATTAATTTCTCCAAGCTCAATTCGGAAAATATTATGTCGCTTCAGCTCAAAAAAAGCAAGTCGCATAGTGCCTGTCTATTAAATTTCTTGAACAATTTGGTAAAAAATGTTTGCCGTTCCAGCTTCATTGATCTGATTTATTATTTTTGCTTTGGAAATCCGTTGCAGCTCAGACAATTTGGTTTTCAAGTCGCATGATGCCTGTTTATGTTAAATGTTATAATAAGATTTATTTAAAATAAATATTTAGATTTGAATAAAATATTACACAGAGAATAACATTCAGACACTAAGAATAATACTGTAGATAACAAATAAATTTTTATATTTGCAGTATGAACTAGACTTTGAGGACGATTATGAAAGACCAGTCCTTGAGAAGTATGAAAAGATTTCTCCTACTCCAACTGTCCGAGAAAAAAAAGAAAAAGAACAGACTAAGGTAAGAAAAAAAGTATTACGTAGGTAAGCTAAAAAAAAAAACAGCAATCCTAATTAGAAACACAAATTAAATATGTGAATAGTTATTCGATATTTAAAGTAAATATAAATAAAACAGGTGACAATGATGGCGCAACAACAAAAACAGCATCTTGAAGTTAAGGTAGAAAATAACAGATCTACAAATTAGCATGTTTCCGCAACCCTGTATATAACAATATTATTATTTGATGAAGAATTTGTAATAGTGTACTTTGAAGCATACTACATTTTCCTTTTTTGAATAGTGTTTTTTTTTCTTTTTTTAATTTAATTTACATATAAATGAAAAAATCACCCTCGATTCCATCCATAAACGGTTTTGGAGTTGTGTCAAATTTTATTACTTTTCCCTCATTGTAAATAAGCATTGGTGTACATGTACATAATTTCTTAGATATTAATATTTCATTGTTTTTGTTTCAATAGACTGAAAGTCGAAGGACGTCAATACAAAAAGAGGTATATTTTACTAAAGTAATATTGTAAGCTTCAGCAAAACTTTTGACTCGCCTTCTATGCTTTCGAGTTTGCTTAGCAGTAGCGACTGTTGAAGAATCAAGATTTATTAACATGAGATTATTTGCAGGTAAAAGAGGAATCAGAAAGTCGTAGAAGCTCAATAATTGAGAACAAGGCAGTAAAAGTAAGATATTAACTTTTTTAAGTTATTTTTTATTTTTTAAATAAATTCATGCTATTAAAACTATAATAATATTAGGCGCAAAACAAAAAAAACACAAAATTTACTATTTCTCATTAACAAAATTTATGTTTTTGTGCCTGTACAGCTAACAAAAGAGACAGCTGAGAGTAGAAAGTCTTCGGTCTCATCAATAACGGAACAGCAACAAACTTCACTACAAAAGAAAACAGCACAAAAGGTAAGTTTCTAGTAATTCTGAGTATATATTATATCACCTCAAATAGTAGTTTCATGAATCATAGCATATTTTAAAGAGTAGAAACTGAACCCTATATAATCAAGCTTTAGTGATATTATAGCACAATAAATGTTCAAAAGTAGAGTTACGAGTACGTTTTAGTTTCCGCTCCCTTTTAATAATAAAATTATAAAAGTGTTTTGATCCCATGTAATAAAAACGTATACAGCAGCATCAGCTTTTAGCAGTAATGCAATTATGAATTAGAAGATTATAGAACCTTTGTTTGACAGTATAGAACCAGATTTGCATATCCCAATGACGCTTACTTATTTTGGCTATTAACTTTCATTTTAGTCTACGCTACAGACAGCTGAGACAAATGAAATAGACGCGATTAAACTAAAGGTAAGATAGTATTAAAATAAGAAGGTGCATGCAAGTGACCTGAACAGGTGATCAATTTGTCACCAACCTGTTATATTTTTTTACTTTCCTGTTGTATATACCAATTCTCCTACGACAATCCTCTATCCGAATAAATTATTATGTTCTAATTTTATATTTTTATATGATTGATTGTAAATAATGAATGCTTAAAAGTAATGAATGCTTTTATGCAAACTGAGATGTAAATAACTAGCGAAAGGATTTGATGTAATGAAGTGCTCATTACATGTTATTATTTTTGTAAATAGGATATGCCTAAAGAAACAATCGGAGATGAGGTAACTATGGAAATCGATGATACGTCACCAAAAACTTATCCAAGGCGACCTACGAGTACAGACACACAGGTACATACACTCACACACACATCTAACACATACTATATATTTTACTATCATTATATACATCGCAAATATGTACTAGTCAATTTATACATGATACAATACAAATAAACTTAATATACCTGCACTTTCATATCAATTAAATTAGATGCAGAAGTAAGGAAATTCAACGTAACATTTTGGCAGACACCATTTAAAGATATGGGACCTAAACGAAAAATCAGTTGAGGTGCTCTCCAAGAGCAAATAAAAGCAAATAGACTTCTTAGTGAAACTTAGGTAGGGACAGTTTTATAAACATTGTTTATAGATAATCCGTTACTCGCGTTATCGTAAAATCGCTTTTCAATAAAATATAAGCAGGACATGCAAAACAAAATTGCTGAAACTAAAGCTAAAACCAAAATTGTGATCAAAAAGAAAACCACACAGCGAACTGATAAACCTAAACGTCTATCAGAAACAGTTGAGAAGGTATTAAAAGCCCTTATTCGAGAAATAGACGCGTAAATTTTTGATTGGTGTTAATATACTTAACATTATTAAATTACTACTACTAAAATAGGTACAAAGAATTTCATGAGGTATTTTTGTGTACAACTGGGAAGAAAAGACGTTATAGATGAATTTAAAGTAACTGAAAAAAATAAAAGCGTAAAGAAACCTTTAATTCAATCCAAGAATGAAGATCAAATCGTTCGTCGACCAAGTAACACAGAAAAGGTAGTTTTAAAAAAGTTTTATTTATCTCTCAGAATAAAAATAGAAAACCAGTTTCCAGTAAAACAAACTTTTTTAAATATCGTTTTATTTTGTCATTATTGTAAATGTAAAAAAAATATTTTAAACAGGACATTGGAGATAATCGTGATGATAGAAATATAATTGAGCAAACGGGAAGTAGTTCAGAAAAACTTGAAGAATCAACTTCATTAGGTGGTCCAGAAGCCAATGATGAAGTAATTAAAAAACAAACCAAAATTGAAACAACTACTGATGAACTCAAACCTTCTTCAACAAAATCTGAAGAACCTGCTACTATATTACTTAAAAAAATCGATAACGAAACCAAACAAACAACTACTATTAAAAAAATAAAAGATAAACCAAAAATTACCTCAAAACAACACGACGACTCTAATGAAAAAATAAATAAAGACACGAAAGCTGAAAAAACAGACAATACAGGCAAAATTACAGTAGATAAACATAAGGAACCCGATAGTAATAGTGACGAAAACACCACCAAAGAAAAGACTGCAGAAATAACAGAAGTGAATCCTAAGCTTTCTGTGGATGCACCCACTGAGCCAATGTACCCATGGCGCCGTCCGAGTTATACAGATGAGGTAGTCCAACACATATTATTGTTTTTTATTTAATTATTATTATTAACAATTAAAGGAATTAAATTGTTTCAAAAAGAGGGTAATTTTGCGGAGGCATTTATTATTATGATTAATTAGTATTAGCATTATTCTAGTAGAACCCAAGACATAGTACGCAATAATAAATAGCTCTAACAAAAGATTTTAAATAGTATTTTTATGTTTATGATGTTGAACAGGATGAAGAAGTTATAAAAAGCCCTCAGCAAATCGATATGAAACGCAAAACGTCCATTGATCGTCCTACGACACCAACTTACCCGTGGCGTCGACCAAGTAGATCTGACGAGGTAGTTTATCTAGGAAGTTAATAATTTTTGAGTTATTTATCTACCTAAACCCGAAGATGCGATAAGCGATAAATGAAAAGAATGTAACGGTCATAAAAATCGAGTTCAATATAATTTAGTAAAACTACTAATATTATGTGTATTGTAAATTGCGTTGTACATTGCGTGTGTTTTCAATATTAAAATACATACGTGAAATTATAAAAAGTAGGTCTTACTAAAAAAATTTATATAATTAAAATTATACTTTTTCATCTCCGGGTTTAGATTATTTAAATTAAAGATAATGATCATTAAATGATAATTAATATTATTGATCTCGGCCAGGATAATGAAGAAATCATTAAAGAAACTGAAAAGATTGAAGTGAAACGTAAAACATCTATCGACAGACCAACCACGCCAACATATCCATGGAGACGTCCTAGCATAGCTGACGAGGTAGTCTTTACGGAATGTTTTCCATTTTGGGTGCCATAGAGATTGTATAGAGTATGGTTAAATAACTTATCGTATTCTAAAGAATAAAACATGTTATTCTTATAAATCATTCCTACGTATTCGGTTTCAACAACATTGTAAGAAAAATAAATAAAATAAAATAAAGGTTGTCTGGAAAAGTTCGCTAGTAAAGCGATAAGACCGCCTTTTGTATGCCTTTAGTTATAAGTTCTTATTAACACACTATAAAATTATTTTGGTGTACAATAAAGTGTATTCTATTCTATTCTAAAATATTAACTCTGCCCAAGATAACAAACCTTTAATTAGGATGTTATTAGGGAATATAAATGGTTTGAAATCAGAGTAAAACTTCTACTGTTATGGATGAGGTAGCTATTTACAAACTTCTTAATACTTTTGATTTATTTTGCTTTAATAGTAAAGTTTTTTATAGATTATTGCAGTCAAATATAATATCATCACATACCCTAAAAAAGTTATTAAAAAGCCAAAAGTATAGTCATCAAAAGTATAGGTACTAACCTAACTACCTACGCACAGTGATCGAAAGAAATTACCTAATTAATTTCGTTGTTCTTCGTTAGGATATCGATGTTATACCACAAATCGACGAAACACATACCACTACAATCACCGATACACCTTGGAGAAAACAAGCAAATCCAAAAACACAGGTACATATACAGAAAACATTGGTCCAATTCACAAAATTGTTGTTTCCAAAACAAGTTTATCCTCATTCAACATCGACATTTATAATGAATGCACCACTATTTATTTAGTCACTCTATCTATTCATAAATTCGATTAAGAAAACATCATCACTATTTTGTTAGGTACCAATGCTACTGACACCTGACACTGGGAAAGATCAAAGTGAAGTACCATTTTCATGGCGGACCATTCCTGAAATTCCACAGGTACACAATATTGACACAATACATTAGCAATAGGTATATAGTACGCACTTATTTTTAAGTGATCAATAAAATAATCACACGTTTTCAATTAGGCTGAAATTACACCGGAAATAGAGGACAAAATAAAACCAACACTTGTTGACACGACACCTGACACAACTGCACCGTGGAGAAAATCACGATCACCTCAGGTATCAGAATGATTACATTACGTTATAATACTGTATTTCATTACACAAAAAACATTGTTTTAATACTACACTATATATACTATACTACATATATTGAAAACTGTACACAACATTTTTACACTTCGTATGGTCGCCATAAAATATAAAATTTGCTCTATAGCCTGAGCCGCCGGAGAGTGAACGCAAGGCAGCGACACTTGAAATACAACCCGCTTCCATCAAACCTCAAAAGCCCGACGAGGTATAGCCACCAGCACAATCCGAATATATAAAGGCACTCGAAAAATTTCGCACATTGCACAAGATGTGTGACCAACACAACTTTTGAGCACCGAACGCACTTTAATGATGCACAAGCACTACCTTAAACCTTTCTGAATTGAGTAGAACCTCTTTCTACACTTTTAACACGTTCCCTGTACCAGAACAATAAAAATTACTCCAACTAAAATTTCTTGATGGCAAAAGATGAAAAATTTTCACTTTCTTTAAAAAAAAAATTATGACTCCATAAGGAGTCACGGACATGTGAATAACAATAAAACAACATAGTTTAGTAGTAGAGCATAAGTTCGTCGTAACAAACGTGACACAGTGAACGTGTTAAATTTCTTCTATTACAAAAGATAAGATGATGTAAAAAGTAAATTAAGTAATTGTAGATATTTTTGTTGTAATAATAACGCACTTATCACTTCATAATATAAAACAAAACCCTCCACCGCGTCTGTCTGTTTGTTTGCGATAAACTCAAAAATGGGGTTTTCCCCAATAGATAGTGATTTATGAGGAAGGTTCAAATATGTACATACTTTGTAAAGGTATTGTCTAAGCTGGTTGAATTTTTTAACTATTATAAATGCGAAAGTGAGTTTGTTTATTTGTTACGCTTTCACCCCTTAACTACTCAGCCGATTATCATGAAATTTTGCATACACGTTATCAAGAGTACAAAAAAGGACATAGAGTACTTTAAACCTCGAAATTCCCGCAAGATCTTTGAAATTAACGCGGGTGAAACCGCGGGAAACAGCTAGTATTTAAATAAAACTTTAAAAGTTAAGAACGCTTTTATTAACAAGGCTGTAAGTATGCATGTCTGCATGTGACAAAATGTGGCAAATATACACACCGGCAGAATTAGCGGAACATAAAAAGGCAGAGTATAGAAATAATTACGTATATATATTAAAACAAATAATAATTAGACGTGAAGTAATAAATTAATATACATCTTTTAACACTTTAAAAGTTTGTAATTAAATTATTAAATTTTATTTAAAATAATAATAAAAAAAACACTTTTTCTCTAATTTGTGGGCACACAAATAATGTTGCAAATTAAAGATTACTGTGATTTTAACACTAAATTAATGAACGATTAATAACGTGTGTTTCCCCTTCGTGATTCCACTTTTATTTGCAACATTGTCTGTGTTCTCACAAACTACAGACTTTTTTGTTTTTTTTTAATTTTGATTACTTTTAATAAAATTTAACTAAAAACTTCTTAAAATCGATGTTAAAAGATGTATATTAGTTTATTACTTCATGCCTGATAATAATTTGTTTTAATATATATACGTAATTATTTCTATACTCTGCCTTTTTATGTTCCGCTAATTCTGCCGGTGTGTATATTTAACATTTTTATCTTAGTACCTCTACATCCACATTATTTTTTACTTATAAAATTCCAATTTCTGCTTAACATTAACATATTTGTAATTTTGTATATACAATAATATATTATGCAAAATTTATAATGTGAAATAGTTTTTTTTTTAGGATTATCAACATTTTACTGTTTTTTATATTAATTGAAAAATTATTTAAATTACAATGTATAAATATTAAATAGTATTTTTTTAGGAAAACCAACATTTTATATTTTTCTATATTATGTATAAATATAGGAATTTTAGAGAGACCGACCATCATTCTTATGAATTGGAACCCAAAATGCACAAATACCAAACCACTGTATTTCACACCAGAGTTTTTCTATCAATGCTTTTGTCTGTGTAATGTTTTTCTTCTGCAATCATATATGTAAACAGAAAAATGACATTTGTATTATCAAGAGTGAGATTATGTAGAAACAAAGGTAGTGGTTATTTTATCTTTGAGTTTTGCTACGGCGCCTAATTTACATATAATACCTATCTAATATAAAAAATAAACAATCTCTTTTGGACTGTTAGAATGTTCTGTCGAAGTTGGTCCAGTTGGGCAAAATTTATTTAAAAAAAATCTAAATTTAACAGTAACTTCTGTATAGATGTAATAATAAGTAAATTGATTATAATATAAAATATTCATTTCCGTTTATAGTAACTTCTCTAAATATAGCGAGAATATAAATGAACGTCGAGTAAAAAAATGGGCATTTTAGTTATAATAATATGATAACGTCATTATTATAGAAAGTAGCCATCGAAGAGAAGAAAGTAGAAGAAGAAGCCAAGAAAGCTAAAACCACGTCAGTCAAGAAGAAGGCAGAAGAACTGCCCGAAATAGCTGACTATGACAGGCCAGATCTTGAAAAATATGAAAAGATGTCCCCAACGCCAACAACTAAAGATAAACCGGGCAAGGTAGGTCAAAAGTTCTGCTGGAAAAATCATCAATATCTGTTAACAAGAATTCAATACCACCTTGTTTTTTATTTAAACAGCCGGCTGATAAGCCAAAAGTACCAGAAATCAAAGCACCGGAAGAAAAACCAGCTGCGCCAAAAATCGAAGTCATTCGTGAAAAATCACCGAAACCTGACATGCCCCGTAAACCATCTTTGGTTCCTGGCGTTCCTGTTGGAAGACGAGGTTCCCTTATTCCTCCACCTGAGGAAATGGGAAGACGACCTTCACTAATCATCAGCGATGAGGTATGTAATTTTTCTATATGACAAGTCTTAAAATTACATTGCAATGAAAATCTTTTAAAGTTTATACGCTCCACTATCAATCGTCGCCATTATCAATGAAGGTATGATAGTAGATGTTAATATATTTTATTTGTGTTGTCCAAGTATGTTAAGATTTTTTTAGCATTTCTCCGTAGAAACCCTTCTCTCTGAAGCCGAACCCATAGCTACACAACCCCCAAATTATAAACCCTATAAAAGTATGCTAATAATCATCTATAGAAAGATGAGCTTCACGTAGTGAACCCATGCTTCAGTAGCAAGAACGTGGTGAAATTTTTACAGAATGATTTTAAGCTTGGACTCCCTGATCCTTTGCTTCTACATTAGGTAGTAGTTATTAATATTTACACAATAGGCAACAATATACACTGCAAGATACGTTTATCAGTAAAGATATTAAGATAGTTAAACACATAATCCACAGGATAATAGAAAACTAAGACCTGGTGAGGTGGTCGAAGAGAAGAAGGTAACAAATATTTGTTCAGAATATTTCGTGAATGCTGTCCGTTACGTTGCCGTGACAAATTATTTTTAACGACTTGCGTAAAAGAAGTTGTATTAACGGATTTGCATCAACGCGGTTTAAAACACTTTACAACTGGATAATAATACAAGAACTGGCATTAAAAATGATATATCTTAAAAAAAGAATTGCAAATTGTTTCTTCATTATTATCCAATTACTTGATAATGATAAAGTTTTATGGGCCGAACCACAGCTAGAATGCACCACAATTGTGAAGTCTGCACACACAGATAAATTGCACAGCTTTGAGCACGTGATGCACAAGTAACGACGGAGGTTTATCTTATGGAGGAATTTATGACAGGATTAACTGAGCATATTATGTCCAGAAAGGCTTTAAATTTGATATTGGTAAAATGAACACTAACAAATCAGAATATTAACATGCGGTTAATGCAAAATATAACGTAATAACTATTGCACTTGCCAGTTAGGCTGTTGCACTTAATAATGAGCTCACTGCAGGTGATACAGGGCCCGAGGTTCGGCAGCGGAGATTTGTAGGTAGGGTTTTAGGTCATTGTTAATGTCTTTGAAAGGGGTTATTATCAATATTTTTTAACAACAGGTCACCAAATTGCGTCCAGGAGAAGTTTTAGACGAGAAAAAGGTGAGATCGATTGGGTCTAATTAGTTTTAGGTGGACGCTGTTCGCTTTTGCAAAGCATTTTGTCTTTATAGATATTTTTTTTTTTAATATTTTTCTCTCTTTTTACACATAATTTTAATGGACCTGTATTTTAACGATCACAAATTGATGCAGAAATTAAATTGTACACACACAAAAATATACAAATATAAAGTACAGTATTGTATCTAAACTATACAAAACGATAAATTCCAACTACAGAGTCTGCCATTATTTGTCAGATTACTTACTCTCATGATTATACTGTTTTACAGAACAAAACCTACATTGAAGACTTTATAGAATAGAAACCGTTATATAGTATAGTAAACAACCTTCTGTATTTTTTAGATTCCTTTAGATATATTAGTTCACATAGTTCAGATTACAGTGTCCAAAATACATTATTACCTACATCTTTTGCGCTATTAGATATTGTTATGTCTTTAGTAGCTGCCGCTTTGCCGACCAGCGGGGAGTTTATGGCATTATATCGCTGGATAAAGTATTTTTATTATTATTATTAATAAGAGAATTTACATAATATATTGATCTATTGTAAATTACTGATCAACTTTAACATTTTCTGCATAGTTAATTGTTGCATAGTTATCGTTTATTTATTTTTTTCCTTTATTGAGTATGTATTGTACGCATTTTGATTATAATAAAGATTCTCTTATTAATAAAGCTTCATAGTTCACTTTAAAATTAGCTTTCATTTTTCTGTTTCTGTGACAAAAAAAAAGAAACAGGCTTCCACTAATTTCCAGTAGATTGCAATTTTTCTACTAATTTAGCGAATCTAATGATGCCTTCAAAGAGTGATCTTATTTATCTATACACGAAAAATAATTATATTTTTGAACAATATTTATACCTCGTTATAGGTTAAAAGTTGATGGAAAAATACATCTTACTAATTTTGTTCAAAGAAATAATTATGGTTAGTAATTATTGATACAATTTACAATTGTTTCACGCCACAACAATAATGATTTAATACTTTATGTAATGGCACCATTACAAGACAATATAATTATAATTTAACACAATAATTTGTAAATTTTACACTTCTTATGCACATGATTTATACTCTAGCGATGCACTTACTAAAACAATTATCTATTTTTTCCCCAAAATATAAAGAAAAAAAGCCGGCCGGGTGAACTCGCGGAAGAGGTATATAAAGTGTGATATATATGTTTAGATATATGTTAGAAGATAATGATAATATTATCTCCTTTAGAAACGTGGCTAACATAGATTTTTCAAAGTGATTAATTTTTATGGGATTTTCTATGTTAAAGATGAGGAATATTTTTCTTTTTCTCTATAGTGTTCTTATTAGCCTTATAAACTCGACTCTATGTGTTAATACTATGTGTCTATTTCATATGAAGATATTATCAAAAACAGAAGGATACCTATTACCCACATATTCTTTCGCTACTACTGATTCCACTGACTTGTGTTAATACGTCATACAGCTCCTCTACTAACATCTCTGAACAGTCTTACCGCCGCACTCAGAGTCGACTTTAATGATTACTTACTTAAATATAGATTTTTAAAACAAAACTGCCGCAATCCGACAAGTTTAATAAATTAATGTTAATTGGCATTTAACTAATTAAGTTACATCTTATTAAATGCCAATTAACATTAATTTACTGAACGTCTCTGATTGCGGCAGTTTTGTTTTAAAAATCTATACTTAACTAAGTAATCATTAAAGTCGACTCTGAGTGCGGCGGTTAGATAGAAAATTTAATGTATTGTATTATAATTTCGATTTTCCGTGCGAGGTCGAAATGTCAATGGATGTTAAGGACATGCTAGTAGGGCAGTGACTGACTTCGCTCAAACTGTTTAACATTACTTGTTACACTAACACATGTTTCAGAAACTACAAAATAACATGTTCGAATAATATCTCTTAACCGAAAGTGCACTAAACAAAAATGCAAAGCATGTTGGTTAACTTTATAAATATACCTACCTAAACACCAAAATGATTACATACCTTTTTGTCTCCACGTATAAAAAATATGAAGAAACTTTTTTTAAAAATACGAAATATTTTTTCATAACACAATTGCCTAAATGACCTAAATAAAATAAATTGCATGTATTAATGCCACTTATATTCAATATTTCGCATTTGCACAAACCAGCGCATGATATGAAATAAATCTTATGATTACAGAATATTCTATGTTTATATAAATCAATTATTGCGGAAGTTTATGTGATCATGAATGATAAACAAGATGCCACAAAACAGACCAAAATTCAGCACAAGATTTACGAGTGGTAGAACTTAGCATTGGTTAGATAGTTATTAATTTCTATCAAACATCTTACTGACAACATGAATCAAATGAACCGAATATAGAAGCGAAATCTAAACAAAGATTCTATAGCTATTTATACCGCTTCAAATTTATTTGGTAGCCAAAATTCCATATCTGTGACGTAAATAAAGTGGAAACAACAATAATAGTACGGGAGATACCGATGCTAATTCGGGAGACACTCGAGCGTCGTTGGGACCTATTGGGTTTTGAAGATTAGGAGATATAAACAAAAAAAGGTTATATGATATTTTTTCATTCACCGGTGGGTTTAGCTTCTACAGGCTTTCAAAAATGTAAAAAAAAATAGTAAAATGGAAATACTCGAGCGCGTCAGATATTGTAGTTTAGATACTCCAAGGTGTCTCTGATATCGAAAATATATTCATCTGCCCATTTGCGTGGTGGGGGTGGCCATCCGGAAGGGGAGAAAATGAAAAAAAAAAAACATTTACTCGAGCGCGTCAGATATTCAAAGGGGATGTTAAGTGAGCCTTAAAAATGCACCCCTTCGAAAATCTGCCGATTTGGAGGTGATGCAAGGTAGTAGCGAATTTTTGAAAATGCAAAAAAAAATCTCAATTTTGAAATACTCGAGCGTGTCAGATTATTTTACAGAAGGTTCAGCTTGCAGTCCAAGTTATGTTGGCTTAAAATCTGACAATAATTTTGAGGGATATTATTAATCTGACTGCTAGAAACAAAAATTATGATTTATTTTTATTTTTTTTATTATTTCTGACGTAAGTTTAATAACTTTATGAGCTATTTCTTGTTCACAAAAAAACACACTTTATACTTCTATGAAATATGTAAAAACTCTCAAAATATTATTCACAAAACTAACTTTAAAGCACAAACAAGCCAGAGCGTTTTACATATAATAACATGAACGCGTTGTTTTGTGATGAGCTTTATTATATAATATATATATAATTACATTAAAGTGAAAGGTGAACCTATAGTTTGATGTAATACTTACCTTAACTTATTTTAATATGTATTTTAACCGACCAAAAAAAGTTATAATTCGACACGTTTAGCGCCGTGGTATACTGTGATGACGTTATGGCGACGGAAAGTAGTGTGAGGACGGTGCGAGAGAGTGAGAGATAGAGAAAAAGTAAAAGGGAAAGAAAGACAGAGATATGAATAGGTACATGTTTCACTGCAGCTGCTCGTTCGATTCGAAGACGATTTTTGTTTCTTCGGCTTATGAAAATCGGCAGATTATATTTTTCCCGCTATCCTTGAGTTATTTACTTTAAAATAAAAAACAAATCAACTGCGCTCGAGAATGTCGAAGTTGCGTTTTTTTTTTGCAAGTTTGTGATCCTCTAACTCCCTTACGTCACGTTCAAATGGTCAGATTATTCATATACATACTTCTCACTATGTAATTAACCCACCATATCTTAATCTGACGCGCTCGAGTATTTCGAGTTATCGATTTTTTTTTACTAATCTGATCGGTTATTCTAGACGCACCCACCAGGGTAGAGGGCCTATATTTGGTGGAGGTACTCAACATGGTGCAAGGTACCCCCCTTATGTTCATCTGACGCGCTTTAGCTAATCCACAAATCCCCTCTTGGCGGTCCGTACTATAAATGAAATGTTTCAAATTTCATAGAATTTCGCTGCAAATAGACCGTAGACAGAAGATAATATATAAAAATGTTAATCTTTTCTCCATAAAATCTTCTTAAATTAAATATAGAATTTTACGTATGACTTGCAATTAATTATGCATACCTAATGATAAGTACACCAAAGCACCTGTTGACAATGACGTATATAGCGAAGTTAAATGAGGTGTATGAACTAAAAGCGGCCGATGCATTGTTATGATTGATGGTTATTTTTATAAATGCGACTGTGGAATATAGGCCAAGACTACAGCGGGGCGCTCTTGAAACGATCTTAACTTTACCTCGCAGTTGCCAGCATGGATATTGGATAAATTATCACTGTCATTTCATGTCGTCGTCAGAGCTGGTACTTCGATAAAATCTTTTACATCATCATTGTTGTGACAAAACTTCAACATACTGATATAGTTATCTAGGAACAGTTTTTTGAAATGTTTATGAAGTTTATGAAGACAATTCAAGACAAGAATATATAGCAACACAATGTAGACATTGAAGCATTTATTAATTATAGATATTGTTTTATGCTTTTAATTATTTACATTCTCTGACAAAACCTGATTTTACAAAGTCTGAAGCAATTTATGAAGGAGAAAATTTATAAATATCTGAATTATTAAATTCTATTAAGAAGAGAACCATTTGGAATGTAATGTGATCTATAAATATATATAAAATTCAATATTGATTGACAGGTGTTTGTAGGAGTATTAAGTATAAAAAAGGCGCGCGTGGGTCCGGCATGCGCTCGCGCAACTACTCCATTGAATCGCCCGACAGCCCTAAAGAAAACCGTTGGCAAGGGCACGTGTGACATTGTTGGCTATTAGTTCCGTATGTTAACAAAACTATTTATCCATGACTCACCAATCGTAAATTCGTGAAATAACCACCAAAGACACTAATATGAAATGGAACATGACAAGGATTTTGTGGATTCAGCAATTATTTGAAATGGAATATGGACGAAGATAATTTTACGGTAACTGCAGTGAACGTTAAAGTATTGCCAAACCCACGACGCCCACGATTCAATTCGTCTGTCACGTCTTATTGAATTATTTGTTCGTAAATTATTATAAAGCTGTCGTCAGTGCGAAGGAAAAATCTAGAGTCGCAGACAATCCAAGACTTCACGGCATTCGGAACCCTGCATACCTTGCCAGCGATGACAATCGTTTGACAAGCTCGCATTTATATTGGAGTGCCAATCTCTCAATCTCTTGCGCAACCCTCGATCTAATGTAATTAATGCGATTTAACAACTCAAGTTTAAATTTTTCAAGATGCCATTTCGTTGGCTATAATGTTATAAATAGAAACGATTATTTTTAATGTCGATAAAAGGTAGGTCATGTTTATATTTTTTATCTAATGATTTAGTAGGTACATAAAAGTTTCGATTCGTGTCATTATAAATCTTCATTTTAAATAAATAAATTTAATAATTTTTTCATAAATTTCAAATACACGTAAGCAGTAGGATTGACAGTTAGTTATACTTTATTATAACTATTTGCATTATTATATATTATATTTTATATTTACAGCAATACACGTAAACTATAAATTTATAAATAAATATAAAGCTGTAAATATCGTAATTATATGATATTATAATGATGAAATGGAATTTGTCGAGGAAACAACCTGAAGCCAAAAGGCTAGGCAGAAACAGTTTGACGACAAGTTAGGACATAAATTAGCAACGACACTCAAGAGCACGCAGCGCGGATGGCTCGCTCACCTTAATCTAATAATTAATTGAATCGGTCTGGTGATTTGTGTTGAAGCACAAATAGAAGCCGCCCCCTCTCCCGTATGCTCCACTCCCCTGCACCAAGGCAAGTGCATAGCACGACCTCCTCTTCAGTCTTTTGACATCCGCGCCCATTTTTACATGGAACGACACAAATTGTGAAAATCGAAAAATCCGGTAACGATTTCAATATATGCATAAAGAAAAAAAAACAATACAGCAATAAATAAATATTTTCTAATAAAACAATTAGCATTTAAAAACTTTATATTCAACTAAAATGGAATATAAACAAATAGTAGTTTTTTTAGTATTTAGAGGTGGCTCTTAGAATTAATGAATTTAAGGTTAAACTGTGATATAAAACTGTGATTAAAAATGATTCGTTGGTTAAGATAATTAGAAAAATTTTGATTGTGTTGTGGCATCTTGATTAGGTATTTTATGTGTTTAACACTATGGCTGCGGTGGCTAAAAAACCGCTTGCTGTACCAAAACCCGCGCCCAACACGGTAAGTGAAATTGGTTATTGGTCTGATATTTTATGATTATAATATATATAATCGTATGCAATTATTTTTTCAAATTTTGTATTTACTATACACTTGGAAATAACGTTAAAAGACGTCGAAATAAACATTCCTTACTACTACACTATACTTTTACTAGGATATGCTATTACGAAACAAAGTAGGTACTTACTCGGACATAATATTCGATTTCCGCATATGAGTAAACATTAAATATTTGATGAACTTTTATGTTTGAGTCTGGGTTTTTTTGTTTGTATTATAAGTAGGTATATACCAATCTAGAACAAAAAGTATATACTTAATAATTATTAAACTATCAGTTGTCTGGTAACCCAAAGTAGAGGCTCTGCTTAATTTGGGACCATTTGGCGCTATACGATAGAGTCCTTACAGTAATTTATTCGTCAAACGATTTTATCCGTACTACTATTTTTTTCAAATGTAAGTACAAAAGAAATCGGTGGTTTTTACTATTGTTTTTTTTTTTCAAAAGTACTTACCTATCTGACATTTTCATGTCGTTAGTCAAAATTCCGTATTTCAATTAGCTATGAAGCAAATTTAAGGTAAGGCTTCGTAAGTTTGAATTAGTTTAGTGTTCACTGGTCACACTTGCGCTACTCACATCAAGAATTCCAGCTAGAGAGAGAGAGAGAGCTAGAGAGAATTCACTGTCAGCTGGAGTTCTCGATGCAAAATATAATTATGGCATCATTACTTATAACACTGATCTGAATCGCCGTCTTGTCACATACAGTTGCGGTATATTCTTCAAAATATTTGCAACTAACGATAAGTACCTAGGTGAGTAAGTTTATTTCGATCGTCTTCTGACGTTGCACTGTTATTGATTAAAAACATAAATATTTATCTTCAGTCTTGATGATAAAAAATATTTTTTTTTATAAATTCCCCCTTTTTAATTTAATTTTGGTAATTTCTTTTTTATGCATCTACCTATAAGATTCCGTAGACCAAACACAATGTTGTCGTTTTTATTGTGACTAACGATTCGGATTGAGCAACAGAGGAGGGATGGCTAACATTGATATTGACTGATTTAGCGCCGGAAGTCCGGTGATGCTAGGAGGCCTTCTCTGCAAGAGTTGGAAGATCTTATCAACAAGCCCTCCGTGCCGCTGAAGCCCCTTGGAAATGAAGGTCCACCTGTCATCGTTGATGTGCAAGAAAGTTACTCCGCTGTGGAAGGTCAGGACACTCTTCAGTTTTATAATCTCATTAGCTAGTTTCCTCGAGAACTCTTTGTACCAGGAAGAAAGTACCCAAGACTTAAATAAAACTTAACTACCAAATATATCAAATAGCTATATAGCGGTTCTACCAGAGTAAATTTCGAAACTCCACCAGGAGCTGTTTTATTGTTTATTTATTTATTTATTTATACCTACTATAATAATAATAAAAGTACGATTAGCGTACTGTTTGTTTCGGGTTAGCAAGTATCAAGTCACTCAAGCTAAAGCATAGCTTCTTGATGTTACCACCTACAGACAAACCACGACAAACAAAACTCTTTATAACTTCAAACCAGTAGCATAGAGAACTTTATCATCATAAAAAAAGAATATTACCCGTTTCCGTGGGACATTCCGGATAGTAAGTAAGTTACTCTTGGGGTAAAAATGCAAGCACCTGTAAAAATTTAAAGTTGATCCACTGACTACTTTCCGATTTTTATACATGTATATAGATAGATAAGACAGTTGGGAGTTTTGAGAAAAGTTTACTTTAGTGAGTTGAGGTTACAGAAAAAAAAATAACATTTTCATTACTCATGCTCGGAAAGTAGGTCTGAAGTTGCCTGAGAAGTGGGTTGAAAGTAACCCTTTTCAGCCCTAGGGAGAATCGCTTTCAACTGACAACTGTCAAATTATTAAAAAAAAACTAGGTCTATTTTCACATTTCTATTGAACCATGTTTCAACTTTCTATACAGCCAGCGCGAAGTAAAATTGAAATAACCTAAAGTTTAAGTAGGTATTAATTAAAATAAAATTCACTCACTTTTTCTTAAGCTAATTCCTATTTATATTTTTTATTTTCTTTAATTAATACTTAAAATTAAAGAATAGTACATTGTTATCCTAGGGGTGAAAGTAACTTATTTAGTCCCGAGACGGGGTTTGGCGCCCGAGCGTATAGCGAGGGCGCCAATAGATCGAGGGACTAAATAAGTCTTTCTCCCGAGGGTAACACTGTGCTTTTCATTACGAATGCAAGGAAAGTCAAAATAAAAATAGGAATTAGCTAAAGAAAAAATGAGTGAAGATCGGATAGTCGCTTGACACTTTCCCACCTATTTCTTTTTCTTTGGCCGGCTAGCTATTCAGTCAGTATTTTTTATTTACATTGTGGCGACCTAAAAAAAATATTTTCTTTAATTATTAAGTATTAATTAAAGAAAATAAAAAAATATAAATAGGAATTAGCTTAAGAAAAAGTGAGTGAATTTTATTTTAATTAATACCTACTTAAACTTTACGTTATTTCAATTTTACATCGCGCTGGCTGTATAGAAAGTTGAAGCATGGTTCAATAGAAATGTGAAAATAGACCTATTTTTTTTTTAATAATTTGACAGTTGTCAGTTGAAAGCGATTCTCCCTAGGGCTGAAAAGGGTTACTTTCAACCCGCTTCTCAGGCAACTTCAGACCTACTTTCCGAGTATGAGTAATGAAAAATATTTTTTTTAGGTCGCCACAATGTAAATAAAAAATACTGGCTGAATAGCTAGCCGGCCAAAGAAAAAGAAATAGGTGGGAAAGTGTCAAGCGACTATCCGATCTTCACTCATTTTTTCTTTAGCTAATTCCCATTTTTATTTTGACTTTCCTTGCATTCGTAATGAAAAGCACAGTGTTACCCTCGGGAGAAAGTAACTTATTTAGTGCCTCGAACTATTGGCGCCCTCGCTACGCTCGGGCGCCAAACCCCGTCTCGGCACTAAATGAGTTACTTTCACCCCTTGGATAACAATGTACTATTTATCATTGTCCAGCAATGAATTTTAAACATAGCAACCATTACTTCAAGCGTTATAAAATCTTTATTACTCTTTATCAGACCAAACGGGCTACCTCACTGTCCAAGTTGAGGGCAACCCAGCACCGACGTTCAAGTTCTACAAAGGTGTCACCGAAATCATCGAAGGGGGTCGTTTCAAATATGTCACTGATGGTGAAACTGGTCTCATCACCCTGTGCATGAGGAAAGTCAAGCCCAACGATGAAGGAAAATATAGAGTTGTCGTCAGTAACATTCATGGAGAGGACTCCGCTGAATTGCAACTCTATGTGTCTGGTATGATATATTTAAACGTATTAAATGTTATTTTAGCGGGAACAGTTTTACTTTGTATAAAAATCAAATGTAAAAGCAAAAGATTTAAGACAATAGTAGATTTTAGAAAAAGACTAATTCTATTTTATGTATAGCGCGTTTAAATTTTAGATTTCTTCTTGATTCTTATAATATTTTAATTATATCAACGCATTTAAGAAATAATGTCATCACGATGTAGTGCAATTTTACTTTTGTTTTCAGACGCCAGTGGCATGGACTTCCGAGCCATGCTCAAGAAGAGGAAGTACGCAAAATGGGGAGAAAAGAAAGAGGATCCCGACTGGGGAGATCTCAAGGAAACCGAGATACCAATTCCACCACTTAAAAAAGTTGATAAGGTAAGGACTTGCACATTACATATTAATGTAAAAATTCATGTAAATAGGGTAGTTTCCGGAGTATGAAAATAAAAATTATATTTAGTCCGTCTTTTAGATAATAAAAAAATAATAGACACGTATTTTATATTGGTTTTTCAAATTATTGGAAAACGCATTAAGTTTTAGTAGTGGGGGCTCTTGAAGTCATAACGTGGTATAAATTATAGCACAGTGTGACGTCACGCAACATTTCTCGTAAAAAAAATAATAATAAATAAATACGTGTCCAATAGTTTTTATTGATCTCCAAGACGGACTTAAAATTAAAATTTGTTTGACAAGCCCATTGTAATGTATTCGTAGTCATACAATCTATTATTGACAACCCAAATATATAGGACTTAATTTTCTTTACAACATTGCGATGTTCTGTCGAATTATTTAAGTCTTAAAAAAAAAATGTTTCCTGCATACAGTGTTTGAATCGACAGAGCATTGCATTTTTATTTGTTTGAAAGTAAGTGAACAAGTCACATCGATTGTGAAAAATTGGGATACTGATTACTGTAAAATGGAGATAAACTGAGTTAATTGGCATAAAATTGGCGAAAATATCAATCTCACAGAAAAATCTACTGTATTTTTTATTGAAGTAAGTTTGTAACCTGTAGACATCGTATGCATCATCATAAAATTTGGTTCTTAGGGCTTAGAGACTGGGTATTATGAAGAAGACGGTTACATAGTGGTCGTGTCGGAAGGTATCGAGATGTATAGATTTCCAGCTGAGAAACGGAGGAACTCTTGGAACTGGTCTTGGTTTAAGGTCCTCAGTTAATCAAACTATTCCACCACATCATGCCTTCCCTCTGCTCTTCACATTATCGCTTTTAATACTTTTGGAAAACTGCGTATCATACAAACTCATCTATGTATGCTGTTCCCCACTTTTATTGAAGAAGTCTATATTTTGGGATAAAAAATATACCTATCACGATTCATGATATATAAAGTCTAAAGTCGTAACGTCGATACTGCTTGTTAAATTCCATTCAGCTGTTTATAATTGACTTAGTTACAAACATCCAAAATCTAAACTTTCACATATTTATTTTTAAAGGGTCTTAATATTAATCTTATGATATTTAAAATACAAAGTTGAAATTACAATAAATAATAATTGATTAAGACTTTTCTTCTTTAATTAAAGTTTCTATCAACCGGTAATTATAGGTATACTCCAAAGAGAATATACCTTTGTACTAAAAATAAAATGGATCCTTTCTTGTCCAACAATAAATAAATATCTATATACTATAATAAAAGAGAAGAATCCGCGATTCTGTACATTGAATATTTTTACCTAAAAAAAAGCACAAAAAAAGTCAAATTCTTTTTTGTCTGTCTGTCTGTCTGTCTATCTGTCTGTCTGTTCGCGATAATCTCCGAATCTACGAAACAGATTGTCATGCGGTTTTCACAGGTAGATTAAGCTTAGCCTGGAGCTACATATAGGCTTTGTTTCATTAAAATAAGTTTCGCGCGGGTGAAACCGCGGGGCACAGCTAGTATGAAATAAACAGATAAATAAATAACCACTATGTGATATGCCTACCTAATCTTTGACGATTTATTGCATTAATTTGGCCAATGACAAACTTTTGATGACCGTAATCCGATGTCAATATCAATGAGATTATATTTAATGTAGTCGTGTCAAATAATTTTGACAGTATTTTAATTTTATAAGTGAAAATATTGTTTAAATTGAAAAACACAAAAAACAACTAAACTCGGTATGGCTGGATGGTGTATACAGAAATTATTTAATTGGTTTAATGTTAGTAAATGAAATTTATACCTACTTCAGCATTCAACAAAATCATATCGTTATTGTTGTTATCGATTCAATTCCTATCGCACTGAGCAAACCTACTACGTTTTAAGAGTCGGCACTTTCATACTATATCGTAACTTCTGCTTCAAGGCAGTGTCGATGGGCTGTCCTATCGTGAAATTTAATGACACTTACTCATTATCCTTTTGGTTTTATTATAATGATTCCATTCAAAGACATTCTATTCATTGATTCCATTCAAGTATGGTTACCTACCTATAGATAACACACATCAAAGACAACTCATTGCTCCATAGGTACGACTCCGAAACATTACACATTGCGCCAGCCTACGAGCACCCACAATCACATAGCACAAAACGTGCTTATCACAAATTAATGTTGGCTTCTTTCCATCATTTGAATTTGAGTTAAAGCAATGTACTTTAACGTCAAATTATCGATTCTAGGATGTTTATGAAATAAGGAGACGTTTGTCTTTGCCTGAAATCATACCCGACTGGCCCACTTTGATGGAGGCTGTCAAAACGAAGGTTCGATAAAAAGGATGGTTAAAACCAGTTAAAACTATTACTATAAAATTTTGGGAACCGATCTGTTGTTTTGCAATTCTTAGTAAAATTAGCTACTTAGCTTCGATGCTAATTTGTAAAAACAAATCACGTAACGAGAAATTGGTACCCGAATCATAGCCAGAAAACGTTATAAAATATTACAAAAGGACAGATATATGGTTCTATAAATAAAAGAAGCAAACCCTATATAAATGAAATGTCCAAAAATAATATCATCAAGTATCCTCTATTAATAACTACCTACTGAATATCTCTATCAAAGTTTACACACAGAAAAAGGCCTTTTACTCTGCTTTTAACGATTTATAAAATTGGTGATATTATTTTTGGGTTGACTAAATAAAGAATGCATAAAACCAACACCTAAATAACATGCACCTGAAGTTTTAAAGTTTTTATTTTACCTTCACGGTATTGTTTTTAACTTAATTTTCAGGGAATGTAAGTGGAATGAATATTTTGATGAGCAGTTCATTTATGGTTTTCAGTTATTGTGCAGTCAGTCTGAATTTTGAAATGGTTTCGGGAGCTTAAGTCGAGTCATTAATTATATTTTTCTTCACAAATTTCATTAATTATCAGCTGATGCATCCGATGTTTGCAGAATGTTGGATGTTAACTATGATGAATATTGCTATAAATTTTTAATTATATATCATTATTGTAGTTGACACTAAAATATTCATTTAATTTTGACTATTAAAATCAAACACTGCGCACCTCGACGCTCGTGTAGTTAGTAATAACTTTTCTAAATTAAGAACAAAATTGTGTAGATACATTTTGATGGAAATAAACATTCCAACGTTTTAGGTATTAAAAATAAAACATGATCGTTTGCTAGAATAAATAATTAAAGATCTGATAAAGGCTATGAATGGATCTTTTATAGAGAGTCCTTAATAGAAGACCATCATTAGCTGAACTGATTCCGGATTGGCCCGTGCTGCAATCTGTCAAAAGAGACGAGGTTCGACAACGAACACATTGATGTCGGTAGACGACAATTGCACTTAAAAAGACACCAAATGTAAAATTGTCGCACAAAACATTAGATGTCAAACAAATTGTCCATTGAAGTTTGATATTTGTACTAAGATCTTCCCTGTAAGACTATAAAGTGTCCTTTTTATATTTTTAACTCCGTCAGTGTCTGCCCAAAAATGTTTATGAGATTTATAGTGGGTAATTAATTGCACTTGTCAATTGGTGTTACCCTTGACACAGATAATAATGCAACAATAAATTACATATAACATATCCTATTTCTTTGGATGATTTGGTTCTACAATGTCTATAGATAGCACACTGGGTCTTCCAATTTCCTGTACCTACTCTCATAGCATAGCAACTCTTCTGTGCACTTCTTCATCGATATTTACTTAGATGCACCATGCACAGTGGTCTCGATGTTACTAGGAGAACAATGTAATATTACAAAAATGATGATGGTTTTTTATTCAATTACATTATTGGCGAAAAGAAGCTTTCTTAATATTATTTCTCACGTAATTCTCACCATCATTTTTGCATTTATTTCAAATATTAATTATGTAAAATATTTTTTTAATGAATTCATAAGTTTTATGCTCCTTTTTACGACACAGCACTTTTATTAATATCACATACAAACAACAATGCCGATTGGAAGTTTAAATTAGCATGGATTTTACTCTTACACACAATATTTATTACAAAATTATAAATCACGCACAACGCCTCGATCACATAAGAGATTTCAGTAATCTTTTTTTCTTTGCATAATATTATGCATTATGGTTTGTTTTCACAGCGTTAATTTGAGTGATCTTTCAGAGCGTTTAGATGTGATCTAAGAGTTACTTTTACGATAGCACTTTCAGCGTTTTGTATGATGAGCACTTTTCTGTGGTTGCACACGTGCACTTTATTGTCTTGCTGTTGTTATGATTTTTCACTTGACACCTTTTCAGAAACCAGAGACGTTCTTGAAACCTCTTATAGATCAATTCGCGAAGGAAGGTAAAGATAAGAAGGTCGTGTTTGAAGCCATCTTTACAAAGCCTAATTCGAAACCAAAATGGTACTTCCGCAAAGATGTAAGTTTGTATTAAAATATTTAGGTTGTAGATTTAGTTGAATTTTCTATTTGGTATTTGGTAATAATTATTGCTGATGTATCATTAATAGGAGCTGTTTCCTGGATCTAAATACAAGATGACAACGGAACAAGACTCATATAAGTTAATCATTTCAAATCCGAAAGTGGAAGATACTGGCAAATTCACTATAGAAATCGGCGGTGTATCGAGCACTGCGTTCTTACAAGTTGAAGAACCAGATCCAACCTATACATTTACAAAGAATTTAAAGAAAGTAATTAATGGCTATACAAAACATGAAGTGGTTCTGGAATGCGCTGTGTCTAACAGCCTTGCACTTGTATCCTGGTGGAAAGGAGATACAAAGTTGGAGGATGGTGATGAATTCCAAATTTCTAAAGACCTGTCTGGAGTATGCAGGCTTGTAATCAAAGCTGCAAAAATGGATGACGCTGGAAAATATCTTTGTAGGATTGAAAGGCAAAATGATAAGACTGAAACTGAAGTTAAAATTACTGGTAATCCTATAAAATGCCTCTTAAAATCCATACGTCTCTGTATCATTGTATTAATACAATTTCTATTAAATTTTATATTTCTTTTTTTAAAATTTGTATATATGTTTGCAGAATATCCTTACAAATTTACAAAGGTTCTTAAATCTCAGCAAGCTATTGAAAAGGATACCATTACATTACTATGTGAACTTGACGATGCTGGTGGTGATGTAAAATGGTAATTAATGATGAATAAATAATATTGATTTTAATTAAGGCATCATTTAGCTACATGAATAATATGTTTAAAACTTCAGGTATAAGAACAATGAACCATTGAAACCAGACAAACGAATAACCATAGTTAAAGAAGGTCGCAAGCGCAAGGTTGTTATCAAGGATGCCAAAGTTACTGATGGTGGAAACTTCAAATGTGTCAGTAATGCCGACGAAACACAATGCGAATTGATCGTTAATTGTAAGAACAATATCTTTTGATTAAACGTCTTCAATAAGCGGACAAATTGGAAAACTGCACTAATAACTAGCAAATTAATTAACTAATTGTATTTATCCGTAGACTCAAATCGCTTCAACAAAAAGTTGAAGGATACCGAAGCAATTGAAAGGGACAGGGTGGTGTTGGAAGTTGAACTCCAGGATCAGACCGCTGAAGCTGTATGGTCATTTAATGGCCAGCCTATTGTCCCCAATGAGAGGCGAGTATTTCATGATAATTATGTAGTTAAAGAAAAACGGTTGACATAAAGAGCAATTTAATGGTTTTATTTTTTATACTAGGATTGAAATTAAGAATCTTGGTGGAGGAAAGCATCAACTTATCTTCAATAAACTAGAAATGGAAGATGATGGTGAAATCCTTTGTGAATCCGGAAAACTTAGTTCATCTTGTAAGCTTACAGTAAAGAAAGGTGAATCAAAACCAACAATAGAATGTCCAGATGAATTTAATGGACCTGCCGGACAGCCTTTCGTCATTGAAGTGCCTTATAAAAGTAAGAACTCGTATCTTGAAATAATATAGAGAAAGTTGCGTGGGGTGGGTATTGTATTTATAATATTGTCTTTTTAACGCAGTTACCGGCACCAGACAAACTCCAATCGAGGCGAAATTGATTAAGGATGGAAAAGCATTACCTGCGAAAGAAGTTGAAGTAGTGGTAGAACAAGATAAAATATTGTTTAAGATTAAGAAGCCTACAAGAGAAGGTACAGGAAGATATCAAATCAAATTATCAAACAGCCAAGGCGAGGATACTAAAGATGTCACAATTAACATGCAAAGCGTACCGACACCTCCTCAAGATGTTGAAGTATCGGAAGTATTCCAAACTTCTTGTGTGGTTTCATGGAAGGCCCCACAAGACGATGGTGGATCTCCAATTTCAAAATATATTATTGAGAGACAGGTAAATAAATAAAAGGAATTTAATAACACAATATTATTATACTATGTAACAACAGTAATTTTATTTCATTCTTAATATTTATTTATGTTTAAAACAATTTCATATGATTATAGGATTTGGCTCTCAAAGCTGGATGGGATAATGTTGCTGAAGTGCCTCAAGGTCAGCCAACTAAATTCAAAGTCGAAGATCTTGTTGCTAAGAAAACATACAAATTCAGAATTCGTGCTGTCAACAAAATTGGGTCGAGTGAGCCTGGCATGTTTGCCAAGCCAGTGCTGGCTAAAGATCCTTGGGGTAAGTAAATTACTCTACTATTTCATCTAGTGTTTCTTTAATATTTTAAATTTTTACGTCTCTATTAATTTTTTAATTAATTTTTTCATTGCTTTAGATGAGCCATCTAAACCAAAGAGCGTAGAGCTCACAGATTGGGACAAAGACCACGCGGACCTGAAATGGCAGAAACCAGATAATGACGGAGGTGCACCAATCACTGGCTACGTCATTGAGTACAAAGAGAAATTCGGCAAAGATTGGGTAAAGGGCAAGGAAGTGCCGGCAGATTGTCTGTCAGCAACTCAGGATGGACTTAAAGAAAATGGAACTTACGAGTTTAGGGTTCGTGCAATCAATAAAGCCGGTCCTGGTGAACCCAGTGATAGTACTAAGCCGATTGTCGCTAAATGCAGATTCGGTAAGTTTACAGGATCTTGATCTATTTTATCTATAGTAAAATATACATTAACCATTGTCTTATTTCATAACAGTTAAGCCTTACATCGTTGGTGATGGCCTGCAGAACCTTATCGTAAAGAAGGGTCAAACAATTTCATATGATATTAAATACGCTGGTGAACCTGAGCCCGAAGTTAAATGGATTCTTGGAGAAGAGGTAATTATGAAGATGCTTTTATTATATTTTTGATTATTCTCAAATGAAGTAAGATAAAAGCCAATGATCTTATTGTTAGTATTCAAGAGATTCACATGATATTATCTTATCTTAGGTTTTTACATCACAACATACAGCGACATAATATTTTTATATTCTTTAGTATCAAGTCGCTAATTTGTTTTTTTTTTTACGATTTATGAGCATTTATCCAGATAACTAACGTTATTTGTTTGTTTCCTACAAAAGAAACGTGGCAAGCTGTACTCGGAAAAGGTTAGAGGGTGATAATAAATGTTGTCTTCTTTAATATTCTGTGTTACAACTTCAATAATGTCTCGTTTTGAACGCATACAACGTTACATAATTACTAACACAAAATGCACAGACAAACTACCGCACAGTCTATGTAACATAACTTAATAGTTACTAAAACCTTGTGAAATAAGTGGATTGAAAGCGATTTGTAAAGCTCTACATTCAAATTACCTACGAGTATTTGCTGCTATTTTACTAACTGTTTAGGTACCTAATGGAGATCAAACCACTTATTTTACAACGACAATATAAAAACACTGTACCTCACAAAATGTTTCATCTTTTTACTGTCACTACCTACTATATCTACTTTACTAAATGTACTTAATATTTATGAGATAATTTTGCTTTTATGTCGTGTACGCGTATCTTACTTAAAAATTTGGGAACTATTTATTTTTTATTTATAATTTATGTTGACGACCTCTCGAAATAATTTCATACTTAGGTAACATTATTTTACTTTTGAACTTCATAAACTGCCCAGATTTCTTCTACAATTGCGCCATTAAAGGTCGAAATGACGGACTTGGGACTTCCCCGGACAATAAAGTTAAAATAATTGTTTACCCATATCAGTATGACCTTATTTATTATAGTTATATTATTCATAGGTAGGTACTTTTACAAAATTTTAATGTTCATTTACTTCATTGTCATGATGAAAAACATTGACGTCATTAGTGTTAACTCGACTTTCATAATCAAACACATTTTTACCTTAAAATAGGTATTGTATTTAACAACTTTCGAATTACACACAACCTCCATAAGACAATATTATATAACCATAGAACAGAGTTTCTTTCTCTGTTATATACCTACGTAACATTTTAACTTAGTACTCTTTTTTAAATAAAGAGAAACATCTAATTTTCAAGTGTTAAGTGTCTTATCTAATGGATAATATTTTATCCAAGGAGTTTTACTTTTGGTTTTACTATGACAATGCAATTTACACTGATGGAAATGATCTGCCATCTGGGGCTTATCTCTGGGGTATACCTATCTGGGGCTGGGGATCTCAAGCAACGTAGGTATATCTAAATATGTAAATATATGAATAGATACTTCAACTCTCTTATATCTACGAAAACTTAATGATGCTATAGTAATGGCGGAACGAGTAGACACTATAACTTGTTTAACGAATTTACAACAACCCACCTTGAAGAAGATAAAGCGAAGTAATTTGCTTACAACTGCCGAACTCTAGAGACTAAAGATCTAGAGGCATTTTATTGATACTTACCTACTCGTCTCGTACAGTTAGATTTTGAATTATTGTTTGAAAAGATTTAAAAGTCGAGTAATTATATACAATTTAAAAAATCGAAATGCAGCTACATAGTATATACGTAAATAATCATTAATTAATATCTTTGATTCGGCTGTAGGTAAGTTCTTTTGTATCAAAAATTGTGTAGGTTTTTCAACTGTCATTAGTGAAACCCAAGGTTTTTTACTGTTGTCCTTTGCAACTGTTAGGATGATCGGTATGAATGATTGTAGGAAATCCGCGATGATGGCGATCGCATCACCATTGACAAGTACGAAAGGAACACAGTACTGAATGTAAGGAGGACGACAAGGATCGACAGCGGCAAATACAAGCTTGTCCTTACGAACTCTTCAGGCACATGCGAGAGTATCGCTGATGTTGTTGTTCTGGGTAAGGAAATATTATATGGTTTAAAGTTATACACCACCATTGTGGTACTTTTTAATGTACCTTCCAGCGGCTCTACGTCAAATATCCAAACAGTTTATATAAAACCTTACATCAAAATCTCGTCCATTAAAATTTACACTTTACCAACTGTACCTAGGTAGGTACCTACTTAAAGTCGAAATTGCAAAGTGCCTACGAAAATATCGAAATGGTGCGATGATGGTAGAGGAGCAAGAATACAAAAAAAAGTTTGCGAGCTGCGTTATCATATAAATAAAAAAATATTTTACCTTTAAAGGCCAATAGGTATATTTTCCAGGATCAAATATTTATAGTTTGAAAAAATTTACTACTTACCTAGGTAGGTATTTAGGTACCTAGGTAGATACCTTAATTTCTGATCTGTCCGCTTTTAAACAAAAAGACTATTCGTGAACGTAAACGCCAGTAGGTAATATGGAAACGACAATGAAGAGATAATATGACTTCTTATAGGCGCCAAGCATAGTATGTAGATTGCAGGTATCTACCTACTGAATTTTTTTATACCATTGCAGACAAGCCAAACCGCCCGAACGGTCCTATCGAAGTAGTCGACGTCCGGGCCGAGAAAGCCACAGTGAAATGGCAAAAGCCAGACGATTGGGAGGGTTCAGATATAACCGGGTACACGTTGGAGAAGATGGATATGGTAAGTCTGCCTAATAAGCGTATTGTTTATTGTACCTACTGCAACCAGGCGCGGTCGCAGCCTGAAATTTTGGAGGGGGACCCCTCCAAACCAGTTAGTGGGTTTTGGAGGGGGAAAATATTTCTAGTAAATTAGAATTTATTTCACAATACACAATTTTATTGCATACATACTAACGGCAACCTGTCCAACTCAAGTTTTTCTTGGAAACGGACCAAAATGTTTTATAAACGGGCGTGGTTATAGGATTTAGTTAGGTAGCTGAGGAGTAAAAATAAATTATTAATAATTGTAATTTATTTAATAAATGAAATTATTTGATTAAGATTATATTTTATTACCTATGGTAGTTAGGAAATTTGTGAAATACCTATATTGTTCATTATTTTATAGGATACCGGCAACTGGGTGCCTTGTGGTGAGACTGGTCCGGAACCGACACAATTCCAAGTGAAGGGTCTCACACCTAACCACAAGTACAAGTTTAGGGTGCGAGCCGTAAACAAGGAAGGTGAATCGGAACCATTGGAAACAGATGGAGTCATTCTAGCCAGGAATCCTTACGGTAATAATTTTTTATCAGGCCAAAAGCCTGAAGTCTATTTAAGTCACAATATAAACAAACTATGCCCATCTATCATTGGTGGCAGCTAAGTGTCAGGAGTTCAGGACTAAGGTGTCTCAGACGAGCAGATTTCGTCTGAGTAAGGTGTGATGTTTTTCACTTTCACGGTGTTTTAGTTATTGACTGTGTTTTAAGACGCATTGAGCACACTCATAAGATTATTTTTGCTGGCGGCAAACTCTGTTCCAAGACACTCATTGAACGTATAATGCCGCTTTATTCTCACTTTTAGGCCATGGATAGCTGACGAGATTGTCTCGTAGCATTATGCAGCGGCCAGCGCTAATAATATTCTCGCTGATCTTGAGGTTAAAGGAACGAAGCCGATCGCAAAGATACGTGTTTTAGAACGCGGCCTTAAAAGTCAGCTGTTGCTGTCTTCAAATGTCAGCTGTCAAATAATAATTTGTCAATATTGTCAGGATTTGTTTACAAACAAAACAAAACACCACATGACCACATATTATCGGAATCGGAAATTGTACCAAAAAAAAAGACATATTATAAGAATTTGAATTAAAAAAGTGTATATATTTATGTTCCAGACCCGCCGAAAGCACCAGGCAAGCCAGTCATTAACGACTATGATAATGTATCGGTCACACTACAATGGGAACCGCCACTGGACGACGGTGGCAGACCCATCCTCGGTTATGTTGTGGAGAAGAAGGACAAATTCTCACCTGACTGGATCGAGGTAATCAAATGTGTAACATTTGTTTACTACATATTAAAATATCAGTCACTGAAAGTTGAAAAAACTCTTAGGAGAAAAAAAAACCCTAAAACAATGAAATATTACCCTGTTTTTTAAATCCGACCCACACGGTTCCAATCGCGTGATTTTGAGATTCCTTCAGGATCTCTATTTCGGAATAAAAAGTAGGTATATATAATGATATGATGTCAATGGACAGAATTTTTAGAATTGGCTCTATAGTTCCAGCGATACCGTCTACAAACAAATTATTTTTTCCTTTTTATATTATTAGTGTAAATCAATCAAAGATTTGTCCATAATCTTGCCTAATTGTAAACAACATGAACCATGGAGTATCATGTTATTGTTCCACTAATTCATACCTGTTACACTCTTGTCACCTGTCTTGAGTAGGTAGTCCTGAGTATAGAGAAGTACTGACTGCGAAGACTGTAACTTAAAATGCAGTCAAACTGGACTATTTAGTCCATCATTCAATGCCAAAAATAATGATCTATATGACCCATCTGTACTTGTAGTTGTACCTAGATATGAATCAAGAAGTTGCACCTTTATTATTTTTGTGCAAGGAATACTATTTTAACTTTTTAAACAATCAAATTACTTTCCTCTCAGGTGGTCAAAACAAATGACAATAAGACAGAATACAAAGTTGAAGGGCTGAAGGAGAAGATGGTGTACCAGTTCCGTGTGAAGGCATACAACAAGGCCGGAGTTGGTGACGCCTCACAGCCCACTGACAACCATCTCTGCAAGCACAAGAACTGTAAAAATAAATCTTACTCTTTTTTACTTCACTAGAATAGAATACATTGCCTTTCATATTAAGCATAATTTTTCAATAGATTGATTTACTCTCAAAGATTGATTTACTCTCAAAAAATGTCTACAGAACTTGTGAAATGATTGTGTTTGCTTGTTTCAGTGAAACCTCGTATTGAACGCAGCACATTCAAGTCTGTGATAATCAAAGCTGGCCGCACCCACAAGTGGTCTGTGGATGTGACGGGTGAACCTGCACCGGAAACTACTTGGTACATTTTTTACTTCTAAGTACTATCAACACAATTATGCCACTGTGTTTTCAACACCACATAAGCAAAGTCACGGGCCATAGCTATTAAACAATCTACAAACATACCAACAATGCTGTCATCCGCTGCCATATTAATATATGATGTTTATTGATTACTATAAGCTTGAAGATCTTAGGTGTTGCAGGCCCAATCTATATGTCCGAATCAGGGTAACTTGCATGATGATCATTGATTGGGCTTACCCCGGTGTCTAGTCTGTATTTACTTTTTCTAGAACCCTTGATGGTACAGTGTGATTATGATCAAGTAGAGAAAGAAAAAAACTTGTTTTTTTTTCTTGTTTTCGTGTAGGTCGTGGCGTGAGAACATAAAGCTGGTGAACACCGAGCGCATCAAGATTGAGAACAAAGAGTACCACACCGACTTCACGATAGTGAACGCGGTGCGCCGCGACACCGGCAAGTACACGCTGCGCGCTGAGAACTGCAACGGGTTCGACGTGGAGACAGTCGAACTCACCGTGCTCAGCAAGCCCGCCGCGCCTAAAGGTGAGCCGGTTTGAAATTGTAATTGAAAGAATTTTATTTGATACAACACGTAGAGAATTACAATCCACATAAAACAGACAAGAATGAAAGAAAGAAAGAAAGTAATAGTGTTTCACCAGGGTTCACTGTGAATGTCATGACGATTATTATTATCGACAGTTATTATGGAATTATCTTGATAATTATAAGTTAATAATTATCTTATTAGAAATAAGTTGATAATTATCTTGATAATTGCAACTTAGAATAGAATGAAATAGAGGTTTATTTGGTACCATTAATATATTAAAAAGTTTGGTAAGTAGTAAAATTTAACACAAACTTAAGTAATTTTAATATAGACAAGGTACCAAACTTAATAATTATTATTAATTTAACCATCAAGTTTAGCAAATCGTGAACGTTTACTTGAACTATTAACGGGCCGTGTATTCGATTTGCCGCTCTTTAGAAAAATTATCATGTTATTATGTATAATATAAATACGTACGCGGTTTCAAGAGATTGATACGCGGTTTCAAGAGATTAATACAAATCTTTGCGGCTGGAGAGTTACCTCCCTTTCTAAATCCTGTAGTTTTATCGTATCATATAAAGTTTCTTAAGACATGGTGTTTTTTTTTTGCAAAGATTAAATAAATTTGTGTTGGAATCGTCAGGTCCATTGGAGGTGACAGATGTGCACGCGGAGGGTTGCAAGGTGAAATGGGAAAAACCAGAGGACGACGGCGGCTCCCCTATCAAGGAGTACGAGCTGGAGAAGATGGATATGGCCACCGGCAAATGGGTCAGAGTTGGCAGGTATGTAGGCTGACCAAAATCATAAACTCGAACGACAAAAAAGCGCAATAAACTATTTTTGTTTTATCAAATCTTCACCTTTATAATTATACTAGTTGTGCCCAGTGGTTTCACCCGCGTTAATTTCAGAGTTCCCGCGGAAATTCCGGGATAAACAGTACCCTATGTGACTGTGAAACTTTCGCGTTTATAATATTCATAGGGTGACCGCTCCGATACCTATTACACGCTTAAAAAAAATTGTGTGTATTAGTTAGTAGGTAACAGAGTAAACGAAGTGACCTCCTCCTGTTTTCAGGGTTGCGGGTGACAAGAAACCTTTGGAAATGGAGGTGACCGGCTTGGAGCCAGGCCACCAGTACAAGTTCAGGGTCACAGCCGTCAACGATGAGGGCGACTCGGAGCCTTTGGAAACCGAAAGAGCCACATTGGCCAAAAATCCATACGGTAAACATCATTAAGCACTGATTTGAAAAAAATATAGAGTAGAAGCTTTGTACCAAGTTTTTTTACCATTCAGATACGATTTATTTGCGCATTGTTTTTGTAGTGCTAGTCTAGAATCTAATTCAACACACCAGCTCCTTAGCCTAGTTGACAATCTATAAACGATATGATATCACTTATCGCTACAGGAAACTAAGGAACATAATATCGTCATGTCACGTAGTCACGGATAATAGACCAATCAAAAGTTCTATATTTTTTGACCACGTAGCGACAATAAGTTCCTTAGCTTTCTATAGTGACATCGATTATAATCAACTTGGTTAAGGGGGCTGGTATTTTTATTACTTGGCAGCTGTGAAGGGCTGACGTTTTGTTCGTGCTGTCATAAAGAGCCATATCTAAAAGCCAACTTTGATTAAAAATCTTTGTCTATGAAAGAAAGAAAGAAAGTAGTTTTTGGTCCTTATCAAAAAAGTTCCTATAAGAAAAAATAATTATTAAAAAATTTTACAAAATATATTGTGAAAAAGAAAGAAGGGCGTGCTGTGTGCCAATCGGTCGTAAATGGGTCGGTCGGTCGGTCGTCCAATCGGTGGGGGCAAATCGACTGAACCAAGCAAGTGTTGAATATATCTTGGTGTTTATTGACTGAACCGTCCACCAGACGTGTCGGACAAGCCCGGCCACGTGGAGGTGGCGGACCACGACAACCAGAGCGCCCAGATCAAGTGGGAGCCGCCGCAGTCGGACGGCGGGGCGCCCATCCTCAAGTACATCATACAGAAGCGGCCCAAGGGCGGCGACTGGGAGAACGCCGCAGAGGTACGCGCACCGCTAGATATACAACGTGTTAATGAATTTACAGAAAAAAAGAAATTAGTCTTTTCAGAATTGACTTTCGAATCGATCGCACCATGTTTAATATAGGTTATATTTTTTCATTTTTACTAGCCCATGTCTAAATGATTTATAATACAATATTTGGCGCGTAAGCCGCCCTTAGCAAAAAATCGAATCGGTCATTGACACGTAAGTGCGGAGCGCTTGAAATTTCGTGGATAGGTCACCTCCAAACTAATGTTGAATAACTTTTAGACTATTAATTTTTTCGACATAATTTATATTTTACCTAAGCATATTATTTCTTATTTTTTTAAATCAGGTTTTTGGTCAATTCATTAACACGTTGTATACGAGTTTTTTGTAAGTTCTTAAATTTAATGTAGTGTGGTCAGAAGCATTAAATTTGCACCCTTTTCCTAAATCCCACGGTTGTTTTTTGGAAAGCATTAAGTATAAAACTTCAATCTACACAGTTTTTTTTTTTGTAGTTTGTAAAGTAGTACATCGAAAGATTATATTTGGTGCATATTGACGCGTACCTAATTTAGGTCTTGGAATTTGGAATAAGAGATCAGACACCTTCATCCTGATATAACGTTTCGTGTTACCAGGTACCAGGTACCGAAACCACGGGCAAGGTAGACGGCCTGCCGGAGGGCAGCCAGTACGAGTTCCGCGTCATCGCCGTCAACAAGGCGGGACCCTCGGAACCTTCCGAGCCCACCAAGATGACCACAATCAGGCACAAAGCATGTAAGTATCATCTGATTGCACATAACTTTTTCAGTTAGAGGTGAATTACTAACAGTATGCGATGACTTTTCTGCCATGCGTTTTTCGTTTTCGTTTAAAAAAAAACAGCGAAATTTTCTCAAATACAGTTATCAGTTTCCTTTCTTGCAGCTTTAGGCGAATGTTAGTTCAAGTCTCAGAATGTCCAAGAAAGTTCTGAAAACTATAATTTAGAATTCTTCAATTCTTCTTTTTACCCCTGGGAATCCCAGTATAAAAAGTACCCAGATTACCTTCTCTGTACCCCTGACAACGTGCATGCAAAATTTTATAATGATCGTTTAGGCCGTTATGGCGTGAAAGCGTAATAAACAAACAAACAAACTCACTTTCGCATTTACAATATTAGTAAGCACTTTGTTTGTGATGTCCAGTGAAGCCGCGCATCGACCGCACCAACCTCAAGGCGCTGGCGGTGCGCGCCGGCAAGCCGATCTTCTTCGACGTCAACGTCAAGGGCGAGCCGGCGCCCAAGGTGCAGTGGTTCCAGAAGTGGAAGGGAGACGAAAAAGAGGTGAGTACTGCGGTCTTTGCTGGCCACATCGAGTGCACTTACTGCACCAGAACTTTTCGATGTATTACTTAGCGAGTACGTTCTGTATTTCCCTGGTAGTAAAACACTACATGTTGTATTAAATCCCCCAATTTTTTTTTTACTACGTTATGAAACATATTGAAATAAACTTACACGTTTTTTTGTAAATACTCGGTCCTATGAAGCTAAGATTAGTTATAGTAGGTGTAGTAAGTACATCCTACATTTCGTTCCTAAACTTACTTTCGGTGTGAAGTAGTTCTATGTTTCTTCGTTCACTGATTTCGACTGTATAATCAGGTAATAATGGACTCATAATCGGTGAAAAAAAAAGTGAACTCGCAGTATACCCTATAAAATGGCCCATGAATACTTTTACGTGGTCCTATGAAGCTAAATGTAGTATAGTAAGAGCCAGCGCACACTATGCTAGACGCGACACGACAGGCTGCGGCCTACAATTTTCATATATTTTGTTCAAAGCTCCGCACACTTGGCGTCAGAGTCGCAGAGTCGCAACGACAAGCTAGGGGAGCGCGCTCCTTACTTGTCGCGGCGACAAGACATAGAGTTGTCGCTTGCGTCGGCGAAAAGTCGTTGCGACAGGACGCATGATGAGTCGCGTAGTGTGCGCAGGCACTAACTGTGTAAAATTTCAATCGTATCGTTCCTAACCTAACCCAACCTAATTTGCCACGCGCAGGTGACAGAGAACGTGATAAACGTAGACTACAACACGAAGCTGGACATCAAGGAGAGCGCGCGCGCCATGACGGGCACGTACCGCGTGCTGGCCACCAACGAGCACGGCTCGGACGAGGCGGACGTGGAGGTCACCGTGCTGTCCGCGCCCACCAAGCCGGGCGGCCCGCTCAAGGTCACCGACGTCACCAAGAGCGGCTGCAAGCTCGCCTGGAAGAAGCCCGAGGACGACGGCGGTGAGTACGCTGAGGCCTGAGTGCACACCACCCAACGTATAGAAGGGTACGGTCATAGATACGGTTTAGTGTGAAAACAGATGGGAAATTAGTGTCGCCGGATGATTGTAAATTGTAGCACACAGTCTAGCTAATCGTCATAAACCCCATTTGGTTACGTATTTACTGGGCTGTTTTCGAAATTCACTACGCATAATTGTAAAGAAGACTTTTAGGATGCTAACAATAGGTTTTGACTAGTTCTGAGCATTTGCTCATAATCATGACGCGTCTACATTGCCTCTCTAGTTGATATTCTCTTTTCTTTGTGGTACGCGCCAAACGTTGCAAAGGAAAGAAATGGATTCTTTTGTTATTGCAGAATGCTTGTTACTTCTAAAAATTAGATTCAAATATTCGATATAAACTTGCTCACTGTTCACATATTTTGTCTCCGACACAGTGACATAATTCTCACATAAAATTCTTCTTCTTCTATTCTTCCATTAGTTAAATTAGAGTACATGAGATGGTGTTTAAATGTCCAATTGATCTATGATCAGGTAAACCGGTGACCGGCTACGTGGTGGAGAAACTCAACAAGGCGACCGGCCGCTGGGTGCCCGTGGGCAAGACCGACGGCACCGAGATGGAGATCAAGGGGCTGCAGGAGGGCGAGGAGTACGAGTTCAGGGTCAAAGCGGTCAACGAGGAGGGCGAGTCGGAGCCGTTGAAGACGGACCACTCGATCATCGCCAAGAATCCATACGGTGAGTGCAGTCCAAAGACCCCAAGATAGCGCCCTCTTGCGGTTAGCAAACACACTAATAATACTTCCAATAAGTCAAAGACGCGTTGGTGAAGCTATTCTTGATCATGTTATAATTTGTTGTACTTTAGAATAAGTGAGATACCTCGGCGGGTAGGGAAATTTAGCCCGTGACTGAGATAATAGACAAAATGCTGCTTGCTTTGTCTAATTAATAAATATTAAATAGTTAGATAAATTGTATTAAAGTTTAAGAATAGGGGGGTCGGTATAAAAAACCCATATAAATTGTAGCGGATCGTAAGGTCATGCGACATTTCGACTCCAATGTTAAGTTTTGATCACGAAAAAAAAAATTATTCTATATAATGAAAAATCAGTAAGAACGATTCGTTCGCTTTAAGGAATCGCTACAGGACCTAGGGTACTTTTTATTTCGGAATTCCCGCGTGAACTCCGAAACTCAGCGGGTTAAACCGTGGGGCTTTAATACAGCTAATGGAATATTCGTGGGATGATTTGGAGATGATTCCATCTTTGTCCACCAGACATCCCGGGCAAGCCGTCGGTGCCCACCATCGAGGACTGGGACGCGGACCGCGTGGACCTCAAGTGGGAGGCGCCCAAGAACAACGGCGGCGCGCCCATCACCGGCTACGTCATCGAGAAGAAGGAGAAGTACGGCTCCTGGACGGAAGCGCTCACCACCACGGTGAGTTGCTCCCCATATCAGCGCAAGTTGAACAGAAGCCAGGGGCAGTCGTAGGTTATGTGGAAGTTAGGTAAAATAGAATTGTGAGTTGTAGCTGTCCTTAGTAATTTGGGGTCTCATCATGTATACTAATATTATAAAGAGATAAAGTTTGTGAATTGTCAGTTTTTGAATTGTGAGTTTGTGACGTTGTAGGGGGTAATCTCTGGATCTACTGAACGGATTTTGGAAATTCTTATTATCGTCTAACTCTTTCAATTCCAGGTGTGGTAGTAGAATTTCGCTTATGAAAGAAGATTTGTTTCAGAAATAACTAATATTCCTTTAGCTTGAACACAATATTATAGAGTTAATGATTGCTCTCCCCACCTGGATTGCGCCTGAGATATGTACTAATGTATCGCTCCCCCCCCCCCCCCCCCCAGACTCCGGAGTGCGCGGCGCGCGTGCCCGACCTGAAGGAGGGCAACACGTACCAGTTCCGTGTGCGCGCCGTCAACAAGGCGGGCCCCGGCGAGCCGGGCGAGCCCACGCAGCCGCACGTCGCCAAGCCGAGATTCTGTTAGTATACCGTATATAGAATATACCTATCCCACACTAATTGCACCTATGACTAGATGCAGCGTAAGAGAAACGATGGTTTTTTTAGTTATATCCGGCTCGAAGGACCATTTTATTATTGATAAAAACGATACAAACATTAAAAAAGCCGTTTTTTATTGATTTTTTTCATTATTTTGCTTGATATTAGAGATATTACATGAAACTTAAACTTAATAAAACCAAAGTTATTGACACATAAATTATACTGATTTTTATCCTATTTTCCTTTTTGAAAATTAAAATACCAAAATATTTCCTAAATTCTATCTACCTTTAAAAAAACTAAAATTACAAAGACTATTTTGAGCGATCCGGATTAGAGGACCAATTCTTAAAGATCCATTTCCCCGTAACAGTGAAGCCGCTCATCAACCGCGACAAGATGGTGGCGGTGCGCGTGCGCGCCGGCACCTCCGTCAAGTTGGACGTGGACATCAAAGGCGAGCCGCCGCCGACCAAGACCTGGACCTTCGCCAACAAGGTGCGAGTCACGCTCAAACCGTACACAAATAAGTCCACTATCAGATTCACCTGACTATCTTGGTTTCATTATCGAATGTGAAAATTTGTCTGTCCGTTTATCTAACGTGAATTGACATGATTTTTTGCATTCAAATATTATAAACTAGTTGTGCCCCACGGTTTCACCCGCGTTAATTTCAGAGTTCCCGCGGGAATTCCGGGATAAAAAGTACCCTATGTGTTAATCTGATGTAGAAGCTATATTATTGTAAAGTTTCATTTAAATCCATCCAGTAGCTTTGCGTGAAAAGTAACAAACATCCATCCATCCATCCATTCATACATTCTTACAAACTTTCGCGTTTATAACATTAGTAAGAAGTAGGATTACCTTATTAAATTTACGGCAGACAAAATCGTGGATAACAGCTACTAATGCATAAACTTGTATATGTAGCATACATTTATGTTTTGAAAGCATTTGAGCATTTACTCTAACTTCCTTTTGCAACAGTGGCGCGCCTGCCCGCTTCCATTTCCTCTCTAGTTAATTTATTTGCTCTGTGGCCCAGACCCTGGAGTCGGGTCCGGGGCTGAAGCTCGAGAACGAGGACTACAACACGCGGCTGCAGCTGACCGACACGTCGTGGAAGAACACCGGCGTGTACACGCTGCGCGCCGAGAACGAGTCGGGCTTCGACGAGGCCACCGTCGAGATCACCGTGCTAGGTACTGTTATGTATACCAACACAGAATACTAATAGGGATGTGGACTACTTTAGAAAATCAAAATTCTAATTAGTCCGTCAGTTAGAAAATAAAAAAACAATAGACACGTATTTTTTGCTTTTTCAAATAAATTAAAGTATACAGAGATAAAGCGCAATAAAGTATAGGGTGAGGGGGTCGTGACGTCACTAACCGCTAAAACCGCCGTACAAACTGTCCGAATAGTGACGTCACGCGATTTTTTTTACGTAAAAAAAGAAAAAATACGTGTCCAATATTTAATAATAATCTACAAGACGGACTAAAAAGTAAAAATTAGTCAACATGCCCATTACTATCACTACCTATGTAAAGAAGCGACACTCTCCGCCCCCCTCCATCTTTGCGAATCCCCACGCGTCGCAACAGCGTAGCGGCGAGCCTAGAGGTGATAGCAGTGTAGGTTGTTGCTGCTGTGTGTGTCGGACAATATCAACTTGAATGTGTCCCTTCCCCCGCCGCCGCTCGCCGCACCCTGACGACATGACCTGCTAACTTATTTCAGATCTTAAGAAATTGAACGAATTTAGATTTAAGCTTTATTTTACTTCAAGCCGCATCTGCAATTCTTTATCGTCTAAAACAGTAAACCAAAAAAATGCACTTACCCATACGATTTTTACAAACGAATCAAAATGACGTATCGTACGCCTCGAAGGACCATTTATGTAGGAGCTGTTTGCTCCTACATAGAATATCGTGACCGTATTTACTGTCACGGGCGATACTGGGTTTCGGGCACGCAAGATGCAATCACTACGACCTCCACCCCGTAGCTTATTTACATTTTACAAGTTTTTAAGGTTTACGACTCATTTACATTTTACTTAGGTTATTTAACAATAATAATAATTAATGCACACAAGGACAACATAAAAAGAAAGAAATTTGTATAAAATAATCATGTATAAGAGTCTTGCTTATTCAATATAATTGGAATTTTTTCCAGCAAACCCGGAACAGAAAAACAGATTATTTTGCTCGTTTATTTTCCTCTCGGTTCTTGTAACAATTTAACAAAAATTAAAACGTACATACACCCGAACATAAAACCTCCTCCGTTTTGAAATGACTTAAAAATTGTTGTGTATCATCGGCGCAGACAAGCCGGGCAAGCCGGAGGGCCCGCTCGAGGTGTCCGACGTGCACGCGGACCATGTGAAGCTGAGCTGGCGCAAGCCCAAGCACACGGGCGGGCTGCCGCTCAGCGCGTACGTGCTGGAGAAGATGGACGCGCTCACCGGCAAGTGGACGCCCGCCGGCACCGTCGAGCCCGACACCACCGAGGCGACTGTCACCGGTGAGTGCATCATTAATAAAACGTTACCTCATTTGTCCTTTACCCTAACAATGACAACTCTTTACCCTTACAATGAGGGAAAACCCTCACAACGACGACGGAACGTGACCTCACTTGTCGTTTACACTCACAACTACAGCGGAACGTTACCTCATTTGTCCTTAACCCTCACAACGATAGTGGAACGATACCTCACTTGTCCTTTACCCTCACAACTACGACGAAACGTGACCTCACTTGTCCTTTACCCTCACAACTACGACGAAACGTGACCTCACTTGTCCTTTACCCTCACAACTACGACGAAACGTGACCTCACTTGTCCTTTACCCTCACAACAACAACGGAACGTCACCTTACTTGACAGCTTTTCTCACACAATAGAAGATCGTATCACGATAACAAGGAATTAGAGTCTAGCTTTTTCTTAAAATAACTCCAAGACCGAAAGTATATTAGATCCTGGTAGACTTTCGAATTGAGGTAGCATCAATAATTTCTGAACATTTTTCTAAGTGATTTTGAACTTTGTTTTTATTTCAATAAAGTGTAATAACCTCGCTTGCCAAAGACGAGGCTTAAATCACAGAGTGCCTATCTATGCCTATTAAATAGGATTTCTTTTGCCTAAGTATTGCAAGAATGAAGACGACCATGTACTTTTTGTTATGAAACTAAACTGGGGACTCCAAACCACATCATCTCAATCCCTCTCTTCCCCTAGGCCTGGAAGCTGGTCACACGTACCAGTTCCGCGTGAAGGCGCTGAACGAGGAGGGCGAGTCGGAGCCCCTGGATACAGACCACGGCATCCTGGCGAAGAACCCGTACGACGTGCCCGCGCCGCCCGGCCTGCCCGAGATCGTGGACTGGGACGAGAAGTCCGCCAAGCTCAAGTGGGAGCCGCCCATCCGGGACAACGGCGCGCCCATCACCGGATACGTCATCGAAGTCATGGACAGGGATAGAGGAGAGTTTGTCAAGGTGAGTACCACACCTCTGATCCTCCTCTTTGCGTCGATTTCCTCAATGATGAATGAGGATCGTGACTCACCCCCCTCCCCGGATCACTTTTCGTCGGACGTTTTTACGTAATTTTCGATCTTGGCGTCTTTGATAGTTTGTTTTGATCACTAGAGTATTTTTATAGTTTTGTTAGAAGAAATAAGTCTAAGA
This sequence comes from Zygaena filipendulae, assembly GCA_907165275.2. NCBI lineage: Eukaryota > Metazoa > Arthropoda > Insecta > Lepidoptera > Zygaenidae > Zygaena > Zygaena filipendulae. Next base: position 5,231,705 of record OU015674.1, read on the forward strand.
ACCTTATACACTTTACTCACCATCAAGAACACGTAGTATATACTATAAATAAGTAAATACGCCCAGATTGGAAAGTGGAATCCTGTGTTCATCACACAAAGTCCGCCCCCACCGGAAATCTTACCCGGAACCTCTTGATCACTTGTCGTCCAACACGCTATGTGTGGGAAGCCCCTTATCTTTGTAGGAGTGGGTGGTGCGGTTGTGTATTTTGCACGAGTAGAACCTCTAAGCCGTGACCCGCAGCCATGTTGTGTACCCGATCGTAAGTCAACGCACCTCACAACGCTCAAGTGTCCCTCCTGCCCCAGGCGGCCGAGGTGCACGGCAACGTGTGCCAGGGCACCGTGCCCAAGCTGGAGGAGGGCAACCAGTACCAGTTCCGGGTGCGCGCGCTCAACAAGGCGGGCCAGTCCGAGCCCTCGGAGAACACCAACTGGCACACCGCCAAGCCGCGCTTCCGTGAGTGTTGCCCGTTCTACGGATAGGATACGTTGATAGAGTAAAAAAGGGGTACATAAGAAAGGTGAACAAGTGCCCAAAGCATTGCCACAGAGTCTAGAGCTATTACCACTCTAGAGGTACGATTGCAGACGATCGAATAGCTCAGTAAGTAAGTTTCAGGCGAAGGAGCGATCTGTACTAGCCTCAGCATTTATGTTGAATCTAGACGTTGTCGTCATTGACCGCGAGATCAAAAGTTTGGTGCTGCCGTTAATTTAAAACCTTTCGCACAATTTTCGAGTGAAAATAGATTTATACGTTTTGTCTACTGGCAGAATAGATATATTGACTTCAAACAAACTTTTAGCAACCGAAAAAGTTTACGGCAATATACCTAAATAACATTGCGGAAAAAATTTAATAACATTCATATTGCCATTCCCAACTATACCCCAAAGTATAGCTTCTACAAGCTTCTAGAGCCCGTTATATCACAAGACATTGTCCAAAGACCTTTTGAGTATTGTTCACGCCATCTCTAACTCAAATCTTGTATCCACCAGTGAAACCGAGGATCGATCGCACAAACCTGAACCCGGTGACCGTGAAAGCCGGCCTCCCCGTCTCGCTGGACATCAAGGTGTTCGGGGAACCGCCCGCGACCGTCACCTGGTTCTTCAAGGGCGAGGAGTTGACCACGCGGGAGAACCTGGAGATAATCAACGTGGACTACAACACCAAGTTCCTCATGACGAAGAGCAAACGCGCCAGCACCGGCAAATACGTGATCAAGGCCAAGAACGAGGTTGGGGAAGATGAGGCTGAAGTGGAAATCACCATTCTTGGTGAGTTGGTTTTTGTTTTACCTACATATTTTGATTTTTAAAACCTAAGGTATTGGCAAACATAGTATAATTGTCCATGAAAAATTTTTCTTTGTGTTGCCGCTCACGTGCCGACAAATTAATCGCAAAAGGCATTTACCTATCTATCTAATATATATAAATCACGTGTCACGTTGTTTGTCCGCGATGGACTCCGAAACTACTGAACGGATTTTGATAAAATTTTGCAACCATTTATAATATGGTCCAACTTAAAAGTTAGGATAGTTTTTATCCCGGAATTCCCTCGGGAACTGAAGGACATAGAGTATTTTTTTCCCGCAACCTCCGCGGGAACTCCGAAATTACCGCGGATGAAATCGCGGGGGACAGCTAGTCTAATATATATAAATCACGTGTCACGTTGTTTGTCCGCGATGGACTCCGAAACTACTGAACGAATTTTGATAAAATTTTACAACCATTTATAATTTATCGAGACCAATGTTTCTTTGTGTGTATAGAGGTAATATTGGTAAACGAATCAGCCTCAGGGTAATCACAAAATTCCGTCACATAAACGTTTAACCTGTTACGAAAATTAAGCTCTCGTAGTAGTCAGATTGGCTACCCATTTATCCAGTTGTGCTGTCAATTTATGTTGTAAACGTGGTTCGTCAGGCAAACCGTCGAAGCCCAAGGGCCCGCTGGAGGTGTCCGACGTCACCAAGAACTCGTGCACGCTCGCGTGGAAGAAGCCCGAGGACGACGGCGGCTCGCCCATCGAGTACTACGAGATCGAGAAACTCGACCCGCTCACTGGTGAGTTGGATTGCCATTCGATTTTAAGTGTGCGCTGCAGCTAAATCGTCATACGAAAGTTTAGGAATCTTCAAAGTTTAGTACCACTTTTCGTGTCTAATAATATATTAAACAGGACAAAGAAATCGTTACCTACGTAAAAATAGAATTTATTCTTTCTGCGAAACTAATCTGAAGAGGATCTATACATATAAAATGCTTTGTCCTGAAAGACTGACTAACGGATCAACGCACAGCCTAAACCGCTGATCGTAGAGACCTGAGGATAATTATCTGTGCCTGAGGCATCCGATAAGGAATAATTTTTGAAAATTCAACCCCAAAGAGTGTGAAAAGGGGTTGCAAAGTTTGTATGGAACAACGTGTTTTCATTTCAGGTCAAGAAATTTCTAGATCCAATCAATGTCTGATTTCGACTATCACGCAGACGAAGTCGCGGGCAAAAGCTAGTCATTCAATACATTTTCTTTGATAAATAAATTCACCCGTGATTTCTCCTCGCGTGTCATCAAACGTTCGGTTTTAGTCCTGTATTATTGGATGTTTTCCTATAAATGTAACAGCTCTTTAAAATATGTTTCGAGCGAAAATAAACCATACTGCTATGTCACCGAGTGTTGATTGTCCCAGGGCAATGGATCCCGTGCGCCACGGCCAAGGACTGCAAAGCGAACATCGCCGGTCTCCAAGAGGGCAAGCCTTACAAGTTCCGCGTTAAGGCGGTCAACAAGGAGGGCGAGTCCGAAGAGTTGGAGACAGAGAAGCCCATCATTGCTAAGAATCCGTTCGGTGAGTTGATGGAGCTGGGAGGAACTCAGTTTAAAAAAAGGAAGAGGGCTTAAACGATATTTTGCATCTTCGGAAATGACAAAAATTTGCTTAATAGGTAGGTACCTGTTCAGAAGGTATAGACTGTAGATAGATAAATGATTTATTTATTCCGTGTTTCATCAATCTAGTCGTATATTATGTTACCAAAAACGCTAAAATACTTGTTTTTTTTTTATTTGAAACGAAGAGTCATAGCAATTCAATGTTGCCTCTAAAAGATTCCGTACAGCAATAAAGCCGTTTTTTGCTGTGCTCTTGTTTATCTGATATGTTTTCTTTTGGGTCAATAAAGTATATTTCAATTGACAAAGTAATCTTATCATCTGAAAAGATTCCCTCTAGCAATAAAGCCGTATTTTACTATCTATCCCTTTCTTGTTTATCCTATATTATGTTTTCTATTGGGATACCGAATAAAGTATGTTTTAATTACAGACGAGCCCGGCAAGCCCGGCCGCCCGGAGCCCCGCAACTGGGACAAGGACTTCGTGGAGCTGGAGTGGACGAAGCCCAAGGACGACGGCGGAGCGCCCATCACCGGCTACATCGTGCAGAAGAGAGAGAAGGGCGGCAGGTCAGTGCACTCGATGAACTAATCAATTTTATACAAGAGCACAACTGTACAGTGGCACCAGAAGTTTTTATCACAAGCCAGCGTATGTGACTCGTAACTTTTTTATAAATAAAAACTTTTTTGTTATACTTTGAATAATGTGTGTAGAATGTAAGGTTTAAAAAAGAAAACATTAAAGGAGTATTCGATTCTGAATCATGAAATTTAGCAAGAAACAATTTATTATAGTAGAAGATAGGGGGAAAATGCGAAAACCGTAAATTTGTAGTTACATAACAAAAACAAACTGGGCGCGAGTTCGACTGCCTTTTTTGTTACGGTTATTATGCCGACAGTTTGACTGAAGCATTATTGAATGCCTTCTTCAACCACGAACCCACAATTAAGAAGCCAGCCAATTAGATCAAAGCTAAGTTGTAAGCTTTCAAAAAAAGTGTTATCGTTCTGAAGTGAGTAACGTGAATTTGTGGTGTGTGCGGCGTGCGCCAGGTCGTGGCAGGAGTGCCTGCGCACGGCGGGCGACAGGCCCGCGGGCCGCGTCACCGACGTGGAGGAGGGGCACGAGTACGAGTTCCGCGTGCTGGCCGTCAACAAGGCGGGCCCCGGGGAGCCCAGCGAGCCGAGCCGCTCCGTCGTCGCCAAGCCCAGATTCCGTGAGTGCAACCGAACAATACTCTACACTCTAGGTTGTTACTGAGGCAGTTTCATCGGATCCGAAATCGGAGCCGGAATCATTAAATTTTCGTCTGTCGGAGTCGAAAGTGAAAGATAGATTACTTATAATGAAAAAGACAAAAAGAACGTGGGGAGGGGGCGTCCCCGCGCGACTTGCGTAAACCTCCGATTCAAAAGTGTCGGAGCCGAAGTCGGAATTGAAGTTGTAATACCAATCGGAACTTACGACTTATCAAAATCGGAGTAGAAGGTCTGTAACATCCTTAATACTGATGACGGGATTGGCGCAGTAGGCCACCGCTTACCGCTAATCAACCGCTACTTCGTATCTACAGTTGTCTGGTAGCCATAGTAAAGGCTATGATAGCTGTTATATAATGTGCAAGTGTTGTAATTATTCTTTTTGTTATTTATTATTTTATTATTATTAACAGTGGCGCCCAAGATCGACCGCAAGAACCTGCAGAACCGCAAGGTGAAGGTCGGCATGCCTTTGAAGATGGAAGCAGACGTCAAGGGCGAGCCCGAGCCGACCATCACGTGGACCTTCAAAGCTCAACCGCTGAAGCCCGACGAGCGGCTGAAGATCGAGAACAAAGACTACCACACGTCGTTCAACCTGCAGAAGTTGACCAGAGAGGACTCGGGCACGTACGTGGTGACCGCTAAGAACGACTCCGGCACGGACTCTGTGGAGATAGAGATCCAAGTTGTGAGCAAGCCCGCCAAACCCAAGGGACCACTCAAGGTTAGTTCTGTTTGGCTTTACAAGACATTACGATTAGTTTCGTTTTAGAAGTATACAGTTTTTTTTTGTATATCCTCTTTTTTCTTTTCTTTCGTCAGTGCTGTAACGATAAAGAATAGCGAAAAATGCTCAAAGGAGTCTCGCAGCAGATTTTTTTTATTGTGAACAGGCTAGGCGTTTGTCCACAGCTCACCTGATGTTAAGAGAGTGTGGTCGAAGATTGTAAATTTTGATAAAAATATAAATCTGTTTAGATAATGAAAAAAATCTTAGCCAGAAATTAAATTTGTTGATTCTAAATAACAAAGGAGTTATTGTGCGAACCCCTAATATAGCTTTTACGGATCAAATTCGAAGAAGTGATATCAAATGACCGACTAAGGAAAATGTCATATTTAAAAAAAAAAATATAAAAACTAAATAAAATGAAAAACTTCAGCCCAATAAAAAAAAGTATAGTTACTATAAAAAATACGAAAATATGAGGCCACCGTATTAAGAAGTCCCTAGCACCATCGTTTTGAAATCTATAAAATCTATACAGCGTGTATCAAACCCACCCAGGTGTCGGACGTGAAGGCGGACGGCTGCAAGCTGAAGTGGGAGCCGCCCGAGGACGACGGCGGCGAGCCGGTGGAGAGCTACGTGGTGGAGCGCATGGACACGGAGACGGGGCGCTGGGTGCCCGTGTGCAGCACCAAGGTGCCCGAGGCGGACGTCGCCGGCCTCAACGAGGGCAAGGACTACATGTTCCGCGTGAAGGCGGTCAACCCCGAGGGCGAGAGCGAGCCGCTCGTCACCGACACCGCCACCACCGCCAAGAACCCATACGGTTAGTGTTATATCCACCAGTTAATGATTTGTTTGTATGTTTTTTTGTCCATACTAATATTATAAAGAAGAAAGATTTGATTTTTTGTTTGTTTATTTAATTGTTACGATTCAATTCAAAAACTACTGGACCGATTTCGAAAATTCTTTCACCATTAAAAAGCTACATTATCCCTGAGTAACATAGGCTATATTGTAATCCGGAATTCCCGCGGGAACTCCGAAATTATCGCAGGTGAAAATGCGCGCGACAGCTCGTAATGGATAAACTCGAAAAACCACATAATCAATTTTATACTTTTTTTTCACTTATACGAGGTTACAGTGCTCCTGAGCGCCATAGGGAATCCTGAAATCTCCACCGGGATAGGCTAGATAGCTAAATTTTAGATATCAGTTCGTCGTGTAGATTGATGAAAAATATTGGACACGTATTTTTTCCTGTTTTTACGTAATCAAAAAATTATGGCGATGCAATGAGTTCAAATGTTTATACGGGGCTTATACCGGTTAATGACGTCACGAGCTCCCACTCCCCGAACTTTATCTATTAATTTGAAAAGTAAATTATACGTGTCTATAATTTTTTTATTTTCTAACTGATGGACTAAATATAATTTATGATTTTCATAAGCCGGAAACATGCCTATTGCGAATTAATGACAGTGAAACCGTGTCGAATCGACTGGTTATTCAAAGTCGGAGTCCCGCGGGAATTCCGGATAAAAAGTACCTTATGTCCTTTTTTGTATTTCTCACAACGCGTGTGCAAATTTCGTTATGATCGGTTAATTACTGAAACGGTGACAGCGTAACGCGTCAGTTTAGATAAAAGCACCAAAAACTTAATACCATGCAAAATTCTCTACCGGTTAAACATGATTGTCGGTGTGTTTAACGTGGTGTCGTTTCACAGACGAGCCCGAGCCGCCCGGCAAGCCGGAGTTCAAGGACTGGAGCAAGGACCACGTGGACCTCAAGTGGGAGAAGCCGGCCAGCGACGGCGGCGCGCCCATCACCGGGTACATCGTTGAGAAGAAGGACCGGGACACCGGGAAATGGGTCAAGTGCGCTGAGGTACGTGCTGTGTAGCAAGAAAGATAGAAAGCAAGAAGCAGCAGCAGAAGAAATTTTTGAGAATAGTATACCTAGTTGTTTCTTTTTATATTATACAATATTTTTTTTGGAATGGGAGCAAAAAAATTTTTAATATTCACCACAAATTACAGTAATGGTAAATGTGGCAAAAGCGATTTCTTCCAGTCAAAGTTTCCGGAGTCATTGAATTGAATTGAACTGAAAAAAGCCTACATAAAGTTTTTTAAGAGTCCTTGCCTAGCTTGTAATGAGTATATAATATGATCTGAAAATATTAGATAAAAATTTTAAACAAATTTTTGATCCTTCATGTTTCCCCTCCAGGTGCCTGGAAATAAGACGGAGGCGAAGGTGCCCGACCTCCTGGAAGGCAAGACCTACCAGTTCCGTGTGAAGGCGGTGAACAAGGCCGGCCCCAGCAAGCCCTCCGCTGCGTCGGAGAATTTGCTGGCAAAGGACCGGTTCGGTGAGTTTACTGGAGCCAGTACTATCTAGCTAGAGTAACTATGAACAGTATACGTAAAACAAAAACGTCTTCCACGTCTGTCTGTTGGTACGATTAGTTATTCTTAATTACATAATGAATTTACTGACGGTGTCCTCACAGTTCTCAGATTTCCAATTACCTTTCTTCTGGTATAATGCATTGTAATAAAGAGAGAAAAGTCGAAGTTTTTTAAAAAAATCGTCAAAAAATTAAATAAACTATTTTTGGGCGACAGTTTACTCTGGCTAAAACTTATCGAAAAATATAAAAATCAATATTGCACTCGTGCCAAGCCAGGGTGGGTTAGTTGAGTATGAACTATACACCAGAAATGTAACGATGTCTTCTTTTCTTAGTTCTCATAATCCTACTAATATTATAAACGCGAAAGTTTGTATGTATCATGGACCAATTGGTCCATGGTATGTATGGATGGATGGATGGATGGATGGATGTTTGTTACTCTTTTACCCAAAAACTACTGGATGGATTGAAATTAAACTTGACAATAATATAGCTTATACCTCAGATGAACACATAGGGTACTTTTTATCCCGGAATTCCCGCGGGAATTCTGAAATTAAGAAATAGAATAGAATAGAAATATATGAAATTAACGCGGGTGAAACCGCGGGGCACAACTAGTTATTCTTATAACAATATTTTTTCAATTAATTAATGTTTAGTGCATTCTCAGTATGCAATACAATTAGAGAGTCCGAACTTTCAAGGTCATTGGGTGATGTAATCCACTGAACTAGGGTTTATCTGTACCAAATGTAACCCCCAATTTACCCCCACAGCGCCGCCCAAGATCGACCGCACCAACATGCGCGACATCACCATCAAGGCCGGCCAGCACATCCGGCTGGACGTCAAGGTCACCGGCGAACCGCCGCCGACCAAGACATGGTGAGTTTTGGAAATTCATTACAAATGCCTATGTAATATTTATCTTCGACTTTCAAGAGCTTTATAACGGACAACGGATACATTCATTGGTGTTGTCAAGTAAAGATGATGGGAGGGGTTCTATGACCTCCGGCTAGCTCGTTATTGAATAAATCAAAGGTTGTAAGAGAAATAGTCGCTTATTTTAAGATACAACGAAAAGTCTAAAGCGGTAATAGGAATGGTAATTTTTTTCTGATTAGTCTCAAATCCCGGAATGGAAACACAATGTAAACAAAAAAATTAAGGAAACACGTGATTTCACCCTAGAAAGTGGAATCCTGTGTTCATCACACAAAGTTCAACCCCACCGGAAATTGAACCTAGAATTTCTTGATTAGCACCAGGCATGGTGACTTGATGCGCCGATCTGGTGGTATAAAACCTTTGCTCGTGTCACCCAGGTTCCACAACAAGGAGCGGCTGGCCACCCGCGACGACCTCACCGTGGACGCGGAGGAGTACAAGACGAAGCTGTCGGTGGTGGTGGCGGCGCGCAAGCACAGCGGCGCCTACACGCTCAAGGCGGAGAACAGCAGCGGCCGCGACGAGGCCACCATACAGGTCCACGTGCTCGACGTGCCCGCCAAGCCGGAGGGGCCGCTCAAGGTGAGTTGCACCTTATCGGTAAACACGCATAGTCTATTTTACAACGGAGTCCAGCCCTCCAAGCCGAAAGAGCCGCTCAAGGTGAGTTCCATTTCCATGCTATTCAAGTACACACAGAGTTGTTGTAAATTCGAAGAGACCGCTCAAGGCGAACTGCACGCTATTAACGTACATGCAGGGTCGATATTGCAGCATTACGTGTCTGCCAAGCCGGGGGGATGTTCAAAGTGAATGGAACACTATTGATATATATGCAGAGAATAAGCTACCGTAGTTGACACAGTTATAGTCCACTTTTTAGTCCACACAATTTTGGTCGACCCGAAAACAAATGATGGAAACGACACCCTTGTTTCCCACCATAAACGAGAGATAGTTCCAAATTCATATTGATATTGTCCGTCACGCACACAGCGGCAACGGCCCACACCGCTGTCTCCTTTATGCTCGCCGCTGCGTCGTCGCGGGGGCGGGGAGGCACAAAGTCGGCAGGGGGCTAGTAGCAATAATATTTTATTTTATTTATTTATTGTTTTGTTATCAGGCAACATGGGCCCATAGATAAATACCTTACAAACTAACATACATATATACAAATATAAAAAACATTCTATTTTTGTCACTGTGTCGCTCTGGTGGTGGCTGTCGGTATCCTGCCCCGGAATCGCCTGTAGACCACACCTTTCGGCCAAAAGTCATCCTTCATAAAGGTGTCCAATTTGCTTGTCGGGACTCGCACCACAAAATATTGATATGTAACCTTTCTACTCCCCTTACAGATATCGGACGTGCACAAAGAGGGATGCACGCTCAAGTGGAACCCGCCGCTGGACGACGGCGGCGCGCCCATCGACCACTACCTGGTGGAGAAACTGGACACGGAGACCGGCCGCTGGCTGCCCGCGCTCAAGACCAAGGACCCCAAGGCGGAGGTGGGCAACCTGGTGCCCGGCCACGAGTACAAGTTCCGCGTGTCCGCCGTCAACAACGAGGGCGTCTCCGAGCCGCTCGAGGCGGACCACGCGATCATCGCCAAGAATCCCTTCGGTGAGGACAAGCTTTAATAAGAATAGTAGTAATAATATTTCGATTGGCTCAGGTCCGTGGTTGTCATTAAACCGGTGTTAAAAAAAAAATGGAATAGTTTACATTACATTTGCAGGAAGGAAAACGAATTTATGAGCTAAAATTAAAAAGATCTTAACTTTTCCTATCACTAACGGTTTTTTTTTTGTATCCCACTGCTGATATAATATCTCAGTAGACAAGAACGATAAATAATCAAAACTTATTGATATATTTTTTTTCCATTCTATCGACAATGGTAGCAAAGTTCAAAGTTCATAGTTTTTATTGGTAAACACGTTTTTATTAGTACTGGAATCTTAGTAGAATAAAAAAAAATGCAATTTAGAATCAACACCACATGTTAGTTAGTCAGTTAAGGTTCAAAAGTATAGTGAAGCAGCAATATTTAGAACCACCTGTCTACGAGACACGGATCTGCTTTAGTTTTCTATGCGACTATAGATTGTCAAAAAGTTTATTAAAGCACAACTGTATGTTTACGTAATACGTATCAATATTGTCATTGGTTGACATCGACAGACGAGCCCGGCAAGCCTGGCACGCCCGAGGTGGTGGACTGGGACAAGGACCACGTGGACCTCAAGTGGGAGAAGCCCATCAAAGATGGCGGCGCGCCCATCACCGGCTACGTCATCGAGAAGCGGCAAGTCGGCTCGCCCAAGTGGGTCAAGGCTTGCGAGGTAGGCGCTTACCTAGTGGTTATCTACATATACTAATATAAGGAAAAGTCGAGAAAAAGTTTTGTTTTTTTTTGTTAACCTGAAGAGGATAATCAGTGGAACTACTGAGTCTACTCTAAAAATATTTTATTTCATAATGTAATATTCAATTATTATTTATATTAAACAGAGCAAAAAAATGTTTTTTTTTTTTTTTTGTGATTGTAGGAAATAATCTCTGTGACTTTTTGTCCTGTGTCCAGTGTCCAAAAGGTTATGTGAGAATTTCTTTCGGAAATCTCATGATTTATTTGCAACTGTCTGTAATATAACGTATTTAGCATTGTTTCTGTCGTTTAATACATCTTTAAAGACCACTGTCTATACATATTCTTTGTATTTGTATATGACATGTTCTGGATTGTCTATTGGCAGGTCGGTCCCAACGACAACGAGAAGGCGACGGTGCCCAACTTGGACGAGGGCGTGGAGTACGAGTTCCGAGTGAAGGCCATCAACGAGGCGGGCCCCGGCGAGCCCAGCGACGCCAGCAAGGCCGTCGTGTGCAAGCCCAGGAGACGTGAGTTACCTACATGAATATATTGTTGGTTGTGAACATAGATCTCATATAAAAAGTAGATGCACACTACACAGTCCCATACAAAAGTTCACTTGAAAACTGTCCACAGTCGTGTTTACGTAGTTATAGCTGTGGTTATAGTTAATATGAAATTCCGTCCTTTTTTAGGGTCCTAGATGTATGATTTTTACAACTTTTAAACGGGCACGAATGCGACTGATTTAAAAGCGCACCCAAATGTTCAAGTGGGCGCTCATTTCATGAGGAACTTTTTTTGACGCTGATTGTGTATCTACTTTTTACATAAGATCGATGGTTGTGAAGTACCAAAATATGAACTTTCACTAAGTATAGTTGAAAGTTTTGTAGACCGGAACAAATCCGCGTGGTTAGGAAACAAACTTTCATAGCAAGAGTTTTTGGTGGAATGAACCCTTTCAATTTTAAGTTCTGTACCTATTCAAATACAAATAAACTTGACTTCACGAATTCACATTAAAAGTTAAGCCAATTTACGTCCCATTTGAATTGAAAGTTGCACTAGAAAGAATGCCTAAGTAGGTATTCAAATTCCATTACCTTTATATTTTTATATTTTTTAGGTGACAGTATCCTTAGGTCTTTATCACACAGAACGTTTTTCTTCATGGGGGTCTGTAATATTTTATTGCTTTTCCTTCTTTATCAGTGGCACCGAAAATCGACCGTCGCAACCTGCGCACGATCCGCGTGCACGAGGGCGAGCCCATCGCGCTGGACGTGAAGGTGTCCGGCGAGCCCGCGCCTGAAGTCACGTGGAGCCTGAACGGCAAGAGCGTGTCCAGTGGAGCCGGCCTCAAGCGTGAGTAGCGCCTCTACGCCTCTATACCTCATCATCACCAGGCACGGATCTACGGGGAGCGTGGGGGGGAGGGGCAGTGGGTGCATTTGCTCCCTCCCTTGAGGACTAAATTAAGTACTTTAATCGGGGGTGCTTTAATTTTTGAGGGCTATCAAGTTTTAAAATAGTAATTTTATCGGTCTATTGTCTTAACGATAACTGCCGATGTGCCGTCGTATGGTTTGCATAGAAAATTGCTTAGTTATTCAAAAATAATGAATGCTTGATTAATAAACTCTACTCAGGAGTCTGCCACCTCTCAAGATATAAATAAAAAAATAACACTTGAGAGAGTGTCAAGTAGGTATAAGTTGTACGAGACGAAAATGATCCCCATTCACTGCCGCAATATTTTAATCGATATTAAATAACAAATACCTAGTTTTATGTTTTGAGACGTGAGGTTGGCTCTTCGAACTAGACTCTCTTGCTTCGGTCACACTCAACAATAGTTTTCTGGCAGCTGCAGTAGCACGAATTCCAACTGATATCCGTTCTCTCGCTTGATTAGTTTTCTCTATTAACATGTTCATTTGACTATAGTTTTCTCTATTGACATGTAATTCCCTTGTGTACCCGTAGTGGTGAACGTGCCGTATATAAGCAAGTACCAGCACTCGAGCCCGCGCCGCAAGGACTCCGGCACGTACAAGATACAGGCGACCAACAAGTACGGACAGGACACCGCCGAGCTGGAGATCATCGTCACCTGTGAGTACTCCACACATTTATGATCTTATTGATGTTTTTTTTTTTTTTGTTTCTTAAGTTCTTGTTTTCTCGTTTGTGCACCTATATAATTGACCCCGAAAACGAAAAGGCATTTTGAAGATTAACGAGATCTCAAGTAAATTTTGATAAAGCTTTTATTTCTTTGAGCAATTAAATTTGATATCAAAAAGTTTAAACAGAAAGTTTTTGATTATATTATATTGCAATACGGCAAGATTATCATTGAAAAGTAATATTTTTTTTTATTTATTTGGGTCACCAAACAGTTGCACAAAAAATATTACTTAATAATTATAACTCTATGTGCAACCAGCACCGGTAACCACAGATTACTTAAGTAGTAGTTCTAATGCTGTGCCTATTAAAATATGAAATAAAATATCAACCACTGGTACAGTGACTAATATATCCTAAATGTGAAAGTAAGTTTGCGTGTCTGTCTGTCTGTTTGTTACACACTGTTGGGGGTTAATTATTATAATATAATTTAATTATACAATTTTTCCCAATGCTGCTATTAGTCTTTTTTTAAACTCGCTTACGTACATTTCTATATCGCTAAAGTAATTATTAAAAGATTGAGTAATGCGATACATTGGAGAACGTTTTCCTGCATTAGTTCGACAGGCTTTAGTGGAAAATAATTTGTGATCTCTGCGAACATAGAAATTACGGGGTACATTGAAATATAGTTCATTATTAAGAGGAATGCTATCATATTTATTGTTACATATATCGTACAAAAAAAGTGATTGTAACTGAAGACGAATATTAACCCTACATATAATCTTAGAAGATATGATTCTTTACCGACGCTAGTAGGCACCTTAAATCCATCGAATGTGTGTTCCCACAGCGAAACCGGACAAGCCCGAGGGGCCGCTGGAGGTGTCGGACGTGCACAAGGACGGCTGCACGCTCAAGTGGAAGCGGCCCAAGGACGACGGCGGCGAGCCCATCGACGCGTACCTCGTGGAGAAGTACGACCCCGAGACGGGCACGTGGCTGCCCGTGGGCAAGACGCTGGGCAACGTGCCCGAGATGGAGGTGAGTGTATATATACATTTTCATATACATACAAAATACAACATACGTTTATACAAACATATAGACAAACAATTTGTGAAGACGCTAGGACCACGCAACTCTCAGCAAGAGCAAGAACGTGAAGCATATAATTTGAAGTAAGGTAAATAGTGGATCAAAATTATAATAAACTACCTGACCCGCGCGTTTTCACCCGCGGTAATTTCGGAGTTCCCGCGGGAATCCCAGGATAAAGTATAATTATAACCCTTCCTCATGAATCACTCTATCTATTGGTGAAAATCGCATCAAAATCCGTTGCGTAGTTTTAAAGATTTAAGCATACTTAGGGATATAGGGACAGAGAAAGCGACTTTATTTTATACTAGGTAGTGATTATAAACTTGAGGATAGAGGATCGTGGGGAATCGACTAGTCTATATCAATATTATAAAAAGAAAATCCTAAGGAGGAAATAATCCTGAAAAGAAAATAATCCTAAGAATGATTCCACTTTTTGTTTTGGTATGTGTACCGAGACTAATAAAGATCAATAAATTAAATTTCAACAGGTCGACGGGCTGATCCCCGGCCACGAGTACAAGTTCCGCGTGAAGGCGATCAACAAGGAGGGCGAGTCCGAGCCGCTGGAGACCTTCGGCTCCATCATCGCCAAGGATCCCTTCAGTGAGTATCGGGAACTACATATTTATAGAGTGACAACTTCAAATACACCGCCAGGTGTCTCTGTTTATCTAAAATTTGACTGGCAAACAATGCCGCTGTGACACCCTTTTTTCTATGTTGTACAAATAAAATAGTTTTACTCCAAGACGGGTAGCTGCTAACGTTACTGGTAGTTTTATAAAATTACCCCCCTTTTTATGGCAATAATAGAATTGGATTCGTAAAAGTATCAAAAAGTTTTATGAAACCACAAAATTTATTGAGCATAAAAGTTGACAGGAATCGCATATTACATCGTATAAAAAAACAACGAATATATGTAACTACAATACAAGAATTCCTGATAGATTAACAAAATTGTCCGGCTCGAAGGACCAGAAAAATTTCCCTCGATCGACTTATAATAATAACGCGAGTGTTCCCGCGCAGCCGTGCCGGACGCGCCGTCGCCGCCCGTGCCCGAGGACTGGTCGGCCAACCACGTGGACCTCAAGTGGGAGCCGCCGCTGTCGGACGGCGGCTCGCCCGTCATCGGGTACATCGTCGAGAAGAAGGACAAGTACAGCCCGCTGTGGGAGAAGGCGCTGGAAACGCACACGCCCACGCCCACTGCTACTATCAATGGGTGAGTCAACTGGCACAATTATGTGCGGTTTTGATATTCCTTTGGGAAATCTTTGTTCTAGGATAAAAATTTACTCAAGGTTATTCTAGATGCCTACCTGTGAAGGAATTTGAAAAGTATTATTACCATATACCCTTTTCTCTGTGCCTGATTACCATATACCCTTTTCTCCGTGCCTGATTACCATATATTTTCTCCGTGCCTGATTACCATATCTATACCTTTTTCTCTGTGCTTGATTACTACATACCCTTTTCTTTTTGCCTGATTACCATATACCCTTTTCTCTGTGCCTGATTACCATACCTATACCGTTTTCTCTATGCCTGATTACCATATACCGTTTTCTCTATGTTCCAGCTTGATCGAGGGCAACGAGTACCAGTTCCGCGTGGTGGCGGTCAACAAGGCAGGTCAGAGCAAGCCGTCGGAGGCCAGCAAGGGATTCGTGGCGAAGCCTCGCTTCCTGGCGCCCAAGATCGACCGCCGGCACCTGCGCGACGTGACGCTGTCCGCCGGCTCCACGCTCAAGCTGGAGGCGGCCATCGCTGGCGAGCCCGCGCCTAACGTCGAATGGAGGTAATCATACCACTTCTCTTTCTTCTTCTCAATCTTCTTATCTAGGAACTTCTGGCGAAGCTATTATGGTCATAAACCGTCTTCCTTCAAGGTAGATGTATACATGCGACTTCATTGGTGATAATGCGCGAGAGACGAAGATTGATGACCATACCACCTACTACCTAGTTGGTGATAACCTTGGGTGCATGCCCTCAACGGATTAGTTTAGGATCTAGGAGTATTATTATTAATATTACTATTTGAATGAATGTGGCGTATATGTGGCGACCTATAATTGAGGCAGCGCCATAATTTTTTCATTATAATATTCTATATTGTATCACTACCAATGTTACGGTGTATGCTTTGTTGGTCGTTCTTTTCAATAAATAAATAAATAAATGAACATTATTGGCAATGAAATACATAATAATTTTATCATGTAAATTAAAAACAAATAACTAAGCAGAAAGCAGTGTTACTGCTTATTGCGACATCAAAAAAACTAAATTTGCAAGTCAAGTATATATAATTTCAAATATTTATCCATACTTAATACTTGATCATAGGTAACCTATACGTACAATTTGATGATGAATAAATATGATGAATTCACACCGAAGTGTAACAATCTTTGACTTACACCTCTGGCAGACGGCCACCTTTTACTTTTGTCTCGAGCACACTATAACATCGCCCCCTCCCGCAGATACCAGAACATGCCGCTGCGGCCGTCGAAGGCGGTCACCATCGACAGCCCCGACTACTTCACGAAGCTGACCGTGCGGCCGGTGCGGCGCGACGACACGGGCGAGTACACCGTCACCGCGGTCAACTCGAGCGGCCGCGACGCGGTCACCGTCAACGTCACCGTCACCGACAAGCCCGCCAAGCCCGAGGGGCCGCTGCAGGTGCGTGCCCTCCCGGGACATGAACTCTAGTGTAATAATAACACTTTAGAACGTATAACGTAGAACATATACAATATTACCCTTTCCGTACGTCACGTGACGCTTTTACATGACGTAAAATCGTCTAGTTAAAAGTTTT
The DNA here is from genome assembly GCA_907165275.2 of Zygaena filipendulae. Taxonomy (NCBI): domain Eukaryota; kingdom Metazoa; phylum Arthropoda; class Insecta; order Lepidoptera; family Zygaenidae; genus Zygaena; species Zygaena filipendulae. The sequence goes on from OU015674.1 coordinate 5,248,488, forward strand.
GCGTGACCACGTCACGATTCCGTTCCTTAGTTTTCTATGCGTTAATGATTATAGATTTTCAACTTGGCTAAAGGGGGGGGTGGCTTATGATTCAGAGTAGGTAAACACGTTTCATTCATCGCATAATGTTTCGTGGCGTAACCTTAACAATACACCAATGATGCTGCCATGTGGTGTTTTAGGTATTAGCTGGTTCTTACAACTAAGTTGAAATGAGTATGAATTCGAAACGCACCTTCTACTGAGAAGAACTGAGAAGAAACTCAGCGGGGTTGTTTTCATTCAGCATCCATTCGATTACTGAGTATATCTGAATGTTATATGCGTATACGTCACTATCCGCCATGCAGATATCGGACGTGCACAAGGAGGGCGCGACGCTCAAGTGGAAGCGGCCGCGTGACGACGGCGGCGCGCCCATCGAGTACTACCAGGTGGACAAGCTGGATACGGACACCGGCGTGTGGGTGCCGTGCGCGCGCTCCGACGAGCCCAGTGAGACTGAACACCTTTTTTTTTACACGGGCCACCGGCCGCCGGCTGGTCCCCCCACCACCCCGCGTCGATTTTAAAATTCGAATTCGATTCGATTCGACCTATTATTGTCAATTATTCTTTATGCCATAAGAAACGTTCTAAATGTATTTTTTTAGAGTAAAACTTCTTTGATTACGAGATAAAGACAGTTTTTGCGGCGTCTTATCTTAGGGCGGGGTGTTATGGTCATAGTAAATAAGGGAACCTAGTAAAACGTGGAGTGTGGGGAGCAGTCAGTATGTATGTATATAAATTTATAAATATGTAAGCTGTATGTTGAGTTTCGTGTCTGAAGCTGAACACGTGCGTCCTTGTGTACATTCAGAGTGCGACGTGACGGGCCTAACGCCCGGCAAGGAGTACCGCTTCCGCGTGGCCGCCGTCAACTCGGAGGGCGAGTCGGAGCCGCTCGTCTCGGAGCAGAGCGTCGTCGCCAAGAACCCCTTCGACGAGCCAGGTACGCCCCACACCCGCCACACTGCGTACAAGCGAACAGACAACACCCCGCTACTGTAGAGCCAACCCACACGGTGCGGTGCGGCTCAGGTCAGGCGCCCGAGCGGCGCTGCTGCGGTATATTACATACACGGCGCCTTGCGGCGCGCTCCGGCGCCGCGCCGCGCTCGCTTCGATGTCGAGATCAGGTGGGGAGGGGAGTAAGCGGCTCGCTGTTGTTTGTCCTGTTCTGTCACGTAGCGATGGGCATGCCTACTCTTTCTGTCGCCGCTGCGGCGCCGCGCTGCCCGTGTGGTCGCCCATGCGGCGAAATGGTTTGGGCTGCGGCGCCGCACCGCATCGTGTGGGTTGGCCCATAGGCGGGCGGCTCGTGTGTTCACGTGCAGGGCTCGCGGCGGGGCGCGGCGTCGGCGGGGGGAGAGTATCACAATCAAATAGATGTTGTTCGACACATACAGTAACGACAACCCACATCACTATCACCTCTAGACTCGACACTACGTCGTATCGGGGCGCGGGGAAGCATTGAGTTAGTGGGGAACGAAGAGAGTCGCTTCTTTATGAAGTAGTATAGTTACTATTCTTTTGTTATTTCTATAAAAGTGTCTCAAATGATTTCTCGCGTGTGGATTTGACACAAAAACCAGTTTTTTTTACGATTTCAAGAGTTCATAGATATTTCGCACACGTACACGCACACATCGCTTGGTTTTCTGTTGCAATATTGAATGAAACTAGCTATTGCTCTATGTATAGTCAGATGTAATCATAGAGATATTAGACATAGAGCAATAGTCTTATTCAAGACTAGCTGTGCCCCGCGGTTTCACCCGCGTTAATTCCGGAGATTCCACAGGAATGCCTATGTCCTTCTCTGTATCTCTGACAACGTGTGTACAATCGGTTCAGCCGTTAAGGCGTAAATGCGTAACAAACAGACAGACAAACAGAGTTACTTTCGCATTTATAATATTATATAGTAGGGATTGAAGCACAAAACCGATCGATGTGTGCGTGTGTGTGCGAAACTAATGAACCGTACCCTGTATGCGATTCTACGCCTATTATTAATTGAATGGATGTCCGTATAATAGTGTTTTAATCAGTGTATGTTTGTGTGTGTGTGTGGTGTGCAGGCGCGCCGGGCACCCCGAGCGTGACGGACTGGGACAAGGACCACGTGGACCTCAAGTGGAGCCCGCCGCGCGACGACGGCGGCGCGCCCGTGGAGGCGTACATCGTGGAGAAGAAGGACAAGTTCGGCGACTGGGAGAAGGCGGTGGAGGTGCCCGCCTCGCAGACCGCCTGCACCGTGCCCGACCTGGTGGAGGGGCAGACCTACGAGTTCAGGTTACAAATTTCCCTTTACCGACGCAACGCCCGACACGCGAAATTTTATCAAGACTGATGATTTTGACTTTGCTGACTATAACTTTGATGACTTTAACTTTGGTGACTATGAGTTTGATGACTTTGACTTTGGTGACTATGACTTTGATGACTTTGACTTTAAATAACCCGATGGACATCGCACGCGTTATGCTAAAAATAAATATCACAAACTCCTGCTTTTGCTGGGTTTTAATAGTTATATCAGCGTAGCGTTCATATTCTTCGACATTTTACTAAACGCCTTTAAAAAGTGTTAGGTTATTGTGAGCTTCTAAATAGGTGTGCTAAGTTTAATAATCGTATTTCGTCAAAAGAAAGTCGAAGTATGCGAAAATCCAAAATTGTCTATTCAATTCACTCAATTCGTACATTTGTTGAATATTTTAAATGTCACCTCTATATCTAAGTGGAGGCTTCGACGTTGAATTAATGTCATGTGGTGCACAGGGTTCGCGCGGTGAACAAGGCGGGCCCCGGCGAGCCCAGCGAGAGCACGCACCCGATAGTGGCCAAGCCGCGCAACCTGGCGCCCAAGATCGATCGCACCAACCTTATCGACATCAAGATCAAAGTCGGACAGAAGTTCGGCTTCGACGTCAAGGTGAGCGTGCACTGCATCTTATTTACATGGACTAGATGACATTTTTTAATTTTCTGTAGTACAAACCTTTCCCTGACAGTTACGAACATAACAAAAATGAATTTATGGAAATCGATCGAGACATTTTTGAGTTTCTACGGGACTAGCGCACGGCAAATGATTTTTATATATTGTTTATGAATATTAAATCCAGGGTACTGTCGAGTACGACTAAAAATTACAAAAAGACTTCATAAACTTCAGGGTAAACACTTATTTAATGAACATTGGTGTATACCCGAGTCTAATTGTTTAGTGTTTATCATAACTTTTGTAGTGTAGTTCTCAATCTCAGTCAATCTCAATTTTCGTATTTGCTTTTATTTTTATTTTGGTTTCATTGAAGGCCTTTTTCAAGTATACCGACAGTACGACTAAGTTATTGCTTATATGTAGATGTTAGGCATATTGAACAGTGATAATGCGATTGTTCCTTTCGCGTTCGCCAGGTGTCCGGCGAGCCGATGCCGGAGACCAAGTGGTACCTCGCCAAGAGGGAGGTGAAGTCGGGCGGCGACATGAAGGTGCAGCACGGCGACTACAGCACGAAGCTGGCGTGCAAGGCGGCGGCGCGCGCCGACAGCGGCCGCTACACCGTCACCGCGGAGAACTGCAACGGCAAGGACGTGGCCGAGGTGGAGGTGGTGGTGCTGAGCGCGCCCAGCCCGCCCGGGGGGCCGCTCAAGGTCAGTTCATGTCTCCTCTCACATTTCAGGGTCAGGGATGTCGAATACTGGGGGAAAATTATTTATATCTATACTAATATTATAAAGAGAAAATATTTGATTTTTTGTTTGTTTGTTTGTTTGTTACGATTTGACTCAAAAACTATTGGACCGATTTCAAAAATTCTTTCACCATTAACAAGCTACATTAACCCTGAGTAACATAGGCTATATTGTAATCCGGTATTCCCGCGGGAACTCCAAAAATACTGCGCGAGACAGCTAGTCTTATATAAGATGACGATAATCCTTCCGGGGACTATCGGTCCACTTTCCCGTTTGGTCCACTTTTTTTTTCAGTTATTTGCCAGTGTGTCCACTTATATCATCCATCCACTTTCCCCATCATCTGATGGGGAAAGTGGATGGATGGACAAATAAACTTACATTCGCATTGATCTCAATGCGAATGTAAGTTGATTTGTTTATAATGTTTAACTACTTACTTCTTGACTACTCAACCGATCATATTCTATCATCATGAAAATTTGCATACACATTATCAGCGGTACAGAAAAGAGGCCTGCGGTATTTTCATCCTGGACTTCCTGCAGGAACTTCAAAATTAACTCCGGGAACAGTTTCTTCCTTTCTTCTTAGAGGCGGCCTTATTGTGCTAGAGGTTTTTCTTTTTTTGTGCATGTCACTCTAACCGTGCGCGCGTCGCTCGCAGGTGTCGGACGTGCACGCGCACGGCGCGAAGCTGTCGTGGCACCCGCCCGCGGACGACGGCGGGCAGCCCATCGACAAGTACGTGGTGGAGCGCATGGATGAGGCCACGGGCCGGTGGGTGCCGGCCGGCGAGACGGACGGGCCGGAGACCAGCCTCGCGGTGGACGGCCTGCAGCCCGGCCACAAGTACAAGTTCCGGGTGCGCGCCGTCAACAGGTGAGCGGGCTTGCTCTACCGTATACAGAGTACAGTATCTGAATGAGTATTCAAACCCTCGATAGCTCATAGCTATAACTAAAAAAAGCTGCTAGCGAGCAGGGGCGAGCTATTTGATTGAAATGACGTGTTCAGTAACTGGACACATGTAATGTCTTACTAAAAACGTATTTACAAAAAGACATTGATAAAATGAGACAGAAAAAAATGAGTATCAGAAATCCATTCACGATATTATTAGCGAGCAATTGGTTTTTTTTTAAACCAATTTTAATAAGTGTTATTTATTTATTGGCACACCAACAGCACAGCACATATAATATTAGGTTATAAAAGTTACATTGTTTAAGTATTAGATGTTATATTTTATAGAAACGTTCCATCACTTCAGGTGAACCATCAATACTTGTTATTGTATAGTTGTTGTATACGTGTGATGTAATTTTGTGCTGTGTGAAATAAAGTTTTTTCAATTCAATTCAATTCTTATATTGTAAAGTGCACTATGGAAAAAAGTGTCGATTGACAGAATCTAGAGCAAGTTAATTATTTGACGTTTTCTATTTTTGCAAATTGATTAAAAAACTAATTTGATCGTCATCGAAAACGTTTCGACGATCGCTCAATCAAACCGTTTATATTAGATTGATGAATGCTCCTAAGTATCTGAATTTAACATTTTGTGTGTCTGTCATGTGTCTTCCATTTGGTAATAACCATTACTGTCCTCGATCCAGACAAGGCAGGTCGGAGCCGCTGACGACTCCGCACTCGACGGAGGCCAAGAATCCGTTCGACGTGGCCAGCAAGCCGGGCACGCCCAAGATCAAGGACTTCGACCGCGACTTCGTGGAGCTGGAGTGGACCCGCCCGGAGAAGGACGGCGGGGCGCCCATCACCGGATACGTCATCGAGAAGAAGGATCGCTTCTCGCCCGACTGGGAGGAGTGTGCCCAGGTGAGAATAACATGACATTTTTATGTAAACCCGCAGATTATGGTAAGATTCCTTAATCCACATAAAATATGTATTTGAGAAGTTTTTGTTTCTTAACTTTCTAGGCAGCTAACTACTCTGCATAAAATGAATCTCCTATGTCATTTTCATTAGAAATTCTGTTTACAATTGAAACAAAAAACCAACAGATATGTGCATGGAACGGCACGAAATTACCTTCGGCGATATAACTCGGCCTTTCTAGCCTAACTAAAAAAAGTCAGCACTCTTGTTTACGCTCATTTTCTTTCTGTTCCTGTCACTGTGATTTCATGGTACTCTTTATATTCGTAGGTGGAAGGCGATGTGACGACCGGCAAGGTGCCCGACCTCATCGAGGGCAACACGTACGAGTTCCGCGTCCGCGCCGTCAACAAGGCGGGCAAGGGCGAGCCCAGCGACGGCACCGCTCCGCACCTGGCGCGCCCCAAGAACCTGCCGCCCAAGATCGACAGGAACTTCATGTTCGACGTCAAGATCAAAGTGGGACAGAACTTCGAAATGGACGTGCCCGTCGCCGGCGAGCCCACACCCACCAAGGAGTGGCTCCACTCAGACAATGTAGTCATCAACACCGACAGGGTCAAGATCGTCAACGACGCCCACACCACCAAGTTGAGAGTCGTCGACGCGAAGCGAGCCGATACGGGCGTGTACATGCTCAGAGCGAAGAACGTCAACGGAACTGATACGGCGACGGTCAAAGTGCTGGTCATGGATGTACCGACGCCGCCCGAGGGGCCGCTTAAAGCTAGCGACATCACCAAGTCCGGTTGCACGCTGCGCTGGAGACCGCCCAAAGATGACGGCGGTTGTGAAATTTCTCACTATGTTGTGGAAAAGATGGACCAGGAGAACCTTCGCTGGATACCGGCCGGCGAGGTCCAGGGCTGCAATATGCGCATTGACCACCTCATTGAGGGCCATGACTACAATTTCCGCGTCAAGGCAGTCAATAAGCAGGGCGAGTCGCAACCGCTCGTCAGCCACGAGCCTGTCACTGCGAAGGATCCCTACGGAACCCCTGACAAACCTGGCACGCCAGTCGTCAAGGACTGGGACAAAGACCACATGGATTTGGAATGGGTGCCGCCGAAGAAAGATGGTGGCTCACCTATCACCGGCTATGTCATCGAAGCGAAGAAAAAATACGGACCGTGGGAAGTGGCTGCCACCGTACCTGGAAATCAGACAACAGCTACGGTACCGGGATTGCAGGAGGGAGAGGAGTATGAGTTCAGAGTTATCGCTGTCAATAAGGCTGGAAATGGAGAGCCGAGCGACGCCTCCACTCCTCAAGTGGCGAAGGCCAGGTTCTGTGCACCGCACTTTGATAAGATGCTCTTGGCTGATAAAACAGTCAAAGCTGGGCAGAGAATTCAGTACGAAATCCCTATGGAAGCTTCACCAAAGCCGACGGTTGAATGGCAGATCAACGGCAAGGTTGTTCATCCTACGGACAGGATCGATATCCAAGTGCTGCACAACAGGGTTATCCTAGACATTCCATTCTCCGTCCGGTCGGACGGTGGCGTTTATAAACTGACCCTCAAGAACGACCTCGGGGTCTGCTCCGCGACCGCCCAGGTCACAGTCCTAGACAAACCGTCGAGACCCGAGAAACCTCTGGTCGTATCTGATATCACGAAAGACTCTTGCTCGTTATCTTGGAAGGTGCCACTGGATGATGGTGGATCACCAATTCTGCATTACGTCATCGAGAAGATGGACTTGACCCGTGGCACGTGGTCCGATGCTGGTATGAGCACGTTCCTGTCCCACCAAGTGACCAGGCTAATTCACATGAAAGAATATCTATTCAGAGTGAGTGCAGTGAATGCTATCGGACAATCTGAACCGCTGGAGTTAGACCGTGCAATAGTTGCCAAGAACGAGTTCGACGAACCCACTGCGCCTGGGAAGCCCGAGGCTACAGACTGGAGCAAGAATCATGTTGACTTACAATGGACTCCGCCTAAATCTGATGGAGGCGCTCCGCTCACTGGCTACGTCATTCAAAAGAAAGAAAAGGGCAGCCCGTACTGGGTGAACGCCGCTCATGTACCACCTAACAAGAACAAGGCTACAGTACCAGATCTAGTTGAAGGACAAGACTACGAGTTTAGAGTGATAGCTGTGAACCAGGCCGGCCAGTCCGAGCCCAGCGAGCCATCGGACATTATCACCGCTAAAGACAGGTTCGTTGCACCGAAAATCATCACACCGCTCAAGGAAATACGCATCAAAGCCGGCCTCATCTTCCATTTGGACGTTGACTTTATCGGCGAGCCGATTCCTGAAGTGAAATGGACGTGCGACGGCAAACCTGTGATGGCCAACGAGAGGACGACAGTGACCTCTGTCGGCCACCACACGATCATCCACACTGTGAACTGCAAGAGGTGTGATGCTGGCAAATACAATTTGTCATTAAAGAATGATTCCGGATCCGACGAAGGCAGCTTCGAGCTCATTGTCTTGGATGTGCCCGGAGCACCGCAGCCGCCGTTCACGTACGAAGAGATCACGGCGCAATCGGTTACATTGTCATGGAAACCGCCTAAAGATAACGGAGGCAGTGAACTAACCGCTTACGTTATAGAGAAACGCGACTTGACTCATGGAGGCGGCTGGGTCCCGGCTGTCACTTACATCAACCCGAAGTTCAACCACGCCACTGTACCGAGATTATCTGAAGGAACACAATACGAGTTCAGAGTATTCGCTGAGAATCTTCAAGGACGCTCTGAACCTCTCGTCACAGATAAGCCTGTGGTGGCCAAGAACCAGTACACGGTGCCCGGTAAGCCTGGAAAACCGGAACTGGTGTCTGCAGACAAAGACCATATCAAGGTTAGGTGGTCTTCGCCTATTTCGAACGGCGGATCTAATATAGTTGGCTACGACGTCGAAAGGCGAGACAAGGCCACTGGCCGCTGGATAAAACTTAATAAAGAGCCTGTCAAATTCAACGAGTATAATGACGACAGGGTTCAAGAAGGACACCAGTATGAGTACAGGGTGACAGCAGTCAACGCTGCCGGGCCAGGCCAGCACTCGGACCCGTCCAATGTCTTCATCGCTAAGCCGATGAAGGAGAAACCTAAACTATGGCTAGACCACCTGATAGGCCGCAAGATCAAGGTGCGAGCTGGCGAACCGATCAATATTAACATTCCAATCACTGGTGCTCCCACACCTACCATCTCATGGACCAAAGAATCCGCGCCGCTTGCGCCTTCATATAGGCTGTCTACTGAAACTAAGAATGACGAGACCAAACTCAGCATTGAGAAGTCTACTAGAGATGACGCTGGTAAATACACAATATCAGCTTCGAATGAACACGGAAAGGATTCAGCTGACATCGAAGTGATCGTGGTCGATAAGCCAGGAGTGCCCAAGGGTCCTCTCATCTGCACTCCTGTCACACACGACGCTATCAGCTTGACATGGCACCCGCCCACCGACGACGGCGGCAGTGACATCACCGGCTACGTGGTGGAAGTCGCCGAGTTCGGTCTCAACGACTGGCGCACCGTCGCCGGGTTCTGTCCGAAATGCTCCTTCACGGCCAAGAACCTGACCGAAGGCAAGAAATACCTGTTCAGAGTGCGCGCCGAGAATCTATACGGCGTGTCCGATCCATTGGAGAGCAAACCGATCGTCGCCAAGTCGCCGTTCGATCCGCCCGATGCACCCGAGACGCCCAAGATCACGGGCTACAGCTCCAACAGTTGCTCTCTCGAGTGGCAGCCGCCAGCCAATTGCGGCGGCAAGCCCGTCACCGGGTACTATGTGGAGAAGAGAGAGCGCGGCGGCGACTGGGTGAAAGTGCACAACTATCCCACGCCGAACACGTGCTACACGGTACAGGACTTGCGCGAGGGCAACAAGTACGAGTTCCGCGTCATCGCTGTCAACGAAGCCGGTCCCGGCAAGCCCAGCAAGCCGACCGAACCTATCACGGCTCAAACGCAACGACTCAAACCCAGCGCACCGGAAGCGCCCAAACCGGACAGAGTCACGAAGGACTCAGTCACATTGTCGTGGAGGCCGCCTAAAAGCGATGGTGGAGCCAAGATCAAGGGATACATCGTTCAACAGAAGGGCAAGGGAGACAAGGACTGGAAGGACGTCAACGACGTCCCCATCCCGAGCCTGGTGCATACCGTGCCCAAACTCAAGGAGGGCGAAGAGTACCAGTTCAGGGTCATCGCGGTCAATGACGTGGGCAGATCGGAGCCGAGCAAGTCGACCGGCGACATCACCATCGCCGAACAACCGAACAAGCCGTGCATGGACCTGGGCGGGGTGCGCGACATCACGGTGCGCGCCGGCGAGGACTTCTCCATCCACGTGCCGTACACCGGCTTCCCGCAGCCGACGGCGGCGTGGTTCGCGGACGACAGCCCGCTCGACGTGGGCAAGGACCCGAGGATATTCGAAAAGATCACCCCCGACTCCGCGTCGCTCGTGGTGAAGGACGCGCGCCGCTCCGACGGCGGCCAGTACCGGCTGCAGCTGCGCAATCCATCCGGCTACGACACGGCTACCATCAACGTGCGCGTCCTCGACCGGCCCGGCAGGCCGGACAACCTGCGCGCCGACGAGTTCGAGGGCGAAGCGCTCACGCTCTACTGGAACCCGCCGAAGGACAACGGTGGCGGCGAGATCACTAACTACGTGGTCGAGAAACGCGAGGCGCGCTCCCCGACCTGGACCAAGGTGTCCGGGTACGTCACCACGCCATTCCTGCGCGTGAAGAACCTGAACGTCGGCCGCGACTACGAGTTCAGAGTGATGGCCGAGAACCAGTACGGGCAGTCCGATCCCGCTCAGACGACGGAGCCGATCAAAGCGCGGCATCCGTTCGACGTGCCCGGCGCGCCGGGTGCGCCGCGCTCCGTGGAGACCACCGAGTCGTCGATCACGATCACGTGGACGAAGCCGCGCCACGACGGCGGCTCGCCGATCACCGGCTACATAGTGGAGAAGCGGCTCATCACGGAGGACAAGTGGACGAAGGCGTGCCACGCGCACGTGCCGGACACGTCGCTGCGGGTGAGCGGGCTGATCGAGGAGCACGAGTACGAGTTCCGCGTATGCGCCGTGAACGCGGCGGGCGCGGGCCCGTGGTCGCAAAGCTCGGACGCGGTGCGGGCGCGCGCGCCGCCCAACGCGCCGCACATCACCAGCGACCTCAGCCTGCGTGACATCACCGTCATCGCCGGCGAGGAGATCAAGATCACCGTGCCCTTCACCGGCAACCCCAGGCCTAAGGTATGCGGCACCGATCCGGATACTTTTTGGAACGTAGTTCCTTATCGCACGGTAACGCACGGGAGCAAAAATTCATTTTCCGCCACGGCGTCATCTTGTTGGTTAGCGGTTTTTGGAGTGAAAGAGCTTTAACTAAAATCGGAAACTGCGAGGCGCAGAAACTACGTTCCAACCAAGTATCCCACGACACTCATGCATTTTTTTAAAGAGAGACGTAAAAGCCTACTTTTCCACCACGTCTACTTTATAGATACCACTCAAACTTGATTCGCTATCAAGTCATTGTTTGTCTCGCAAGATTCGAAAACTCATTCAATTTGAGTGGCAATTTTTTTTTTTATATAAGCCTCATTTGATTATTTTAGATAAAATTGTGGTGGTTAGTTAAAAATTACCATTTTCTATAAAAATGTTCAATATTTTTAGGTATCATGGATAATAAATAACGACGAAGTATTCCCCGACAACCGCATCCGTTTCGTCACGTCCGACAAGGACACCGTTTTCTCGAACACGAGCGCCAAGCGGTCCGACACCGGCTCCTACACTATACAGCTGATCAACAGCGAGGGGTCGGACAGCGCCACCTGCAGGGTAAGTTGGACATAATAGAGTCTATAATTATATACACTACGATATTTTGTATCTTATTATAGTGTTTAATAAAGTTCATTATGTAAAAGTATAAAAATTTAGTGGACTTGCCAGTTATCAACTATTATTATTTTTTTTTTCATTTCCTGCAAGAACAGAGATTGATAATGAAGTTATAATCCCTGTTTTCCAAATACAGAGCATAATAAAGCATGATACGACTCAGTGGCGCACAATGCCGAATTGTGCTAATGCTTTCATACTAATTGCCGTAGTTGAAACATTCAACGTTGAGCGTTATGCCGTATAATGCGCTTTAGTGCTGTAATTGGAAAACAGGGAATATGAATTATAAATTTCGGAGCGCCTTCTATACGTATTTTACCTCAACTTCATTGTTACTAATAATTTTTTTATTGTCTTAAGAGTTCTTGAAGGAAGCCGGGTCGTCGGTTCATTTCCGGCTCGAAGGACCATTTTTATTTTCGACCATCTGGTTTTTAAAATCTATGGAATCGTTCTGTAAAGATTTTTTTTTTAAAGAAACAAAGAATGACAAGAAACAACAGGTTTTTTTAAAAAAAGGAACAAAAATGAATAAAAATTATAAAAAGAATGTGAATGTCGCCATTATGTACACGTAAAACAAAATGGTGGCTATCGGCTGTCAATGTCGGAAGCTATATACTGTCAGTGCTTACACCGGCCGTCTGCGTCGCGCAGGTGCTGGTGGTGGACCGGCCGTCCGCGCCGGTGGGCCCGCTGGACGCGTCCGACATCACGCCGGACACGTGCACGCTGTCGTGGCGCCCGCCGCTGGACGACGGCGGCTCGCCCGTCACCAACTACGTCGTCGAGAAGATGGACAACAACGGGGTCAGTGAAATCAAAAATTATACTAGAACCTTCTCCCGAATATAACAAATACTTAACTCAAAACTGCATTAACATCGGTTCAGCCAAACGCGAGATAATCATGCACAAACATGCAGGTCAAAACTAATTACGTTTTTCTTATATTCCATACAAATGTCATTCTGAAAAGTTACATCATCAGAAATTTCGGTTGAACAAACATAAAGCTACTTGATAATCGAAAAGAACTGCAAATTTCAGATTTTGTGAACTACCAAATTCTTTAAGGATGTTTTTGCATAAACATAATTAGTTTACGTAAACACAGGTAATAGAAACCGTGAAACACCTGGCATAGAATTCAAGTTAACTAATTACTAAATCCGTCGGTTGCGTGTGTGTATGATTTATGAATATAAGGTGAAAATAATTTTTTAATCTTTTTATTTTTAAAATTTACACTCTGTTTGCGTTCGAAAATAAAATGGAGTACATTTGTAAACAAAAGTACTCTGGTGTCCGAGCTGTCGCACCAGTGATCTGCTTTTTGAACACACTTTTCGAGCACAAGCTTAATGAAGATCCGTTGGCCGGCCCCACCAGATCTGGACGAAGATATCGTCGTTCGTGCGCAGCTGCCACTACAACGTGATGGGCCTGGAGCCCAACAAGAAGTACATGTTCCGAGTGCGCGCCGAGAACCAGTACGGGGTGTCGGAGGCGCTCTCGATGGACGACTACATCACCGCTAAGGTACGAGAGCCACCATTTTTATTATTTTTCTATTGAATGACCATCGGATACCACCCAAGGGATAGTAATATAATTTTAACTAGCCATGGTTGTGAGCAGATGCTCATAATTTCTTAACATTTTGTTTGCTGGCATCTCATATATGCATATTTTCTACAATATTCCGCACACAGTCGGTTTCGACAACAGCCTAACCATTAATCACAGCGATGATAGCTCAGTGGTTGGTGCGTTCGAATCGAACGCCGCAAGGCGTAGGTTCAAACCCTGAGTTTGAGCTCTAGCTGTCGGTGACGGCAACTTCCAGTGCCCAGCTGGCTAGCTACCACCTTCAAGTTGAAAATCTGTCGCCAAGCACCTCACGGTGTGTTCCGGCGGCCACACTTGAAAGCCAGTTCCCATCCCCACTCCAGGTTGGCAACGCACCTGCACGCCTTTTGGTGTTGCAGATGTCCATGGGCGGCGGTAATCTCTTGCCATCAGGTGTGCCACCTGCCCGTTTACCCCCTATGACAAAGTATGATCCTACTAATATTATAAATGTGAAAGTATGGATGTTTGGATGTTTGTTACCCAATCACGCAAAAACGGCTGAACGGATTTGGATGAAATTTGGCATGCACGTTGCCAGGGGTGCATAAAAGGACATAGGGTACTTTTTATCCCGGAATTCCCGCGGTAACTCCGCAATTACCGCGGGTGAAACCGCGGGGCACAGTTAGTAATTAATAATTAATGATCCGTGTACGCCGTGCGGCGGTCCAGTTCCCGTTCACGGTGCCGGAGCCGCCGGGCGCGCCGCGCGTGTCCGACTGGGACGGCTCGTCCGCCACCGTGACGTGGGACCGGCCGCGCTCCGACGGCGGCGCGCGCATCCAGGGCTACAAGCTCGAGTTCCGCGACGTGCAGGACGGCGTTTGGAACGCGGCCGACTACCTCGTCAAGGACTGCAACTATCAGGTCTGTATATTATGTAATATGTAGACATTATATTTATTTACTTATACCCACAAAAAAATTCCCCTATGGTAACTCCTTAAAAATCCTTTCTTAGCTGATTTCTTTCTTTATTAACTGCCAAATTTCAGCCTTATAGGTCACGTATACGTAGTTTTTAAGATTTCTTGTATAGTCAGCGAATGAATGATATTTTGCTTTTATATATTTACGTAAACAATAGGTGCTATTCTCAGTACCTTACGATTCCAAACCAACACAATTCTGCTTCTCTTAATCCAGAACTGATGTTGATAATTATGGTGCAATTTGCGAAAAATTAAATATTATAATTATACTACATTGGGCTAAAAAGTTATGCTAATTTCGGCCTAGAAATCGCTAACTAAGACTACCATCAACCAATTATGTCTAAATAAATTCTAATCCAGATCTATTAATAAATATGTTTATTAAACTGTATATTTTATAAAAAAAAGGTTTCTCGAAAATTCCGAAACAGCTAACTAGTCGTTCCCTAAATAAGTAGCGAAAGTATTCACCGTGCCTGAATATAATGTGTGTGTGGCTCGGATGGGATCGGCAGGCGTACAACCTGGAGGCGGGGCACGAGTACGAGTTCCGCGTGCGCGCCAAGAACGCGGCCGGCTTCAGCAAGTACTCGGGCGCGTCGCAGCGGTTCAAGGTGCGCGCGCGCTGCGGCCCGCCCGGCGCCCCGCGCGCGCCGCGCGTGCTGCGCGTCGGCCGCAACTACGTCGACCTCAGCTGGGACCCGCCCGCCACCGACGGCGGTACGTTCTAACTATAATATAACTAGCTTGTCCCCCGCGATTTCATCCGCGGTAATTTCGGAGTTCCCGCGGAGGTTGCGGGAAAAAAATACTCTATGTCCTTCAGTTCCCGAGGGAATTCCGGGATAAAAACTATCCTATCTTTTAAGCTGGACCATATTATAAATGGTTGCAAAATTTTATCAAAATCCGTTCAGTAGTTTCGGAGTCCATCGCGGACAAACAACGTGACACGTGATTTATATATATTAGATTAGACTAGCTGTCCCCCACGATTTCATCTGCGGTAATTTCGGAGTTCCCGCGGGAATTCCGGGATAAAAACTATCCCATCTTTTAAGTCGGGCTAAATACAACATAGTGACCAAATTTCGTCATGATCGATTCAGTAGTTTAGGAGTCCATCGCGGACAAACAACGTGACACGTGATTTATATATATTAAGATTAGACTAGCTGTCCCCCGCGATTTCATCCGCGGTAATTTCGGAGCTCCCGCGGGAATTTCGGGAAAAAGTACTCTACGTCCTTGGAGTTCCCGCGGGAATTTCGGGATAAAAACTATCCTATCTTTTAAGTTGGACCAAGTTTATGAATGATTACAAAATTTTATCAAAATCCGTTCTGTAGTTTCGGAGTCCATCGCGGACAAACACCTTGACACGTGATTTTTATATATTTGATAATCGAGTTTTTTGGCGGAAATAAAAGATGGCGGTTCGGTCATTTATTTTCATGTCGATAAAAATGGGTTAAAATGGATTTTGTGGTGTTATAAATTGCTGTATTGGACAATAATTTTCACACCCTGTTTTCCAATTACAGAGCATAATAGAGCATAATGCGACTCAGTGGCGCACAATGAATAGAATAGAATAGAATAGAAATATATTTATTTACCCACACACCACGACATAAAACAACAAAATATGTAACAATAATAAAAAATAATAATAATAGAATGCCGAATTGTGCTGAAACTTTCATACTAATTGCCGTAGCTGAAACATTCAACGTTGAGCATTATGCCGCATAATGCCGCTTGGTGCTGTAATTGGAAAACGGAGACAGTGACGGTTTTCTATGTGCTCAAGAAGAAATATGACCCTCTTGATTAGCGGGAAGGCATGGTGACCAATCGGGTCATCAGTCGGGTCGGGTTCGCCATTTTGTTTGTGTTTACAGAATCTTTATTGACATACAGTCTTTATTACAAGGTCTTCAGTATCCGGTTTAGGACTCTCGACATGTGAGGGGTGGCAGGAGGGAGTACGATTCGGGGGCTCGATTGAAAGTATGACAACCACAGCCAACTTGATTGCCTGAACCTTTTTAGATATTTTTTAACAAGGAGATAGGTCATCGGGTACCACCACGTATCGGGGAGTATGACGAGAGGGGAGAAGGAGGGTTATGTCAAGCTCCGTCCGAGTAAAACTCTTCAGCACTCCTCTACTGGTCGCCTGTACCTAAATTGATTAAACCTGCGCCAGGTTCCCGCGTGACGGGCTACGTGATCGAGCGGCGCGACGTGGGCGGCTCCGTGTGGGTGAAGTGCAACGACTACAACGTGCAGGACACCACCTTCACCGCCATGAACCTCAACGAGAAGGCCGACTACGAGTTCCGCATCGTCGCCGTCAACTCGGCCGGTGAGTTGCCACGTCACGGTCCTTTAGGATCCAACGTATGTTCCGTTTTTAACTGATAGCATTGTAAGGTATGACGTCAATTTGAAAACAATACTGCGATTCATAGTGGTTATTGTTTAACACGAAACGCAGTCCAGTATACTGTCATCCATGTCGTTGTCATGTCACGCTGTCGACCACTCATTGACAACCGACCTACGCGGTCGACCATTCATTGGTCCGAGGTTGATCACGTGATCAAACCACTGATAGCACCTTACTTCAAAAACGCTTACCTCAGGTGCTTACAGTATAAAAATGGCGAAAATTGTGACGTCATACTGCCTACTCTAGGACACTGCGGCAGTATACTGTCATCTATAACGTAACGAACAAATTTCTCCTTAGTAAGAAAGACCACTGGCCAGCGGTCGCAGCTAATATAAGGTATATACATACACCCAATTTCGACACTGGATTCTATAGGCATTCCTGTTATTGTGATAGTGACAAACGTCTGAATAAGATGTGGCTAGTTTTGGACAACAATAAAAACAAGTTCGCATTTGTTTTAAACCAACTTCAAACGTGACTAATCGCAATTCTTAGTTACTAGTAACTTTAATTAAACTAAGCTACAATTAATAAATTAGTTTACGGGTTAAAGTTTTTCCAAAGTTTCAATAGGTAGTTAATTTTTAATTTGTTTCGTACATTAAAAATCTAATTATATAAAATTTTTAGTCCATATTTTTAGTTTCTATTGGGCGAATGGCATGGTTCACAATAATACTTATTACCGGCCTGCAATCGTGTGATTATCGACTGCGTGATATCGATCCTCGCTTCCACCCCGGCGCAGGCAAGTCGGAGCCGTCGTCGTGCACCACCCCGGTGCGCACCGGCGAGCAGGTGGGCGGCGCGCGGCCCGAGTGGGTGCGCCAGCTGCCGCCGCACGCCGCCGCGCCGCTCGGCCGCCCGCACACGCTCGAGTGCGTGGCCACCGGCAGCCCCGTGCCCACGGGCCGCTGGCTCAAGAACGGCAGGGAGATCGTGCTCGGCACCAGGTACGTACGACACCACTACACTGTCCAATACGTTAATCGTTCAGTTCGCAATAGTTCCAATTTGCAATAGGTCCAATAAGTCCAGTTTGTATTAGGTCCAGTTCGCAATAGGTTCAATTCGCACTGGCCCAGTTCGCAATTATAGTACAAATTTGCAATAGATCCAATTCGCAATAAGTCCTTCCATACAACTCTATTGATATTTCTACCAGTAAAAATGCATCCCTAAGCTTTCACCGAATATCCAGTACCTTCATAACGCGATGGGAGTGGGTAGAGAAAGATCGAGAGGGAAAAGCAGGGAAAAGTAATGTATAGTTTTAAGTGAATTATGATTGTTTCTTTGAAATATAACCTCACTTTTTTCTGACACGATTCACTGCTTTGATGACGTAGGGCTCGCACTGGGGCGCGGCGAGTGGTGGAGAGAAAGCTCCCAATTCAATTTGATATTGTCCGAAACACACATACAGCAACAACAACCTACACCGCTATCACCTCTAGACTAGCCGCTACGCCGTGCCGTTGCGCGGGAAAGGGAAGTTGGCGGGGAGAGGAGAGTGTCGCTTTTTTGTGAAGTAGTACTTAAACTTAGTTTATTAATTGTTATACGTTGCAGGTTCATCGCGGAGTCCCGCGAGGGCACGCTGCGGCTGAACATCGTGGAGGCGATGGACGGCGACGAGGGTGACTATACGTGCGAGGCGACCAACAGCTTAGGCACCATCTACTGCACCGGACATCTCAAGATCGGAAGTGAGTTCGCTAGGACGTTTCAAAGTGTGCACTGTGCATAGTGACGGGTTCATTCACAGAAAAATACATACAGGATGTATGTAAGGTTAACCGAAAAGAAGAGTAAAAGTTGAAAAGTATTTAGTATCCGTTTCTCGTCTGTCGTTTCGTATCTAAAAATATGACTCAAAATTAACGAAAATTGAACGAATTGGTTTAGCAAAATATTACCCATAATATGAGAATCATATCTCTCTCAAAAATTGGCAAGAAATACCAATGCCAATGGATTATATTGTCTCTTCGTGTCTCTCAAAAAAATGTGACACTCCCGCCCCCCTGAGGGTCGCTAGTTTCAAGCACTAACTCCCCCCCTCTCCCCGCAGACCCGCCGCGCATCACGCGCATGCCGGGCGACCTGCACCTGCCCGAGCACGACAACACCAAGATCAAGATCCTGTACACCGGCGACCAGCCCGCTGACGTCACGCTCACCAAAGACGGCCACGCCGTCAAAGACTCGCCGCACCTCAAGTACACAGTGTTCGACGATTACATACTCATATTCATCAAGGATATCACCAAGGATGATATGGGTTAGTGGATTTTGATGTTTCTTTTCTTTTTTCTTGAATAATCAGTACTTTTTGTTTGTTTCAATAATAAAGTGTTCTTAAAAACTATTATTAAAAATGTTCATATTATTATGAACTCTGTTGGGGTACCTACGTGTAAAAAAAATATTCATTTCCGAAAGTTCAAAACAAAAAGTCATGTCAATAAATAGGGTTTTTTCTTAGCAAAGTTTGGAACCCCCTTTCAAAAAATCTTTTTTGAGATTAAACGAAAAATCGTTTGTCAGTGAGTCTTTTGGCCTCAAAAGGAATCTAGTTACTATCTAAATTTCATGTTTCTGACTTCAGTGGTTTAGGCTATAGGCATCGATCAGTCAGGAAACATGAATTGAGTGTACCTGTTCATGCAATGCCAGCTAAGTTAACTATCAAAAAACAAGTGTTAAATATTTGATCATTAACGAATAACTTAAACACCCCTCCCCCTACCCCCACCAGGTATCTACAAGCTAACAATCAAGAACAACTCGGGCGAGGCGTCGGACAGCTTCGCGGTGACGGTGACCGGGCTGCCGGGCCCGCCGCAGGGCCCGCTCGAGGCCGGCGACGTCACGAAGCACTCGTGCACGCTCGCGTGGAAGCCGCCCGCGCACGACGGCGGGCTGCCCGTCACGCACTACGTCGTGGAGCGCAACGACACGCTCGGCATCGTGTGGATCACGATCGCGTCGTCGGTGCGCGACACCAGGTTCACGGTTCTCGGCCTGATGGAGGGCCAGGAGTACCGGTTCAGGGTGCACGCCGCCAACGACAACGGCGTGGGGCCGCCGCTGGAGGGCGTCAATCCGATCAAGGTAGACATGTTGTTTTTTTTTTTTTTTGTTATAGTAAACCGGCCATTCGTTTGATCACAGATGTAACGTCGAGTCGTGGTGTGGTCGAGGATTTGCTAGGTTTCATTCAAATCTGTCTTGTAGTTTTATGTGATGCGCGTCCAAACAAACCGACAAACGTGTAAACACAAATTTTAAAAAAGGCTATCTATCAACCGACTTGCTATGTATCCTACGCCCTCTTCCGTATACCTGACATCGTGTTGCAAAATTTCATATTCGGTTAACTGGTTAAGACATGAAAACGTAATAAACAAACTTGCATTCGTATTTAAAATAAGCATATATACTTCCAATATTTAGACACGCTGAGTTTAGTGGTTTATTATATTAGTTATGTATGTATAGATGATATTAAAGGTTGTACAATATCTTTGTTGATAAAGGCGAAAGCGCCGTTCGACCCGCCGTCGGCGCCCGGCGTGCCCAAGATCCTTGAGGTGGGCGGAGACTTTGTGCACCTCGAGTGGGACAAGCCGGAGAGCGATGGCGGCGCGAGGATACAGGGTGAGATACTAATTAATTTTGTCTTTAGAATAAAGAAAGAATACACGTGGACTGGGCTATATTGACCTAGATTCCGTTCCCTTCTCTAATTGAAAGGGGAGAATAAAGGTGTTGTTTAATTCACCACACTGTATGTAATTGAACACGACACGATTAACCGTGTTATTTCCTCAGGTTACTGGGTAGACAAGCGCGAAGTGGGCACCGGCACGTGGCAGCGCGTCAACCCGACGCCCTGCCTCCCCACCCAGCTGAACTGCAGCAACCTGATCGAAGGCCGCCAGTACGAGTTCCGCGTGACCGCGCAGAACGAGGCCGGCCTGTCGCCGCCCAGCACCGCCAGCCAGCAAGTGAAAGTCGTCGACCCAGTCGGTGAGTCCGCACTTCGTAAATCGCCCAGTTCGCAATATGTCCAGTTCGCAATAAGTCCAGTTCGCAATAAGTCTAGTTCGCAATATGTCCAGTTCACAATAGGTCCAGTTCGCAATAAGTCCAGTTCGCAATAGACCCAATTCGCAATAGGTCCCTCATTTCAGCTCTATCGATAGTTCTACTAGTGGAAATGATTTCAAACTTTTGTCGGTTAAAGTTACTTTATACATAATATATCCGGTACCCTTATAACGCGATGGGAGTGGAGGGGGAAGGAAGGAGTCACCGTCACATTGTGGCGAGGCGTGGAAAGGCAAGAAGTCGCTTCTTTACGTAGAAATAGTCTTCGCCTATAATGAACAACGACAACGGGTTTGTTAACTAAATTTTAGTATTTTGTAGTAACAGATAAAATATAAAAAATATTGAACACGTACTTTTTCTTTTTTTTCGTATTGAAAAAAATAACGGAGATACATTAAGTCTAAATGTCGCGTGACGGTTACTTCCTGAACTTTCGATGTGCTTTATAGATAAAGTATTTTTTCATCAATTTAAAAAACCAAAATATACGTTTATATTATTTTTTTATTATAATCTACCTGACGGACTAAATATAATTTTGAATTTCCTACCTCGGCAACATGTACTGTTACTGTAGCAACAACTCACGCAGCATCACAGAACTTACGAGGTACGATGCGATTCGTTTCCTTTCTTATTTCTAATTTGTTCACTTGTTAACACTCGCAGCGCCGACGCCGCCCGAGATAGTGAAGCCGCTGAAGAACGCCAATTGCATCCAGTACCACAACGCGAAGTTCCAGTGCACCATCACCGGCTCGCCCAAACCGAACATCACGTGGTACAAGGGTGAGTGGCTCACACTTACAATACAAACGTAATGGAAAACTATACGATTTATTACTGGAAAGATTACATTCTATTTTATTCAACCTCTAAACGTAAAAATGCTGATCTTAGTACCAACATTACTCACATATCGACAAACCATTATACCTGCTAGAATCCCTTAAAAAAATTATAAATCTTCACTAATATTTTAAATGTGAAAGTGATTTTGTTTGTTTGTCACGCCTTGACGGCTCAACCGATTATCATGAAAGTTTGTATGCACGTTGTCAGAGACACAGAGAAGGACATAGAGTACTTTTCATCCTGGGACTCCCTCGGGAACTCCGAAATTACTGCGGCTGCAACCGTGGGAAACAGCTAGTAAAATAATAATGCTTGGACGTCTTTATACGACGCGTGGCGGCGCCTGAGAAGGCTCGAATTCGGCGAGGGGCGGAGAGTGTCTTTCCTTAGTGATAGCTAAGGCCTTTTGCACATTATAAGAAATTTGCTTGTATCTTATAAGAAGAAATCCAGTCGCTCTGGTTGTCATATGGGACCGTACATATTACAAGAAATGTCGGATAAGACATACGCATAGTAATTTTTGTCGGATGCATGTAAGACACAAGAAAATTTCTTATGATGTGCAAAAGGCCTAATAGTAAATTCACCCCGCCAGGCGCCCGCGAGATAACGAACGGGCCGCGCCACCGCATCTGGAGCGAGGGCGACACGCACTACCTGACCGTGGTGGACGTGTTCGGCGAGGACGCCGACGAGTACGTGTGCCGCGCCGTCAACAAGGCGGGCGTCAAGAGCACGCGCGCCGAGCTGCTCATCATGAGTGAGTCGCCTTGTGCTAGCGATAAATTAACTAGAGAGGACACGTAGGCGGGGCAGGCGCGCCGCGGTTGCAAAGGACGTTAGAGCAAATGCTCGCACTTGCCTAAAACTTCTCTAACTTGCCCAAAACTTATTTTTGCTATAGTATCCCATGTATATTTTTCACAGTATTCCCAAAACTGTGAATTTTGAAAACAGTGATTAAGCAAAACGTAACCGATAAGCGTTCAATACATTTATTTACGTTAATGAATGTTTTAGTGAGTGGTGAATAGTTTTGTGTGCGAAAATCACCTGGCGACACTGGTTTA
Source organism: Zygaena filipendulae (assembly GCA_907165275.2). Taxonomy (NCBI): domain Eukaryota; kingdom Metazoa; phylum Arthropoda; class Insecta; order Lepidoptera; family Zygaenidae; genus Zygaena; species Zygaena filipendulae. The sequence goes on from OU015674.1 coordinate 5,271,146, forward strand.
CATCGGTTTTCATACTAAACCAAGCTGATGTCCCTTCTGTCAGTTATTTTCTGTTCTGTGGTTGTAACGTTATGATGAGAGTGGAGAAAGAGAAGTCCTTGTAACGGTTGTCACGTAATAGAAAGAGAAGGGACGTGGGATGGGGGTGGCATGACTGTAATGTCCTGGTGAAGGGAGAAGGGGAGTATCGTGAGCACGGTTATCAAGTTATGGTAAAGGGGAAGAGTCACATGTGACCGCGGTTGTCACGTTATGGGAGGGGTTTCGTGACCACGGTTGTCACGTTTTGGTGAAAGAGGAAGAGATAGTTTTGACCACGGCTGTCACGATATGGTAAAATAGGAGAGGGGGAAAGTAGGGAATGCTTGTAGCTACGGCTGTAACGATTTGGGTGAAGGTTGTTGTTGTTGCTTACTATTTACTATGAATTATAACCGTCCCGCCCACCGCCCACAGCCGCGCCCAAACTGAACGTGCCGCCGCGCTTCCGCGTCACGGCGTACTTCGACAAGGGCGAGAACGTGGTCATCAAGATCCCGTTCACCGGCCACCCCGTGCCCAAGATCACGTGGGTGCGCGAGGGGGAGACCATCGAGTCCGGCCTCCACTACCACGTCGAGAGGAAAGGTACGTGGCCATGCCAGTGACCGGCGCGATCAACGATAAACACCTCGTTTAGGCGCAGAAACGTTCAATGGGGATGTTGACTACTTTTAAAAATCAAAATTCTAATTAGAAAATAAAAAAACAATAGACACGTATTTTTTGCTTTTTCAAATAAATTAAAATATACAGAGATAAAGCGCATTAAAGTTTAGGGTGAGGGGGTTGTGACGTCACTAACCGCTGAAACCGCCATGCAAACTGTTCGAATAGTGACGACACGCGAAATTTCAACTCAATGTATCGCCGTCATTTTTTGATTACGTAAAAAAAAGAAAAAATACGTGTCCAATATTTATTATTAATCTACAAGACGGACTAAAAAAAAATTTGTCAACTTGCCCATTCCAAAGAATTGAAACGTCAAATTTCCAGAGAATTTGAAATGTCCAATTCGCAATTGATCCAATTCGCAAAAGGACCAATTCGCAATAGATTAAATCTACCGTAATGTACTACCTATAGAATACTAGCTGTTCACCACAGTTAGGCCCGATTTGTGAAATCCTTTTTTAGATGAGTTCTCCTACCTATAAACTATCTGTCTGCCAATTTTTTTCTTCACAGGTCTAGTAACTTTAGAAATTAATATGCCTCGATATTATGCACGTACAGTTACCACACTGTAATAAGTTATTAAGTGATAAGTTATAGTGATAATCTAATATATAAAATTCTCGTGTCATAATGTTCGTTCCCATACTCCTCCGAAACGGCTTGACCGATTCTCATGAAATTTTTTATGCATATTCAGTAAGCCTGAGAATCGGCTACTATCTATTTTTCATCCTCCTAAAGGGAGTTCCTGCGGGAATTCCGAAACTCATGTGGGTGAAACCGCAGAGCACAGCTAGTTTTACTATAAATTTGGTTCAAATCAATCAATCAATATGTGCATGTAATAATGTGAAATTATCTTCGGCGACACGCACAAATTCGTGCGGAATCGAATGTGTTCGACAAACTCTGCCCTTTCGGCCCACTTGAAATTACTTCATTTTACTTAGGCTCACTGTGTTTATATGTTCATACAATATGTTATATGTATATTATAATATGTTGCAGAGCGTCACGCAATACTGACGATCCGCGATGCCAGCAAGCTGGACTCGGGCCCGTACCGGATCACAGCCGAGAACGAGCTGGGCCAGGACTCCGCCATCATCAACATAGAGATCAGCGGTCAGTTGGATTTCCTCACCTCATAATATTTTAAAAATCGACATGAGCATAATAACTATTATTAAAGACTTGTAGGTATAACATGAGCAAACCTACAAGTCTTTAGTTTGAATCTGGCTCGAAGGACCAAAGATATTCGCCTTTTTATTAGGAACGCTCTAGCTGTAATAAACTGTTTATGTTATTTAGATAATACAAAATACATAATTAAGTTGTAAAACAAACTCCCGTGAACGCCCCATTTCCTCATATTTCACAATTTCCACCCTCTGTCCATCACTAGTGGGTCTCTATTAAATAAACTCCACCACATCTACACCATATTAATCACGATAAACCAATTTGTGAAACAAAGAAATAGAACTTGACGCCCATTTCTGCTCAAATCCCATCAAAAGTCCTTTGAGACCTAACTCGGTGTGGACGTTCCAGACCGGCCGGACCCGCCGCGCTTCCCGGCAGTGGACAACATCGGCGTGGACTCGCTGGCGCTCAGCTGGAAGGCGCCCGTGTGGGACGGCGGCTCCGACATCACCAACTACCTGGTCGAGAAGCGGGAGCACCCCATGACCAGCTGGATCAGGGTCGGCAACACCAGGTATGTGACATGTCATATAACATCATTATTTTGTTTCTTTACTAGCTGATTCACCCGCGTTAATTTTGAAGATCCCGCAGGGATTCCAGGGTAAAGGGTACTCTATGTCCTCCTCTGTACCCCTGATAACAAGTATGCAACATCTCATGATTATCGGTTGAGTACTTAGGGCGTGAACAGAAAGCGTAAAAAACAAATAAATTGCATTGGGTATTTGCAAGAATTAGGTAGATATTGAAAGCAATAATAGCGCCTGGAGCATCTGTTACCTAGAGACCGACTGCACTATTTCAACGACAATATCAAAATAAAAGTTAACAATACCAAAACCAGACGCAATAATCGTGCGTGGGGCCGGTCCCGGCCGGGTCTAGGAAACAATGAGTTTGAAACAAATTTAGTGTAATTGTTTTTTATCACGACACCATCATACGTTTGGATAGCTAGAAATTTTTTTTCACAAACTTTTGAATACACTTCCGGCGATAGATTCACCACGATGGCGATCACGGGGCTGGTGCCGGGCAAGCAGTACGAGTTCCGCGTGTACGCAGAGAACATCTACGGGCGCTCCGAGCCCAGCGAGCCCACCGGCCTGACGCAGACCAAGGCGGTCATCAAGAAGGAGTTCAAGAAGAAGGAGTATCCAGGTAAGGGCGGTTCTATAGCAATGTCTCAGGCTAAGGTCACGATTAAATTATAAACACATAACGCAAAAATGATAAATAAACAAATGTCAAGAAATTTAAGTATCTGATATAATTATACCGTATATAATTATACCATAGTTTATAAGAAATGATATTACTAACAAAATTGATCTATGTTTTGGTCGAAATAAATAAAATTATATTAAGTATATTAGGAGTGGGCGCGTTACGTCATAACTAAGTATAAAAAATGTACCTAGGCGAGGTGTCACACGTAGTTTCAACTCAATGCATCGCTGTTATTTTTTGATTACGTAAAAAAAAGAAGAGATTTTTTATTAATACAAGACGGACTAAAAAAAACACCTAGGTACACTTTAATGCATTTTATCTAAAAAAAATTTTTAATGATTCAAAAAAGCAAAAAATTCTTGTCTCTTATACTTTTTTACTATGTAACTGACGGACTAAATGGATTTTTTTTTATTTTTATACCTACGTTGTCATCATGCCCATCATGTAATCTTCCGCCAGTGGACGAGACGGGCAAGCGTATCCGCACGAATGCGGACCACGGCCCCATCAAGGACTACGACAGCTACGTGTTCGACATCTACAGCAAGTACGTGCCGCAGCCGGTGGACATCAACACCTGCTCCGTGTACGACAAGTACGATATCCTCGAGGAGATCGGTGAGTCGTTACATAGTCCGTACTCGCACTCACAAGTCGACTATAATCAGTCTAACTTGGAATATTTATATCAAAACTGTTAAATTATCTCAGTCAGTTTAACTATTTGGAAAAATTATATCCAAATAGTTCGATCATCGAACAACCACTGGTCGGACTAGTTGGAATAAACCACTGTTGCCCGCTTTAGTCAAGTTGACCATCTATAATAATAGTTATCTATACAGAAACCTAAGGAACGTATGATCATGTCGCTAAAAAATTGTCACGTGGTCGCTAAAAAATTGTTTATGTAAAAAATTTTCGTGACTCCACGATATAACGATGCGTTCCTTAGGTTTTCTATAGCGAAACGATTATAGATTGTCAACTTGGCTAAGGGGGCTGCGGCGTGTTGGCTTTTAGTTTTTTTTTTTATTATTTACTTCAGGAAACTTAGTACAGATAACCAAATGGAATTAGCTGTCGAAGTTAAGGGATGATTTTGATCCTGTATTTAATGTTTAAAAGATAGTTTTAATGGAGATTTTCAGCCTAATTTGGGATTTTAAGAGTAGCTTTTTTTCATGATTGAAAGGCCTTGGTTTTGAAATTGGGGAAAGATGTTACAACGGAAAAAAGGCTAAATAGCTTATATTTGAAAACATTATACGTTCGTTGTTTGTCCTTAAGGCATGAATGCAGTGCAAAAAACGACTGCAGTTATTATTTTATCTATAATTTTTTCACAATTTTTTGCATGTAAGTTCGGCTTAATAATACTCGTAGGTATAATTAGCATTAAGAAATGATTATATTTTTTATAATTCAAAAGTGATTTTAATTATTCTATCCGTAATTTTGTTGTACCCGTTGTCAATATTAAATGAAATTTTTTGAAACATAATATTTTTGCTATATTATAATTATTTAAGACAATGAAAACAACATACAGTGTGTTACAAAAAACGTGTAGTCATATTTTAAGAACGTGTTCTCGCAATCGTCTACAATCATTTGATATTATTAACAGAACTGACAAAATAAACCACCAAAAATTTGCTCAGTTTACTTTAATTAATGTATCTGCAATGGTAGTGCTGCAACATATTTGCTTAGTTACTGAAGTAGTAATTTTTTTATTGATTATGAAATTTGGTAATAACGTTTTCGGTCTAAATAACTGCGTCAAATTTTTGTATACGAATACCAAAATTTTTTTTTTCAAGTATGACTACATCTTTCTCAGATACACTGTTTTTATCTACAGCATGTCCCAAAAGTATAACTAAAACTAGAAACTCACGAAGTTGCTTGAGAGATTACTTGCATCTTTAGTTTGTAGTTTTTTTTTATATTAATACACATTAAAAAACTAACCTCGTAGTGCGACTTTAAACAAAGTACAAAATAGTGATGAATTTCGCAGGTGACTTCGTGAGTGGCTCTTCTAAGAGAAAATGCGCCCGAGGTCGGTGTGTGTGAATAGATTGATGTAGTGCATCTCTATCTGTCTGCATCTCTCTTCCTCACACGCACATTTATATATTGCTATCTCTTTTTACACACTACACTTATCTTGTTAGATCAAACCGCATGATTTTATTATTAATAGAATTGGGTTAAAAATAATTCAAATCCGCATATATATGTATAAGTACAATATTTATGATCAAGTTATATTTTATTCAGGTTATATTATATTATTTAATTTGTGGTAACGTAAATATGCACGTATTGAATGCTTATTATGTATTTAGATATTGAAATTATCGGTAATTATATATTTTTTGTTATTTATCTTTTTACCAAAATAATACGAATGCATATTTTATTATTAGATTCATAATATTTAATTTTCCTATAGTACAATAGTACGTAGTCAATAGTGATAGATTAATTATTTAGACAATAATTAAATTGCGCAATTTTGAACATTCCTCGAATGGTTAAATCGATTCACATTAGAAATAAATTCGATCATTACACAATTTACAAGTAAACTCACTCAAATACCAACTTTAACACCCTAAAAATGGAGTTCAAACTCCTGAGGAAAGACGATGTCATAAAAATTAAAAATCAAACACAAAGGCCTAAAATATGCCACTGAAATACACATTCCAAAACCGACCTTAAGGCGTCTCTAGAGCCCTACTCGCAAAAATAGTTAATTTTAATTAAAAAATAAATCATCGCTGGTTATAAATTAAATAAGGTTGTTACTATTTTTGATAATATTTCTGCAGCGTTTAAATTTGTCAGTGAAAAATAGATACAAACCAAATTTGGGTGATTTTCAAAACAACTTCTGTATAAACCATTGCAGAAGTATGTACAGTCAGCATCAAACATTATGTAAACACTTGTCTGTCAAATGCGTAGAGAAATACAAGCGAACAGAGTACAAAAAGCCAGTGGCATGAGGTGTACGTGTGATGTGAATGTTGTAGGTACAGGCGCGTTCGGCGTGGTGCACCGCTGCCGGGAGCGCGCCACGGGCAACTACTTCGCCGCCAAGTTTATCCCGGTGGCCGGCGCCATGGAGAAGGAGCTCATCAAGAAGGAGATAGACATCATGAACCAGCTGCACCACCGCAAGCTGATCAACCTGCACGACGCGTTCGAGGACGACGACGAAATGGTGCTCATATTCGAGTTGTGAGTGGCCCTTTTTGTAGTCATTCCGTCGAATATTTCGGCGACCGAGATTCGCATGTCGTAATTCTTGTAAGAACTAAGAGGCAGAAATATTGTTGTAGGTGAAAACTAATTTGTCTTAGATATGATATCCTATCTAGATAAATACCTATGTACATTTCATAAATAAAAAATATTTCATCCAAATTTATTGAAGATAAGTAAATTTTTTTAACTTCACCATTGGCAGATCTTCGAAACAATGGTGCCATGAATTGCATCTTTATTTGAAATCTAAACCTTTATTTATTTAGGTTAGAAAGTAAATTTTCATTATGCGACAAGGTTGCGCAAGTCGAGTAGGTACCTAATGTTCTTTTTAATTTCGGTCTAATATTTATTTTTTTTAATTTTACTTTTGTCATGGCCATCAGATATTATCAACTTACGTACGTACTCTATTAACAACTTACTCTATAAGTATACACATTTGTTTCAAATCTTTTACTAAAGAGCGCTTACGCCGCTCGGCTGAATCGACAAAAACCAAATTGCAATCTGACGCCCGTGTGCGCCTCGCCCCCAGCCTGTCGGGCGGCGAGCTGTTCGAGCGCATCACGGAGCCCGGCTACAGCATGAGCGAGGCGGAGGCGGCGCACTACATGCGGCAGGTGTGCGAGGGCGTGCGCCACATGCACGAGCAGAACATCCTGCATCTCGACCTCAAGCCGGAGAACGTCATGTGCACCACCAGGAGCGGCACCGATATCAAGGTACGCCCTCACACGTCCCACATCGACTCGATAAAGAACGGATGGAACTTGGCCTGACGCACTATCGACTCGATATAATACAGATGGAACTTGGCCTGGCGCACTACTGTGTGTCTTTTATACTCATTTGATAAATCGTATTATTATTTTGTAATATAAAAAAATCTATCATTAGATAACCATGCTACGCCAATCCTTATGCTATTTTTTTTTTATTCAAAGAATTATTATAGATGATATAAAAATTTACGTATTTATGTTCCTGCTTGTTCTTTTTGTTCCTATACCATCACCTATAAAAACGATGGAATTTCCGTGAGTTTAAATGACGATAACAGCCATTACCTAATTGATATTCAACGCTAACGCTAATTCGCAAACAAAGGTGTATTGTTGCAATTAAACTACTGTCCGGGTGTATTGTTGTAATCAAATCACCGCCAGGGGTGTATTGTTGTAACCAAACCTCGGTGTCTGCACAGATCATCGACTTCGGGCTGGCCACCCGGCTGGACCCCAACGAGGTGGTGAAGATATCGACGGGCACGGCCGAGTTCGCGGCGCCCGAGATCGTGCAGCGCGAGCCGGTCGGCTTCTACACCGACATGTGGGCGGTGGGCGTGCTCGCCTACGTGCTGTGCGTACATCACCGGCTCATTTGTTAATTATAATAATGCTTGCTTGGACCGTAGAGCTAACCGCCGCACTCGGAGTCGACTTTAATGATTACTTAGTTTAGTATAGATTTTTAAAAGAAAACTGCCACAATCAGAGACGTTTCAGTAAATTAATGTTAATTGGCATTTAATGAGATGTGACTTAATTATGTTAAATGCCAATCAACATTAATTTATTAAACTTGTCTGATTGCGGCAGTTTTGTGTTAAAAATCTTCATTAAAATCAAATCTGCGTGCGGGCGGTAATAGGCATAAAACTGCATTCAACGCACACAGAATCATGGAAAACAGTCCAGTGTGGTGAAAACAGCTTATTATCTCAACGTAAACGTTAAATTTTGAATCAAACTAACTTTCTATTTATAATCGCATCCGCGTCAATGCTTCGAAATCCCACCAGAAAATCTTTATTTTAGAAAAAAGACTACTCGTAACAGTCGTACAGTCGATGTCACTCGTAAGATCTTCGGTATTACCGCGGGAACCCTTAGTTCCCAGATAAAAAGTATGTTATGACGCTCAGCTGTAGCTTTCTATCCTATTGCAAGAATCTTTATCTGTTTGTTATATTAGTGTAGCTTTATATCTGCGCTGCCGTCCCGCCAGTGGACGCTGAACCTTAAACTGACACGATTTATGGTGTATTTTTACGTTATTTATTTAACGGCCATGGAAACGATGGTGGTGTTATAACCCGGTGTTGCCTGCACGCAGGCTGTCCGGCCTGTCGCCGTTCGCTGGCAACAACGACATCGAAACGCTGAAGAATGTGAACGCGTGCGACTGGGAGTTCGACGAGGAGGCGTTCCAGCACGTGTCCGACGACGCCAAGAACTTCATCCGGCGGCTGCTCGTCAAGAACAAAGAGTCAGTATACAATATACAATACATACTAAATACAAGCACTCTAAACATTTTACGGTCATTTCAAAATTGCGCATGTAACAAAATAACATGATGAATTTCGGTGAGCGTTTGTGTGTCAGGCAGTGAACGAAGATACAAGTTATATTCAAACGAGTTGTACCATGAAATGAAAACTTAATGGAATAACGTTGAGTTTTAATTGTGCTCAAGTAAAGTGCAAAGCAATTGAAACATTTCTTTGTGCTATTTTGTCTTATAAGTTTAAGACAAAGATAAGCAATAGTGTGTTAACCCACACTGGAGAAATTTTGATTAAATCTTGTTATAAAATTATAGCGCCATTTTGTGTTAAATATTTTTTATGTTCAACAATTTTTTGGTATTTAAACAATGTAGTAAGTTAAACAAATAATTAAAAAACGTTCTATAACTCTCAATAAATCGTTCTGGATCAATAACTTAATTTTGCGGGTTAACATTTTACTGCTTATCTGCGACCAAAAAAAAAAAAAAAAGTAAAAACTGAACAACCACGTCGCCTTTGGTTTCCGTCTGCACGTGTAAATCCTCCTCCCTCCCACTCGTGTCTGCTTGTCGCTTGTCGTGATCGCGTGATTGTTCGTCGGCAGGAAGCGCATGACGGCGCACGAGTGCCTGCTGCACCCGTGGCTGGCGGGCTCGGGCGCCGCGTCGCGCACCGCCGCCATCGACTCGCGCCGCTACCTCGCCATGCGGGACCGCCTGCGCAGCAAGTACCACGTGAGTGTACCCGCACACCCCGACACCACAGCGACACAAACACGATCACAGACGTGGACACAAACACAAGAACCGACACTGCTATGATGAAATCGCAATGATGAATTAGAAACACGTTCCTAGGAATTTTTATCGGGATATATTTCTTTCAAAATGCTTTCAAACAGCAAAATCAAAAGAACTTTCTGCCGAATTCATGTTCAACCGTAGAATAAGGGCTTAATCTGACAGTATAAATTCGAAATTGAACTTTAATTTATGAAGAAGAAATCTGACTATCGATCAATTAAAAAGTCGATCCTAAATAATTTTGCTGTGATTTGAAATACTCTTAGTCGCCCGAAAAAGTGAGTAGATACTTATATATATTAAACTCGACTATAATGTATGTGAACTTCCACTAGGACTGGTCATCGTTCGCGCTGCCCATCGGCCGGCTGAGCGAGTACAGCTCGCTGAGGAAGCTGCTGATAGAGAAGTGGAAGATATACGACGGACAGTTCGGTGAGTCGCCATTAATTTACTTCACAGGACACGTGGCATATCACTGTATTTCTTTTTTCCTTCTTTCCTGTTCTCCCATCAGCATCTTTTCGTGAAGAGAAAATATATTTCTCTTCACTTTTTCCTATTCCTTTCATCGCCTGTCTTCCATTTTTCTCTTACTTATTCACTTCGGAACTTCTCTCCCCTTTTCTTTTCTTCTTTTCCTTCTTCATTTCTATCTTTCTCTCCTTTCTCATCCACTAAAACTGTGGTTGGCGTGATACAGACCGCCGGCAAGCGGCGCCGCGGTTCGTGATCAAGCCACAGTCCGCCTTCTGCTACGAGGGCCAGTCCGTGAAGCTGTACTGCCGCATCATCGCCGTGGCGGCGCCCACCGTCACCTGGTCCAGGAACAACCACGAGCTGCGCCAGTCCGTCAAGTTCATGAAGAGGTGAGCGCAGTTACAGAATAGAATAGAATAGAATAGCATAGAATAGAATATTCTTTATTGTACACCAAATGTTACAGCATATTCACAATTTTTTTTATAAATTAAGGCACACACAAGGCGGTCTTATTGCTCTACTAGTGATCTGTTTCAGACAACTGGTCGGTCACATAAACAAAACTCGACGTTTTTATTACAAATCTTTATTTAACTTGTACCTAATGCTGGTGTGTAACCGCCGCACTCAGAGTCGACTTTAATGATTTCTTAGTTAAGTATAGATTTTTAAAACAAAACTGCCGCAATCAGTCAAGTTCATAAAATTAATGTTAATTGGCATTTAACTAATTAAGTTACATCTCATTAAATGGCAATTAACATTAATTTACTGAACGGCTCTGAATGCGGCAGTTTTGTTTTAAAAATCTATACTTAACTAAGTAATCATTAAAGTCGACTCTGAGTGCGGCCGTAAGTTGCTCGTTTTAAAATTTGCAAATAATTTTACAACCACTTGCTGATATCCGATTGAGATGAAATCTGGCCTATTTACGTAAGTTTTATGATAGTTCAAAATTTTGGTGCTATGGAGCCGGGATGTATGGACTGAAACTCTCTGATGGCAAATAGTAGGACAGTCGAATGTGAGCGAGTTTGTTTTGTGGCCACGAGTACTTTCCATCACACATAATGATGAAGATGTCAAGATGGAGCCGGATGATTGCCATCGGAACTCCAGTACCTGGAAACCGCAAATAGTGTTTGGGCTCGATTGTTGTGTTCTTATGAGTACCTTCCATTATACATGATAAAAAACTTGTTTTTAGAAGTATTTTTACTTTTCAATTTTATTAGAAGTATTTTTACTTTTCAATTTTATGGTATTTTCCTAGTTAAGTCAAAAACAATGATCTCATTCTTCGTTCAACCCATCATTCACTATTCCTCTTTATATGTGCAGATACGCCGGCGACGATTACTACTTCATAATCAACAGAGCGAAGCTCGAAGACCGAGGAGAGTACATCATCAGGGCTGAGAACCACTACGGGTTCAGGGAGGAAGTTGTCTTCCTGAACGTACAGCGTAAGTACAATACAGTACAATATACTTTATTGCACCACAATTTTTTACAATTATTTATATAATCTTGAGAACCTTGATTAAAATTGATATTAGTTAGATTTATCACTAGCTTTATATGCTGTAATATACTCACAGACTTACTTTGCAATGTAACTTAAACACTTATGAAAAATTTGAAATTATTTTTTACACCAAAGTTCAACTTTTATTGTTTTTCTGTAAGATAACATAAATATAAAAAGTGAAAAATAGAGTTGTTCCTTACGGGACATTAGGCTGTTTACTTAATACAACGGATGATTCATCAAATCTGCCTTCAGAAATTTCACGATCAAGATTGTACGTAATTCGTTAAAGTAAATAATATACATAATAAACGCTGCTTAGTAACCGGTTGCCACTCTAGATTGTTTGTCTCTTTTGCGTTGTAAAATAAAAATAAGACAAACTAAGACTTGAAAGCGTGTTCAGTTTCAGTAGCATTCAATAATATACGTACGGGCCTGAGACCTCTGAAGATTTACGCGCAATCAACAAATTACTCATTCGTGTCAACTAAAAACTAACGGCGCTATTAAACCAAACAAATTGTCTTTGCACCTGCCAAGGAATCCCAATGGAAATTAGGTTAATGATCATTCTTAGGAAGAGTTTAGACATGTTTTAAATTACAAAATACCGTGCGTCACTTGTGTCGCCGTTGTAAATTTAACGGGTGCCGACTCTAAGTATTTGTGTATCTGTAACGAATGCTATTCTAGTCTAGATAAATGTATATAGGTCAAATGTCCCAATCTTTGGTTACACTGTGAGAAAACCGACGTGAAATAATGGTTGGACAATTATCACACCGCGTCCCAATCTGACAACTATTATGAATAGTTGATAAGAAATGATGTTACTAACAAAATTGATCCGTGTTTGGTCGAAATAAAAGTAAATTTATTATTTATTATTGTTAATATACTTTTTTGTTATAAATACATTCGTAAACACGTTTCGTTCATCACAAATGTTTACCCTGATGCGGGGATCGAACCGGCGACACCTGGCGTAGCAATCAGTTTGACCAACCACTACACCAACGATGCTATCAAAACTAGAAGCGCGAAAAACTCAGCAATAAACATTAAACTCTAGCTTGAAACTGAAATGGTGGTAATTCATCATTCCAATGTATGTCGAACTAAGAAATAAATTAATGAACCTAAATCGATGTCGACTTGTGTTAGACGTGTGGTAGCCGTTATAAGAGTTTAAGAGCTCATAGTGGGGGCACACATCTATTGTAGGAGTGCTCGATCTAGGCGCGTTGGCATTTGATTTATCTGTCGCAAGTCTGAATTGATTCACGGCTTCTGAGACAGCGTTGAGTGATTTCATTGTTAGTTAATTTCGACGAAATTCTCCATTTCAAATATTAGTGTGATAGTTGATGCGTTTGATTTTTATGGTGAACATATTTTATTAACATCGAAAAGGTCTGCTAGCTAGATCTTTGTCTAAGGTTAGTTTCAAATTTATATGAGTGCACAAAAACAGTTATTTTTTCAATCGTGAGTCTAATTTTTTTTTTACTCCTACCACATAAATTATAATTTTAATCAGGGTAAACTGTACATTCTTAATGCTTCCAAAAGGTCCGCTAAAATCTTGAAATTCAAATCACCAATGATTGTACTACAAAATTTTAGAAAATAATAACGTTTGACTTAGCTGTATCAACTAACTACACGTCACATATATGAAAGAGGTAAACTTTTGCTTCGGCCCTCATCGAAACCAGGGTTTTGTGGATTTTGCATACCACCGGCCCAAAGTCGTTTCAAACGAGAATGTTTTACGTAACTGATTTTTATTTTATTAATTGTTTTGCTAACAGTAAATATTTACTTGTCATACATTACATGCTATAATGCAGATCCATTTACAGGCACAAACGCTGTGCTCATAACATTTATAAGAACTGTGTATAAATGTATGTCTTATGTCTAACTAGCTGTTCCCCGCGGTTTCACCCGCTTTAATTTCGGAGTTCCCGCGGGAATTCTAATTTTTATGTAGGTACACTTGTTTAAACAATGACAAAGTTGTCGATGTTGATTGCTTGACTGTGTTGCGTGCAGCTGTTCCCAAGGTGCAGCGGCAGGGCCCGTCGGAGGCGCCGCGCCGCCGCGAGCCGCTGCCGTACACGTTCTGGCAGGAGTCCAGCGAGACGGCGCCCGTGTTCACGTTCCAGCTGCGGCCGCGCGTCATGCAGGCGCGCGACACCTGCAAGCTGCTCTGCTGCCTCAGCGGCAAGCCCACGCCCACCGTCAAGTGGTGAGCGCCAACTCCAACACATATAGTCAAATCATTTATTCAAAGGCCCATAATGTGACCCTTTTTACGTCGATAAAGTTACAATTATTATAACAGCACCCATAAAATATCCGCCCTTCAAAGCCTCCTAGTGATATGGCCGAAGAGAAGAAGCTGCGCAACGAACTACCCAGTAGCACGCTGTCAGTTTGAAGTTATTAAATGCTAGCTTTTCCCGGCGGTAATTTCGAAGTTCTCGCGGGAATCCCGAGTTGAAAAGTGTCCGTTGTATCCCTGACAACCTGCATGCAAAATTTCATGATGATCGGTTGAGCCGTTTAGGCGTGAAAGCGTAACAAACAAATAAACTCACTTTTACATTTATAATAATTTAAGTAAGGATTAATATTATTATTATTAATAGTACCTCATAATGCAATTATGTTAGAACAATGACCCGTAGCCAGCAATAAACTACGGTAGAGACTACAGAGACATTAACGGAGTTGTATGGAGTGTCACAGCCCCACTAACCGAGTTGACTATGTATAATCGTTATGAAAAACTAAGGAAATTATCGTCATATCACATGAATATATGAATATAATCGTCCAATAAAAACTATAGATCGGCAACGTGAAAGCCACACCGCCCCCGCCACCAGCGACGCCCCTAGGATAGTATGCTCATTGCTCAATGCTCATGTTCATCAAGATCAGTCGCTCGGCTAGTTTCTCAGCTCTTACCAATAAGAGAAGCTCTTCGTAGTGTGGGTTTAACCTAAGGTATTCTATCCCAGTCACTTTGATAGATACTATTTCGGCTTAGTGTGTATGGTTTCCGTTGAAAGTTCACTACCGAATCTGAAATACCGATAACCGCCATTGGCCGAGTGCACTGTTCACATGCTGCGTCTCCCTCCCGCACAGGTACAAAGACAGAAAGGAGCTGTCCAAATACGACTACGCGATGCAGAGCGCGGACGGCGTGGTCACGATGGAGATCATCGACTGCCGCCCGGAGGACAGCGGCAAGTACTCGTGCGTGGCCACCAACGTGCACGGTACGGACGAGACCTCGTGCGTGGTCATCGTCGAAGGTGAGCTGTTGTGAACTTTATTCACATGTATCTAAGGTTCCGATTTGAGATTGACGCCTCGAGCGTTGCAAAGTTCTATTGTTCTTGTTAATCATATTGCCGTGACTGATTGAATGAGACTGTCCCAAGGCGTCCATATAGTGGGATGAAGAGGTTGAAACGCGAGTGTACGGCTAGTGAAGAGTCCATGTAATATGTTGTTGTAAATTTGAAATGTTACTATTACAATACTGCCAATATTTACTAAAGACGCAATCTATTCAATACACATAATTTTATCTATTCAATATCGCTCTATATGTACCTAATCAATGTTTAGGGACATTATTTCGCACTTTTTTGCCGTAACCGAAAGTTAGGTCTATTCACTTGTGAGTCTTAGAATATTTTTGTATAATAGATAGGTTGTTATAATCAATATGCGTCAGAAATTATCAAATATTTTAATAATAATAATTAATGTGCTCCTTCTGCTACTAAATTTGATCTGCGGTGATAATACCGCTTCGGATGTCATCGAAACCAGATTTTTGGAACTTTCGAAGGCAATTTTTTTATTACTTGTAAGGTAAAAGATTATTTTCGTGACCCACCGACGAGTGATATCGCCTAGTTAGGATACAACTCATCTATATAAGGACTAATGCACTGTGTGTGTGTCTGTGTGTGCGCGTGCGCTCCAGGCGAGGAGGTGTCCCCGGAGCAGGCGCAGATGGCGCACAACTTCCTGTACTCGGGCGACCGCCGCTACATCGAGAAGCCCCTCAAGCCCGCGCCGCCGCCCATCATTACCAAGACCAAGGTACACCATACACATACTTCACGTCTATTATACGTGTTAGAATCTATATCTCTCTGTGTACCCAATGGTTAACTGGTAGAGAATGCCGCAAGGCATTAAGTTCGCCATTTGTACTTATTGTGCAATAAAGAATAAATAAATAAATAAATAAAGTACCATAATATAGACCATGCAGCTAAACGCTTTCTACAATTGCTTAATATAAATTTTTCTTAAAACTTCAAGTCGCTAAGAGCTTAGGAAACAAGATAAAAAAAAAGATATGTCGGCTACGAGATTCTATCAAAACAAGTACAAGCTTTCAAATATAGTTTTGATTGATTTGATTAGATGGATTAATTTATTAGTATGTTTGACCGGGATAAAATTATCGGATGTTATCGACAGATGCGATCAACAGATTCTTGATTTCATGAGATTATCTAGAGTGGTTTGGTTTATGGAACAATGGCGTCTTGTTCCGTTCCAGGTGACGATAGACCCGCCGCAGAAGGCCACGGCGCTGCGGCCCAAGTACTCGCCGCAGAGCTCGGTGGACGCCAAGAAGAAGTACGCGCGGCTCGACTCGGACGCGTCCTCGCGGTCCAGGAGCGCCACCAAAGAGCTCATTCGTGAGTTATTGAACTATTCTTTTCTCGTAATGTACATAATATTGTTTCACTATCTGTGCCCCGGGTCTCTTATAAAAGTAGCCCGATTTCCTACATAAATCATCACCTTTTCCCATAAAAATCGATCCAACCGTTTTTGAGAAATAAAAGTACAACAGAATCTGCTCAGAATAATAAATTGCTGTTGTATAAAAACATACATACATGTTCGTTCAAAATTTAACACAGAGTATGTTTAAATTTATGCTTTAAAGAAAATTATATTTCAACCCACATTAATTTCGGATTTTGGTTTACAAAGTACCCTATGTCCTTTTCTGTACTCCTGACAACGTTATGCAAAATTTCATTATGATCGGTTGAGTCGTTAGAGCGTGAAAAAGTTACAAACAAACAAACTACCTCTGGCAACATGTGTACAAAATTTTATGATGATTGGTTGAGCCATTAAGGCGTGAAAGCGAAACAGACTGACAGAGTTACTTTCGCATTTGGACACAGATAAGCAATAATA
Organism: Zygaena filipendulae; assembly: GCA_907165275.2. NCBI lineage: Eukaryota > Metazoa > Arthropoda > Insecta > Lepidoptera > Zygaenidae > Zygaena > Zygaena filipendulae. Next base: position 5,287,977 of record OU015674.1, read on the forward strand.
TGTTAACCCACAAAATGAAGTTATTGATTCAGAACGATTTATTGAGAGCTAGAGAACGTTTTTTTACTATGAGTTTACCTTATTACATTGTTTAAATATGTAACTAAATATTGCGCATAAAAAATGTTGACACGAAATGGCGCATATAATTTTAAAACACGATTTACTCAAAATTTCTCCAGTGTGGGTTAACACACTATTGCTTATCTATGTCCATTTATAATATTAGTAAGGATTAAGGATTCAGAAACAAAAATTATTGTTTGTTGTACCGTGGCGCGTCACCGCTCACTGCTCACCGCTCACCGCTCACCGCTGACCGCTCACCGCTCGTCGTTCCCCGCTCCCCCGGCAGTGCCCGCGTCGGACGCGTCCATGTGCGCGCCCTCGTTCGCGCGCGCTCTGCCCTCGCAGCAGACGGCGCGCGACGGCGCCCCGCTGCTGCTGTCGTGCGCCGTGCGCGGCGACCCCGACCCGCGCGTGCAATGGTACAAGGACCAGAAGCCGCTGCACTCCTCCGAGGTGAGCGCCCGGTGAAGGTGATGTGGGGGGGGGGGAGTTACAGGGTTGCGAGGCGCTGTTGGTGTTATAAGGAGTCGAGGATTTGGGGTAGGAGTCAGTTACAGGGGCGCGAGAGGCTGCTGGTGTTATAAGTAAGAGAGGATGGGAGGAGGAGGGGAGGATACACTCCTCTGAGGTGAGGGGGAGACCGCTACTGCAGGTGGTGAGATAAAAAGGGAGCATGTACATTGGGAGTAGTGAGTTACAAGGGTGCGATGCACTCCTCCGAGGTAGGGAGCCGGCTGCTGGTGGAATAAGAGGGTAGGGATGTGGGGCGAGTTGCAAGTCACAGGGGCGCTATGCACTCATTCGAGGTGAGGACGGGGGGGCTGCTGCAGGTAGAATAAAGAAGAGGATATGAGAAAGAACTTGCGACCCTAAGGGCGCAAGATGTTGCTGCAGGTTGAATTAGGAGAGGAGAATTTGAGGGAGGATTTTGTTACAGGGGTGCGAGAGGTTGCTAGTGTGATAAGGAAGGGAGGATGTGGGGGAGGAGTTGCCAGTCACAGGGATTATTATTTCATAAATTAATTACAAGAACAAGAAAGAGAACAAAATTAAACGTATCTTTAATATTTACAATGCTTATAAATTGAACTCTAAAATCTAACGCATTAAGTGTCAACTTGATATCATCCATTGACCTCATCACCAGGCGGTGGACCTCAAGTACAAGAACGGCGTCGCCTCGATGGCCATCAACGAGGTGTTCCCCGAAGACGAGGGGGAGTACTCCCTCAAGGCCACCAACAGCAAGGGCGAGGTGGAAACCAAATGCAAGGTCACCGTTAAAGGTAAGATATAATGCATGTAGTGTTTACCTATAAAAGTTGTACACTTAGATTTAAAGTATTTTCTGTTAATATAGATATAAGATGTTATATGTAGTGTATTAACTGCTGGTAGACCAATAAATAAAAATAAAATAATGCTCTATTTCTCTTAACTTTTTATTGTAAGCTTATAAGTTTCAAGCGCACTTTTTCCAAATCCCAAAGTCAAAGTCAAAATCATTTATTCAAATTTGCACCATAATGTGGCTCTTTTGTTACATTTATTGTGACAGGTTTTTATACCGTGTCTCACATGGTTTCCCGAACAAACTTCTATCCCAAATTTCTAATTATATACTAATAGTTGAGTAACCTGTAGCAATTGCTGAGTAATAAATCAAGCTCAGCTAAGTATCGACAAATGTAACGTGAAAAATCTGGGAAGAATGTCGATCGTCTAGCACCAAAGATCTGCAGATAGCAGAGACCAGTTTGACGACGATCAATACACCGCCGCACTCAGAGTCGACTTTAATGATTACTTAATTAAGTATACATTTTTAAAACAAAATTGCCGCAATCAGACAAGTTTAATAAATTAATGTTAGTTGGCATTTAACTAATTATGTTACATCTCGTTAAATGCCAATTAACATTAATTTACAGAACGTCTCTGATTGCGGCAGTTTTGTTTTAAAAATCTATACTTAACTAAGTAATCATTAAAGTCGACTCTGAGTGCGGCGGTTAGAGATGTTTATTGGGAGATCCTTGTGTAGCAAGGGACAATTGGTGCAATAAATATACATATAGGGTAGCCTATAGTCAGTACAAAACCTGTCACAAATGAAACTGTTCAACGCAATCATATCTGTTACCACCGAAGTGTGTTAATGTTCTGTTGCGTTGTCCGCACAGCGATGACGGCCGACGGCCCGGCGAGCGGCGCCGTCAAGAAGGGAGACAAGCCGCCCAGGATAGTGGACCACGCGCAGTCAGCCGTCGTCAAAGACGGGGACTCGGTCACGCTCTCGTGCAGGTACGATGGTGAAGCCTTTATACAAAACCCCCTTCGCCAACACCGTGCCTCCCCAGGCCCGGCTGCGATGTAGAGGCGAGCCTAGCAGTATACAGTATGCTTTAGCTGCCTGAGGAATGGAATCCGCTTATCAGCTGTGTGTATCGACACTGAGCTTTTATGGTGTTAATGATTGTGATACGATCCGGTATGTAACTCCTGATCACGTCAGCTCGGCTCAGCTAAATGATGATCCAAGCTGGACGAGTTGGATCCGACCCTCAATTTTACAGTCACACAAATTTTCCCTGAAGTTTTCCCAAAATTCTTAATAAATGTCACGACCTCTGTGTAATGATTATGACAGGATCGTGGGCGCGGAGCGTTTCGACGTGGTCTGGCTGCACAACAACAAGGAGATCAAGCCCTCCAAAGACTTCCAGTACTCGAGCGAGGCGAACATACACAAGCTCACCATCGCCGAGATATTCCCCGAGGACGCCGGTGAGTTGAAATTCATTAGCCACGCTGATAAAAGAGTATTATAGCCCCTCTTATAGATGAATCATTGATCCTCTAGTTACTTTGGTAACTGAGCCACCATTCAAGTCAATATGATTATAATTGATTCAGTGATTAATCATTATCCTCTATGTCCTCACTATTTTTTTTTGTATTATTTCGTCATTGAAATGTACCTATATTTTTTTTCTTTCAAATATTTAATTTTTAAACCAGTAGCAGCATTCAACAACCCACATAGGTACTTACATTCAGCAGCAGAAATGACATGTAGAAAAGGGCAGGCGCGCTATCGTTGCAAAGGAAGTTAGAGCGAATGCTCTACCTTGTCCAAAACTTCTTTTGCTGCCATCCCAAATATATTTACCACAATATTCTCAAAACTGAGAATTTTCAAAACAGGGACTAAGTATAAACATAACCATAAAGCGTTTAATGCATTTCTTTACGTTAATGAATGTTTTAGTGCGTGATGAATAGTTTTGTGTGCGAAAATCACCCGGCGACACTGGTTTTCATCTGTTTCCATACTAAACTAAGTCGATGTCTCTTCTATCTGTTATTTTCTTGTCTGTGGTGCTATACACCGTGGCCCGTGTAACCCCGTGCCCCGGCAGGCGTGTACACGTGCGAGGCGTTCAACGACGCCGGCGAGTCGTTGTCGTCGTGCACGCTGGTGGTGGCGGTGCCGGGCGAGGCGCCCGCCGCGCCGCAGTACGCCGCCTTCCCCGCCTCCGCCACCGTCAGCTCCGCGGAGCCGGCCGTCTTCAGCGCACAACTCGACAAGGTAAGTTCCGTTCTAGGTCCGACCCGATTCGCACAGTAACCGCCGCACTCAGAGTCGACTTTAATGTTTACTTAGTTAAGTATAGATTTTTAAAACAAAACTGCCGCAATCAGACAAGTTAATTGGCATTTAACTAATTAAGTTACATCTCGTTAAATGCCAATTAACATTTAACAATTAATTTATTAAACTTGTCTGATTGCGGCAGTTTTGTTTTAAAAATCTATACGTAACTAAGTTATCATTAAAGTGGACTCTGAGTGTAGGTCACCATGCCTACTAATCAAGGGGTTCCGGGTTCGATTCCTGGTGGGGGTGGACTTTGAAATGAAAAAGACTTTATTGAACACCACAAACAGTACGATGACAAACGTGTCACTATGAAGCGATCTCTTCCAGGCTACCAGGTGGAGTATGGAGGCATTCATTACAGTAAAAACAGTAGCACAGCGATTGAGATGCGAAAAATTATATAAATTATAAGTATATTAATAAATCGACTATCGACTTTGGTGAACACAGGGTTCCACTTTCCAGACTGGGCGTGTTTATAAATCTATATATAATATATATTGTGTTATCATAGCTATGTAGTTATATACTTTGTTTGATTACCGCGACACAAACTTATAGCTTAGTGTGGGATCAAGTTAAGCTGTGTGTTGTGAAGTGGATTATTATTATTCCCTTGGGAACTTTTTGTTCATCAACGATATAGTAGCCTCAAAGATACAAACAAACATACAAACAAAAAGTATCCTATGTCGCTTAGAGAATGTAGCTTAATCTATCAGTGAAACATTTTTTGGGATCGGTTCAGTAGTTCCACAGATCTAAACTACATCCAAACTTGTAAACAAAAACTTTGTTATCCTACTAATATTATAAATGTGAAAGTGTGGATGTTTGTTACTCAATCACGCAAAAACAGCTGAATGGATTTAGATGAAATCTAAAATTTAGAATTAATGAATTTGTGTTGTGTTTCTCCTTCGTTTGAATAAATCTTTCTTTTCTTTTCTTTTAAATTGAATGGATTTGGATGAAATTTGGCATGCACGTTGTCAGGGGTACAGAGAAGGACATAGGGTACTTTTATCCCGGAATTCCCGCGGGAAATCCGAAATAACCGCGGGTGAAACCGCGGGGCACAGCTAGTTTATTATATAGATAGCCTATTACTATAAATCTGAGTAAGCAAATTTCGTGTTAGTCGCCACAACTTACAAATTTTACTTTACGATAAACTTGATTAGTGGTAAAATACCTTCAACTCGAACTGTAATCTTCTCCCACAGCCACCGCTCCAGCTGCAATGGCTCAAGGACGGCAAGCCGATCGACGAGACGTCGCCGCGGTACAGGTTCACCATGGAGGACAACTCCAAGTACCGCCTCGAGATCGTCAAGTGCAACCCGGACGACAGCGGCCAGTACCAGGCCCGCGCCGTCGGCTCCAAGGGAGACTCCCTCGCTGCCTTCTACTTGAACGTAGCTGATATATAAACGGAAAATTATCAAAAACAACAACCAAAGACTAAACACTGGCCCCAAGCCACACCCTTGGCGGACCCCGAGAATTTTTTTCTTTGATAACTGGATGTTCAAGTAAATTCTTTGGATTTATTGATGATGTTTTTTTTTATACGATCCGAAAGTCTTAGTGTGTAAAAGGTTTTTTTTTTATATTTAAAACAATTATTTATTAATTTATTAAGTAATGTTAAGTGTCACGCCCTGTCGAATGCTTATGAGAAGTCGCTTGGACGATCGGATCCTCGTACACTCTCTCTAGTCACTGTTAACGTTTAAATGTTGAATTTTATATATTGTCGACCATGATTGTTAATAATTATTATTTTCGTTTCTTTTTATTTATCGTTCTTTATTATACCTAACACAGTTTAACTGCAGCTTTTCTCCTCTAAAATATATTAAGCTTGGAAGTTTAATCGTAACTGCAATAGATTCGGTTCAGGTCCCGTATTCGAACCTGCGACCGTCGTTCGGATATTTTAGGCGCCACCATAAAATATCCGTACGATCGCCGCCCAAACGGACCGACCGACCGCAATCTCTTAATATTATTTTTATATAAATTCAATAACTTTATTTAATTGTACATAATTTAATTAATATTATGTGAACGCGTAATTTATAAATAAATATGTATCTAAAAATTAGTTTGTATATTGTTTTATTTGTTTCGCCTCAATCATACAGATTATAAGAAGAACCTAATTTGTCAGTCGAAATTATTTTTACAATAGTTATAGCCACGTAGTGATTAAAATTATTTATTTATTATATTTATTTATTTAAGCTTATTGCACAACAGGGTACAAAAGGCGGACTTAATTCCACAGTGGCATTCTTTTCGTGAAGGTTTACTGGTGTAAACCTTCACGATGCGCCGATGTTCAGAAAATGTGCTTGAGAGGATTATCTTTAGTTGTGACTAGTTGTTGACCGCGGTTTCACAGGCGTGAAATTCGAGATTCCTACGTAAATTCTTTGTACCCAGACAAAAAGTCCTATGACGGACCCAGAACATATTGGGTATGTTCCGTTATTACAGATAGCACTGTAGCCATGACGTCAATTTAGTATACTCTGAAGCCGTTCGCTATAGGTACTGATAACTGTATTAAATGGAACACTGTCCAGTATACTGTCATCCATGTCATCATCATGTCGCGCTGTCAACCACTCATTGATGACCGATCTAACTGGTCGATCACGTGATCAAACCACTGAGAGCACCTTACTTTGATGACGCCAGTGCTCATGGTAGGTACCTACAAAAATGGCGAAGATTATTACGTCATACTGCCTACCCTAGGATACTGCGTCAGTATACTGTCCGCTATAACGAAACGAATTTCTCATCACTGCGAGCACTGGGCCAGTGCTATCCGTAATAACGGAACATCCCCTTTATACGAGGTCTACTCAAATGGACAGATAGTGATTACTTGCTTAGTGAACTAGTGCTAGTGACTTAGTGAGTAGCACAAGTGATTTAATATCTTTGAGCATTACTGGAGAGACTGTTTGAAGAAGCAACGTGTTGGCCTTGACTTATATTACCTACACATTTGAATCCCCCGTCGTTACGTTCAGAATTGTAGGTACTTTAGTATCCTTCGCGCCGCTCTGGAGTCTGGATTTAAAATCATCACTACATAATATATATATAAAACAAAGTCGCTTCCCGCTGTCTGTCCCTATTTATGCTTAGATCTTTAAAACTACGCAACGAATTTTCATGCGGTTTTCACCAATAGATAGAGTGATTCTTGAAGAAGATTTATATCTATATTTTATCCTGAAATTCCCCCGGGACTCCGAAATTACCGCGGGTGAAACGGCGGGGACCGCTAGTAGACCAATAAAAAATAATTTCAATTTACATTTAATTCTAACTCCAATTTAGGTACTAAGTATTATTGAATATTATTGAAACTTCCTTGGTCAAGAAGTGAAAACGGTTTTTCCGGCGCGTTATCGTACCCAACCTGGCATGTTATGGTAATTTATATCTATATCTTCTATATACTTATAATAAAACTGTAGCGAGGTCAATTCTGTACATTGAATATATATTCAAAATTAATATTGGAGGATGAATGGTGATCGATACTGATGCCAAAATGCAATCAGTAAATTTTTGTCTGTCTGTCTGTATGTGCACGCATGGGTCAAAAACTACTGAAGGGATTTTAACCAAACTTGGCACGATTGTAGTCCATACTCCTAGGCAGGTTATAGGCTATATAACATAACGATAAGACACATAGGAGCTGATCAGTTACGATAAATTTGAAGCAAGTCGGATGAAAATGCGCTTTCGAGCTCTTATCCTCGCATACGTTTACTCAATCACGCAAAAATGGCTGAATGGATTTGGATGAAATTTGGCATGCACGTTTTCAGGGGTACAGAGAAGGACAAAGGGTACTTTTTACCCCGGAATCCCGCGGGAACTCCGAAATTACCGCGGGTGAAACCGCGGGGAACAGCTAGTAGTGAATAAGGGACTTAAAAATTCCTATAGATAGATAATGAAGCTAATATAAAACATGTAAAAAGATCCACTAGGCAAGATGAATAAAAATAAAAGGCGAATGGTATAAAAGTTTATACTTACAATCTGCTTACAATCTGACTGTGTAGGTGAACGTGACTTAGCACAAACTCGGATTCCTTATTCAAAAACAGGGAATATGAAAGAACGAGTTATAATGTTTCCTTTCTTTTTTTTTTTTTTTCAATTTTTATTCAGATCGAGACGAAGGCGATGAGTGAAGTGACGCGGCGGAATGGATCCATGCTTTCATTATTATGTAAAGTTTTAGATGCATGTTAGGGGATTTTGTTTTTGTTTTGTTGTTACGTGGTGCATTTGAGCTTTTTTTATAAGTTTCCTAGCGGTCCACGCATTTTGATGTGCTTCATACATTTATCTTGTTCATTTTACGTACCAACTAGGTACTCGGGATAATTTAAAGATAGGTACCTACCTACTTAGATATTGTTATTATTCCTTACTATGTTTATTATTCCTTATTACGTTATCTAATTATTATTCGTAAATTATTTTATATCTAATACTATGTGGCAATTATCAACCATCTTCTACCTAGCTGTTAGTCGAGTTATTAGCGCTCCGCGGTAATTTCAGAGTTCCCGCGGGGATAAAAAGCACCTACCCTATGTACTTCTCTGTACCCCTGAGTCCTACAACGTGTACGCAAAATTTGGTGGTGATCGGTTGAAAAGTTAACGCCTGAAAGCGTAACAAAATACTTTTTCCGAAACTTTGATTGACCGGTACATTTTAACCAATTTACACAAAAACTAAACCTATTATTTACCTAAACCTTCCTCATGAATCATTATCTATTGCTGAAAACCGCATGAAAGTCCGTTCAGTAGTTTTTGAGTTTATCGCGAACAGACAGACAGACAGAGAGACAGAGGACTTTGTTTTATAGGATGTATAGTACAATATGTAAGGATAGGTACCTACCTACCTAATTGTACGGAAATAAGTAATTCTTGATAAGCTCGAAGTGAAGTATTTGCTTATGGCTATTTACATTTAATAGCCGTTATGAATTTAAATAATTATGTGCTAATGAATGATTTTTACTATTCATTAAACTAACCTAACCTACTGTCCTAATCAAACGAGCGTATCGCCAGACATCCATGCCCCAGGAGAACATATTAAAAATGTATATCACACCGTTTCACATCCGAACGTACGCCACTAAAATTAATAGTCAATAAAACGGTAGCGCAGCCCCGACCAGAATGCAGTCATTAACTCGTGTTCGAAACGCCATTAGGAATCAAAGAAGCAATAAGATTAAAAAATTCTCAACAAAACAACATTAAAAAAACTGGCAAAGAGAACAAAAAGTATCATATTATCTCCATTCCATATTTCAATATTTATCACAAGATCGTTCGTTTTCGAACAAAATTTAAAATGGGAATGCTTTTTACTTTTTTCTCTTTGTTCGTTCATTCGTTTTCTCATATTATAAATGAGCGAGGCTGGTCGAATACAGTTTTTTATGGAATCCTTCTGTTTTTTAAATTTCTTGCGTGGTTCTTATAAAGTTGGCTGTTTTAAGAATAGACCAGATTTTTTTAGGATCACGTTTGGTTTTAGAAATAGAGAGGGCATAACTTCATTAGGTAATACGTAATAAAACTAGGTATATTATCTATACCTATAAAAAAAATTTATTAGTTATACACAGTACCTACACTATACCTTCCTATAAGTATTTTCTAACTATACACTAGCTAGAGGTGTTAGAGGTAGGTATAGAGCTAATTTTTAATATTATCTACTTATTGGTTACATAAACGTTTTCAGGAACACCTACACTTGACAACAAGTTATTTTAGGTACATTACAATTGAAGGTAGATCATATTTTAGTTTTTCTGGTAAGTAAACCTTGAACTTATAAAGACACAAGATTCAGATGCATAGCCAAGCTATATTTAATTTTTTCAATATTTGATTCACCGAGGTATTTAGGACATAGAACTGCATAGACCCGCCGCTTCATAACTAAAAATTTTACGCAAAAGTTGGTATCGTAAAGCGTCAGAGGAATTTCACAGACATTTATTTCATAGGTATCTAAAGCTCGTCATTATAAACATATTTTCTCAAACCCGCAAGCTATTGTTCTCATTGCGCTGGAAAATCAAAACAAAGACTTGAGAGCGTGTGTAGGTAGTTTGAGTAGCTTTTCTGAAAAAGCTGCGTACGTACGTGCGTACGCAACATACGAGCATTGATATAAAAATATAACACTGGCGCAAAGTTTCCGATTAAGTACAAATTTGTTTTTTTATGAATGGTTTAAAAGGTATAAATAACCAAGAGATAGGTAACCGTTTCTAACGTACCTACCGGTCCGTGGCTCTACTGAGTACTGGTGTGATGTTTGGAAGTGCGGTCTCCTCTATTTATAGATCCCCAAGACGGTCAATTATAATTGCCAATGGTTACAATGTTCATAATATCATTGGTGCAAACAAATTTATCGTTTACGTTAGCCATTTAAAGTAATTGACAATATTATTATGTATTTTATATTGATAATAATTTACTGGAAAGTTTTGAATGTCGCAATGCATCGATCTCAATCCGTCTCGCGGATCCTTTACACATTAATATATTAGATTTTTCTTATTTTACTCGTTTTATTATATTAACTGATGTTTACCTATATATTTTTTCATACCGTTTTTACGAGTACCTTAACTGGATGAGATCTGTCATGTAAATAATGAGACCACTTTCGGATACAATTCTTTTTATTTGTAATTTGTTTTAATTAACTGTTTATTTATAAATCGTAGGTACTAGGTATACCTACGTATCTATTAAGTGAAGAGATGAATTTAAAAAAAAAATACAATAATACTACACAAGTCGCCTCTACTCATTTGACTGTGCACACACCTCATAATGCTTTATAACCTTCGTTTATTTGCGCGATCGGTACTTACTGATTTAAGTTCGATTCCCGGGCCGGGTGCTGCGCACACGCACGCTCGTCTCGGCGCGGCCGTCGGACGGCCATTTTCAACCTTTTCGACACTCTAATTAAAAGTTGAATTTCAATATTTCGGTAGAAAAGTTGGTTGGCTGGCATTTTTTTTCCAATGAAGTAAAATAACTCAAACGTAAAAATTATTAAGCTGAGATCAACTTTAGGAACAGTTGTTTATTTTATTTTATTTCTTTTATTTTATTTATTTTGGAAAACTTACAGCTCTAAGTTAACAATTTGGTCTATATTTAAGTCACTAATTGTAATTACATGTCTCTAAATTAAAGTTACTCAAAATTCGAGTAAGTATTCAGTAGGTACAAGTAGGTACATAACGATTTTCCATATATATTTTTTAATAATCGACTATCATTTATACCTACTTAGCTTGTGTATTGAGTACTTTAAATAAAGTTAAAATCAAAGTCCCGAGATGTTTCTTCAAACTAAATAGTATAGGTACCTAAATACAAGATTCTCAGAATGATGAGTTAATAACCACAGAGAAAGGATGACGTGAAACAAAGATAAACCTTTAACGCATGAAATTATTTTCAAAATCTAATCATAACACCACGAATTGGAATGACATCGGCGAACCTATCATTTGAAATCGTACGCGTAAAATATAACATTCACAATACCATATACGAGTGAAATTATCATAAATACCTAATCACTGTTCTTTAAACCGTGACCGAAACCGATATTTAAGTCACCGATACGCCCAAGGGGTTCTTATTTCAAATTTTATAATTCCCGGCCGATGACCCCGCGGCCTATTGTCTCTGGCCACACAAAAGGGCGTTTTAAAAAAAAAAAAAAACAAAACAAGCGTAAACTTGGAAAAAAGGCTCAATATTCCGTCATTGTAAGCCTGTCATTGATCATTTTTCAAAAAACCTACAAAAATCCCGTCCGGCTTCAAATTGAATTTGGGTTGAAAAGGGTTTAAGTAACGTGAAATAAAACCGCGCCCCGAGACTCGCTTGTGGTTTTTTGTTTTAGTTATTACAATCTTCTTTTATTTTATTTCAAAGCCTTTAGAATGTGGCTCGTCTGTAAGTAGAAGGAGGTATTATATTGGTAACGCTGTTGTTTAGAAAGACTTGTATAGGTTAGCGATTGCTGAAGCTTCTTAACTTTAATAAAACTACCTACTTACATAGGTAGTTCGAAATTTGAAAAAGTGTAGATTCCATTAGGAACCTCTTTAGAATCTATAGTTAATCATTTGGTCAGTGGTTAGGTACCTGCAGTGTTCTTGCTAATATGTATGGATGTGTTTGTTACTCTTTCACGCAAAAACTACTAAATGGGATTTTAATGAAACTTTACTTTTTATGCCGGAATTCCCGCGGGATCTCCGATATGAACGTGGGTCTTGTCTTAACTAGGATAATATCCGATGCTGTGAGCCTATGACTGGACGAAGATGACACAGACGTATAAACACAAGCCGGGACCTTGGTATATAAATAAACTACTATCATAAAGTTTCCTGGCCCCTATTGTAATCGAACTTATAACTTAAAATGTATAACTTACAAGCTACCGATAGTGTTGCACTACTGTAGGAGACTTGCTTTTAAGAAGAAATAAAAATCATTTGGAGAAAACACTGAAATTTCAATCAATATAAAGAATAGGGATGTTGACTACTTTTGAAAATCAAAATTCTAATTAGTCCGTCAGTTAGAAATGAAAAAAACAATAGACACGTATTTTTTGCTTTTTTAAATAAATTAAAATATACAGAGATAAAGCGCATTAAAGTTTAGGATGAGGAGGTCGTGACGTCACTAACCGCAAAACCGCCATACAAACTGTCAGAATAGTGACGTCACGCGAAATTTCAACTCAATATATCGCCGTTATTTTTTTGATTACGTAAAAAAAGAAAAAATACGTGTCCAATCTTTTTTAATAATCTACAAGACGGACTAAAAAATAAAAATTAGTCAACATGCCCATTCTTTTAACAATAAATAATGTTTGTTTCTTATTCTTTTTTTGGTTAAAATAATTCTTTATATTGATTGAAGTTTCAGTATTTACTCCAGATGATTTTTATTTCTTCTTAAAAGCAAGTCTCCTACAGTAGTGCAACACTATCGGTAGCTTGTAAGTTATACATTTTAAGTTATAAGTTCGATTACAATAGGGGCCAGGAAACTTTATGATAGTAGTTTATTTATATACCAAGGTCCCGGCTTGTGTTTACATGTCTGTGTCATCTTTGTCCAGTCATAGGCTCACAGCATCGGATATTATCCTAGTTAAGACAAGAAGTATGGAAAATAAACACCGACTCCACAACTTTCGATATCTTTATTATCATTTCTATGGTATGTTTCTATGTTCATGATTGTATTTGGTTTGGCCGTTATAATTATTACCTAAGAAATAGATAAATTACAATCTATGAAACAACTAATGGTGAATAATAATAATAATGGGTTATAGTTGACAAAACTTTTGTTTTTAGTCCGTCGTGTAGATTAATAAAACATATTGGACACACGTGTTTTTCCTTTTTTTACGTAATCAATAAATAACGGCGAAGTCAAAACGCGTGACGTCACCCCTTGGTACACTTTATAGGTACCTCCAAAGCTTAGAAATAAGCTCCTAAACATTAATGCGGTTTATCAAAGTGATTTTTTAATAATTTTCTATAATTTTGTTATTATCTAACTGACGGATTAAACACAATTTTCATGTTCATACCCTGGCTGCATGTTTAATTGTTTATTTATACCCATTGATGTAAAAAAATCACGTTGTGTTCATATTATTTTTATTGGAATATGTCAAACCACGTGAACAACACGAGGATGTGACGTCACTCGTCAAGTGTCCGCTCAACAAGGACTCGGCCAAAGCCACATCCTGACGCACTGGTTGATGCCACATCCTATAAGAACTTGACCACAATTAAAATTGGATATTCTTTTTAATCTGCCATCGTGCATATTAAATGTACAGAACTACCTAAAAAATGTAAAATGAGAACCTTTATTAGGAGCATGCAGATAAAGAAACGTGCGTTTAACCTGAGCTTAAGGTAGGTCGACCTTTTTTTAAAACCTTCAAGAAGAAATAGACAAATATGTACAAGACACATTTTTAAACTAGCTTTTCCCTGCGGTTTCATTCGCGATAGTTTCAGATTTTCCGCGAGGTCCTTTTCAGCACTCCTGACAACGTGTATGCAAAATTTCATAATGATCGGTCGAGTAGATAAAACGTGAAAGCGTAACAAACAAACAAACAAACTCAAATTCGCATTTATAATATAGCTGTTCCACCCGGTTTCACCCGCGGTAATTTCGTAGTTCTTGTAGGAATTCCGGGATAAAAAGTACTCTATGTGCTTCTCTGTGCCCCGGACAACGTGTATACAAAATTTCGTGATGATCGGTTGAGGCGTGAAAGCGCAAGAGACAAACAAACTCATTTTCGCATTTATAATATTAGTAAGGATTAAAGGTTAACCGAGTGTGCTTGCTAGTGCTTTTGATTTCTTTTATCTATAGCCTTTTTGTTCACATATTTCTATACAAATAGACAAGCGCGATATCGCCATGTATGATGTAGTTAGGTGTTAAGTACCTACTTACAACACATTCCCTTATGTCTCATCAAACAACATCTACTAACAGTGAAACTATTCGCGTTGATAAATTAGATACATCTAGCTTAGCACAAAGCACTAAGTATAACCAAACCGCTCGGGATCTATAAATATGTGTTCGGAGCAATGACAAAAGGCGAACTCCGGCGCGGTGTGCGCTTGTGAGTTGAATATATTGTATAGGTACCATCCGCGGGATGCGTTGCCTTCACCAATACATACGGATTTTATGAATCGCGCACGCGGGCGGCGTGGAGCGGCGTGTCGCTACAATTATTTTGAACTAACGGATAGGTACCCGGCGCTTCCATTGCAAACAGGGCCCCGCTCAAAAAGTGACATTGACATTTAGAAGAATTTGGCTTCCTAACAGTGTTTTTTGTCAGTTTAGTAGTTCTTAAGATTAGACGTAGGTACAGCCTACAAACTTAAACTCTTTATAATTATGTCATTAATCATTATCAATAACAGCTAAGTTTGCTTGCATTTAAAGGTTTATATTCTGCTTTACCGCTTGCTTTGTGCACCAAATTCAGCAAAATATTCCTCATGAAGGTAACACTTATTCTTACAAAATATTCTTTAAAAACATAATATAAGTAGACATAAATATATAAGCAGGCATAGTTACTGAGAAGCATTACGCATTTTGCTCTGTTCGTTCTATTTTATTTGTCTAATTTTTTAGTATTTCTTTTGGGGCAATAAAAAAATGCTTGTATTTGAATTTGATTTCCGCGATCATAGACCTTTTATAACTAGCCAGACATTGAAACGGAAGTTGCAATAGGAAATTTTAGTGTTTATTTTTATTATTATTTTATGAAACTTTATGTATTAGTAGTATAATGGCATTATTCTTTTACAAATATCTTTTGTACTTTCAGAGATATGACTCTTTGAAAGTTCAAGTTAGACAAGGAAAGCGCTAGTCCTATATAGTGACGTCATTCGGCTTGTAGCGCCCTACAACCGCCAAACAAAATTCCGTTTTAGGAAGAGACAGGCATAGTCAAAATTAAATAGTTTATAATAATTTAATTTTTTAATCAAATCTATTGATTTTGTCGCTTATGTTCTTATCCATGATATTTTCGAATGTAATTATTGCATATCAACATTTCAATAACAGTGAAATAGCCTATTATTATTTTTTGCATTTTCTATCCCTCTAATAGACCAGAGTAAGTAATTGTTAACAATAATTTATTTATTTGCACATAATTGTAAAACCATTTTGTGCAACAAGAGTCGCCTGTCCGCTGTGCCCGCGCCCGCGCCCGCGCCGGCGGGCCCGCGGCGACGTGCCATCGATTTATGCCGATACTCGATAATTAAAAACAATCCGCCATATTGCTTTTTGTCTCTTGTTTTATCATTTGATTGTCTTACTTTTTTGCGGCTTTTTTCACCGATGTTATTCGGCCGTTTTGCATTAACTTGCTTTTGTATCGTATCGTGACGTTTTAATTTATATTTTTGTTCGCTCCGGCACAGGCTCCGGGGCGCGCGAAGACACGTACCTACCTACCTGGGTCTTTATAAAAAGAAATTTCTTTGTCAATTAGATGAGCATCTTCGTAATTAATGGTTAAATTAATTAATTTATTTATTTATTACACACAAAATTTCTCACAGGTTTACAGTTACACTAAGACACTGTGAAATTAAAAATAAGACAATAATATTAAAGACTAACTGATGCAATTTTTATAGATCTCCTCTTTTGATAATTTATACATTATTTATTTTTTATTTTTTTTTTACAGTATATTACTATTTATTTATTTATTACACAAAATTTCTCACAGCTTTACAGTTATTACTAATACACTGTGAAATTAGAAATAAGAAGTACGATGATAATACCGACAAAGACTGATAAAGAATTACAATAAAATAATTTAAGATGCTAAATTTTTGATACGTTCATCCGCTCGCAATACCTCAAACACTTTACAAATTTATTAGTTATAACTAAACTAAACACTTTAACTCGGAGCAAACACCAACGTTCAAATACGGAGACGTTTACCTACCCTGATGCCGGGGTTGAACCCGCGACACTCAGCGTAGCAGTCGTGTCTATACTACTTACCACTACACTATCGTGTACCTGTCAGTGCTATCAGATTTCGGTTTTCGATACTAATATTATAAAGAGAAAAGATTTGATTTTTCGTTTGTTTGTTACGATTTAACTCAAAAACTACTGGAACGATTTTAAAAATTCTTTCACCATTAGAAAGCTACATTACCCCTGAGTAACATAGACTATATTGTAATCCGGAATTCCCACGGGAACTCCGAAATAAACGCGAGTGACACCGCGGGGAACAGCTAATACTTTGGAATCTATTTAGACATGGTAGTTGGAAGTTGCAACACACCAATCTTCAAATTCTCATTAAAAAAGCGTCAGTTTAATTCACGAGTGAAACCGAACATCTTTTCTACGATGTCAATAATAATAAAGAGAAATTGTCACGCTCTATGTTATACCTATTGTAATATGAAAGAGTTATGACCTCATTTGAACCGTGTTAGATAACGAACTTCCATTGTGGCGCGACGTTTGTTTGAAGCCAAAAATCAATATTGACCCTCAAACTGAATGAAATTTTGCACTTTTTTAAATTTCAACACAAAAACTGAACTGGATAAAGAGCGGTCCAGGTGCAGCGAAAGAGTTGAGCTTCGAACCCGTCCCTTTCTAACGCGCTGTACACTTATCCTCCGTCTCGCTCTCTAACCCTTTGACGGAGGGTGAAGTTTTTTCGGTCAAATCTCGTATTTTCTCATTGATTTTTTTTTCATCGACATAATGAGATATTGTGTTTCGGAATCTTTTGTTAGTTTTAAAGTTTATAGTTCAAATTGTACCTACGAACGCAAGCATTATGAAATGCTCGAAAGCTGCAAAAGCGAATTATATTAATATTAAAAATGTGAAAGTCTGTGAAGATGTTTGGAATTTGGGTGGTTAGATCATTTTATTTTATTATTTACTCGCTGTGCCCTGCGGTTTTACCCGCTTTAATTTGATGCTCTTATTGGTCGTAGTGTGATTTTATATAGCCTAATAGTCTTCCATGATAAATGGATGGAAGCATAAATTTTCAATTTGAACCAATAGTTCCTGATATTAGCCCGATCAAAGCTTAAGCTGAAGTTTTATAATATTAAGTATAAATTTACCTATATTATGTTCTTGATTAATAAATAGGTTAGGTACTTTTTATCCCAGAATAAAGAGTTCTCGAGTGTATAACAAAAATCATGCGGGCGAAGTACCTGTTTAATATTTTTAAAGTAGGTATAACATGGCCTTATTTACACGAAAAAAGTTATTAAATCTATATTTATATAGGTGTGTAGATATTATATACTTATAAATATAATTAAAGTGTCTGCTTGTAATTCCAAATTAACAGCTTTTCACTAAATGCATAAGAGAGTATATACGGTAGGTAGTTACTTAAGTACATGAAAAAATAAATTTTCAAAATTTTTCTCTGTCTGTCTGTTAGTTCCGGCTAAGCTCTGAAACGGCTGGACCGATTTTAACGGTACTTTCACTGGCAATGGGCTGATGTTATACTTAGGGAGTAACTTAGGCTATACTTTTACTTTTAAAAAAATATTTCCCGCGGGATTTCTGAAACTCGGGACACAGATTTTTTTTATAATTTTAAATAAAATAAAGAAATGAAGATCGATAAATATTTTCTGAACCCAAAAATGTAGGCTTTTATGTCCTAACAAGACTAAACAAAAAAACATGGCACCCTAGCTATGTGGGTGCCATAGCATTCATTGGCAAACAAAATTAAAAAGTCAAATTAATTACAAAATTAGGAAAGAGACTGGCAGCATAATTACTCCTCTACGTGGGTAGTACCACAATAACCAACATAATAAATATATTATGTATACGCTGGTATGTATATCTATGTGCACATTTTGTGCTGTACTTGGTATATTCAGCACACTAAATAATAATAACAATTGGGTATCGTACGGTACCTAGACTATACAAAACATTGGTTAAAGAATATTGCGAAAAAAAACCAGAAGCGTTACTTTCTCTATTATATTATTACAATGCCTTATTTACATTTTGATTCACAAATATTTACATATTTGTGACAAAACTGTCGATACCTATTCCACAGTTACACGGACGAAGTTTAAATATAAAAAAGTAAAAAGAGAAGAGTATGTTCCTCAAAACTAATGAGAATTTCCACTAAAAAAATATGCTAAAGTTATTTGATTTTTCCTGAAATAGGTTTTTTGTAATCCTCCTGTCCATGGTTGAAGTGCAAATATGAATAAATAACTGAATACCTAGGTAGGTACGTTTTTTACTATGGCGGCTAAATTGTACCTATACCAACATGTTCTACCTACTTGTAAATAATACCAGCAACCAATTAAATAATTATGATAAGCAAGCAACATAATATTATAAGTAATCAATAGGCATGGAACGACACTAAGCGCAAGCAAAGTGAAGCCATTTCAAGTCAGGCTAAAAAAATCGAGTAGGTTTCAAATTGATAAAGCCCACAGGTTTAGTGCTTCAGAATCGTATTGAAGTGTCTTGGATTTTATTTTTAACACTGTCTAAGGATGAAAAAGACAGATTAGGTAGTCATCTTCATATAAATGAGATGTGAACGGAAAACTAACCTAGAAAAGTTCATTCGCCAATTAAAGACGTCCTTTTTTATAAATAATGTTAACTTTTGATCGCGCGCAGCTATCAAGAGAGTGTCACATCTATAACAGAACTATTCACTCCCATGAGTTAGCCCAACGCCCACGGCCGAAATCCCAACAAACGACGCGAGAAAAGAAATAATTAAATAGAATCGTAATTGTGTAATATGCGCTTGCTCCGTCTTCTGAACATCTGTTATTGTCAATACACCTGAGAGTAAACGAGCTGATGCTGTCCTCTTCGAGTGTTTATGATGTTATGAAAGTGTAAAAGGGACGGCGGTACAGAATTAACTTCGACGCGGTGTGGAAGTGACAAAAAACTCGAGCTTCCTGTGTCTTTAGTATCACTTGAAAATCGACATAGTAAAAGCAGAAAATATAGAGAATTTATAAGATTATACTACGTAGACTTTTTTGTCCCCAACTAGGTATAATAATGTAACACTATAGTAAAATAAATAGACAGCGCCGGCGGTTGGTCTGGCAGTTAGCGAACCTAATTGCTACGCCAAGTGTGACAATTTTGATCCCCGCGGAAAGATAATTCGTGAAATAAACATTTGTGTAAACACAAATCGACTTAGAAAGCAAATGCCTTTCCTCCTTTTTTTCTTAGTATTTTAATTCTACTAACTCATTATCTGATTTGAACTAACGAAGCTCTATACTATTCCTTGATGGTAGAGCTTCGTTAGTTTAAAGCAGATTCAAACGACTTCGCAGTTTTTGTGTTTTATTTTCAAAATTTGCATTTACTACAACGAACCATATGAAGTTCTGACGTATTTCATACAATGTGGACTTTTTAACCATTCGAAAATAGAATGTTTTTAAATTAACCCTTCCATATTTGACAAAAAGAGTTTTATTTTTTACATTTATATTTAGAACACGACGCGCTCGGAATGAGAATTTAGTTCTTTCTTTTCAATTTGTGGAACCGTTTTAAAATGGAGGCATTTGAAACAACGAAATATAGAACTATAGTCTAACGTCAGTGTTTGTTTTATTTTTTAAATTGACATAAACTTATAACGGTTATAATTTTATTTTTCACAAAAAAAGGAGGAGTAAGTAGTTATTTTTTGTAGACACGATTCAAAATCACAATAAAAATAGTCAGAACAATAAGCTCAGTGTAACAATTTTCATTTTCACAGTATCATTAGCCCATAAACCTATCAGCAGAGAGATCAGGAAAAATATCATATGTCACCAAATAACCCTTCGCGAGGTATAAATTTTACAAAGGTTTTTTTTTTAAAGAAAAAAAGGGTTATTTTTGTTGCAAAAAAAAGTGTTTGGAACGGCAACTGTGTGCCTAATATTTTGACAAAACTGCGGAGTCACGTTACAGCCGGGTGCGGGTTCACAGACAATTGTTGCACAAATTGACAGATTTCTTAAAGAAACGCAATACGTGACAATGAAAGAGTTGAACTTAAAATACCGTTCCATGATTTTTACGGATTCTGTTGCAAATTCTTTTAAATTGATAATTTTTTTTTCACCTACGCTTACATAGGATAGCTACTTGCCTATAGTAGGAATATACATATTTATTATACACACATAATTTAACATGTAAATCAATGAAGTAGTTTTAGATAAATTAGTCCTAAATAAATTTGTATAAACCGGTTGGTGGCAAGAAAAAAAACCCTTTAATTTTCAGCTCAGTACATCAGGAAAATTTCATTAATTTAACTGTGAATCTAATTAAAATTTAATATTTATCGTAATATAAAATATTATACTTAATAATATTATTATTACTTACTCGTAGCTAAATTCGTAGCTTTTGTCTTTTGTGGCACACATTACGGTCGCGCCAGACGCGTTCGCAAAAAAATGTCAAATCTCGAAATATTTCTAATTAAACAGTGGGACGAGCCAAATATGCGGCGGCGAGCGCGCGTTATTAATTTTCAAAATTTAAACAAAACTGACATTTCTCAGTTCGACAACTATGCCGCTCATTTTGCGCGGAGGACATTTTTTCGGCGACATTTTTTTTTTCGTTAATTCGAAATGGGACACATAATGTCCCAAAATGGTGGAGTAATCTAGAATAATAATATATTATTTTTAATTACTAGCTTAAACAAACAAAAAATTCAAATTCGCATTTTAAGGATAAGGATTAAAAAATATCTATGTATAAACTACAAGCCATTAAGTTGGTAGGTAGGTACCTACTAAAATAACTCCAATCATTCCAATGCTTCCAAATATTTTCTCAAATTAACCCTGCAAGCACTAGACGGTTGGGAGGATCACGCACGTCGTATTTCCGAAAACGCGCTAGTTTTTTGCGGATGGTGTAATTTTTGGAAAATTCACTGGCCGCCAGTCGCCGCCGCGCCGTCTTTTCGGGATCGCTGTAATTATGCCTATTAAATTTCGATCGCTGACTTTTTATTCGACATTACCAACAACTCCTGTTGTAAACGTTGTGCCGTTTAGTATTGCCCGCAGTGGGAGAAAATATGTTTCTTCAATTTATTTAGCGATTTCAATACAAAAAGTAGCTCGCTGTTTTCGACCAAGGTCATTCTGGAGGTGAAATATTTTATATTTATAAATTTTAGCAGTGATATTTTTTAATATTTAACAAGTTTTTGTAAAATAATTACTTTTCACTGTAATTATTTAAATTAAACGTTTATTGAAAATATAGGTTTCCTGTCTCGGTTTCCAATTGTATTTAATATCTATCTATAATTGACTTGTATTAGATATACCTACGAACAACCACAATACTGGCATCATTTGATTGAAAATTATTTTTATAAGCATCCAGAATCATTCCATACCTAGCCCAATAATGTGATCGTATCTGACCCACCTGCTAAATCTTAACGCAGCCGAGTTCATTGAAAGGGCCCGACCCTCGCCCTTTGCTCATCGGTTGCGAAATAAAAAAGAACCAAAACTGACAATTGCAAAAAAACGGAAAGATGGCAAAGGTGTCTCAATTTTTGACAAAAAAGATCGCCAAGGTTAAGACCCATGGGAAAGAGTTAGATACGCTTTTTAAAAGACGCCCTTTTCCCGAAAGACGATATCTTCCGCGTCCTTTTTTTTGGCGAGGTTAACTGTTTAGCAAGGGTACCGTATTGTTCCGTTTAAAAAATTACCAAATTCACCCCTTTTAGGAAGCAACAGATTGCGAGACTCGTGAGATAGTTTTTTTTCTTCACATTTTTGCCATTTGATTTATAACTGTTTGTAGTAATTTGAGATTTTTAAAGATTTCACTGTTGTAGGTGATTTGGGATGGATTTAATAACGGTTTCTGTTTCTTTTGAATTTTTATATTTTATTGATAAGTATTCAATTCAAATATAGGTACTTTATTACCTCAAAAGAGATAGTAAAACTAATACACATAAAAGAAAAAATAAAGCAAAGACGGCCTTGCTTTTCCAAACTCTACCTAAATAATAAAGAATTTTGCAACCTCGCTACAATTGCCACCAATAAGTATAATAACACTAGTTGTGCCCCGCGGTTTCACCCGCGTTAATTTCAAAGTTCCCGCGGGAATTCCGGGATAAAATTTCTGATGTATAAACTATATTATTGTAAAGTTTCATTTAAATCCATTCAGTAGTTTTTGCGTGAAAGAGTAACAAACATCCATTCATCCAGCCGTCCTTACATTCTTACAAACTTTCGCGTTTTAATATTAAGTAGGATAAGTGCCTTTTACCAAACGTATTCCTAGCAGAAAAAATGTAAACATTTTTTTTTCTTTGACCTACCTATGTTTTTTCTGCGTTTCTACCAATCAGTAGTCATTGTCCACGGAGACACAAAGAAGCTATGCTGGCCCCTTTTGACCACATCGGTGTGGAAACGGCAAAAAACAGGGGTCATAAGTCAAACTATTCAAGTCACAAGAGCATTCTTAGAAGGGTCACTAGTTTTTTTAACGTCTATTTTGTTGTTAAAATGAGGTCAGTTGATACTTTTTTTATTCCTTGCCAATTTTTACACATTGACTTCCAGAAATGTGTGTTTCTTTAAGAGTAATGTGATATTTGTGTGACCCCGGGTCAACTAGGCCGATCACGTTTGAAATCCTCAGGCGCAATGAAAGGGTTAAAATCAATAAAGCAATTTCAAATAACTTCACAGAAGAAATAACGGTTTTCTTTATCTATTGAACTTTTGCTTATTTAAGTTATTTTTATATTGAAGATTAATAATAACAGTATATGGTGAGAAAGACTGCCTTTTTCAAGGAGGGGATAAAATTCTGAATTTGATATCTAGAAATTCTGGATATCTGCAATACCTATATAGGTAGCTTGAATTAAGTCGAGGCTTGAAATACTTATATAGTTGGCGGATACGATGGTTAATGTAACAGAAGACAAACAATTAATCAAGCAGCAAATTAAATAGATCTTTGCCTGTATAGCTATATTTTTTACCGATTTTTTTCTTGAAGTACAAAAGTTAAACTACAAAATATGCCATACGTTACTAAAGACTAAATTTATGTTTTTTATAAGTCAAATTAATGTACATTAGCCTTGGATGATTCTTTTCAATGGGCGACCTCAGCTTCCCCTACATTAAAATGTTTTAAAAATCTACAACCAGAACCATTTCCCACGATTCACCCCAATTTTAGGGTTATCTTTTTACGGCGGACGAATATAAAAAACTAGATCATTTAAAAGTGGTATCTCCATTTTTGTACTTGAATTAATAAAAAAAAACTATAAAATTTGCCAAAAAATGTGACCCCATTCTCATGATGAGGTCTCGACATTGTGAACTAGGTTTAACCCCGAACTATTTTGAAATTCGATCCGGTTATTTCTATTTTTTTTTATCTCTCGAAGCAAAGGTAAGAGTTATTGATAGATCTTTGACAAGTATTGATTGGAAAACTTTCTTGTGAGAAGATGAAACTGCGTTAAATAATATAAAAAATGTATTAGAAATTAATAGTGTAAGTATATTGGTATGTGAACATAAGACAATTAGGTACATACAATTATTATAATAACACATTTTTTTTATAAAAGTAGTTTGGTACCTAGCACATAACTTCTGTTATTATTTATATAGATTTAAGATTTTAAAACAGAAATATTAAGGTCGAGATGTCAAATTATACATTAAAGAGTTGAATTATTTCATACACAAAATATGAAGCGATTCTGTTGCTAATTATTATAATTACAGTTAATGAGTTTATACGATATTGATAAAAAATTAATTACGATATTACAAAAACGTCAATTGATCTTACTTGTGTTTTGTCGAGTACTTATAATTAAAATTATATTTTAAAAGGAATTTTCAGTAATTGATTGAATAACAATGTGGATGAATATTTCACTAATAACAGGTTAGGCAGGTTAAAGCTATTAATTTAATTACCTACTTGTCCGTGAGTATCTAGGTAGGTATCTATATAAAAGAGAAATAAAAATAATCGCTTATAGAATTGCAAAGCTTAAATTGCAGTAGGTAGGTATAAAGTACTAATGTATTTTTGACCTTAAATTTGGTACTATCCTTTGCCCGCGGTTTCGCTCGCGTTGACCCATCAATTGGCTATCCCTCGGTAATATTTTCTGTATCCCTCACAATGTATACGCAAAATTAAATAGTAATCAGTTGAGTAATTAAGGCGTAAAATCGTTAAAACAAACAAAAAAATATAATCCTTACTTAATATTATGTTAAAGTGAGTTTGTTTGTTTGTTTCTTAGGTACGCTTTCACACCTTAACGGCTCAGCCAATCATCATGAAATTTTGCACACATGTTGTCAGGGGTACAGAGAAGGACATAGGGTGCTTTGTAGGGAACCCCGAAATTGCTGCGCATAAAACCGCGGGGAACAGCTAGTATTTCATATATCTAATATTAGTTGAGATTGGGATTGCTCGAGTTGAAGGCTAAAGTTGGAAGGGTAGAAAAACTGTCAAGTGTAGACCAGGTACTGTCAGGCGTGGGGTAGGCAGACATCTTAAAAGATGGACCGACAACCTGACAAAGAAGAGGCCCTGCAAGGACCCAACTAGATGAGATCATAGCGCAGCAGTCAGGGTCAATCGTTATGGAGATCCTTTAACCAGTATCCAGTAGTGGACTCTCATCGACAAATATGATAATTCTAAGTATTTTATGCTAATGTGAGTTTGTTTGTTTGTTACGGTTTTACGCCTTAACTACTCAATCGATTATCATGAAATTTTTCATACAGGACATAGGGTACTTTTTATACCGGAATTCCAGTAGAAACTATGAAATTAACGTGGTTGAATCCGTGGAAATTCCCGAATCGATGTTGTTTGTTCTTCTTTTGCGAAATTAATTCACACCACAATAACTTTTGAAGATTATCTTAATAAATATACCTAACGTTAAAGCAATATTTTCATTCAAAATTAAAAACCAAACTCATAAAATCTCTCCGTGATATTTATTTACAATGTTCTTAATATCATAATTTTAAGAGTTATATATACGAGTTGGAAGAAAAGAAGAAAGAAAAAAAAAACTCACTGACTCAGCGAGTCCGTACGCAGTGCGTAGTTTCTTGGGAAAAAATCGTCTGCATATGTGATACTGAAATATAAATTCGCAATGTTTAATACAAAAATCACAATAATTAACTTGGTTACAGTCTAATAAATTACAAGACGATGTAAGCACAAAGAAAGAAATAAATACGCGATATAGGCACTCACACATATGCAAATTTTGCCGCGTCCCTACGTCTGAGCGCCTGCGCATAGGCACATATATCGCTGGGTAGGCAAAAGTGTAGGGTTGAAAGGTGGTTTTTTTCCAAATCGATGTCGATGGTTGCTCAAAATGCGTTATTGATGACCAATTATTCCTTTTTTTATTTTTTATCTAAACTACTGATAATAGTGTAATATACAATGATAGAGTATAATTAGTTATCACAGGTATTCATTCAATGGGCATGTTGACTAATTTTTATTTTTTAGTCCGTCTTGTAGATTATTAAAAAATATTAGACACGTATTTTTTCTTTTTTACGTAATCAAAAAATAACGGCGATATATTGAGTTAAAATTCCGCGTGACGTCACTATTCTGACAGTTTGTATGGCGGTTTAAGCGGTTGGTGACGTCACGACCTCCTCACCCTAAACTTTAATGCGCTTTATCTCTGTATATTTTAATTTATTTAAAAAAGCAAAAATACGTGTCTGTTGTTTTTTTATTTTCTAAATGACGGACTAATTAGAATTTTGATTTTCAAAAGTAGTCCACATCCCCATTGTAGGTAATACTGTTAATACTTCTAACACTGTTGCACTACGCTTACAAGTATAAATGGTTATTCTTAAGCTATATCATCACAACGGTTGCTTTATTAACAATGTTTGAAATGCAACTGATTAACTAAACTAGTTACTCTAATCCGAGCATACCCTACTAATTGTCACATTGAATATTTTAACAATGTTAGTTTTGTGTAAGTTTACCTATAGGGGTGGTACCTCTGCCCGAAATCCAAAGCTTGAGCTGTATTACGTTGATAATTTTATGAGAAATAACCTTACCTAAATACTAAATATTTTATGAGTTAGCTAATTATAAAATTTTTAAATAATACTTTATCAAACTAATAAATAATCATGATACGATGTTTTATTCATCGATATCGATTTAAAATGTTAATTTGCGAACGAGCACATCACTATCGCGAGCCCGATCACAAATACATTGATATGATTTATTATTTACACGGTCGACAACGGTGTGGCATCGGTCGGACACACGCACGCACGCACGCTCGCACGCACGCGCACATACACATATACACACACGTTTACACACAATCACACAGATTATTATGCGAACGGCTCGCGGTAAACGTGATTCTTTGGAATAAGATGCTTTTTGCGACACTTACAATTATAATTTTGTTCTTTAGTAATTTTATCATTTTTCTTTATGAAGAGTTGCTAATACATGTCAAGGCACAATGGGCTTATGCTAGCTGTCTGTTCTGTGTCTAGTCTTCTATACTATATACGGGCATATACTGAGCCTCTTCTTCCATACATCTCTTAACAAGTGTTTTTTCACGGTGTGAAGCACAAACGAGCCAAAAATTAACTTGTAAGTGTCCCCATAAAGTTTGAGTATAAGTGAGAATGCACAATGGGTACCCTATGGCTTTATAGTGATTCAAATATTCATTGCAGTACTAGCTTTCCTACGATTTTAGCCGCATTAATTTCAGAGTTCCTGATGCGGGAATAAAAGTATCCTATACCTATACTTACCCCTTTTCTGTACCTCTAATAAAAGTGTCTTCAATATTTTATGATGATCGGTTGAATAGTAAAGGAGTAAAAAGGTAACATAGATACAAACAGACAGAGTTACTGTCGCATTTATAATATTAGTGGGTAATTAGTATGGATACAAATTTGTTATCATTTTAAAAAGGAGAACACCCGAATTTCTCATTACTCTAGTTCCCAATATCATTGTTAAATACGGATATTTCTAAAAGAAATTTTAATCAGTTTTATTTAATTTTCTTTATTTCAATATTATTATGATATTATACAAGTTTTGTTAAAATACAAGTAATGAAACGCCTAGATATTATGTTTTGAACCAAGTTAACACCTTTTTTGTAAGTACCTAATTTATGTGCAAAAGTTGAAGCTAAATTAAATTAGTAATAAAAGTATATTGATGTCATAGATCACATTGTGAGTACTTGTTTGTTTCTTAATTATAAATTATAAAACTTATTGCAGTTTAGAATGTTAATTTTTTTGTTCACTATGTTTGTACATACCTACATACCTGATCGATCATCTTTGATAGCAAATGTGCCGGTTATATCTTCGAATATCGCGAAGGTTTCTTACCAATCGCTCAAAGCACTGGTGTTCAATATATAAATTATTAGCTACTTATTTCAAAGTAGGTAAGGCACAATCAACGACCGAAATAGTTTCTTAGACGTAATTTCTTAGAACTCTATTGTCAAGAAGAGTTCTAATAATGTTATCGATTTTAGTGAAGAACTCTTGTAACTCTTAACTAATAATATTAATGCGATTAAAGTAAGTTTGTTTGTTTGTTATACGCTTTCAGGTCTTTACTACTCTATCGATCGTCAGTACAGAAAAAGACATAATAATATGGTACTTTATGTTAACAGCTAGTATTTATATGTATATTTAACTGATTCTCGGAAACGGTTCCAACGATTTGGATGTCATTTTGTATATTTAATGTACCTAATGCGCAGCTCACAACAAACCACTGCACCGAGATGTAGATGGAGCCCCTGTCAAATGCGCAACTGACCCACACTACCACGCTGCAGCGTTCCTCTCCTAGTCTAACCAAAGGTACAATTATTAAGTTACTCTGTGCTGAAGTTGACAAGTCGCAATCAAAAACCGACGTAATGCCGCTTGTACATAAGCGTCATCTTGGGTAGCAACAGATCCACTCCGCCGCTTTATCCAACTGTTCCCGCAGGAAGTTATCCCACATTTAATCCAGATTGATTCTATATTACCTAATTAACTGATTACCAATGTCATCAGTTTTCATTTAGAATTTCGTTCAGGGACGTCGATAATTTCTTTCTGCAGTAGATACGGATACTAAAAAGTCTGATAGAAATTATTTTAGTTTTGGTTGCAAAAGTGATAGGACCCAACAAACCTGCAAATATGTATATGATTAACATAACATAGGTACTTATAGACAATTTATACGTCATCAGTCACCCTCGAAGTTTATACCTTCTAAATTATTAAAAAAAAAAACAATATTTAATTTTAGGCTTGTAAAAACGAATAATATTAATAATAATATTAAGTAAGTACTAGAGATACTTTAACAGGTAAGTCTATATTGTTGTAATCGGGCAGTATTTGAAATTATTTGAAAAAGGCAAAAGTTCCATCATAACAGGTGCAGGGTTTTATTTTATTTTATTTTATTTTATTTATTAAAATAAAATTTTGTTCTCATAATTGTTTTTGTTGTTTAGTTTTTATTACCTAACGAAATATTTTCAAACATATTTAACTTAATTTATATATTTAACTACTCATTTATTATTTGCAAATCGGATAAAAAAACCATTAAGTATTTTTAATGAAATATTTCTATACTTAAGTCCTTTTTATAGTGTCGTTAGACGTGTTCGCAATTGTTGTGAGTAAAATGGGTACTAACGCGAGTTCCTTCAATCGTTAGACCATTTTTTTGTTTTCAGTATACAAGAATTATTTGGTGATATATCGTCCAGTGATCGTAGCGAGCGATCGGTTTACGATATAGCAGACGTGCCGCGAGTCTGCGCGCTTAGCTGCGCGTACGCAGATCACCGGCGATACATTATGTTGTGCGCAAAAATAACCGTTGACATTTAGCCGCGCTGACGCCAATCGGTGCTTTTGTTCTTGCTTTTCTATTATCTGTGCACAGTTTAAAATTAAATGTCCATGTTATACAACGAACGGTGGGAATAGACTATTGGAAACGGATGACTCGCAGATAATCTTCCTAGTTTTAGTCTATGTAATTTTATAGACATGTATGTATTCAAATTTGATAATACATACACATGCCTTTTTATAAATAGTAAATTAGTGCAATATAATCAATACTTTAAAAAATAAATTGTAAGTCAAACTCAACCTTGTATGCGCCTGAAAATAAATTATTTATTTATTTCATAAACATTCGTATTAAAAATGTAGGTACATACTTTGAGAATAATGAAGAAAATTATAATATTACAAAATTCAAAAACAGGTTTTTCTGTTTGGGCTCTCATTTTTTTCTTAGTAGGGCTCTTCAATTCAAATAAAGAAATAAATGTTCTGGAGTTATTGGTAAAGAAAGTAGGTAAAGAAAAAAAAATGAAATCTCAAACATCGGCTGATAATATGAACTACTGATGTTTGTACGTATGTATCTACAAAGTCTATAGTTAAAAGCGCTACGGCGTAGAACGTGGACGAGCGTGTCGTAGGTCATGGGTTTTTGAATCTATCTGTGACGGTGACAAAAGAAGATTAAGAAGAAAAATACATTTATCCCATCACACAACAAGTATAATAGAATCATAGAAGAAATCCAAAAGCATTGGCAGCTATGACAGTTCTTGCTTGCTTTGCCGGATGGGTTAGCAACTCAGCTTTAGCTTTAGTAGGGGTAATAATGATTTTATGTAAATATTTGGAGTGGTCTTATGCACAATTTAGTGATCATTCTACACAAACTGTACAAAAATACTTCAATTCTACAAACTATAGTGGATTAGAAAACTAACCACATGTAGGTACTCCGCTTAGAACTAATTTAGTACCTACTTACTCATCATATTTCGCGATGTATTTAAGTAAAAATCTGATTTTGTGGATTAATTTACAGACTCTTCATAAATAATAATCCCGTTAATCACTCAAGTACTACAAAAAATAGTAAATTAATGTAATATACAATACATATTAAGACTACAAAAAAACGTAATTTTACAATCTACAAATTCTTGAAAAATGCTATCGAAGAATTTGAGAAGTTTATTGTAAAAATGATACCTACTCCAATCAGCATTATTCGTTTTTTTAGAATGTAGAGTTTGCAGACTCCTAATGATTTAATTTTTAAATACAAAGTAATTACAAAGTTCTGGAATAAAATTAATTTATCATCATAATTATTATAAACCACCAAGAGATAAACCTTACATGGCGTACCTAATTATTGTTTTTTAACTAGTGCCTAATAAAGTTTCAAGTACAAAACGTATGCTAAACAATACCTACGTACCAACACAGCCTTCACTGCATGGTATTGGAGATAAATATCGAAAAATTAATATCTCAAACTCGACATTCACTTGGCCAAAGGTCACAAAAAACTTCAATACCACATACTTAACTTATACCTATGATTTGCAGTTGAACAGTAATACGCGCCTACATCCAGTAAGTTTGAATTGAAATGGATTAGGAAGATTTTTTTACATTACCGTCTTCAAATATGAATCGAACTGTTAACCCTATACTGAGGACCCTTTTCTCGCGACGTTTTTTAGTCGAAAAAACGGTTTCGGCGGCGCGACCTCGCACCCATCTCCTTATTCGTGGCCGAGCGGCTGCAGTGCGCGGTCGCTCCACGAGTAAACGTAATCACGATATTTCACATTCGAATTTCCAGGAGCGCGGGAAAACTCGTACGAACTCCGGAACACAAACGTTCCATTTTCAAAATAATAACCGAAACTCATTCTTCGAATCGATTATTTTCGTTAACACTGTACCGGTTCGTGTTTATTATTATGATTCGTACAAATTAAACCGTGTATTGTTTTAAATATTTCGACATTGTCGGAATTCTATTGTGTGATTCTTAATTGTTTAATGTTTTGCTTAATCTAGGGCTTTGTGAGATGAATTCGTTATAGTTTACATATTTGTAAGATATAAACAACTGATAATTTTCGCGGTAGAGTCGTGCGTGGTTTTTATGAATGTTTTTGCGCGGCCTATGGTGGGGGAAGGGTGGGGCTTCGGTTGACTCGTCCCTCTCCTAGCGCGTATTTTGATTTAGTTTCCAAGTCTTACGCAGATGTGGCAATTTTTTTCAGTCGCGTGTGTAAGTCGCGCGCGGCTGTCGTTTTTCCCGTGTTTTTTGAACATTTTCTATTTTCGAGTTTTCCCGCGCACTGTTCAGTTGCCAACTTCCCACGAACTTTTTGTAGAGCAACTTAACTTTTTGATTTCAGATAAATGTAAATAGAGAGCTTATTACAAAAGACTTTTGTTGAAACACTGTGCTTTTAAGCTGAAAGTTGAATGTGTTTTGTGATTTAGTGACACTGGATTTACTGTGTTAAACCTGAGTGACACTGTGTATGACTGATGCAAATGTTTTCATTTTTTTTGTTCGAGTTTGGATGTCTATAATAAGGTAAGAGTTCTGTATTTATTATTCTTAGATGTAAATTATTTTATTTGTATCTATGAATCAATTAAGTAGATACTTATTTAGGTAACTTGTAAAAGTTTTCAGAAAAGTTCACTTAATTTCCTCAAACAAAAAACATCATAACTAATATTATTTTTGAAATAATTTTTACATTTTTTCCGATCTTTTAAATAAAAAACAATTGCATGTTCAATTAGATTTAAGAAGATTCTTCAACATCTAAGATGGTATATTCTAGGGTCACAGGTCGTCTAGGCAAAAGATCATGCCACTTCAAACTGTACGGGGTTCGACTATCATCGACATGCCTATCAAATACCTTCTCATCTACTGTTTCTCCAAATTGAGCACACTGATATTTTAATATCAAAGGTCAGCTGTATAAGTATGTAATACTTTTTAAATGATTGGTTCCCCAAAACAGCAAGAAACTTCCGCTGCTCATGATTACAGTACTAACTAGGTAGGTATATCTTTTACAACTTTGCACGTAGCAAATAGAAATGGTAGCTTTGGAACTTATTTAGCTACTAGGTATATTTTTTACGGTATTAAAATAATTATCAGTGGATTATTTTCACCATGTCAGAAATAGAACACAAAAATTATAACACTTTATTAAAAGTACGGCGACGCTGGCAGGGTTAACCTAATATTACTACTATATGGGTTAAAATCAAGCTATTGGGGACAGAGTCGGAAATGTTGCCAGCAAGTTTTTAAGTTAACAATATTAGCCAAGAGAAAAGTATTATGTACAGACTTATAAGTAGGTACCTACATAATACTTTTCTGCAAGGCACAGCTGCACAAAACGGTTTGTGAATTTTTCATTAGAGCCTCCTTTTTTCGACTTGATAAGGTAGTCTAATCCTTGAGTCTATCCTTGAAAGGAGTTAAGAAATGATGTTTTACTACAGATATTATAAGTATTAATACAATAATTCTCTGAAGTTTCCATATCAGAACATTTATTACACACATTATTAGACAAATACCTATAGTTACTCGAATTAAAACTAATTACCTACTCGTTTAAAAAACATTTTTCTTATAAAAATTTGTGGTCAGTGTATTTTTTCTACCTTGCTTATTTTTTATTAAATTTAGTCCAATATTCTTGATGCCAAATAATATTTGATTCTATATTAGGTATTTATAATTATTATGAATAATTTAAAAACGCGCGCCTATTGACTTAGGCAGTGTGTTTATATGTTTAATTTGTTATTACGGAACTAAAGTATTGTCAATTGAATAAAATAGAATATAATAGAATATTTTTTTTGCACAACAGACACACACACACACACATAACACAGAAAGTTGACAAAAAATAATTAATAACAAATTGGAGACCTTTCTGAAAGAGTTATTGTTTATATTTTCGAACTAATTGGGAAAATAAATTGACAAATTGAGTGTAATGCAAAACATGCGCAATATGGTTTATTATAAATAATTTTAGTTTTCAGTATTTTGAATAACTAGGTACCTTACCTACTTACGTAATCAGAAACGTACCTACACAGTTATGTCGTCATCGTCTGGGAAGTGGGAACGTTTTACGACTCCTTTTTGTTTCAATATTTAAATAACTATTTCACATGATTATAAATGTAGAAATTAATAACTGACTGTCAGTTATAATATTAGCTTCCGTATACCCATACAACTAAAATATATCGAGGCAAAAAAATCGATCCGGTACTTTTTGGGCAAATTCGTTACAAAAATACCTACTTAGGTACATACAAATCTTTCCTCTTTATAATATTAGTATAGATAATAGTAGCTAACTTATAAGCTTCGTAACTTTTGTTCTACCAAATTGAAATATAAAACCACCAAACTTAATGAGAATTTTTGATAAGTTATTTAAACACAACAAAAATAATATCAAAATGATCTTTTTCTTACGGATATATCAAAGAAACGAAAACCCGCATTTTATGTGTTTACTGAATTGTCATTTGAACATTACCTTTATAGTTAAGCAGTATTGAATTAATTGTTTCAAACTGAATTTGAAATTGAAAATTTTTACTGCATTTAAGGGGTGTAAAATTCAAAAGATATGTTCATTTACGTTATGAGATTCATAGTTATGACTTCGTTAATTAAATACCTAAGTAAGGAACAATAAGGTCATCGTCATATCGGAAGGGATAAGATAAATGAAAATAGTAATAGTTAATAGGTATAATTATTATTAATACTGAAGTGAATCAGTTAAGTTGCAATAAGATTTATTTACTACCAGCCCCCGCGGTTTCACCCGCGATAATTTCGGAGTTCCTGGGGGAACAGCTAGTATACGTATAAAAATGCTGGCGGGAGGATTTATGAATATTTATGAAAATATATGATATTATATAATATATTATATTTAGCTCACCGCCGTCGTTTTTATGATATAGCAATAAGCATAATGTTTGTTATAATGTATTATTTACTGTCATAACAGTCTCCTACCTAGCTACTGTAACTATGTAGTTACTGTTGTTTTATCTTACCTTTACCTTACCTAAACTTTATAGATTACCTTCTTTAATATGCTTATAATATCTTGTATCAGGCAGTTACTTAGCTTCCATTCTTATATAGTAGTCCTGATTACTAGCTATCTGCTATGTTTCTTTTACTTTTACACAGCTACCTTGGTATTTGGTTTTTTTTTTTCACTGTTTTTTGTGTAAAACTGTTTCTGTGATAGCAACTATGTAGAATAGCTGATGAGGCAAAATACCTACATAGTTGTTTTGACGAAGTACCCAAGAATGATACTTTTACAAATATTTCTATTGGTATACTTAAGTAGGTACCTACCTACTAAAATTTTTCATCCTTGGCACTTGACTTTAACGCTGAGGATCGACTATTTGTTAGAATCCTCGGTTTGAGGTCCTCGGATATCCGATGAGCTTTTGAGGGTGAAAATTAGAAACGACTCTCGTTTGTAGTTATACCTAATAAAGTATTTAATTTAACAGTTTAATAAAGTAAATAATATGATTGAGAAATACAACAAAGTTCCTTATTCTATATTCAGTTCCACAATGAGATAAAAACAAATAACTATTTGGGCACATTTTCAAATTATAAAAATACAAATAAATATGTAACAAGAGGGAGGAGGTATGCCGCATCGTTAAATAATTTATGATGATTTGTTCTGGGTATCACACTACCTACCTACATGTTTGTACGGTCCTTGTTAAAATTTAAACTTTCAGCTAGACAAATGTGTGTGCTTCTAAAAAAAAAACTACTTCTAAAAAAACCAACAACAAAATCGACAATCACTAGATGCTGCTATTTTAAAAAGCTGTCCTATTTTTGCGCCAGTTACAAAGCAATGGATCATTTATAACATCAGCCAGTATGTTTTTAAACCCGGATTCGTTATTGGAATCTTGACCAATCTTGATTGTCTATAGTGTTTTTGCTGAGTCAACGCCGACTTCTGATTATTTCGATGCATTATTACATGAATGTCAATGCCGTTGTTAATGCGATGCTTATCGAAACTCAAACTTAACACAGACGCGGATATTTAGTGTAGGAAAAAATTAGGCAATCGATATCGATAACTTATTAAAAGCTAATGGTTCGGCAACTAAGTGCAACTAAAGATAGGTACCTATACAAAAAGTAGGTACAAAGCTTATCCAGTTATTAAGTTATTATCAAACTTCCCTAAATATAGAGGAGCCTTGATGGCAAACAATTTTATGAAGAAGAATTTTAATTGAAGAAGAGTTTTCGATTTAGGTGCGATGGAAAATGTTGAATAAAATAGACTGGAAAGTATGTAACTCTATCTAAGTAGGTAGTTAGAAAGGAAATGCAGAAATCATTTCAACAGCACAGGCGTATTTTTTTTTTCGATCTTTTTGAGTAATTTGAAATTTGGTCTTAATTGATTCATTGAGTATTATACGGTTCTTTGAAACTATAACTTCATAAAGTTATAGTTTCAAAAAAAAACCGTTACACTTCTATTTCTTGTCTCTAATTGCCTAAACTTTCTTGACATAATTTCGTGTTCAAATTATGTCAAGAAAGTTCTCATACGTTTTAAATAAATAATGTATCTAATAATTAGCTGTTTTAGTACACATCGTATACTGTCAAATGTATCAGGCCAGTGTTAGTACCAGCATGGTACAACAAATTACATAAGCAGACAGACAGACAGACACAGAACTAATGATGCTGCGACATTTCGTTGAGACTTTGCGAAAATAACTGCCGTGTTCAAAATGACAGGAGGAACCCTCCATTGGCTGAACCCCCCGTTCGACTGCAATCTATCATTACTCACATACATATATACGTACCTAACTAAGTTTTTTAAGTAAATTACAAAAACAAGTCTGTATTTCCTCTAGAAAGAAAGAGAAATAAAAATTAACATGATCTATTTTCGTGTTTTCGTTTTCAAAAACTACTATATTTGTAAAAAAAAAACACTAAAGATAAAGTTTACAAAATGGCCGTAAGACCCGTTTTACTATAACTATATGGTAGTAAAGTACGATCGATAAAGAGAACTCATGAGCAGAAACTTCATACAGCGGAAATGCAAAAGCTGCGATATACAGGAAGAGTCACCCTGAAAGACAAGGTGCGTAATGAGCACATAAGGGGATGTTTCAAGATTGCTCCAATACCTGACAAAGTAGCGGAGTCAAGGCTACTTTGGTACGGCCACTTTGTGCGAAGACCGGACGATCATGTCGTAGGATAGTGCCTTTACATGGCTACTGATAACAGGAGGGGACGAGCTAATAGACCACAAGCCACTTGGATGTCGAATGTTCAGCGAGATCTGAGGAAGCTGGGTCTGAGGGAGGAGGACGCGCACCAACAGCAAAAATGGCGCCGAATGATTGGGAAGGTCAACCCCTTATAGCGGGACAGCGCGAGGATGATGAAGCCTCAACTGATAACTGTAGGAAGATTATTAGTTATGGTGATTTTAGTGTTGTATATCAAGTATAAATATAAATAAACCGTGAGTGTCGTGAAACACTTGGTTAGAACGAAGTTTTTTTCCGTATTAATCCGAATCCGTTATGTCCGTGATGCGTGAAAAGAGGCAAAAATACAAAAAAAAACTTTTCGAAAAAAAATGACAGTTGCTTTGTTTTTCCGTAGAACAGACGTATGACGCCGTGACAGAAAATGAATTTTTACTCCCATCCGTACCGTGCGATAAAGAACTTTGTTCTAAAAAAAATCTTCTTACTTTAGTTAGGGTCTAACTTAATGAAGTAGTTTGGTTTTTATAGTTATACATTTGCAAAAGTTGCTAACCATTGGAAAAAAGAGGTCTTCCATTAAGTGGACCTCTGTTGCACGCTATGACTGCATTCAATTGACTTTGTATGTATAATACGATCGTTTACATTAAAGTTAAACTTTAAACACTGTTTGTTCAAACATTTCCCGATTTCTGCATTGTTTCAAAACGGTAGCATGTGTTCATGAAGAAATAATGAAATTAAAAAAATATAAAATTTTGTATTTATATAACAATCACGTACTGGCTGGTGATTTTCATTGTGTTCGGTGCGCTATGACGTCACCTCCGCCTCGCCTGATAAGGGGACTTCCGTCCGAAATCCTGACCGAATGGCGAAGGCGCGACTGAATGGGTGACCGTAAATCGAATGAACGGGACGCGGTGTCTTTATGTGACCGTATTGAGGACGAATTTTTAATGTTATGTTAGTGAAATGTGGTGATTAGTATCAGTTATTAATTACTACTAAAGATAACGATTGAGTTACTATTAGATAATATTACATAATATATCGTCTCTTTTCTGATCTATGTACGAATTACAGGCTCTCGGTAATAAAGAAAGATATCGTGACAAGACTTGCACATGTACCTATTATAACAGTTATTAGAAGAACTTAGATTTAGAAAAACGTTTGTAAAGTCCACTGCACCGCACTAGACCCGCGTGATGAAATAATTGTTCACACTACCCTCATTGTATATCCATTCAGCAATAAATTTTTCACTTTTCATGCTCGGAAAGTGCTTGTTTGAGCAGCACAAAATCGAATTTTGTGCACAACGTGACTACTAACGTATCTACTCATAAATGTATCTTTATTAAGGCAAAGAAAATGAGCCATACAGTCAAACAAAATAAGAAGTTCATAGATAGAATTCGTTATTTTATAATATTTACTTTAATTTGTTTGCCTTATATGTTTCTTAAGACATAAATACTGTTAATATGCCGGGAATAACAATTTCCTTTAGTATTCAAAACTGTACTAATTTTACTTCGAATTTTAATCAAAGAAATGTTATGTTATACTACTGTTTTATTTCCTCGCAATCGAAGTGAAAAGCAAAGTTTATAACTCGTCCACAAAACCATTTTATCCTCGACATTACTATCAGCCTGCTAAAAGTCTCGGTTAAAAATGGTTCGTTTTGTGCACTTGTTGTAAAATCTACTATTTTATACATAGAACATGTAAAAAATTCTTGTGTTTCTTTTTTTTAATCAGTTTCCAAGAACAAATCGTCGAATAATACGCGTATTTGAAACTCTCGTGCCAAATATGAAAATGAGTTTCGAATAATGTTCGAAATTCAAATACATACTCTCACGGTCCTAACTGGAAACAGTGTACGTGTGTCACACATAATATCAAATAACAATATTTTCCTTCAATTGTAATTCAACATGCCCTTCCAATAAAAAACACATTTCCTAATTTACTGGTCGGCGCGCGCGCAAGTGCTACCACTGGTACTCGGTGGCCGTATTCCGATCGCTACGAACTCAATTTGACATTGCTTAGCCGCGTATGCATATGGCACGACAGGCGTGTCATCATTATTTTTAACAACTAAACGTATTTAATCAACAAGCGAAATTGGAAAAAATATTAAACACACCAGGCATGTCATTGATTCGCACGGTGCTTGACACGACAATCTCAAGAAGTATTTACTCGCTGCCAAAAAACCCACACATAGGAGTTTGTGAAATTGAGTCTCGCAATGAATCAGTTAAGCTCACAATTTGTCTTCTTATTCTTCTTTAATAATGGCGTCTATAATTATAATTTGCCAATGACAACGTTTCTTAGGATCACTTGTGACTACTCATTCTAACTTTATTCAAACTTCATATATTGATTCCGTCAAAGCTATCAATTCGACCACTGTCAGAAGTTAAAGTTACTTTCGATGCCAATGTACACGTTTCACTTCTATCTTGTTCGAAGAGCTCCGAAGTTTCCGCAGTGTCTCGTTCGTACTAAATGCGTTCGGATCGCTTCGGAATAGTACCGCTACTGTATTGTCACAACTCACATTGACTCACATGACGTGATTCATTCAAATATTGAACGCTCACGAACGTTATCGATAAAATGATTTTTTTTTTATTCTT
Organism: Zygaena filipendulae; assembly: GCA_907165275.2. Taxonomy (NCBI): domain Eukaryota; kingdom Metazoa; phylum Arthropoda; class Insecta; order Lepidoptera; family Zygaenidae; genus Zygaena; species Zygaena filipendulae. The sequence continues at coordinate 5,327,512 of OU015674.1, forward strand.
CGTCTATTTTTGCAATTGGCATTATAAATTGAGGTATCGCGAATCGCGGTACAAAGCATTTTTTATAGCTATGGAATATTATATTTGTAGCATAATTAAAAAATTAATAAAAAAATCAATAATAGGGTAAATCTCCATTTTAATATTAAGGTTTTGAGTTTTCCAGAAACTAAACTATTTTTTTAATAGTAATACCTAGTTTTGTTTAGGATTAAATAAAAAAAAACTAGCGGAATAGATATGGAATACCATCATGCTGTTCGATTTTTTTGTATATAGAGATATCTCTACTAGACTCTACTTCACTATTGGTTAAGTTCTAAAGTCGGAACTTACTCCTATAATAAACGCAATCATACTGTAGGTATAGTGTAAGATCATACTCTAGACTATCGTCGTCGTAGCGAGCCGTCTGTACTCAGTATGTCTGTCACTTATAGCTAAAGAAAACCATAAATGGCTCAAAAATAAACTGCAGCGTTGCTCAATGATTATTAGCAAACCTGAATTCCACATCAGGTGGGACGGTACCAGTTCCCGGGTAGTTAAACATTTGTGTCTACCCTCCAGAGTATAGGAGTTTAGTATCATAAAACGTATAGTACAATCTCTGTTTAATTTAGGTATTCAAACAAATTTGACTTTTTGTTTATTTCGTATGGAAAGAATGTATATTATTTTATCCGGTTTTGAACAATGAAACCATTCCTTAACAATATGCCTATTTAATTTACCTAGGTATATATTTTTTGTTTTCGTCATTATCCATTTCATTGTGAAAAATAATTAAATAAAAATAATAATTAATTACAAAAATATTACGAGTAGTTTACTTGATATAATTTATCAATGTGTATTTAATATAATAAACTTTTCACTATTTTTCGACAATCTTCGCGAGATGCCACAAAACAGAGATTTTGCTAGTGTATCGATAGTTCTGAAACAACAATGGAACATCAGGCCAAAACCGAAACAAAAGAACATGGCATATCTAATCAAATTTATCATATTTTAATGGTACATATTGTAAAATCGTGCATTCTAGTCGTCCCTTTCCTTCATTCGCCGTCTCATCTCGCATATTATTATTGATGGTTGTTAAACCAATTAGCGTATAATTTTCACCCTTTGTCCTTCATGATAAGGACCATTTTTATGCAGCAAATGGAATGTTAAGAATCCAGCTGCTGTTATATGTACGATTCAAATTAGATTTTATCCGAATCTGATAAGATCTACTTTGGTTTGAAGAGTTTTAATCAATGAGACACTCGAGATGAAATTCGAAATGGATTATTTTTTCAAAAATGGAATTGAGAAGAGACAATAACGCTCATTGTTTTTAAAGATGGCGGACTCGACGCGTTCAAATAATACTATATGAGATTATTACTTTGTCTGTCTGGCTTATGATAATTTTATAGCTTTGTAAGGCACAATAGCGGGGTTCTTTTTCATAATAATCGCAGCAACATTTTTATATGGGGTAAACTTGGAATACCACTTTGATGATACTGGTTTTTAGTTTTTTTTTCTGTTTTCAAGAGAATACACTGGCCGCATATTTATCTTTTAACATTTGCCATAAACTATTCTCATGAAGCTTTTTGTTCCATTTTTTATCAGAATCCCGTTTTTATTCAGCCAGCATTTTAAAGTCTCGGATATTTTTAATAAGTCGTCAGACGTCTCATTTCTCATCAGCCTTTTAACTGGCAGAATAGATTAACGTGACGCGCTTCGTCACACGCTTCCAGAAAGCTGAATAGTAACGTTTGGTGTAATTTAAATAGAGCGATCCCTCAATTGGGGTTAATTCTTGCGTTTGTGGAATAAGTCGTGTTTAATTATTAAGGAGCAAGGCGCGGTCGGCCGAGACATTCTTTACTACACGACATTTGATATTGAATACTTATCAAATATTTAGAGCATAATATAAGTAGGTTGCCCTTGCCTTGAATCGAAAGATCAACCTTCTTTGGTTTATAGATTCTCTAATCCAAACAAGCTTCTCCATCCGGTCACACTTGCTTAAAAACAACATACCTATTATCTTCTACTCTTGGCGGTCTACTTTCTGTTGTCAAGTTTAATCCGTATATTACTATATTTTGGCAAACAAAATGCTAGGTATTGAATTGAATTAAAATGGGTATTTAAAATAATGTTATTTATACACTACTTTACACTATTCCCCATTGATTTATTTTTAAATAAAATATCTTAAAGATAACAATATGATTTTTGTTTCGAGTAACGTTAGATGTGAGCATATGGAGCCTCATAAAATGAATATTTAAAGAAATATACAGTCTAGCTATATATATAAAACAGACTAACAAACGGATCAACGCACAGCCTAAACCGCTGATTGTAGAGACCTGAAACTTGGAGGGTGCGTTCTTTGTATGACGTAGGCATTCGATAAGAAAGGATTTAAGTTTGTGTGGAATAATTCCGCGGGAACTCCGAAATTTTGGCGGGTGCAACCGCGCGAGACAGCTAGTCAATAATTAATAGATTATGTTCTAAATTTTCAAATGCCAGCAACAACTTTTTAAACATTACCACTTACGGTGGCCAGTAGCTACCTCCGCTAACTCTCGCCTACCGACACAAGACTCGTTTCGAACTTTTTACTGAATCGTGAGCGCACTTTTTTATAAAGAGCACATATTCAGATGCGTAATGACCAATCTCCGGGCGTCGAATGAAAAACAAAAAAAAAACGAGATCATTCGGGGCATTAATGCATCAGTTACTAAACCGTCAGAAGCATGCTCTCGCGCATCCTTAACGCATTCATAATAAGAACAAGACGTTTCTTAAACAAAAATATGAACGAATTAAAACGCACAACGAGTATCCGCTTATTCCATTTTCGATTTATTAATTCATTTTATTTATGTCTGAAATTCAGCGACTCAAAATCAATTTTATTATGTATAGTTATTGTTATTTTCATCGTTTAATAAAAGATTATAAACACAACTTTGTTGAACTCGATATTCTGAGTCAGTGTTGGTTTTGACATGTTGTGTCATTTCATATGAGACGGACAGGAAATTAGAAGAATTTCTGCGTTAAAATAAGATTAGGTTTTTTACTTAATACCTACCTATTCATGCAGTTTTTTGTACCTGGTAGTATTAATTTTTAATTAGTTACAGATACTATCTTACTAGCGATTGTGGCGTACTTACAACTTTGATGTACTTTTTTAAAAACTGAATTAAGTTTAAAATATTGTTGGTAGTCACCCACCAGTCTAGTCCATGCCACGATCTGAGGTCAATACACTTATAAGATATACCACAACCATTTTACTCGGTTCTCTGCAATCATAAATACACGGAAAGTTAAGGGGTCAAGTTAGATCGGCCGTTATGAATGTACACTCAGCATGGTTACCCATCAATCAATGGGATCATATCCGCGCCGAAACGAACTGGCTGCGTCTAAGATTATGATTTTATAAGTTGGAATAATATTTTATTCAAATTGTTGGTTGATTGAATGTTTCGATTAAGAAAAATTTGTTTTGTGACTTTCGAAAAGGTAATATCTTTTTATTAACTTGTTTTTGTTCGATTATAACTCACGTTAAATTCATTTGCAATTGAAATAAAGAATTGTACAGTTTTAAATGTACAGTAATAGAAAACAAATATAAAAAGTGACGCATGTCGAAAAAAGAAAAATATGATTTGTGGCATATCAAGATGTGTTCCAGTGCGCGTTGCCCCGCCCCGCGCTCCCCCTCTCCGCTCCCCCGCAGAACCGTCATAATCCATCTCGACTTCAATATTTGAATACACTCAAATTTGGAACGCGCGGCCGTAATATGAACTTAGTTCGTTTCGTTTTTCAATTGCTTCACTTATTATTTTGAATTTAGAACGACGGCTCTGGTTGAGATAAGAATTTCTGTTTTATTTCTTCTTATTGCCTCTCTGACGTTCGAAGTTTAATAAAAATATTTTGTTTTAGACACGTTTTTGCGTCTAGACAATATGTTTTAGTGACAATAAATTGTCTATTGTGTTGTCACCGTAAGAAATGTGGGTAATGATAGAGAAATCGCAATTCAGTAATTCAGCGCGCGCGCCGCGTTACGTAAGGCCCGTGCGGGGCTCGGGGCTCGGGGCGCGGGGCGCGGGGCGCAGGGCCGGCACGCGCCACCTTTGCGTATTCGCAACAACGCACGCGGGGTGGCCCTCGCATTCTTTTGCGGACGCGGCCAGTAGGTAGACGAAAATGGTGTGTTATTTAGAAATTAAAAGTAGACGTATCTATGTATGTTGAAGTTTAAACGGAATGTGTCGTAAATAAACTTCACGAAAATCGAATAAGTTATCATCATTCTAAGATCAGATTTCTTCCGATCATCTTGCAATATGGATAATGGAAGAACTAAAAGAACTAAAACTTTTACAAAAACTTATATTACTTATCTACCTATGTTGGTTTAAAACTCTTTTAAAGTATGAGGTTTAGGTATAGGTATAAGCTTGTCTATAAAAGGTGACAAAATGAAGTGATGGAAACGTGCAAACAGTTTTCCGCTAAATGTAATGGATTATTAAATTTAAGTAAAAAAAAAAAAATGTGTTTACGACCTTGAAAAAAAGTTTATATAGTCTTGAAATGAAGTCTTAACTCAACTAAGAAGGTAACCATAATATGATGATATTAATTATCTACAATACTCCAATACGAATAGAGTCATATTATGTAGAGTAAAGCCATTTCGCGCCTGTTACGGTGCGTTACTTGCATTAACACAACGTCAAGGGTCACATCTTCGAAGACAATGCAGCGAAAGCACATTACATGAGGGGATATAATGGTACAGATAGCAAAAACCATGCATAACAACCCTATAATTATGACAAAGTAGCTAAAGTCCTCACTCTACGAGTTTAGGTACTGTAGGAATTCATATAACTCATACGTTAGATAGGTAAATATTTCGTTTTGTGTCATTATAATTATGGCAACATACAGATGGTACCGTAATTTTTTTGCTGACTGTACTGGAGGGGGGCCGCTGGCACCAGAGAGGAGGTATAATTATTCGTCGCTAGCCCGAGAACCACGCCTGCTATTGTAGAGTCAAATTATAATCTTTTACGGGTCGCGAGAGTGTGTTGACGTCTTTTAAAGATTGTTGGCGGTAATTTTTATCATTACTGTGTCCGTCAAAGATTAGGCAGAGAAGCGTAGTTGCTACTGACCGAAACTTTTACTAAGCACATATTATAATTATGTACATTTCTGACATAATACCATATCGACAAAATGTGCTGTAAGCTTTTCCTCTTTCCTTTGTAATGTATCTTGATACTCGTTGTTAAAGTTCAATATTTTGTTTAAATTATGTAATTAGGTAGATACTATAATAGTTTTGGACTAAATATCTCTAGTTACTTTATATTTTAAACTCATAAATGGCTTAGTTTATATAGGATCAAAGTTGTAAAAGTGAAAACACTTAAACATGTTCGTAGAGCTCCAAAACATTCCTAAAAATAAATTTCAAGGATTAAAGTGTAATTACTTTTAAGTACAGAACCCGGAGAGAGAAAAAATATTATAAACCATTCATCTGTCTGCTTAAAACATGGCATTCATCTAACTTATCTTTTGTAGGAGCACTCAAAATATCTATTTTTAATACAGTTTTGTACGAAAGCAACCATGTATCGGCGAATGTATGTAAAAGAGAGGGAAAATATATCATTTCTGTGTGTGTGTGGGTATGTCGAACGGAGTCGTTACTAATAAAATGATTGATTTTATTATACTACAACCCATCACGAGAATCGACGTTTTAAAAATATTTTTTATTTTTATATCGCTGTTGGCCCGTCGCTCGTGCGTCTGGTTTCGATTGAATCGTAACAAATTCCTTTTACTATGGAAATTGTTGCTTTTGAACAATGATATTTCCGTTGCTCTGATTCGGTTGTGGATTTTATTTGGAATGCTGAATCGGTCGGATTGTTATTCATTATTTATTATATAAATAGCAAAAACAAAGGAACTGCGGCAACTTCGACGTTCAACTGGCGGATCCCGGCTAAAATGTTTTAATACGTACGTACGTACCAGATGCAAAAATTTAATCTAACATAGCTATTTGATATCTACTGAGGAGTCCAAAGCACGTACACTAATACCACAAGAAACTAAGTTGGAATACCCACTCTTGGGCTACGCGAAAACTTTGAACCGCCAGACGTCGAGGGTCAAGTCTCTTCACTCAAAACTCAAAATCGTTTATGCGTCTATAAAGGTTTTCCTCTCGTATCAGCCGATCAGTTTAATGTGAGTATGCTAAAGTATTGATATAATATGTCGGAAGATCCTTAAGTAATGGGCCGGGAATGGTCCAGTTTTGAGTTTTGATAGAATAGAGTTTCCTGTCTTTTCGAGGAGTGAGTATAGACTACGTCCATAGTCCTGATTCCAAAAAGACGAAATATGCTTATTGGCGTTCAGATATCAAATTACCCACCGGTTCAAATAAGATCGAACTTTACTTTCAGCTGACTACTTCAACTCGACAGACTGAAAGAAAAGTCTTTTCTTATACATTTCACTTTTCCATTATACTTATAAGTAGGCATAGGTACTTACTTATATTATCTGTTTTTAGCAAAAAGAGGCAAACCTATTCATCGCTTTCAATCCTACGCACACCTTAAGTCCGTTAAGATTTGCACATTGATAAATGCTTTTATTTATAATGTTATTATGTATTTTCAATGAAGAAACTGTATAATTCGCTTTAAAAAGGACCAAACCATAAACGGAACTCGGCCAGAGGAAACAAACCGCAACGCATATTAATAATGGCAAAATAATGACGCGAATATGTGAGTATTTCTCAAATATAAACCCACTATTATGGTAAAAACCTATTACACAGTGTCAACTTTAATTAAACATTAATTTATTTAAGTATAATACCGACTTATTATAATTTATGTTTTCACCTCAAAAATAGTATTAAGCCATTTTTTATTTCGTTTTTAAGGCGAACAGATTGTTTATTTATACAAAACGATTCATTATATTTATTATATTAGTCCATTTATAAAAGAAATCCAGTTGTTTGATCACTGTCATATATCTATTTAAATAACGCTGGTTTGAATTCATAACAATCTGTCGGTTGGTTACATTTTGTACAATAAGTTTAAAATTAACGTTAGTTAGACAATTTATGATTGTTTTCATAACAAAATCTCGACGAATGTTTACTAATAAAATGAACAGACAAACAAACATAACGAAAGATATATTGAAGTATTGCTCATGGTAATTTGAACTCTTTATGTTCATAAGTGTATACACATTACACAACACGTGTAAAATTCTTCTGAATCAAGTGTGTACTTCAGCGAGTGAAAAATTCCCTCTTGAAGGGTTGGAATTTGATCTTATTAGATAAATCCATCAAAATTTCAATCGGATCTTATTAGATGAAATCAAAAAATTTCGCTAATTAATAGCCAAATTCACTTCACTTATTGAATCCATCTGTATAATTTCATAAAATAAAATGGTAAGAATTCGAGTTGGGCCATATTCTAAAAATGCTATCTCACCTTTAATCAATATAGTGTTTTGTGCCTTTTTAAACTTTGTAAATTATAAATTAACCTCGCAGTTTCAATCAGGAATCACTTCAGAAACAATTTTAGTCGGGATAAGAGGACCCTATGTCCCATTCTAAGGCCTAAATTATTCAATGCCAATTAGTTTTTCCCTAGCTGGAGATCCACTCGCATTTTTTGGGCCTACCACGACAACTTTTTGTTTAAGATAAAAAGCTTCCTATCAGTGCAATAACTTTTCGAAGTGGTTCAATAGTTCAGAAATTACCAGTTACAAACAAACTTTTTCTCTTTATAATATCAGTATAAACTATGTAGATTATGAGAAGGAGACATTGCATTACGATCATCAAGGTTCGCGCCGCGATAGAGACAAGCGACCGAGACAGGAGACCGAGACCGGAGATCGCAACCGTTCTTGACCATAGGCAATGTATAAGTGACAATTCGCGAGCGAGAGACAGGAGACAGAGACGCGAGGTAGGAGATAGTGGACGGTAGACAGTCACTACCCCGAACTCTCGTGGCACCCTCGAAAAATACATGACGGTGTTTGGTGTTTAAATAATCAAATCATTGTATTCTTCTTCCTCCAATAGAAGTTCTACTACTTGGTTTTCCATCATCACTACATAGTGTAAAACCAAGTCGCTATCTCTGTCCCTTTATCCCTATGCATGATTATCTTTAAAACTACTCCACGGATCTTGATGCGGTTTTCACCAATAGATAGAGTGATTCAAGAGTAAGGTTTATAACTATATTTTATCCTGGAATCCCCGCGGGAACTCCGAAATTACCACGGGTGAAACCTCGCGGGTCAGCTAGTGACACATAAAACACAACTGACTGCCTCGACAGACTCTCCGATACCGTCGTCTCAGTCGCGAAGAGTCGCGGTCTCCGGTCTCGATCTCCTGTCTCGGTCGCTTGTCTCGGTCTCAGCGCGAACCTATAGCTTCAGATATCGAAATGCTGTTTTTCTGTATGATAGAATGTAAACAGTAAATATACGTATAGTTATAAAAACATTAAATTATGTAGATATTTCAAGTGGTGTTAAAGTTGAATCATTCAGTAATATATCCGGTCATGAATAACATCATTACAAATGTTGTATAGGATGACTGAAAGAACTTTAATTGGTGATACATCCTTCCTCGAAAAAAATGAAGATTCAAACATCTACATTATAGGCTATATGATAAAAAAGTTTTATTTTATAAGGTAGGATAATATTATTTATGACTTTTTGTTTTAAATACGTATGTTGTACTGAGTTGCTTTTGGTACTTAATGGAAAATGATTGTTGCACGGCCTTTCTGGTAATGGGTTCGCTCATTCAGCGACCCAAAGACGCTTTATGAATCTCAAATACCGCTGTTTTTTACCCCCATACCGCGGCAGCAAATTAAAAATGTAAGAATTCTCGCTTGCAAAAGGTATTTATATTTTATTTCATTTCATTAAATCCGCCATCTTTTGTTTCCACGGCCGGCCCCGATCGGAATTCATATTTTTCTGTGTTTTGTTTCGGTTCGCGGGTCCGCGCGTATTGTTTTATTTGTTCTAAAACGTTTCGCTTCGCGCCGGTTCGTGTATTAATTATTCTCTTATTTTTGATGAATGCGCCCGTCGAATTTCAAGACGTCTTTTAGTGGCGATTAAGAGAGCGGCAATTATAATTTGGCTTCAAGAAACTCAATCACGATTTTCATTAAAATTCTGCGCGGCTTTGATCTCGTTGTCATAAAAAAAAAATCATATACCTACATAGATCCGATGATCTCTAAGTGAAATCATCGTTGCCAGTCAAGATTAGTGTGTCGGTAAGTGAACAACCCGTCCCGGTATACGGTATGCTTAAACTATTAAACGCAACGTCGATTCCGAACGGAATGAGATACATATCGTTTACCGAAAATAATACCGGGCCGTTGGTAATCTGACATTCTCATGCGAGTTCGATCCGTGGAGCGTTACGCAACAAACTCTCCGCCTTCCGACAACAACGGAGATTATTTGTTGCTCATCAATCTTGAATAGACACCGCGACTCTATTGTTCCCGTGACATTTAGACGAATTTATAAATATGCGCACATAATTAATTTCTCACATCTGTTTCTGAATTTGATAGACACGACGGTATTACGGGCTTATGTTATTAATTCTTTGGAATATGAAATAGAGACCGGCCCGCTCTGCCGCGCTGTCGCGGCTCAATTGACTTTTATCAAGCTGGAATGTCTGCAAATACATTTTATTTTTAATTGAAAATAAGTACATATTCAAATTTCGAACAGGACACATTCCTAATTGTTTGTGGCGCTCTCTGGCATTTTGGCATACGCTCTGAGGTGGATGTCGCTGATACCTTTTGCATTTCTGTACTTTGCTTTTTTTTTAAGTTGTTGTATTGTGTGAAAAATTCTCTTGATCTTATGTAGAGCTTGGTTATCATGTTTAAATACGTGACTCCATAAATAAAGATCATAATATTGCAAAGAATATCAGCGGTATGGTGTATTTCTTCTACGTCGATAACGTTTTTACATTGATTATAATCTGAAAAATAATAATGGCAAAACAGTCAACAAAATAAATTAAGCACCTATAATCACCTTAATACGAAAGATGGTTAATAATTTAAATGACCAGTTTTGAACTAAGTTATACTTACTCAATAATTTTATTAATGTAACAGTCACAACTCTGAAAATATCTGAAAAAGGTGAAAAACATCATGCGACCGCCACTACACGTTCTGAAGAATGTAAGCAATCACAAATTGCAATTCAATATTGTAAACATGCCAATTGGCTTAAATGCCAATATTCTTAATTATAGCCGATTTATGACCTGACAAAGGACAAATTGAAAACAATTGAAATTTTTTTAAGTGTGTTAAAAAAGGGGAAGCATCTCTTTTCCTTAGAATGTTTATATGCACGAGATTAAAAACTAGATACTAGGTAACTATATAAATTTTTATGATTTTTTAATGAAATAATATCTTCCTATTTTTGGGAAGGGTTTTAGTATACGAAAAGGATCTACCTACCTCTATAATTAGATCCGAAGGAAACTAAAATACTATAAGACTGGCCACCTACTCGTAACTTATGACTTAGGTAGGTAGGTACTTAGTCTCGACGTTGTCCATTATCTGATCTATATAATCTTACTAGCTGTCCCCCACGATTTCATCCGCGGTAATTTCGGAGTTCCCGCGAAGGTTGCGTTGTTTGTCCGCGATGGACTCCGAAACTACTGAACGGATTTTGATAAAATTTTGTAATAGTTTTATTCCCGGAATTCCCGCGGGAACTCCGAAATTACCGAGGATGAAATCGCGGGGGACAGCTAGTATGATATAAAAATGAATCCCTATTTCCCTTGGCCTTGGCATCACGCGTGAACGGCTGGACTGATCGCCATTAAATTTTGCATACACGTTGGGGTGGGGTACAGAGAAGGACATAGGGTAGGGTAGGTACTTTATATCCTGGAATTTCCGTTTGGACTTGACCGTACTGCGGGTGAAACCGCGAGGGACAGCTAGTTTACAAAAGAAACCGCACTATGATAATAACAACCAAATAACACACCCTTAACATAGCTTAGGCTTCACGGATATAGTTTTAAGGATCCGTTCGCTTCTCATTCGATCTCGCGGGATAATACCGAGCATGACTCGTGAGTAAAATTAGGGGATGAGAGTAAATTGCAGTGCTTCGTTGAGATTTTTTAAGTAAACTTTTGAACAATCATGAAATGTCTGATATCATGACCTCAGAGAGAGAAAATTGATAAAAATCTATAATAAAGTGTGTCGGTACCTTCTATGCTAACAAAAACAAAATTTTGGCGCAATAATCCTACGTTACTGATATTATAAATGTGAAAGTGTGGATGTTCGGATGCTTGTTACTCAATCACGCAAAAACGGTTGAACGGATTTGTATAAAATTTACCATCAGGGGTACAGAGAAGGACATAGGGTACTTTTTATCCCGGAATTCCCGCGGGAACTCCGAAATTACCGTGGGTGAAACCGCGGGGCACAGCTAGTTACAAATAATATACAAAAAAAAACATAGTCGAATATAGAGAACCTCCTCCTTTTTTGGAAGTCGGTTATAAATGGTGGATTCGGAGTTATGACTTATGATGGGTAATTAACATAAAATGAAAGGTATTTAACATGACTGGATAAACACGCTTACATATAAAACTTATTGCAAAGCTTTGGCGAGTGACTTATTATTTAGATACACATGAAGACATAATAGACGCAAAGATTACAAGATAATGTTCTAGAATTAAATATATCTGTAATGTGTCGTCTCTAAATAGGGCACGTTTGCAGTAATTATTTTAGTTCTGTCTTTCTGAAAATTGGCAACAACATTCAAATCATTCGCGAACGGTATTCGGTTGGGAAATCATCGGGGCGCACACGCACCAGCACAACATGATCCGCGATGCGCCCCTAATCCGAGTACGAGCACTGTCAATGTAACACAAAGGGGAAGTGTCATGTGAAACTGGACTTGCTTTATAAATAAAGTGCCCTGATATCCGAATAATAGGCAAGTCCGTCTGTCAGTGTGCATTCGACGTGCGTAATGAACTGTTCAGGCGTCTTACTATGAGCTAATGATAAAATTCCATCGAGTAAAAGAGACGACGCTATGCAAGTTTTTCCTTTCCCACTCACTCTAAATGAGAGTTTAGCGTCATAGTACAGGAGAGGTTACTTTATTTTAGACCTGAATAGTATCGGTTTCAAATGCCCTTCTGTTTTCCTAGTGTCGTAAGTCGATACTGAAAAATTACTTTTAATTATTTAATAAAATATACAATAAAATACAATAATAATAATAATATAATAATAATAACGTAATAATAATAACAGTATAATAAAATACTTTGCTACATTCAAATGGTTAGGTATAACCCAATTTTTACTTTACTCATCAAAGTTTTCGGTAAGTTGTAGGTATATTAAGTTCTTTTAATAGGTAGGTACCTATCTTTCAGACTGCCGAGGGTTCTTGTAGATTTCAAGTAATAGATATAGGTACTTATTACAACTTCAATATGCATGTATTTGTTGTTCTGTAATCATCTTAGTATTAATTCAAAAACACAATACTTACTAAAATGTTTTCATTATTAATTTATTACTTTATTTATACATTCTTCACTCATAAACGTTGAGTGCCTTAGTGTAGGTACCTATTGAGTAAATTGTAAGTAAAAACACGAAGCTATAAACAGGTTGTACCTATGACAAATGAAACAATAGTAATATTTTTATGGATTACAAAAACAATAATTAAATAACTTCATAGCAACCATAAAGGTTTGCTATTAATTCTGCTACAATTTAATACCATACAGAGAAATCGAACAAAAATAAATTAAAAAAACCGACCAACGCCGTCGCGCGCTGAAAATTTACATGTGCCGGAGAGGGACGCGACTATGCCACGCGAACGAGATAGGTAGAGTTCGTAGAGTCACGCGCCAGACACAATAGAAGCGCGCGTGCAGTGCGAGCGAGAAGCGCGTACGCAGCTAGAAAAGCATAAGTATACGTTCGTCGATTGCACTTTGATTTAATAATAGGTGAGTTTGAATTTTATGCGTTTGCGAAAAATTCTTTGCCGATTTATCGTTGCGTTTTCCGCGTAGTCTATTATTGTGCGCGCGCGCACGCCGCCTTGCGAACGCACAATACTCTACATTGCACTTCTATTTAGCGATTGCATGCTAATCACTCATTAGGCTCACAGACATTATTACAAGTAACTTAAAAGTAACTTAATTCTTTTCTTCAAAGTCTTTGCAGATAACTTTAACACTTGATTCAATCGACCACAAACGTAGTCAAATCTAACGTAAATTTTATTTATGAATCAAAAATATTAATTTCGAATCATTTAGATATCAATTCTTTTATCGACGAAGTCGACAACTAAGCATAAGCTTAATACTGACTTTGGCTTCCACTTTCACATTTATGTTTTTGATGGGATATTTATGTACCTACACAAAATGCCACGACTCAAAGATGCATATTTTGACAATAAAACCATAACAGTAGACACTTGCGATGCTGTAATAATGTCACTTGGATCGCATTATGTGAGCAGGGTTGCCAGGACACACACAAAACAGAGCTTAAAATCGTCAATTAAGATTATTTAACACTAGTTTTGTTTAATGGAAGGTAAAGGTTGAAGGATATTCTTTAGTTAAAAATTTACAATGACATTCTTCCTACAGGATCTCGCTGCAGCCTGCAATGGCAATTAGTTATAAGGTTAAGTCATGGATGAAGAAAACTCCATATATCTGGTAACCCTAATTATTATTTTAACAGAGTGTGGGACAGGTGCGCGGGCGCATTCCCGCGCCTTGTGCGAATACAAGAAACAGTCTGCGCCGATTAAAATGAAATACGCGGGCGCACGCAGGTTAATTAATATTATACTCTATAGTCTATAGCTACTCTATTTCGGACATGGCGGCGAAATATTGTCGTTATTTATGCGTCTGGATCAATGTTCGCGTATTGTGAAATTTTCGTATTTAAGTCGCGTTCAAATAAATGATCAAAGAGATGTAAAGATATTTTTTTTAGTAAAATTATAGATAAAAATAAATATCATCAATATACTCATTCCTTCATAACTATTTCAGTATATTTATAATATTTCTTTAAAAAAAAAAACGTTTAGTAAAATATAAGGTCGATGTGAATTTTATAAGATAGGTACTTTGTCCTAAGTGATCGTGTAAACATCGACAAAAACAAAACGCAAAACAAGCGAACGATGCACTCGATCGTAATAACAAAACGTATACTACCACAAATAGCTGGCCAGACGTCGGAGCAACGAGTGAGTTTTCAGCCAATTCCAAATCGCATAGACTAGACGATCCATTTGATATTTATAGGTAATTATTAGACACTTACTTAGTCATTCTAGAATTAGATATTCTACAATTCCTTTCACTATAATTTACAGTGTTTATGTATCTTCGTTGTGCTCGCACAATTTTTTTCTGATAAACCAACCGTTTTTCTAACCTTTCATAGACTTTAGTCTACCAATATAGGAGAAGGATTCCATAGTGGGGATGCGAGCACATTAAAAATTCAAAGTTAATAATTGTTATTTTTTTTTTAATAATATTTTAATGTTGAAAAGTTACACGAAATACGACATCACATATTATATCTCATTCAAACCAATTGTTGTTAAATTTTTTTTTATTTTCACCTGGTAAAGGATACTTTGTCAGCACTAATAAAATGATTTTACAGCACTTACTTATATCATCTAAAATCTGTGTATATATGATTATATTATCCAGCGCCAATTTGGAGCGTGTTTCCAATTGAGCGGATAATCCAGCAAAAAAGTTATGAACCTTATCAGATTTTTTCTGATTGGATTGTTAGAACTCAACATTTCTTTATCAGTTACACACTCTACATTTACTTATCATAACTTTTATGGTGAAAATTATTGATTTAATATTTTTATTAAGTAGATATTAATCGTCAAAATAATTTTGAAATACTGAAAAATCAGTAAAATGGTAGTTTGGAGCTTTGCTTGAATTAAGTCAAAGTTCTGTAAATTGAAACCAAATGTTGCTATATCGAACTATATCTAATAGAATATATTCAGACAGAGTTTCTTTCGCATTTATAATATTAGTAAGGATTGAAACACATCTAAATATGAATTGGTAGTAGAAAAACATGAATAGTTTGTTATTTTTCATTGCCAATACACATGATTTTATCATAGTACCTAATTACTGTGATCAAGGTAGAGTCTGTACTGTAGAGAATTTTTAACAAGTGTAAAAAAAAAATTGCAGTAAAGATACGAGTTGTATTTTAATGTAGTAAACTTTAAAAGGTGCTGTAAGTAATTTATAAATATTTATAAGGTTATATAGCTGTTATTAAGTTATGTTATTGTATAAAACTTTATTTATATGAATAAAAGTATTTAATTAAAATAAAAAAACAAGTGTATCGGACAGTGATGTTTATTGCACTAGCCACCCTGCATCTTATAGAACTATACCTACATAAATAAAAATATTCAAATAACTACCAATTTGTAAATAATTTTAAAACCAAATCTCTCTACATTACATTAATAAAATTATTACTTACTTATTATTATTATAAAAATGTGGAGTTTGTTTTTAAGTTTGGATGTAGGAAGTAATCACGGGCCTTACTGAATCGATTCCAAAAAAGTAATTTCGCTGATAAGAATCTATCTTAATCTATCCTATATCAATCAGAAGTGATAGGATAAGTACTTTTCATCTCGAAGAATAAAGAAAACCCGCAGGAATAGCGTTATTCGTTTGGGTGAAACCACGTGGAAAACAGTCACTTAGTATATGGCTACTAGTGATTTAGGACTTGAAATAAGAGAAAAGGTACATGTATTCTGATACTAGCTATTCCTTGATTTCCTTGTGGTTTCACCCGCGTTGATTTCAAAGATCCTGCGGGAATTTCTGAACAAAAAGTACCCTATGTCTTTTTGTGTATTCCTGACAACGTGTATGCAAAATTTCAAGATGCGTCGTTAAGGCGTGAAAGCATAACAAACAAACAAACAAAAAAATCCACTTTCGCATTTATACACGTAATAGGAAGGATTAAGAGTTCCTGCGAGAATTGCGAGTGATTAATATTTGCAGCGGTAGTGCCGTATCGTGTATTTGTGTCTTTGAGTGTCTTAAAAAAATCTCAGTGAAACAAATCAATAACAAACAATCAAACACTCCAACTAGCGGTCGTTATAAATTAACGCCAGCGACGTGCGCTTGCGGCGAGCGGATCATCGTTTTACACACTAACGAAATTCGCAATACGCGGCGTCATTGAAAACCGGAAACCGTCGTTAATTGTCGGGCGCTGTCGTAAACTAGCGCCGACAACGACTTTATAGACTGTCGAGTCGTAAAGTGAGCAGTATCCACGTGTTTTGCGACACTTTACAACGTCTTCAGTGGAATTATCGTTGTTATGTCAAGAGGATTTCGGAATGAATTAGCGTATACTCGTACCAGGTTTGTTCGGGATGATATATAGGATCGTATGTAATGTTTCATTAGTTGTGTCGATAGCCATGATGTGTATAACGAAATATGACATTTTATACATAAATTTTGGAGTTTAATTTTTATTTGGGTATGCATTTATTATAAACATTTAATACACATAAATAATACATTTATAATACATTAGTTTTTGAGTTAAATCGTAACAAACAAACAACAAATCAAATCTTTCCTCATTATAATATTAGTATAGACAACTCTCGAGATAACGTATACTGTAAAATACGAAATGATAGGTATATAAAATGTAGAGTTTTGAAAATTCCTTTAATCCTGTAGTTCAAAATTGTAGGTCATCACTTTCAATTAAAAGGGTCATATTAATTCAACGGGAAACTACAAAACATTTAAATTAAAACATTTTCGTTGTGAATACACAAGTAACAGAGCAGATGGACAGACATCCGTTCGCATACGCATTTTCTCAGTATAATTACATTCAGATTGTTGGAGAAATATTATTATGACACTAAAGCGTTGTATTCGACAGTGCATACTTTCAGAATAAAACAGTTTTGGTTGTGAACTCACATTTATATAACATTACTCGGTTTAAACGACTCAATCGAACGGTTTTAGTGTATAAACAAGCAATGTACAACGAACAATACGATGCATCCGATAAATGCAAGCTAAGTAGCAACAACATCAGTATCCTCTCCCTTGTCCCTACGCAAGGTCATTCACCCCGACCTTTTTTTGTTACGAAACCAATCGCTTCCTTTAAACTTTTTTTGTCTGACATAATTTTTTTATTCGTCTTTAATTGCGAAGGGTGAACTTTTTTTGATCAATGTTGACAAGTCATTATGTTTAATTGTATAAAACAGCTATACATTTATATATTGCTCTTGTTTTATATCTTTAGGTTATTTTTAACCAGTTAAGTAGGAATAAATGCTTTCACCGCCATCCCCATAATATCAAAATCTACGAAAGACGTACTCCTGGCGCCATGCACGTAATATTCCGTTACTAACAAACCACTGCACTTTTATTTATTTATTCTTATACAACTCAGATTATGTGTAGGTACTTATAGTACACACATACACACAGTCCTTGTAGTTTTATATTTATTAGATTTAATGATCGATTTTAAGCATTCCCAACACTAGGCTGAAATTATGCCTAATACACGTGGTGCTGGAGGTAAGTTAAAGCTACAAAAACATTGCAGTGAAAGGGTAAAAAGTGTTTTTATTCAGTGAAACTAGTAGGTAGGTATACCTAATCTACTAGATAGTTGCATTGTTATTTTTCTTTTAGAAATGAATATTTCAACAAAGCTGATTCATATACTAAGAAATAGTACCGGAATTAAAAAAAAAATTGATCGACAAACATTTTTTTATGTTTAGTGTTTCTTATGGTAAACATTAAGTTCGTCACCAAAATTCAAAAGCAAAGCATTTATACCATTTTTGGCAGAGTTGGATATGCTTGACGTAACGTAACGTTTATCATTTCGTTGCCAACCATCGTACCTACTTCATATTATTATGTAACTAAATATTGAGCAAAGCAGATCAAAAATTGTATTAGATACAAACATTTTCAAATTTTAATATTTATTTATTTATGTTTTGACAACAAACAGTCATATTAGATACATCTTATTTTTTACAGTATTTCTCATTACTATGTCATAGACCTACAGTGCCGATACATAAAAATAATAAAACAGTATAAATAAGAGATGGCACATAAGTTATCATCGCTGCTATAGGCACTTGCTTATTCACGTCAGTAAGTACTTAAAAGCACCATAAATAACAATAGCGGGATTTGATCCTAAAAACTATATCTAACGTATTGAATGTAAAAAGCGTCAACCCCTTTCAATAAAAACCTATTGTTAGAAATTTCAATTAATTCAAAAATTTCAACCCGTACATGCATCGCCCGCATGCATCTACAACATTAACGATATTTGTATGTATGTCTGTATATGGATTCGGATAAAAATACTAGTTTCGGTACATTCGGAAGCGAGTTACCCAAAAAGCATCTGCTAATTTTCCACAAACAAAACTAAACCTTACCTAAACAATATAACAGTGAAATTCGAGCGGCGATCTAAGAATTTTAAAGTTCAGTAGATTCCAGTGATTGTACAATAACAACACCCACACAACCCTCGCCCCAAGCTAAAAATTGTAAACGGAAAATATTAAAATAGTAAAAAGAGTTAAATATAAAACGAAGGGTAGTCGCGGATGAGAGAAAAAACGTAGATAAATAAAAATCTGTAAACCGACACAGCTGAGCGTTGCTTGGAAATAGTTTGATATAATTTTATCTTTGTGCTGTTTCTGCATTTAAAATACATAGTAGGTAATTTTAATGAACACATAATTCATAATGATTCCTAGTTCTGCAGATAATTTAATTATTAAATGGACGCGGATAAGCAATAACATGTTAACCCACAAAATGAAGTTATTGATACAAAGCAATTTATTGTGAGTTAGAGACCGTTTTTTAACTATGTGTTTACCTAATTACATTGTTTAAATATGTATAAAAAATTTGAACATAAAAAATTGTTGACACAAAATGGCGCTGAAATTTAAAACACGATTTACTCAAAATTTCTCTAATGTGGGTTAACACATTATTGCTTATCTATGTCCAAATGTCTTTTCAGCTCGAGTTTTCAACAGGAAAATCTATAGAAATAAAAATGACATTCTGTTTGTTGGTGATCTCATCATTGAGAACTACTGGACCGATGTTTCATTTGGTTGATAATTTTCTTTTTTAGTTTTTAAAGTTAAGTTGAAAATGTTAAGTTTAAAAATGAAAACTTTAAAGTTGGGGAAAACCTGAAAGACGTTTTTTTCTATGAGATTGTTGTTTTATTGATATTGCGACAGGACGATATCTGTCGGGTTAGCTAGTTACGATTATTTCTCCAAATTAAAATTAATGTTCTCCAAATTATTAATCCTTCTAATATTATAAACGCGAAAGTTTGTAAGTATGTATGGATGGATGGATGGATGTTTGTTACTCTTTCACGCAAAAACTATGGGATGGATTTAAATGAAACTTTACAATAATATAGCTTATATACATCAGATTAACACATAGGGTACTTTATCCCAGAATTCTCGCGGGAACTCTGAAACTAACGCGGGTGAAACCGCGGGACACAACTAGTTATACATAAAGTATGTAGTAAACTTTATATTTTAAGTAAAATAATGTGTACCTACCTATTTTATTTATCATTCATCGGGAACCCTATTTATACATACCCTTTCGCCCAGCCTCATTATTTAAATTCTGGACAAAATACTATAATGGAAAAATACTATCCATTAATAATTCTCATCTTTTGATGAATATAAAAAAGTTAAAATCACCGGGTTTCGTAAAACGCATTGTGTGAAATAGTGGCAAAGGGAGCGACCGTGACGTAAGCCAGTTTAAATAATATGGGATTGGAAGGAAGGGTTTCGGTTTTCGTTCCAATTTTAAATAATACGACACGTGATTTGACGAGGCAAGCTATGGATTTTATTATGCGAGAAGTAACTATTGAGAACAATAAAGTCTCAAAAATGTCTTATGTAAAAAAGAAATTGTAAAATGAAGCTAATATAGTATCTTTTGATCTCTTAAATGATGTTACATTTGAATCTCACTGATAGAATTTATATGACTCTAAAAAAATATTTCAATTGATAATTTACACAAAGTTATTCCCAATCTAGGAGGTTATATTGTGTTATTTCTGGTAAAATAAGATATCTCCGCTTTGTGACTAAATTAACGTATCACGTTTGGATTGTGTTCTGTAGCTAAGTAAAAAACTAATGTTACATAAAAAAAAATTAAGTCACTATAAAGTCTTCCTCTATCTGAAACCAATTTCAACACATCTTCAAAAAAGTTCCCATCCACTTGAAACGCATTAAATTTTTTAACGTAGGTTAATCTTCTAGCAAGTGCGTAACTGAATAACTCTCTCACTCATATGCTACAATACAATGCAATACATAACAAGCGAGATAAGTTATAAGAGCGTAATGTTTCGGTTAGCAATCATCATACAAGAAGCTACGGAAACTTGCTTTAAAATTGACTAATCTAATAAAAATATCTACGATAAACCTATACTTCTATACTAATATTATAAAGAGGAATTTTGGTTTATTTGTTTGATACGGTTTCACTCAAAACCTACTAGGCCGATTTCGAAAATTCTTTAAAGCTACATTATCCCTGAGTAACACAGATTATATTGTAATTTGGAATTCCCACGGGAATTAATAAAGAAGTAAAAAAAAAACTTATGAATTACTATACCATCGGACGAGAAAATAGCATTAATATTTATTATATTTTCTTACAATAAAACATTTCTCTACTTCCTTCATGGTTTATGTGGCATAATACCTACTACGGGATAAGCACTCACACACAGGCGCCCGCGCAGATGTTGATTCCATAAAATAATATTTCATGTAAAGCACTAACCCGAACGAACGAGGGCGGAAGGATTGAGTTCTATTTATAAAATATATTTTTCATTACTCATACTCGGAAAGTAGGTCTGAAGTTGCCTGAGAAGCGGGTTGAAAGTAACCCTTTTCAGCCCTAGGGAGAATCGCTTTCAACTGACAACTGTCAAATTATTAAAAAGAAACTAGGTCTATTTTCACATTTTTATTGAACCATGTTTCAACTTTCTATACAGCCAGCGCGATGTAAAATTGAAATAACGTAAAGTTTAAGTAGGTATTAATTAAAATAAAATTCACTCACTTTTTCTTAAGCTAATTCCTATTTATATTTTTTTATTTTCTTTAATTAATACTTAATAATTAAAGAAAATATTTTTTTAGGTCGCCACAATGTAAATAAAAAATACTGGCTGAATAGCTAGCCGGCCAAAGAAAAAGAAATAGGTGGGAAAGTGTCAAGCGACTATCCGATCTTCACTCATTTTTTCTTTAGCTAATTCCTATTTTTATTTTGACTTTCCTTGCATTCGTAATGAAAAGCACAGTGTTACCCTCGGGAGAAAGACTTATTTAGTCCCTCGATCTATTGGCGCCCTCGCTACCCTCGGGCGCCAAACCCCGTCTCGGGACTAAATAAGTTACTTTCACCCCTAGGATAACAATGTACTATTTTTAGTTCCATTCGAGTTCAAACCAGTAACAATTACTACTTACCTACCGACATTTTTATTTAAATGTTAAAATTTCATTTTCAACTTAGAACTACGTTTTAAGTACAAAAATAGATTTAAGTGTCTTAATTATTTAATTCAATGAAAATTTTACAGTCACCATTTGCTCTACCGTTCATTTAAAATGTTAAACAATACAAGTAGAAATATCTGTTTAAGTCTAACTTTTGGTTTAAATAACGTCATTTGTTGTTGACCCTCCAAATTGTTTAAAAATTATTTTCACTCGCGCGCATTCATCAATTAAATCGAACGCGAGGAGTCGTTAAAGCGAATAAAAAAGAAATAAATCTCAGGATCGAGTTTAAAAAGCGTCGTTTCGGAGTAAAGAATGTTGCGTACAATCTCGGTTCGGACAAAAAAGTGACAACAAATAAAAAACGAGCCCACAACACGGCCGAGGTACAGATTATCAGCGCTAAAAGGGTTGCTCCCGCGCACTCCTCCTTTTGTCCCTTCCAAATTCAAACTTTACCTCCGTTAAAGGAGTGTTCGAATGCGAATTCTATATTTGAATATTCTACCGAGAATTTTTAATTAATGCCGCTCGGCCGTGCTCGTATTTTTTAAAATTCACATTCTGTTTTAAATCGACTCCGATATTCAATTTTTGCGTTCGATTCTCGATTGTTGTTTTTTTTTATTTATGTTGTGCGATAATGACGTTTCGCTTTAAGTGCTTTATTTCGATTGCCGATTTTATACCGATGTTCTCCTTGAAGGTCGGTAGTTTTAGTGATTAATGTTCAAGATATGTGGAGTGCTTTTTAAACGAAATATTGAATTTAATGATGTTTTGTGGAACTCTCCACTGTCTGTTTTACTCAATTTTTGTGTAGACATTATTATGGTAAAAACCAAGATATGATATGCGTTTTTACCGTGCACTATTACATATTCATGCTCATTATTTATCAATCGCTACTGCGCATACGTCTCATCGTCTTTCTATTACGTACAATAAACCATATCAACCTTAATAAAACGAATATTCCGATGATAAAACTTTATAACCACTTCTTAAAAGATCAACGCTCAATTTTGTGTTTATTGCTCCAGTCATAACGCAACAATGAGCCCTTAATATGGGTGTTCAACTTTCCAGCATAGTGAAATGATATACAATGTAGTTGTTCGATGAGCAGTACGGTTGATTTTGCTATACAAACGCTGACAGTCTGTGGCCGCTCATGCACTTTAAATGAGTAACCAATAAGTCGTATTAGGGGGTCACTTGACGCATAGCACCGCACCGCACGCAGCAAGAATGCAAGAGTCGACGACCCCGATACGCAAATAGGGACTTATTGTCATATCTATAAATGTAATTGTCACGATTGAAATGTAATTATTTCAGCATAATTGCTGAACATTACAGTTTTTGAAGATTCGTAGAGAAAGTGAAAAACATAAATCTTAAATTTTTTGTATAAATTATGTAAATATAATTCAACATAGCAATTCAAACTCAATCTTAAACGAAAATATAATAATCACTCGGCCGTATAATGGCTTCGCTTAATATTCCATTTTATAAAATATTTGAATTGTCATGCTCGCTCTATTCTTTGTATCGATTATTTCCTATCGTATATCTATCGGTACCAATTCAGTTGCAGTGCGCGTCTATCAGATTTTAAATGGATGAGATCGTTTCGGGATTCTTGCTGGAAGTGAAATCTGATGTTTGAAGGCACTTTTATAAAAGTGTGTTCTTTTTATTTGTTGTCGGAATGTGTGGTAGAAGTTTCTGGTAATATTTATATAACCTGATTTGTTTGTTTTCAGGTATCTACATACATCCAGTTCAACATCATCGGCAGGCTAAAAATAAATATTAAGGGTGTAGGTAGTATCCTACGATGTAATCAGTATTGATTTGTAGCACAATATAAATTAAAATCCACGATATATTTTCGTGTTATTAAACTGAGGCGTAAAATTTGTCAGTCGGTAGGTAGGTAGGTACTTATTGCATCTATGCACATAGACGTATGTTTACTTTAGTCTGAGCCCTACGTGTAATTTTATCCGGGATCCCTCTCCCTAAAATGAGTTTATTTAAAAAATTGTAGAGCCGAGCGCGTTTCACTGAAATATAAATTGATGATGGAACCGGACTCTAACCCCCTTCTTGTAATCTTGTTACACACATACACATATACACACATAGGTACTACACATGCACATTGCACACCTACAACCACGCACGTACAGTAAAATTTAAAATGTACTTTACAATAACAAGCAGTTCTATTTTTTAATCGGATTTCGAATCAAATTCCGAATACGACAGCAGTGACTGGCCATAATTTGAAAATAATGAAATAAATAAGAATAAGTAAGTTTAAAATATTTTCTAATCGTCTTACATATTCTACGCGCGGCTTTGTTTTAACGGTCATAATTTTATAAGGGGCGTGACCATCGGCGATAGCTTTATGTTGGTTACGTGAAGCATTGACACCTTAATTAGAACTCGCCTTTACTCACCCACAATCACAATCGAATTTGTGTGTTACAATCGATAATAATCGAACACAAGCGTCCATAATAATAATATCATTTAAAAATTGTGTTTTTGTCTGTAGAACATTTGAAACAAAGCAGAGGTAATACGTATGAAGTGACTTGCGTTTAATGCGGCCTCTTTGTCTGTTCATCTGTATTCAAAAAACGATGTAACTTTTTCATCTATCTCCTTCCCTCGCGCGAGATAAAATTTCGTTATTAATTGTATTCATCGAGATTTGATATCGATTGAAGCTACAACAATGTATTAGTAGACGTTTAATTTAAAAATAATTTTTCCATCGGTCAACACTCGAACTCCTAACTTTTTACTTTTTGGTCATTGATACTATCGACTAATGACCGTCATAAATAGGAAGTTGATGAAAATTAAAAATAGAGAAGTAGGTGATATGGTACATAACCGCATTGTATTTTAGGGTTCCGTACCTCAAAATAGAAAAAAATTACTTATAAAAATAGAAAATAATTACAAAATAAAAAGATCACTTCATTATCCGTCAAGATCCTATTTCTCAAGGACGTGCGCGGAAGGATCAAGTTGAAATTAATAAATATCAAATACTCGAGTCAGCAATCCCTTAGTACTGTGAAAAAAATGAAACTTCTAAGTCAAACCAATCAAGAGCAGAGAAAAGGTCGCTTAAGCCGCATATTTAAACACTCACAAGGGAATCCAAACCTATAGGTAGGTACTTAGGTACTTCCCGTTGACCTAGAATCATGTTTGGCAAGAAGCAGTGTCTTATGTGCCATAAAGGAATATATCCGACAGCTGTGTTACATCACATTTTTTCATATAAAATTTTCTAAATCATCGATACTCGATTCCCGTGATGGACGAATAATTTATTGTACGGAACCTTCGGTACGCTAGTTCGACTTGCACTTTGCCAGCTTTTTTTCTCGAATCACTGAGCAAGTACTACGTTGCATTCGAGTTGAAAAAGTGACTAAGTTCCAAAAGCGTATGTCAGCATAAATTATTTATGAACCGTTTTATACTTCCCGGGTAAGGTTTTACCATTTTTGCTGTAAAAGCAAACGTTTTTGGGAATAATTTCATTCGAAAATCGTCTTTTATGCCACATTAACATTACTTATGTGATATCCACGGCCACCGGACACCGCTCGCCGCGCAGGCCACGTGACTGACGAAAGCGACTCGATTGTCCCTCGGTTTTCCATGAAACTGACAATAAAACACCAACATTTTTATGTGTCGATATAAAAATAAATCATTAACGGTTTTACATTTCTTGTGAAACCCCGAACGGCAATACAATAAAATTAAATAAGTATAATAACACAGAAAAATCCCGACCCCGAAGTCGTATAAAACGAAAATGAAACGATTTCGCGTTTCAAAAGTATAACTGGTTTTCTAAGAAAAAGTTTGCACTTTTATGAATACCATATTTAGACGTAGTAAAAGAGGAAAAAACACGCGATGCTTTGGAACGACCCAAAATCACTCGATGATTGGATCGTGAGATACTTTGTAACAATGTGATTATTTACTCTTAAAAGAAATATCTGAATTCCATTACCTTAGCGAAGTGTCGAGACTTCATCTGGGATGCTTTTTTATTCGAATTCTCCGATGGGAACAAGCAAACATAATTTGCGTGAATATAAATCTAGACGCGTAGGTAATTATAGTACTGTGGCAACTATAAAAGTAATTTGTTGTATAGAACTTTTTATTTGTTCGCTTGTAACATACAGACTGTATACGATCTTAAAATAATTTATAGGTCAGTACCTACTCGATACAAATGCTACGCCATTATTAGCATGCAAATTTTTACGGCAAACGTTTTGCCAATAGAATATTAGGTGTCTATTGCAGCCTATTTTGGTTTCTGTTATGTATGTATATTGTACAATTGCTTAATCTATGACCAAAAATCACCACAGGATATGACGGCAATACAAGGAAAAGTAGCTGCTCGTAAAATAGGCACATGGACATATAAATGTCTTTGAATCGCCGAATCCTTTTATAATAAGCTCTGACCGTTAGAAAAAAAGCCGGCGTCATATTATTATAATAATATGAAATGGATATTGTAATAGCGCGTCTTAATTCGGAATTTTAAAATATAAAAAAGAACAATCGGAAAACGCCAACACGTCGCGGCGATAATAAACGCAACGGATTCGAAATTTTAAATACTTATAGTTCCATATTATTCATATACAGTTTTCAAATATGGAACGTTCCATTATTTCCCGGGTTCGCGCGTAGTTAGCGATGGCCGTTGATATTATGCGGGCTACGCACGCGCGATATACAAGTTTCACAATGGAATCAATTGACAATATGGCGGCGAGAATTACTGTCCGATACCCATTTGCATTATGTTATATTCTTAATATTCCATCCATATTTAGATTTATGTTCACTGAAAAATATTGAAACTTGATGACAAGCTTTTTTGTTTTAGTTACCGGATGGCAAAGTTTTTTGAAATCAATTACCTATTATTGATTACATACTAGCTGTGCCCCGCGGTTTCACCAGCGGTAATTTCGGAGTTCCCGCGGAATTTCCGGGATAAAAAGTACCCTATGTCCTTCTCTGTACCCTGACAACGTGCATGCCAAATTTCATCCAAATCCATTCAGCCGTTTTTGCGTGATTGAGTAACAAACATCCACACTTTCACATTTATAATATTAAGTAGGATTATTTACCTAATCGTAGGTACCTAATCGTACCTAAAGGTATGCGTACCTAATTTACCATATGATTTACTCAAAAATTTCAAGACCTAACTAAGCATAAAAATTATTCTATGAATAAAATTATCGTGTTAGCTATGTACAAATTTCATCCAAATCTGTCCAGCTGTTTCTGCGCGAAGATAAAACAAACTACACACAAACGTTCCCATTTATAACATTACTTTGTTTACGACACAATTTCAAATTCCCATACTTTTTTCTAATTAACAGTTGAGTTTTCAATAAGTTTTCAACCTAATTTTTGATTATCCATAAAAATATCGATAGCGCCCAGCAACTCAAATATCCAATTTGAAAATCATTTGCGCTTGAGTCGTTATCACGTACTCGTAGCCAAAACCACGCGATTTCGTCACAAGCGTATCGCGGAAAGGCTGCGCTCGGTCGTTCTTAGGAAAAGTGGCAATAACTCAAGGAGCAATCAGTATGCAGGTCCAAGGTTCGATGCTCGCTCACGTCCCGGTGAAAATATTCGATCGTGTCCGTACATATAGGTAACGTCAAATATTGTATATTATAAATTATACTTTCTACGCCGTTTTAGGTGCATCAATTGTCTATAAAGCTGACTTTAATGTTGCCATTAACACATTGACGGTATATTTATTAATTACACTGCTATTATTATTTTTTATTGCATCATTCCATGCGCAAGCGCGTAACGTATAAACCGATTTAACTGATGTAATTAAGATGAATTAATAAATTTAATTAATTGATATTACCTAAATTACGCGCCTAATTTAATTTATTTCAATTCAACACCTATTTATGTTAATACGGTGATAAATTCTAAACTTTTCACATTTCAAGGGATTTCAAACTTTATGTTGGGTAAGATAAAAATCAATTTTGTTTGTTTAGTAGCGGGCTCGTGTGAGCCCGCTCCGCCAAACATCGGTACAAATTGGTCACTTCCTCGGAGATTTTTATTTTTATTGATAAAACCGTCTCGCGACAACAATTGGTACGGATTTGGTCGTGAATTGAACAAATCAGGCCTCATTCTCAACTTTATGTTATGTTGATGGCTACTATTATGTCCAATGACCAATATGTTGTTTAGCCTTAAAAAAAAAAAAAAAAAACAAAATTCAAACAATTCGGTCTTGCCTCGTTTGTAACCAGTATCCAATTATCTTTATGACTTATAGTAATAAATAAGTAATTGATTTATCAACATCATTATAACTACATAATTACTAAAATATGCTGTGGTTTTTAGAAAACCCGTTGCACTCACATAAAAATATATTTTAAATTAATCTTTTAAATATATTTTAAATAAGTTTATGATTATAGTTCCATTTGCAAACTTTACATTAGTAGGTACTGACAAGAAAATAGATCCTCTAAAGTATGCTAATCATTTAGGATTCGGCACGGGTCGACTTTTCAATCTTCAGATCTCAAATGGAACAAATTTTATATGGATTTATTACAACAATACCTATATTATGACTGTCGATTAAAAAGCCAGTCTTCGTGCACTACATTTTTCATTAATTTGTAAAAGCAAATAGGTGTCTATTATTTTTTTACTATCTATCTGAGAGACTAAATATAATTTTGGTTTCCATACCCCGGAAACATGCTTAGTATACGATTTCCGACCACGAACATAAATACACATTCCGAAGTAGGTACATCTAGTGCTAGTGTCGTGTTGTGTCTATACTAGAGTCCTCGATCAATAACCATATTGTATAGATCTGCATCCGACAAAACACTAACTAGACCCGTTGTCCGACGCAAACATATAGATACACTATTCACCCCATTTTTAAAACAGTGTTAGTGTCAAATTTTCCATCAGTCCCCTGGTCCACTTACGCAACCCTTCCCGAAAAAAGGACTAAAAATAAAAAAAAAATAAAAAAAATCGAAGGGGACTTTAAAATCGTTATTATAATCTCGGACGCCATTCTGCCCGGTGATGGGGGACGCGCCCTTCAGTTTTTAAATCTCTTTTCCAACAAAAACCCCTTTGATGTTTATGCATTTCGGCAATATCTCCCGCTCGGCTAGATACGCGACATTTGGCCATTCCGAGGATTTTACAGATGCATATTTTAGATTAAAATTTTAATGCCACTAGCTGCCCACTTGCCATTTTGTTAGCGACTATTAATAATTTCTCTTTTGTTTTACTTTCTTTTATAATAATAACAATATTTTGTGAATATATTTAATATCCAAAAATGTTCGCATGTGATACTCAGATAGGACAGATAACACCATCAACCATCAATGTGTCCACAATCCAGCGCGACACAAAATGCAACGAACAATCAGCTCTCGAACTTAGTAACATCCTATTAATCAACTCTTTTAAAAAGACAAACAACTGAAAAAAGACGTGTGGGAAAACGTATGTAGGTAAGTATATCCAACCAACGCATTCCAAATTCGAATGAATCTGAAAGGCGTACGAGATTTGAAAAGAGAATGAGATTTGAAAATAGAACACGCCATTAGTAGTGAACACAATGGTCTCATTGGTCGATTTGAAAAAGGAACAATTTGTTAAACGTCAAATATGAACTTTTTATTTTGTATGTAATGAAACGCCGCTTGGTGTGATGTCTAGTACACATTTTTGAGGTTTTTTGTTGGATCTGTCGGACGTTTTACATTTTGTTTTGTTCTATGTCTGCTATACTTATTAAAGTCAAAATTAAAAATAATAATGTTCTTAAGAGGCAGCAGCGCCCGAGGCGACAAGATTGTTGCGGTGTGCGACGACAACCAACGTATTAATTAACGGCTAATGATGAAAAAAATTACATCCACGCCAAAACTCAATGTTTTTGTTTTATACTGAATCCACAAAAAAAAATTTATTCGATCAACTCTGTAGTTTTTTTTTTGCAGAGGCTGCCCACGTATTGTCTGTTCTCTCATATACGCTTACCTATACATTATTTCTCTGACAGACTTTCTATCTTCGACTCGTTTATCGGTAAAAGATACACAAGTAATGACATGAAACTATCAATATTTTCTAGTAACGTTTAAAAACAAAGTATAATTAGTTTCGTTTACGAACACGGCGGCCATATTAATCATTGGAACGAATTTCCGTGCGCCATGTCATACAAAGTTCGTTTATTAAAAATGTGACGTATCAAGATCAACATCTCATTGAATGAAAGAGCCAGCAGCATACGAATGTGTGATGAATGAACGAGACAGGCGTGTGCTGACATTTCAACGGGTCATCAACCCTACGGACGTCTCGCTCTAACGAGAATTCGAAGATTTGATTTGAATTGTTCCTAATTTGAAATATTAGCTCGTTCGATTCGGGCTACTAACTTTTTTTTATTTATTAAAAATCTACGATTTTATTAGAATTCATTTTTAATGACGATATCGGTTTTACCTTGGCTTCCGTTTGATGTTTTATTTAACGGTAGTGTGTTAATTAATTTTAATCTGTAAAATTCTTGTAAATGGCATCTAATATCATATTTTTATTTTTTACGAGTGATGGATAAAAACAGGGTATTTTCGCAAAAAAAAAGTTAAAATTGGGCGCGTAGGACGCATAATACTCTAGTAAATAACAAAAGGCACTTTTTCAATCGATTCATCATTCAGATGTTTATCTGCGACATTTTCTAACTCGGTCAAGATTTTGAGATACAAAGATTAATGGAGTGGTTATAGAATTACTTACTTACCTAGGTACATTATTTCAAAGATGAATTTTTATTTATTAATAAAAAAATAAGTAGACGATGACTCATGTCGTATAAAGCTTTCGTAAGCCCGAATTAAAATGCGCGTACACATACAGAGTTCTATTCAAAAAACAAAAGCAACAAAAATATTAAGCAGCAACTATAGGAGAATCATAAGCGGTCATAACTGGTTGTGCCGATCCATTTATGGCCATGTAATCCTATTGTATGATCCTGACTCTACACGCGTGTTTTATGTGTGTGTGTTTTATATTATACGACGATAAGTACATATATGTTAAAATGTGTACAATCATTAATTTCGTGTGTAATTGAACTGAAACGACTCGCGTTATGGTGGACCGTACAAAAACAGTGATGTTTCTGAGAACACGCGGGCTTCGGGTATTAAACTGTAGGTACCGATCGGATGACGGGGCTCAGACATCTCGAATTTATACGTTCATAAAATTCCTTTGTCAAATTTACTCCGGAGTGCTGTCCGGGCCGGCCGCACTTGGGAACTAACACACGAATTCTTTGACGGAATCGTATCGTCTATACGCAGTTTTTCGCTCGGCACTTATCATGTCCAAAGACGTAGTACGGGCCAAAAACGTCAAATTCGCGCGTCCAAAAGCTCGCCGACCTCGATGCACGGAGAGAAGAAATCGTCCATATAATCCTCCCGGCGAAGAAATTTAAAAAGTCACTGGACACTAAAAAAAAAGAAAGTACAGTAGATATACCTACATTCCATCGATAATTACTTAGGAAAAAAAAACTGTTTAATATACTTACGATCTACCGAAAATGCATTCATCATTTATCTGCTGCCGATATCAAGCTACTTGGACAGTCCAGTTTTCTATTATTCATTAGCTCATTGTTGCGTGGCGGACGACCGTGCTGCCGCGACCCGAAATTCGGTAACCGTTTTAACATTAATAATTACTTCTCAAAATAATGCTAACTTCGATGCACGATCCCGATAAAACGCGCAGTGGGTACGGTCGGCACAGAACTGGCTACCAGCTCTGGCGAATACAATAAACATTACAAGACACAACCAATTGCATCGAGTTAATTAATTTCACGCGGTGTCAGTATCGATCGGGGGATTTGAGTCGCGGCCAGATCTGAAGGAGCGATTTTTTTTTTTGTTGACGTGACATCCGTGCGCGTACGCTCGTGACGTAACGCCGTGTCTTGCGCCGACACATGTGATGTGTGTAACTGTGCACTGTAACCGCGCTGCATGAATTATGATTAATGATCGTAACACTGTCGCTTTAAAACAAATACATATACACAATGTGAAACTATTTCGAAATATGTCGCTAGTTCGGGCTTCGTTTCGAACGGCTTTACTGATAAATATTAAATACTGGCTTTTCCCCGCGGTTTTACTCGCGTTAATTTCGGAGTTCCCGCGAGAATTCCGAGATAAGAAGTATCCTATGACACTTAGGACTACCTTAGCTTCCTACCTACCTACCTAGCTAAGTGAAAGAATTTTCAAAATTTGTTCAGTAGATCCAAAGATTACCCACTACAACGTCACAAACTCACAATTCACAAACTTTACCTCTTTATAATATTAGTATATATTAAGATGCAGTTTCAGATGTAGTGCTTCAGGTGTAGCTATGTAGTTTCAAGAGTAGAAAAGCTAAAAATTTCAACCCCTAAATTGTTTTTTTTTTTTGCGAACTGTACAAAACAGCCACGTGTTGCGCAGCCCGTGTTGTCTTCTTGTTAGAAATACTAAGATTTTCGTTAACTAAGATACTAACTGCATATTATTATTAATCCTAAGATAATAAGCTATTAACATAAACATTTCTGTTGCTCGAGTCTTTGGTTGTCGCCTGCTTTTACTATTTGGTCAGCCTATACAGCCTATATAGTACCTACTTAGTACCTTACTTCAGTAAAATTCTCATGTTATATATGCATTAATGACAAATATTGTGTAACAGACAAATTCTAACATATAAACGGCTGTCTTTGCTATGAAAAAATCAATACAGGATAAAATTAAGTAGGTGCAGTCTTAATACCAACTATAGGTAAAATTATTAAGAGACGTCAAAGCTCATTTACATATGAAACACCATACTATTTATGTGTGAAATGTCTACGAGGTTATCTGATATGATGACCTTTATTACAGTAGAATTAACAAAGTGATTGTTTTGCATTTTTTGCTAGCAGCTTATTTGATTTTTTTTTATATTTCAATATGCTAATGAGTTGTTAATCAAGCTACAATTCGGCAACTAAATATTCTTTTGACTAGGCTTTGTCTCTGTGAGACACATTTTTAACCCTGACGCAAAAATGACGGGGTCTTATAAGTTTAACGTGTGTCATCGTAGCTCCCAAACGGATAAACCGATTTCGATGCGGTTTTCATTGTTTGATAGCTAGTTTAATCAAGACGGTTTTTAGCATTGTTTCATTTAAATCGATTGAGTAGTTTAGGAAATATTTGAGTAGGTATAACTAATAGTATATACTTGATCGGGAGTTTTCTGACATTCCTGTCGTTACTTTTTGTAAGTAAATAGATAGGTAAGAATAAATTTCCACCCTAATTCTGCATAGAAACGGGATCAGAATTTGTTTTGATAAAATTTTGCATTTATAGGTACTTATTTGGCGGCGAGTCGGTGACTGTTCTGCACAAATTAAATATTCACTGCCAAAGTTACTCTCAGCGTCAGTTAACACGTAGAAAAACACGAAATGTAATAAAATTGTATACTCACCACGTTATAATGCTAACATGAAATGCCCGGGGGCGTTTACGGTACCCGGCGGTGCTCCACATATCTTGTCTGTCGGATGCCGATTAGAAACGTGGCTTTGATGGAAAACGTTTATTGACCATCCATTATTAAATGTCTAAACAATTTCTGCGGCCTCTACATTCTGATATGATTCCATTCTGTACTCTGACATTTTAATACTATCGTTGGGTTTCTATTTTTTTTTTTTGTTATGTGAAAGTTTATTCGGGCTTTATTACTTAGTAAAGTAATAGCGAATTTCGCGGTTGCGCGCGCGCTGGTTTGTTGGCGATGAAGATAATAAAATATATTATTTCCACAACCCGAAAGTCGAGTAAGTGTATATCAAACTAGCTGTGCCCCGCGGTTTCACCCGCGTGAGTTTCGGAATTCCCGCAGGAACTCCGTTTAGGGGGATGAAAAATAGATAGTAGCCGTTTCTCAGGCTTACTGAATATGCATAAAAAATTTCATGAGAATCGGTCAAGCCGTTTCGGAGGAGTATGGGAACGAACATTGTGACCCGAGAATTTTATATATTAGATTTATTTTCCGATTTTATTTACATATTATTTGAGGCCCAACATTCTCAAGTTTATTAAGTGTTTAATGGTAGTTAAAAAAATTTATAAATACATATTTTCGACTAACATACAGACGTCATGTCCTCATTATTACAAGTATAGGTTTTGTATTCATCGCAAGACGAGATGTTTACATTTCTAAATCTCTGCGTCAATACTCGGAACTTAAGAAAATGTAAATTTTTCTAAGCTCATTTCGATTGAGTGTTTACTTCTTTCAAGATCTCACTTATTCTCGAGATCAGAAATAAATATTCGAGGTCTTGATTTTTTAACAATATAGCTGTTAAACAAGTGTCATTGTAGACATAGTAGATATAAAATATTTTTATAGAATTATTAAATATTTTTTTGCTCACACCTAAATCCGTAGACAAAATAAATATATTTATATGGTCATCTAAAACGTCATTACAGATAAAATCATAACTGACGCATAAATATTATGTAGGTACGTACCTATGTCGAGTAATTCTAATTTCAAAAACTGTAATGATTGATTGTCAACCAATGACAATCGCGTATTCAAATTCCTATTTCGAATTTGAATGTCGAACGATTTCTTTTCCTGTTGACGGGCACGTGTTGCCAGTAACATACCCATAGTAGGCTGTATTACAATAAGCAATTATTATAATCTTAAAGAGTTTTTACTTATTGTTTGCCTATTAGGTATTCGAATCAAATATTTTTCTACTGAGAAATCGTTTATTGTATGTTTCTTTTGCATCTGATTGAAGTTTAATTCCAGCAAAGGACTCATTGTAACAACCACATGAGTACAGGAAAGTAACCTAATATTACCACACACAAGTACTTATTCAAGACAACTTAAACAACTGTTTGGAACGTTAAAAAAGACCATGTGTTTATCTTATAATTACTGAACAGTTTGTGTGTGTGCGTGTATGTGTGCACGCACACGAGTCGTGGGTGTGTGTGTGCGTAATTAAAGTATGGAAATAGTAATATACGCGTTTGAAGTGTTTTCTCTATAAAAGTTTCGAGTGGTTGGGAACACTCGTGAGTCGATGACCCCACCGAATGATTTTTTCACTCCCTTTCTGTTATAATAACAGCTCTGTTTACCAATCTTGCGACTGCTATTGGTTCCCCTTTTTGAAGATTCTTGAAGTTTCAACTCCGAAGACTTTATAGTAAAAACATATATTTTCATGAAAGAGTTTTTATTAATCAGATAAGTAGGTAGGTACAACGTACATACATGAGGTATGAAATGTAATCAATCATGTTAAGTAAACTTTGCCCACAATCTACACTTGCTACTATTATAAATAGTTTGTAAGTTTGAATGTAGTGGGTAATCTCTTGAATTACTGAACTAATGCTATACATTCTTTCACGGATGGGAAGTTGCAGTATCCTCAGCACAGAATACTTTTTTTCCCGCTAAAGGGTTCCCGCATGAATACCGAAACTCACGCTGGTAGAACCGCAGGATAACAGCTAGTATATCATCGCTACATAGTATAAGACAAAGTCGCTTCCTGCTGTCTGTCTCGCTCTATGTATACTTAGATCTTAAAAACTTGCAACGGATTTTCATGCGAATTTCAGTGATTCATGAGGAAGGTTTATATTATCTATATTTTATCCTGGAATTCCCGCAGGAACTCCGAAATTACCGCCAGTGAAACCGCAGGGGACAGCTAGTTATGTATAAATCACCGAGTACAAAATTGTCAATTGTTTTTGGTAAAACATCAACAATCATTAATACATGAAAATAAATTGTTTTCTATGACGTGTTTGTTTGTTTTTCTTATGTTTTGTTTTTTTTTTTAATAATGTTCATGTAGGTAATTTTTAGTAATTTTAAAACTGACATAGTATTTAGTGATAAAGAGACGTAATCCGTGGGTGCATCTCATGCAATTTGTAATTTATAATTTCGTTCGTACGATCAAAAATATCGTTCATTATAATAGTTTTTGAAAGTCGTTAATCACTATGTTGATCTACAAACGTAACGGTCACGTAATAATTAAACATAACTTTACATAACAAAAAAGGTTGTTATGTGCCTACTTAAAAATATCACAAAGGAACCTAACTTATTTTAATTCGAATCTAAAAACAGCTGTACCATCAAATAAATTATTGTGTTTTTTCAATGAAATCGTGGTTATACTACCAGTTCATACTTAAATTAGTTAAATAAAGACTATATTTTTATGATTTAATTACAAATGTATATAATTTTCAGATTTTTTCCGTACTTGTACATAATTATCATCTTATAGTATATAAGACGATATTACTTGCCAAATTTATAGTTCTAGGTCAACGAAAAGTACCCTATAAATTTCGATTCCCTTGAGTGTATAGAAATATGTTTTTTGCGCCATAAACGACCGTATCTTTTTTACATAAACTTAGAAGTTTGATTTTTTCACAGCTTCAAGGAACTCTAGACCTGAGTAATTTCAATTTGATACCGCCACGCGTTTCTCGAGATAAAGGGTCTTGAGAGACAGACGGACAGACAGAAAGATAGATGGACAACAAAGTGATCCTATAAGGGTTCTGTTTTTTTCCTTCTGAGGTACAGAACTCTAAAAAGCGTATGTATTATAACAGCAACAGATATTTTATGAAAGAAATAAACGCAAATAGCAAAAATCAATTTTTCCAAACTCCGTCTAGTTAACATTTTAGTAGTTAAGTCTCGAGCATAAAAGTAAAGAAAAAATCTAGGACAATAGTCCGCCTCACGACTGCTGGCAAGTGCCAACCCACGGTAATTGTAAATAATAATTGAATTCGAATTAAGAATACGAAATCAGAATATAATGCGGTCCATATTTGAAATTCGCGCGTGGTACCTACGCACGCGGTGTTCTTTTTTTAAAGTTGAAATTTGAATTTGGAATCGTGTGTGCTCTATTGTGTAGCAAATTGAATTCTTTGTAATGTAGGTACATTGCGTACATACGATCTCTAAAACCACTATGATTGGACCCCATCGGGTAAATGAGCAAAACGAGATAAAAGCTCTTCATCTACTGGTCCTGTTTGCGAACTTGTTATGGGACTTGCACAAAACGTTAGTTCCGCAAAATGTATTGAACAGTTAGATTTTTGGAGATAAGCTTACATTCTTTTTACTGGTCAATAACGACAAATATTCCATACTAACAATAAGACTAAACTAGGAACTAAAGTAGGATATAGGTATAACATTACCTATACATACACTTAATTCGTGATTGAAACGAAATTTGACAACTTATATTTTTATTTATTTACTCTAAAAAACAAATACATACATTAACAACATAATACAAGACACTTATCTAAGCCCGAAAGAGCTTACACAAGATCCCTTCAGTTTTCCATGCGTAGGTAGGTATATGAAAAACTGAAGGGATTGAGATGAAATTTTGCCAACAGATAGAATATGTTCTGGATTAGATTTAAAACACTTTTCATCTCAGAATTCCCTGAGGAATTCCAAAATTCATCCTACGGGTAAAGCTGCGAAGAGCAGCTTTTTAAAATTAGCTATTAATAATGGCGTATGCGCAACATTGTGCTTTTTTATATCTAGGAATGTGAATGTTCGTGTGTGTGTGTGTATGTGTGTGTTATTGTGTGTATGTATGTATATTTAGTGTGCATTTGTGTGCGCGCGATCGGTCATACGTGATGCGTGTAACAATAGTAAATTCAGTTTGACTTACACCGGAAATTTATGAATTTAAATGAGAAAGTGTTAGGAATTTAATGACGGCTTTCGAAGTAAACCAGAGTATGCCTTCCTGGTTGCTTTGTCCGTTCATTCATAGAGGAATGTTGATATCGTATTACAATAAATTATTTTTTGTCGCTTGATATAGGTGCGAGAGGTCTTCTTTCTATAAGTAAAGAGTATTAGCTGTTCTGCCCACGATTTCACTCGTGTCAACTTCCTAATTCCTTTGGAACTCTATTTTTTATGTATTTCGTTACGTATCAGGATATCGTATCTTAATAAAATTACTAAATGTATTCGGGCCCCTATAAGAACCCATTATTCCGGCATAAAAGTAGGTATCCTAAGTACCTATGGTATAAGTATGGCTTCCTATCAGTGAAATAGGTACTTTTGACTAGAATCAGTTCTCTGATTCTAGACACTACTAAAAAACAAAACATTGCTTGCAAATAGTACGTATATTTTCTCCTAGCCCCTGTCTTTGCGCGATGTTCAAACATACTGATAGAATGAAATTCTAAAAATTATTGTTATGGTTTCTGGTAGATACGTCATTAATATCTGCATTTTTTAACTATACAACAACATACAGACATGCAACCGGTTGAATCTAAGAAGGTTCATTAGTTATATAAAATAAATAAGTATTTTTACCTATAGGAAAATAAATAACAAAAATTTCAAAGAAATTATAACCAAAATAAATATGAATTTTATTTGTTGTTATAGATAATCTAATCACAAGAATCTGCTATTTAAAGAAAATACAGCGAAGCCAATTCCCATATTTTCCATTAAATATAAATTTAAATAGATACGCCTATATACTATAAACAGTAGACTACTCGTATAGGTACCTAAGTATATCAAATGATTATTATTGTACAAATTCTAAACAAAATCTTGAACGTTGTATCAAGCGACAGCAATGTTCATGCCTAATTAGGCTACATACAATAGTTCACAAGGCGTGGTCTATTCTACCTATATAAGTATAACTTCATAGGTATATATATAAGTACACACTTACATATACATGGAACCAGAAACTTAGTTGGTACTGTGACACACGGACGTACCGTAACTCTGTAATACTCCTTTGTATGCAAATATAGAATTATCTAGCCACTCGAAATTGTAATCTTCACAACTCGCTCGTAATTTCTTCACCGTGGTGTTGTTTTGAATTTATTTATTGTCACTGGAATAAAAAAAAAATTAGTTAGTTTCGGAGATCCCGCGGATATTCCGAGATAAAAGTACTTACTACCTACCCTATATTATTTTTTTATACCTACCCTTGTCCCTTGACAACGTGTAGGTATATTATGTATAGTATGCAAAATTTAATGTAGTTTCTTCCGCGTTAATTTCGGAGTTCCCGTGGGAATTCCTGGTTAAAAAGTAGCCTATGTCTTTCTTTGTACCCCTGACAACGTGTATGCAAAATTTCGCGGTGATCGGTTAACCCTTTTAGCCATGAAAGCGTAACAAACAAACAAACAAACTCACTTCCGCATTTATGATATTAGTAAAGATAAGGATTAAGGATTTTCGACGAGGTGACATGCAGAAATGGAAAGCCATTTTTTTTTCTTCAAATGTTTTCACATTTCTTTGTTATCAGAAGAAGTAAGAGCTCCAAGGAACCAACCAAAATCTACTCTTCTTCAATTTAATTTATTCAGAGGTTGTTTAAAAGAAAATGCTCTGAAACGGTAAGGCAATGAGATCGTGTT
The DNA here is from genome assembly GCA_907165275.2 of Zygaena filipendulae. Lineage (NCBI taxonomy): Eukaryota > Metazoa > Arthropoda > Insecta > Lepidoptera > Zygaenidae > Zygaena > Zygaena filipendulae. The sequence goes on from OU015674.1 coordinate 5,367,327, forward strand.
TTTTGTGATCGTGTAACCTACTAGATTTTCTTCTCAAAATTAAAAACATTTCTTTAATTTGTATTTTCTTTGAAAATTACGGAGTTTCCGCCCGAATCCCAGGACAAAAAGCACCCTATGTCCTTTTCCGTTTCCCTGACAACTGTAGTATGTAAAATTTAATACACTTTTTCTAACACTTCCAACAGTAATATTATTATTATTATATTTGAACCAATTTACACAAAACCTTCACAAATTACATTCCTAAACCTGTCTCATGACGCTACTCTATCTATTGCTAAAAACCGCATGAAAATTCAGTAGTTCAGTAGTTTTTGACGTTTTGGGTTTATCGCGAACAGACAGACAGACGCGACGGAGATTTTTATAGTACGTAGAATGATTTGGAGACATTTATTCATATGTACTTACTACGTAATCATCGTAAGATATCATACGTAAGTCTTTCTACGTGTCATAATATTATATACGTAAAAGCTTAGGTGCTACGTCTTTCTATTTGAGTCCCCTCAAAAACTCCACGAACTACTTTAGCATTTGCTTATTATACTGACAAGCCAAGCTCTCTTATATCGTACGTTGTCACCAAACTCCAATTGTCAACGAAACTGGTTCCCCAAAATCGCCCAGTTGTTTCACAACCAATTGTATTATGTAATCAAGTTTGTAAGACGATTAGATATGGCACGGGTTATTTTGGCGGGTGGTGTATGTGGTGAAATTCAGAAAACCGGAGATTTAGTGACATGTCACTGTTGTAATTTAAGCTGGCATTTGAAGTGTTTGAATCCAATGTGGTACGGCAGCCCACGCCTTGTTTTTTCAATGACTTACTGACTGTAAGTTCGGTTCGACGAGACGCCCAAGCTTTTCCCCCGTGAAAATTCTCGAAACAGTCAACTAATAAAGTGCGCAGCTGAAAAAAATATCGATGGTGAAATTGGCAGTAAGATTTTTATTTAAATGTTAAGATAATTGGATAATAGAGACTATAAAGATTCAGCCTGTCATGCAGTCACTAAAAAAACAAGGCGTGGGCTGCCGGACCAATACGCATATATTATAAAGATGTTGAATACGTAATATAGAGCAGTAGTTTCACTCAAAATTGTATTAGAATTTGAAGGACAAAAATATGAATGGGCGTTCAAGACAGTTCCACCACTCGTGAAATAAATATGATAAATAACCTTTCGATGAGGTTTGTAACAAAAGAAAATATCGACTTCTGGTTACTGGAACTTGCATATTAAAACATTTTAGTATATTTCCAGCCAGTGCGAAACCGACAAGTACGCTTTATGTTTATTAAAATGATATATTCACGGCAACCGTGCGTTATTGTGTTCGTTTATTATGGTTTCTGCTTATAAATATTCTGCACACAGTATGCAATAGTCGAACGCATTCTAAATGCGCGTCTGTCACACTGCCCTTCGATGACAGGAAAATAATTTGTGATTAGACGGTCACAAACGTTAACTATTGCAACATAATTAATAACAAATTATGTGGCTTCACACTGAAAGGATAAACGCGTCGAGTTTTCAGCGGGGCCATAAAAAAAAGACGGCCAATGGGACACCTGCGTACGAGTCGTAGACGCGTCGGTATGCCTAATGTCTTTCAAACAATTCGCTCGACGAAAACCAACCTTACACTCATAATTATATTGCAACGACCAGTTTTTTTTTTTTGCGTCTTCGAATTCATCGTTGTCAACGCACACGTTCCAATTTCAAATTTTATTTCGTGTATATTTATTTGGACAATTGCACTCTGTATTCAATTAAACACCGATCCGTACTCTATCGACACGTGGTAAAGTTCAGTTTTGAATGTGTAATTGTTCGCAGACGGTTTTATAACGGTGCTGTGTTTTGATATTATGAAGAATGTTTCCGAGAAGTAACTTAAGGTCCTCTCGGTTGTTTAACAATAATATTATTATTGCCCGTGTGTTTATGTCTGGGTTTAATGTTACCGCGCGATTACTGGGGTCGATTCGCGGATTTGTGCCAACGGAGGGTCATGGTAGCTGAGCACTTGATCTCTTTGGTGGTCTTAACTACTGCCGTCTAGGTGATAGGCACCTAACGTTTTGAATTCTCAGACGAGCTTAGCGAGACTTAACAGAAGCACTGTAGTAATTTTAGCTGAATGTATACGTAATGAGTAGGTACATTTTATGAGGAACCGACGCATTTCAAATCAATAGATATCTATGGCTTACAACTTCCAAATGTGTTGTCATTTTTCACTTTGATAATTATTATCCTTACTAATATTATAAATGCGAAAGTAACTCTGTCTGTCTGTCTGTCTGTTACGCTTTCACGCTTTAACGGCTCAACCGATCATCATGACATATTGTCAGAAATACAAAGAAGGACATAGGGTACTTTTTATCCCGGAATTCCTGCGGGAACTCCGAAATTTCCGTGGGTGAAACCGCGGGGCACAGCTACTTTTTTATTAGAACACAAGAATATTTACTCGATTTATTGACGAAACTATACCGCATGGAGTTCCCTGAACCCTTAAAATTCTAAATTAAACGATTTTAATTTTTTTTTCATTACTCATACTCGGAAAGTAGGTCTGAAGTTGCCTGAGAAGCGGGTTGAAAGTAACCCTTTTCAGCCCTAGGGAGAATCGCTTTCAACTGACAACTGTCAAATTATTAAAAAAAAACTAGGTCTATTTTCACATTTCTATTGAACCATGTTTCAACTTTCTATACAGCCAGCGCGATGTAAAATTGAAATAACGTAAAGTTTAAGTAGGTATTAATTAAAATAAAATTCACTCACTTTTTCTTAAGCTAATTCCTATTTATATTTTTTTATTTTCTTTAATTAATAATTAAAGATAATATTTTTTTAGGTCGCCACAATGTAAATAAAAAATACTGGCTGAATAGCTAGCCGGCCAAAGAAAAAGAAATAGGTGGGAAAGTGTCAAGCGACTATCCGATCTTCACTCATTTTTTCTTTAGCTAATTCCTATTTTTATTATGACTTTCCTTGCATTCGTAATGAAAAGCACAGTGTTACCCTCTGGAGAAAGACTTATTTAGTCCCTCGATCTATTGGCGCCCTTGCTACGCTCGGGCGCCAAACCCCGTCTCGGGACTAAATAAGTTACTTTCACCCCTAGGATAACAATGTACTATTTTGGCTCTTTTTCTTTAACACACTTTTTGCTAGTACTATTAGAAAAGTACCTAGATAGAATATAGTCATCATTCGACAAGTAATGTCATTCGTCTCCTAATAAAATATTATGACTCATCGCCCACTTAGATTCCTATGCTTGTGACTTAAGTAGTGCTTAGGTATATCGAGTCGATATTATACTGTACTGTGGTTTGTGATGACAAACGTCAAAACCTAATTCTGTTGTTAAAATATATTAGAATAATATTATAGTTATAAGAAACTATAATATAATATATATTTTTTCTTATAATTCGAACTTGAACTACGCGGTATGTAACATTGATATTTTTTTTAATATATAATAATTTTTTTATATGTATCACTTTACGCCACACAATTTGTGATTTTTAGGGTCAATTGGTGGTTACGCAACGTTTTACTAGAGGGGAGGGGGGTACAGAAAAACGTAACGGTGCGTTACATGGGGAAAGGGGGAGGGTGTCAAAAATCTCCAAAAATTGTGTTACGTAATACCTACCTAATCTACTTGAACGCTCCCTAAAATGTGACGTCACGAAACTTCACACAATGACATACCTACTTCTTTGACCCCCTTAAGGTGTGACGACAGATGGAATATTTTTAAACTAAGGGCCCTTTCTATGGACTACGTCAGACGAATATGGAATCTGACTGTCAATCTGTCAGTTGAAAAATCAACCCTAGATAATAATATTTAAAAAGGTAAATTAACTGATGAACTTACTTAATCTGTGTGGGCAGAGAAACCAGACGCAAGTTAAGCACTAACTGCAAGTTCAATATTAAACGATTACGCATTCCGGTACCTAGCCAGTTGTTAGTAACAAGAAATTATTAAATTATATAAACAAACTCAACAAATTCCACTGGAAGAGTAAATAAAAATGTCGCAGTGTGTGTAGCCAAGTATCGGATTTCATAAACGAAATATCTGAGCGAGGTGGCGACTGATACATCTAAATAATGTCAATTGGCTTCAAGGAAAACTCAAACGTTGGCAAACTCTTTAAAATCCATCTATACATATAAAATGCTTTGAATGACTGACTGACGGATCAACGTACAGCAAGTAGGCTGTACGCTGATCGTAGACCTGAAACTTGGACGGTGTGTTCTTTGTATGACGTAGGCATATAATAAGAAAGGATTTTTCGAAATTTTATCCCTGGGGGGGGATGAAAAGGAGGGCAAAGTTTGTATGAAACAATCCCGCGGGAACTTCGAAGTTATCGCGGGTGAAACCGCACGAGACAGCTAGTCTGCCTTTATAATATTATAGAGAGGTTATAAGTTTGTAAATTTGAATGTAAATGTTAAAATCTGGAACTTATGAACCGATTCTAAATATTTTTCACTGATAGGACTGAAACGTTCCTTTATGTTGAAAAACAAGTTAACTTACATTCTTTTTTCCATATTGCATATAAAGTACTTAGGCATACTGGTTATACTAATCACTTAATATAGTAGTAGTACTTATATACTACATAATATACTTAGTATACTACTAACTATAAACAATCTTCTTCTTCTTCATCCTGTATCCATCCAATGCTGGATGCAGGCCTTCTCTCATAGACATAGATTTATATGAATATATTTTATAGGTAAATAATTATGACTATGCATACTGCATAGTTCTGTTGGTGTGTCAATAAATATAAAATAACAAAAAACAACTCTGATGAAAGGTAGAACTTGATTTAGATTATGGCTATTAAAGTTATCAAACGATATAAAATATGAGACTCTACAAACACTCGGACCATATTTAACATCTCAAACATACATCTCTACATCTCCTTGGAACAAAACGTTAAATCCTGGCCAGCAAAAAATATATAATTAAAAGGAAAAAATCATAAAACCGGTAGTTGAAGCCGTAAAAAAGAAATTAAAAAATCAAATAACAGAACGGATTCCATAAGATAATGCTTATTCATTCCACATTAAAAATCGAAATTTTCAAATAAAGGAACTCGAGGCGGACGATCGAGCGCGTACGAGCACAAACGAGATGGAAATATAAAGATACATGTAAATCAGACAAAGATGGATAGCTTATTATGATTGACAGCTGAGAACGGTTAACCTTGAAATATTTGAAACATTATATTTTATTATTAAGTACACCTCTATCTTCGTTCAACATGAGAGCAAAGAGGTCTTATACGACTTTTAGAATAATTTTATGGCTATTAAACTGAATGACATTATGTTAAAATTTGTATGACAGTTTTCTACAAAAAAATATGATACTAATTAATATGGCTCACCTTCGTTTGTTATTATGGTACTGAAATATTACTTATACTGAAATATTTATTTACTGGATTTTTTTCGTAAATTATGTCGGTCATAAAATAATTTGCTAACGACTTTATCGACAAATACTAAAGTGTATCGAAAAACAGTAAGTAGTTACGCAAAAATGTTAGTTACAATATGTCCGTATTGGGCATGTGTCAGGTCTCATTACCAGTACGTGTATAATGACGGCGGTCGTCGCCGCTAGATGTTCGTTTTTAGAAACGTCGAGTTTCTCCGGAACACGTTTTCAATCATAATTCGAACGTTGTTTTTGAATTTGGAACGTTGACTTTTTAAGTTTTATTTTTTTTATTTCATACAGCATCATGCTGTGAGCTTATAATTTTTTGTTGCCATTACCAAGAGACGTTTTAACAAATAAAGAGTTAACTACTGGTTTTCAATTTCTCGACTTTTATAGTTGACAGCTTTAGAAAAAGATTAATTTCCGAATATTCGGCACGGACAGTTAGCCAATTAGAGTTAGACGAGGCACTACTTAATGGCTGTTATTAAAATTCGATGGTAATGGTGAGGAATTAAGTGCTTTTTTGTTGAATTCTTCTGTAATATTTAGTTCATTACTCCATAAATGTTCATAAGTCGGCAGATGAACAAAAAATTGTAATAAAGTTAACCATTATATTCAACATTAATCTATGACCTGCAAATCAATATATTATGAGTCTTCTTTATCCAGTCTTAAACTAGTAGTTTCTAAAGAAAGAGCTGATATCGTATATTTGTTTTACACGTTAAACGGATTCCGTACGCGTATGCGCACATTAAGTACGCTCCTGTTGGCAAAGAGCTACGAAACTCGTAGACGCTACGGAAGCTTTTTTAATTTTTCTAAACATAATATTTAGTCGTTCTAGGTATAAAACTTACAAATCATTAAAAAAACTTACAGTAGGCAATTTATCGCAAATAAAATTATAAATCCATCCAATAAAAAAGTAAGCTAATTATTAAATTACATAATCAATTCCGATGTGTTATCGGAATACCGATTCAAATTATATTAAATTAAATTTATCGTACCATAACAATCTATAAAATACATAACAATTTGTTAAAATACAGAGTCAATTCTAAGGTATGTAAATCTTTGGAACGACCAATTCCAGTCACATTCGGATGCGAGCGTTCGATATTTGAATATTCAAATCTGGCGTTAATCGTTTTTATTGGTGGCTTTACGGCCTTTAATAATCACTTGTGGAATACGAGCGATTTGAGTTATTTCCACGAGATACAGGCACAAAATAATAGACTGATTTAATTTTTTCGTAAAAATTAAAAATTTGATTTGATTTTCGGAATGAATATTTTAATTTCGTTCAAGCGCATAAAAGGCGTCTATATTTTAATTGGATTTCCGTTGACCTGCGTAAAACGCTAAATATAGATTGCAAATTTTTTCTGCTCAACATTAGGTAAATGTTATTTTATTTTCAATCAAACTTTTATTAATAGTTAGAATCCAATTTAAAAAAAGTTCATCGTATAGGTACATTATTTAATATTTTTCGTTTCGAAGCAACCAAAGCTTTGTTTCGCGGCATACGCATACGTATAAACGAACGTATGATTAATAACCATACGATGTCGTAACATAGATCGATCCAGTCGACTGTGGATCGATAAATAATTTAATTAGATCGTGTGAGACACGTGGGACGTAATATAACGTACCGACGCGTCATTATTTCTTATCTGTTTTCTACACTTATAAACTCAATTTCAAAACGGCAACACTTTTAAATAATAAATTTACTGACCCCCCGGGCGATTCTAACTTATTTCGGTAATAATGGATTTCGTGTTTGGGTTAACCTTGTAATTTTGTAACATATCTACGTCTATTTAATTATACTTTATTATAATCATTACAAACTCCAAAACTATTATTCTTTTCATTACTTGTTTAAGAAATAGGTATGTTCTGAATCGCACGCTAATTGAATAGGCACTAACCGCCGCACTCAGAGTTAACTTTAATGATTACTTGAGTTAACTTTAATGATTACTTAGTTAAGTATAGATTTTTAAAACAAAACTGCCACGATCAGAGACGTTCAGTAAATTAATATTAATTGGCATTTAATGAGATGTAACTTGATTAGTTAAATGCCAATTAACATTAATTTATTAAAATTGTCTGATTGCGGCAGCTTTGTTTTGAAAATCTATACTTAACTAAGTAATCATTAAAGTCGACTCTGAGTGCGGTGGTTAGTCTATTAATACCTTTTTGAACACTAAAAGTTCTATCTATATAGTCTATGGTTTTTTGGCGGGGACCGAAAGTGACGTTTATTTTTGTGTTGATCAAATTTAATAAAATCACTACGTTATAGTGTTGATAAAACGTTGCTAAATGTAGGTTTAGTTGTGTATTACTATTATATTTAAAATCATTATTTTTTGCATTATTCCACACAATTCCGAGATAACAATAGATAAATAGAATTCATTAAATTTTGCTATATGATTTTTACATGTTTTATAGTTTATTTACGTCATAGACGTAGGTATGTATGTTTTTGTACTTGTACGCGTGCGCCGTACGTACTATACACACAATTTTGTTTTCAGTTGCCATGAGTCCCTAGTGTTACCAACTTTAGGGCTGCACATTTGATGTAGCGTCAGTGTAAGATCTATCAATGTTAAATTATAAAATATGGTTATTAATGTAATCATTATGTTCTTGTATGTATATATTAACAATCTTTTGTCTGCCACTTTAAACTTTTTCATATCATTTATCTGCAGAATTAACAACAAAATACTTATATCGATTTGTTTTTTTATTACTTATATGACTTATAGAAGACTGGCTGTGCCTCGCAGTTTCACCTGCGTGAGTTTCGGAATTCCTGCAGGAACTCCGAACTTCTCACCGTTTAAACCTTCCCTGAACTTTCAAGATCAAAATTAGCCAAATTGGTCCAGTCATTCTCAAGTTTTACCGCCGCACTCAGAGTCGATTTTAATGATTACTTAGTTAAGTATAGATTTTTAAAACAAAACTGCCGCAATCAGACAAGTTTAATAAATTAATGTTAATTGGCATTTCACTAATTAAGTTACATCTCATTAAATGCCAAATAACATTAATTTACAGAACGTCTCTGATTGCGGCAATTTTGTTTTAAAAATCTATACTTAACTAAGTAATCATTAAAGTCGACTCTGAGTGCGGCGGTTAGTGACACTAACGAACAGCAATTCATTTTTATATATTATAAAGATATAATGTTCCATTGTAAGCAGGTATCTATGAGTGGTTTTAAATCGGATAGAACATATATCGATTATATGGATTGTACCTAACGCTCTACCAAAATAATCGATTTCGATCGATTTGATCGAATCAAATGGAGTGTGCTGTGGACAAAAGCTTGGCAGGGCGCCTCATTAACCTCAACACGTAGAGCCCGAGTAAATCTATCAGTTGGCAACACTCGCCATAAATGTTAATCATACCATTTTAAATGCGAAACTTACCATTTTCGACGCAACCTTCAACGGAACAATATCCAATAATAACAATAAAACCCGTCACAATTACATGCGCGAGCGCATTATATTAATATTGATCGGGATCCAAAATGGCGGCGTAAGATGGCGACGGAATAACATGCGAAGGACGAAGGAAGTGATATTAATTACCAATAGGTATTTTATGCTGCGTGCGAATGCTTGCTTTTTTAAACATGTTGAAAAATTAAATCTTTCTCTAATAGGAATATTAATAAAAACTAAAATATCGAACCTGTGACGTTACGAATGAGAGCCCCCCGCTGCGTTATTATTTTATCTGAACAGACCAAAAATATCTCTTATCTATTGCTCAATTCTAGAGGTTTTAAACTATAATTATTACATTCGGTTACAAAGTTTGACCTTTGCCATGGAGCACAAAAAAACCATAACTGCAATTAACCGCCTAATCATTAGACAATGGTTCATTTCTAATAGTAAAATACAATTTTCTATCTGTCTTTATGTCTGTTGTTACAACAATAGACAACGTGTTGCATTGTACGGAATTCTCGTAACAAACGCGTGAAGGTTATAGAAAAACATTTTTATTAAAAAATTGCTTAATTTTTACAAATTGCTTCGGGCTTTTTTGAATGTCGCAATAAATACTTGTTGTTATTATTATGTATACTAGTTATTTTGTACGGTTTCACTCGCGTAAAGGTCTTTTATTATGGGTACATAAACAAAATGCGAAAACAAAATTGTAAGCCGTATCAAATCCGTACTTATAGTTACCTTAGAAATACATCTTTCCGCTTGGTCTGCGCTAATCCTTACCAAGTACTTGAAACTAATAAATTAAATAAATCAGGATTTTTTTTTTGTTTTAAAAACGACATCAAATTCATTTAAGTCGTCACATTTTTTTATATATACATTTAAGTCATGTCACATTTTTTTTATATACAATATAAAAAATTAGAAAGTATTGTTACATTACGCGATTATTATAAGTTTTTTGTACCAATTTTGCAATGCAATAAATTAAATTTTATTTGACTACCAAAAATGCCCGCTCGGTAGGCCGGCGGTCATTTAATTTGCCATTCATATTATAGAACAAGTCGTATGTTAAATGGACGATAATTTTTATTACTAAATTAGTTACAAACATTTGACTAAGTTAGTAGCTATAACAATAAAAGTCTACATTATAAAAGGATAATAATAGATACCTACTTTTTAGTTTATCTCAAATTTTGACCATAGCTGGAGGATAACGTTAAATTTATTATCCGTTTTTGAAAGCATGTTTTTACAAATATGGAATTTGGGCACCAAATTTTTATACAAATGAGCCACTTCTGAGAAAAAGACCGTGTTTCCAATAAGCTATTAATATTATCTAAAATAAAAAATAAAATTATGATAATTATCTCTTATTCTTTATAGTTCTCCGCTATACTTTTCACTAGCTGTTGTTTATTTATTTAAACTTTTTGCAAAATATGGTACAAAAGGTGGACTTAATGCCACTGTGGCATTCTCTGCCAGCCAACCTTCAAGATCTGCAGAAAGTGTGTTTGGTGGTGCTTGTAAGATCTTAATAATTATGGAGTACCTATACTTATAAATAATACGTAATTCGATAATATTATTAATACAATATAATAAACAAACTAAAACATAAACAAACTATAAAGTACTTTTATAGGGTAGTGAATACTTTTATCTCGGAATACCCGCGGGATCTCCGAAACTAACACGGGTGAAACCGCAGGGAATAGCTAGTAGTTTAAAATACGCTACTCCTACGAACTCTACATAATAAACTCAACTCGTATTATTTAAATCAAATCGAATATTTTAAGTATAAGAATATATGGTTAAGTGATTCAATAATTTCAAATTACAATAATTTCTTGATAAAAAGCTTAAAACATTCAATAAAAAAAGACAACTTTTGATGTATCGTAGATCCATGGATGCTGATAAAAATGCCATTGTTTCTTGCCGCTTCCATGAAATATCGCGCGTAGGTATATTTTTTTTATTTTAAATAATAATTGATTATTATAATTTATACGAGGTATCGTGATATTTTTGATAGTAAAAACTACGTACATAGGTACGTACATGCCCGCACTTAATAATAATGAAGGTACAGACAGCAAATTTATATCCTATTTCAAATTAACGCCCCAAGTAACACACCAAATTGGCAAATAAAATAAAAAGAAAGGACAGAGCAAACTGCAAAAGGCGGCCTAATCTAATTAGATTACTATAATTATAGTAAACTTATAATATAGCAAGTATAAATAATAAAACAATCGATGATTTCTTAAGAATTAACCTCTAATCCATAGATACGTGTTGTGTACTGAAATTGTTCGCATACGATGCGTATAAAGATATGCGAAAGAAAGCTAAATTATATACTCTTTTCGGATTTCGTATGTTACCTTATAAAAATTTTAGTTTACATTATAAGCAAATACTTAAAACTATAATATCTATATATATAAAATGCTTTGTCCTAAATAACTGATGGATCAACGCACAGTCTAAACCGCTGAGCGTAGAGATCTGAAACTAGGACATTGTTTCTATATCATAGACATCCGATAAGAAAGGATTTTCTGAAATTCAACCCCCGAGGGGATGAAAAAGGGATGAAAGGTTTGTATGGAACTTCGAAATTATCGCGGGTGAAACCGCGCGGGACAGCTAGTTAAATTATAAAAATATAAATTCCGCTGTTGACTGTACTCTACCAGTAAATGTCAAAAATGTATTTTTTCTCAACAAACTCTTAGCTCGGGCGCGGGCGTCCGACACATGCTCTGATTAGATCATTCAAGTATTATAATTTTGAAGTTTGGATAAAACCGGACAAGGTTATTATAGAAAAAATTATATGAACTACAAAATCACTGCATAGTAACTATAAAATAAAGTCGCTTTCCGCTGTCTGTCTGTCCATATGTATGCTTAGATCTTTAAAACTATGCAACGAATTTTGATGCGGTTTTTTTAATAGATAGAGTCATTCAAGAGGAAAGTTTATACGTATAGTTTATCCTGGAATTCCTGCGGCAACTTCGAAATTACCGCGGCCGAAACCGCGGGGGACAGCTAGTTATTTTTATAAAAGTACATACTTATTCACCTAACTTAATTCGACATAACTTGTCACAGGCTGGTATTACAACTGATAGGTAGGTATAATATGACTGCCTGACTGCAGTATTAATTTTAGATAAACTTTGCAAGTTTGAAGTTTGCCCGAGAGATCTTAACTTACAGTTTCAAAAGTTCGGATTAGCATGAGTCGTCAAATACACAAGGTTTCTAAGTAGTACCTACTACAATAAAATTGCTTGGCTTCTCTTAGCGTAGTGTGAGATCAATTGTGAAACATAAAACATGTTGAGTAAATAAATAAAACTTATCTGTAAGTATATTATATTCTGAACAAAGGTAAAAAATTGTATGTATAACAAGCCTTATAACATCATTCATATAAAACTATATAAGAAAAAAAATTCCGAAATCGAAGTGGGTAGGGTAAATGCACCAAATTCAAGCGGTTTCACTTGACGATATAACGAGTTCCATTATTCTGATAGTTGAGTCGACTTGATTCAAAACGAAGGCCGAATCTTTGTATTAATTTTAATAAGTAATTGTACACCGCACTACCTCACCAATTTCAACATGAATACATGTTCTTTTTTTTTTAATACTCAACCAGCTTGAAGCAATCTTGTTTTCTCGAAAATAGATCTAATATGTTGAATATAATTAATTTCATACAGACTCGGTTGATCGATGCGTGTTACTTGACGTGCTCATTTTTTTTTCCACTATCGTATCATTATTTTTAAATTACAGTGTATTACGTCAGTTTTAGACTAGAAAACGGAACGGCGTATTTTTTCGGCATAAAATAAAAAAAAATACACCCACCATTAAGCCATTTTTTTACGTTTTTAATATTTTAATGTAGGTAGGTTGCCTTTATTACACTAGCATGGATTTTAATCAAATATCATAAAAGTTATCTATGTACTCGCGTTTATATGATCGATAACTGTTAGATATTATAGACTTTGATGTAACGGATGCTTTAAAATGAAACAAATAGCCGCGAAATTTGTAAAAGATTCGCCGAAAGTTTTTATGTATCCTAGCATAATTGATATACTAAAGCATAATTGATACACTAATGATATTTTTTTCATTGTTTCAGATGTTGAAGACTGATAGTATTTATAAAATCAAATAAATTAAGGAATGTTATGAGTTATCAATGACGCTGCTTCTTCGGTCAGTACTGCAACTATACTATATACCTATACTTACAATGTTTGGAAATCACAAAATTGTTCATAATATTTAAAGTTACAAAATTGTATGTTTTCAATTTTCATTCACACAGTCGAAAAAATTCCATTAAGTAAACAAGACACCTATAACAAAAACAATGAAGTGAAAATTTGAATTTATATTTCAAAACACCGCACAGTATTCAGCTAATCTGACTGTCAACAAAGGACTATTGTCTCGCGTCGATACATTGTTTCATTTTATATCGAATGAAAATGAATCGCTGTTATGATTGAACACAAAAAATATATTCAATCAAATTTTGATTGTTTATTATGAAATAAATGAAGAAACTGTTGTTAAATCCGTGTTTCTTTTGCAGAGCAAACTCGTTTCTAAGGTTGTGGCCCACCAAAGAGTCCAAAATCTGCAATGACTACTGCGATGGCTGCACACCAGGAATCGATACATGAGCGACTCCAACCAGCACCGGAAGAACCATTGTACCTTCACCATGGAGGAGTACCTTGGACCGAAACCTCCGATCACCAGGAAGATCACAGCGCCGATACGTCACCCTACTATAACATGCCAAAAAGAAACAAGAGAAAAAATTTCAAACCGAGATGCGCTCCCAATGCCACGACTTTCTCGGATGACTCTAACAACTGCGATGATCCACCGAGTCCCGTCAACGGCAATGAAAGAGTGACACCGGACGAAACACAAGACGAGATTAAAGATGAAGTCAATTACGCAAAAATTGGTATCAAAAACTTTAGTCTACTCAAAGGAGGTGCAGTGGACCTTAGACTAAGCACCGATTCTAACGAAAATATAGATACAAATTGTCAAAATAGGTTATCCGACGATAAGAAAGTAGATTCGTTTCAACGTTCCTACATACATAGCTTACACATTAATCAGGATACCGAGAGGGATAGAAGTGTAATTAATTTTAGTAGTTTACAAAATAAAACTTTCTGTGCCAAAAACCCTTTTGCGATATCTCAATTAATTAAGACCAATTCACCGCCTCGAAGAAGGGATTCGGTGTCTGACGATGAGAGTAAGACTCAAGATATTAATGCTAATGAAAGACTAGGTGAAAGTCAAGAACCTATGGAAACATCTTGTGCGCCCCAGCAAAACGGAGACACATCGAATGCTACCAACAGAATATTGAGAGATTATGCAATGAACACGATGAAGGAATTGTTAAGTATTTACGGGTTGTCGTCAAATGAAGTTGCTGATGCTATAAACGGACAAATTAGAGCTTTAGAAGCACTTCAAGGTAAGTCAAATTAGAAGGTTAAGTTTAATGTCTCAATTAGTAGGTGCTGTTTGTTACCTTTACACGTTATAAGATAAGTTTAAAGTTCTTTGCATAATTTTTGCTACTCTATATCCTAATAATATAATAATTATCATTTTAGGTAAACCGTTCACTCAGCTGCCAATGAGTTTAAAAAGGCGTCATGATTCAGGTGACGAAACTGATAGAAGTCAAAGAAGGTCATCATCAGCGACAGAAGATGAAGGATCTACAAATATAACCCCACCGAAAACACCAGACAATGACATGGAAGCTCAAAGGTAGAATTAATATCGAGATTTCTAATCACATTTTATACAGCAAACATTTAACTGATTCACTTATTTTGGTTCAAGACAAAGGGCATTGCAAATCATCAATCAGCAATCGATGAGGCTGTTCCAAAGTAGATGCCAAAGTCAAGAGGAGGACGGAAGCGGTTCTGATGATGGTGAACAGACACTAGACCTAAGTGTTTCGAGGGATATTGATGGACAGGTAAGGTGTGACCTATATTTTCGTGATAGTCTTCAAATCCAAGTGCTGTGACTTATAAATGTAGTATTTTTATATTTATCTTCGAAAAAATACATCGTAAGGCCACAGAGTAAGGATCTTATCTAAATTAATGGGGTAGGCAGATAAAGCCTTAGTATTTCGACCTTTGGGACCTTTTGTACCATCCCTATCCTGTGATCCTCTTTTTACTCCCTGAAGACCTCGGCGGCGAAGGCTAGTGTTCTGAGTAAACCGTCCCCAGAAGGGCCCACAGAGTAAGGATAGTAGTTGTGGTAATACACAGGTCTGATCTGAGTAAGTAAGTACTACGAGGTAAATAATATCAACCTTAAAAAGATATAATGAAGGTTTATTATCTAATGTTCACTAACTAGAACTGGACTAGACCCAACAATAGGGCAGATATAAAGCTTGCTTTTTTTAGGTCTATATATTGGAATGGTATAATTATAGCTAATGTAAATATTATTGATCTTACATTAATCTAACAGGAACAGTCGACGACTTCTAGCGCCGGAAACAGCGTGTCAGAATTCGAACAGCAGAATTTACTAATGAGGAAAAACTTAGAAGAGTTAGCTAATTTACAAATGCAGGTAAGAGTTTATCATTTTCCTTTCCCTTTCAGCATTTCAAGATATTTCTTAACTCATTCATCATTTATAACTATTTTCTTGTGACTTTTTGAAGTACGAGCTTGACCATGTAAAATACATATACAAAATCATATTATATTATTCTATTATAAATATGTCCTCGTTTGCAGGGTTTCTTTCCAAAACAACCGATGATGGATGCTGAAGACTCGCAGGAGAGAAAACTTCAAGCCAGCGGTAAGTGTTTGATGAGAAAAATCTATATAATAAGACATTATTTCCAAAAATATTTTGAGTAAATATTGAAGATTATAAGATCCACCGTTGTCCCTACGTACTTAACTCGTTTCAAAAACGCAGTCTAACTTCATCGTTTCATTTGCAAGAGCAAGCGCAGACACCTGCTAAATAGTTTTGCTGTCACTAATTAGAGTTTACACACTAACGCTTCAAGACTCTATATTATGTCGTGTTAATTTCAGTTAACAAAACTGTGTTTTCATGTCAGTATTGTCCACAATACTAATTATTATAAGTGTACCTACTTACTCCATTATGATAGTTATTTTTATTATTCCAAGGGTTGAAAAATTAAAAAAAAAACGACAAAAAAGAAAATAAAACAACATGTTCCACTTTCAAACCGTTCGTTGTCTAAATTTAATTTTACGCAGTTTTAGTTTGTAGCTGAGAGTTCTGCCTAAACTATCAAGTATTCCAGTGACTAACTGTCGTTATAATGAGATGCCTCCAAGTTAAACAATAATTTAAATAATATGGATAATGACTACCAAATATACGGGAAATCACAGGCTAAAATATTTCTCCACAAAATCGTGCATTCTTTACACGGCCCCGTGAAAAATGACACTCGTCTAATTTATTCTGTGATCGGTTATTTTAGTTGTTTTCCTGTACTAATTATCGATTCTGGGCAAATATTTATTTTTACATACCTACTCATATCTACGCTCAGTTAACTTTTGTGTGGATCATGGTTATGTTATTAATGTGCTACTTTAACTGTTTACTTCTAAATAACTGACTTAATACGTATTTATGATAATGATTGAAAAATAAACAGTTACCTACGATTTCACAGGTCATGCGACTCGGATCGAAAATTATTAAAAATCGTTGCTAAAAATGGTCTAACTGACTGCCTGTTACTTTTCCATGCCTTAAATTACTCAACCGATCATCATGAAATTTTGGACACACGTTGTCAGGGGGAAATAATATCGGGTATTTTCTATCCCGGAATTCCTGCGACAACTCCGAAATTAACGCGGGTGAAACCGCGGGGAACGGCTAGTAAAATATAAACATGAGTTTCCTCTTCGCCTAGCTGCTAAGCTGGGAACAATCACGGCGTTCGTGGCTCGATTGATATCCATCTAGTTTTAGGTAACTCTCCATTCCCTACTTCCTGAGTGGGCCCCTTGCTCCTAATTGTAAAAACCTCGGTCGCTCTAATCTCGCTCAATGGAAGCAAATACCGTCAATTGGCTGCGCGTACGCCTGTACAGGCAGCTGCGTAATTCACTACGTATTAACAAAAACGGGTGCGTGGATCCGTGTGTACACGTGCAAGAAGTGAAATATTTATCATAAAACAACGCTACAATGTAACGCGTAACGTCACGAATATTGTTCCTGCCGTGGTCAAAGTAGTTTCACTACAGAAATTTCACAAAATTTTGTAACTGAAGCTAACATTTTACATAATTACATACTTAATACATACATGAATAATTCTTAATTTGCACAAAAACAACCTCTCTCACTAAATGCATATGTGCACCTCGGTTTCATCGTGGTTAAAAAGTGATTTTAATAAAACATAACAAAAGAAAAAAAAATTAGGTTCACTTAATTTATTAACTGAGTGTACTTACTTATTTACCGACTCTGGGACACTGGGACCCGGGTTCCGCAATAAAAATAATAATATCCACCGTGCTTGTGTTGCGACTTGCGATGGTACATGATACCGGTAATTTTTACCATCTTCCTTTCGGCTAGTTGTAATCCCATACGAACATTACGACAGTTATTGGGGGTGTGGACCACTTTTGAAAATCAAAATTCTAATTAGTCCGTCAGTTAGAAAATAAAAAAACAATAGACACGTATTTTTTGCTTTTTCAAATAAATTAAAACATACAGAGGTAAAGCGCATTAAAGTTTAGGGTGAGCGGGTCGTGACGTCACTAACCGCTAAAACCGCCATACAAACTGTCAGAATAGTGACGTCACGCGGAATTTCAACTCAATATATCGCCGTTATTTTTTTGATTATGTAAAAAAAGAAAAAATAAATACTTGTCCAATATTTTTAATAATCTATAAAACGGACTAAAAAATAAAAATTAGTCAACATGCCCATTACAGGGTTCTTATGGTCATCTTCCAGTTTCATCATCAGATCAGCTCCATGTTATAAATATTATTGTACTAGCTGTGCCCCGCGGCTTCACCCGCGGTAATTTCGGAGTTCCTATGGGAATTCCGGAATAAAAAGTACCCTATCTCCTTCTCTATACCCCTGACAACGTGCATGCCAAATTTCATCAAAATCCGTTCAGCCGTTTTTGCGTGATTGAGTAACAAACATCCAAACATCCTCACTTTTACATTTATAATATTAATAGGATAGTAGGATTTTAGTCTGAACTTTTTACATTTATTATACATACGACAATTATTATGGAAGTAGGTTGAAATTGACTTTCAAGATTTTATTACATTGTTAGTTACAAGTGAACCTAATTTAGAGCTGTTGTTAAAAAAAAAACGTTTTAGTCATGAATAATGCGTATTTGTGGATAAATAAAAATTATTTCAAATCCATTATATTATATTTTGATCAAAAAAGTAGACAAGGTTCAAAACTGAGTAATTTTTTAGAACTCTAAATTCAAAATTTGTCTATTGTAGTTGCCAAGTTAAAAATCGTGTTAAATCTTGCAACATAATTAAAATTATGTTTGACGTCTCATTATAAGATGTATTTTTAAAGACGTCTATAGAAAAATGCTCGAAAGTTTCAACTAAAACTAACTTACTCTATCTTTATTACATGTTGTCTTTCGTCTATAACTATAATAATACTAGCTAGTAGCTGTCCCCCGCGATTTCATCCGCGGTAATTTCGGAGTTCCCGCGGAGGTTGCGGGAAAAAATTACTCTATGTCCTTCAGTTCCCGAGGGAATTCCGGGATAAAAACTATCCTATCTTTTAAGTTGGACCATATTATAAATGGTTGCTAAATTTTATCAAAATCCGTTCAGTAGTTTCGGAGTCCATCGCGGACAAACAACGTGACACGTGATTTATATATATTAGACTAGCTGTCCCCCGCGATTTCATCCGCGGTAATTTCGGTGTTCCCGCGGTAACTCTGGGAAAAAAGTGCTGTAGTTTACGGTGATAAGCTGTCCCCCGCATTAATTCCGGAGTTCCCGCGGGAATTCCGGGATAAAAACTATCCTATCTTTTAAGTTGGACCATATTATAAATGGGTGCAAAATTTTATTAAAATCCGTTCAGTAGTTTCGGAGTCCATCGCGGACAAACAACGTGACATGTGATTTATATATATTAGATGATGTCACTCAGCGCGTTTCCTCAGTGATATGTTTTATGCTATTGTACTGATGCACATTATTTTGACGATCAATAAATAGATAAATGAACATGCAGCCAAGCATTTATTCATATTTTCACTCCTCTATATACCAAGAATTCGTAGAGATTTCCACTTGAAAAGCGTTTTATGTAACATGTTTCGTTTTTCAGAATAGAACCCACGATCTCCAACGGACGAGTAAATTAACTTTAATTTGTAGTAAACCAAGTCAGATTGATTTACACAGGCAAATAGTAAAACGTTTCCCATTTTACACTATTATCGGGCTAGATTATTTTCAGTGAATATGTCCTGTGGGGTGACAATTTGTCCATTATGAACGTGTGAAGAGCAACTCGCTCGCTACACACATCCACTCACACAGAACGTCATTATGTTTTGGTGGAGGCATAGGTACATGCGTTTACATAATATTATTGTACTGAATTTATTGTAATTTAGTTAGTTTTGCATATCGTATTAAGTATATTTTCAAAAAGCTTTCCGTTTACATTTGAAGCGAATTTTCTTTGAGACTGGCATATGGGAACTTTTTTAAACTTTGTACTTACTACGCTTTGTACTAAGCTTTGTAATTTTACTTATGTATAAATGTGAATATGTCTTTTTATCTTGGTTTTACTTTTTGTGTCTCACTGATAACACGTTACCTATCTATAGGTTTGCTTTTAATGTATAATATTAACTTACGGTTTTTTGTTTTAATTATTAATTATTTCTTGTTTTAGTAATAATTAATAATACAAAAAACAAATAGGTATACCGTTATATATATTTCGTTAAGTAAAAAGTTAACAGAATAGGTAAAATCCGACGTGTTTCAAATAACCCGTTTTGAACTATAAAAACTTTTACTAGATGATAAATTAATGACACATCTATTTCTCTTTAGTGTCATTAATCAAAACTTTTTGATTTTCGATCCACCCACTTGATCTAACGCCATCTCGTTCCCACAGTTCGCCATCTCGTTTTACCATTCCAAAAATAAAATTAATCTATCTTTCTCTATCTATGATAAAAAAGCCGTGAGTCTCGAGGCGATAAATGCTCATAATTTATCTCGAAATTTGTTAATTACAGTAATTAAAACGTGTGCTTCTTTGATTATTTTCTTTGATTACAACGCGCTGTGTTAATGCTGATCCCTATGATCATGTACTGTTTACTCGGTTAGTTAAGTTAGGTAAACTATCATAACTTGTCATGTTATTATGGTTAAATCTACGCATATTTAATTTAAGGACTTTCAAATTTTGTATACCAGTTCGTATCCTCCATTTTCGGGAACTACTAATGAGCATGTTGACTAATTTTTTTTAGCTCGTCTTGTAGATTATTAAAAAATATTGGACACGTATTTTTTCTTTTTTTACGTAATCAAAAAATAACGGCGATACATTGAGTTGAAATTTCGCGTGACGTCACTATTCGGACAGTTTGTATGGCGGTTCTAGCGGTTGGTGACGTCACGACCCCCTCACCCTAAACTTTATTGCGCTTTATCTCTGTATATTTTAATTTATTTGAAAAGGCAAAAACTACCTACGTGTCTATTGTTTTTTTTATTTTCTAACTGACGGACTAATTAGAATTTTAATTTTCGAAAAGTAGTCAACATCCCCATTGTCTTTAGAAAATAAAATAACGAAATGAGCTCAACTTGTGAAGTCGTTCAGGAGTTTTATGGTCACAGACAGATGCACCACCGATTGTATCAGAATATTATGTACCAATGGGTAACCTACCTTATTAAACATTTCAGTTGGTCTTCAATTAATAAATAAATTACGTGTATCATAAATAAGGCTTTGTGTACAAAATAATATACATAATATTAAAATAAGTAATACCATATTTAGTGACGGCTTCTTTGATTATTGGTTCATCCCGTATCCCGCCATTCGTGCATTTTAAACTCGACCGACAAGCACTTTAAAATAGTGTTGTATCAATTCGTAGGACGCGCTCCGCTCGATTCGGTCATTTAATCGATTAATTATTCGATTAGGTTGTTGTACTCTTAATTAGATTTCGTTACGACTGATCATTTTTATGTTTATGATGATGACTCAATCTTATTCTTATATGGATATAGATTAGATGTTGTTAATAAAGAAGACAGATATTTTCATTCATTAACTGTTTTAAGGTACTATTCTGAATCGATTTATAATCAAAATATATGACTTACTAACTGGTAAAGGTCTCGTGTGTGATTCGGGATTCTTTCAAGAACTATTCGTTAAAAGATCACAAAATTATATTCGAAATGTTAAACTTAAGTCAAGAAATAAGCTATCGATTCGTCAAGTTCTCTTAGTTTTATCTTTTAACTTTTTTACTTATAAAATTTAAGTATGTTGCATTCATCTCTATAGAAGACAGCGATAACTGTGTACGTAATATTTAGTTGCAATGTTTGTTTTATGGTTATCAGTTTGGAGAATCTAATGAAAAAATTATAAACAATGAAAAGTTTGATCTGTTCAGTATAGTTTTTACTTAATGTGCGTTTAACCAGAAAAACCAACAGCGACTTTTCATTATTATTATTTTACTATCTGTTACCCGCGGTTACATCCGCGGGTTATAATGTGCCGTATGTCCTCTTTTGTACCCCTGACAACATGTATGGAAAATTTCACGATGATCGGTTAATGGTTAAAGCGTGAGAGCATAACAAAGGTCGGTCAGTTCATTCATAGAGCAAAAAGTGTCGTTCTTGAGGTACCTATAGAAAATTGATAGACAAAATCGCGAGCGCGAGCGAATCCGTGGGCATAATCAAGTAATAAATAAAATAATAAATAAATGAAAAAATATATAATCTAAAATTATATAGATAACAAAAAAATACGAGATCTGACTTTCAATTATCATATAGGAATGTCACGAATTGTTTTTTGTAATAATTCAAATTCAAATATACTTTATTGCCCCATAATGTGTAAAATACTTATAAAGTTGCAATAAAAGATGAGCTTTTAAAGTTCTATTTAATTTCTGATTTAAGTAATTTTATATTTCCTTTAGTTTTATTATTAAAATTTTAGCTAATAATATCTGTTGTTAAAATTTTATCATATTTGATTTTTGATTTGAGTAATTCCGTCGTCGTAGTCTAAAGACTTTGGAATAGTCCACACGACGCATTAGAAAAGTACCGGGTATTTTATAGTCAATACATATCTATAAATCTATAATTTATTAATATTGTTTTGAATTAGCTAGCTACCACTTTGTTCTGTTATAGACTATAGACATTTGTGGTTAGTAATATTTAAGTTAATGTTGTTGTTTTACTATAACCCTATTATAAACTAACTCTATTAGTTAGTAACTATTAGGTATAATATTTAAAACTACTATTTTGATGTAGGTATCACAATTGGCTACTTGACAAATTTTTTTTTTTGTCCGTTGTATAGATTAATAAAAAATATTGGACACGTAATTTTTTATTTTTTTACTCTATCAAAAAATTACGGCGATACATTGAGTTGAAATTTCGCGTGACGTCACGACCCGGTGCAATTTATACGGGGCTTATACCGAATAATGACGTCAGGAGTCCCCACCCTATACATTTTAATGCGCTTTATCTATGTTTATTTTCATTAATTTGAAAAATCAAACAATACGTGTCTACTATTTTTATATTTCCTAACTGATAGACTAATTAGAACTTTGATTTTCATAAACTATTTTTATTATTTGTTTTGACTAAATAGTATTATATGATAGTATTTTGACGTTTTTCATATTATTGCACTTTAATTGGCTCAAATGTTATCTTGAAAATACCAAAAAAAGAACCCTTCTGAGATTAGAAGCGAAGTGATAACTTGAGAGATGACTTAAGTACCTACTTTGACAGAACCTTTGGTGTTGTGGTAAGGTAACTAACGGCTACGCTAGGTGTCACGGGTTCGATCCCTGCAGCGGGGTAAAAATTTTGTTAAGTGATCAAAATTTGTGTTTATTGTGATGTGTTGTGTGTATGAGTATGTGTTGGGTGTATGAGTGTGGGCGTTTATTATGTATGTATCATAAAGTAGGTATTTCCAAAAAAAGACTAAGTATTATACCAGCTCTCTGGTACCCATAGTATAAGCTCTACTTAGTTTGGGACCAGGTGGCGCTGTGTGATAATATCCAAGCATTATTATGAAAAGCATGACATCATCCATGTAGATGTTCGATCTACATGGATGTAGGTATGAAATCGATGTAAGAATCGAACCTTTGACTCGCTCGTAACGCATCCCGGTGTACCGATACATCACACTGGCTGGCTGCGAGCATGTGCTGTCCGCATCAGCTCGCCCCCCTTTGTTAATTAACTTAGAATACGACTCGCATATCCTTTCGCATAAGCGACAGAGAAATCTATAGAGATGTCATTTGTTCTAAAAATTTGTCTGCATTAAACCGAGTAATTTTTTTTTTTTTTGCATAGTGTAAAAACCTTTTGAGTAGTATTAAAACTTTTAAAATTTTGTTAATAGTCTGTCGTAAACTCTTAATCTAAAATGGCCTCTTACAGCAAACCAATTGGAAAGTCCACTATGTTTTCCAGTTCCAGTATGGTTTTCCAGTTCATATTATCTTAAAAAAATGACATCGACTTGACATCGTTTAATATATCGAACGCAATAAATCTAAAAATAAATATTTATATGTCATTAATTTGTAAACAAAAAATAATAATAATAGTATTGTGCAACAAAAAAAAGAAATCACACCTCCACAGATTTAATGTGCGTATAATTTCTTTGTGGCACCGCGCAGAATGTGCGCAGACGTCATAAAATATGCATTTCTTCGGATGCGTGCGCGCACACCAGCGAGGCGCACCAACCCGCGGGCGCGGCGGACCCTATCGCGACGTTAGGCGCAGCGCACACGCGCGTCCGATCACAATAACTCAATCCCAATACATGCGCATCGCTTTTTGCATATTCATTTGAGTGTTGCATTTTGCGGAGTTGTATCTTTGTATAAAATTATAATGCATTATGGTGACCCCGGCGCGTACGCACCGAGCCATTTATGCTCTTTATAAAATCCTGCGAGCCAACACCGCGACGCGATGCCCTTGAATTCTTGTATTCTTTACATCGACTGCGTTGAGGAGCAATGACAGCACACATTTTCGTAAATCATCAATATTTTATATTATAACCTCAGACGAAATAAAAACTCAAGACGGAGCGCTGTGAACAAAGAAGTGAAGCCGTAAAACTACGCCTCGGCGTGTACATGCACAGTTACACGCACACACATATAACGAAACTACGCCTTACCTTGTCAGTCGAGCTATTCCGACGCGCGGAGTGTCACGCTGTAATAATTTCTATTTTTTAAAGAAAAAATGCCGAATTTTGTAGTGAGGGGGTGTAAAAACCAATCTTCGAAAAATAAAAAGCAGGATAGAACCACATTTTTAATAAAATATAAATTTTATTAATTTATGACAACTTGGAACACAAAACCTCCACAACTTTCATAAGTGTTGCTACTAGTGAGCGTCACAATAGTCCCCGTTTTTTGGGTAAGTTAATGTGACCTGGAACGTAATGTAACACGTTAATTTACCTATTTCGATTTTAACTTTTTAACCGATTTCCAAAAAGCAGGAGATTATGTATTCGATTGTATGTATGTTTTTTTTTTTTATGTAGGTTCACCGATTACTCGAAGACGGTTGGACCAATTTCGAAAATCCTTTTTTTGTTTGAAAGGGTTTACTCTCAATTAGGTCCCATTGCCACCAAATCGGGATCTGATGATGAGATCTTGGAGAAGTCGAGGGAACTCTTCAAAAATAATAAGCACGCCTATACCGATTTGAGTATTTTTTATAGTAAATCGTTCATTTGCTTTCGGAAAGCAAAATTTGAAGAAGTGGAACTGATGATGAAGACCACAAATAATCATCGGAACTACTCAGTAATAGGTATTTCACGAGTTCCGATTAGTTAACTTTAAATGGTTCCTAAACAATTTATGCTCGTCACAACTCACAACGTATATGGCAAAGTAGAACTGAGTGTGATGTACCAGGAGAACTCCTCAAAAATTAACGTCCCTGCATCGAGAAGAGCAATATTTTGTAAAAGATGATTTAGTAGTTAACATCAGGCTATTGTAACTTAGATAAATTACAAACCGTCTCACTTAAAAGCAAGAAATTAACAAATTTTTAACAAAAAAATTAAAACCCACTTCCAAAAAACACAAAACTAAAAAGCTTAAAATATCAAAATACCGATTTAATCCAACAGACAGTAATACACGTAATACCTACTATTATTGGTTTGTGCTACCACTTTTCGATATGAAGTCGGTGACAAGCCAAGTATGAAGTAAGTAGATAGATGAGCTAAGTCCACTCCCGCCATGAGCTCGTCGTGAACTGAACAACCCAAGTGGGCAGACGTAAGCGGGCTTGGCACCGAATTCAAATCGAAAAGTGGTAGCACAAACCAATAATAGTAGGTATTAC
Organism: Zygaena filipendulae; assembly: GCA_907165275.2. Lineage (NCBI taxonomy): Eukaryota > Metazoa > Arthropoda > Insecta > Lepidoptera > Zygaenidae > Zygaena > Zygaena filipendulae. Next base: position 5,393,270 of record OU015674.1, read on the forward strand.
GTGTATTATTGTCTGTTGGATTAAATCGGTATTTTGTTATTTTTAGCTTTTTAGTTTTGTGTTTTTTGGAAGTCGGTTTTAATTATTTTGTAAAAAAAATTATTATTCATAAAATTAATGTAAGTGTAAATATGCGTTAATTTTTATTTTCCATGTTTTATCATAATTTCGAAACCTATATTTTTAAGGTTCTCGAATATACAACCGAGGTATACAACTTCAAAAAATACTAACTTATCTATTTACTTATCCATTCATCTTTCTAGAACTTAACAATTTTGGGTAATAAGTTTTCACTGCACGGCAACACTCACTAAATGCCCACATGTTTACGAAACCGGCTTCACTTTGTTGTTGACAGCGCTCCGTCTTGAGTTTTTATTTCGTCTGAGATTATAACATTTCAAATGTGCTCATCAGATAATAATCATTGTTGGTATTTGATAAATTTGTTTCAAATATTGAGTTTATTGCAATACTCTAGTGAATAATTATCATAGGTTTTTGATCAGCTCGTAAAACAAAAGAATATTACAAAATCATAAGTAATACGAACAAGGCATTCGGATATCAGCCGTGTGCTTAAAAATAATAAATCGATTGTAAGTTAAGAAAAAGAAATGATTATCGCTGCAATCCGCATAATCGATTCAATGGGCGATGCCATCGCTCCGCATGTCGTTTATCGATCATGGTAGATCCCCCCTTATTTCCTTTAACAGACAATTTTAATTGTCCCAATGAGTTGGTAACTTTAAACTGGTTCGTTTTTAATTTATCATTCGCAAAACAATGGTTATAACTCATTAAGTTTCTTTGAAATGACAAAAAAGCTTCAAAATAATTAACTCTTGATATAATGGTATATTGATCAAATATCTAGTAAACTTATAAGACGGTTAACGCAAAATTTGCAACATTTTCGCAACACACTCATACATATTAGCGAAACATGTTTTCAAAGCCTTTAATTAAGCTAATCTGACTTTTAATTCCGTGACTAGTTATGTTACCGCGACCGTCTCGACTTAACTTTCTCAAAAGCCCCCAACTAATTGACTGCGTAAGAAAGAGTTCAACGCTTTATAAAACAAGCTAAACGCAACGAACGAACCATCAAGCTGGGACAGCGTAAACAGAGCAAAAACTAAACAAGATCATGCGGAATCATTTACTCCGATCGCGGAGGGACACGACGTGTGACGAGAATGGCCGAACAAAGTCGAAGATTTATAGGCAACGGGCACCAATTACGTGTAACGATAAAAAGATTCTATCATGGCCATTGGAAATGTCATTTGTATTTTTTTTTTTATATTACGACGGCAGATATAATCAGAATGAATGATACGAAAGATAGACCAATATAATAGAAAAATAAGAAGAGATCGTAGGTTTTGGGCACTATTCCAGCCTTCGAACTAAAGTGGACATTTACAATTGTTGTAACTGTGTTAAACTTCACTAATAAAAATACCTATGTATTTTATCTTTTTGTGTTTATATTGGTTTTTCACTGTTTCTCAGCTCTTCAACATTGGCCACCGCTGATAATTACCGATGAGTGGTTATTCTACCAAGTTCATACTGCGCAGTGCGCACCGTCTGTTTTCTACGTCTTTGTGAAGTGCGGGCTATTAGTAAAACCTACTTGTAATTCTGTTATCTTTATAATGTTAGATTTGCAAGAAATAGGTTTCTTCTCAATTGTGTATAAAGTTTTAAACAGCCTTCACTGTAGCAGAAAATGAAACTGAGTTTATTGTCATTCATTTTTAGTTATTATTTTTAGCTATTAAAATACTCAGATTACTCACAATCAAATTATTTAACTCACCAAAAGTTTTTAGTCGTTAAATTATACTGGTATAATAGGTATAATATATAAAATGTATCTATATCCATCATTAGCTTAAGAATAACTTTTCTGTGACATTTTCAAAAACTGTGGATACTGTTAGAGAAATAATTAAATATTCTTTGAGACCATTATTCAAAATTTGGTATCTCTATCTGTCTCTATCTCGTATGATGAAGACGTTAGGTTTGGTTCAAAAGAGATGATTCTAGCGGAATTAAGTTGGTTAATGTCGCCAATTTCTGGATTTCTGACATATCAGCTGTTAAAGTTACTTAATCAGTCTAAATTTACATACAGTAAATCATACATAAATTGGCACTATAGCGTGAACGTTCTAAATGTTTAGTTTTAGTTCAGCAGAGTTTACCTACTCTTAAGAACTGGGGGTAAGAGGAAACTCTATATATGTATGTATAATATTGTATGTAAATTGTAAATCAAAGATGCTTCTAAAAGTTACTTCAGTAAATATTATCTATTTTTTATAACAATCAGACAAAAAGAAGCAATTAAACGTTTTAAATCATAGACAGAAAATGTCCATCACAACATGTATTAAGAGTAAGACCAAGAGCGAGTTAGCGATCGACCAGCGAAACACATCTAGATCCCTTATCGATCGATGAATCCTGATTTGATCTACGCATGCGTACGTTCATAATTATCGGCGCGCTTTCATCCACCGACTAAAAGTTTTACGAGCGCGCGCGCCGTGTAAACGTCTCCAATCATATTGCAATGTAATTAATGGACATTTCGTACTTTGATATAGATAATTAACTGCATTGTACACAAAGACGAATAATAATTACTGTGTAACTGATGGACTTAATGAGATGATTTGAAGTTTGAGCCCCGACACACATAGACGTCGTGGGTGCCGTTAGTTTTTAAACGGTAATTAAAGCTGATGTTACAACATGATACTATACCGCTCAAATTGTAATAAAAGTATACCTATTTAAAATTTTATTTATTTTATCTCTTCTTACTTACAATGCAAGGATATGAGCTTGGACATTATCACACAGTGCCACCTGTTTCCAAACTAAGCAGAGATTGTAGTATAAGTAACATCTGATTTTACTGGTATACTTTTCCTTTGTAAATAAAATATAAACACCCAGACTTTAATCAATTTAAAAAATCCACTATATTTTTAAGTGGAATGAGTAAAATCATTTATTATTTTTATTTCTACCAACAAACGAGTATCATTATAAATTTATAATAGGTTACTAATTTACGGGCAAAAAATTGGAAACTACAAAATCATAGTTCCACGAAAAGCGATTTCGCAAATAATCTTATAGGTACGGTATTAATGACAAAAAACATGAGGAGTTAAAAAACGAAATTAGAATAATAATCATTTGAAAGAAAAAAAAACTTGACATAAAGATCTCACGATATTGTTTAACAATGGGAATATTTTTCAATACAAATTTAATTCTAATAATATAGACCGTACCACTGACAATGAGCCGATCTATGGAAAAATTATATTATTGTTGGTACTTAAACGAGCGTGTATTTCCTTATCTGTAATCTTGAACCGAATAGGTACAAAATAAAAACTACGCGAGTACAAAATCTTATAAATTCACTTCGAAAAAGTTTTGTGTGAAGCATTTTCTCCTTTTATATTATGTATAAAACTGACGTAATGCGACAAGTAATAATATGATTCATCTCGATGGAGCATCTACAAATAGGGAAATCGGATTGAATATAAGTACAATTAGATATGCAGGAACGTCCAAATATGAAATGTGTACCTATTCAAATTATGATTTTTTTGTCGGCAAAGATTCGGATTTTTATAAACTCGATCATACATACATCCATACACACACACGTTCAGTTACGGCTTTTTTGTATCGTTTCATACATACGTATACGTGAGGTATAATACGCCGTATACAAAAGAAATCACTTGTACCAACAATTTGTTGAATGTCAAGTTAGTTCTTGGAAACTTTGTTGAGATTAACTCCTTCTACATCTTTGGCTTTGTGTTGATAAGTTGCACGATTTGCTTTTGTTGTTCTATGAAATATTTAAGTTTTCGGCTCTATTTCGGATTAAATTTCAACATACTCATTGGGCATTTTGCTTGTTCGTATTGTATATTTACTTTACTGACTGTGACCCACGGTTTCACCCGCATGACATACTTTTTACAACAACTTTTTACCGACTCTCGATTTAAATGGAAGACAGTCTATATGTTGTTCCAAGCTAAGTTTATTCTACCTGCGAAAACCGCATGATAATCCGTTCAATAGATTCGGAATGTATCATGAACAGACATACAGACGGAAAAAAATTTTAAAACAGTTTTTTTTTCTGTTTGGCTACTCTTCTTTCCCGATTTTTGGTAAAAATATATTTTAATAGACATATATAATAAAGATCTTTAAAAGTCGCTTTGAATGTCTGTAGAAAGAGTAAACACACGCACATACATAGCCGCATACATTTCGCCCCGCCCAGTTCCCTCTTCTCTATATCACATACATTCAAAGAAACTATTACTATTTTCCACAACCACCTTAATCGGACCCGTTTATTCACTACGAACGTCATAGTTATTAAGTATCAACTTAAACTGGATAATGATGAAACGAAACAAAGTTGATACTCAGTTGATTTTTTTTTATACATACTTACCACGAAGTTTTAACGGATAGTATGAGAATGTTAGGAGAAAATAGATGTTACCTTCATATTTTGTTGTCTGTGAATTGTTCAGAACAGGGTCTAACGGCATTTAAATTTTCCAATCGCTTGCTGGGAATAGATGATGTCAATGGAAGTCGACTAAAGGATAGAATTGACGCGGCGATACAACTTAAATCCAGACCGTGACTAATGCTACTAGTATGATAAAATATATAATTCAGTACAACTAATGAGATAGACACGTGCCGTAAGATGCAACGTACAGATAGTCGATTTATTCCTATTAGGTATTTGTTTACGAGGACTTTTTTTAATGTGGAACGGAAAAAAGGGCAAGGCTTTGCAAGTAAAACGTCACAGCCTCCATTTCTGTAAGCTACAGGTGAATTTAGATAATACTAGCTGTGCCCCGCGGTTTCACCCGCGTGAGTTCAGGAATTCCCGCAGGAACTATTTTTTTTTCTCAATAAAAGTAGCCTAAGGTACTCCTTATAAGATCCGCTATCTGCCAGTGAAAGTCCCATTAAAAACAGTCCAGCCGTTTCTGAGATTAGCTGGAGTTGACAGATAAAAATTAAAAAAAAAAGTTTTTTTTTTTTATGTAAGTACCTACCGTATATACATAATAATGTGCATTTATTGAAATGCTGTTAATTTTTAATTATAAACGGAAATTTAAATTTTATTTATATGTAGGTATGGTAATAGGTATTGTGTGGGTATAATCAAAATCATCTACAAAATAAAATGAATGTCGTATCAATGACATTTATCAATTTCTTCAATTTAATTCAAATGCCAGTAGTGGATTCTAATATTGACAGTGCCTCAAGGTGTACTTGTAGCATTAACTGTGACACTTGTTATTTAATAATATAATAATAATAATAATAATTTAAACGTGTAAAATGGATTAGCATTGTTTCTCGATTCTTTTATTTTTTTTTGTTATTTTAAATCGTATTCAAATTATACGCCGGTTTCAAATATTGATACATATTTTGTTCTTTATTGTAGACTAGCTGTAACCCGCGGTTTTATCGTTTATGAGTTTCGGAATTCCCGCAGGAACTCCAAAGTAGTGTAATTTACTTCTTATAACATCAGCTAATTAACAGTGAAAGTGCCGTCAAAATCGGTCCAAACGTTTCGGAGATTCACCCGGGTGAGTTCCCGTGGGAACTCCAAACTTTTTTTATTCTTCTTATCCTTGCAATAACAAACACAACAAAAAATAATTAGCGCAATCGGTCCAGCCGTTCAAGCGTAACGCCGTGACCAACAGAAATAGGGATTCATTTTTACATATTGTTATACAAAATATATAGATTTTGTATATGGTTAGTAATAATATGAAGGCTTTAGCTGCTTATGTCAACTGACCAAAACGCATTGTTTCCATTCAAATTGTAATGGATGCATTATCAATAAAGGAAGTTACACACCCTGTTTTCTGTGCGACATAAATTCATACACGTTCAAGAACTTTCGTCGATCACAAAGTAAGGTTCCGTTGGGTGAACCTCCAAAACCCATTATGTGGAGCATTATGAGTTCCCCATTGTTTCGGCTGAATGAGCCGACACAATATCTTACGAAATTTCCCTAAAAACCACCTCTCGTATTATGAATGTTTATTATTTCGAACTTTAATCACCCGACTCGGTCTTTGGAGCACACCCATTGTTATTTTTTTTTCTTGTTTCGCTCTTATTATTGTCTTCATCGTCTATCTATACATATAATATCAAGAATATTGAAGTTGTTCCACAAACGTGTCCGTCAAAAATTTCATTTGCGTTTGTGAGAATTACAGCTCTAACAATATCAGTTGTCTGTTCTAATACAACTTTCACAACATACCAGTTCTCAATACGTTACGTTTCGTCAAGTATACCTACCTACTCTTTATCTCTTCACTTAATCTTTAATCTCCATAAATTAAAGGTAATAAATTTGTTTCTAAACACTTATTGGCTAACAATACAATATTTTTACCATATCGATTTCGCACAAAAGTCGTGAGCCATTAACAGTGGATTGTCCGAAACAAGTGATCTCTCCGCGTTCATTAATACATAGTATCTTGCTCTAAAACATCGTCTGTTATTACATTCACGTGTATTCATGCACGACTTATGTAACACGTCGAATTATCAAGCTGTATGTTAACATCCATTGTGCTGTGAGCGCTAATCTACATAAGTATAGGAATTAATTCGTCTTTCAAAGATGATTTTGAAAAAAAAAGCGACACCAAGCAGAGGCGGGATTTCAACATAGAGTTTCTATGCCTGACAAATGTTAGAGTTTAATCTATAAAGAATGGTTATATGCAACTACGCAGGTACTTACCTACACGAATAATCTAAATTTTCAATACAATACAATAAGAACTCGAAGTTGTCTAGACGATGTAACATCGAGATGAAAAGAATTTTTGTGTTTAAAATGATAAGGATAAAAAATTCTACATTTTCAAATGTCAAAGATATAATCTGCTAGCGACTCAATTTTTTTTTACCACACAAAAATCCTGGATGAAATTGTTTTTTAATCAAACAAGTATTCGTCGCAGTTGTAAAAAAGGCCCCGAGTAAAAAACACTTTTGTTACATAATATACCTCTACATAGAGCCACAAGCAACGATCACTCACAATGCGGTGCTCCGCGGAGTGACTAGGAGAAAACATTGATTAATTACCATAATAATTTATTTGATACTCCAAAACTTGATACGGGGAGGAGCCGGTTATACAACCACACGTTAAAGTTTCGTTTCTCACTCAAACCTCTTTGCTTTTAGACGAGAACTTAAACGCGATGGTAATGATGCTTACAGACTCTGAGAGGGAATTTTTAAAACATTAACGATGGAAATAGTACATTGTTCGTTTGAATATGATGCATGGAGGTGATTTGACTGTTTCCTAACAAAAGAATAAGTTCGATGGAAACGGAATGTTTGAATGTATCGTTAGTTATGATTGTTTCGACTTAAATTAGCATAAGAGAATAATCGCTTTTTATTTTTCCTTAGCTTTTTGGTAATGACATGTTCTTTTTCTGCTTCAGGCTTGTTATCAGCGTTGAATCATTTGGACCAAGCTCGTAAGAACTCATTGCAGACTACTGTTGATTATTCCAGATATGTCAAAAGGTAAATCTTTAGTCAATTATACAGAAAAGTTTTATGTTTGGTTTAGAAATAAGTATTAATTCAACACACACAAAATCTGAGGCTTCTAAAACTTAGAACTTTTTGCTCAGAGGAATGTGTTTTTAGTGGTTTTTTTTTGTACAACTTCTCAGATACGGCTCAACCTTGGAATGTGGCTCTTCTTACTGCAAGGACTTGGGTTACCGGGAACACTTCCACTGCATGGACTGCACTGCAAGGGTCTTCTGTAAGAAAGAAGAGATGATCAGGCATTTTAAGGTATGACCATAAACCATTTAGACGGATTGTTAACAACTTGCGTTTTTTGGTATTTAAGTCATAATAATCATATTTTATTCTTTGGCAGTGGCACAAGAAACGAGACGAGTCTCTAGCTCATGGCTTCATGAGGTACTCTCCGCTTGACGACTGCTCCGAGCGCTTCAGCGACTGCCCACATAACAGAAGTCAAACTCACTACCATTGCATTCAAGATGGTTGTGATAAGGTGAGGAAACTTATCGTTATGCTGTTATGAAAAGGCTACACTTTCTATTGTATTTTGTTCTTCATAGAACTTCTGGACAAAGAGTTCACACATTATTGACGTTACTTCCAGGTGTATATATCGACATCAGACGTGCAGATGCACGCGAACTACCACCGCAAAGACTCCGCCATCCTTCAAGAAGGCTTTCAAAGATTCAGAGCAACCGAAAGCTGTTCGGCGCCACACTGTATCTTTGCCGGTCAACGGACCACGCATTTCCACTGCCGAAGACTTGGATGCACTTACACTTTTAAGAATAAAGCAGATATGGGTAAGCGCAATCACAGTTAGATTTTCAAGTTTTTTAATTGGACTAAATATTACACGATTAGCAGACTATTGTATACTGGACCTAATACAAAAACTTCCCAGCATAAATTTCCAGAGGCAGATTGAATGAATATCACAAAAAAATACAACTTTACTACGTCTAAAGTGCTATATAGTTAATAAAGAATATTAAATTGTTTTCCAACAGAAAAACACAAGACCTACCATATCAAAGACGAAGCTCTTTCCAAGGATGGGTTTAAAAAGTACATGAAGAATGAGGCCTGCCCTTACCGCGACTGCCGCTTCAGCAGGACCTGCAACCACATCCACTGCATCAGGCCCCACTGCAACTATGTGCTGCATTCCAGCAGCCAAATCTTCACCCACAAGAGGAAGCATGAAAGAAAAGAGCAGGAAATGAGTTTCGGGTGAGCATTCTAAATTGAAAGCATATGATTGTATTAATTTTTGTCTTTTTTTAAAATCGTCACCACAGGGTATTTTCCGGAGTATGAAAATCAAAATTCTAATAAGTCCGTCAGTTAGAAAATAGAAAAATAATAGACACGTATGTTATGCTTTTTCAAATAAATGAAAATAAACATAAATGTGGGAGGGGGACTCGTGACGTCATTATTCGGTATAAGCCCCATACAAACTTCACTGGATTGTGACGTCACGCGAAATTTCAACTGATTACGTAAAAAAAGAATAAATATGTGTTGTATATTTTTTATTGATCTATACGACGGACTAAAAATTAAAATTTGGTTAACAAGCCCATTACTGTCCCTACTTTCGTAAAACCATAAGATACTACTCGCTTGATTAAGTTTAACCTCATTTTAAGCAAGATTAAGGACAAATGTCAGACCAATCGGAAAAAAAAACTATGTGAACTAATTAAAATCATAGTCACTAACCAGAATATTCACAAATATCTCCGCAGACTACCTACATCGGTGATTCAAAACGCGCTGATGCAGCAGGGCGCTGACCTCAGCATGTACTCTCCTGGAGCGAACCTTCACGACGACGATATGTCCAATTCGATGCTCGATAACGACTACCCGCATACTTATGTAAGTGTACACAGTCGATTGTCCATCGATTTGTCATGGCTTGTTAGTTCTATAGAAATATTAATAACGTGATCAGCTGTTGAAATTGAGCAATATTTTACGATGATTTGTCGATGTTGAAACTCTTGATTAGTGCAACATATCAAGATTTTATCCTTAGTTTCAATGTATAATAAGTTTGACCTTTTCCAGAACCCACTGATGGTTGATGAGATGTCACGGAAGTATATCGAGACGTTTAACGGGGCTCAGGAGGCAGAAGACAAATGTAGCAAATGTAGTGCCTTTAATAAGCACTATCATTGCTTAGCTGAGGGCTGCAAGATGGCTCATAGGTAAATTACTTATTATAATAAATAAACTTACCTATTATAAAAAAACTTATTACTAAGTAAAATACTGGAATGGATAAGAAACTTCTGAAAAAAACGAGATCGTGTAATATAGTGTGTATACTTACCTACAATAAGGCAAGAAGGGAAATTATTACAACCAAATAATTCATTTCAATACCGACATTTAGTAGCAGTGAATTAAGCTAAGAATATATTATACAAATTTATATGAGATTACTTTGTTTTTAAAATCCTTCTGAGAAATAAATATGAAAACGATATTTTAATCTGCAATCACTTAAAATCGGATAGATATTTATTAAAATAATTTTCACTTTGGGAAATTTGTTTATCATGTTTACAATATCGTTGACTAATTATTTATTATTGGTCACTCTTTAAGCCGATTTATTGCAATTTGTCGAGTACCTGCTCCTGTATCACGATATAAAAGTTATTAAACTATACGAAAATTAATTAACTTACGGTAATTTCCAGTTGTCACAACACGATGGTAAAGCACGCGATGGAACACGAGCAACAAAACCAAGTGACGGAGGCGTACTTCGTGACGTACACTCGCAACAATCCCTGCAGCAACTCTGCCTGCCAACATATCAGAGACATCACACACTATCATTGCACTTGGGTAAGCATAAATATAGTATTTAACAACTTTATATGCATAAATTAATTTCTCTTAAACACCTTTGTTTCTGACTAGCTGCACCCCGCGGTTTCACACGTGTGAGAAGAGAACCCCGTGATTTGAGATATATAGCCTACAGTCTTCCTCAACAAATGGGCTATCTAACACTGAAAGAATTTTTCAAATCGAACCAGTAGTGCCTGAGATTAGCAAGTTCAAGCAATCTCTTAAAAAAAAACTCTTCAGCTTTATAATTAGCATAGATTAAAATTTTCAACTCCAATTACATTCTCTCTTTACAGGAGAACTGTGGCACAGTGATACTATCGTCAGAAGAGCATCCGTTCAGACGGCTCGAGCATCATCGTCAGCATGCTATCCTAAGCCCTATGTCTCCGAACTTAGCGGCGAGATTTGCACCAAACTTCACGCCTCAACTATCGGCTCAGCTACACCCAAATATGGTTGCGCAACTTGGTCAAATGCCAAACATACCAAACCTGCCACCTAATTTGGCGCAACTGGCTCAAATGGCTCCGAATCTCACCTCACAATTAGCACCCAACTTACAAACCCAATTAAATCTAGGAGCCAACCCTGGAGTAGTCCCTCAACATGTGAATCCATCGACTTCTTTGGATGAGATGTTTAGCAGAAAGAGAGGAAGGCCGCCGAAAAATAGGATTGTGGAAGTGTGGACTGATAATGTAAGCCTAGATTTAACTAGATGAAAATATTCACCGATTACCTCGAACAAATGTTTGTTCAATTTTTTTAATGTAAATCATTTGGTGCAATAAAGTATATTGTATTTTATTGTATTTTCAGGTAACCCCTGAAGCGATATTTACATCGTTCAAATTACCCAAATGCAATCAGATGCCGCCTATAATTCAGGCACCCGTTATACAGACAGTCGAAGAATTTCCAGTTAGTATATGAATAATTATATAATATTATATATACAAAAACATAGGATATGATAGAAGTGTATACAGACTGGCGATTTTATTAAATATTTAAATTATATATATATTTTTTACAGCGCATCAAATTTCAACATTTCGAAGTATTCACGACTCCTGATGCTTGTTCGGACTCGTATGCCAACTGTCAGTTTAGAATGAGCAGGCTTCATTTCCACTGCTTTAATTGCAGCTTTGTTGGTGAAACTCATATAGTCATTGAAACACATATGAGAGAATCGCACTCTGTCATACCACTTTTAGAAGGTTTTGATTATTTTGGTTCATACGAGCAATGCGGTGGCAAGAGCTGTTTTAAAAACCAATTGAGATCTCACTTCCATTGTGCTCAGGGTAATAACTGCCCGGCTATTTTGACACAATACTCAGCGCTGGCCACTCACAAGCATGGCAGAAGTACTCAAGTTATCAAGACTGAAAAGGAACAAGAGAAACCTTTCGAGGAAGCCAGGGATTATTCATTTAAAGAAAGAGCATCAGCTGACAGCGTCAGTTCTATGAAAGAACCAAATGAATCTTACACTCCTACCAATTTCTCAATAAAGAGTGAATTCGAGAGAGAACAAGATAACGTTTCGGGTAAGTTTTGTAGCAGCTAGTAGATCTTATAACATATCTGCATGAAAAAGACAATGCTAATATTGAAACTAATTTTAATTCCAGTAGTAAAAGCGACAGGAACCTTCTACCCTTCATCGCATCTCCGAAGCAATACCTCCTCGCCACGAAGCAATTACGATACGTCACCTTCAAAAGATCACAAAGTGCTTCGCATGGACTTTGACCAGAAGAAGCCTTTTGAACCTCCCAAGACTTCAGGACCAACTATACCACCATCATGTCACGATCAGACATGTCCGTTAAATAAGGAAGCTGGGGGGATGAACCTTCATTACCACTGCCCACATTGCGGGCAAGCTTATGTTGACTTGAAACTTCTGTTTAGTCACATGATGAAGAAGCACAGCAATGCAATGGATCCAGGACCTGTTGGTTTAGCTGCTACTAAGGTGAACATCCATTGCTTTTTTATCAGACGCTTTCGCAATCTTTATCTTTAACCCTTAGCGTTCATTTCATTTAAACTTATATGTAAAAACCACACTGGTGAACTACATTGTTGTTATTGTCGCCAGGAGACCTTGGAAAGGGAATACCCAGAAATTTCCATATTGCCTTCCACTGCTTCATCAGCCTCCACTAGTCAAGCACCATCACCTAGCCAAAAACCGAATCCTGCTGACCAGGTAACAAAAATCTCCTTCATTTTAGGTTTTCAATTTAGTTGTTCTCTACCTTTTGGATTTTTTTTTACTAATTTACATTCCTTCCTTTACTTCATTAGGTGCAAGCAGTGCAAAGTCTTCTCTTACAACAATACCTTGCGGGAGGTAGAAAGTCAGTCAGCAGCCTTCAAGAACAATTGAAAATGCAGCAACAGTATACAGCTTCGTTGGCCGGTTTGCCAGGGTTAGCGCAAGTTGCCTTGTTCTCACAAGGGTGAGTAACTTGAAGAATACTATCTAATCTCTTCCTTATATGTATAATCTCAAAGGACTTTTTCGTAACTTCTAGATAGAAATACATAGTTTAAAAGTTAAACCTGTAATAATGAAATTATTTTTATTTCCAGCGGCTCTCCCTTCCCTCTCTATCCAACGATGCTCTACCCACCGGAACTTCTTTTGGAGCAAAGTCTCTTACAAAGTCATGGGCTTCCGCCAGGAATGGACAAAGAAGCTGAGATGATAGCTAAGTCGTGAGTAAATTTATTTTCTTATTCTATTCGCAAGTGTTTTCTTTCCACCAAATAGAGGATCTCGATTCATGATGTTATATGTTTTTCTAAAGTGTAGTTTTTTTCATTCAGAAGGAGAACGCATACTTCAAGAGGACCTCATATGCGGGTCTTGAAGGATGAGCCCATTCCTGAAGGATACCTACGGTTTCGGTTCAACGAGGACTGCGCTTATCAAAACTGTGGATACAGGTATATTTTATCAGCTTCATCACAAATATTTTTTTTATGATACTTTTTGTTAAACGCTGAATGCAAGGCCTTTTAAGGTAGCTTCTGTTCTCGTTCATTATTTTGATTTGTTGTATTCTGTTTCCATTCTATCATAGTACAATAATCTAATTTAATATCGTTATTTTCTTAGACTTGTTTCCTCTGTTCTTAGTTACCTAGTCAGATAATTAAAATTTTGTTTTATTTTTTTATCTAGGGAGCATCAAACCCACTTCCACTGCACACGGAAAGACTGCGGCTACTCGTTCTGTGATAAAACTAGATTTGTGCAACACACAGCGAGACACGAAAGGTATTTTTTTACAAATTCATACATTCTTATCTATTTATTTATTTCCTGCAGTTTACCTGCATGTATTTGAGAGTTCCCTTTGGGATTCCGGGATAAGAAATTTCATATTTGTTAATTTTAGGCATAAACCACTACCACTCCAAAAGTGTGATTATTCTGACATACCGAACTGAATATACAAAGTAGAAGACAGTCCACTTGAAAGTTATACCATTACTGTTTTTTACGCCAATCTTATGTTATCCAATGAAATTGCCTACAATACACAATAACCTAAGTCTTTGGGTATAAAACCACAGTTGAATAAATAGAAGTACCCCTTGAAATTGACTATTTGTTTTCATGTATTATTTCTAGACTGGACACACTCATGGGAGGAGATTTCCAGCAGTACCGCGCTAATGTCTACTGCCAGAGACCGGATTGCCCTCACGCTTCAACTTTCGGTAATATTTATGGCTTTTTCCTGCTTTCAGTTTAAATGTTAGTTATTATTTTCTTCATTAAATTTACTGAGTGGTTTTTCATCAATTTTAAATTTACTAGCTATTTATAATTAAGACTGAAAGACCTATCTTGAAGTTAAGACTCGCTATCCAATTATCTCTTTTCATTTAGTCTAAAGTCAATTCTTTTTATTATTGTTATTTAAATAGTCGGTTGGATTCGAGTCACTTCACAAAGATCTTGCGCTGTCCCTAATCTTATAAAGAACTAAGACCAACAACAACTGGTTTTCAACTGGAACTGAAATCTTAAAACAGTGTACTTACTGCTTCATTTCTTCAATTTCTCCAACAAAAAGGAGTTAATTACCGACGTATTGTCCAGGTACAGGCCAGAACAAGGCGTCTCATTTCCACTGTCTCAAGTGCGAGTTCGTCTGCACGGATACCAACAAAGTGGTCGCTCACAGACGACAGCATCAGAAGCTGGACTCCATACAGGCTGCGGGCTTCGAGAAATTTCCACCAAGCAAAGGTAAGACTACACAATGATCTCCACTCTTCATTGGCTGATGGGCAGCTCGTGCTACATGGTAAAAAGTGAAAACTTACTGTTTTCTGGCAAGGAATAGTGACTACGTAACGTCCATACTTACGTAAAGAACTGACACTCTCCACCTCCCGCTTACTTCATCCCTACCCACGCCCCGTTACAACGTAGCGGCGGGTCTAGAGGTAGTAGCGGTGTAGGCTGTCGCTGCTGTGTGTGTCGGACAATATCAAATTGAATGTGGAAAAATTAAATATTCCTTAAGAATTCGCATGCGAATCTTGCGATTCTGTGTGCGAGTAGTGAGGAGCTAAATACCTAGGTTTACTTGTATAGACTTTGCACCATAGTATAGACTTTAGAAGTTCTATGTTAATTTTAGGTTCTCCATTGGGAATGATGCCTAAATTTTAATTTTTAGTCCGTCTTGTAGATAAATAAAAAATATAGGACATGTTGTATTTTTCCTTTTTTTACGTAACCAAAAAATAACGGCGATACATTGAGTTGAAATTCCGTGTAACGTCACACCTAGATACACTTTATACTTAGTAATGACGTCGCGACCAGTTCCTTGTTTCCTTAACAACTCTACTTTTGTTTTGCGACAGGTTGTGGCTACGAGCCCCAATGTATCCACAGCAAGAAACAAACCCACTACCACTGTCTGCAGTGTGGGTTCGCCGTGCTGGGCCTCTCGCAGATGACGTCACACAAGTACAAACACCAGGAAGCCAACATGGGCCCCTCCACGAGCGGCACTAACTGACAAGCCACCCTGTATATAGCCAATTAAGGATCAATTTCGCTTGTCGGAACAAATTACACGTACAAAAGAAATTTTCAATAAGATTTTAAAAATTGTTTTTACGTTGTTATAACATGTGTAAAAGTCAATAAATATAAATTTTAAAGTTATTTTTTTCCTGTTTGAAGCTGTAATTTTAAATTAGTAAGTTTCGTATAAAAATGTCAGTAATATAGACATATTAAAGTTAAATTGCACTGAGGTATTCCGATTGGCTGATTGAAAAGAAATTCACCTATATTATTTTTTTCTACTCTTATTTGAATAGTAATTTGTAAATAGATACCTACTAGACTAATAATATAATTGAAATATAAAATTTAAATGATATTATTAAAGCTATTTGATATACCTAACTTTCGCCATCGAGTACCTAACGTATTGACCGTTAACGGAATAGCGTGTCGAAGATCCCTCAACAGTCGTGCCTTACTATGAGGAACTCCTGAACGTCTATGGCAAAGCATTTGTGCCAAAATACAAAGACAACATTATAATTTTATTATTATTATTACTAATAAGATATATTCTCGAATATAATTACCAACTAGACCACTTTTTATGAAAGTAAAAGTGACAGATCAACAATAACTTAGTTTAATAAGCCGTGAACATTTTTTATATTAAATTGTGTGTATTTTCCTAAATCCCGACCAATTTTAGATGTTAGGTTTACTTAGAGTGAATAAAAAAATATATTTATATTTATTACGTAATCTCCCTTTAAAAGACATTTTTACGAATAGTATTATTAATTTAGATGTCGTAAAAAAAATTGCAAGGCAATAAAAAATTGGGTTATAATACGCCATTTTGTGCCTCGATTGTAATTACGTCGTGACAATACTGATGTGACGTTCTGTGACAGTTTTTGATTTTTTTTTAGTTAGAAAAATCCTTCTCATGGTTATAAAACAATATTATATGAGACACCATCGTCCGGAAATATCAGAAACTGACATAAAACTCAATGTCAGATCAAAAAGATTTATATTGAAAAAAAGAATTTTAAAAAAGGACAATTTTATAAACAAAACAAAATACAGTGTAAATAAAAATAAGATTATAGAGTTTAAAAAAAGAGATAAAAACTCACTTATGTTAATAAAATAAAAATAGATTGTTATACAAAATATTTGGTATATAAAAATGTAATGTATAATTAAATATTATTATTAATATAAAATTGAAAAATAATTTGTAGATACAGAAAAAAAACAAATCGAGTGCTATTAAATATTTGTGATTCATGAGGTAGCCATAAAATGCCATACGTCATAAAAATATTATACCTTTTTAGTTTATTAATTAAAATAACCATCATTTACGATTAAAATATACTTATTATACATATTTTCCTAAATTCTGAATTCTCCGTTCACTTCGCATCCTCGAATACCTTTTGCATTCCTATAAAATAAATCCCATCGAAATTACTAACTACGATATCACAAAAACCAGCGCAGACCGAGAAGACCCAACATTTTATACAACGTGCAGTTAATGAATTAACTGAAAACCTGATACACCCCATTTAAAAAAATAAACAATAATATTAATAGATATATTTTATGTAAAAAAATTAATACTTTAAAAGTTATTCAACATTAGTTTGGAGGTGACCTATCTACGAAATTCCAAGCGTCGATTTTTTTGCTGTAGGCGTCGTACGTGCCAAATATTGTATCTAAATTTAGACATGGGCTAATAAAAGTGAAAATATATAATCTATATTAAAACATAGTGCGATCGATTCGCTAGTTGATTCTGAGCAAACTACTTTCTAGTTTTCAGTTAATTCAATAACACGTTGTATACCTACTTTATACACATATCGTAGGCTTATTTTTCTTTATTTTCATTTAACCCAAGCCTTACGCAAATAGATTTTTTTAAATGGAAACAAATATAAAACTATGAGTTATAAGTTTTTATCTATGTTGTAGTTAATCCCGGCTAAGCTCGATTACATACTTTATCGTCAGGTCTGCGCTGGAGCTAAGCAACGCAAGTTCACTCTACAATCTATAACTTCTTATGTTGTATACACTGTCTACAAATATTTGTAAAACCATCTACATTATAAACGAATTTTTCCACGAATCCAATATAATGGTAGACATGACTCCTTATAAAGCGCACGTATCCAATTTTTTTCTTTTTTTTAGTTAAATTCAAATTGATTTCAAGTCCCGATTTTATAACGAATCGATCCTTGCGCAAAGAGAACCTTTGTCACCTGCAAGTACTAGTTCGCAAGCGCTGTTATTTTATTGACGTAACTAGAAAATATCATAATTATGACTAGGTGAGGAAATCACATACACATGGACTAACACAAGTTTTCAAATTTGGAAAAATGAAACTGACGAACGTCTTGGTGCGATTTTATCGTACTATTAGCACCTACTTCATCGATACTTTCATTACTGTCGTATACTTGAATTTAATATAAAAGTTAGTTGTGAAGTCTCAATTTTACCATTCCCAAATAGTATTAAAAATATATCATTTTCGTATGCTCTTTTAACCATTTAATAAAACCTTGTCCCTCCATAATCCTAGGCGTTACTATTTTATTACAAATATCAGTATTTTTTTTAGATTAAGTTCTATCCTGGTGTTCCTATTACATCTGATTAAAATTTGAATAATTGTAATCTCGTTATTTTTCTAATAATTCTAAACAGTTTTTTGCGTTAACCATAGGAACGAACGAAAACACAGGACTTATGTGTTATGTCTGATCTACTGGATTTTAATTTGATATAAACTATTTTTATTTACGTTAAAAAAAATCCTTAGCATAAATTACATACATATATAACTTGTAAACAAATACATACCTATATAACTTCTTTTTGATGCAAAATATAGATATTTACCAGGCTCAAATATTCGAAGGAGGAAGACGTCAATATTGTGGTTATTGAAATTCCGTGCCATATTAATTATTTTAGTCACAATGAACTATTTCTGGAACGGAAATATACTTGTTTTTTTACAATTCAACAATATTAAGAACATGAAGTATAAAATTATTCCTGATTCTAGAGCCTAGACTGATTAGTCACAAATTGAATTTGATCAAAGTATTCTTCATTTATTATTTGTTTTGTTAAATTTCTCAAGCCTTGTTATGTTATCTAATTTTATTTTTATTGTTTTCTTTGTTTTTAGTTAACTTTCTCATTTCCTGATTCCTCTTTTCCATTTTCCTTACTTGTAAAACTTTTTATTATTATACATAATATTTCAATTACCTAATATTAATAAATATAATTTAAGCACGTATTTATATCCTTATTTTAGAGTACGTAGCTTTAATTTAAGAAATCATTCACTTACCTTTTTAGATTCTGTTCGTATTTATACTTAACATTGGTTTTTGTAAAATGGGATTGTTTAAAATCTGGTACATTTATACATTTTTAAATGTGTGTCATACAACTTGTGTCTTTATTTATAAGTAAATAGATTCCAAAACGCCAAGACACATAATAACAGAAACTAGTTATACAATAATTATATAACTATTCTGTTTACTCTATGAGATTAATTATTATTAATATAAATATTATCGATTGGTACGAAAATATAGTATATAGTGTTGTTTACCTCATGAAATCTAGGAATTTAACGAGAATATAAAAAAATAAAATTATGAAAACGTATACCTACTATGTATTATTTTTATTCCAAGCTAGCTGTTCCTTTTGCGGTTTCATATGCGTCAATTTGGGAATTCCCTGAGGAATCCTGTCTACAAGGTGTTACGAAAGGGTGTAGTCATATTTGAAGATAGTGATCTGGTAATCTTACACAATAATTTGACCGCAGTATTTAGCTCAAAAACATTACTTCAAAATTTCATGAACTAAATAAAAAATACTTTTATCGACCACTTCCGCAACCAAATTAACATGTCACATCACTGGGTAGGTCATAAACTGGTCACAGGTGACGGGTTCAAGATCATTCGACGCAATTTATCACCGTTGGGGCTAGATACAAGTTAATAACAGCAAACCTAACAAATTTTAGGAAAGTTCATTTCATGATACCGGTTCAGTTACTAGTGTCAAATCATTGCAGACGATAACGTGAACACGATCGTCAAATATGACTACACCTTTCTGTAACATTCTGGTATCGGGCTGAAAATTACCCTATAACCTATTTCTAGACCTAAATTATTTGCAACTATAATAGGTATCAAGTCTGAATTTTAGGCTCAGAAACTGTTCTGGGATAAACAGTAAGTATGTATTCCATGTCCTACCTAGGTGTACTGCAATTTACTAGCAATAAAATAAAAAAATTCGAATCTGTAGTTGTGGAACTAATAAGTACTATTCGAAAAATTTCAGATTACAAACTTAACTATTCCTCTTTATCTATCTATCCTTACTATTATAAATCCAAAAGTGAGATTGTTTGTTTGATTGTTTATTAGATCAAAGTTCTTAATCGCACGGTACGGATGGGCGTAAAAGTTCATTTTCCGTCACGACGTCATACGGCTGCTTTACGGAGCAACTGTCATTTTTTTCATAATGAGTTTTTTTGTATTTTTGCCTCTTTTTACGCATACCGGACATAACCGTCTCAGTTTAATATGGAAATTTGTTAATGCTTTCACGCCATAGCGGCTCAACCGATCATTACAAAATATTGCATAGATGTTTTCAGGGGTACAGAGAAGGACGGGGGCAAAAAGTACCCCAGTACTTAGTAGCCTAGTACTGTTTGTCCCGGAATTTCCGCGAGAACTCCGAAATTTACGCGGGTGAAACCGCGGGGAACAGCTAGTATGTACTGTAATAAAAGAGTAGAATTCGTGTTTCTGTACAATGAATATTTTTTCCCAAAAATCGGAAGTAACGGGGGGCGATAAAAGAAGATAACAAAGCACAAAAAAAAACTGTTTTTAAAATTGTTTTCTGTCTGTCTGTCTGTTCACGATAATCTCCGAATCTACTGAACGGACTGTCATGCAATTGTAACAGGTAGATTAAGCTCAGTTTGGAGCAACATAGGCTTTGTTTCATTTAAATCAGATGTCGGCAAAAAATTTAAAGGTACATGAAAGTGTTTCACGCGGGTGAAACCGCGGGGCACAGGTAGTAATTTTAATATATACATAGGTTATGATATTCTATAACAAGGGAGACCATGATTTAACCATCCCTCTGTTTCTGATTATAGATTCACTTCTGCTGCGTACCATAAAATGTATACGTAGATATTTGGACACAAAAGTCAATATGCCAGCTTTAATATAATCCATATTTTGTTCGTTTTGAATAAATCTATTTTCATATTCCCACGAATGACTTTTATAAAAGGAAAAACCCTGGAAAAGTCCTTTGACGAGCGTTTTCGTTGAAGAAGTAGGTAAGTATAACTACCCTTCACGCCCACAGATGAAAAATTGTTCTATAGAGATAAATAGTAGAGTCGTGCGGCGGATATACCTAATGAAACTTAGTTTATCCGCGGTTATGTAAGTATTAGTACGTAGATATTGTAAGCGATTTACTACATATAGAAGTAAACGTAACATTTCAGACGATCGCTTTATCCATTGGGGTGTCGGAAATACTCCGTCTCTTGAATATTTAATCATTTACCAGCTAGGTAATTTCGGGATTCCCTCAGGATCGTCGGGATGAAAATCTCTTGTTAGTTGATGTCTTCTCTCCATAAACCAAAGATCAGATAAACTTTATTTATAAAAAAAACTATTATTTATAATATAAAGATACCTTTAATACATAGAATGTCATTGTATCGATTACATATTTGATAAAAAATACCTATCTTCTGAATTCCAGCTTCATTTATGACCATGTAAAAGTCATGTAGATACGATTTGGAATCTCCCCTCTTTTACGAGTTGAATTTTGAAAAAGAATTTCTAAGTGTATATAAAGAACGAACTAATAAAGAACTCTCAGTTTGCTGATTAAGCGGTTTGGGGACATGGGAACCTATCACAGAACAATCGCGTTGCTCTTTCCATTGCAATTTGAATGACTTTAAATATTTATGATAACCATAAAATGAGCGACTACATATTTGTACTGTATTTGTAGAAGGGCTGATTTGCGCAACTCAACGTTGCGGATGGTAAGAATCGGGTTGATTAGCCCAGCAACTTTCTAGTATCGCTGAAGGCTTCCGGAAGCAACCCTGTTGTTCCTAGGTCCGTATCCCGGTTCGGTAACGGAGTCACGGATCAACGGAAGCTGCATGCACTGGTCAAAAACTTGGCGCGGTGTGTTGTTATGCCCGGCGACCTCAAGAGCACGTTACAAGCTGAAAGCGTTAGTTAAAATCGCTTAAGAGGGGGGTGGAGGGGGGGGGGAGGAGTCCAGCCAAACCTCATCCAATCTCACGCCAGGGAAAGGGGGGGACTTTTTTAGGCCTAACTAGTCTTATATAAAAATAATTATCTATAAGCAAATTGATTTTTTTTATATATCCAACGCAATCAATTACAGATTAATTTATTGACATGAAAAATACGCAATTTAAAAAAAAAAATCTCACCCGAGATTAGGGGAGGGGGTCGAGCAAAGTCTCACGATATCTCACCGGGCGCTGGTGTCCAAAAATCACCGAAATAGCCTCAGGTACTTAATTGATTAAGAAATGGATGTCCCCTATGCCGTGTCGGTGGGCGATCGACTCGTCGAATGGAGAAAGCCTCCAGTCGCGCGCCCCGCGCACCCCCCGCCCCGGATCGATAGCACGCACGCGCTCTCCCCGCCGCATTATTGAATGGGCCCATTCATAGCGCAACTGGTGCGTTTAGAATGAACTGTGTACTTCTATACACACCCACCCACAACTGGTTAAATGTACACTTTTATACACTCCACGGCCGCGACGCGCTCCGTGGAGCTTGTCAGCGTGCTTAAAAAAAATATTATATCACCTATGCACAGAGAGAAGGTAATCACTACGTTCCTATGCATTCTACGGAAACTGGCTGGTTTGTTTTTTTTTTTTTTTAATAAATGACTGAGTTTTTCATGGTGTTCTTTTTCTATTTTATATTTTCAGTAGAAGGTGATCCTCAGAAGAATAACTAAAGCATATTCTTCTGAGAGGTGATCCTTTTATACCTACCTAATTCCCTACACCCACATCACCTACATTCAATTCCTATACTGTTACACTTACTATAGAAATCTTAACATAGAGCTATATTTTGCTTACGTAATTCATTCATGACTTCGTTCAGTCCTAAGCGGCTTAAGCATGGTGAGATGAACCGCTTTCATTACATAATTACATTTGATTTGACTATCCCGTAACGTTCCATGCGTTTTATACGAAGTCTTTATAAGTATATATAGACCGAATTGTGCTGACCATATATTTACATACGCTCATAAAACACTGCCACTGCGAAAATTATTGTCCAATACGAAAAACACAATCAAATTCGCTATTTACAATTTTTTATCGACACAAAAGCGATCTTTGGTTCCGGCCAAAAACTCGTAGATTACTGTAAATATTATAAACGCGAAAGTTTGTATGTATGGATGGATGGATGTTTGTTACTCTTTCACGCAAAAACTACTGGATGGATTTAAATGAAACTTTACAATAATATAGCTATATTATTTATACATCAGGTTAACACATAGGATACTTTTTATCCCGGAATGCCCGCGGGAACCCTAAAATTAGCGCGGGTGAAACCGCGGGGCACAACTAGTAATAAATGATTCTATTCAAATTCTGCTTGTTTAAAAAATATAAAAGTCTTTTTTTTGAAAAATCAAACGTCGCTTGCCACAGGAAAAAATTACCTAAAACTAAATAAACACTCGTTTATCAAAGTCGCAAAAAGCACAGTGCAGTTCCAGTGTGCGTATTTACTTCCACTCCCACTGCCTGGCCTTTTTTTTGGAAAAAGATCTTGAACACTGGCTGAGTATTTATAGAAATTATGACGTGCGTAGGCAGCAAGAGAAGGCCTTAAAGTAAAGTACAGCCTACTTACAGGCTTGGGAATACTTTTTGTATACGCCATGGACGTAGGAAGCCAGCTAAAAAATTATGACTTTATTGTTCTTGTAATAACGCTTAGGTACGTTTCGTTAACATAGTCATCTCTTTTTCTCTTTTAATATAGTTATTTGTGCAACAGTTGCATAATGTAATAATAATCACATGGGTGTTTTAATACCTAAATATAGGATGATTTTTGAAGAGTTAAGTTTTTCAGGTTGGCATCACTGGTTGGTAATGGCGTATCGGTAATTGGTAATGGCGATATCGTATAATCTCATTATAACATCAATAACACGGGTTATTCATTATATGACAGTTGCATAAACTACTATTACTGAATATTATTTAACAAAATCATCAAACTCACTATAGTTATGATTTTGTTAAATAATATTCAGTAATAGTAGTTTATGCAACTGTCATATAATGAATAACCCGTGTTATTGATGTTATAATGAGATTATACGATATCGATGTGGATATTATACCATCATGTGAAATTGCTTAAATTGAGTGTTTTGTTGTCTGCGCTATAACAGTAGTAATTATAAGTCAAGTATTGGAAACATAAGTAGAATGTTACAACATTAGTGTAGATAAAAAATCTTAAAATACTAGTAGACTGTTCCACTGATGACCTATTGTCCCTGTAGTAAAGGACATTTAATTAAGATAGAACCCCATTAATTAAATAACTGAAATGCTTTGTGATAATTACCTACTCATATCTTGGCGGAAGGACGAATTCCTTTTCTCTCAGACTTATTTTTGAGTCCCAGCTATTATTTATTAGAGATCTCTTAATAACAGATCTTATTAATAAATTGCTAGAAGTTTGAAGTAGACCTACTCATATTTCTACTCCCTTGGTACTCGCAAATTATAGACGGTTAAATTTGGGACTGTATTTTAAATAGTTATTATTTTAAATGAAAAACTGCAGCTTACGTAGTAAAAAACCCAATTTATTTGAAACAGAAATACTATAAAAGTCAAGAGAGAGACATTCCTTATCTAGACATATAAATAAAATTGAAATGTCTATATGTGATTCCAATTAACATCTTTTCACTAAATGCATATGAAAGTTTATACGTTACTTACATAAAAAACCAATTTTGGCCTTTTTGACGCAACTCAATTGTGTTTTAGTTTTAGCGTTTGCTTGTTTTGTGTTGTGCCAAATAAAGTTATTTTGAATTTCAATTTCAATTTTTAAAATTTCCTCTGTCTGTCTGTTTGTTCGGGGTAATCTCTGAAACGGCTGGACTGATTTTAACGGGACTTTCACTGGCAGATAGCTGATGTTACAAGGAGTAACTTAAGCTATTTTTTATTGAAATTAACGCGGGGAACAGCTAGTACTTTATAAAACTCTAAAATAATCTTTGTACAACATGACAGCGAAAACCACGTTCATAACAGTTTTTTTAGGTTGATTTGCATAAAAATCAACTTATCGTTAGCGGACAAACAGACGTATAGCGCCTAAGTTTTATGCTATTTAGAGATTAATGTAGAGTTCGATTCGTGGTAATCGAACCCGATATCGAATCGAAGGTAGCCGGAGTGTCATTTGTATGACGAATGTCTCAAATAAGTATTCACATTTCGTTGAATGTTGAGTCTATGGCTTACTTTCTAGACACCTATTGTCGACCGAAAATTGGGCGAAAACCCAGCCCACGCTTACTCTATACGAGATTATTATTTTAAGTAAAGATATTATTTAACGTGCCGATAAAAAACAACTGTTAATAGGACTAATAAAATAGGTACTTTAATACGGTTTAAGAAATTTATTTCTTTAAAAGAATTACAATTATTCACTTAATTAATTAATTAATAATTAATACTAAACAGTATAGCGTTGAATTACAATAGAGTACTTGCATGAAATTTAGAATAAGAAGTTGTGTCAATATTTCCAAAATAGGCCCCGAGAAAACCATAATCGTGAAAGATTTATTAGGAAATTATCAGTAGTTTCCAAAATATTGAACTTTTAATTTTGTGAAACGGAATGTTGTAACGAAACACCAATCACAGCCGGTATAACATGTTACGTCACCATTATTTTTTTAGGGAAAATTGACCCCTTTCAAAGGAAGGCAAAAGAAGCTAAGTCACATTTCACTTTTTCTGAAGTTTTTTACTTTAAAATGCATTGGTAAGATGTATTTCGATTCTTTACTGGAACTTTTGAAAGTAAATCGACACAATTCAACCTTAATTTTTACATATTGAAGTAAGTTATCTGTCAGTGTCACACGATCCTGTAAACACGACAGTGACATCTCTATCACAGATTAATAAGGCGTTATTTTTATCTAGTGACGTCATTCTACGTTTTGGCGGTAAGGTTAAGTTGTAACTTTGAAACGCTTTAATTAAGTAATTTATGAATTTTTTTTCTTTTTCTTGCTTTGTTTAAGTAGGCCATATATCTTTAAAATGGACTGGAAAAAAAATCCGTGCAAGTACCCTATTGCGAAACAGATTAGTCAACGCTCGCCACGCTCGCTCGGCTCGCGTGTCGAGGTCAGCAGTCTCGCTCCCAACCTAACCGAACTCGTTATCATCTCGAGGTGCTTTGCATCTTAGATATACTATACTTTAATAGGACGTTGCTTGTCCTTATATAGGACGATTAGAAAAGATATTCGTCCGTTTATGGGAAGGATAGGCACTCTGGTAAATTACAGTGAATTTATGCTATCGTGATGTCTGTGCAAGTGTGCATACCTAACTTAACTACTGAGTTGGGTACTAACGGGCCAAGCAGAATGACTTTTATTACGAGGCCGAGCCCAAACGTGGGACGAAAACAGCTAATTAAGTGAGCCCTGTCGCTAATTACAAGGAAAAAAGAAACGATTTTCGCAGGCTATACTCCCTGCTCCCTTCTGCTATGTTGACAGCAGGGGTTGCCGTCAATGTTGTAACTATGGGCAAATGAAATCATTTCTGAATGGAACAAGATTATTTCAATATAAATGCATTACATTATCACTACATAATGACAAGATAATGATATAGTACTTATACTAGCTCTGCCCCGTGGTTTCACCTACGTGGATTTCAAAGGTATTCTGTTAAAAGTAGACGAACTTACTACATAAAATATCAGTTAATTGCCAGTGAGAGTCCCGTTAAAAAAGGTTCAGCCGTTTCGGAGATTAGCCGTAAGGGTACCTAACACAATACTTCATCTCGTAAATGTTTAACCTGACAGGGGAATCGAACTCGCAACACTTGTCGTAGCAATCAAGTTAGCTAACCGCTGGAATGTGAGTTTGTTTGTTAAGCTTTCACGCCTCAACCGATCTCCATGAAATTTTGCCACCTACATGTTGTCTAGCACATAGAAAAGGAGGTAGGAGGTAGGATACTTTGATTCCTGAATTCCCGCGGGGACAACAAAATTGACGCGAGCGTAACCATGGGGATCAGCTTGTATGTCTCATTTATAAAAAAACGTCGTACATTTTGAATAATAAAAATAATCAGTACAAAAAACCTTTTTTTTTTTCAACATTCCCCGTAGGTAACATGAAAGCTATAAAATTTGACAGAATAAATGTTGTAAAAACTTTTTTATGTTTTCTGGGGTGAAAAAAATCTGCGCTTAATATAATTAAGTGGGTAGTAATTTTAATGAAATAGCCATTTTTACTCGTATATCCCAAGTTTATTACTAAGATTTATGTAAGTATAGCCATACTTATGTAGTTACCTACGCGAGTTCGAGCAAGAAAACTCGTAGGCGTTTAAAGCTTTTTCGCATCTTTCATCCGCTAAGCTTAATTGTTTTTTAATTAATATTCTAGAACGAACGCTGTAGTTTTGAATTTATTAGTTCTCCGTTTACATTTTAATTGGATAATAAGGTAGATATTAAATTATAATTGACATAAGAATATGAGGTATTTAGCTATGTACATATCTACTATATATAGATATACAGTATAAGTATTATAAATATACACACCGGCAGAATTAGCGGAACATAAAAAGGCAGAGTATAGAAATAATTACGTATATATATTAAAACAAATTATTATCAGGCATGAAGTAATAAACTAATATACATCTTTTAACATCGACTTTAAGAAGTTTTTAGTAAAATTTTATTAAAAGTAATCAAAATTAAAAAAAAAAGAAAAAAGTCTCTAGTTTGTGAGAACTCAGACAATGTTGCAAATAAAAGTTGAATCACGAAGGGGAAACACACGTTATTAATCGTTCATTTATTTAGTGTTAAAATCACAGTAATCTTTAATTTGCAACATTATTTGTGTACCCACAAATTAGAGAAAAAGTGTTTTTTTTATTATTATTTTAAATAAAATTTAATATTTTAATTACTAACTTTTAAAGTGTTAAAAGATGTATATTAATTTATTACTTCACGTCTAATTATTATTTGTTTTAATATAGATACGTAACTATTTCTATACTCTGCCTTTTTATGTTCCGCTAATTCTGCCGGTGTGTATATATATGTACCTACCTATATTGCTGAAGTGCTAGCGACTTTGTGTGCTTGGATTTCCGACGGGAATGAAATATTTCTCAAACATACTCCTCCTTTCTCAAAGTTAGTTAAAGTAGCCTCTCAGGACCTATATTCAAACTCAAATCGCAAGTACATTTATAAAAATGGCACTTTATATTAGCTATCTTTAAATATTAGTATGTGAGATCAAGTTGATCTGCACATTAACAAGTACAAACTTGTAATTTTGTCGCAATCGGTTCAAGAAAATTAAAGATGATTATAGAACGTAACTTTATGCTTAGGTATAGTAGCTGTTTCTCTCTATTTAGCGTTAAAAATACCCAAATGTCCATTTTTTTTATCCATAGAAACGTGTGTGCAAAATTTCATGATGATCGCTTGAGTATAGTTAACAAACTCACATTCTCATGACAAGACCTACTACTGAGACTGCAGATCACTGCTCCGACAGAGTTGCGGGACAAAGCTAGTAGAAAATATGCTTGTATCAAAGTTATCGACATTAACCCAATAAACTATTCCCTAGACGACGCATAGCTAAATTCCCGCCTAAATTGCTCAGTAATTCGAGGAACATCTGCCTTGTGGATGGAATTTCAGCTCTTTGTTGTTGGATTCTATAATAAGTATGTATCGGTGAGTTAATTTTGTATTTTTATTTTTACTAGCTGTTCCCCGCGATTTGATCCGCGTCCATTTCGGAGTTCCCGCAGAAATTACGGGATAAACGTACATCTTGTCCCTTTCTGTGGGTACCCTTGAAAACGTGCCTAGAATGTTAGAATTTGAATTCAAAATTCAATAGTAGATTGTATCACAAAGTATTAAAACTGTATTTTTAGAACGAGGGCGTTATTTTATATCCAGAACGGAGTGAATCATTAAATATAATACAAACCTAAATATTTATTGCGTCCATTTTCACAGATTGCGGTGTTAATATTGTGCTCTCTTCACTACTTAGCGAATACATTTTGTGAAATCAATAAAATTGCAATATCAGATAAATAAGCATACACACACACAGCACATTAGTTGCCGCCTTTTTTCTTTTTTTGTTTTTTTTTTTGAGGCGCGAGTCTCACCGGCCAGTACTTTATTCATACAATTTGTGCAGTATTTGACTTTCGGCCTCCTTGGTCGTCTCTGGCGATAGACATTACAAGTTTCATATTCCAAATTCACAACTCATTATTAAAAATTTCAGTACAACTTTTACGGCCGCACTCACAGTCGACTTTAATGATTACTTAGTTAAGTATAGATTTTTAAGACAAAACTGCCGCAATCAGAGATAATTGGCATTTAATGAGATGTAACTTAATTAGTTAAATGCCAATTAACATTAATTTATTAAACTTGTCTGATTGCGGCAGTTTTGTTTTAAAAATCTATACTTAACTAAGTAATCATTAAATTCGACTCTGAGTGCGGCGGTTAGTCGCACTTATTGAAGGGAATCAAAACGTACTACTTTAGGTGCACTTATATGCGAATAAAACGTCAGTTTTTGAATAGATGGGATGAAAATATCCTTTATTGCCCCAGGAGAAATAATAAAAACTAAAACAGATAAAAGGTAAAGACAGAGCAAAAGGCGGCCTTATTGCTAGAGGCAATCTTTTCAAGGCAACCTTAAGGTGATAGAGAGCTGAAGATAGAAACTAGAAGCGGGAGCTGGGTACACAACGTAATACATAACTATACATATACTATATGTATAAGGATAATATAACACTACTACATAGATTTCCTAAATATATATAATACAACTTTATACACATACTTACATATACCATAGGTTCATACAAGTAACAATAGGTGAATAGGTGATATATTGCACATATAGAAAAGTTTCATGATGATCGGTCGTACAGTTAACGCGTGAGAGCGTAATAAACAAACAAACTCACATTTGCATTTTAAATATTACGATAACGATCTTAAGATAAAATCGAGATACCATTAAACAGTTCTAAATTCGACGAAGATTAAAAATTTTATTCTTTAGTAAATCTCTCTTCAAGCTTTCTTGTAATTAAAATGTCATAAAATCATCAATCAAAATGATTTGATAGTGAGAAATGATTAGGTGTTTTGTGCGTTTCATTCAAATATTAAAACCAACCACTAGCTTCAAAAGCTCCCGCAACAATTCTCGTAGCGCGTAGCTCGTTACAGCGAGCGCGTAGCAGAACGAGGCTAACGAAAAATGTGAAATTGAAACATAATATTTCAATTAGAATCGTTACTTCTTTTTGTCATCGTTATTATTTTTCTGATCTCCTGAATTCTACGTACGCAGAATTTTTTTTAGGTTATGTTACGGAAGACATGCAGTGTTATTTAATAATCCTTGCTAATATTATAAATGCGAAAGTGAGTTTGTTTGTTACGCTTTCACGGCTGAACGGCTCAACCGATTACCACGAAACTTTGCACGTTGTCAGTGGTACAGAGAAGGACATAGGCTTTTTATCCAGAAATCCCCGCGGGAACTTCGAAATTAACGCGAAAGAAAACCGCATTAAATATTGCATACTACCTACACGTTGTCAAGGGTAGGTACAGAAGAAAATATAGGGTATAACTTTTATCTCGAAATACCCGCGGGATCTCCGAAACTAACGCGGGTGAAACCAAGGGGAACAGCTAGTGTGTGATAAATAAAAAAAATAACTTTAGTATCAGAAAATATCCATTGAAACTCGTATGATAGATGATCTTTACGATCTCTTTATGTATTGTATATGTAAAGACACAATACGTAAAGAGATCTTGAAAAAAATTTATTTTTGCATTATTATATTGGTATTGTACTAGATTTTCCCCGTGGATTCACCTGCGTTTCGGAGTCCCCGTGGAGATTCTGGGATAAAAACTGTCCTTTGTCACTTTGCAATACTGTAACTTTCTATAGGTGAAAGAATTTTTAAAATCGGTTCAGTAGTTCCAGAGATTACTTCCTATTAACAAACAAATACCTCTTTATAATATTAGTGTAGATATATTAGATATTTGATATTTTGTATATACGCATATATGTAGAGTATAGATAGGTAATAATAAACAAAATTTATAGTGGCAATTTCTTACTTTAATATTTACTAAGCGTCCCCGTTTCCAAGATTAGGGAGCGCATTGTGCTCGTAGCTTTTCATTCATGCCTCATGCCCTGGGCATAGATATCTGGCTGGGAGGCATTCGCGGAAGCTTCGGGAGCCTTCCACGTGGGCGGCGGACTTTAGGCGGACACAAAATATTCGTGACGTGAATGGGAGCAAATTCATAATGATACCTAGCGATGGTGAAATTTTTTACGCGAATTTTTTTTGCGTTTATTTGTAGTATACAATCTGTTTCCTGTGATTTTTTCCATATTTTTTTTATCTCTAAAGATCAACAGCAGCACTTTAAATTACAGAATATTATAATATATGAACTAGCTGTGCCCTGCGTGAGTTTCGGAATTCCCCCAAGCACTCCAAAGAAGCTTAATTTACTTCTTAAACCTTCCCTTAACTTCCACAAATATTTCAAGATCAAAATTAGCCAAATCGGTCAGGCCATTCTCGAGTTTCGAGAGAAACGAACAGTAATTTATTTTTATAAAAAGACAAAGAGTATGTACCTTACGAGTATAAATATTCTAAGACTTTTAAACTATTATTGGGTATTATTGGTATATTCACGGGTATTTTTAACCGACTTTAAAAACAGGAGGTTCTCAGTTTGACCTGTACATATATTTGCATGTTTGTTTGTTTATGCACGAACATCTCGTGTTCTGAACCGATTTTGATGCGGTTTTCAGATAAGTATTTGTTATATTCTGGAGAAGGTTTTAATATAAAATTTTTATGAACCGGTTCAGGAGTATTTTCAGAATCCTGAAAAAACTGAGTCAAATAATAAATTCAGAACGCTGAAAATTAACTACGATGAATCAAACAATAATAATGCGTTCTTTGTTTTCCTGAAATCTTCAATGGGTTTATTTTTGAAGGCGGTTCTCTTTTTAGAAAAAAAAAAAAACAAAATAATCATTTTTGTTTTGTTTTTAATTTTTTTATTATTTTTTTTTTTTACAATTGGACCTAATTGTGCAATTATGGGTTGTTTATTTTCCAATAGATTTATTTAATAATAAAAAGGAAAATAGGTCTTAAGCCGCAATCAGGATCGTTTTAATGATTACTTAATTTCAGATTTACACATTTCAATGTTGTATTTATTTTGTCTCAGAAGTCAGTGATGGTCAGAACACATTTGCCGCAGTGAAGATTGAGTCGTCGATTTGCCGGTTGAGTAGGTAAGGCGTGATAGCGTAAAAAACAAACATTTGCGTGCATTTATAATATTAGAAGTTAGGAAAATCTATTATATGTACCTATAATTCATGTTGTTTGTTTTGTGGTGTATAAAAAAAAAATAGGTGCGTAATTTTTAGGATTTCTTCGGTAACTCTTCTTCTCCACATACCTACCTACATATAAACTTTGCGGAAGAAACTCTGTAAACATTAGTGAAAACTGCATCAAAATCGGTTGCTTAGTTTAGACAAACTAAGTGGACAAACAGATTAACGTGGTTCTCGCTTTTTGGAACGTCCAAAGAGAAAATAGGTCATCGAAAAAAGTCATTACTTAAATCAATAGATATTTCTAGCCATTATGTTATCCGTGAGTAAGATGAGCATCGTATTCAAAGACAGGCATGTATTAAATTCGGAAAACCCCAATCAAAGGTATAATTGCGAACGCCTACAAATTCCTAGCTGACATCGAGAGCTGAGTACGTGATAGGAGCGCCCCCCTACCCCTGTTTCCACGTCCTATTCTATCTCACCGCTTCTATTATAAGCTTGTCTCTCTCAGATCTACACCCACTCAACGAGCTACACCTACGTCGCTACAGCCCCTGTTTTCAGCGCACATTTCAGTTTAACCCCTGATGCGGCTGAACGCGCGCGCACTTCGACAATAAATTGGCCGTAAAAAAATAGAAAAATATTTAAAAAAACAAAATAATAATAATCGACTTTCCATTTTCTGAACGTACTATTTTTGACAATTTATGCGCACATCAGCCATGCTTTTTTGACAGAAACTGTAATCAGTTGCATTTAAATAGTAACAATAAAAGATACGAAGTCTAGTTGTAATAAAAATACAACATATTTATAACGTTCAGAAAATTTTAATGACAATAAAACATTGACTGAAAAATATATATTACATAATTATTTTAATTTTTTTGTGTATTTTTGTGGCATCGCCCGCACCCCGAGTACAACAGGTGAGTACGTAATTGTGTCTACTTTTTTCAGGCAAAGAAGCCTTGTCACGTCCATTGTCGACAAAGCCTTAAAACTCAATTCATAACTTAACGAACTACAACCTTTTAATTAGCGGAAATGAATGGAAACGTAGTATGAAATTTCGCTGTGAAACAGGTGTTTTTTACCATTTAAGCTTTTGTCGCTCAAGAATCTCTTTCAAGTTTTAAATATAAATAAATACAAGTATAAATAAATTATTATAAAATAAGTGATTAGTGCTATCCACAGGGTTTTTACTGACTCGTAAAATTATTACAACTAAGTTAGTAAGTAATTTATTGTAATTATACTAAAACAACGAGCAATTCTAGCAGCGTCAAAATTTAGTAAATTATATTGAATTCAGTTTCGAATTCCTTTAAATCAGTGTTATAAATTACAAATATTACGCAAAAAAGTAAAGACTCCTTTGTATTTCTTTTTTCTCTATTAAAAATGTATTCGTGTTTGACTTTAATCAAAATTTCGATTAAAATCCCAATCAATATAGAAATACCTACTCAAAGAACAAACTCCTAGTCTTGGTACTTTACAATTTCTGAGGCTCTCCATTTTTTTTTCATAGCCTCTTTTAAGTCATTTTGACAGCTATGTTTTTGTCACCGTAAAAATAACAAGCACAGTATATTTTGTTATGGTAAAAAAATGTGTTAGTCTATATTGACTTTATTATATTATGCATATTATATAAAAATTAATTCATTTCTCTTGGTCACGGCATCACCCGTGAACGGCTGGACAGATTATCATAAAATTTTCCATACACATTTTCAGGGGAGCTACCCCTGAAAACGTGTAGAAGAACATAGGATACTTTTTATCCCCGAATTCTCGCGGGAACTCCGAAATTGAAACCGCTGGGGACAGCTATTTAGTATTATAAAGAGGAAAAATGGGTTTTTATATGTTTGTCTGTTTGTGTGGTAGTATGTTGGGTTTTGTACATTGATAGGTAAATTAAATTACTGCTGAATCTATTTTTAAAATTATTTCACTGAATGGAAACTCCAGTAATTGAAAGAAAGAAAGAAAGATTCTCGATAGAGAGACATAAGACATACCTACAAGTTATTTACAGTGACATAAGGTAAACTCAAAAAATACTGCACGGATTTTTATGTGGTTTTTATCAATAGATAGAATGATTCAAGAGGAAGTTTTATTTTTCCTGGAATTCCCACTGATACTGCGGGGGACAGCTAGTATAAAAATATAATTAAAAAACAAAATTAGAATCCAGTAATCACTTTTATGGCAAGGACAAAAACAGAGCAACAACTCCCGCTATAGAAACCAATCACTGATGACGAACGAGATGATATAAAATTTAATTTTCATCGTCAAAGAGAAACGATCTCTTTCATAAATAAAACTCAATGGGATTAAACAAATTGTACCTATCGGCGAGGGACAATTTGTTTATGATACACGAGCCATATTACTTGTACCAATTACGTTGATCAATTCGACGTCGTCGGCATCGGAAATATTGCTAGGTATTATGAAAACAATTTTTTTTTATAGATACTCCTACTATTTTACCGTTCAAAATCTCTAAATTATTTTGATATCGTCCACTTTGAATAAGGTCACATTAATGGGGAATTTATTTATTTATTTATTTAAGCTTATTGCACAACATGGTACAAAAGGCGGACTTAATGCCACAGTGGCATTCTCTACCAGTCAACCTTCACGGTGTTCAGAAAGTGTGCTTGGTGGTGCTTGAGAGGAACTAAATATAATTTCCTAGTTCAATACAAAATATAATATATAAATTATACATAAAACAAAACTGAGACCCAAATGCACAGAGCATACCTACGCACAACATGCTGCACATTCCGAATATCTACTGCCTACCAAGGAGATGCCGATATACCCTAGTTCTGAAAACATTCTTACTCGTAGATTGACGAATGTCAGTGGGCAGAGAGTTCCAAAGCTGGATAGCCTGAAGAGTGAAAGAATCAGATACAAACCCAGTCCGGTGAGAAGGAATTTTTAGGAGAAGATTTTGGGTAGAGCGAAGTGATCTGTCATGAGAGGAAGAAAGAAATTGAAAGCGGCTTTTTAAATACGAAGGAGATGCTGGATCGTTTAATACGGAAAAGAGAGTACAGGCAATTCTCAACTGCCGACGATTACGGATGGAAAGCCACTTTAGCTGAGAGCGATAGAAAGACACATGATCGTACTTACGAAGTCCGAAAATATATCGAATGCAGTTGTTCAGAAGACGATCCAGCTTATTAAGAAGATCTTCATTCAGGTCACAATAACATACATCAGCATAATCAATTATAGGGATCACCAAAGATTGTACCAATAGTTTTTTGGTACACGTGGGCAAAAAGTTTTTGTACCGGTATAGCGACCGCAGTGTACCGGTTACCCTAGCTGAGATCTCACTTACCTGTTTAACCCAGCTGAGGGTGGTATCAATGTACAATCCAAGGTTTTTGACATGGGTTTCGTACGGAATAACTGAATCGCGATACTTTAAGTTGGGAATACTAGAGTTGGGAATGGAAGCTATAGCTCCAGACCTTATTAGTCTGAACCTTTTTTCTTACATGCAAAATAATAATAATCCGCACTTCGCAACACACAGATCTACTTTAAGCTTGTGTCGTGGAAACCAAGCAAACGTGGTACATATTACATATTATTACATATATGCATACTAGCTGTGCCCCGCGGTTCCACCCGCGTGAGTTTCGGAGTTCCCGCGGGGATTCCGGGATGAAAAAT
Organism: Zygaena filipendulae; assembly: GCA_907165275.2. Classification (NCBI taxonomy): domain Eukaryota; kingdom Metazoa; phylum Arthropoda; class Insecta; order Lepidoptera; family Zygaenidae; genus Zygaena; species Zygaena filipendulae. The sequence continues at coordinate 5,429,631 of OU015674.1, forward strand.
AGATAGTAGCCGATTCTCAGACCTACTGAATATGCATTAAAAAATTTCATGAGAATCGGTCAAGCCGTTTCGGAGGAGTATGGGAACGAACATTGTGACACGAGAATTTTATATATTAGATTATACTATAGATATACAACATGTTAATGAATTAACTGAAAACCTGATACACCCCATTTAAAAAAATTAATAACAATATGATTGAAATATATATTATGTCGAAAAAATTTATACTTTAAAAGTTATTCAACATTAGTTTGGAGGTGACCTATCTACGAAATTCCAAGCGCTACGCCCGCATCTACAGATTCAATTTTTTTTTTGCTGCGGGCGGCGTACGCTCCTAATATTGTATAATAAATAATTTAGACATGGAATAAAGTGAAGTAGGTAATAAAGTGAAAAATATAACCTATATTAAAACACTAGCTGTGCCCCGCGGTTTCACCCGCGGTAATTTTGGAGTTCCCGCGGGAATTCCGGGATAAAAAGTACCCTATGTCCTTTTCTGTACCCCTGAGAACGTGCATGCCAAATTTCATCCAAATCCATTCAGCCGTTTTTGCGTGATTGAGTAACAAACATCCAAACATCCACACTTTCACATTTATAATATTAGTAGGATATAGTGCGATCGATTCGCTAGTTGATTCAGAGCAAACTACTTTCTAGTTTTCAGTCAATTCATTAAAACGATGTATATATACGCCCAGACTGGAAAATGGAACCCTGTGTTCATCACACAAAGTCCACCACTGCCGGGAGTCGAACCCGGAACTCCTTGACGTACAGCATACTCCTTCCTTTCATTTCATTACGGATAAATAGCACTTACGCGGTTTCAGACCATTTTCTTCTTCCACCGACGCTTATTGTGAACGAAAATTTATTATCACGACACATAATTGTTTCTTTGAACCAATAAGTAAGTATGATTGAAATCATCTTATAATAAAGTAACGTATATTACGTTATTTTATTACTAGCTGTGTCCCGCGGTTTCACCCGCGGTAATTTCGGAGTTCCCGCGGGGGTTCAGAGATAAAAAGTACCCTATGTCCTTCCCTGACAACGTGCATGTCAAATTTCATCCAAATCCGTTCAGCCGTTTTTACGTGATTGAGTAACAAACATCCAAACATCCACTTTCACACTTTCACATTTATAATAATAGTAGGATAATAGAATTAGCATTTAGATTTAAAACTGTAAACTATGGTAGGTACGACAATTTGCAATTTTTTTTTCTCGGAGCTCTTGCACGGAAGACACCTGTAAGAAATGGGCTCGAAACGTCCCAAATATTCTTGCGTATACATAAAGAACTATACCACAAATTACTTACTGTCCTTTAATGCGCCATAAACAGTAAAATCCATTTTCATTTTTTTTTTATGTGAATGAAAATAAATGATGAAATCGCCATCTTTGATTCCCGCCAAAAAAAAAACAAGTATGCTTTCTAAAATAAATAAATGTTGCGGTCCTTGCTAGTTTTGATTGCGTCTGCACTTCCGTTTACTTCGTTTTAGCAAATATTTGATTCTGAATGTGCCGAAAGAAGTAAAACTTCGTCAAAATTTAACTGCCTAAATTAAACGATTTGCACAGAAAGCTACGACGAACTCGGAAGCGATCTTGGTGGAGCGGCTCCGTGTCGGTGAACGGGCTGACAAATTAAATCTGCCTTTGCCCTCTGTCTCATCTTTATGCTTTTTATTTTTTTATTTGCCGCCAGTGCCTTTAGCGGATTACATCGTTAGCACAAATGCTCACTGACATTTTTCTTTGCTCGTTGCGTTTTCAAATAAGAAAAAACTAATCTTTACTTTGTATCTAGCGAAATAATATAATATTTATTTCTTAAACAGTATGTACTTGAGAACCAGTATGAGTATGAGACTGTTCTTTGTCTAATTTTTACTTTCACGACGTTGTCAGGTCTACAGAAAAGGCCTTAATATACTTATTTTTATGCCACTGCTCCACCTGCGTTAACGTTAACGTTGATGTTAATGTCCAACTACGCGTTAATTAAGGCATTAAAATACGTGTTGGCTACATTTAGTTTGCAACGTGCCATTAAGCGTTAATTTCTAGTGAAATAACGCGTTAACACAAAATTAAGGTTGAAGCTTCAACACTGTTTTTTTTGCAATGGCGGTAGAGCAGCTGTAATTTTAGACCATTCCATTGTCGTATTTTTATTGTTCCCGCCAAAACAAAGTAAATACGGTCTTGCTGCGCGCGTGCGCCACGCAGAATGTATACTGTATAGCCAACACCGCTCAGTGCGCTAAATAACGCGCTAAAACCCTTTGATGTGTCCAAAAAACCGACACCTGAGCTATCGCTTAACGTTTAACGTCATAATAATGCCGTTAGTAAGTTAACCCGTTAAAATGTTGACCACATCTACGTAATGCCTTAATTAACGCACTAATTTACGCATTAACACGCAGGTGTAGCAGTAGCATTAGGAGAATTCCCGCGGAAACTCTGATATTGACGCGGGTGAAACCGCGGGCATCAGGACCCTTATTCACTATGACCATAACACGCCGCGCTAAGATAAGACTCCGCTAAAACTGTCTTTCCCTCGTAATCAAAGAAGTTTTACTGCAAAAAAATACATTTACGTTTCTCATTTATTTATTTATTTATTTATTCAAAACAAGATAGGCTTACAGTGTTCGCCAAATCGCCTCTCTCGTTCAATGTTGTTGAGAACAAACATCTATACACTATGGCATACAAAATCTTAATATTAATATTAATTTACTAATATTATCTACAAATATGTCGACTTGCGGGATCTCTCCTGTGACTCGGTTGAGCAGTGTTAAGTCATGGCATGAAGAATAATCATTTCTAATATCTTGGCATCTAGATCGTTTGGAAATGCGTTTTTAGGACGCGCGTTATCGGCAAGGTATGTTGTTGATCATAGTGAATAAGGGCCCAGCTATAGTAGTAAACACCGAACACTGTTCAAATAGTTGGTACAAATATTCAAATCCGCGATCAAAGAGAACTATTGTATTTGTTTACATTAGCACTGTGGTCGAATAAAGGGTATTGTTTGTTTTGTTAACTACTTACCTACCTGCTATACAGATTGGTATGACGTATTTTGTCAACCTACGTAATCATGTGAGCTATTTTTGTAAATAAGTGAACATATTGTTATCCTGGTTTGAGGTAGGTTAGCTGATTTTTGTAAATTTTTGTTGTAAATGTAAAATGTTGATGGTTGTTTGATTTTTGACTCCTACTCGTACTACATATTTTGGGCTCGAGTGGTTGGATGAAGCTTTTGTGAAATTTCCATTGATACGATTCGTTCAGTAAGCGTGACCTTCTTTAACTTCAAATAACAAATTACTGCTTCATCGTGTAGTCTTTTATAAAAAAAAATTAGTCAAATTTCACGTATTTTTAAGTAACACCAATACATAAATATGTACCTATCATATTCTTGCAAATAAATAAATAAAGGGTGCTCGATTTTTAAATGTGAATAAAACGTTGTATAGGTATAAGACATAAAACTTTTCTGTAATACTTAACTTGAATTCCATACACAGACATAAGTAAGTATAGGCATTATGTGCCGAATTATGCTATATTTACAACGTAAGTACACGACTGTCACCAACAATAGGTATATTGTAAAAACTCTAAATTTGAAACTAGTTGGTTATTGGATTAAGGTTTCAAATCCTTAATACGCAACCGGTGCGCGGTTGTCAGCTGATGTCACCTCTTTAATACTTGGAAAAAGTTTTATACACGTAGGTATAGTTAATAATGAACACTTAACAACTTTTCTGAACATGTATTGAAAAGTTCTAAATTATAGAATTTTAGTGAGATTAATATAAACTACCTACACAATTTAGTAAAAGTAAGATATGGTTAAAACATAATATCTGAAGACAAAATTACTATTAGAAGTAACGCTTCTGCTAACGTTTATCATTTAGTATTAGAAAATAAGATCTCACAACGTTGTTAAAGATTCAACACAACTGTTAAAATGTAAAAAAAATGCGCCAAATTTCATGTATTAAATTAAATAGGTTTCAAGCGGTGAACGGGTCAAAAGTGGCTCGAAGTGATTCGTGTAATATTAGGTACACACGGCTGCAGCTGCGTCGCCAGTTCCTTTTTCTTTGAACTTGGCTGGACCCGTTGCCGCGTGTCTAGATGTATCTAAAACATATTCCCCGTTTCGAGCGCTTTTCAAAGCTATTTTTAGTATTTAAAGGTCAAGCAACATTTTAAAGATTGTGAATTAAAAAAAAGAACACAAAGAAATGTTCCAGTGAAAATTTTAAGAAAAAAAAAAAATAAGCAAAAAAGGATGAAAAATATGAGAGTAATCTCTTAGTGGGCGGGAACTTTCAGCTCTTGGCGCACATTAAGACGTTTGATTTCTTTTTCAAGGAAATTCCACATTAATTTTTTTTTTAATTTTCCCCTTGCAGTTTCCCGCCTGAGCTTTGAGTTTGTTTTTATATGGACATAGATAAGCAATAGTGTGTTAACCCACATTGGAGAAATTTCGAATAAATCGTGTTTCATATCGTCATTTTGTTTCAGCATTTTTTTATGTTTAAATGTTTTTTGGTATTTAAACAATGTAATAATGTAAACACGTAATTAAAAAACGCTCTATAACTCTCAATAAAGCGTTTTGAATCGATAACTTAATATTGTGGGTTAACATGTTATTGCTTATCTGCGTTCATATAAATGATGCCTGATGCCCGTGTGTGATCGAGATCGCGTGAACTCTCTATTGAAAGACACACAGACAAATTTAATAAATATATCAAAATGAACTTTATTGGTGATTCTCGCAATTTCTTTTTATTTATAGTCTGTAATCCTACTAATATTAAAAATGTGAAAGTGTGGATGTTTGAATGTTTGTTACTCAATCAAGCAAAAACGGCTGAACGGATTTGGATGAAATTTGTCCTGCACGTTGTCAGGGGTACAGAGAAGGACATAGGGTACTTTTTATCCCGGAATTCCCGCGGGAACCCCGAAATTACCGCGGGTGAATCCGCGGGGCACAGCTATTATCAAAATAACAGCCTATTATTAAATGCATGTGAAGATACTTATTACATATAAATATTACAAAAAACGAATTCTTAAATTATTGTCTGTCTTTCTGTCTCTCTGTGCCGGAATTCCGAAGCTCACGCAGGTGAAAACGCGGGGCACAACTAGTGAAAATAGTTTTAGCGGTGGGATATAATTTTTTTGACACAAACTAGATTAGCAAGTCATTTCTTTTACTGAAGAAGAAGAAGAAAATACATTTATTTCAGCACGACACACAAGAAAAAGAAACAAACATAAGCAATGCCTAATCTAAATTTGTACACAATAATAATATATATTTACTGCGGGTAGGAATACCGAAGATTATTTTATGAGATTGCAATATGCCCTCAATCATCATAGCTGTCCTAATATTCCTTTCTGGCCAAAAAGCCGATGAGGAAGTGGAGAAAAAATATGCAAGTCACAAGAAATAATAAAGGGTCTTGGTCCAACGGCGAATACCGCTTATTCGCCTCGGCTACGTACCTACCCACTTTGAAACTGAAATTGCTTTTATTATTACTATTTGCTATAATAAACATTATTTTATATTTACAAATTACAATATCTGGTCGACCGATAGGTAGGTATTCACTTCGGTCCCAGGAGAAAATGGTTGTATATACAAATATATACATACCTACTAGCTGACCCCTGCAGTTTCATTCGCGGTTATTTGGGAGTTCCCGCGGGAATTCCGGGATAAAAAGTACCCATGCCACTCAGGATTACTTTAGCTTCCAATCTATAAGTGAAAGAATATTCAAAATCGGTTCAGTAGATGCATAGATTACAACCTCACAAACTCCGGAGTTCCCACGGGAATTCCAGGACAAAAAGTACCCTTTGTCACTCAGGATCACTGTAGCTTCTTATAAGTGAATAAATTGTCAAATTTTTTTTAAGGTTTGTATTATGCATATTATTATTAGAATAAAGCTCAATCTGAGGTCTCCCATGATCATTTTAACAGTGTAAAATTTTTAATATACCTAACCATGAATCAAAATTTTATCCATTAAAATTTAAAATCGAACCGACACTGCAAAAATAAAAATTAGAAGGACGCGATTATAGGTATAATAATACTTACAGATATCCTCTTGCGTTTATTATGATGCCAAATAAAAATGATATAATAATTATGATAATACCTACCTCCAAGAAGAGCACTGAAAATTCAAAATACACCTAATTGAAACTGGTCCAATAAAATCTAATTGGCGAATACTTACTCCCCTGCTCAAACATTCTTCAGATTTTTTTTTAAATAAGGTTAGGTACGTGTCGTAAAAACGCGGTGTAGTTTAATATTATTACTTACCGCCAGAGGGCGCTTATCGACCGCCCAGGCGCTTGCCTCGCTCGTTCGACCCCCGGGAGATGGGTCGAACATCTTAATGGAAAGATTTACCTTAGCGAAAGCTTAAATTCAGCGAAGGTATTTTATTTTACTCTAAATTGTGGAGAAATAACTTTTTAACAGCCTCATTAGATGTTATGAGTCGAGCCTTTTTTATGTTTGAATGCTCTCTGTATACATAAGTAGTATTGTATACTTTTATTTATTTATTTATTCTTTATTGTACAGCCATTGGCCAGTATAACCATTGGGTTGGGTTACAGTTTAAAACAAATTTTAAAAGAAATACATCCTTACTACGTATACTATAGGCAAATGAGAATGTGAGTTTGTTTGTTTGTTACGCTTTCACCCGGATTTTTTGTGGGAACTCCGAAATTAACGTAGGTGATACCGCAGGGAACTGCCGCTTATATATGCGTACTAGCTGTCCCGCGCGGTTTCAGCCGCGATAATTTCGGAGTTCCCGCGGAAATTCCGGATTACAATATAACCTATGTTACTCGAGGATAATGCAGCTTTCTAATGGTGAAAGAATTTTTGAAATCGATTCAGTAGTTTTTGAGTTAAATCATAACAAACAAAAAATCAAATCTTTCCTCTTTATAATATTAGTATAGATTATTACCTAAAACTAGGTAAGGACGTAGGTTTTTCGTCTCAATCGGTTCACTGAAAGAGAACATAAGAAAGTTTAATTTAATATATAAAGTAAGTGCTACAGGCACACGCAGATCGCACTTTTGAACACCATGCGTGTAGAACCGAAGGCAAAAAGTAGTATTGTAGTTTTTCTTTTGTTAAGTGAAAACTTCTTTAGCACATACCTATACAAATACCTATAGACAACGGGACCCTGAAAGGTATCTAAATGCCATATTAACTTGGAAAAGGTTTGATATCCATCAAGTGGATTTATCCAAAATTGTCCCTACTAATCATATTTACCCGGAAAAGGTTGGGATATGCTCCCGGGGAAATTATGTTTCGGTGAATATGAAAAGGAATCATGAAAATGGGGGAAAAAAGATCAGTGTGTTTTCGGGCGGTACAAATATACATATCCTAGGTACATCTATACTAATATTATAAAGAGGAAAGATTTGATTTTTTGTTTGTTTGTTTGTTACGATTTAGCTCAAAAACTACTGGGCTGATTTCAAAAATTCTTTCACCATTAGAAAGCTACATTATCCCTGAGTAACATAGGCTATATTGTAATCCGGAATTCGCGCGGGAACTCCGAAATTATCGCGGGTGAAACCGCGCGGGACAGCTAGTGTTATTATAATAGGTCTCGGGCGACGGCTTATTTAGGGATCGCTTGTCTAATTGACTTAAAAATAGGGATGTGGACTACTTTTGAAAATCAAAATTCTAATTAGTCCGTCAGTTAGAAAATAAAAAAACAATAGACACGTATTTTCTGCTTTTTCAAATAAATTAAAATATGCAGAGATAAAGCGCATTAAAGTTTAGGGTGAGGGGGTCGTGACGTCACTAACCGATAAAACCGCTATACATACTGTCAGAATAGTGACGTCACGCGAAATTTCAACTCAATATATCGCCGTTATTTTTTGATTACGTAAGAAAAGAAAAAATACGTGTCCAATATTTTTTAATAATCTACAGGACGGACTAAAAAATAAAAATTAGTCAACATGCCCATTAATTTGTGTACAGTATTTAGCTTACATTTTACCTTCCACTTTGCCAGACGTCGGATTCGTATAGCGAGTGCCTGCTTGACTACTGGGAAATGAACTATCAAATAAATTATTTTGTACACATACGTTTTAATTTCATTTCAATTTCAAACCGTACTAATATTATGAATGCGCAAGTACCACTAACTGTCTGTCTTTTCAACATTTTCACGCCCTAACTTCTCAACAGATCTTTATGAAATTTTGCATAAACTTTATCAGGAGTACACAAAGGGACAAAGGGTACTTTTACCCTGGAATTACCGCAGGAACTCCGAAATTAAAACAGGTGAAACCGCTGGGAACAGCTATTTTAACAATATTCTTTCCAATATTAAGTCGCCAGTGATTTTTTCTACGTTCAGTTTGGATCGTATTTTGTCATCTCTTTTGTCAATTTGATCAATAGATACGTAAAATGTATAATTCTGTTGAGCAATTCCTCAAAAAAAAAATCTTTTGCGAACTCCTTTATTCTTGAAACAGCAAATCACTGTTCTTATTTCATATATATAGGTAGTAGGTACCAATTCTAAACCAATTTCTTTTTTGTAAATAATACCGGGGAAACCCCTTTAATACCTATCAATGTAAATAACTACGTACATTTGTTACATATTGGCGGAGAATACCACTGCGGCACTTTGGTCTTTTGTACTGTGATGTGCACAAACCTTATAATATAAATGTTGTGTTGGAAAACTTAACTTTCTTTCTTACGAGCTCTGGCAGTCCATACATACAAGCATCTATAACCACAGATAGTATAATCTATAACTAAGTACATTTAAGTATACCTACCTGTGACATGCGTGTGATTATGTGAATCTATAATAGCATTAGTAAACAGGAAATCTTTGACATCGTATTATAATATCTTTTAAATTAATGAATTTTTAACTGTAACTACAAAAGCTCGAACTACGGTTGATTTTACAATAAAATTTTACTAGCTAATTTTACTACGCTTCTCAAAGCTTTTTTTATATCATTAAAAGCACAAAAGGGCAAAATCATGTCATCAAAATAAATGACAGTTTATTTATGAATGCTCAGTTTTGTTTTTCTTTTATTTAGATCAATATACGTTGATTGTATCCATTGAATCATGTTTATTTTCTTTTAATAGTACTGTAGTAGTTATTTGCCTTATTTTTATGTGCGTGGTGAGAAACACCATAACTTGACACCATAGTCCGTTATTCGTGTGTGCCAGATATACAACGATAAATAATTGATTAAATATACATATTGTGTTTACCTATTTTGTTACTCTACATATGCTCTACATTCTTTGTTCTTTACTTGCAAACTTGTAAAACGAGAATAGGGTACTTGCATGAAATTTATTATAGTAAATTGTGTCAATATTTCAAAAATAGAGCCTTAGAAAAGCGTTATCGTGAAAGATTTAGTGAAAAATTTTCAATAGTTTCCAAAATATTCAACTTTTAATTTTGTGAAACGGAACGTTGCAATGAAACACCAATCACTGCCAAGCTTGACACATGACGTCACTTTTATTTTTTTAGGAAATATTTATCTCTCAGAGAAGGCAAAAGAAACTAAGTGCATACAGTCAACGCATATTTTCCATTTTCTGAAGTTTTTTACTTTAAAATGCATCGGTAAGATGCATTTCAATTCTTTACTGGAACTTTTGGAAGTAACTCGACACAGTTCAGCCTTAATTTCGCTTTTGGATATTGAAGTTATCTGTCTGTCAGTGTCACATGACCCTGTCAATACGACAATGACATTTATATCACAGATTAATAAGGCGAAATTTTGAACTAGTGACGTCATTCCGCGTTTCGGCGGTAAGGTCTAAAGTAGGAACTTTGAAACGCTCTATTTAATTAATTTATGCATATATTTTTTTTCTTTTTCTTGCTTTCTTTAAGTAGGCCATATATCTTTAAAATAGACTGAAAAAAAAATCATGCAAGTACCCTATTATTGGTTACCTTCAATTTGTGATTTTTTCTTCACATAATCAATTTTTTATGTACGTAATTACCTACGTAAGTTGGTATACACATACAGTCAATATTGTTAAGGATATATTTTAGGTAATATATAACATAACCGCGTATATTGTCTCATTAATGTTTAAATAATCAATATCAGCTACCTGTTATAAAAAAATATAGATAGTAAGTAAATTAAAAGAGAAATGCTGAATAAAATAATTATATTTATTTTTAGAAAAATGTTTGGTTTTACAAACATTTTTTGTTTCACTTTGAAATAATAAGAAATTTCGTGCCCTTCTAGTAAAGGTAAAAAGAAATGAAAGACAGATAAAATCAATAAGGGGGAAAAAATCGGTGTTTGAATTGTGCGTATTGTATTTGAACAGGATGGAAGTGTCAACAAAAATAAAGCTATACTTATAATAAGGTGAACGCTGCCAAGTTAGACAGAGTCCCAGTATTTTTAAGCGTAGGCGTATTGCTATATTTCGTCAATTTTGTATGAATTTTTTTTTTTTTTTTCAATGTGACTACATTTAATGAATACGATATTCTAGAATCTTTAACTTTGTGGGTGGCCGTTTCATTATAACATATTTATGTGGTGTTGGTCAACAACCCCCGTCACAGAGGTGGTTGTACAAACGATACTGATGTCAAAAAGAACGTGGGTGGCCATTCCTCAAAGTGATTTTGATGAACTGATTTTAAGCATACCAAATCGCTGCGAATGTGTGATTCGTGTCAATGGAAAGAACACAGATTATTAATTTGTTTATTCATTACAATAAAAGTTTCAAAAACCTGTCTTTGCCTTTTTTACAATTTTATTGTCGACTTGAAATTGGTTCAATTTCTCACATCTTACAAAAAATGAATATTTTCTTAATTTATTCAAAATGTTGGGATTAGTTGTTAATTTAGATTTGGGAAATATGGTAGGCAACAAGCCCAGAAGATTAGATTAGATTTAAATTAATCGGGTTTCTTTTTATAGCAAAAAATGCACTTGATCCCTAGACACTTTTGATGTGTGTATTTAATAGGTACGTCTTGTCGATCCCCCACTGTTTCAATCTCGTAAATTTCAAAGTAACTGTGGTATTTCCGAAGTAAAAAGTACCCTATGTCACTCAGGAACACCGTAGCTTCCGATGTTAAGTAATGTATGAAATGAAGGTAGTTTAGGTAGTAGTGTTAGGTAGTTTTTGTGTTTATCCATTACTAGCTGTTCCCCTCGGTTTCACCCGCGGTAATTTGCAAGTTCCCACGGAAATTCTGGGTAACAATATGCCTATGTTACTCAGAGATAATGTGGCATTCTAATGGTGTAAAATTTTTGAAATCGGCCGAGTATATTTTTGAGCTAAATCGTAACAAACAAACAAACAAAAATCAAATCTTTCCTCTTTATAATATTAGTATAGAGACACAAACTTAAAAATATTTTCTCTTTAAAATATTTTCTTTTTGCTATGCTATTTACTTGGGCGAGTCCGTAGTCAGAAGCTAGTATGATATACCTAAATCATAAACTTTGTCACTTAACCGATGATATACTGAAACTGATAGACGAACTGTAATATTTAACTCTCGCGGCATTAGCGAGAACTTCAGTCACTCTCATCCTACGTAGTTGGAAATGTTGGAATGCAAACAGCACCGCGGCTTCATTCAACCACGGCCAAGGGGGGTTGTTCATCAACTATAGATAGTCGGTAGATATCACAGAGAAAATTATATGTTAACTAGAGAGGGCATGCATGTGGGCGGAGCAGGCGCTCTATGGTAGCAAAGGAAGTTAGAGCAAATGCGCTTACTCTCACAAAACTTTCTTTGCTCGCACCCCAAGGTGCAAAGTATATTTTCTAAAATATTTCCAAAATTGTGAATTTTGGAAAACCGTGACTAATTAATAACGCAACCAATTGGCTTTTAATATGTTTCATTTGGGGTAATTAATAGTTTTGTGTACGAAAATCATCCGTCGACACTTGTTTTCATTTGTTTTCATATTAAACTGTTTTGCTGGATATAGGGTCGCCATTATCAATTGTAAATATATACGTTCTATAAATAGGTATCTTGCTAAATTTAGAGCCTTGTAATTGTAACCAGTATAAAGGACGCGTGCACAATAAAGCCTTTGAATCTAACATAAATAAATCACTTTATTTTTTTCTAAGCCTGTCGTAAAATGCGAAACGAAATAAATGTATACATGAGTATTTATATTATACTAGCTGTCCCCCGAGATTTCATACGCGGTAATTTCGGAGTTCCCGCGGGAATTCCGGAATAAAAACTATCCTATCTTTTAAGTTGGACCATATTATAAATGGTTGCAAAATTTTATCAAAATCCGTTCAGTAGTTTCGAAATCCATCGCGGACAAACAACGTGACACGTGATTTATATATATTAAGATTACATGTATCTATGGTACTTTGCTAAGTCGTACTCAGTTAATCATTCAATTTCCCTTTTCATTTATTTTTAATATTAAATACCAGTTTTCTATGCTAATTCACCTGCACCAATTTCAGGATTTCCTCGAGAGCTCTGCGATTAAAATACTTTCTTAACTGACGTCTACTTCCTGTACCATACATGCCGAATCTCAGTCAAGCAGTTTTCGAAATTTCTTGAGTAATCTGCGAGTTTTCATAATAAAATACTATTCAAATTTCCGACTTTTCCAAAATCTTTTTTCGTGCAATTTACTCGTACAAACCTTGTCTTGGCAATTAAGAACACAATAAATCAGAAAAAAAAACAGCCAAATTGGTCGAACCGCCCTTGAGTTACACATCGTCGTGCGTGCGCTTACGATCTCCCGATACGATTCTGATCGTTTGGCGGTTGGGAAGCGGTCCCTCATTCATACTTTTTTTTAAATTAATGTGTGTTGTAACTATCCATGTGTTGTGTCAAATAAAGTTCTTTCAATTCAATTCAATTCAATACAAATACAAAAGACGCACGGTATTTTTATTATAGAATTCTCGTAGAAACTCCGAAACGGAGAACAGCTTATCAAAATAAAAATCAATTGCGAAATCGATTTTTATTTTGATGATCGGTGAGAATTCTATAATAAAAATTACCGTGCGTCTTTTTCTGAACCTGTTGGCTACATGTATGCAATGTTTCATGATCGGTTGAGTAGTTAAAGAAGACAAACAAACACATAAACTCGCATTCGCACTTATTAAGGATTTTACAAAAAAAAATATATACATACAAGTTGTCTTGTACACATAGAACAAGTTTTGCTTAATTTAGGACCTGATGGGTTTGATGGTATCCAAAAATTATAATAATCCAAAAATATAATTAAAAAAACGAAGTAGTTTCTGCGCCTCGTAGTTTCCGAGGTCTTTCGTTCCAACAAACACTTATACCAAGCGCGCAACTTCTATGGCGCACCTATGACGCCGTGAGGGAATATGAATCTTTGCTCCCGTTCGTACCGTACGATAAGGAACTACGTTCCGATTAAAATATTTGGATATTTTAAACAATCAAAAAATTATTACTATTATTAAATATTCGAATTTAAATACTGTATACCTATAACTATAACTATATTCCATACTCAACGCCAATCGATTAGACGGATCGATCGAGTGGGTATAGTTAAAAGAGAACCATAATAATAATTTGGCATGGAGACATTATTGTGCGTAGCTATTTGTTAGTAAAATCAACTCTGTCGAAGGAAACAGTAGGTAATTGGATACGGGTCAATCAATATTGTTATGTAGAAACGTCTAACTTTGACAAACGCATGTTTGTCGCGTAAACTTTGCGAGAATAATTGAGCTTGATAGGCAACGTTGAGTTTTGGGGTCCGGTACCCAAAAGCTGTTAAAGATTCCGACAGCCTTCTATTCATAACTAGGTATATATACGCGGTTTTACCCAGGTTTTACCCTAATCGCCATAGAGGTTGAATAACCAGACACCCTGATATTTATTTGAACACTCCCAACGTTGGGGTTAGTCTTTACTCCAGCCGTGGGAACAACAAATACTTGGTTTTATCCATATCTACACTCAATATTATAAAGAGAAAAGATATTACATTTTTAATGTAGGTATGTTTTTTTGTTTGTAATAAATGACCTCCAAAACTATTAAGACATGCTTTCACTTGTTTTCAGTTACAGTGTTGAATGATATAGGATATAAGGACAGGGTACTTTTATCCCGGAATTCCCACGGGAACTCCGAAATTAATGCTAGTGAAACCATCGGGAATCGAATAGTAGGTACAATAATAAAATTAAACAAATCTGTTATTAAAAATTTTAATAGATATTAAAATATAAGAGTAAATTGTCACGAAACATAGTCTCGAGTGGCAGCCCTACGCAGTCTATTAAAATAATTACAACTGTGTCTTGGACCGCAGCTCGCAGGGTCAAGCCTTTCAGCTTTAATTAAATTAACACCCAACACCTTCTTGATTACATTAGTGCTCACACTACAGCTCTGCTCTATGGGTTTAAATAACGAATATATGTATATGTAGTTAGTTATAATAGATATATTTTAGAGGAATGTACTTTATAAGTACCATATGGAATGAGAATAGATGTTTTAGTTTTGTTTAGTTATGTTTTAGTATAATAGTATTTCGTTTGTTTGTTTGGTTATTGGTTTGTTTGTTTGTTACGCTTTCACGCGTTAACGGCTCAACGGTCGGTTGTTGGTTGAGCTAAGAAGGTCATAGGGTACATTTCATCCCGGAATTTCCGCGGGAACTCCGAAATTACCGCGGGTGAAACCGCGGGGAACAGCTAGTTGTTCTAATATATAAGCCTATCATATGAGAAACCAAAGAAAACAAAATTTTGTTACCAACCAATCAGTGGTCAGCCTTTCAGGGAATTTTAAAATATTTACAAATAGGGATGTGGACTACTTTTGAAAATCAAAATTCTAATTATTCCGTCAGTTAGAAAATAAAAAAACAATAGACGCGTATTTTTTGCTTTTTCAAATAATTTAAAATATACAGAGATAAAGCACATTAAAGTTTAGGGTGAGTGGGTCGTGACGTCACTAACCGATAAAACTGCCATACAGTCCGAATAGTGACGTCACGCGAAATTTCGACTCAATATATCGCCGTTATTTTTTGATTACGTAAAAAAAGAAAAAATACGTGTCCAATATTTTTTAATAATCTACAAGACGGACTAAAAAATAAAAATTAGTCAACATGCCCATTCTTACAATTTTTCAATAACTCCTTGAATTGAGGATTTCCATCAGGTTGCTCCTATTAGAAATAATGGGTATGAAATAAAATATCAGCATGAAATAATATGAAAACGTCGGACCGTTGTAAGTTGTGTCGTATTGGCAAACTTCAGTACGAGAGATCCGCTTGGCTGGTGTTTAGCTGTGCTACTCCTATGGTTACAATATTCACGGAGCAAAATCACCGTGACATGCACAAAAATCATAGAAACCGATCTGAATACGAAACACTCACGTCTTGCTGACTCGAAAACAAACATTTTTTTCAATCTAATTCTTACTATGCAACTCTTAGCCAAAAACTACTTATACTAGGTACTCATTGAAAACGGTAAAAAAAAATTCTAGCAAGGAAATTTTTTTTCCACGCTGGTAAATTAAATCATTAGCTGACCCGTATAATTAGGGAATTTCCGTAGAATTTTAGGTGGATTCTACTCTAACTAATGTCTGCTAAATTTCAACTAGATCAATCACGAAGTTTTCGAGTTTCGTATTTAGTCAGTGAGTCAGTAACCTTTAGCTTTTATATAGAAGAAGATAAATTACGGTAGTGGACATTGGAAGTATAGGTAGGAGGTACGTCGGACTCCTGTGCCCAGTCCTCAGTAAAAATTCAAGTATTTATTGCTTACTAAGTGCCTGTAATAGAATAGAATAGAAAAAAGTTTATTTGATACCATAAAGATAAAATAAGTACAAGCGTGAGTCTTAAACTAGAATAGTTGGTACCAAAATGGCTACCACTCAGCATTATGCCGTGGCACTAAGTTCCACGACGCTGATTTCAGTGGCGACCGTAGAAGGGAGATGGCTTCACACTACCAATAAGACCTTCCACAATCTACATTTCTTAGTTTCAAAGATAATTTAAAAAGTAAAAGTTGTTGCGGGGTATGCCTAAGAAGACTAAATATATAATCAGAAATAAATCCCTACTAATAATACAAATGCGAAGGTAACTCTGTCTGTCTATTTGTCTGTTACGCTTTCACGCCCCAATGGCTCAGCCGATCATCGTGAAACTTTGCATACACGTTGTCATCATGACGTTGTCATCCCGTCACCTTCATCCTGAAATTTTCGCGGGAACTCCGAACCTATCGCGAGTTAACCGCGCGAACCTAGGTTAATAACTGATACGTCGTAACTATACGTCAATGATTACTTTCTAACTATAATCTCAGACGACAAAAAACAATAATAAAATATAAAAAGTTTTTAATTCGAAATTGATTCGAGTTGAGGATCTGGTGAAGTGTGTTCTTAAAGAACAGTTGTGCCGGCTGTGGGGGGACTGATGAAGTTGCTGACCGTACCTCCCACGCGATTGTGCCTCGCTCGGGGATGTATGAAACAATCGGGAGCTATTTTTAGACACCCTTCGCTCGTAAGACTGTTGTGGTGCTTTCTCTCGCGTATCACTCATACTTTGCTAAAAATAAACTTGTTTTCTGCTCGCCTCTGAGGGCTACCAATTCGTGCTGTGAATGAATGTACCTATTATAAGTAAGTACTACTGGTAAATACCATAGCGATGAAATGCAATCTCAGTTGATGAAGGCAAGCTACATAATATAACGCACGTATGAGAGTTGCATATTTTTATATGAAACATCACAACCGGAAGTTACAAAGAACCTGACTCGAGTTTTTTAGGAGCCTAACTCGATTTTTTTTTTCTGATAAATCGCTTGAAGGTGTGAATATGTGTTAGCAATAAACATTCTGATGAATTTGAATTTTTATTCCTGCAGAAACTTCTATTCTTTCTCAATATTTTATCCCCCGTGGACCCACTGTCAACGCTTTTCTGTCTTTCTGTGGGAATAAAAATTCCCCATGGACCCACCAGGGGAACTAGCCAAGGGTCCACGTGCCGTGCGTCCTATTCTGTAGGTATTATTGCACAATCCCAGCCACCCTGGCTTGTAATGATCGAATTCTGGAAAGCAATGTGTTCTCTCTCTCTATTTTTATTTTTAAGAAAATACTATTGTTTTTTTTTTTTTCGAAAACAACTTTAGATTTTTTTTCACACAGTCCCTGTAGTAAGCCTCCGTTGACGCCCATAGGGTGGAGATCCGAAACGGGTGGGCGCTCCGCATGGTTTGCTGCTAAAGGTAAAACCACAGATTTATAATGAACCAGCTGTACCTCCGCGAGAAATCCGGGATAAAAAGTACCCTCTGTACCTCGACAATGTGTATGCAAAATTTCATGATGATCGGTCGGGCCGTTAAGACGTGAAAGCGTAACAAACAAACGAACAAACAAACAAACAAACAAGCAAGCAAACTCACTTTCATATTTATAATAGGTATTAGTAAGGATTACAGTGAAAAACGCATTTGCACCAAATGCATATTGCTAGTCCGTCAGTTAGATAGTAAAAAATAATGGATATATGTAGATATTTTGCTTTTTCCAATTACAGAAAACATACATACCTATCTACTTAGATAAAACGCATTAATGTTTAGGTTAGTGGGGGCTCATAGCGGTCATTCGCTGCTTTGCATGAAATAACAACAGCACATTGCACAATCCAAAATTTTGAAATCACTATTGTATCAAAAAGTAACCGTTTCAATTCAATTCATTAATTTGCTGAAATATGGCACCCACATGTAGAGGTATATTTTAAGGTACAGCATATTCTGCGGTTGCTCGGCATGCAAATGTCATGTTATTAATTTGTATAATGTCTAAAACTAGATATTTCATTTTCAGTCACATTAATCACCTATAGAACTTGCAAAATTACATGATGAACGGTTGAGTAGGTAGGTATAGTTAAGGCCTGAAAGCGTACCAAAAATTTTTAATATTAGATTGACAATTCTATATAGGTAATATGTAGGTATAATGTGAAGAAAGAGATTGTATAAATTACAATGTGACGTTGTATAATTAAATTATGTTTGAAATCGGACCAGACCTCGTAAAATATATCCTCTTAATAACTTTTACGGAACGGATGCAAATTTTGATTAAGTGCCCACCGCCCACAGCGTAACGGGGATTTTGTTGGATACCAAAGCTGTAGGATTATGCGAATATAAACCTTATTCAATCAACAAGTGGCAAGGAGTGTTCATTCATTATAACAAGCATCTTTTATATGTAATAATATGAATGGGCATGTGGACTAATTTTTATTTTTTAGTCCGTCTTGTAGATTATTAAAAAATATTAGACACGTATTTTTTCTTTTTTTACGTAATCAAAAAATAACGGCGATATATTGAGTTGAAATTTCGCGTGACGGCACTATTCGGGCAGTTTGTATGGCGGTTTTAGCGGTTAGTGACGTCACGACCCCCTCACCCTAAACTTTAATGCGCTTTATCTCTGTATATTTTAATTTATTTGAAAAAGCAAAAAATATGTGTCTATTGTTTTTTTTTATTTTCTAACTGACGGACTAATTAGAATTTAGATTTTCAAAAGTAGTCCACATCCCTATTAAGAAGAATTTATTAGAATACAATTTAATAAACTTCAGCAAACCAGTTGTTACGTTTTCAGCATACACGTTATCAGGGGTACAGAAAACGACACAGGGTACTTTTGATATCGGAAGTCTTGCGGGAACTCCGAAATTGACACATACAATAATAATAATAATATTTTCTTCAAAAAAAGACCTACCCGTTAGTTTGCCGTTTACCATTGCTTATACTCCTAAATCATAGAATGGGTTTTTTATAAATCAACGGATTCGATTCCCGGCTAAGAAAATAGTTTTTTTAATCTGAGTAGGTACAACAGTTTCAGTTTTTATCAAAATCGACCTCGAGACTTCTTTGAGCATTTTTCGTTATACTTCGTTTAGTTTCGGATTTAGTCATCCACACTCACTTAAAAAATTTACCTTTTATACATAGTATATGCCTGACAAGTCAATTAAATTCTGAAATTATTTACCAATTTTATACCCGAATTAAATATATTTAAAAGTTACAATTAATTGGGTTGTATAATAAATGGATTTCTTTCTTCTTGTATTTTTATTTTTTCAATTTAGAACCGGTTCAGTTGCAACGTTTTTACAATAGTAAAAAGTATTTATTTTGTTATATTTTTTATATTTTAAGTGTATATTCGTAGGAAAAACTATGTATAATATTGATATCTATAATATTTAGTATTAATACTAGCGGTTTTAGCCAACGGGAATGACGTGGTAATCTTATCCTAACGTACCCGACATCTGCCACTTCACCCTATCCCAAATTATCTTTCAAGCTGATCTTTCAGGGCGGCGTTTATCATTAAAACAAATTAGTGGTTATTTAGTTTTCTCTTTATAATGTACATAGAATAATTATTCCTTTGGCAAACTGCCTTGATTAAGTTTTTATTGTATTTTTTACTAAATCATAATAATTTACTATCAGTGGCAAAATTTGTATAAACCCCAGTGGTTTCTGATGCTATTAGTATAAACTTGTACCTAGTGTTTTATTATAAATTTGGTAATTAAATTAAAAAAATTTAAATCCAAACTATTGACGTATGTATTCAATCAAGATAGCAACTTCACATGAAACGGTTTTTATTTGTGTGTTATATTACTTACCAAAAATACAATGGAGTCGAACTTGATGAATATAGAGTTTAGTATTACTGATCGTAAACGCTCGTAGTGACATTGGGCTAGGTTACGTGGGCACCGATGTGTGGGCGCCGTGTGGGCAGTGTGAGCGAGGTGCGGCCGTGGGAAGAGCGATTGCCTTGCATATGTTACGGAGATAATATATTATGTCTGATCTTTGCCTACTCAAAAAAGGTTATTGTGGTAGGTAATTAACTGTTTTCCTTTTTTTATTTACTTTGCATTTCGAGATGCTTAGTATATTATTTTGAAAGATACACATATATATGAGTATACAGGCTGTAAGCTTAAAAGATAAACTTATTCAAGTGTATCCGACTCTCATCTCAAATAAAAAAAAATAACAATAATTAAGGCGGTAAAAAAATGTTCACGAAAATTCTAGCATACCCAAAGTCTTCTTTTTCTTCTTTTTTTTTAAAAATGGCTTCCACTGCAGTCATTCAATGCTTCTTTTTTCATTTGCCGCTGACACGCCGACAAATCTACAAACAATTAATACGTATACTTATAAAGCTTCACCGGCGGG
Organism: Zygaena filipendulae; assembly: GCA_907165275.2. Lineage (NCBI taxonomy): Eukaryota > Metazoa > Arthropoda > Insecta > Lepidoptera > Zygaenidae > Zygaena > Zygaena filipendulae. The sequence goes on from OU015674.1 coordinate 5,450,221, forward strand.
AATCCACGTCTTTATATAAGGTTTTATTTATACTAGTGTTTTTAAATGTATTTGTTTAGTTACATTTAATCATGAGTTATCGAAGGTTTAAATAAGTCTCTCGTTACCCCGTATAAAGTAAACCATTCAATACAATTAGAATAGCACTATAATAACAACACAGAATTATAGAGAACCGAAATAGATTATAACTTTGTACCTATTTATAACTATGAATCATCAATAACAATAAGTCATACCAGCCCAAACTAACACGCTAAACCATAATGACCATTAAAGTTTGAGAATAAAGGTTATATTGTTCAATCAAGCTTCTAATAAAACCGACAGTCGTAATGTACGCTTTCTGAATGGTCGTAAAGACAGAACAGAAAATAAAAGATAGAAGGGACATCAACTTAGTTTAGTATGAAAACAGATGAAAACCAGCGTCTCCGGGCGATTTTCGCACAAAAAACTATTCATCACGCACCAAAACGTTCATTAACGTAAAGAAATGTATTAGACGCTTTGTGGTTATGTTTTTTTTGGACTTAGTAACTGTTTTCAAAATTCACAATTTTGAGAATATTGTGATAAACTCGGAAAGTAGGTCTGAAGTTGCCTGAGAAGCGGGTTGAAAGTAACCCTTTTCAGCCCTAGGGAGAATCGCTTTCAACTGACAACTGTCCTAGGATAACAATGTACTCTTTCACTTCTCATGCTCTGAAAGTACTTGTTTGTGCAAGATATAGGCTGCACAAAATCGAATTTTGTGCACAAGTGCATTAATATCTACTCATAAATTTATCTATATTAAGGCAAATGAAATAAGTCATACAGCTCTATGTTCTTCTCTGTATCCCTGAAACGTGTATGCAAAATTTGATGATGATCGGTTGAGCCGTTAAGGCGTAAAAGCGTAACAGACAGACAGAGTTACTATCGCATTTATTAGTATGGATTGTTTCCTTTTTTATGTTAAACTTATGTTAAATTCAAACCGATCAGTGATAGCATAAATCAAAAATAATATTACGTGTATTTTTGTCTTTTGGATCAAATCGGTATTTTTTTTTATTTTAAGCTTTTTAGTATTGTGTTTTTGCTTTACATAAGCGTTAAATACAGGCATATGCATTTGTAATTTGTTCATTTTATTTCTGTTTTTTTTCCCTATATAATGTGAAAACTTTTAAGTTTTTCTGTGCCATATTAAAATATAATTTCCATCCGCTTCTGGAGTGAATTAAATGCCAAAGACAACAGCTGCAACTCAGTATGCCGTTAATCAGGTATTAAGTTCACAATTTTCTTGAAAATTTCGAAATATTCCCACGTTTCCACGTTTTACACTGTTATCCTACTAATAGTGTGGATGTTAGGATGTTTGTTACTCAATCACGCAAAAACGGCTGAACGGATTTGGATGAAATTTGGCATGCACGTTGTCAGAGGTACAGAGAAGGACATGGGGTACTTTTAATCCCGGAATTCCCGGTGGAACTCCGAAATTAACGCGGGTGAAACCGCGGGGCACAGCTAGTACTAAAATAATGCTTTATGAATGCTTTATGACCGTGACATGTAACCCGATTATCCCTGCCATTCCCCGGTAATGGAGTGCATAATTTAGTTTGCTACGAAATGCGTATATAAATTACTCACGAATAATATCTTTCGGCACTTAATTGGACAGGCAGGATGCCTATTCAGAGAGTTGGAGTGAAAGGAAATTGTTAATTACTGTGCGATAATCAAGTTTTATTTATCGACGATATCGGTACTGAGACCCTACTGTTGGTAAATGTATTGCAAGTTTCGCAATTCCCACTGAAATAAACCATTAATGTGTCCTGGATTTTCAGACACTGGCTCAACTAGGTAGCATATGGGTTTGAAAATTATCAAACGAAAATAAATAGTATAAGTAGAAATTAATCCTACTAATATTATAAATGTGGAAGAGTGGATGTTTGAATGTTTGGATGTTTAGATGTTTGGATGTTTGTAATCAATCACGCAAAAACGGCTGAGCGGATTTGGATGAAATTTGGCATGCACGTTATCAGGGGTACAGAGAAGGACATAGGGTATTTTTTATCCCGCAATTCCCGCCGGAACTCCGAAATTACCGCGGGTGAAACGCTAACGCTAGTATCTTTATAGCTTGTTAATTAGTAGAATACTATAATGATAAAAATATGAAATAAAAAAACCTTAGTAATGGTTTAATTATTAAGATTATTTTTAGTGTACACCCTAATCGATTTTTTACTAGTTAAAAATAAATTAAATACTTCAATTCTTTCTTTCTTTGTATGTTGTCCTTGTGCTCGCGCCAGTAATTCGCGGTTTATTTAATTCTACTATAATTGTTTTGTATCTCGAAATTTTATCTCCTTTTCCCAATGGCAACGTTTCACACCTAACATATTAGCGCATGGCAACCCAATGAAGTGAGAGTGGTAGGAAAAAAGAAATATTAATATTCTCACCGCAACTGCTACTTACGCTTGTGCGAAAAATACTTACGACTATAATAAAATTACAAGTTTTATTCTGATGATCACGTCAATCGCCAATGTCTCGCCATTATTGGACTCTGAAAGCCTGGAAGTTACTGCAATTAAAGACCTGACCGATCCGCCATCATCCCGACGATCGAGAATCGCGCTGGTGCTGAAGACCACGCAGGGTCGGTGTGCATGTTGTCCTATATATTTTTATTTTGCGAGACACGTAATCTATCACTTCAACTGAGATCTTCTATAAATAAAATTAAAGTGTCTGTTTGTAATTCCAAATAAACAGCTTTTCACTAAATGCATATGAAAATTTACGGTACTATAATATAAAAAAAATAATTTTTGTCTGTCTCTCTATCTGTTTTTTTGTTCCACCTAATTTCTGAAATGGTTGGACCGAATTTAACGGGACTTTTTCCGGCAGATAGCTGATGTTATGAGGAGTAGGTAACTTAGACTACTTTTATTTTAGAAAAAATACTTCCTGCGAGAATTCCGAAACTCACGCGGGTGAAACCGGGATACATCTAGTTATATCATAAATGAAGTCACCTCTTGAAGGAATTAGCAGAGTCTGTGTACTGTAGGATAATTACTACGAACTTCTACAAATATGGACTACGATCCTTGTATTCGTAGCTATGAACTGAAGTCTCAACAAAATCAGAAATTGATTCTACTGATCCTTTCATCATCCCACTATTTTTTCTGAAAATATATTTCTAACGCACAGACACACCAAGTCATAAAACAGTTTTATGTACCTAATGTATAGATTTCTAAGAGTAAAAAAAACACACAACCGCCGATATGTTTAATGACCTGTTAAGAAGCAAAAACGACAGCTATAAATAAAGGAAATGTTTCAACATCGACATAGCGAAAAATCTAAAAGAATTTTCCTCAGCCCATCTTTTTCTCACCACCAAAGCCACCCCTAATGTAAATAGAAAAGAGGGAAATTCTATCGTAAATTGAATGCGAGCACCTCATCTAGTGGCATATGTTTGCGAGTCTTGAGGTAATGCCTTAACACCTATATAGTGCAAATGGAAACGGACTGGCGACGACGCGACGCGGCGAAAGAAGCACTATTCTGATTGAGTTTATAAATATATATATATATATATATATATATTTTTCATTTTCAGTCTTTATTTTGGCTTTTTTTAACCCCTGACACAAACAGCGTAGTGTTTTAAGTTAATTTGTATATGTGTGGCATCATAAATCTAAAGTAGCTGAATCGTTTCCCATTTAATTTTTTTTTAAGGTGACTTGATCGAGCTATGATTAAAAATCGTGATTGAAAATCAGATCAGCTATTTGAAGATTATCAGCTTTCTAGTTTGGATGTAACTTGAGCACGTCTTCCACTGGTCTGATCTTGTCGATATATTTTGATGTTCTCTGTTAGATACTTTCTTTTACTAAATAGTTTTTATTTAATACAACGCGTTTGGAATAAGGCTCTCTGAAAACTCTGAGCCAGTGAAATGAGAAAACTTCACAAACTTTACGCCTCCAGACCAAACTAAAATGATATCATACGACAAGAATATTAAGTTTGGAAACGTTGAAATAAAATTATTTTTAAATATATATTTTTATTTAATTAAGACGTTTTTCAAAATAACTCGATTTCGATCATAATATTATGGTCTTCACTCAATCTGTTTAAAGTACCTACACGCTAAGAATTTGTGACGATTCTTATGACTAAACTTTTTAAACTATTCTATTTTTTCATTACATTAATTAACAATAATAATTAACAATAAAATAAAATATAATTTAAACAAAAAATTTAAAACTGACTTCCAAAATAAGTACCTACTAAAAATAACAAAATATCGATTTAATCCAAAAAACAAAAATACACGTAATATTATTATTGGTTTATGCTACCTATTTCAAACCTATCAAGATTTTAATTCGATGCCAAGCGTGCTTGTGTCTGCCCACTTGGGATGTTCTGCTCACGACGAGCTCGAGGCGGAAGTGGACTTAGTTCATCTACCCACTCCCTATTCGATTTGTCACCGACTTCAAATCGATTAGTGGTAGCACCAACCAATTATATATATGTAGGTACCTATATTATATTACGTGTGTTTTTATCTTTTAGATTAAGTCCGTAATTCTATAATTTTTAGCTTTTTAGAATAATGCATTTTTGTGTTTTATTTCTCGCTTTTAAGTTAGTCGGTTTATTAGTTATCCAAGTTACAATAACCTAATGTCAACTGCTAATCATCTTTTACAAAATATTGCTTTTCCCGATGTATAGTGACGTTAATTGTTGAGGAGTTCTCCTGGTTCTTCATCTCTCTCATCGAAGAACCTGATAAATAAAATAAAAATATGTATTTATGGATAAAATAAGTACCTACACTTATTATTACATATGTACATTGTACAGTTTATAATTATAATGAATATACGAGAAAGAAATCCTCACCCGATTTCTCATGATTCGCCGTCCCAAAAGGCTCCCAATTTATCTGAAATTTCATTTGTGACGTCGCTTCTCATGACGTCATCGTCACCGTATGGAACATCCCCGCTGCAGGTATAATTTGCATAATTATGTTTACCAACAAAGTTCGTGCGCTCGCGTGAGCTCGAATATAAGGAGATAGCTTAATCTCGACATAGCGTTCCGAGAAGCGGCTTCGAGAATTAGGCTGTGAAAGCTTAAGCCCCGACGTTAATTCGTATATTTTAAGTATGACAACATTACCTATTATTTATAGAAATTTAAGAGCCAAAAAGACAGAACCGTTTTCTTTCACAAATAACATTTCGGTTTGAATCAGTAAGTTTTTGTTGAAATTGGCTATAACTTCTCCGTTTTTGTTTTTTAACAACTCGATCCTCACGGTTTCACTCGCATTAATTTCGGAGTTCTCGTAAGTATTACCAGATAGTACCGTATGTCACTCAGGAACACTGTAGCTTCTTACAAGTGAAAGAATTTTTTAAAATTACTAACCCATAAACAAACAGGTCTTTTATCAAAAAATCAAATCTTTCATCTTATAATTCTGATTTTGTTCAAAATAACGAATTATCATTAAAGAATTATAAACAATTATTATAATTATTATAATATTTGTATAAACGAAATAACAGTCAGTATTATATACTGAGTTGTTTTTCCTTAATAAAGCACCGAGCTAGCCTGATGCCGATGACCCGAGCATTAATTTAAGTATATAGCAATAATTCCTTAAAAGTAGGTAGCTCTCGACGAAATCCCGAAAATCTCACAAGTGAAACAACAAGTTCAGAATTTAGTTAATTACTCTTTGGAATTTTCATGCATAACACATTTTTTTAGAGTAGTTTTAATGCGATAAAATCAATGATATTATAAGTTTTAAAAGAGGATAAAATACGATACGATAAAACAAGAGGCGAAAGTTTATGGAAAACATTTTACACACTGAAGTCTGAAATCAACTAAGTGCCTGTACTACTACACTGAAATAAAACTTAGCTGACTTAAGTTCATCAATTAAATAACTCTGACTGACACTTTACTAGCGAAATTGCTCGAAATGCCGAATTAAATTTGAGCTTCCAACATTAGGAATATAATAAATAGCGATCTAATCATACATCAAGAATATATATACAAAAAAATATGTTATGTACATCACTGGTCTCTATTGAAAATTGCTCAGATGATTCTGTTAAATATATAGTTATAATATTATGTAGTACTGCTAGCATAGATACGAGTTACGTGTAGATGTGCTACGAGTGTAGATCTGAAAAATGCGTAGACCTGCTACGCGTAGGAGACACGTAGAGCTCACAATTATGTTTTTTTTTAAGATCTTGGTCCCGGTCTGAGTGCAATCTTTGCCTACAGTGCCTGATACAGATGTGTGATTTATCATATTTTACATAATAAGAAATTTGAAAAAGTTATACTTAGTTAACTTTTATACTTATACTTTTTCAAATTTAACAAACTCACACAAGAATATATTTAGGTAAGTTCATAAATTATGTGAAAGTAAACTACAGAAGTCATGTAAGTTTAATGTTTAAAATTGTAATATTAACTTTAAAAAGAGATTCTCATGCGGCTGAATATGTTATTAATATCGTATTATATACGTATCCATGAATTGAAGTTTTATCGTACGAAGAAGTAATAAAAATGAGGTTATTAATATTACAATAAAATAAAATGCATTTTTACACAGAGTAAATGCGTGAGCTAGGGTTATAGTTGTGTCAGGATTCTAACTGAATCGAGCTATCCGACTGAGCCAGCCTGCTCTTATCCGTGTATTTTCCGGGCATATTCTATTTTTAACCGGGGCTACAAAACGCCGCGTGGGCGCCGCTGGTCGGTTTTACGGATCACCAGCGGCAAAATAAGATATTAATTTCTTGATTTGTAATATCTATACTTATATAACAAAGAGGAAAGATTTTTATTTTTGTTTGTTTGTTACGATTTAACTAAAAACCTACCGGAACGATTTCAAAAATTATTTTACCTGCGTTAGACTGCTATACATTATCTTCGAGTTTGCATAGGCTATATTGTAACCAGGAATTCCCTCGGGAACCGCGGGGGACAGCTAGTATTAACCATGTGAACTTTGAGCTTTTCCTCCCATAAGAACAACATTGACAAACGAAAGGACACGACGTTGCGATTTGAAAACCAGAGCAATAAACAAACATTTTTAATTTCGGAGTTCCCGCGGGAATTCCGGGAAAAGTACTCTACGGCCTTCTTTGTACCTCTGCATTGACAGTAGTTTACGGTGATTAGCTATTCCCCGCGTTAGTGTCGTTCCCGCGGGAATTCCGGGATAAAAACTATCCTATCTTTTAAGTTGGACCATATTATAAATGGTTACAAAATTTTATCGAAATCCGTTCAGTAGTTTCGGAGTCCATCGCGGACAAACAACACGACACGTGATTTATATATATTAAGACTAGCTGTCCCCCGCGATTTCATCCGCGGTAATTTCGGAGTTCCCGCGGGAATTCCGGGAAAAAAATTGTACCCCTGATAGTAGTTTAAGGTGATTAGCTGTTACCCGCATTAATTCCGGAGTTCCCGCGGGAATTCAGGGATAAAAACTATCCTATCTTTTAAGTTGGGCCAAATACAACATAGTGACGAAATTTCATCACGATCGATTCAGTAGTTTCGGAGTCCATCGCGGACAAACAACGTGACACGTGATTTATATATATTAGTCTAGCTGTCCCCCGCGATTTCATCCGCGGTAATTTCGGAGTTCCCGCGGAGGTAGCGGGAAAAAAGTACTCTATGTCCTTCAGTTCCCGCGGGAATTCCGGGATAAAAACTATCCTATCTTTTAAGTTGGACCATTTTATGAATGGTTACAAAATTTTATCAAAATCCGTTCAGTAGTTTCGGAGTCCATCGCGGACAAACAACGTGACACGTGATTTATATAAGTATATTAGATTAGATAGAATAATGACTTACTGTTCCTCGCAGTTTCAATCGCGTGAATTTCGTATTTAGCGCAGGAATTCCTGGATTAAAAGTACCCTATGTCGTTAAGTTGGTTAAGTTTTAACTTAGTCGTTGTTTACAATATTCAAAGTTTTGGGAATATTGTGGAAAATATATAAACTTCGATAAGCAATAACATGTTAACCCACAAAATTAAGTTATTGAGAGCTTTATTGAGAGTTATAAAATGTTTTTTAGTTAGGTTTATACCTAACATTGTTTAAATACCAACAAAATGTTCAACATAAAAAATGTTCACACAAAATGGCGCTATAATTTTAAAACACTGCAATTTACTCAAAATTTCTCCAGTGTGGGTTAACGCACTATTGCTTATCTATGTCCATATACGGGATGCCAACAAAAGAAGTTTTTAGCAACCGTGGCGCGCATGCCCCGCCCACATGTCACCTCTAGTTATTTATTTTCTCTGTGGTAAGTATATTCACGTATATTCACCTACCTCGGATTTGGTTCCATTGAGGGTTTTCACGTGGCTGCGTCATTGTTCATAAAATAGATGCGAACTTATTTTTCACGCATCGTTTGTTTGGAGTGATATCTTTTTTTTTCACGTGGATTGTGAGTTTAGTCACGCTTAAGTTAACTTTATGTTCACGCTATTTGTTGTCTATACGCGTCGTTGTGTTGTTCAGAACAGTCTGACTTCAACAGGCTTCCACTTGTGAGTATATCTGATAGCTATAAAGTATACTTATTCAAATATGTTCTAGGAGTAGGTATGGTGAATTATTCTTTTAGTTACAGTCTGAGAAAAATATCGTTTCGGCATTATCAAAAAAAAACCATGAAATAAGTCTAAAATGGTTCTTAGTTGGTATAAAATAAGAAGATGATGAATCAATCTATACTCCTGTACTGATAAATAAAATTGAAGTGTCTGTTCGTTCTGTCTATCTGTCTGTCTGTTTGTTCCGGCTAATGTCTGAAACGGCTGTACTGATTTTAACGAGACTTTCACTGGCAGATAGCGGATGTTATAAGGAGTAACTTAGGCTACTTTTATTTTAGAAAAAAATAGTTCCTGTGGGAATTCCGAAACTTACGCGGGTGAAACCGCGGGGCACGACTGGTCTCGCCGCCACTTTATTGAAAGCGGGGTGTAAAAACTTGGCATAAAGTTCAACAATATTCTTGCTAAAAATTAAAGAAATCAACAACATGAAATTATGTTCTTAGATAAAAGTTTCGACATTTTTCATAATGCGCATTTTTTTTATATTAAACAATTACGAAGCAACCTTTTTTTACTGCTTAGATGCTACCTCATTCTTCTGAGGATGCTACCCAGCATGTAAGTATATTTTTTTTGTTAAATTTACCCCAATGGGGAAGGCAAAGGAAGCTGAATCCATACAGCCAATTCAGTAGTATTTTTCTTCTTCTGAAGTTATTTATGCTTTTCCGATACTTTTTTTTATGCCATAGAGGGCAAACGGGCAAGTGGTAGTAAGTGGTGGTAGTATTAGTGGTAGTGGTAGTGGTAGTGGTAGTGGTAGTGGTAGTGGTAGTGGTACCTTTGGCAGCAACTCTTCACAGTTGAACTTTAATAGGACGCTCTGTGGAAAGTATACGACAACCTCCCGATGAACGCCCTATTTCATCTTATTTCACTGTTTCCACACACTATTCATCACTAATGAATCACTATTTTGCAAAATCCACCACATTCACACAATATTAATCACATTATATTATGTAAAATTACGCGGGACTTGAACGCGATGTTTTTCATTACCTTTTTTGCTATCGACGCCGCAATGCTTTAGTCAGCCTGTGACCACGGCGCGATGCAACTCAGCCGAAACGTCAGGCAAAAAAGGTAATAAAAAACATCGCGTTCAAGTCCCGCGTAATTTTACATAATATAATGTGCTCAAAACGCGAAAATCTAAAAACTTTAATATTAATCACATTAAACTAATTTGCAAAACAAAGAAATAAAACTGACGTCCGCCACTGCTAAAATCCCGCCAAAAGCCTTAAAGTATTCTTATCATGAATTCAATTTTTTTTTTTTTTTTAATTAAAATCAAACAGCCTCGGGTGACCAACACCAACTGGGTGGACAACCCTTGCAGTAATCAGTCTTCAGTTAAGTAAACACGTCAAGTTTAGTATTATCAAAGTTCTTGATACTGTAAAACTTGAGTCAGCTTACCACTTTTGAAACTCTTTGATGTTTTTACAGAGGTTGCTTCAATTTTGCTTAAATGTTTCGACGCATTGAAAACAATACTTTGATAACGACACTTAAGTATGGTTTTATAGATGCTGAATATTATATTTATGTTAGTTGTTTCAAACTTCCAAGTAATAAATGGACGCAGATAAGCAATAACATGTTAACCCACAAAATAAAGTTATTGATTCAGAACGATTTATTGAGAGTTAGGGAACGTTTTTTAATTATGTGTTTACCTTACTACATTGCTTAAATATGTAACTAAATATTGAACATAAAAAATATTGACACAAAATGGCGCTCCTACTTTTAAAACACGATTTACTCAAAATTTCTCCAGTGTGGGTTAACACACTATTGCTTATCTATGTCCAAATAGAAATATACCTACACCCAAACAATGATAAATCACAGATAAAACATACTATAGTATAAACGCTGATTTAGGCGGGTGAATATCCTTTAGTTAGGTAGTAAACTAAAATAATGGTGAAAAAAACAATTGACTCGTTAGAAACGCCAGCAAACCCTTCGAAAGATAGTATAAATAGGTATCACCAGGTGAGTTTTGATTTTCTATATACTTACACTATATACCTACAACTCACTTATTTCTCATGAATATCTAACAAAGGGTTCGAATCGAAAAATTCAGTCGTACTCATTAGGTTAATATTTATTTCATATAAAAAAAATCTCTTTTATTTCCCTATTTTGTTTCGTACGTGCTCAGAATGTACGAGACAGGAACTTGTTTCGTCTCATAAAAGACGACCACTTGCGCCATTCCGAACACAAGTGACAAGCGTTTCTTGAATATTGATCTTATAGTACAATGTTGCGTTGCTGAATGCTTTTATAATATTTTCGTCACGTTTTTTTATAGGATCGATAAAATTTGGTGTGCATTTCAAGAAAAAGTGTCAATTGTAGCTTGCAAATTACCAAAAAAGAGATTTAAAAGAAAATATTGTTATAAAGGGTCTTTCAATAAGGACGGGTCGATTTTGACATGAAATAAAAAAGGCCGTGTGTGAGATTTTAACGATTTTTTTTTTATTTGAAAGAGCTATATATGCCATTATGTGTGGAAAATCACATCGTTTAAATGTCCGCCGCGGCTTCTCACGGTGGCACGAATTCGAGTTGTCCAATTTTCAACAACTCTGCCGCATAGTTCGGGTTGAATTTCAGCGATAGCCTGAGCTATGTTGACTTTAAGGGCATCGGTCGATTGTGGCTTATTGGTATAGACCTGCGACTTAAGAAAACCCCACAAAAAAAAGTCTAAAGGTGATAAGTCGCAGGATCTCGGTGGCCAATTCACGTCACCTCTGCGAGAGTAGAGAGTCTGCCGTAAAATGGGCGCAATGCACGTAACGTTTGCACTAACGAACACTCATTTTGGTAATACATTTTTAACATTTGGACGTGTTGCTCAACCGTGTAACTTGCCATGGTGATTTGGCATTACTAACTGAATAAAAAAATATAGGTTAGAAAGACGACGTTAAAACAACATGGCCGCCACAGGCTGCCAACATCGACCCGTCCCTATTGAAAGACCCTTTACTATGGTGACAACGTGTGTGCAAAATCTCATGATGATCGGTTAAGCCGTTAAGGCGTGAAAGCGTAAGAGACAGACAGACAGAGTAATTATAATTGAGTATTTATATATTAACAGGGATATATAGTATATATATATGTATATATTAGTAGGGACTAGTAGGTATAACCGTAGACTAGGTATAACCGTGAAACCGAAATAAAGTAGATATTTTTCATATGAATTGATGTCTACTCTCTAAATCTTAATTTACTAAAATAGGGATGTGGACTACCTTTGAAAATCAAAATTCTAATTAGTCCGTCAGTTAGAAAATGAAAAAATAATAGACACGTATTTTTTGCTTTTATAAATAAATTAAATTATACAGAGATAAAGCGCATTAAAGTTTAGGGTGAGGGGGTCGTGACGTCACTAACCTATAGATACAATATACATAATATGATACGCAATACGTAGATATAGTGGTTATGGAAACGACACGACGTGTCAACTCTTTTGCATTGAACATAACGAAAAAAGGTGTTATCATAATTGCACAAAAGGAACCTTTTTTTTTTAAAGTACACCTCGCCTATAATAAAGCATCGTTTCTCTACTGCCCCCTTAGCCAAGTTGACAATGCATAAAATCATTAACGCATAGAAAACTAAGGAACGAACCGTCATGCCACGTGGTCATACGTAAAATCATCCATTCAAAGTCCAGCGTGACCACGTGACATAAAGCTGGGTCCTTATTCACTATGACCATAACACGCCGCGCTAAGATAAGACGCCGCAAAAACTGTCTTTCCCTCGTAATCAAAGAAGTTTTACTGCAAAAAAATACATTCACAACGTTTGTTATGGCATAAAGAATAAAAAATTCTAATATCTTGGCATCTAGAACGTTTGGAAATTCGTTTGTGGGACGCACGTTATGGGCAAGGAATGTTGTTGGTCATAGTGAATAAGGGCCCAATTCTGTTTCATACGGTCGCACTCAGTGCCGTTTTAATGATTACATTTATTATATTTTACTTAATTAGTTAAACGCCAATTAACATTAATTTAACCAACGTCTCTAAGTGCGGCAGTTTTGTTTTTAAATCTTTACTTACAATTAAGTAATCATTAAAACGACTCTGAGTGCAGCCGTATATAATTGATTATCAACTATGGATGTATATCAATTTCTGCATCAGGGTAACATATTTGTAACCTGTACGTGTGGTACCAGCTCTGCTGAGTTTGGAGAGAAATGCCAATGTGTGATAGTATCCGACCATTATTGTATATACGTCATATTTGTTTTTTTTTTAAGAAGTTGTGTAACTTCAGTTGCTTTAACACCATAAGTAAAACGTTCAGCTCATTTATGTCAGAAATCATTTCAAGAGATCCAGATGCGATGCGCATAAAACAAAACAGACTGTAGTCGTAAAGGTTGTACCTAAATAAAAAAGGCACGGACTAAAGATATCTTTACGTGTGCACCAAATTACATTTACGTATTTATATAAGGTTTTTGAAGTCTAAAGCAGCGATTGTTAAGGTTGCCACTTTCCAAAATTTATCATAAAATAGACATAGGCATAGACATTTTCTTTATTTCGCATCACAGCAAGCATCAACTTAAAACTAATTAGTTACAAGAAACATAACAATTAAAAGAGAGTATTATTTTAATACTTGCTGCGATGCCAAACCGGACACCGACTCAGCATATAATATGCTGTCGCATAGAATAGGCTAGTTTCCTAAATTTTTTTTTAGTCCGTTTTGTAGATTATTAAAAAATATTGGACACGTATTTTTTTTTTATGCAACCAAAAAATAACGGAGATATATCAAGTCGAAATTTCACATGACGTCACGCCTCGCTACAGTTTGTTCGCACGTTATAGCGAGCTGTGACATCACAAGTCCCCCACCCTAAACTTTAATGCGCTTTATCTATGCATATTTCCATTATTTTAAAAAAGCAAAAAATACGTGTCTTTTATTTTTTTATTATCTAACTGACGGACTAAATAGAATTTCGATTTTTTTACCCAGGAAACTAGCCTATACGACAGCGCTGATTTTCAGCGGAGCTCTATAAGGGAATTCGTCCGCGTGATATCCGGTCGCTTATCTCCCAACCAAGATAAAGTATACAAAATTAATAAATTGCAAACGTTTCAATTACGATAACTTGGGCACCTTCGTAGATAAAGGTACACGATAGGCTACATTTGAAAAAAATGGAGAAGTATAATAAGTTTTGCAGATTTTACGTAACCCATCACGAAACGTGCCACTCCTACCTATTTGTGTTCTGTTTATACTTATACTCGTCTTCTTATCGAGCTAGAATCGCTTCTAGGAAAAAATTTAGCTCTTCTACGCAGTGCGGTGTCAGGGCTACAGGGCTAGTTATCGCAAATTAGTACAACCAGGGGCAATATTACTACGCCTAGTCTAGTCTAGTCTTATTAGCCGCGAGAGCATGGCATTACAGGATTTTTTTAATATACCATAATACATACAATTGCCAAATATGATACTTTAAACTTTAAAATTATAGCGTATTCTGCCGTGTCCCGGTACCTATACGTATACGTATATATTATATCATTCAAAAAGTAATTTAATTGATAATGACAAAACCAGCACTTGATAAAATATTTTAATGACGTTAAATCAATGTGTACACCATTTTTAATTGTTTGCAAATCAAAACAAAATATGTCATTAAAACATTTAGGTATTATATTCATAATACACCTACATATTACATTCGTGAAAAAATTGTCAATTAAGTAAAAAAATCAAATGTTAAATATTTGATAACTGCTATATTATATTAAATTTATTCCTTTGTCATATCAAACTCGTGAAGTAATGTATAACGGTATTTAATTCTCACTTTGTAGATTGTGAACAGAATTTTCTATTTGTGATACAGACAGCAGTTCACTTTGATATTATTTTAAAAACATTAGATACCAATTTTCCAATACCGAGCGATAATTTCACGACGCCCACACCGTTCCCAAACTCGCGTACAACTTTGAGCCCTGTCATCGCGTTGAAATTATATTTATTTAAAAATCGTACGGGAATATCGTGTAGCTCGTGAAATTCTGAAAAGTTTCCTCAATCACGCAAAAGTTGAAAAATGCGAGTATAATTAAATTACAATTTTAAATCAATTTGCATTTAATTACATAGCTATTTATTAGATACTAGCTGTGCCCCGCAGTTTCACCCGCGTTAATTTCAGAGATCCCGCGCGGGAATTCCGGGATAAAAGTAGCCTAAATTACTCCTTATAACATCAGCTATCTGCCAGTGAAAATACCGTTAAAATAGGTCCAGCCGTATTTGAGATTACCCGGAACAACAGACAGACAGAGGAAAATTTAAAAATTGATTTTTTGATGTTAGTAGGTACCTACCGTATATATAATTTCATATGCATTTAGTGAAAAGCTGTTAATTTGAAATTACTAACTGACACTTCAATTTTATTTATATGTCTAGTTATAGTGCTAACACTATGTAGCTCATATAAGTACTTTAAAAACTGTAGGGTCTATAGGTAGGTACGTACATAATGACGAATTTTAAATGATGTTTTTTAACAATTTTTATAATTATTCGTCTCAGATAAATAATATGCTAATACCTAAAATCTTATGTCTTCAACTGTATCTACCGTAGTACATCTATGAAACTTGTACATTAAACACATATTTATTCTATTTTAGGAGCCGAAAATAGATGGCGGCATTTTTTTAAGGAACGACAGCCGGCCTTCATCAAAGGAAAATACAATTTACTTTTATATCACTTATTTCTTATTTTGCGAAAAACACTTTCTCGACCGACTTATTCTTAAAACGAAACGAACGAAAATCGTGATTTTTTTTATGGAAGCTTGGATTTTCTAAAGTTCAACCAGTTTTTCTAAGGTGAACATCACATCACATCACCAAAAATAATTATTATAAATAGGCCATTTGACTATTTTTTTTTAGTCCGTCTTGTAGATTAATAAAAAATATTGGACACGTATTTTTTCTTTTTTACGTAATCGCAAAATAACGGCGATACATTGAGTTGAAATTTCGCGTGACGTCACTAACCAGTGCAGTTTGTATGGCGGCTTGTAGTGGTTAGTGACGTCACGAGCCCCCACCCTAAACTTTAATGTACTTTATCTCTGTGTATTTTCATTTATTTGACAAAATAAAAAAAAAAAACGTGTTTAATGATTTTAATTTTCTAACTGACGGACTAATTAGAATTTTGATTTTCAAAAGTCGTCAACATCCCCATTGTTAGTGATGCCTAAAATCACTCTTTTTAAGCTCTTTAACATCATTAGGAATTACTATGAATTCACCGTTCAAAATTATAGAAGTGGAAGATAAAGCTGGCGCACACAATCGGTCCGAGGCCGTTTCCGGTATCGGACGGCTGATCCGGCACCGGCCGGCCCGGCAGCGGCCGGATATTGCGTTAGGCGCGATATCGCTGCATTCACCACTCCGTCGCCCTGAATAGGGTGATTTGTTGGCTTTTATTCTTTTCGCTGCGGAAATATGCTATATTCCATTTTTGATCGAAAATAAAAGAGGCTCTGTGTTACAAATACTACGTTGCCAGTGCAGTCTTAACATTAATGAAACAAAGAAACTAATGCGCTTATCCTTGTGCATGTGTTACGGTAAATGCCATAATAGTGATGTTGACGACTTTTGAAAATTAAAATTCTAATTAGTCCGTCACTTAGAAAATAAAAAAATAACAGACCCCTATTTTTTTGCTTTTACAAATAAATGAAAATATACAGAGATACATAAAGCGCATTAAAGTTTAGCGTGGGGGCTCGTGACGTCATTAACCGCTATAAGCCGCCATACAAACTGTCCGGTTAGTGACGTCACGCGTTTCAACTCAATGTATCGCCGTTATTTTTTGAATACGTAAGAAAAGAAAAAAGTACGTGTCCAATATTTTTTGATAGTCTACAAGACGGACTAAAAAAATTTTAGTCAACATCCCCATTGTCAATGTCAAAATATTATTAATGACAATTTTTTTGTTTTTAGTGCGTCATGTAGATTAATAAAAAATATTGGACACGTATTTCTCCTTTTTTTGTTGTAACCAAACAATGACATTGAGTCGAAATCTGGTGTAACGTCACGCCTATAGGTACAATTTATACGTAGTTATGATGTCACGAGCCCCCAAAATCCTAAACCTTATTGCGTGTTAAGTATTTTTTAAAAAAGCTAAATTAACGCGTCTTTAAATTTTTTATTATCTGACGGGCTAAATAGAATTTTAATTTTCATACCCCGGCCCCGGCATCATGCCTATTAGGTACCAATATGGGTACTAACTATCAAACAAATAATTATTAAAATAATAATAATTATTATTATTAGGTACTTACCAATGTTAGAAAGTTTCAATATACAAATAGCCGGATTTTCTTAAGCGAACTAATTAGGTACCTATTAAAAAAGGCTGTGCAAGACGACAGACGTGCCCGACCTCGTTGCATACAGAAAGTCGCTAGTGTTCATGGGAATAATGCCACTCTACCAAAATGAACAAAGCAGCTACCGTCAAGTAGAGGCAGGTAGACAGAGCACTGCCATTTATAGTAGTTTTATACAGTCCACTTGCCCATTAGCCATCTGTTCCGAACAATGCCGATGACATATAACTATCTACCTAATATAAATAAAAATGAATCCTTGAAATGTATGTGATCGCATTTTTTTTGTGTTTCTTATTGTCAGGACAAAGTTTGTATAAAATAAGCTTGGAATTCCTGCGGAAATTCCGAAACTCACACGGGTGAATCTCCAAAACGGTTGGACCGACTTTGACGGGACTTTCACTGCTAATAAGCCGGTGTTATAAGGAGTAAATTAGGATACTTTGGAGTTCCTGCGAGAATTCTGAAACTCACGCGGATAAAACCGCGTGGCACAGCTAGTTTATTATAATAGTGTCTGATGTCACAAAGATACTTATACCTAAATGGGTCCTTTGAGAAAACTTTAAATCCTGTTCACTAGTGTTGTCTTTGTCAGAATATTCCTTGACAATTTCCCTTGGCATTTATCGAAACTCGTACCCGATCGGAATAACCCTGTGCAAACCGCAGACCCGCCCACACACAACCAATATCAAATAGGGTCGCCACCTTTTTTGGAGAGAAAAAAATACTATTTTTCTGAAGAAAGATGCAAAAATATAGTACTTTTGGGAATGCAGGGACAAAAAGACATATTTATTTTTAATCGATACATATATCGGGTAGCATTCATCGACAAATTATACTGCCAGTTTGACAGTTGACGTTTTGCTGCTACGAATGCGTTTCATTCTGAATTTCCCCGCGCTGCGCTGCGGACTGCGTTCCAGACCAGTTACAGTTAACATCAAAAAGCGCGAAAGTTGAATTTGGCATTAAAATATAGTATTTTCGTACTAAATTATTGTTCTACAATGGACTAAAATATATTACGATATAAATATTATAGTACAGGTGGCAACCCTGATCAAACGAATGATCATTCTGAATGAAAACCACAATCATTTCGGGCGTATATGAAATTTCAATTTCTGCTTGCGGATTACTGCAAACAATCGAACCTAATTGTATTAATACATTATCAGAAAGTCAATCAAACAAACACAAGTCAATGCCAAATGGGATTTGCTATTATTTAAATTTCAAGCCATATTATAAAAGTGAACTTAATCGAACAATTAGGTATATATACCTATAGGTATATAGGTATAAATAAACTTCCCTACTAATCCTACTAATATTATAAATGTGAAAGTGTGGATGTTTGTATCTTTGTTACTCAATCACGCAAAACGGTTGAACGGATTTGGATGAAATTTGGCATGCACGTTGTCAGGGGTACAGAGAAGGACATGGGGTACTTTTTATCCTGGAACTCCTGTGGGAACTGCGAAATTGCCGCGGGTGAAACCGCGGGGTACAGATAGTATTATAAATGCGAAAGTAACTGAGTCTGTCCGTCTGTTTTTTACGCTTTCACGCCTTAGCGGCTCAACCGATCATCATGAAAATTTGTATACACGTCGTCAGGGGTACAGAAAAGGACATAGAGTACTTTTTATTCGGAATTTCCGCGGAACTTTGAAATTAACGCGGTTGAAACCGCGGGGAACTGATAAAAGTAAATTAATTAACTTTGTATCAACACTAATTTGAATAAATAAACGAAATATGGTTATGATATTTGGTGTAATTTTTGAAGTATGGTATTGGAAAATAAACCTTATTGCTAAATTTTCGTAAGTACGTACCATGAATATCTTCGAAGTTTTATATTAAACGGTTAGTTTTTAAATTTCAACAAATCTTAACAGTACTACAAAACTTTGATATTCTTTTAGTCAGAATATAAAAACTTCCATTCACATTGCAATCACGGACGGAGTCTCGGGTTTGTCAACTTTCGCCATTTTTATTTACACAAAAAATTAAATTTTAATTTATCTTTGTGACAGACAAATTCGCATTACCTTTTTGAGTCATAGGTAGGTAATGGCGTGTTTATCCCGTAATATAAATCATGCAAATGTTGACCTTTATCAGGGTTGCAAAATTTAAAAAATCAATCAACTAATAGTAGACGGTAAATGAATGTTTTGATGTTTTTTTTTTTGTGTGATCGGCAACTTTTTATTTTTAATAAATAATAATACATTTATTATTATTATGGAAATGTTCTTAACCAATTCGCGTCTCGCGTTAATACGAGCAGGTAATCGCGGTAATCCATGCAGTAAAATAATTACATAGGTTGACTAGAAATGAATTAGTGACCTGGTTTCTAAGTTCGTTTGAACTTGTATCATAAACCCGTATAGCTTAAGCTACAATCTAAATTTAAGTTGTAAAATACTATTAATCTGGTTTTAATTAAATTTTTGCTCTCAGTTCTAAAATTCGAATAGTTTTCTTAAATCGTTTTTTTAGTTTTCGCATAAATTTTATTTTCTCTTTTTAGTATATACACTGAGTAAAGTAGGATAAAGTAAAGTAAAGTGGTTGGCAACCCTATCATCGACGTGTGATCCACCAAATCCAATATCTCCTGAATGTTTCGCTGTTTTCACTCGAGCGCCTCGCGGGACCGAATGTCTCTATGTATCTATATGAAAGCATAAACAAGATACAACGCGTGAGTCTTATGTATAAGATGCCTCGCTGAAAAGGTATTTCATCACATTAATACAGTCACAGGACACATTTTAAACATTCACACCGCATTTCGTGTGAAGTCGGGCAATATATATCTTTCTGGATTTTTTTGCAAATACAATCATATAAGTAATTGAAAAATTGCTACCAAGCTTTTTTCGAGAAAGAAAAAAAAATCGTTATTTAGTTTCGTTTTTTTTATTTTCAGAAAAAAAAAACATTCACAATAACCATTATAAAAGATTGCCTCTAGCAATAAGGCCGCCTTTTGCTATGTATTTACTTTTTATCTGTTTTAGTTTTTAATTTCTCTTCTGGGGCAATAAAGCATATTTGATTTGATTTGATAACCACTTTAAGGCTTACTGAATGCACTTTCACTGTGGAAACCAAGCAACGTAATTGTTTTCTACGTGTTCCTATAAATGAATATTTAATCACCTGAAAGTGCTAAGTTGGTGATTTCTTTTTATAAAAAGGATATGAATGACGTAATTAAATAAGTATTCGAATTGGAAACCTACTCCCTTTTGAAGTCGGCTAAAATTTATGGAATATTCGGTAAATCTGTTCGGAAAAAAATATTGAAACTACCAAACAGACAGACAGAATTTCATATAACAGTCAGAGTGTGGCCTGTTGTATTTGTCAAAGAAAATAAGAGAGATATTATTATGTACTTACTCGGAAAAATACCCTTGTTACGTAGGAAATAAAAGACTTTGTAGTAGTGTTGGCCAAACAAACGATATTGTGTGTACGTAAGAGCGGTTAGGTAACTATTGGTTCAAACGTACCTATTCTGCATGGCTGTTTACAACGCACGCAGTGATTTGTGCTACCTTCACAGTGGTGAAACTAGCACATCCAGGTATAAAAATCATATCTTCAACAATATTATAAAAATAATTAAAAAGAAATGTATGAGGTAAAAATATTATACTTCTACAAAAGAGTCAACACAGTTTTTTATAAAAAACTTATAATTTGTCCACACAATACTCAATAAAACAAATTATGAGAGAACTTGTTGAATTTAATTCGCTTAAACACCATTTACTCTAATAACATAAGAAGAACTCTGACAGTGAAAAAGGCGCTAATGTCACTAGGGCTTGGTTTTTTTTTTTTTTTTTTTTATGAAATTTGAGTATTACAACTTCTACGTAAACATAATTAAAATAAATAAATTTGAAGTGGCTGTTTGTAATTTCAAATTAACAGGTTTTCACTAACTGCATACGAAAGTATATACGGGGACTTATATAAAAAAATCCATTTTTTAAATTTCTCTCTGTCTGTCTGTCTGATTGTTCCAGCTAATCTCTGAAATGGATGGACCGATCTTGACCGGACTTTCACTCCCAGATAGCTTATGTTATACCTAAGGGGTAACTCAGGCTTTTTTTAATCCCGGAATTCCCGCGTCAACTCCGAAATTGATGTGGGTGAAACCGCGAGGAACAGCTATAACCCATAAAAGTAGTAATCAATCACTATCCTTTTTTATGTCGAATGTCCCAGCAGTGTTGGAGAAGTTTCTTTTTAAAAAGTGTCAAACTTACATAGGTGAGAAGTGAAGTGATATTATTATTTCTCGTTCAGAATAGTCCTGCGGTTTCGTACACTACTGGGGCGTGAAATGAAACTGTGATCGACCACCAAAACTTACACAGCTGTGCACCCGAGTATACGAGTTCTTTTGAAATAGGTCAAATGGTTTCGCCAAGATTTCTGCAATTATTGTGAGACGAGCTGTTGCCCGCGACTACACTTGCGCAAGTTATTTCTAAAACAAGATGTAACTGTTCGTTTCATAATTCTGTTTTTTCTTTTTATCAAAGTGCTAATAATTAAAGCCGTAGGTACTTATTTGGTAACAAACACAGATTATAACCGTTACCTATAGGTAATTAGATTTTAAAAATGTCGTCCTTACCTACTAATATTATAAACGCGAAAGTTTGTATGTATGTATGTTTGTATACATGGAAGTATGGATGTTTGTTACTCTTTCACGTAAAAACTACTGTATGTATTTTAATGAAACTTTACAATAATATAGCTAGATATACATCAGAATAACGGATCTTTTCTCTATATAATATCAGTATAGATAAATAATCCTTCAGATTTATCGGAGCAAGTTGGTTAAATCCGCAATAACTGGGCGAGATAAAACTCCATCGTTCCCATGTTGGTCGCTCACGACATGTAGGTATGATGTAGTAGGTAGCATTGAAAGTTTACGACGCATTCAACAGGTCGACACAGATGGACATATCCGATATGAACATTGAACACTATAGAGATTACTGAAGGATGGTCCGACGCCTCTCATAGATATTATCGCGACAAACTTATTGACAAGACAAAGTTTACAGCTGTAGGGAGCTTTTACTATGATCGTTAAATTTGACTTTTAAATCTAATATATATAAATCACGTGTCACGTTGTTTGTCCGCGATGGACTCCGAAACTACTGGACGGATTTTGATAAAATTTTGCAACCATTTATAATATGGTCCAACTTAAAAGATAGGATAGTTTTTATGCCGGAATTCCCTCGGGAACTGAAGGACATAGAGTACTTTTTTCCGGCAAACTCCGCGGGAACTCCGAAATTACCGCGGATGAAATCGCGGGGGACAGCTAGTATTATATATATACCTACTATAAAACATCTGCATCGTTGGACGAACGTACAATACAATATACATATCGAACTTTCAGAATTAAAGTGACCTAACTCAAAAATTGTAATTTGAAATGAGCAGGAAAATCTCTTTCACATAATAATAACCACATGTATAAGTGAATAGTGCGATCAACGAATGTGACCGAAAAGCTTGTTCCTTTATTACTCACAATAATTCGGGTTTTTTACCACCACAGGATTGTAGAGAAGGCTTTTTATAAGATCAGTTTTTAAACAAAATCAGAAGTCGCAGGATTTTTTTAATTAGGTCACCTTAATGGGCATGCTGACTAATTTTATTTTTTAGTCCGTCTTGTAGATTATTAAAAAATATTGGACACGTATTTTTTTCTTTTTTTACGTAATCATAAAATAACGGCGATATATAGAGTTGAAATTTCGCGTGACGTCACTATTCTGACAGTTTGTATGGCGGTTTTAGCGGTTAGTGACGTCACGACCCCCTCACCCTAAACTTTAATGCGCTTTATCTCTGTATATTTTAATTTATTTGAAAAAAGCAAAAAATACGTGTCTATTGTTTTTTTTTTTTCTAACTGCCGCACTAATTACAATTTTGATTTTCAAAAGTAGTCCACATCCCCATTCTAATGGTTGATATGTAGGTATGTGTCTGAATAGGCATGATGGCGGAATATGAAAATTACCGTTCTTTTGTATTTATATCTGTTTAATTTATGTATGGCCACAGATAATATAATACTATACTAGTAGTAGATATGGCTAATTTTGTAGGTATTAACATTAATTACATTATCATAGACAATTATTATTATAGATGCTCACTGATGTATTTCAGCACAATTAAAGAGCACTTGCCCCCTTAGCCAAGTTGACAATCTGTGATCTTTAACGCTAAAGAAAACTGAGGAACGCATCGTCATGTCACGTAAGCACGTAAAGGTAAAATCGTACATCAAAAGTTAAATTTTTGGGACCACGTGACATGACAATACTTTCCTTATTTTTCTATAGGCAGCGTTAATGATCATAGATTTTCAACTTGACTAAGGGGGCTTGGGGAATTTCCGGTCCTATTGTGTAAGTTTGTTTTTAATATCTCTTCCCTTCCCAGCATGCGGTGGTCGTGGCGCGCGTGGTGCGTGCTGTGCGTGTGCGCATGCACGGCGGTGTGCCAGCGGCTGGACCAGGGCGCCATGCTGTCACCGAGGCAGGGCCGAGTGCGGGATCTCGCGAAACCAGCCAGCGATGAGCCCTCGTGCGACCAGCTGAAAGCTATGTGGAGGTACAAAGGAGCTTCAATTTAACTTCAGACTTTATCTTGATTTTACGTTATTGAACGTCCAAAATAATTTTAGACTTTGAAATCCCCGAATTCATGTCGAGGGTCCTGAACTTGGGCATCTGTTAATCCTTATCCCTTAATATTGTAATCTTTATTGAGAGGGTTTACCCCTACTTAATATTATAAATGCGAAAGTAACTCTAAACTAACCTGTCTGTCTGTTACGCTTTCACGCGCCAACGGCTCAACCGATCATCATGCAATTTTGCATACACGTTGTCAGGGTTACAGAGAAGGATATAGGGTACTTTATATCTCATAATTCCCGCAGGATCTCTGAAATTAACACGAGTGAAACTGCTGGGAACAGCTAATACATATAAGAATAAGTAGCTATAGGTTATATATAGAAAGAGGTTACAAGGACGGTGTTGATCTTCGAGTATAATATTTTTAAGTTGACACACTTAACTTATAATATAGCTCGTAATAGGCAAAACAAACCATAAAATAGGTCAGGATTTACCAATTAAAATATAGGAAATATCTCATGTAATAACCAGCACTGTAACCCATCTTTCTGGACTACCTATGTACATTTATTCTTATGACTAATGTCCAGGTCCAGGAATTTGGGGATCTCGACGTCTTCTTTAGCGTATACATATTGTAGGTACATATTGTATCCCTTGGGTAAAGATCAACCATCACTGATTGTTGACGACCAACCTATTTTCTAACTGGCCGCTTTTTATAAGTTCTTTTTATACATACTATTTTTAAAAATATTTGCGTTTTTCTGTCTAAAATTTTGTATTAGCTTCTTCTTGTCAAAAAAATATAAAGGAATTTACATTTTAAAATTGCGCATAGTTATTTTCTTCCTCTTTACTGATGTTATTATGCATATTGTTTGTATGCAGGTTTTCGAAGCGGCAAGCGCGTGCGCCTGAGATCATGAACGAAGTGAGCTCATACCGGGACCCGCTCATGTACAACGAGTGGCCCGTCTACACCGCGCTTCCCCGCGCCGCGCCCAGGTGACCGACCTACCCCCTGCCACCTAAGCCAAAATCGACAATCTATAATCGTTATTGCTATTAAAAACTAAGGAACGTATCTTTATGACACGTGGGCACGTATAATCGCTAAATCAAAAGTAGATTGTCAAATTGTCAACTTAGCTGAGAGGACTGACCATATACAACGTGTTAATGAATTAACTGAAAACTAGAAACCAGTTTGCTCAGAATCAACTAGCGAATCGATTGCACTATGTTTTAATATAGGTTGTATTTTTTAATTTGTATTAGCCCATGTCTAAATTATTTGTAATACAATATTTGGCGCGAACGCCGCCCGCAGCAAAAATATTCGAACCGGTAGCGCGGGCGTAGCGCTTGGAATTTCGTAGATAGGTCACCTCCAAACTAATGTTGAATAACTTTTGAAGTATAAATTTTTTCGACATAAAATATATTTTAATCATATTATTGTTTATTTTTTAAACGGGGTGTATCAGGTTTTCAGTTACACGTTGTAGAAATAATAGGTATTGAACGGCATTCAGCACACGCAAACGCATCGAATTACAAGTGTGGTGGGACCAACGTGCCGCGCCGTTCCACGTACATTTATTTATTTATTAATTCAGACACAAAACAAGTTACAGTCAATATTTGATACTTAGTTATACAGTCGTTTTTTAAAGCTCTAGGCTGCAACTCAAGACTCGTGTCCACAGCGATTTTGACGTGTACAAAAAAAAAAACATACATACAATCGAACGTAGAACCTCCTTCTTTTTGGAAGTCGGTTAATGAGATACTAAACTAAAATTAGTAATGATAGCAACTGTAGTTATCATAATTCATTTCATTCAATTTCAGCTCTTTAGACACCAATTAAAACTAGATTAAAATATGAGGTTAAGTCAATATAAAAAAGGAAGTACTTAAAACATTAATAAGAAAAGAAACTAAGAAATTTATAAATTTATACACTAGATGGAGAACATGCCTTGAGGCATTTAACGGAGAAGCGCTTAAATTTAGAAAAGTTTGATTTATTTATTTATTAACGCGGACTTAATGGCACAGTGACAATCTGCCAATCAACCTTCAGGTAGTACAGAGAGTTCACTTGGCGGTGCATTTACGTGTTGGTGATTCGTTCATCTATAATACATGCATTTGAATATATTATCCAAATACATACCAATTTGTATACATACGCATACACATATACACACACACATGCATACATACAAACATACCTAATATATGTATACACATCAGACAAAACACTAGAAACACATTAAACATAAATAAATATATTATACCTCGACAGCAACATAATAATAAAATAGTGCAGGAAAGAATACAAACTATTGCTTACGAAGAAGATGCTGATAGACTGTAAATAAATTTTTCATTACTCATGCTCGGAAAGTAGGTCTGAAGTTGCCTGAGAAGCGGGTTGAAAGTAACCCTTTTCAGCCCTAGGGAGAATCGCTTTCAACTGACAACTGTCAAATTATTTAAAAAAAACTAGGTCTATTTTCACATTTCTATTGAACCATGTTTCAACTTTCTATACAGCCAGCGCGATGTAAAATTGAAATAACGTAAAGTTTAAGTAGATATTAATTAAAATAAAATTCACTCACTTTTTCTTAAGCTAATTCCTATTTATATTTTTTTATTTTCTTTAATTAATACTTAATAATTAATGAAAATATTTTTTTTAGGTCGCCACAATGTAAATAAAAAATACTGGCTGAATAGCTAGCCGGCCAAAGAAAAAGAAATAGGTGGGAAAGTGTCAAGCGACTATCCGATCTTCTCTCATTTTTTCTTTAGCTAATTCCTATTTTTATTTTGACTTTCCTTGCATTCGTAATGAAAAGCACAGTGTTACCCTCGGGAGAAAGTAACTTATTTAGTGCCTCGAACTATTGGCGCCCTCGCTACGCTCGGGCGCCAAACCCCGTCTCGGCACTAAATGAGTTACTTTCACCCCTTGGATAACAATGTACTATTACAGCACATATCAAATGCTTTTGTCGATAAAAAAATCATACAGTAAAATCTTGACCCACAATGTATCAGAAGACTTTCAAATGGGCATGTTGACTAATTTTTTTTTTTGGTCCGTCTTATAGATTAATAAGTAATATTGAAAAGGTCATTTAGGTATTTGCTAAAGCCAAAAATACGTGTCCATTATTTTTTTTTCTAACTGACAGCCTAATTAGAATTTTTATTTTCAAAAGTCGTCAACATCCCTATTGGATAAAAAATTTCACGTCACCATTACGTAATTCGAATGAACAGCTTTTACGCTTGTAATAATTTATTGTTATAAACGTTTAAAGAAAATGTCATTTCCTCTTCATTGTTTCACGAGTGATCAAAGCATGAGTTCGTGTGATGTGGAGCTAAAAGCATTCACAATGGCGTCATGCGGAATGCAAAGCTAAGTGTTGACCCACATAGGGTTGGTGCTATCGAAATAATTATTAATCAGCATACTTTATTTATTTTTATTTATTTGTTGAAAGCTAACTCTACAGCACAATAAAAAAACAATTAACCATAAGAATTACTCGCAATAGTGCCACCTAATCGTAGCGAAATAGAAATGACAAGTTAATACAAAAGAAAAAGAAAAAAAAATAGATGACAAGTGTGAGGTGTGTGGCGTGAGGTGTGTGGCGTGAGGTGTGTGGCGTATGACGTGTGGTGTGTGATGTGTGCGCGCACACGTGCGTGTATTTGTCTCTCTCTGTGTCTGTGTGTGTGTGCATGGGTATGTGTATGCGCAATATCACATCTCACTTGACTTGTGTTCGAATTAAGCTTCGAAGCTTCATCAATTTTATTTGCTTTAGGTAACAATATCTACTTAAAACATTAAATTTTAATACTTTTATCAATAGTATATATTTATAGGTACTTAAATGTTGTAAGCACAAAATCTATGTAACATCTGAAATGTACACTTGGTCGCAATAAATATTAGATTGATTGATTGATTGAATATACTTTTATGGTACACGTTGACACAAATTTTTTTTAGAGGTACTCAACATTGTGAAAATATTATTTTATACTTAATTTTTAAATATGACTTATAAACAAATATCAACTAGTTTTATTGATGGTTTATTGTGTAACGTTAAATTAAAACACAAGAGGAATTGAAATTTATATTCTAAACTAAAAAAAAATAGGCAACGATCTTTCTAAGAGAAAACACTGCAAGTGACAACCCTGGACACACGACAGAGAACACGTAGCGCGTAGCGAACCCAGGGATGCAGCAGACAATAGCCTCGATTCTCGAATGCTAATTAAATATAGTTAAGGTCACCGTATTGTTGTATACGTACTGATATTACGTAGTATCTTGAGTTGCATTAATGAGTATCTATTGTAATCAATAACTTTGTTACTTGACATTAATAATTTTTCTGGTGATTATATTAGTCTATTAATCAATGTATAGACCTCTCATTTTGACTCAGTGGCTTTCGCTTCACATGTTGTTTTCTTTTTGATTGATTTATTTGGTTTGAATATTTTTTCTTTTTCTTTTTTTTCGTTTCTTTATTTTATGAACATGTTTATAGCGGTGTACCCACACCGGTGTACTTCACAACCCTGAAAATATTCGCAGCTAATTTTACCACACCATAAATGGACGCTGATAAGCAATAACATGTTAACCCACAAAACTAAGTTATTGATACAGAACGCTTTATTCAGAGTTAGAGAACGTTTTTTAATTATGTGTTTACCTTAATACATTGTTTAAATATGTAACAAAATGTCGGACATAAAAAAATGTTGACACAAAATGGCGCTATAATTTTAAAACACGATTTACTCAAAATTTCTTCAGTGTGGGTTAACACACTATTGCTTATCTATGTCCAAATATAAGTTTAGATACTTAGATAGAGTTAAAAAATTGGCTTTTTTGAAGTACCTACTAGGTTCTTTTTTTGGTGTTTAGGGCGAGAATCGAATGCTGGATACTCACCTTCAATATGTCCCTCTTTTTACCAGACACCATCTATAGTGTTGTTATGGTTGCCACAGGTTCAGGTACCAGTACCCGTCGGTGCCTCGGGAGGCGTACGGCAGGGTTGTCACAAAGGCGCCTCCCAACGTCGTGCGGTCGCCTGACTACGAGGAGGTAAGCTACTCGTTATGACAACTTAATTAGTATTTTACATTCTGTTTATCTTAATAATGAATGAATAAATAAATATGAATAAAATATCTCATATCTATACCTACTCCTTTCGTTGTGGCATCTATAGGCGTAATGATCGTGGTTTATCATTAAAAAATATCATAACAGAAAAATCTAGTTTTCCATCGATAAGAAAATAATAAAAAAATCATAAACTGATTAATGGAAAAAAACATACATACCTACAGCCGAATGCAGAACCTCCTTCTTTTTGGAAGTCGGTTAAAAGATGTGGCGGGAAATCCGTTTCTAACTAAATCGCGTTATTTTTTTATACATAGAAAGGTATAGATAACGCAATAGACTATTTGACTATTTTTTTTAGTCCGTCTTGTAGATTAATAAAAAATATTGGACACGTATTTTTTCTTTTTTTACGTACCTAATCAAAAAATGACGGCGACACATTGAATTGAAATTTCCCGTGACGTCACACTAGCCAGTGCAGTTTTCATGGCGGCTTGGAGCGGTAAGTGACGTCACGAACCCCCACCCTAAACTTTAATGCGCTTTATCTCTGTGTATTTTCATTTATTCGAAAAATAAAAAATACGTGTCTAATGATTTTTAATTTTCTAACTGACGAACTAATTAGAATTTTGATTTTCAAAAGTCGTCAACATCCCTGCTATGCTTTTGTTACTTGAGAGATCGTGGGCGAGCGAAATTATGATACAGTCTGTAACTTAAATGTGACATTTATATTTCCAATGTTCTTTTTATATTACAATATTCTTTAATGAAGATTAAAAAACATTTTATTTTTGTATTTCATAACATAGCCCTATATTCTTGGAAAATGTCAAATTAAAAATATTTTGTTATATAAATATTAGGTTTTGTTTTCATAGTTGATAAGTCTTTTCCCTTTTTTCAATAACAAAATATGAAATCAATCACAATACAATGGAAGATCAACCACGTGGGCCGTGGTAAGTTATAAAATAACATCTGATAACATCGCTGAAAATAAAACCTATTTTTAATACAGAACATATCTGGCCCTGTGGCGCAACGGATAACGCGTCTGACTACGGATCAGAAGATTCCAGGTTCGAATCCTGGCAGGGTCGAAGCGCTTTTTGTTGGTTCGTTTCATTTACAGGATAATTTACGTCAAAGTATAGTAGGTACCTCATAAGTTTTATGAAATTTAAAATTGCCATAATCTTGTTAATTTTATTTTTATTAAAAAAAAAGATTGTTGACTGTATGCCCTTGCCTCTCTTGCATAATTAAAAATGGCAATATGAGCAGGTAAAACTTTATCCCGCTATTTACAATCAATTCACTGTCGTTTGTTATTCGAATATAGCTTTTTTAAAAATTCCTGCGGGAATTCGGAAACTCACGCGGGTAAAACCGCAGGGCACAGCTAGTTTAAATATAAAGTTCAAAAATCTACGAAACATTTTTCACAAGTTTCCAACTGAATACCTACGCTTTCAAGTTAGGTACTTACTTCCACCTCTTTCCCCCCACCCTCCCTCTGTAACAGACACTAGAACCTCTCCACAGTCCCCCTCCCTTTGACTCAAGTAAATTAGTCACAGTCACATTCAGGAAACTTTAAGCTTTAAATCAAAGTGAACGGTTCAACACTATTTCGACTTGGTTTGAAGATTTTTAAGGTAATTTTTTAAACAAATCAGTTGTTAAACTTGGTAATACGAGTTATTTATATATCTTGGACAACATTCGCCTCTTAATCGTTTCCAAATTCAATACAAATACAATTCTTCTAGAAAAAAAATGCGATCTCGACTTATTTGGACTTACTTTACAAAAATTCAAAATTACCGTGCTTAACACTATTAAATGATTATGTTCTTCT
Source organism: Zygaena filipendulae (assembly GCA_907165275.2). Lineage (NCBI taxonomy): Eukaryota > Metazoa > Arthropoda > Insecta > Lepidoptera > Zygaenidae > Zygaena > Zygaena filipendulae. The sequence continues at coordinate 5,481,328 of OU015674.1, forward strand.
TAAAATTCTATTTCCTCTGAGAATTTAAATAATTTTACATATAAAAAAGTTCAATAATGCGTTGAAATAGATCCCTTAAATTCGTAGTAAGAGTAAATTTGTATTTTATTTTGTGTACATTTATTGCTTCTTTCTCTCGTGCATGCTGTGGCGACCGATAATAAAAATTGAGGCAGCGCCATAATTTTTCTTTTATAATATCCAATATGATATCACTACCGATGTTACGGTGTATGCTTTGTTGGTCGTTCTTTTGAATAAATAAATAAATAAATCTCCACCAGAGGTACTACTTATCAAAAAATATACAGTTGGAAAATGCAGGAGATTTGAAGCCTGATCTAGGTTAACTATCTTAAGAATAATTTTAAGCTATTAGCTTTAACTTGGTACCGCACTTGCTCCAGATGTTCGGCATGCTGAACGTCCCCCACGCCCCGGGCAAGATCCTCCGGTTCCCCGGACCCTCGCGGTCGAGGGGAGCCACCACGTTCATGGTGCCACCACAAAGGGACAGGTAATCCCATCATCATAATTATAAGACCATCAGCTGTTATATGCGGCTTCGTCCATGTGATTTCCGGGAATGGCTATAGTTAGCTAAATTTTTGTTTTTGGTCTATCGTGTATGTGGAATAATAAAAAATATCGGACACTTTTTTACGTAATAAAATAAACCGGCCATATGGTCCGGCAGCCCACGCCTTGTTTTTTCAGTAACTAAAAGGTACGTTGAATCGAAATTTGACGTAAAAGCAAAAATACATGTCTATTTTTTTTTTTTACTTATTATCTAACTGATGGAGTAAATAGAATTTTGATTTTCATACCCAAATTTTTAGTCATGATTTTATTCACGTCACCATGCTTTTAGGTGTAATGGAATATGGTGGGAATTGGTTATGATATCAACTATAAGGTACTATAACTATGGTATTGACCACGTTATTGACCAGTTACTATATGTACAGCTGATAAAATGAATGATAATAATCCTACTAATATTATAAATGTGAAAGTGTGGATGTTTGGATGTTTAGATGTTTGGATGTTTGTTACTCAATCACGCAAAAACGGCTGAACGGATTTGGATGAAATTTGGCATGCACGTTGTCAGGGTACAGAGAAGGACATAGGGTACTTTTTATCCCGGGATTCCCGCGGGAACTTCGAAATTACCGGGAACTTCAAAATTACCGCGGGTGTAACCGCGGGGCGCAGCTAGTAAATAATAAAATGATAACCAAAAATTTGACAATTTCGATTCAATAGGTTTATAAACTTCTGTATCGTTTACCGGATCTGCTTAGTTTAGGACGGTGACTTCGTGGTACAATTTCCGATCATTATCTATGTATTTATAGATTTATTATCTATAATAATAGTAGGTATAAAGAGGAAAGATTTGATTTTTTTTCATGTATTTTTTGTTATGATTTAACTCAAAAACTGCTGAACCCATTTCAAAAATTCTTTTACCATTAAAAAGCTACATTATCCCTGAGTAATATATTTTAATCCGGAATTCCCGTGGGAACTCCAAAATTAACGCGGGTGAAACCGCGGGGAACAGCTAGTCTATGAATAAAGGGGAATTTATTACATATGCAGGTTTGAGGCTCTGAAGAAACTGATCCGCCAGGAGCATGTGCGCGAGCTGCAAAGGAAGTATGAGACCGAGCAGAAACAAGAACTGAAGGAGTTGGCTTCAGGCAGAGGGTGAGTGCACAATCCATAAGCGGTTTGGAATTGCTCCTTGTACCTCCCATTTGCCTTCGTCGTTATACTGCACAAAATATTCGTGCCAATGAAAAAACATTCAAGAAAAACGAAAAAGCGTTTATTATGTAAACAATAAATAAATTTTCAAAGGTAATATATTCGTACTACACCGAGTTTTTGTATCAAAATACAGATATACAATATTTACCGCGCGGATTTTAATTCGCAAGTGCGTATTATAATTTCAAGTCTTTGGCGCAGTGCGGGCTAGCCCTAAACTAATTTTAATTAGTTTTTGATTCGTATACCTACGTAGGTCGGGGCCTAATTCATTTATAATTGTGAGACTAACGCCAACCAATTTTAGCTCATACAAGCTTGTCTACTTTACTGTAACGTCTCAATCCCAGAGACTAACTGACAAAAAATTATAAATGCCAATTGCCATTGTTTACGCAAACCGTTTTATTAACTGAGGAGGGAATTTTTGTGGCGCGTTATCGTATATAGCACAGCTTGTCGGTGTCATAGTGAGTCAGGGTCCAAAAAAGATCCGGAAATACGATATGTCTAGGATCAAACTGTCGTCACCCTCTGCTCGAGAGTTCTACTGTTGCGCTAGCGAAGCTCTTGAACAAAATATATTGCATATTTTGCGATGAATAAATTTCGCAACCTACTACGTTCACTTCTAATACAAGATTAAGCCTTGCGAAAGTGAGTTTGATTGTTTGTTACGCTTCACGCCTCAACGGCTGAACCGATCATCATGAAATTTTGTATACACGTTGTCACGCGCACAGAGATGCACATAGGGCACTTTTTATCCCGGAATTCCCACGGGATCTCCAAATTTTTCGTGGCTGAAACCGCGAGGAACAGCTAGTAGGTGTAATGAAATGGCGAGTTTGCTACTTCAGCGCGGCGAGTAATTTATGTGTTCACCGTCAGTAAACAAACTGTAAAGCATAACATTCGTGAACCCTAATTCCATTAAAATCGTGTGGAAAACATGAGGGATTAATGGCGTGAGCTTACAAGATCTGTGTTGGCGCGTGATCAAGTCATTAATTTGTACAGACTCGACGACAAAAGGAAGATTCGTAGGTATTTTAACGATAAAAGACATAAGTATTTTGTTTATCCAGGAAAACAATTGTCTATAATCCATCTTCAATGTATAGGCTGGATGTAGAAATTTAAGATTTGTCGGAAAGTTTTCTTTAATAATGTTACCAAGAAAGGGTTTTTTGTGGAAAATAAATTCCCGAAAGGGAGATGAAAGTCAGGAGGGGGGTTGAAAAATTGTAATTGAAATACCTACCGTCAGTTTTAATTCAGTTACCTACCTATCTGGGGGCACGGTAGTGCCCCCGCCAAGACGAGCCAAGCGAAGCACACCCTAACTTTTCTCGAAGTGCTTCGTCGTTTTTTTGAACCCTTATACCTTGGGTTGGGATTATACCATTACTTATTTTTCGTAACCTCTCGTTATTTTTTTTTTGGGGATTAAGTTCTTTAACGCAGCTTGCAATAGAACTGTAGGAGTTGACTGGTAAAAATCGTCGGGCGTCACGCAAGAAATTAGAGTTATGCAAATCGAGACGTTCAGTTCCGTCCGGCGTAGTTCGAATATTATCGTCGAGATCATGTGCTTAGGTAAATGTGACTTTCACCGAACTTTTCAAGTTACGTATAGGTAGACGTAGAAAAGGCGTGAGGAACTTTTTTCCTGACGGGGATCCCTCATTTTTTTATTTAAAATTGGCATTTATTTACACTGCTCGTGTCCACGCAATCGTAAAGACAGTGTAGGTAGGTATATTTATTTCGGTTATACCTACCCACGTTTAAACCCATTTTAACCCTTGACGGCTTATTTAAATATCTATGAATGCAGTTTAAGTTGTTGTTTCAAATTTAAATAATGTCTTCTTTCAGTAAAATATTCCATCCACAATATTCAAGGTATTTTCTCTCCATGTGGCATATCCGTGGGACGCCCTGTATAATACTGTGTTTTATGAGTTATTGTATGTATCTATTCTTATTGTTCGTAATTAGAACTGACTAATTAAACTTATTTAACATATTGAAAATAATATTAATCAAGTGTCCGCCCACTTCAGTTGAGCGCCAAGTCAAAATATAATTTGATAAGCAGATTAATGTTACACAACACATGGCCTATATTAAAATTTATTATGTCTACAAAATATTATAGTCAATTTAACTGTTGCTACCCTGCGGTTTCACCCACGTCAACTCCTTCGGAAAATCTTTGTAATTTTATCTGCAAAGTACCCTAGGTACTTATATCCTAAGGTATATTCTAAGACCTATAAATGACTCGTAGGTGACTGCATCTACGAGTTTCGGAACTCCCCGAGGAACTCCTTGGGGAACCCTCAAATGAGGTAATTTCACTCAGGGGCACTGTAGATTCCTATTAATGAAAGGACTGTTCGAATCAGTCCAATAGTACCTACCTGCAACAAAACACTTTATACCTAATACTGATTATTATTATTAAAAGTGCGCTGCAGTTTGCTAGTCTTCTAGTTCTAAATTGTGTGCCTGCACTGTGTGCTATTATTAAAATAAATTTCTGTAAAAGGACCTTACAATACACCGTTACGCGAACAGGTAAATAATTGACCCTGATACACGGATCGAATCCACTACCTACACGTGACGTACACTAAGACTGATTCCTACTATCCTTACTTTCCTACTAATATTATAAATGCGAAAGTAACTCTGTCTATCTGTCTGTCTGTCTGTCCGCTTCCACGCCTTACCGGCTCAACTGATCATCATGACGTTTTGTACACACTTTGTTAAAGGTACAGAGAAGTACATAGGGTACTTTTATCCCGGAATTCCCGCGAAAACTGCGAAATTAACGCCAGTTATATCTCATGAAATTTTGTATACACCTTGTCAGCGGTACAGAAAAGGGCATAGGGTACTTTGTATCCTGAAATTCCTGCGGGATCTCCAAAATTTCTGTGGGTGACACCGCGGGGAATAGCTATTACTTAATACTTATCAGATTTGCTCGTGATCCATGGAGCATCCCCTCCCTCCCCCCGACTTCCATTCCCATTAACTCTATAACCCCTTTCTCTTCATGCTATTTTAATTTCAACATAAGAATGTACATGTTCCAGAAACGAAGACTACGTGTACGGCAGCTACTCGGATCAAGAGGCTCGCAACCAGCCTGTGCAGATGGAGTATCCAGGTGATGAGCCCAGCACTAGGATGCACAACAAGTGAGTGGAATGTCATATTATCCATCAGTAAAAATTATAATAATAATCCACTTCACAACACACAGATATACTTGATACACATATAGCTTTATGCTTGTGTCGTGGAAACCAAGCAAACGTGGCACATAAATACATGTTTTTCAGTTTTTTATAGCTTTGAGGATTCTGTTCGATTTTGATAGAATAGATAGAGAGGTAGTTATTTAATTCTCTTTCTAAAAGTTACATCTATTTATAGTATTTTATATACCTACTAAATAAATTCACAAAAAATGAATACGATTACTAATATAAATGTGAATGTGAGTTTATTGGTTTGTTACGCTTTCACGTCATAACTACTTACCCAACCATCATTAATGTATACACGTTGTCAGGGACCTGGTATCAGGTATCCCTGGTAAATATAGTGAGTAATTTAGGTCTTGGAATAGGAGATGGGGTACTTTCATCCTGACATTATTTAGGAAATTGACGCGAGTGATATTACCTATACTTTTTGATCAAGTGTTGATTCTTGACATTATTCGTTTATTAGAAGGATTATTGTAGACTTGTAGATTGACAGCACCACGCCGCGTTTTCAGGAAGCCTCAATCTGGAAGCCGCCAGGTGTCGCAGTTCTCGCGCTACTCCGACGTGATGCTGCCACCAGCTCGCCGCACCTTCTACCACCCCTACTTCGACTACGCCGCCCCAGAATACATCCCTTACGGGTACTGAAACCTCCGCTAACTCCGAACCGAGATAACGAACAGTCTAGACTGGAACGTTCTAGAACATAACTCTCCTTATCTCTCTATTAGGAAACTTCTTCCTATTGTGTACAAATTCTTTAATGGCTTTAATCCTCAAACATATTTTATAATACAGCCATATCAATACCATATCTTTTAAGCTTGTGTATTATATGCGTTGTTGATCCTAGCAAATTTCGAGCTTCCCCAGCAAATCTCTTTACATTGTAGGTAGTTACACCTGCGAAATTTTTATATTTATAAAATGCAGAGTTATTTCGATGTAGACAATAATATGTGATCCTCAAATATGATATACTCCATTTTTAATAATCACATTGTATTTTTCGATAGTCGTAAGGTAAATATTAAGGCGTTACAATTTTTTGAAAGTAACGACATATTTGAAGCAATCGGCTGCCCTCGGCCTGACATTAGAAAATTATGATACTTCCAAAAAAAGAAGACAATAAATGTACTTATTGTAGTATACTTATATATATTATACATTCATAATAATATACATTATTATTTAAAAATTTAACTATTGTATTGCAAATATGTGTGCAACTGTTTGAATACCATTGATATCGCCGTCAATTTCCATTATTAATTTATAGAAAGTTTTTATGAATATGACAATAATAATTACGAAATTTAACAAACTAATAAATTTTATTGATGTAGGACAATAAATAACTGTGGATGTTCACAACTCAATGTTTAGTGTTTAAGGAATGGTTTTAATCCATTTTATTAAGGAATATATTTTAATAGGAATATTTGTTTGTATTATGTATAATAAATAGTGCGTCATTTCTTTTTTAGAGTAATATACTTCATAGTTTTCGCTTTGATTTCATCATTTTTTCATTGAAATAAAAAAAAATGGTTATTAATTGTAACGCATCAACTGACAAACGAGTTACCTAACGTTCGTAACCTAGATAGTTAATTTTTGTGATAATTTTCATGATAATCCGATAATTATCCGACAATTATAATCACAACCCAGTAATTTTATTTTTAAGTTTTAAGTAGTCGACACAAAGTGTTTATTTTTCGCATTTTAAAAATTGATGTTTCTATAAAAAAATAACAAAAAATTCAAAATTGAAATAAATCGTTTGTTGTGACGTAACTATAATGACAATTCATGGAATAGAAATGGAACAGAGCGATCGCCTTCAGACATGGTAGGTCACGATAAAGTGAACACAAACGTTTTGTTATTGCTATATATATTTTATAATTATTACGATTGTCATGATAATTATCAATAAAATTTTAGACTTTGTTAAGAACATTATTATATTTTTTATGTAGAATGCTTAACAAAAACCATTTATTAGAATAATAGTTAAAAAAAAAACAGTTTAAAATAATCTACAATACCTCTACTTTTTCAACAGTTAAATGAGGTTCAGTTTGAGCCCGGCTGCCTCAAGAAATCAAAGCGAATATAATAATCTATATAGGTACCTAAACCACTTGAATTTTCTTTTAACTGTTTCGAGTAAAATTACTTTTACTTGAACTTGGCTTGACACGCTCCCGCGTGTCTAGATGGCACCCAAATTGAAAACTGATCACCTTTGTAAAATTCTAAGTAGGTACAGGCTAAGACGTATAAGCTAGTACAAGTTTTTTAACCGACTTCCAAAAAGGAGGAGGTTCTATGTTCGATTGTAAACTTATACAATCCTTACATCCTTTTAATCCTTTTGATTGATTGACAAATAAGCTAGTACCAGTTTTTTTTTGTCAATCAATCAATGCCCTGTAAGTATTGTATAAGTTTTCAAGAAACCGATTGGGTGTTTATCGAAAATTGAAGTGGAGCGGTTGGTTTTAAAAAAAAACTCATTAAAACTCCGAATAAATATGAAAATTATTAAAAATAAAAACCTTTGAGACAGTAAAAAATACACCAGACCTGTTAAAACATAAAAAATTACTACTTCCATCTAAAAATACGCAGTAAATTATGTTGTATCGTTGTGATTAGCCGCTAAGTATTATTATCGTTAATGTGTAATATATTTAATAGAATACATTATTAATACTCTACCTATTTACTATTTTAAAAGCCTTCAAGACGGCTATGTCGGTTTCGGTGATGGTTAAAGACAAAATCAAAGAACTAACAAATTCAATTTGTTAACTTGACTGGTTGCGCAACCGAATATCGACAGAAAAGATGCTTTAACTAACATTTAAATGTTTCAATTTTAATCGTAGATAAAAGTTAAAATACTGTATCGGAAATTTATAAACGTACGGCGCTGACATGCGTTGCTTACTTAGTGTTTGTGTAATACCTACCTATATACCTAATTATACTTAATATTTAATAGTTGAACTGAATGTGCGAGGGCGTGGAGAAAAATAATGGAGCGGATTGTCCAGAACAGCTTTAATCAAATAAAAACTCTTTTTTTTTCTAATAAATAGATCCAACGAGATATTATTTATAAATACCAACCAATATATAATCCATTAGATTTGAATCCGCAAACTTAAACCAATATTTTTTTTTTTTATTTAATATTTATATCCGAATACAAGTTCATAGGCACTTTATCAGAACTTTTTTTTTATTTGTTACATAACCAATAACCATGTCACTTTATCCGAACTAGTGTTGCTAGTGCTATCGTCAAAATACCTACCTATGCCTATTTAGGATTTAGTAAATGAAGTGTTTAAAGTTCTGGACAGCGTTGCAAATTGCAATTACAAGTGTCATGACACTTACCTTATTGTGTATTAAAATTGATAATATTTAATCGTCTATCGACTTGATAAGTATTGGCGGCACTCGTCGACATAACCTCACAGACTATGAAATTTGGCTTTAAAATATATTAATTACATTATATATATATATATATATATATATTATTGTGGCTTTAAGCGAGTCAATGAATTCCATAATTTTTTTATTAATTATAATCAAGGACAGCTGCATTGTCCTATCCTACTTGTTACGATTTAGAAGAAAAAATAACAATGTGTTTAATTTATATCTATCTATTTATTATCATAACTATAATTTTTTAAAAATTTTGTGTAGGGTTTTACAAAAATTGTTTTATTGCCTTTTAAAAGTCATTTTTTAATAATTAAGTAGTATGTGATTAACGGAATAAACAATGAGTAGAGTTTATTGGATGCGTATTGCAATTTTTAACAATAGTTGTTTAAAAATTAATCTTAATAATTAATATTGAGTAGGAAACTTCGCATTTGACATATCCTTGCGATAAGAAGGTAACCACCTACTACTACTATATTATAGTGACAATAATGGCGTAGTCTACACAATACCCATTCATATCAATATCTACTACGTAAACCTAGACATGTATATGCTCACATATCTATAAATTAAGCTATCAAATGTGTTGCCAGAAAAAAATTATAAGTACCTAATATGCATCAAAAGAAATAATCTTGAAAATATTATTAAAATCTCCAATTTAAAAGAAAACAAAAAAGACACAAACAGATTTCTCATAAAAAAAAATTGATATTTAAGTTAAAAAAAAAAACAGTATTGATAGATGAAAAATAAGATACCTACATACCTATACGTATATAGAGCAACCATGCGGTCAAGCGTGACAATAAATTACTTGTAAGTTTGCCAAACAATAATGAACCTTCAATTATTCAAGCTTTAAGACTCAATCCCTCAGACCGCATCTGTTCGTTCGTATTATTAGATAAAATATAATAAAAAACTAAACTATTCGTAATTAATGTTTTGAAGTGTATATTACCTAATTGGTGTTTTTTTTGTTAATGGGAAAAATAAAGATAGTTACTCCTGAGCATTACTTTCTATTTATTTGAAGAACCCTTAGTTACAGCTTTTATATTATTAGTAAATATATCATTATTTTATATCTTATCCAAATTATAATTGAACTTGACTAAGCCTAAGTATAGTGTCACGTTAAAGGACACTTATTATCCTGAATGTCCATTTCTCTGAACGTCCATTCCCTAAATGTCCACTTCCCTGAACGTCCACTTTAATTGTTACCTTTTTTGAGACAGATTAATAATGTAGATGTAGGTAATAATAATAATTTTATTGCAACAAATTCAGAAATTTAAGTTTACTTATCCAAGTTTAAAGTGAGAAGATTTTTACGAAGTCAAGCAAAGACCAAATAAAAAATGACCTCCGCCCTACCCTGAACCTCAGGCCAATCTCGACCTTCCACGAGCAACACGGTGTCATCCGCATAAGAAAACACAGTGCACCCTGGATGACAAGTTGACATAGCTGATTTATGTAGATTAGGAAGAGAATCGGCCCCAGGACACTGCCCTGCGGAACCCCAAGAAAACCTCTAACTTTTTTTATTAGGCGGGGGATCGAAACCGTATCGAATGCTTTTTTAGATCGAAAAAGATTCTAACACACTTATTTTTCTTATCAAAGTTCTGGAAACGGTTTCAGTCAAACTAAGTACAGTATCTTCAGTGGATTTACATTTTCGAAAACCATATTGATTTTTTGAGAGAACCCTTTCGAGTTCAATATAGTTTAACAAACGCCTGTTCAGAACCTTCTCCAGAACTTTAGAGAAAATACTGAGAACCGATATAGTTCCATAATTTCCAACACTGCTTCGATCACCAGCTCCTTTATAAATTGAATGTACAAGAGCCCACTTGAAAGCTTTAGGGAACATACCTACATGAATACAGAGATTACATCTATCATCAAAATTACTATAATGTGCCCAGCATTTTTCAGAAGATGGACCGAGACGCTGTCCCAACCATCAGCGCAGTCTTTAAGGTTCATTAATTATTGACTCAATTTCTATGTCATCTGTTTCGAGCAAGAGCCACTGCTCACTCTAGTTAGTGTCAGAAGGCTCAGGGTATAATATTTGAGAAGAAAATATTTGGGTTGCGCTCGAATCAATAATAACCCTCGCTATTGATTCAACAATCCTTGCAAAAAAACCTATTTACATAGTTCACGGAAGCAAAAAAGTCTAAGGAGCCGATGTCGTCGACTTGATTGACATATTGTGAGCGAAAGTTTTGACAGTCGTCCATTTAAGCAAGTGGGACTCCCCTCTGCCGGGGCACTGGATGCGACTGCATGCCACTAGCTCGCAACCAGGAGCCAACTTAAATTAATTTTATTTTATTTGTACTAACTCTATAGGTTTTAAGGATAATGTTACTAGCAAACTATGGATTGTTCCGAAATAAAGATTATTATTATTATTATTTAAAGAAAATGTGCGAGTGTGTATGATGCACTTAATTTTATTGGTGCTGTGGTGCGTTTTTGAGTGATGTAACTTGAAACGAATTCATTCATGTGTACACAATTTATAGTTATATATGTCGAGACGATATTATAATGGTAGCTATGTTAGGTTAGGAGAGGTTTGGGTGGGAATCTCCTAACATAGTCATCGTTTCTTATGTTTACGGTATTACATTTCGATGACAGTATCAAAATTTTAAAATCACGCACCTAAAGAAGTGCAGTTACTTTAAAACATAACTTCAGATTTAAAATTTATTATTTAGATATCTAAATTTTCGTCTCAAGTACTCCGAACACATCTTTCTTGTCGCAGAATTGCCAAAGATGCAATAGATAATACAAATTGGCGTTGAAATAAAAGATATGCAGTTAAAAAAAAAAATGCAACCATGCGCTATAGAATTTTTCGTATCCAAATTAATCCATGAAAATAGGATATATGCAAGTTTACCCATCACGTCACATATTGATTGCGCCGAAACTAAAGTATACAAAATTATAAATCTAGTTATCAGTTGCCCCGTGTTTCTTATGTGAGCGTTACGACACTTCCTAGCCCTTATAACAGCTGTTACAGTTTGACAGTAGATTATTGAACTTGCGGATAGTAACAATATTTTGAAACTAAATTCAACAGTTGAAATGTCAGTATAATAGAATCTGAACCTATTCGTGGGTGCAAGAAGATTAATGGGATAATTCAAGTAAAAGTCGAATAGAACACCAGCTGTCGGTATAATTAAGTAAATTAAGACGTTTCGGCAAGGGAAACTGAGAACGTCGGTAGTGTAGTGAAGATTCTTTATTAATTAACTATCATAAAAAAACACGTTACAATTAGTTCAAGAATTAATATAGAGCGCGTTAACACAAACATGAGTAGCGAGATGTGCGTGGCGCGGCGGACTAGTTCCGAGAGAGAGTTCTCCTACTCCCGAATCCTAATTAATCTCGCGGCGATAAGTAGGTGTGACTCACGAATGGTTACGTTACTCCCCGCATTCCTACAACATAATATGTTCCCGGAAACGCGCGGGGGTAAGGACGCGGCGGCTGGAGAAACGGTTTGCGACATACTCCCCCTCTAGTCTAGGAGGACGTCCTCGTTCCTGGGCTAGCTCATTTCCGGAGCGTTTCTTCGGACGTCCACGGCGTCGCTTGGGAATGACCGGTTTAGGAGGGGGTTCTGCTGTGTCATTAACTTCAACAAACGGAGTCAAATCTTGGGTATGGTACTTCCCTAAAGACTCGTCAGGATTTCCAACCGGTGAGATAAGATAAGTTGTAGGCGTCACCTTTTTGGTGATTGTATACGGTCCGTCCCGTTTAGGCACAAATTTTGAAGTCAGTCCTTTGCTTCCTTGGCTAAGGACATGAGACTTGACAAGTACCTTGTCTCCCACTTCAAACACATGACCAGGTCGGCGAGATTGGTCAGCGATCCGTTTTGTTTGATCTTGCTGTGTTTCTACCCGTTCTCTGACAGCGGAAAGAGAGCTAATAAAGGACCTCAGGTAAGGTGTGATCCGGGGAACGAAGTTCTCTTTGTCGAGTATAGCTCTAAGATCGTAGCGAACGTCCGTAGGAGATCTCATTTCTCTGGCGAAAGTAAGGTACGCAGGCGTAGCGCCTGTCGTGCGACACACGGAACTGTTCATGGCAAAACGAATCACAGCAAGTTTCTTGGGCCACGACGCATGATCATTTTCTACGAGCTGAGCGAGCTGAGCCTTAAGGTCCCGATTCTTTCGCTCGGCGGGGTTAGCCTCCGGATGATATAGTGGAACAAAGTTCTGTTTAACCCCCAAGACGTACATACATTGTTGCATAACAGCTCCGATAAACTGTACGCCATTGTCGGAGATCACTCGTCGAGAGAAACCGTACCTGAGAAAGTATTCCTCTAGGAGAGTATGGGCGCAGGCTTCAGCTGTCGCTTCCTGAAGGGCATAGAGTTCAACCCAACGTGTGGCGGTGTCCTCTACGAGGAGAATCCATTTCTCGCCATTCTCACCTTCAGGCAAGGGACCGAATAAATCTATAGCCAAAACTTCATTGCGTTGCTGCAACACGGGCGTCTGGAGGAGGCCAGGAGGTTTATTATTGGCAGCTTTATAGCGCTGGCAGTCCACACAGGATTTCACATAATCCGTGATAATCCTGCGCATTCCAGGAAAATAGTAAGATTTAGAGATTTTAAGGTACGTTCGATCTATTCCAGGATGTCCAGCAAGTGGTGCATCATGACATTCTTTCAAGATCTCGGCCCGGAGGGTAACGGGAATTACCAGTTGAGGAGTTTCACTTTCAGAATCCGGATTCAGTCTGTAGAGTACCCCTTGTTCCATAAGGTATCCACGCTCTGTCCACCGGCGAGCAGTCAGTTCATCGGGATTTTCTAACTCCTTGATGATTTTCTCCACTTCCGGGTCAGCAAGCTGTTCCTGTCTCATTTCTGTAGGGCATTTAGTAGGTAAGTCTACAGTCACAGAGCAGATACCGCAGTTGTCTCGAGTTCCGTCGGAGCAGTTCGGCCTACTCAGTGTGTCCGCCACTACGTTTGCTTTGCCGGGGGTGTACTGGTACTGGATGTCGAATGATTGCAGCTTGAGAGCCCACCTTACTAGGCGTCCGGTGGGTGATTTAAGTGTCAACAGCCAGCGTAGAGGTTGATGATCGCTGCCGATTATTACCGGGTGTCCATCTAAGTAACATCTAAAACGCTCTACTGCCCACACTACGGCCAAGGCCTCTCGTTCAGTCGTGGAGTAATTACGCTCAGCAGAGCTCAAGAGACGGCTAGCATATTCGATGGGGCGCTCTTCTTTGTCCTCCCCCTGCAGTAAAACCGCCCCGACTGCATAATTACTCGCGTCAGTGCGAAGAATAAAGGGGCGCTTGAAGTCAGCCTGGATTAGGATAGGCGCCGAGGTAAGAAGTCTTTTCAGCTCGTTGAATGCTGTTGTCTGAGCTGAACCCCAGGTCCAGGTCTGATCCTTCCTCGTTAACCTTGTGAGTGGTTCTGCTACCGAGGAGAAGTTAGGTATGAACTTGCGAAACCAGGAACAGGTCTGCAAGAATGTTCGGAGATGCTTCAAATTTCCTGGTTCCATCATATCCAGCACTGCCTTTACCTTATCAGGGTCGGGAGAAACGCCTTGCTGGGTAATGACGTGTCCTAAATACTTTACACTTTCTCTGGCAAAAACACATTTCTCCCGATTGACTCGTAATTGGAATTCACGGAGGCGACTGAATACGGCTTCGAGGTCTTGCAGATGCTGTTGAAAACCTTCTGAGATGATCAGCAAGTCATCCAGATAGGCCAGAACAGTCACATTGGCTAAGGAAGAGCATGAGCGCAAGCGGTCAATTAGGCGCTGAAAAGTCGCGGGCGCATTCTTAAGGCCGAACGGCATTCGCTTAAAGCGGAAGGTGCCTAGTGGGCTTATAAAAGTTGTCTTGTCTCTATCTTGCTCATTAACAGCGACTTGCCAATATCCGGACCGAAGATCAAGAGTGCTCATGTAGCAGTTTCTCTTCGTTGACTGCAGCAATTCATCAATCAAAGGCATTGGGTAATGATCCGTCTTGGTGACGGCATTCAGGCGTCTATAATCCACGCAGAAACGAGTACTGCCGTTAGGCTTGGGGACCAAGAGAGCTGGAGAACACCAAGCGGACTCACACTCTTCAATGATGTCGTCCTTCAGCATTTTCTCGATTTCTTGACGCATCAGTTCCTTTTTGGCCGGAGTTAACCGATATGGGGGTACAGAAACAGGAGGATGCTCACCTGTATCAATACGGTGCTCAGCGAACGGGGTTGGCTCTCCCCCTAGCTGGAAGATGTCCGCATTGTCAACCAGCAACTGCGCGAGCAGGTCCCGGTCAGGTGGATGTAAAACTGTACCTTCGTCGTCCCTGAGTACATCCGTCGAGGAGCAAGAAACTACCGGTAAAGAAGTAGGTTCAAAACGCATGTAATACTGAACATTATGATTATCAGAAAAATACCAGCATTCCCGAGAAAAATCCATGACTACTTTGGCCTTAAGCAGGAAATCCATACCGAGCAAGGTTTCGTTATTTCGCGCCTTAGGAAGTATCAAAAAGGGAATGTTAATCACCTTCTCATCTAAGTGCACATCGAGAGTAGTCATGAGTACGTCTACGTCGCGAACCTGGCCGTCGGCAAGTTTTATGAATCTTCTTGCAGGCTCGAGCGGATGTTCTTTGCTTAACAGAAATGCGTGGAGTGAATGACCCGCGATACAATGTTTAGCCCCGGTGTCGACTAAAGCGGTTCCCGGCGATCCTAATATTTTTATGTCAAAAATCGGCCGTAAAACCGGTTGCAGATTCTGATCGGAACTATCCCCCACGCACGCGTTTTCAACATAATGAGAAAAATCATAACACTTTTCATTGCGCTTGTACAAGTTACCATTCGTTAAAGTATCAAAAGAGAATTTTTCACAAATCTTTTCCTGAAAACAATCATCCTTTTGTAAACTGTGCGAATTATCATTAAACGACATAATGTTATTATCATAACTAAAACTTTCATTTACAGGGTTATTATAAAAATTATCATCGCACTTTTTAGGGCGAGTGTACAAATTATTATTATCAAACAGCACAGATGTGTTATTATCGTCATTGAAATTTTCATTAACAAAATTATCATAAAAACTATCATTACACTTTTTGTTGCGACTGTACGCGTGATCCTTCGACAAATGATCAGGTAAAAATTTGTTATTAACGGAAACTTTTAACTCATGACCCTTTTGATCGTGACTGTACTCATTAGTCGAATTATCACGGGAATGATATTTGTTATCATCATAGCCGCGAGAAAGTGAATAATCATTACAAACATAATATTTATCGTAGTATAACTTATCAAAATAAACGCTATCACTTGGAGTTAAAGAAGGAGAATTGCATGACACTTTTACACGATTGTTTATTTCCTGTGAAGTCGAGTTCGTGTCCACACTATAGAAACATTGATCGTTATTATTACACCGTTTGCAATGTTCGCGCGTTACGTTTTTCGACCCGCACTTATAACACGAAACAACCGGGTTCACAGGATTATTAATAGAATCGTCAGTCAACTCACCCTTATCCGTCGTATGCGTCAACTTACGACACTGGTCGCGTTGGTGTCCATATCGTTTACAGTAAACGCAAAACGGTCGTTGTTGTTTTGGCGCCGTGCAATCGTCTCGTTCCCGTGCTCGCGATGTCACCGGAGATCCAGCGGCGGCGCGGGTGCGGGCGTCGGCGGCGGACGACCGGGCAGGGGGGGCGGTGGGTGCATTCGCTGCGCTCGCCTGAGTCAGCGCGCGAAGTGAAGTGCCGGGGTGCGTCGTCGTTATCGCGTTGCGCATTCCTGGGTCCCAAGTGCCGCTGCTACGCGAAGGTGTCGTTGCTACCCTGTGCGTTCCTGTGCTCGATGCAACGTTTGACCCGCGGCGCGTGTTGTACACTGCGGGTTGCGCAGCTGTTTCCGATGCGTTGCGCTTCGCACTCGGAGCCTTGGATGTCGTATTTTGTGACGACTCTCCTATAGAGGCTTCTATTAATCTAGCTTTTGACAGCATTTCAGTAAAATTAGTGATGTCTTCTCTTCGCAATCTTTTCCGTATTCGCCGATGTAACAGGCCGTAAATCATGTCCACCTGTACTTTAACGGACAAATCACTAGCTGGGAGTCTTGCGATGAGGGCTCGTTTTCGTGCTATGAAAATGTCAGTTCGTTCGTCATCCTGTTCGGATTTAAATATTTCTCTATAGATAAGATGCTCCGGGCGGCGGTCTCCGTAAGCATCGCGCAGGTGGGCAATAAATTCTGCCCATGATTTTACGTCTGCGCGGACGCTCTGCCACCAGGTAGCTGCTTCATGGGTGAGGAGCATGGAAACGCCCTTGAGGGCGACTTCCTCTAATATGCCGGTGCATTCTTTATATGCTTCAATTGCATCTATGAAGCTTTCCACGTTCTCGTCGTGGTCTGTTGCTCCTGTGAATCTCGCCGTGCAACGTGCAAAGTTACCTGTCCTCTCTACCGTTGAGGTACTCAGCGGGGGCGTCGTGCTGGCCGGCTGGACGGGAGTGGACGGTGACAAATTTGCCAGACGTTCAAACATACGCTCGCAAATCTCGGTGTTAGTTTGTTGGATGGAACTTATGAGGGATGCCAACGTGTCTCGAGACATCGTGATGTTGGCATTGGTACTAACCTCCTCGTTTTCCAAACCACAATCAGATTGCCTTTTGCGTGGCATGATTACACTACACTCACTATTGACAGTTTCACTACTATGCACACAGTTTAGGTATAGGTATGTAGGTTCTCTATAGTCTTATAGGCCACAAAGTTGGGTCGCCATTTTTCGGCAAGGGAAACTGAGAACGTCGGTAGTGTAGTGAAGACTCTTTATTAATTAACTATCATAAAAAAACACGTTACAATTAGTTCAAGAATTTATATAGAGCGCGTAACACAAACATGAGTAGCGAGACGTGCGTGGCGCGGCGGACTAGTTCCGAGAGAGAGTTCTCCTACTCCCGAATCCTAATTAATCTCGCGGCGATAAGTAGGTGTGACTCACGAATGGTTACGTTACTCCCCGCATTCCTACAACATAATATGTTCCCGGAAACGCGCGGGGGTAAGGACGCGGCGGCTGGAGAAACGGTTTGCGACAGACGTATATAAAGGTGCCATATATATCCTCTGTAATAATGACTTGAACCAGCATTTTACGCATGCAAAGAATGAATAACAACATCCATTTGCTTACAAGGATTGCACAGTAAAGAGCAAAACCTCTGTATGAGACAGTTAACCAATCCCATATTATAGCATAAGAGGAGTCTCTTGGAATAAAAAAAGTACAATAATAAAAAATAATGTCCAATAGCAATATCACACAGTCATGAAGGAGCAACGCCGAGACAAAATGTAAAAACACTCGGTTGTGTTCCTGCTGCCTCCATGTTTTGAATATCATGTACGTCAATAAGTGCGGGATGTAGAAAACCATACATAGCACCGCTCCTGTGATACGCACTTTAGCGGTTAAATAACGAATAAAATGAATCCAATCAAGATAGAATACTATAACTTCATCATAATCGTATTCCTCCATAATGCACGTGAGTCACGTTGATCAATTTACAATGACTTGAAATTGCAGGCGAGCAAGCAGGCTGTCGACTCGGTCGGCTCCCTCTGCCAACCTCCACTTTACCAGCGCAGGATGCTTTGCCCAACTACTCCAACGGACTGTGAATTGTCGGCATGTGAGAGTTTACAAATGTTTATATCCATTTGTTCTAAATTAAACATGTACATACATACCAAATAGTATGTACACTTTATATTTTTTTTTTTAATTAAGATACAAAAAGTACATAATTTCTTTTTGTATGTAGACACAAAAATCCAGCGAGCTTAATTCCTGTCACATCTGGAATTACATTTACTTATTATTACAGTATATACTTACTTACAAAAGAAATTATGCCGCACGATCACAGTAGGTATGCATGAATTTCGAAATTTCCTCAAGTACGACTGTAAGATAAAAAATAGATACAATAGACAAGACGTAACAAAATACCTTAATAGAGTTGATCTATAGGTTCCTGTGCGTCCGTCTGTACAAACCCATAACTCTATCCATAGAGACAAGTTAATAGGGAGAACATAGACTTCGTTTGTGATTGGTCTGCGATATGTACAGAAAATGTGTACCCGTACCGTATTCGTGGCATTCAGAATAGTTTACGTTTTACTGTTTTGTCTTTGTCATTTGTATGAGATTACACGACAGAGAGAGTGCTACATTAACTTGTCTCCGTGGATAGAGATAGTAGAGATGTATCCTAAGGGAGTTCCATTTGCTATCTTTCGACTCCATCTTCGGACACTCGTCATTATGTGTAATGGAAACTCATGGCAACAAAATAAACTAGCCTAAATTCAACGTTTTGCCATCAGGAAGTTTTTCAGTCCATACATTCTCAAATACAACTCCATTATCAAATCAGCTCGATTATTGAATAGTCACCGAACTTACCTAGATATAAGGTATGCCTTTAAAATTGATAGCTTGTAAAACTGAAATTACTATCTATTAACTAACCTTTTAAGAAAATACTCGTAGTAAGTAGGTGTTAAATCAAGATTATTGGAAGTGTCATAACCGTATGAATCAAACTGCGATAAAATGAAACGGTGCTTACTCTGCCGCTAACCAAATATTCATGAATCTCCTGCCACATACAAAAAACAAAAAAAAAATAACCAATTCATTAAAATTTACATTGCATTGATTTGATTTGAATTTGATATTATTAATAGCTTT
This sequence comes from Zygaena filipendulae, assembly GCA_907165275.2. Classification (NCBI taxonomy): domain Eukaryota; kingdom Metazoa; phylum Arthropoda; class Insecta; order Lepidoptera; family Zygaenidae; genus Zygaena; species Zygaena filipendulae. The sequence goes on from OU015674.1 coordinate 5,500,760, forward strand.
AGAATGTTATCTTTATTTTTGTTCTACTAATTAATAGTGTGCAGAAAGTTTGAATGTTTGTAACCCGACTGAAAGTAAAGTACCTACCTACATATCTAGAGGCACCGTACGTGAAGGAGGCTGCAAATGCTCATAACTTCACAAAACTTTCTAATTCCAAATTAAGTATCTACTCATACACCTTTGAATGGGTTTATATAAAACACAAATAGAATTCTAGTTTAACTACGTAGACCGTACGTTCTAAATTAACTAACACAAAATTTCAGACGCAATTGCGAAATCCTCGCGAGTAAAACAGCAAGAAATATAATAGTATGCAGAATATTAATGTTATCTATATATTTTTTTCATAAGTAGTAGATTAAATCCGTGTACCTACATAAATAATGCTTTAATTAAATGATATTTATCGAGATTGGGTCATTTCGACGAAGTTTTGCTTGTTAATGCTGACAGGATTTGTGCAAGTGGTCACCACGCCGCTTCGCAAATCATGAGATCTCGGGTTCATCTTTCGGTGAAGACAGACTTCGTAGGTATTTATTTGGACGAAGCAATAACATGTTAACCCCCAAAATTAAGTTACCTATTCAGAACGAGTTATTGAGAGTTAGGGAACGTTTTTTAACTATGTGTTTACCGTATTACATTATTTAAGTATGTAACTAAATATTGAACATAAAAAATGTTGACAGAAAATGGCGCTATAATTTTAAAACACGATTTACTCAAAATTTCTCTAGTGTGGGTTAATACACTATTGCTTATCTATGTCCATTTATTGTGTTGAAACTAAATAGAGAGTACATTCATATTAAATAGGCACTTATAAAGTTTGTTTGTATCCGAAAAACAAAAGACGTATTTGGGTTAAATCATGGGTAGCAGGATATGTCGGGGGCACGGGCAGTGGAGGTGAGCGTTTATGCATCGTAAATTAAACCTGCACCTGGGCCGCAAGTCCCAGGCACTGCTCCATGTTCCCTACGGATATCTGGTATGCTGAAGAATTTATAATTAATACGTTGGTGCAATTGATTATTATTATTGTTTCTCGTTCATTAAATGTGTCGCTCAGCTAAGTCTTGCGGTAATGCCTTCCGTTACAACATGCGATCCGGTGGCCGGGGTGTCGATGCGACAGGAGAGCGGTGCTGTAGTCCCTATCCGGAATGAAACGATCGTTTTACGGTACTGAGGGTGGATACCCATTTATTTCAACCTAAACACAATAACCTAAGAAAATACACAGGAAATATTGCTAAACGCTAATTACACTGGTTTACACTTAGGACCTAGATTAACCTAGACTAACCTAGATTCTCCCCGGGGCGCGGGTAGCGCGGCGTCCGCAGCGCATGCAACGGGGTTGTTGCCATGCGCTTGGCGTGCGTGAGTGCGCCTAAGGCGCGGAGAGTGATGGAGCGGGCACGTGGGCGTGGCCACTTCCTTACAAACATCTTCATCATCCGTTACATCATCATCATTCAGCTATCTATCTATTCTATTCCTATTATATGTATTTCTCGACATATACATACCGTTTGTTCCCAAATCCCTACTTATATTAATAATAATAAGGCCTGTTTATTTCCGGTCCAATAAAGTTTTTGTTACATAAGTTATAATATATATTACAAATAAACTATATTTTTATTGCACTCATTATAATAACATTAATTAATTTAAAACTTACATTTATGATATTAGCTAGGCTTTATCCATTGAATTTTGTTTAACCTACCATTAAATAATTTTTTCAAGATCGCCTTGAACAAATTTTTGCTAGCAATAAGGCCGCCTATTTGCCATGAAATTAATTTATATCATATTTAAAACTGATTATTTAGATATCTAAATTTACGTCTCAAGTACTCCGACCACATGTTTCTTGTCGCAGAATTGCCAAAGATGCAATAGATAATACAAAGTGGCGTTGAAATAAAAGATATGCAGTTCAAAATAGATTGCAACCATAGGTTATAGACATTGATTTGTAATAACGTTATCAAATTTTTTTTATCCGAAATAATCCACGAAAATAGGATATATGCAAGTTTACAAATCACGTCACATATTAATTGCGCCGAAACTAAAGTATACAAAATTACAAATCTAGTTATCATTTGCCCAGTATTTCTTATGTGAGCGTTACGACACTTCCTAACCCTTATAACAGCTATTACAGTTTGACAGTAGATTATTGAACTTGCGGATAGTAACAATATTTTGAAACTAAATTCAACAGCAGAAATGTCAGTAAAATAGAATCTGAACCTATTCGTTGGTGCACGAAGATTAATGGGATAATTCAAGCAAAAGTCGAATAGAACACCAGCTGTCGGTATAATTAAGTAAATTAAGACGTATACGAAGGTGCCATACATATCCTCTGTAATAATGACTTGAACCAACATTTTACGCATGCAGAGAATGAATAACAGCATCCATTCGCTTACAAGGATCGCACAGTAAAGAATAAAACCTCTGTAGGAGATAGTTAACCAATCCCATATTATAGCATAATGCTCCTCTTTTGGAATGAATAAATCACAATAATATAAAATAATGTCCAACAGTAATATCACACAGTCATGAAGGAGCAACGCCGACACAAAATGTAAAAACACTCGGTTGTGTTCCTGCTGCCTCCATGTTTTGAATATCGTGTACGTCAACAAGTGCGGGATGTAGAAAACCATACATAGTACCGCTCCTGCGATGCGTACTTTAGCGATTATATAATGAACAAAATAAATCCAACCAACAAAGACTACTATATCAACGTTTTCGTCCATGATTCACGTGAGTCACGTTGATCAACTTACAATGCCTTGAAATTGCAGGCGAGCAAGCAGGCTGTCGACTCGGTCAGCTCCTGAGGGAGCTGAGGTGGTTGGCTGAGGCCAACCTCCACTTTACCAGCGCAGAGTGCTTTGCCCAACTACTCCAACTGCCAACGGATCGGCATGTGAGAGTTTACAGATGTTTATCCATTTGTTCTAAATTAAACATATCCATACATACATACCATTTTGTACTTTACATTATTTTTATTTTTGTTTATGACATAAGGGGCAAACGGGCAAGTGGTACACCTGATGGTAAGTGATTACCGCCGCCCATGGATGGACATCTGCAACACCAGAAGGCGTGCAGGTGCGTTGCCGACCTGGAATGGGGATGGGACCTGGCTTTCAAGTGGGGCTGCCGGAACTCACCGTTAATTTTGTTATTTATTTACAAAAAGTACCTACATAGTTTTTTTTAATATTGTAAACATAAAAATCAAATTTGATTTGATTTGAACTCACCGTTAATTTTGTTATTTATTTACAAAAAGTACCTACATAGTTTTTTTTTAATATTGTAAACATAAAAATCCAGCGGGTTTAATTCCTGTCACATCTGGAGTTACATGTACTTATTATTACAGTATATACTTACAAAAGAAATTATGCCGCACGATCACAATAGGTATGCATGAATTTCGAAACTTCCTCGAGTAGGTACGACTGTAAGATAAAAAATAGATATCAATGGACAAAACCTTAATAGAATGGATCCATAGGGAATAATTTCTATCTGTTCGTCTGTCTAAACCTAGTAGAGACGCGAGACGTAAGAAAGTTCCAGTTGTAATTTTTCAGCTCCATCTTCGGACACTCATCAGCATGTGTAAAGTTACTCATGGCAACAAAATAAACTAGCCTAAATTCAACCTTTTGCCATCAGGAAATTTTTCAGTCCTTACATCTCGGCTCCATAATCAAATTAGCTCGATTATTGTATAGTCGCCGAACTTGCATAGGTATAAGGTATGCCTTTAAAATTGATAGCTTGTAAAACTATTTTATTTATTTAATTTTTTATTTATTTATTTAAGTTTGTGAATACAGATAAGTTAAAATTAAGGTGTTAATATAAAAAATTTAACATCTGCATTCTGCCAATGAGGCGTACAAACAATATTCTTATATAATTATTATTACATTTTTTGAACATTTTCAATATACATAAGCAAAAATTAGTTTAACATCCAAATCAGTCAGCAAATTAAATTACACTAGGTATACAAATTAATTGAATAAAAAATAAAGTCAAATTAAATTAAAAGAGAAAAACCATGTAAAAGTAAAAAAAAATGTCATAAAAAATATATGTATCTATATATAATAATATGAAATTCACTTATTTAGTAGTACCTATGTTTGTTTTGTTAAGTAAATATTGCTTTAGTTTGCGTTTAAACTGCCTTTAATTGTCCGTTTCTCTTAATTATAAACTGAAAGTACTAACCTTTTAACAAAATACTCGTAGTAAGTAGATGGTTAATCGAGTTTATTCGGAGTGTCTTATCCGTATGAATCAAACTGCGATAAAGTGAAACGGTGCTTACTCTGCCGCTAAAAAAATATTCTTAAATCTCCTGTCACATACAATAAACAAAAAAATAAACAACCAGTTCATTAAAATTTACATTGCATTGATTTGATTTGAATTTGATATTATTAATAGCTTTAGAATGTTATCTTTATTTTTGTTCTACTAATTAATAGTGTGCAGAAAGTTTGAATGTTTGTAACCCGACAGAAAGTAAAGTACCTACCTACATATCTAGAGGCACCGTACGTGAAGGAGGCAGCAAATGCTCATAACTTCACAAAACTTTCTAATTCCAAATTAAGTATCTACTCATACACCTGTGAATGGGTTTATATAAAACACAAATTGAATTCTAGTTTAACTACGTAGACCGTACGTTCTAAATTAACTAACACAAAATTTCAGACGCAATTGCGAAATCCTCGCGAGTAAAACAGCAAGAAATATAATAGTATGCAGAATATTAATGTTATCTATATATTTTTTCAGAAGTAGTAGATTAAACCAGTGTACTTACATAATTAATGCTTTAATTAATGTAATCTCATTTAAATGAGATTTATCGAGATTGGGTCATTTCGATAATTGACGATGTTTTGCTTGTTAATGATGACAGGATTTTGCAAGTGGTCACCACGCTGCTTCGTAAAACATAAAGTATCGGGTTCATCTCCCGGTGAAGACCGACTTCGTAGGTATTTATTTATTGTGTTGAGACTAATAACACCAGAGAGTACATTCACAATTTAAATAGGCACTTATAGAGTTTGTTTGTATCCGAAAAACAAAAGACGTATTTGGGTTAAATCATGGGTAGCAGGATATGTCGGGGGCACGGGCAGTGGAGGTGAGCGTTTATGCATCGTAAATTAAACCTGCACCTGGGCCGCAAGTCCCAGGCACTGCTCCATGTTCCCTACGGATATCTGGTATGCTGTATTATTATTATTGTTTCTCGTTCATTAAAGATATATCCAATTAACCAATCAATACAGAGGATTTAACATCTAAAGGTACAAGTTAGGAGATCACACCAAACCATACCAACGTACCAACGATCAAGTGTGTGTCCTCATAGTGAGAAAAAATGAGAACAATAATATATTATGTCAAGAGGCCCTCACCGAGGTTCATGAGATTAAACCAAGTGTCAAGACAGAAGAAGTGGCAGAAGTAATGTGCCTACAATAAGAATAATGGGAACATTATAAAGAGTCAGCAGTCGAAGACTCTGTGGCCTAGCCCTACGAAAAGTATCTTGGGATCAGTACTGCCGCAGAAAAGGACACAAAAGCAGGCATCTATTTTCTGCGACAGGCTGCTAGGCACAGATTGTTCTCCAATCATGGAACAAGTCAGCCATCTTTTAAATTCAGGTGAACAGGAATAACTCAGTGGAGTTGTAGTTTAGGTCAATCAGCCACTCAAAAATCCTTTCCCTACATCTCCCTCTTCTCAGCTTCACAATGTAAGCATAGTGTTCAGTCTGTAGTAGACATAAGGCCCCATATTAGAAAAAACATCTATTTCCGAATTTAAGCTTACATTTATGGGTGTGCCACTTAGGCCACCTCAACGAGCGTTCAGATTGTGACATTGATGCGAGTGAAGTCTTGTGAGTTCGTAGTGCAATTGCCATTATATACAGCTTTCTGACACATAGTAACTTGGTATCTCGATATAGAGCTTCTGTTGAATATCTAATCGGCTTGGCAAATGAGACCTTCAATAAGGAGCGCTGTGCATCCACAATTATAATTATAATAATAATAAAGCCTTTTTATTTCCGGTCCAATAAAGTTTTTGTTACTTGCGTTATAATATATTAGATTAAAAATAAATATTATTTTATCCCATATTGTACATTATGTCATATTATACTTTTATTAAACTCATTATTATATTATGATTTGTACATTAATTAGTTTAAAACTTACATTTATGATATTAGCTAGGATTTATTAATTGAATTTTGTTTAACGTACCACTAAATGGAAATATTATTAAAATTTAATGAAATTTATTTAATAACATCAGTCAATTATAAGTAGTACAATAATCGAACTGGAATACAATCTCAGTCTTAAATCTAACTTAATCTAAGTTTAGTCAAATAGGCCACCCCGTTTCGTTCCTGGAGCAAAGGTTCCCATAACGCCATATTTCCATGAACATCCATTCCCTAAATGTCCACTTACCTGAACGTTCACTTACCTATTTTTGAGATTGATCAAAAATGTAAAAAAAAAATGTAGGTAGGTACGAGTGTGAAACCTGAGTCACTATGAAGTATGAACTCAATTTAATAGTGCTATGTGGTCTTTTATTGATGTAACTTGTAAAGTACTTAAACGAATTCATTCATGTGTACGCAATATTATATGTAACTGTCGAGATGATGTTAGGTTAGGTGAAGTTTTTGTGGGAATCTCCTATCATAGTCATCCCGCATCGTTCCTTATGTTTACGGCGTTACATTTCAATGACAATATAAAAATTTCAAAGCACGCACCTGAAGAAGTGCAATTACTAACATAACTAAAGATTTAAAATTGATTATTTAGATATCTAAATTTTCGTCTCAAGTACTCAGACCACATCTTTCTTGTCGCAACATTTCCAAAGATGCAATAGATAATACAAAGTGGCGTTGAAATAAAAGATATCCAGTTCAAAATAGATTGCAACCATGCGTTGTAGAAATTGATTTTAAGTAGCATTTGCAAATTTTTCGTATCTGAAATAATCCACGAAAATAGGATATATGCAAGTTTACAAATCACGTCACATATTAATTGGGCCGCAACTAAAGTATACAAAATTACAAATCTAGTTATCATTTGCCCAGTCTTTCTTATGTGAGCGTTACGACACTTCCTAGCCCTTATAACAGCTTTTACAGTTTGACAGTAGATTATTGAACTTGCGGATAGTAACAATATTTTGAAACTAAATTCAACAGCCGAAATGTCAGTAACATACGGACTGACCTTATACATGAGCGTACGAAGATAAATACGATAATTCGTGCAAAAGTCAAATAAAACACCAGCTGTCGGTATAATTAAGTAAATTAAGACGTATACGTAGGTGCCATACATATCCTCTGTAATAATGACTTGAACCAGCATGCTACGCATGCAGAGAATGAATAACAGCATCCATTCGCTTACAAGAATCGCACAGTAAAGAATAAAACCTCTGTAGGAGATAGTTAACCAATCCCATATAGCAAGACACTCCTCATTTGGAATGAAAAATTCACAGTTATAAAAATTATCTAAAATAAACTCCCATAGTAATGTCGTACAGTCATGTAGGAGCAACGCCGACACAAAATGTAAAAACACTCGGTTGTGTTCCTGCTTCCTCCATGTTTTGAATATCGTGTACGTCAACAAGTGCGGGATGTAGAAAACGATACATAGTACCGCTCCTGTGATACGCACTTCAGTGGTTATAAGATAAAGAAAATAACTCCAATTTAAATAAAATTTTACATAATCGTATGAGCTATCCATGATGCACTTATGACGATGATCAATTTACAATGACTTGAAATGGCAGGTGATCACGAAGGCTGTAGACTCGGTCGGTTCCCTCAGTCAACCGCCGCTATACCAGCGCAGGGTGCTTCGCTCAACTGCTGCAACGGACCGTGAACTGTCGGCATGTGAGAGTTAACAGATGTTTATCGATTTGTTCTAAATGAAACATATACATACATACTATTTATTACTTTACATTGTTTTTATTTATTTTTTTATTTATTCACAAAAGTACATAGGTAGTTTTTGTGTACATCGTAGACACCAAAATCCAGCGGATTTAATTCGTGTCACTTCTGGCATTACATGTACTTGTCGGATAGAATAACAGGAATACCCCACTTTTGATATAGGGTTAACTATAGTTATAGTTACCATAGATAGATGCGACACTATAAGTGTGGTTTTACAGTCACGCTTACCGTCAGTGCGGGTGGTAAGCGCGGCCCGTAAACGCCGAGTTGCCGTCAGTGTGGACCATCCTCGCGACTGTGTAACGATCCACGAGACGCAACGCCCGTGGTTCGCGACGCGTGCGAACCGCGCTAACGAACGCGTGACTGTAAAACCACACTAAACTGCTCTGAACCGAAGACAAAGTAACAATGCCACGTACTACTGGGGCCTTCTCATGCTGCACCCCTCAAAGGGGAGGCAACAGAGGAGATTGTGCCGGGGCTGAGCCCCCTACAATGGGGAATCCTACGCTCTCCGTTAAAAAACGGACAGGTGATTGGGGGGCAATGCCACGTAGCTAACGCATACCCGCATTTATATCAAGTTCTAACAAAGACGAGTCGTGCAGTGGAGTGGAGCGGGGGAACGAACGAGCGACCGCTATACGTCGCGGCGGGAAACGTTATTTTAACAAAACTACCCTCATGCTAGAAACCAACAAAAGACTTTAATAGAGTTGATCGACAGCTTATAATTCCTGTCTGTCGGTCGGCATAAACAACACAAACATAGTAGAGATGTAAGGGAGTTCCAGTTGCAATCAAATCAGCTCGATTATTGTATAGTTGCCTTTGAAATTGATGCAGTGTATACGATGTGTTAAAAGAAGCTTGTCAAGCTAAAAGTAATATCTACTAACTAACCTTTTAACAAAATACTCGTAGTAAGTAGGTTAAATCGACTTTATGTGGAGACCAAACTTTGATGAAGTGAAACGGTGCTTGCTCTGCCGCTAATCAAATGTTCATGAATCTCGACATCGACATATAAAAAACGATAAAAACACAACCAGTTCATTAAAGTTTACATGGCACGAACAGATAATATTAATGGCTTTAATTTTTATATTTATTCATATACTACTAATATAGGGTTGCCAACCGTCCTGTTTTCTCAGGGCATGTCCAGATGTTTGGGGTGTCCTAGGGTGTCCTAGATATTTTTTAAGTAGTATCCTTAGTTTTTTTTACAGAATCCTGGTTTTAAAATTCACACGGCACTACTGCCTTCAATCTTACATTAGGTTTACCTCATTCAAACGTGGCAAGTCTGAGTCAGAAGTGAATTTTCTTAAGTGTGAATCAAGTTTAAGTATAACGCATCAAAAATGAATGAAGAAATTGTCAACTTCGTAATTTAATCATTCATTTTCTATATAATTTAATTGAAGATACTTTCACAAACAATAATTCATAATTGTAACTGCTAGTCCATTTAAGTATCTAGTAATCGTAATAGAATAGAATACAATAGAATAGAATAAAATTTATTTCGGCACAACACACAAGAATAATAAACATACATACATAAATAGAAGTACCTAATCTAAACTCAAGTTATCTTGCATGCTCTGCCGAAAGGGACACCATTTTATCGTAATCGGAGGCCCATGATTTTTTGACAAGTAGTCACTAGACCAAATGTGTACTTAGTCATTTTAGGAAAGTTGACATTTTAGGGAGGTGGGCATTTTAGGAAAGTGGACATTTTAGGAAAGTGGACATTTTAGGGAGGTGGGCATTTTAGGAAAGTGGACCTTTTAGGGAGGTGGGCATTTTAGGAAAGTGGACATTTTAGGAAAGTGGTCATTTTAAGAGAAACAAGTGAACATTTTAGGAAAGTGGACATTTTAGGGAGGTGGGCATTTCAGGAAAGTGGACATTTTAGGGAGGTGGGCATTTTAGGAAAGTGGACATTTTAGGAAAGTGGTCATTTTAAGAGAAACAAGTGAACATTTTAGGAAAGTTGTCATTATAAGAAAACGAAGTACCTACCTAGTCATTTTTGGAAAGTGGTTATTTGGGAAAACCAAGTGGACATTTTAGGAAAGTGGTCATTTTCGACCTAAAGGTTGAGTTTCGTGAACCCTGTTTCCATTGCGTAAACATCATATTACTATTACAATACGATATCATATTAATCAACTACTGCACTAATAGGTACTAATACTGCGTTCTGTTTTTAAGCCATAGTGTCCTGGTATTTCCACCCTGAAATCCTGGTTTTCTATATCTGGGGATGGCAACCCTATGCTAAAATAGTGTGCAGAAAGTTTGAATGTTTGACTGTGTGAGAAATAATATACCTATCTCTATCTAGAGGCAACGTAGGTGAAGGAGGCAGCAAATTCTCAAAACTTCACAAAGCATTCTTTGCTGGCATCCCAAATTATCTACCTACTCATACACGTTGGAATAGATTTATATAAAACACAAATAGAATGTGAACCTAGTTACGTACGTTCTTAATTACCTAACACAAATTTCCAAATGAAATTGGGAAATCCACGCTGGCGAAACAGCGGGAAATATGTACCTAGTATGTAGAATGTTTTAGATATATATTTTTTCAGGAGTTACCTACAAAACACATTATTAGTAACTAGTTGTGGCCCGCGGTTTCACCCGCGTTAATTTCAGAGTTCCCGCGGGAATTCCGGTATAAAAAGTAACCTATGTGTTAATCTGATGTATAAGCTATATTATTGTGAAGTTTCATTTAAATCCATCTTGTAGTTTTTGCGTGAAAGAGTAATAAAGATCCATCCATACTCACATACTTTCGCGTTTATAATATCAGTAGGGTAACATTCTATATTATTAGCATTAATTATGTAGGTACCTACACTAGTTTAATCTACAGATTATACCCATGCATAATTAATGCTTCAATTAAATTTTAATTTATCGAAATTGGGTCATTTCGTTAAGGGACGAAGTTGTGCTTGCTAATGATGCTTGCTGATAATGACAGGATTTGTGCAAGTGGTCACCCCGCCGCTTCGCAAATCATGGGGTCTCGGGTTCGTCTCCCGGTGGAGGCAGACTTCGTATTTAGTTATTGCATTTATTAAAGAAAATTACAAGCCGGCTACAGAAAATTCCAAAACACATTTACAATTTAAATATGGAGTTTGTTTGTATTGTTGTGCTTTCACGCCTTAGAAGTTAGGCTCAACGGATCATCGCGAAATTTTGCATACATTTTTTCAGGGGTACAGAAAAGGTCACTCCGAAATTACCGAAATTACAATAGCTATTGATATTAGAATTTAGATGTCATTAAGGAATGAGGAATATACAAGATAAAAGTACCTACTTACTTTTACAATCAGTGAATTAACTATTTCTAATTGAGATATTATAATATTAAAAACTACATTGAAAATTTAAACACCAAATCAATCAATGTGAGCGGTACGAGAAAGCTACTCTCATAAATGCCTATACCTATACGAGATAATAATGTTAAAAATCAGGCCTCCGCAGGTTTAGGTTTTAACTCCCAATTTGCCATGAATCAGTTGTACTGTACTAAATGGACTTATTATATTATTGATTTATTGGGTCAGAAAGTCCTTACAAAGATTAAGTTCGAAACATGGAGTAGGTCATAAGTTTTGATTGTATTGATGCAATATTTGATATTTAAGCTCGTGCTCCAGTCACCTAAGTTCCGATCGGAATAGAGGACTTTGATTAGATTACCTATTTGTCGCTAAGTTGCGGGACATCAGTGTAGATCCACCCCCTCAGCCAAGTTGGCTTCCTATGATTGTTAACGCATATAAAACTAAAGAACGGACTCGTTATGTCGCGTGCCTGGTCATGCAAAAGTGGAAGATTTTACGTGATCACGTGACGTAACGATTATTTTTTTGCTTTTCTATGCGTGAACGATTATAGAATGTCAACATACCTAAGGGGACAGGGTACCTACTCCATTAGGTGTGTATTGTGACAGCTAAATTAATCACGCAATACCTTTTATCGCAGAAAAACAATGATACATTATGGGCTTAATCGAACTTTTCGAATATAAGATGTTCTAAACTAGATAGGTACTCGATTGATGGAACGAAGTTCCTTATGGGACGATGCGGAGGGGTACCCTAACCGGGAAAAAACGTCCGTAACGTTAGATTTTTATTATTATATCATTCGATAATTACACCGTCTGGTGGTCAAAAATGGAACCATCCGATTAAACGCATGGATTCTATGTATCCCGAGAAACGTCCTGGGCACTACCAGTAGTGCTTATACTAGTAGTGCCCAGCTATTTTCGTTCCTATCTGGTGTCCCACGACACCACACAATTTTTCTTACTGAAAATATATTTTCTCATTCGTTTACTATTATAAATGCGAAAGTGAGTTTGTTTGTTTATTCGTTTGTTTGCTACGCTTTCACCCGTAGCGGCTCAACCGTTCATTATAATAGCTTTCTGTGGAATCACGTGGATCTGTGTGTTGTGAAGTGGATTATTATTATGATTAGGTATACCTACTGTAGCGAATTCCTCTTCAAGTTCGGCACTCGTAAATCGTAATCGAGCAGCTGCCACGCCGTCGCTAATGCAGCGCTCCTGTCGCTACAGCACTAATTAAGGTCTGGTTATCTCTGAAGCTGAACTTGGGTCAGGTTTCAAGCCTGCACCCGCCTAAAGGTCAGCAACACTAGCACAAACCGATCGCTTTTATTATTAAATTCTTTCAATGTTCATTCGTCAGGAGAATCAGAGGGAATAAAAGATAATGCGCTTCAGTTTCTTCGCTTATAACTTATAATAATATCATGGATATAAATTTATTATTATAGTAACGTACATTTGGAGGTACCTATATATATATATATATTGTCTAAACTAAAATGACGTGCCCATCGGGTATACGCACACGCACAACCGTTAAAATATAGATACGACACAATATACAAAGTGTTAATGAATTAACTGAAAACTAGAAAGTAGTTTGCTCAGAATCAACTAGCGAATCGATCGAACTATGTTTTTATATAGGTTATATTTTTTCATTTTTACTAGCCCATGTCTAAATTATTTATAATACAATATTTGGCGAATACGCAGCCCGCAGCAAAGAAATCCGAACCGGTAGGCACGGGCGTAGCTCTTGGAATTTCATAGATAGGTCACGTCCAAACTAATGTTGAATAACATTTACAGCATAAATTTTTTCGACATAAAATATATTTTAATCATATTATTATTGTTTATTTTTTTAAATGGGGTGTATCAGGTTTTTCAGTTAATTTATTAACACGTTGTATATGTAAATCTGGTCTGTCTATTCATCACAAATGCGCAATACTGTCGCCGCACTCACACTATTAAAGAGATTATCAATAAGTGCATGATCTCGCACATTTCGCAAAACTGCTAATTAAGTAGTGGGGGACGTCGTTTTAGTTTAGACAAGCTATAATCACGTTATTTTAGTAACAAAACAGTAATAAACCCTCCAAAACTAAATTCAAAGCATGTTTTCAGTCTCCTAAATACTTATAACATTTAAAAAAAAAAATATAATAAAAAGGTTTAAAGAGTGTAGCAGAAGATGCTACAACTACGTACTATTAGGTACTCTACGTACATTAGATATTATATGCTACGTACTATTATCTTAAACAGAAATCTCAAAACACCTGCTATATAAACACATCAAGTATCATAAAATAATTAGAAATCATTATATTATTTATTATTATTTATTTATAAATATACGAAAGAAATATTTGTCAGCTCTAGTTTTTGAAAGTTTTCTTTATTTACCTACAGCTATTAGCAAATATATCATTATTTTATAACATGGTAATCACGTCATGTAAAATTTTAATTGAACTAGACTAAGCCTGAGTATAGCGTCACGTTAAAAAGCATGCTATTAGATCTTATCTTATCTTATCTTATCTTATCTTATCTTATCTTATCTTATCTTATCTTAAATAATGGGGTGGGCAAGCAAAGCCTCGGCACTTCGACCCTTGGGATCTTTTGTACCATCCCCATCCTGTGCTCCTCCCTCTACTCCCTGAAAACCTCGGCGGCAAAGGCTAGCGTGCAGTGGAGGGGTAAGAGCCTAACGTCCTCTGGTTCTGGATAGGCCATCCCCAGGAGGTCCATTCGTTTACGAGCCATGCTATTAGATACGTACGTATGTACATCATACATGTGACATCGTTGTAGACTACATATCATTCAGGTGCGTTAGGTCGTATTCCCGGAATGTCCTGCACTATGTCCGTATGTTTGAATCGCTCGAGTTATTTTTCGCACACGAAATCGCAAGATTTACACGTGAATGCTTAAAAAATGAATGAACATTCACATATGAATTCGAGATTCCGTGTGCAAAAGTAATTCGAATGATACAAAAATACGGCCCCTGGTCGTTACGTCTATTTCCCTAAACGTGCATTCCTTGAATGTCCAGTTCCACTTCCCTGAACATTAAGTTCCCTGAATGTCCACTTTTGTACCGAATAATTAACACCTATTTAACGATTTTTACGTTCTTCTTCATTTAATAAAAAAGAAGAAGAACGTTCACGGTACGGATTTTGACATTTATCAAATTAGAACTGAACTAAAAACGAAACAGAAAAAACTATTTTCATATCGTAAAAATTAGCGCGATCGGCCTCGATTTTAGTTATACAATAATAAAATTAAATTGTGTTGTTAGTGATTAAGGCAATTTTAAAGTTTTAACGTCACGCACCTGAAGAAGTGCAGTTACTTTAGTAATTTGTACAGATTTAAAAGTGATTATTTATATATCTAAATTTTCGCCTCAAGTACTCTGACCACATATTTCTTGTCGCAGAATTGCCAAAGATGCAATACATAATACAAAGTGGCGTTGAAATAAATGATATCCAGCTTAAAATACATTGAAACCAGAAGTTATAGAAATAGATTTCTATCGTTTTTGAAACATACCGCGAAAGTATGATTTGTGCAAGTTTACCGATCACATCGCATAATGATTGTGCCGCAACTAAAGTATATAAAATTACAAATCTCGTTACTATTTGCCCAGTTTTTCTTATGTGAGCGTTACGACACTTCCTAGCCCTTATAACGGCTATTACAGTTTGACAGTAGATTATTGAACTTGCAGATAGTAACAATATTTTGAAACTAAACTCAACAGCTGAAACGTAATTATAAAACGAACCCAACTGACGCGTATACAGTTCAATACGATAATTCGTGCAAAAATCGATTAGAACTCCAGCTGTCGGTATAAATAAGTAAATTAAGACGTATACGAATGTGCCATACATATCCTTTGTAATAATGACTTGAACCAGCATTTTACGCATGCAGAGAATGAATAACAGCATCCATTCGCTTACAAGGATCGCACAGTAAAAAATAAAACCTCTGTATGAGATAATTAACCAATTCCTTATAGTACTACACTCCTCTTCTGGCATGACAAATTTACAGTAAGAATAAAAATGTCTTAAAATAAACTCCAATAGTAATATCACACAGTCATGAAGGAGCAACGCCGACACAAAATGTAAAAACACTCGGTTGTGTTCCTGCTGCCTCCATGTTTTGAATATAGTGTACGTCAACAAGTGCGGGATGTAGAAAACGATACATAGCACCGCTCCTGTGATACGCACTTTTTCGGTTATATAACGAAGAACATTAATTTGATTTGCATAGAATTCTATATTATCGAGTATATCCATGATACGCGTGACACGTTGATCAATTTACGATGACTTGAAATGGTAGGCGAGCGCGCAGGCTGTCGACTCAAGCTGCTCCCTCAGCCAACCGCCACTTTGCCCGCCCAGCGTGCTCCAAGTTGCCAGCACACTATGGCCTATCTGCGTGTGACATATATATACGAAAATAAAAGCTGTTTATCTCTTTGTTCTTAATTGAATACCACTGAAGCCTGTGATTTTACTTACATGGACACTTCCTCGTATACTGATAATAAGATAAAAAGTGGACATCAATAGACTATGAGAAAGAAGAGGTGTCTATTTTTGTGATCACAGAGTTGTCTGTCTGTCTGTCTGTCGTTATGTGTAAAGTTACTGTAGGCGTACTGTATGTTGAACATAGGATGAACATAGATATTAGTTCCGAAACCTTGTTAACACTATACTGTCTAGGTAAGTTTAGGCAACGTGTAACTCATGATTTATTTTAGTAGATATAGGTCGTATATGGACGCAGATAAGCAATAACATGTTAACCCACAAAATTAAGTTATTGATTCAGAACAATTTATTGAGAGTTGGGGAACGTTTTTTAATTATGTGTTTACTTTATTACATTCCTTAAATATGTAACTAAATATTGAACATAAAAAATGTTGACACAAAATGGCGCTATACTTTTAAAACACGATTTACTCAAAATTTCTCCAATGTGGTTAACACACTATTGCTTATCTATGTCCATATACGTAGATACTTTTTACCTCAGGGTTTACATCCGAGTTAAAGCTTAAGACCGTGGCTTAAGCTAATTCCACGTAAATACGCGGGTGAAGTGTGACGATCAAAAAATTACTAACCTTCATAAAACAGTAGTAGGTGTAGGTATGTAGTGTCTTAATTATTATTTGTATAAATTTTATTCAGACTGTGATGAAATAAAACGATGCGTACTCTACCGCTGAGTAAAGACTTATGAATATACTGCCACATTCAAAAAGGAAAAAAAAAACGATTCATTAAAATCAACATTTCACAAACAGATAATAATAATGACTTTTTATTAGGTACCTATATACTAGCTGTTCCCGCGGTTTCACTCGCGATAATTTTAGAGATCCCGCGGGAATTCCGGGGTAAAAAGTGCCGTTAGTCTTCTCTCTGTGCCCCTGACGTGCATACCTGCTAAATTTTATGGTAATCGGTTGAACTATTAAGGCGTGAAAGCGTAACAGACAAACAAACTCACTTTCGCATTTATATAGTGAGGATTCTATTCTACTAATCTTTATACATATGGTATTTAATTATGTATGTAATGTATCTATGTAATCACATAACTTCCAAATGACTGCACCAAATTGGATAATTCTTTTTTTTACCGACTAATGACCGAAAGAAATAAAGAAAGAAATAAAAAAAATACATTTATTTCATCAAAACACACAAGAAAAACAATCAAACATAAACAGATCGATTCAGAGTTTAGTAAACTCCAAAAAAAACTTAATAAAAAAGAATTTATCTATTCTAAGTGAATTCACTAAATTGATTGACATTGGGATAGATAGGCTCAGCGTGGAACTGCGTGAGATAACTTATTATACCTATTGTAATCGAAAGGTTTCACATCATATTGTTAACCGACTTCCAAAAAGGAGGAGGTTATGCATTCGATTGTATGTTTTTTTTTATGTATGTTCACCGATTACTGGAAGACGGTTGGACCGATTTTGAAAATCTTTTTTTGTTGGAAAAAGTTTACTTTCAATTAGGTCCCATTGCCACCAAGTCGGGATCTGAAGATGGATCTTGGAGAAATCGAGGGAACTCTTCAAAAATTATAGGCACACCGATATATAACGATTTTAGGTATTTTTATAGTAAACCGTTCATTTGCTTTCGAAAAGCAAAATTTGAAGTAGTGGAACTGATGATGAAGACCACAGATGGTCATCGGAACTACTCAACAATAATACGTATTTCACGGGTTCCAGTGGGAGCGATTTGGAAAATTGATTTTTATTTGAAAGGGGATACTTCCGAATTAGTAACATTGTCACTAAGTCAGGATCTGATGATGGTATCTTGGAGAAATCGAGGGAACTCTTCAAAATTTATAGGCAAACCTATGGCGATTTGGGTATTTTTTATAGTAAATCGTTTATTTGCTTTCGGAAAGTAAAATTTGAAGAAATGGAACTAATGATGAGGACCACAGATGGACATCGGAACTACTAAATAATAGGTATGTCACAGATTCCGATTCGTTAACTTTAATGTGGTTTCTAAACAATTTATGTTCGTCACTTCACCATGGTGAAGTGAAACTGATGGTGATTTACCCAGAGAACTCCTCAAAAATTAACGTCCCTGCCCGGGAAAAGCAATATTTTGTAAAAGGTGATGAGCAGTTGACGTTTGGCTATTGTAACTTAGATAAATTACAAACCGACTCACTAAAAAGCAAGAAAAAATCAATTTTTTAACAAAAAAATCAAAACCAACTTCCAAAAACACAAAAATAACAAAATACCTATTTAATCCAACAGACAAAAATACACGTAAATTATTGGTTTGTGCTTACCACTTTTCAATTTGAAGTCGGTGACAAGCTGGTGGCAAGGTGAGCTGAACAACCCAAGTGGGCAGACATAAACGGGCTTGGCGACGAATTCAAATGAAAACTGGTAGCACAAACCAATAATAATATTACGTGTGTTTTTGTCTGTTGGATTGAATCGGTATTTTGTTATTTTTAGTTTTGAGTTTTTGGTTGTCGGTTTTGATTTTTTTGTTAAAAATTTGTTTTTGATACATACAATATGTTTAAGGCATAAAGTAGGTAGTGAGAAAATACATACTCACTGAGTTCTAAGTAGTTAACGTAATAACATCTAGTCTAGATATTTAAACTTACATTAATAGTGTAGATTAATAATAATGATAGGCATAATTCTGGGATATGGATGTATCCTCTGGACTTTTTGGGATTTGGACATTATAAACCTAAACCTCCTGAACGTCCACCTCTTAATTATTCCCCCGTGTATTTTTGAGATTGATCAAATATGTAAAAAAAATGTACGACTGGTTATACCTTAGTCACTGTGAACTCAATTTTATTGACGTAATTTATAAAGTATTTAATCCCACAAAAACATTTTCTTTTAAAATGTTGCCAAGACGAGACCATCTGACTCGCACTGTCAAAAAGTTATCAGATCTCATGTAAAGCCAAGCTTCTAACTCTACACGCCCTAACTCTACATGGCCCTAACTTCACAAACTCAACACCTTAGTCAAAATATGTAGCTTAAACATTTTACATGAAAATGTTTTTAGTGGGATTTTATTTCTTTGTGTACGATGCTTGAGACAAAATTTTTTTTTTTTTTTGGGGGGGGTGTATTTCTTGCACATCAGAGGCGCCTTTTTTATATCTAGCGTCAAATTTGCGGAAGTCTCATACGAACTTCCATCCACTAGTTTTGTTGGGGGATAAAAGATTTATAATTTTTATGTTGTTTGTGTAGGTATTAATACTAGCTTACCTACCTAGAAAGCACCCTAAGAATTTTGATGATCATCAGAGAGTCATTGACGAAATCAGGGTTTTTTAGATATCAATATCTTGCAAATAAAAATGTATCGGAGTGTAATTAGGGAAAAAAAGCAGGTACGTAACTACTCTAATAATAATTTTATAATTAAGCCTATATTATACTTATATACGAATAACGAAGGATATGTCGTTGCGCGGAAAAACCTAAAAAGGTTTATGTAGCACTGTCAAGTTGTTACAATGTTGGTAAATTGGTAAATTAATAAATAAAATCAAAAGTATAAGAGCTATGCAATTTGTCCCTTCTTAATATTATAAATGCGAAAGTAACTGTCTGTCTGTCTATCTGTCTGTTACGCTTTCACGCCTTAGCGGCTCAACCGAGCATCATGAAATGTTGCATACACCTTGCCAGGGGCACAGAGAAGGACATAGGGTATACTTTTTATCTCGGAATTCCTGCGGGAACTCCCAGCTTATTGCGGGTGAAACCGCGGGGAACAGCTAGTATTTAATAAGTCCGCTAGCAACAACGTATCCCAAGAGTTTCGTTCATCAAGTTTAATTTAAACCCAAGTTAGGTATAAAAGGGTTAAAAAAAACTACGAAGCGCTTCGAGAAAAGGTAGGTAGTGCCCCTATTCTTCACTTGGCTCGTCTTGACGGGGGCGCTACCGTTCCCCTAGATCCTTTCAACGCCATCCCCTTAATATCACGATCTACGAAAGACGTGCTCCTGACGCCAGACTTCGTAATATTCCGTTACTAACAAACCGGTGTGGTTTCTTGTATTGACAGCGCTACATTTCAATGTCAAAATTTTAACGTCACGCACCTGAAGAAGTGCAGTTACTTTAATAATAAAATAACTACAGATTTAAAAGTGATTATTTAGATATCTCTAAATTTTCGTCTCAAGTACTCTGACCACATCTTTCTTGTCGCAGAATTGCCAAAGATACAATAGATAATACAAAGTGGTGTTGAAATAAAAGATATCCAGCTTAAAATACATTGAAACCACAAGTTATACAAATAGATTTCTAAACTTTTTGAAACATACTGCGAAAGTAGGATTTGTGCAAGTTTACTCATCACGTCGCATATTGATTGTGCCGCAACTAAAGTATATAAAATTACAAATCTAGTTATCATTTGCCCAGTTTTTCTTATGTGAGCGTTACGACACTTCCTAGCCCTTATAACAGCTGTTACAGTTTTACAGTAGATCATTGAACTTGCGGATAAAAACAATATTTTGAAACTAAATTCAACAGCTGAAACGTAATTATAAAACGAACCTAACTGAGTTGTATACAGTTCAAAACGATAATTCGAGCAAAAATCGATTAAAACACCAGCCGTCGGTATAATTAAGTAAATTAAGACGTATACGTAGGTGCCATACATATCCTCTGTAATAATGACTTGAACCAGCATTTTACGCATGCAGAGAATAAATAACAGCATCCATTCGCTTACAAGAACCGCACAGTAAAGAATAAAACCTCTGTAGGACATAGTTAACCAATCCCTTATAGTAAGACACTCCTCTTTTGGAATGGCAGCTTCACAATAATAAAAATGATTAAAAATAAACTCCATCAGTAATATCACACAGTCATGAAGGAGCAACGCCGACACAAAATGTAAAAACACTCGGTTGTGTTCCTGCTGCCTCCATGTTTTGAATATCGTGTACGTCAACAAGTGCGGGATGTAGATTAACAAAAAAATTAAAACGACTTCCAAAAACACAAAACTAAAAAACTAAAAATAAAAAGCTAAAAATAACAACATACAGATTTAATTCAAAAGACAAAAACACACGTAATATTCTTATTGATTTATGCTACCACTAATCGGTTTGAATTCGGTGACAAGCCCGCTGGTGTCTGGCCACTTGGGTTGTCCTGCTTACGAAGAGCTGGTGGCGGGAGTCGACTTAGCCCATCTACCCCCTTCATATTTGGCTTGTCACCGACTTCATACCGATTAGTGGTAGCATAAATCAATAAGAATATTACGTGTGTTTTTGTCTTTTGAATTAAATCTGTATGTTGTTATTTTTAGCTTTTTATTTTTAGTTTTTTAGTTTTGTGTTTTTGGAAGTCGGTTTTAATTTTTTTGTTAAAATTTTTTTTATTTCTCGCTTTTGAGTGACTTAGTTCGTAATTTCTCTAAGTTACAATAGCCCAATGTCAACTGCTCATCACCTTTTACAAAATATTGCTTTTCCCGACGCAGGGACGTTAATTGTTGAGGAGTTCTCCTTGTACATCATCATCAGTTCCACTTCACCATATACATTGTGACGAGCATAAATTGTTTAGAAACCATATTAAAGTTAACGAATCGGAATCTGTGAAATACCTATTATTTAATCGTTCTGATGACCATCTGTGGTCTTCATCATCAGTTCTACTTCTTTAAATTTTACTTTCCGAAAGCAAATAAACGATTTACTATAAAAAATATAAAAATCGCTATAGGTGTACCTATAATTTTTGAAGAGTTCCCTCGATTACTCCAAGATCCCATCATCAGATGTCGACTTGGTGACAATGGAATCAATTTGGGAGTATCCCCTATCAAACAAAACACTAATTTTCGAAATCGCTGCAATCGGAACCCGTGAAATACGTATTATTGTTGAGTAGTTCCGATGACCATCTGTGGTCTTCATCATCAGTTCCACTTCTTCAAATTTTGCTTTCCAGAAGCAAATGAACGATTTACTATAAAAAATACCCAAATCGCTATAGGTGTGCCTATAATTTTTGAAGAGTTCCCTCGATTTCTCCAAGATCCCATCATCAGATTCCGACTTGGTGGCAATGGGACCTAATTGGGAGTAAACCCTTTCAAACAAAAAAAGAATTTTCGAAATCGGTCCAACCGTCTTCGAGTAATCGGTGAACATACATAAAAAAAAAAAAAAAAAAAAAAAAAAAACATACATACAATCGAACATAGAACCTCCTCCTTTTTGGAAGTCGGTTAAAAACGCTACTTAGCACCGCACCTGTGATACGCACTATAGCGGTTATATCACAAAGAAAATGCATTCGATTTGAATGGAATAATAAAAAATCGTTATCCATGATACGCGTGACACGTTGATCAATTTACGATGACTTGAAATGGTAGGCGAGCACGCAGGCTGTCCACTCAAGCAGCTCCCTCAGGCAACCGTCACTTTACCCGCCCAGGGTGCTTCGTGCGTGCGGCCACCCAGCTCCTCCAAGTTGCCAGCACACTATGGACTATCTGCGGGTGACATATACGGAAATAAAAACTGTTTATCGCTTTGTTCTAAATTGAATACCTTATGTACACATACATTAAACTAACTGAAGCCTGTGATTTTACTTGCCTGTGATTTTACTTACAGGCACACTTCCTCGTATACTGATAATAAGACAAAAAAATTAAAACCGACTTCCAAAAACACAAAACTAAAAAACTAAAAATAAAAAGCTAAAAATAACAAAATACCGATTTAATCCAAAAGACAAAAACACACGTAATATTATTATTGGTTTGTGCTACCACTGATCGGTTTGAATTCGGTGACAAGCCCGCTGGTGTCTGCTCACTTGGGTTGTCCTGATCACGAAGTGGCGGGAGTTGACTTAGCCCATCTACCCCCTCCATATTTGGCTTGTCACCGACTTCATACCGATTAGTGGTAGCACAAACCAATAATAATATTACGTGTGTTTTTGTCTTTTGGATTAAATCGGTATTTTGTTATTTTTAGCTTTTTATTTTTAGTTTTTTAGTTTTGTGTTTTTGGAAGTCGGTTTTAATTTTTTTGTTAAAATTTTGTTTATTTCTCGCTTTTAAGTGACTTAGTTCGTAATTTCTCTAAGTTACAATAGCTTAATGTCAACTGCTTATCACATTTTACAAAATATTGCTTTTCCCGACGCAGGGACGTTAATTGTTGAGGAGTTCTCCTAGTACATCACCATCAGTTCCACTTCACCATATACATTGTGGCGGGCATAAATTGTTTAGAAACCATATTAAAGTTAATGATTCGGAAACCGTGAAATACCCATTATTGAGTAGTTCCGATGACCATCTGTGGTCTTCATCATCAGTTCCTCTTCTTCAAATTTTGCTTTCCGAAAGCAAAGAAACGTTTTACTATAAAAAATACAAAAATCGCTATAAGTGTTCTCATAATTTTTGAAGAGTTCCCTCGATTACTCCAAGATTCCATCATCAGATCTCGACTTGGTGACAATGGAATCAATTTGGGAGTATCCCCTTTCAAACAAAAAAACAATTTTCGAAATCGCTTCAATCGGAACCCGTGAAATACGTATTATTTTTGAGTTGTTCCGATGACCACCTGTGGTCTTCATCATCAGTTTCACTTCTTAAAATTTTGCTTTCCGAAAGCAAATGAACGATTTACTATCAAAAATACCCAAATCGCTATAGGTGTGCCTATAATTTTTGAAGAGTTCCCTCGATTTCTCCAAGATCCCATCATCAGATCCCGACTTGGTGGCAATGGGACCTAATTGGCAGTATACCCTTTCAAACAAAAAAAGAATTTTTCAAATCGGGCCAACCGTCTTCGAGTAATCGGTGAACATACATAAAAAAAAAAAAAAAAAAAAAAAAAAAAAAAAAAAAAAAAAACATACATACAATCGAACATAGAACCTCCTCCTTTTTGGAAGTCGGTTAATAATAAAAAGTGGACATCAATAGACTATGAAAAAGAAGAGGTATATATATTTCGTGATCTAGAGATGATCATCTGTCTATCTGTCTGTCTATAACTTAATGTAGATGCACTGTATGTTAAACATAATATAATATATTAATGCTGAAACCTTATTAACACTATGGCCTCTCCACATTCGCGCGCGAGCCGCGAAACACCAGCGATCCGTGAGTGTGGATCCGATTCGCATATTCTTCGCGGCTTTGCGCCGCCGCGTTCGCGCCTCGTTCCCCGAAAATTAACGGTTTTTTGTCCCGCAACAAAAGGGCTCTCCACATTCGCGCGCAAACCACGCAAGAACTTCTTGGGTTCCACGTTCATCGTCATTCGCGCCAGATTCGCAGTAT
Organism: Zygaena filipendulae; assembly: GCA_907165275.2. Lineage (NCBI taxonomy): Eukaryota > Metazoa > Arthropoda > Insecta > Lepidoptera > Zygaenidae > Zygaena > Zygaena filipendulae. Next base: position 5,525,301 of record OU015674.1, read on the forward strand.
TCGCACTTAACAAAGATGGACGTCGAAGTTGCTGCTGTGGGAATAGTTTGCGTATTATAGTTACGCTTATATCAAACATAAGAAAGTAATTTAAAAGGGGTGGAGAAAATGTATGCCCTAATAAAGAATCCATTATGAATCATTCTTTGTTTTTTTTATTTATCCACCGGTATTCGCATAATGCTACAAATTCTCATCCATGCATCGTAATTTTAAATTGTATTTTAGTAATCCTTTAATTTGGTATTCCACAACATGGGTCCAGATTTCAGCTTGAAAGCATTCTAAAAATGCTAGTTCTGATTGGTTAGACAATTTGTCGCCATTTTCAAAGCATAAATTACACACGACCGCTCGCCGCACTCGACTCGACAAGACTGAGCCGCATACTAATATGGAGCCTAGTCGCTTTCGCGCCATGTCCACGGCTTGCAAACCCTTTGTCGTGGGACAAAAAAACCGACAATTTTCGGCAAACGAGGCTCGAACGTGACGCGAAGCCGCGTAGAATATGCGAATCGGATCCACACTCACCGATCGCGGGTGTTTCGCGGCTTCGCGCGCGGTTTGCGCGCGAATGTGGAGAGCCCTAAAAAGTTCTTTTGTGGTTCGCGCCGCGATTCACGCGTGATTCGGGCCGTGAATCGCGCACGAATGTGGAGAGGCCATAACCTAAGATTTATTTAAATACCTACCCGTATATACGTATCTACTTTATACCTCAGTGTTTACATCAGAGGTAAAGCTTAAGTAATTCCACGTGAATACGCGGGTGAAGTATGAAAATTAATATAAAATTACTAACCTTTATACAGAGTAGGTGTAAGAGTAGGCATAAATTTTCAGGCTGTGATGAAATAAACTAATACGTACTCTGCCGCTGAATATACAGTTTAATCTCCTGTTTAATGCATATAATAAAAAAGGAAAAAAACCAAACCAATTCATTAAAATTAACATTTCACGAACAGATAATAATAATGACTTTTCATTTTTGACTACCTATTCCCCGCGGTTCCACCCGCGATAATTTCAGAGATCCCGCGGGAATTCCGGGATAAAAAGCACCGTTAGTCTTCTCTATGCCCCTGACAACGTATATGCCATTAAGGTGTATTAAGATAATATAAATTTTATTTAGCAAGAGAAACACATACATAAATATAATCATTATTGTTTAAAATATATTTAAGTTAATATAATTTTTTTTCCTAAAAACACAGGTAAGTACCTAATTCTTTTTTTGCGGAAATTTGCATTATTATTATAATAGTATATTTCATTACAAGTGCGGAAAGGCTGTCATTGCAAAGAGTTCCGACAAATGTCGACCCGAGCCGAGGCGCAGCCGAAGGTGAGGGTTGACTGTCGGAACTCTTTGCAATGACGGTTCCGCACGTGTACTGAACAACTATTTTTAATACAGTTGCGAAAAAAATTGAGAAATTTAGTAAAATAATAAAAACACTAACTCAACTAAGTTCCAACTGTGATCAAGAGATGGCGCTAGTCGTATTAGTAATACGAAACCTACGTTGCGCAATACAAAAAGTGTGTCAAAGTCGTTTCGCCATTTTTGACAGTTGGGAAAGAGAACGCACGACTTCGGAAAAGGTAAAGAAAAAGCTCGAGTATGTAATAGCCCACTTCCTGAACGCTATACGTCCCTGCAATATGCCACTTTTTGAGCAACTGTATTAAAAATTATTTATCGGAGGTACGTAGAAAGAGTTTTAAATAAAATTCTTTGGAGGATAAAAATTTGCTAGTTTTTTTTTTCTAATTGGTAAAGTAAAGGCACTAGTGCGTAATCGACAACTTTTCGCAAGCTAAACAGCTAGGTAATACAGCAAAGTGCTTTATTTAGATATTATTCTCCAAGGACCAATAAACTCCTTTTCTTTATTTCGTTCTTTCAATGACTTTTAGTCTCAACTTTATTCTTTACTCTTACATATTATTATCATATACCTAATATCAAAATTTAATAGTCACGCACCTGAGTTACTTTAGTAATTTCTACAGATTTAATAGAGATTATTTAGATACCTATCTAAATTTTCGCCTCAAGTACTCTGACCACATCTTTCTTGTCGCAGAATTGCCAAAGATGCAATACATAATACAAAGTGGCGTTGAAATGAAAGATATGCAGTTTAAAATAGATTGCAACCACGTGTTATAGCAATTGATTTCAAGTATAGTTTGGAAATCCATCGCATGTTTAATAAGCCACGAAAATAGGATATTTGCAAGTTTACCCATCACGTCGCATATTGATTGCGCCGATACTAAAGTATACAAAATTAGAAATCTAGTTATCATTTTTCCAGTTTTTCTTATGTGAGCGTTACGGCACTTCCTAGCCCTTATAACAGCTGTTACAGTTTGACAGTAGATTATTGTACTTGCGGATAGTAACAATATTTTCAAAATTAATTCAACAGCTGAAACGAAATTATAAAACGAACCTAACTGAGTTGTATACAGTACAAAACGATAATTCCAGCAAAAATCGATTAAAACTCCAGCTGTCGGTATAATTAAGTAAATTAAGACGTATACGTAGGTGCCATACATATCCTCTGTAATGATGACTTGAACCAGCATTTTACGCATGCAGAGAATGAATAACAGCATCCATTCGCTTACAAGGATCGCACAGTAAAGAATAAAACCTCTATAGGAGATAGTTAGCCAAACCCTTATAGCAGACTCCTCATTTGAAATGAAAAATTCACTGTAACGAAAATTATTTAACATAATTTCCCATAGTAATGTCGTGCAGTCATGAAGGAGCAACGCCGACACAAAATGTAAAAACACTCGGTTGTGTTCCTGCTGCCTCCATGTTTTGAATATCGTGTACGTCAACAAGTGCGGGATGTAGAAAACGATACATAGCACCGCTCCTGTGATACGCACTTTATCGGTTATATAACGAAGTAAATGAATCCAATTTTTCACATTATTTCGATAAACGTTCAAACTAGTCATGATGTACGTGTGGTACGTTAATTTACGATAACTTGAAACGACAGGCGAGCACGTAGGCTGTAAGACTTGGTCGGCTCCCTCAATCAACCACCGCTTTACTGCGCAGGGTGCTTCGCCCAACTCGGAACTCCTTCAACCGAACCGTGACCTGTAGGCGTGTGAGAGTTTACATATGTTAGATAATAGGTATACATATTTTTTTTTTCTATTAAATACATAAGGAAGGGATAACGGAGACGCGAGGCACGACGGGTCACCAACATATAGTAGGTACAAGTAACTACGCGTACTAGACGTGTGTTATTGTCGTAATAGGCGGCGGCGTCTTCAGTCTGAAAATGATTGGTTACTATATTGTACGGGTTTAATTTTTACGAAAGAAAACTTATTTTGACATCATTTCATCTAATTTAGAGTGATTACTAAAAGGCGTATAAAAAGGTAAGTGTTTAGCTTACTATAATTGATTTTTATAATGAAGTTTTTCTAGAAACGTTACTTATTGATATGTTGAAAACAAAAACACTGTAAATTTTGATTCGTTTTTTTTTTATTATTTAAAAGAATGTTACATCGTGAATGTCTTTGTTACATCGTGCCCCGTAGATGTCTATACGGGGCACGATGTAACAAAGATACAAAAAAACATACAGACGAATTGAGAACCTCCTCCTTTTTTGGAAGTCGGTTAAAAATAGACAAGACCTAACAAAAGACCTTATCAGAGTTGATCCACTGGTTATAATTCCTGTTTGTCCGTCTGTATAAACTTAGACACTAGAGACGTATGGGAGTTTCAGTGGCAATCCTTCGGTTCCATCTTCGGGACCCTCGCTTCATCACATAACTTCGAAACTAATATTATAAAGGGGAAACGACTGGACCGACTCCAAAAATGCTTTCACCATTAGAAATTAGAATGCTACGTTATTCCTGAGTAACATAGGCTATATTTAACCTGGAATTCCTGCGGGAACTCCGAAATTACCGCGGGTGAAAACGCGGGGAACAGCTAGTGTGTAAAAAGGTAATCATGGCAACAGAATAAACTAGCCTAAATTCAACATTTGCCATTAGGAAGTTTTTCAGGCCATACATCCCGGCTCCACCATCAAATCAGCTGGATTATTGTATTGTCACCGAACATACATAATAGGGATGTGGACTACTTTTGAAAATCAAAATTCTAATTAGTCCGTCAGTTAGAAAATAAAAAAACAATAGACACGTTTGCTTTTTTAAATAAATTAAAATATACAGAGATAAAGCGCATTAAAGTTTAGGATGAGGAGGTCGTGACGTCTCTAACCGCAAAACCGCCATACAAACTGTCAGAATAGTGACGTCACGCCAAATTTCAGCTCAATATATCGCCGTTAATTTTTGATTACGTAAAAAAAAGAAAAAATACGTGTCCAATATTTTTTAATAATCTGCAAGACGGACTAAAAAATAAAAATTAGTCCACATGCCCCATTAAGTCTGCCTCTAAAATTGATGCAAGTTAAAAAAAGCTTGTAAACGTGAAAGTAGGTGCTATCTAGATTATCTACTAACCTTGTACCAAAATTCTCGTAGTGAGTAGGTAGGTGTTAAATTGAACTTATTTGGAGTATTTGGAGTGTTCTTATCCGTATGAATCAAACTGTGATGAAGTATAACGGTGCTTACTCTGCCGCTGTCCAAATATTCATGAATCTCCTGCCACATACAAAAGTCGAAAAAATCACTACCAATTCATTAAAATTTACATTGCACGATCAGATAATATCATTAATGGCTTTAAAATTTTATCTTTATTAGGTACTTACTAGCTGTGCCCCGCGGTTTCACACGCGTGAGTTGCGGAATTCTCGCAGGAACTCCAAAGTAGCCAAATGTATTCCTTATATATAAGCAGTGAAAGTCCCGTCAATATTGGTCCAACCGTTTCGGAGATTCACCCGCGTGAGTTTCGGAATTCCCGCAGGAACTCCAAACTTCTTTAATATAAACCTTGTCCTGACAATAGCGAACACAAAAAAAAAACAATTATCCAATCTGGTGCAGTCGTTTGGAAGTTATGCGCTTAGCAACACATTTGGCGATTCATTTTTATTATAAAGAAGATTAGTCTACTAATAGTGTGCAAGAAAATTTGTTTGTTTATACTGACAGAAAATAATATACATATGTATATTTATAACCTATTTCGAGGCGTATGTGAAGGAAGCAGATGCTGAAAACGTCACCAAGCTTTCTTTGCTGGCATTCCAATCTTCTACTCATCAACGTTTGAATGGATTTATATAAAACAAATGGAATGCCTAGTTAGGTAGGTAAAGTAAAGTAGTTCTAAAGTAACTAACACAAAATTTCCGACGAAATTATACGAAATCCACGCGGATGAATCAGCGGGAAATACTATGTATAATTTTATCAATTTTTTTTTCAGGAGTTGTAGATTAAACCCATATACATACCTACCCAAAACTATCAACAAAAAAGTTTTTCATCAATGCTTTAATTAACTGAGAATAGTCGAGATAAGGCCATTTCGATAAGGGACGAAGTTATGCTTGTTGATGACAGGATTTGTGTGATGTTTCGAGTTCATCTCCCGGTGGTGCATGGATAATATATTATGTAATTATATTATGTTGTATATAACACGTTTGCTTGGTTTCCACGACACAAACTTAATAATAGCTTACTGTGGAATCAAGTAGATCTGTGTGTTGTGAAGTGGATTTAAAAAAAAAAAATAACAAAAAAATCGCAAAACCAAACTTGGTATTCTGAGGTATATTTATTTTATTTATCCACAAATATACAATTTGACTTACATATATGACGTATATATCTCGTCGCCCTATAAATCGGTTGTTGGCGAGGTATCTAAGCAGCTATACATTAAGAAAACCCATACATTCCCATATTAAACTTATATATTTAACTAGCAGTACCCCCCGATTTCATCCGCGGTAATTTCGGAGTTCCCGCAGGAATCCCGGGAAAAAGTACCTACTCTACGTCCTTCTTTGTACCCCTTACAGTAGTTTACAGTGATTAGCTGTTCCCCGCATTAATTCCGGAGTTCCCGCGGGAATTCCGGGATAAAAACGATCCTATCTTTTAAGTTGGACCATATTATAAATGGTCACAAAATTTTGTCAAAATCCATCCAGTAGTTTAGGAGTCCATCGCGGACAAACAACGTGACACGTGATTTATATATGGACACTAGCTGTCCCCCGCGATTTCATCCGCGGTAATTTCGGAGTTCCCGCGGAGGTTGCGGGAAAAAAGTACTCTATGTCTTTCAGTTCCCGAGGGAATTCCGGGATAAAAACTATCCTATCTTTTAAGTTGGACCATATTATAAATGGTTGCAAAATTTTATCAAAATCCGTTCAGTAGTTTCGGAGTCGATCGCGGACAAACAACGTGACACGTGATTTATATATATTAGACTAGCTGTCTCCCGCGATTTCATCCGCGGTAATTTCGGAGTTCCCGCGGAGGTTGCGGGAAAAAAGTACTCTATGTCCATCAGTTCCCGAGGGAATTCCGGGATATAAACTATCCTATCTTTTAAGTTGAACCATTTTATGAATGGTTACAAAATTTTATCAAAATCCGTTCACTAGTTTTGGAGTCCATCGCGGACAAACAACGTGACACGTGCTTTATATATATTAGATAGATTAGATACTTAGATAGATAAGCAATAGTGCGTTAACCCACACAGGAGAAATTTTGAGTAAATCGTGTTTTTAAAGTAGGAGCGCCATTTTGTATCAAAAATTTTTATGTTCAATATTTAGTTACATATTTAAGCAATGTAATAAGGTAAACACATAATTAAAAAACGTTCCCTAACTCTCAATAAATCGTTCTGAATCAATAACTTAATTTTGTGGGTTAACATGTTATTGCTTATTTGCGTCCATATATTAAGAAGATTTTGTTTTTACATTTGACATTCTTATTAATGATACAAATTGGTAACACAAAATGATATTAGTAAGGTAGTTTCATTACAAGTGTGGAATGTCAGTACAATGAGCTCCAAGTTGCGGCTTATGTTGGCCCGAGCCGCAGGCGAGACGAGTTGTGATGACAGTCCCGCACGTGTAATGAATGTTTTGAATAAATTTGCGAAAAAAATAAAATAAAACAATATCAATTCTGACTGAAACGTTTCTTAGTATTCTTGTACCTGCCTAATATTGTACATATTTATATCATTAAATCACCACTAAAATACATAATAACTTATTAACGTAAACATAGAGTTATTAATCTATACTAATCTATACTAATATTATAAAAAGCAAAAGTTTGTGAGTTTGTGACGTTGTAGGGTAATCTCTGGATCTACTGAACCGATTTTGAAAATTCTTCCACTTATGGGAAGCTACAGTGACCCTGAGTGTCATGGGGTACTTTTTATTTCGGAATTCCCGCGGGAACCCCGAATTTCCCGCGGATAAAACCACGGGGGGACAGCTATCTCTGGAACTACTGAACCGATTTTGAAAATTCTTTCACTTATAGGAAGCTACAGTGATCCTGAGTGACAAAGGGAACTTTTATCTCGGGATTCCCGCGTGAATTCCCGTGGGAATTCATCTTACTTAGCCTATCTACACATCTACTCCATATTTGGCTTGTCACTGACTTCAAACCGATCAGTAGTAGCACAAATTAATAATAATATTACGTATATTTTTGTCTTTTGGATTAAATCGGTATTTTGTTATTTTTAGCTTTTTAGTTTTGTGTTTATGGAAGTCGGTTTTTATTTTTTTGTTAAAAGTTTGTTTATTTATCACTTTTAAGTGACTTAGTTCGTAATCCCTTTAAATTACAATAGCCTAATGTCAACTGCTCATCACCTTATACAAAATATTGCCTTTCCCTATGCAGGGACGTTAATTTTTGAGGAGTTCTCCTGGTACTTCACCATCAGTTCCACTTTACCATATATATTGTGACGAGCATAAATTGTTTAGAAAAAACATTAAAGTTAACGAATTGGAACTTGTGAAATACCTATTATTGAGTAGTTCCGATGACCATCTGTCTTCATCATCATCAGTTCCACTTCTTAAAATTTTGCTTTTCGAAAGCAAATGGACGATTTACTTTAAAAAATACCCAAATCGCTATAGGTGTGCCCATAATTTTTGAAGAGTTTCCTCGATTTCTCCAAGATCCCATCATCAGATCCCGACTTGGTGGCAATAGGACCTAAGTTGGAGTATACCCTTTCAAACAAAAAAAGAATTTTCCAAATCGGTCCAACCGTCTTCGAGTAATCGCGTAAGAAACATACAAAAAAAACTTTCAGACGAATTGAGAACCTCCTCCTTTTTGGGAAGTCGGTTAAAAATGACGCCGAATACCACCGAATACTAGCGCGAATTCTTATACGAAGAGATAGGGAAAGGTCGTGCGTGTATCTAGCCAGTTTGGTTTTGTTTTTAACCGACTTCCAGAAAGGAGGAGGTTCTATGTTCGATTGGTAATAATTGTAGATAATAAGATAAAATAAGATAAATTTTATTTTGCAAGAGAAACACATACATAACATTATTGTTTAAATATTTAAATAAATATCAATTTTTGTCCTGAAAACAAAGGTAGGTCAATCCTTAGGACAATCCTTTTTTTTTGTGGAAATTTGCATTATTTTAGTAAAATTATATACGTGTTAATGAATTAACTGAAAACCTGATACACCCCATTTAAAAAATAAACAATAATATGATTAAAATATATTTTATGTCGAAAAAATGTATACTTTAAAAGTTATTCAACATTAGTTTGGAGGTGACCTATCTAAGAAATTCCAAGTGCTACGCCCGCGCCTACCGGTTCGAATTTTTTTGCTGAGGGCGGCGTACGCGTATTATAAATATGTAATTTAGACACGGACTGGTAAAAATGAAAAAATACAACCTATATTAAAATATAGTGCGATCGATTTGCTATAGTTGATTCTGAGCAAACTACTTTCTAGTTTTTCAGTTAATTCATTAACACGTTGTATATGTTCGTAGAAAGAGAAAAGTTTAAAAATAAATCTTTGGAGGATAAATGTCTACCTATGCCAGTTTTTCTAATCGGTAAAGTAAAAGGCATTAGTGCGTAATCGTCAACTTTCTGCACGCTAAACAGCTAGTTAATATAGCAAAGTGCTTTATATGTATAGATATTATACGTAGCGTACCTTTATCCTCCAAAGACTTTTAGTTTCAACTTTAATCACGCACCTGAAGAAGTGCAGTTACTTTAGTAATTTCTAGATACAGATTTAAAAGTGATTATTTAGATTTATCTCGGAATTCCTGCGGGAACTCCCAAATTATCGCGGGTGAAACCGCGGGGAACAGCTAGTATTTAATAAGTCCGCTAGTAACAACGTATCCCAAGAGTTTCATTTATCAAGTATAATCCAAACCCAAGTATAGTAAGGGTTAAAAAAACTACAAGCGTTTCGAGAAAAGGTAGGTAGTGTCCCTCCTTTTCACTTGGCTCGTCTTGACGGGGGCGCTACCGTTCCCCCAGATCCCTTCACCGCCATCCCCGTAATATCACGATCTACGAAAGACGTGCTCCTGACGCCAGACATCGTAATATTCCGTTACTAACAAACCGGTGTCGTTTCTTCTTGTATTTACAGCGCTACATTTCAATGTCAAAATTTTAACGTCACGCACCTGAAGAAGTGCAGTTAGTTTAATAATAAAATAACTACAGATTTAAAAGTGATTATTTAGATATCTCTAAATTTTCGTCTCAAGTACTCTGACCACATCTTCCTTGTCGCAGAATTGCCAAAGATGCAATAGATAATACAAAGTGGCGTTGAAATAAAAGATATCCAGTTTAAAATAGATTGCAACCATACGTTGTAGAAATTGATTTGAAATAGCGTTTCCAAATTATTCGTATCCGAAAAAATGCATGAAAATAGGATATTTGCAAGTTTACCCATCACGTCACAAACTAATTGCGCAGATATTAAAGTATACAAAATTTCAAATCTAATTATCATTTGCAGAATGTTTCTTATGTGCGCGTTACGACACTTCCTAGCCCTTATAACAGCTGTTAGAGTTTGCCAGTAGATTATTAAGCATGCGAATAGTAACAATATTTTGAAACTAAATTCAACAGCTGAAACGTAATTATAAAACGAACTTAAATGACTATTTACTTTAATACGATAATTCGTGCATAAATCGATTAAAACTCCAGCTGTCGGTATAATTAAGTAAATTAAGACGTATACGAAGGTGCCATACATATCCTCTGTAATAATGACTTGAACCAGCATTTTACGCATGCAGAGCATTAATAACAGCATCCATTCGCTTACAAGGATCGCACAGTAAAAAATAAACCCTCTGTATGAGATAATTAAAAAATCCCCTATAGTACGGCACTCCTCTACTGGAATGACAGATTCACAATAATAAAAATGTTGAAAAATTAACTCCATCAGTAATATCACACAGTCATGAAGGAGCAACGCCGACACAAAATGTAAAAACACTCGGTTGTGTTCCTGCTGCCTCCATGTTTTGAATATCGTGTACGTCAACAAGTGCGGGATGTAGATAACGATACATAGTACCGCTCCTGTGATACGCACTTTTTCGGTTATGTCATGAAGAAAATATATCCAATTAAAATAGATTTTTAGAGAATCAGATGAGATATCCATGATGCACGTATGACACGTTGATCAATTTACGATGACTTGAAATGGTAGGCGAGCACGCAGGCTGTCGACTCAAGCTGCTCCCTCAGCCAACCGCCGCTTTAATGGTAAGTTCACACGCGTGCGTTCAACTCTACATTCAACGTGCACATTCACATTCACGAGCGTGTAAACGGTACGCCCGAGCCCGTGAACGCGCCTGTGAACGTGAATGCCGCGAATCGGGCAAGTGTCGGTTTTTTGGCAAAGTTCAAAGGATGAATGTGCGGGCGCCCGGTGACTGTTTACACGCGCGCGGGCAGTCAGTCTGTCCCGCGCTTTCGCGACGAGTGGATCTTCATTCAACGTTGCTAAGAAAGTCGCTACGATCGGATATTACAATCGTTCATAATTTTGTTCCTTTTTCCAATAAAAATAAGTTAAGCCAAAGGATATGGCAGCAACAACACCGAGATCCTCGCTGCTCGCCATTCTGGCACTGACTGACACGACGGCGTGCGTGTAAACAGCTTGAATGTCCGCCGGCCCGGGACGGGCTGCATGCCGCGCAGCCCGCCAGGCAGCCCGCCGGGCTGCACGGCGCGCGTGTGAACGTAGCATAACAGCGCAGGGTGCTTCGTTCAACTTCTCCGACCGGACCGTGAACTGTGGGCGTGTGAGGGTTTACAGATGTTAGGCAATAGGTATCCATATTTTGTTCTATATTAAATTACTAGCGACCAGCGGAGCTAGGATGCGCAACATGATAAGATTTTATCGAGCCATTTTATCGATTCTCGTCGACATATTATATCGTTTTGTCTACCAGTGGTAAAAAATGTTTAACCGAATCTAGTCTTATCTCAATACCTCACTACTGCACTTTTTTGCTTGGACGCTCACAAATATTTGTCGTGTCGACAATTTTATCTTTCGTTCGATAAACATATCGTGTTGCGCATCCTAGCTCCGCAGGATTCATAGATTCATTGAGACCCCAGTAATGTTCTAGTTTACTTTCAAGTTACCTATTGAATAAACTTATTTAAACTTATAGTACGGGAGATACCGATGCTAATTCGGGAGCGACTCGAGCGTCGTTGGGACCTATTGGGTTTTGAAGATTAGGAGATATAAACAAAATAAGGTCATATGATATTTTTTCATTCACCGGTGGGTTTAGCTTCTACAGGCTTTCAAAAATGTAAAAAAAAATATTAAAATGGAAATACTCGAGCGCGTCAGATATTGTAGTTTAGATACTCCAAGGTGTCTCTGATATCGAAAATATATTCATCTGCCGATTTGCGTGGTGGGGGTGGCCATCCGGAAGTGGAGAAAATGAAAAAAAAAAAACATTTGCTCGAGCGCGTCAGATATTCAAAGGGGATGTTAAGTGAGCCCTAAAAATGCACCCCTTCGAAAATCTGCCAATTTGGAGGTGACGCAAGGTAGTAGCGAATTTTTGAAAATGCAAAAAAAAATCTCAATTTTGAAATACTCGAGCGTGTCAGATTATTTTACAGAAGGTTCAGCTTGCACTCCAAGTTATGTTGGCTTAAAATCTGACAATAATTTTGAGGGGTATTATTAATCTGACTGCTAGAAACAAAAATTATGATTTATTTTCAAGATTTTTTTTTCTTTCTGACGTGTAAGTTTAATAACTTTATGAGCTATTTCTTGTTCACAAAAAACACACTTTATATTTCTATGAAATATGTAAAAGCTCACAAAATATTATTCACAAAACTAACTTTAAAGCACAAACAAGCCAGAGCGTTTTACATATAATAACATGAACGCGTTGTTTTGTGATGAGCTTTATTATAAAATATATATAAATACATTAAAGTGAAAGGTTATAGGTGAACCTATAGTTTGATGTAATACTTACCTTAACTTATTTTAATATGTATTTTAACCGACCAAAAAAAGTTATAATTTGACACGTTTAGCGCCGTGATATACTGTGATGACATTATGGCGACGGAAAGTAGTGTGAGGACGGTGCGAGAGAGTGAGAGATAGAGAAAAAGTAAAAGAGAAAGAAAGACAGAGATATGAATAGGTACATGTTTCACTGCAGCTGCTCGTTCGATTCGAAGACGATTTTTGTTTCTTCGGCTTATGAAAATCGGCAGATTATATTTTTCCCGCTATCCTTGAGTTATTTACTTTAAAATAAAAAATAAATCAACTGCGCTCGAGAATGTCGAAGTTGCGTTTTTTTTTTGCAAGTTTGTGATCCTCTAACTCCCTTACGTCACGTTCAAATGGTCAGATTATTCATATACATACTTCTCATTATGTAATTAACCCACCATATCTTAATCTGACGCGCTCGAATATTTCGAGTTATCAATTTTTTTTTACTAATCTGATCGGTTATTCTAGACGCACCCACCAGTGTAGAGGGCCTATATTTGGTGGAGGTACTCAACATGGTGCAAGGTACCCCCCTTATGTTCATCTGACGCGCTTTAGCTAATCCACAAATCCCCTCTTGGCGGTCCGTACTATTATTGATCATGTATTGAAGTGATAAGCATCTATTAGCAGTGGTTCGTAAGCTTTTAGTCCTGGGGGGCCATTTGAAAAAAATTCCGTTATGCCGTGGACCACCCAGTTGGTTTATTGATTTGGAGGCAATATCTCGCCTCGAGTCGCAGTCGCCCGTGTCACGCGCTCGGCTAATGTTGTTTCGACTGGCTCGCGGATCACTTGAGATGCTTCCAAGGACTGCTAGTGGTCAATGTCAATGTTCCTAAAATCAATGAAAGTACCTACTTTTTTCCTCAACCTTTTATACATTTTATACATCAATTCGCGAATGGCGAATGGCTATTGTCTCCCATTTTTATATATTTAATTTTGTTACAAAATAAAATAAAATAAAAATACATAGGGGAAGGGGGGCATAACGGAGACGCGAGGCACGTCGGGTCACCAACATATAGTAGGTACAAGTAACTACGCGTAATAGACGTGTGTTATAGTGGTAATAAGCGGCGGCTTCTTCAGTCTGAAAATGATCGGTGACGGGTTTATTTTTTACGAAAGAAAACTTATTTTGACATCATTTTAACTAATTTTGAGTGATTAAGCACTACAAGACGTATAAAAAGGTAAGTGTTTAGCTTACTACCATTGCTTTTTTATTGAGTTTTTCTAGAAATGTTACTTATTGTAATCACTGTAAATTTTGATTCGTTTTTTTATTTATTTATTAAAAAAATGTTAGACATGGGGGGGCTAACAGAGACGTACCTACGATAGGTGCCATTGTGCCCCGTAATTGTTGTAACGTCATTAGGTACACAATTTATATTAAAAGTAAAAATAACAAAAGAAAATAGGCACCAATTTAATACAAAAGACAAAGTACTCATAATATTATTATTGGTTTGTGCTACCACTGATCGGTATGTGGGGAATGTTGGCTAATATGGGTAGGTATGTTGATATGAATAGGGATGTTGACTAAATTTATTTTTGTAGTCCCTCTTGTAGATTAATAAAAAATATTGGACACGTATTTTTTTTTTCCGTAGTCAAAAAATAACGGCGATACATCGAGTTGAAATTTCGCGTGACGTCACTAACCAGTGCAGTTTGTATGGGCGGCTTGTAGCGGTTAGTGACGTCACGAGTCCCCACCCTAAACTTTAATGGGCTTTATCTCTGTTTATTTTCATTTATTTGAAAAAGAAAAAAAATACGTGTCTATTGTTTTTTTATTTTCTAACTGACGGACTAATTACAATTTTGATTTTCAAAAGTATTCAACATCCCTATTCGGTGCCAAGCCCCCGTGCGTCTGCCCACTTGGGTTACTCTGCTCACGACGAGCTCGTGGCGGGAGTGGATGTAGTAGTACGGACCGCCAAGAGGGGATTTGTGGATTAGCTAAAGCGCGTCAGATGAACATAAGGGGGGTACCTTGCACCATGTTGAGTACCTCCACCAAATATAGGCCCTCTACACTGGTGGGTGCGGCTAGAATAACCGATCAGATTAGTAAAAAAAAATCGATAACTCGAAATACTCGAGCGCGTCAGATTAAGATATGGTGGGTTAATTACATAGTGAGAAGTATGGGTAGAAGGTAAGTATGGAGAAGTATAATATATATGTGAGCAAGTACATCAGTTTTACGGACGAAACAACGTTATATACCAAAACCAATTTGGATTCCAATCAGGAAAGGGTGCAACTGATCTCTTGTCTAAATTTACTGATGAAGTCAACAAGCAGCTAAATAACAAAAATCATGTATTGGCATTATTTATAGACTTTTCTCGCGCATTTGATACTTTGAGACATAAACTACTGGTTAAAAGGCTAGACGACTGTGGGGTAAGAGGCCCTCTACTAAAATGGTGCGAAGACTATCTAAAAAACCGTACATATGCTGTTAAAGTGAATAACACACACAGCAGACTCATAACAACAACTATGGGCACAGCTCAAGGATCAGTCTTGGGGCCTCTACATTTCCTATCCTATGTCAACGAGATGAGCAAATACATCGAGTACTGCACATGTTACCAATTTGCGGATGACACATGTCTCGTATTGGCTGACAAGGACCCTCAAAAAGCCATGAACCTGATGCAGTTAGACCTAAATATTCTAACAAGATGGTGTCATGATGTCGGACTATCGATAAACGCTAGCAAAACCAAACTACTAGTTATTAAATCCCCGTATGTGAAATACTATCCCTTAAAAAGCCTTGTGATCCATAATCATGGTTGTCTGCACGCCACAAATTCAAATGCGTGTAGTTGCCCCTCCATAGATATTGACAGTTCCCAGAAATATCTAGGGCTATCAATTGACAGTAGACTTAATTGGTCAAATCATATTGAACATGTGTGCAACAAACTTATACAATTTTTAGCGAATATAACGATCCTTAAAGATCGTATCCCTTTCAAAGTCAAACTAATGCTATATAACTCTCTAGCAGAATCACATGTCCAGTATGGATTGAGCAGTTATGGACGAACGTATGCGACGTACCTTAACCAAATTTATAGACTCCAACTAAAAATCTTAAAAATAATAGTGTCTAAAAAAATTAAAATACAATTTTGCAACGATGAAATCGGTCTCTTTAGGCACTGCAAAATTCTACCCGTACATATCCAATTTAAGTATATGTTACTGAAGGAACACTTTTTTAATAGTTCACTCAAGAAAGAAATTAACCATCCTGTATACACACGTGCAATGGCTCAAAACCGGTTATGCACCCAACGCGCTCGCAACGTGTACGGCGAGAGAACTGCTAGCTACTTGGTTCCCCGACTAATTAATGAACTACCCTCTGAGTTGATCGAGAGTATAAACAAAAAAAATGTTAAATATAAACTAAAATTCTACTTCTTAAATAATATGGAGAGATATCAATAATTATAAAGCTTAGAGGTGCACTTGTCCTAAATTAGCTAGTAATCTGTTTAACTGTTTAAATTATTAACTGTTATTAAATCAAAATTGTATCTACCTACCTACTGGGTAAAATAGCATCTTTCTCATAAACCTTTGTGGTTTCTTAAGTGCTATGTTAGCTATCTTTTCTAATGTAATTTTTTGTTTTGGTAAATAAAGGAAAAAAAAAAAAAAAAAAAAAAAAAAAATGTATATGAATAATCTGACCATTTGACCGTGACGTAAGGGAGTTAGAGGATCACAAACTTGCAAAAAAAAAACGCAACTTCGACATTCTCGAGCGCAGTTGATTTATTTTTTATTTTAAAGTAAATAACTCAAGGATAGCGGGAAAAATATAATCTGCCGATTTTCATAAGCCGAAGAAACAAAAATCGTCTTCGAATCGAACGAGCAGCTACAGTGAAACATGTACCTATTCATATCTCTGTCTTTCTTTCTCTTTTACTTTTTCTCTATCTCTCACTCTCTCGCACCGTCCTCACACTACTTCCCGTCGCCATAACGTCATCACAGTATATCACGGCGCTAAACGTGTCAAATTATAACTTTTTTTGGTCGGTTAAAATACATATTAAAATAAGTTAAGGTAAGTAATATCAAACTATAGGTTCACCTATAACCTTTCACTTTAATGTAATTATATATATTATATAATAAAGCTCATCACAAAACAACGCGTTCATGTTATTATATGTAAAACGCTCTGGCTTGTTTGTGCTTTAAAGTTAGTTTGTGAATAATATTTTGTGAGCTTTTACATATTTCATAGAAATATAAAGTGTGTTTTTTGTGAACAAGAAATAGCTCATAAAGTTATTAAACTTACACGTCAGAAAGAAAAAAAGATCTTAAAAATAAATCATAATTTTTGTTTCTAGCAGTCAGATTAATAATACCCCTCAAAATTATTGTCAGATTTTAAGCCAACATAACTTGGAGTGCAAGCTGAACCTTCTGTAAAATAATCTGACACGCTCGAGTATTTCAAAATTGAGATTTTTTTTTGCATTTTCAAAAATTCGCTACTACCTTGCGTCACCTCCAAATTGGCAGATTTTCGAAGGAGAGCATTTTTAGGGCTCACTTAACATCCCCTTTGAATATCTGACGCGCTGGAGTAAATGTTTTTTTTTTCATTTTCTCCACTTCCGGATGGCCACCCCCACCACGCAAATCGGCAGATGAATATATTTTCGATATCAGAGACACCTTGGAGTATCTAAACTACAATATCTGACGCGCTCGAGTATTTCCATTTTAATATTTTTTTTTACATTTTTGAAAGCCTGTAGAAGCTAAACCCACCGGTGAATGAAAAAATATCATATGACCTTATTTTGTTTATATCTCCTAATCTTCAAAACCCAATAGGTCCCAACGACGCTCGAGTCGCTCCCGAATTAGCATCGGTATCTCCCGTACTATAGTAGGTACCATGTACTTATCCACTTCCTATATTTTGTCTTGTCGCCGACTTCAAATCGATCAGTAATTTTACGAGTACTTTGTCTTTTGTATTAAATATTTTATTTTGTTATTTTTTACTTTTTAGTTTAGTGCATTTTTTTGTTTTTTGGAAATCGGTTTTAATTTTTTTGTTAACATTTTGTTTATTTCTCGCTTTTAAGTGACTTAGTTCGTAATCTCTCTAAGTTACAATAGCTTAATGTCAACTGTTCATTTCCTTTTACAAAATATTGCTTTTCCCGACGCTGGGACGTTAATTGTTGAGGAGTTTTCCTGGTACATCACCATCAGTTCCACTTCACCATATACATTATGACGGGCATAAATTGTTTAGAAACCATATTAAAGTTAACGAATCGGAACCCGTGAAATACCTGTTATTGAGTAGTTCCGATGACCATCTGTGGTGTTCATCATCAGTTCCACGTCTGAAAAATTTGCTTCCCAAAAGCAAATAAACGATTTACTATAAAAAATACAAAAATCGCTATAGGCGTGCCCATAATATTTGAAGAGTTCCCTCGATTTCTCCAAGATCCCATCATCAGATCCTGATTTCATGACAATGGAACCAATCGGGAAGCAACAGCTTTCGAATAAAAAAGAATCATCAAAATTGATTCACGCAGTCGAAAGTTATGAGGTAACAAAGATAAAAAAGGAAAAAAAAAACATACGCGTTGAATTGAGAATCTCCTCCTTTTTGGAAATTCGGTTAAAAAGCTTGTCGCGAGATTTCAGTACTCGTATTTACTAAGAAATTTTTTAATTTTTTTTTTATTTAATTTACTCAGTCATGTAAATCTCGCGACAAGCTTATAAATCATATAAATTGTGTAATGACGCGGACGTTATAAGCTGATAGTAAAAGTTTTAAAGGAAAAGTTATTATTTTTAGCGCATTTAAATAAAAGCTTGTTAGCTTTTAAAAAGCTTATAAACGTGAAAGAACTAGGTATCTACTAACCTTTTAACAAAATACTCGTAGTAAGTAGGTGTTAGATAGAGTTTATTTGGAGTCTCTTATCCATATGAATCAAACTGCGACAAAATGTGAAACGGTGCTTACTCTGCCGCTGACCAAATATTCGTGAATTTCCTACCATACACAAAAAGCGAAAAAACCACAACCAATTCATTAAAATTTACATACATACATTGCACGATCATAATAATATCATTAATGGATTTAAAATTTTATCTTTATTTCTATGCTACTAATAGTGTGCAAGATTTGTTTGTATAACCCGACAGAAAATAACAACATGTTTGTTTCTTTGTTTGTATACTTTATTGAGCATAAACAAAGTTTTATTAAAGTTTGAGCATAAACATGTATTAATTGTATTATATACCTATACCTAACTTAATTCCAAGTAACATAATATGCTGGCATCTCAAATTATCTACTTATACACGTTTGAACGGATTTATATAAAACACAAATAGAATACCTAGTAAGGTACGTTTTAAAATAACTAACAGAAAATTCCAAACGAAATCACGAAATCCACGCGGGCGGAACAGCGGGTAATAGTATGCAGAATATTAATGTTATCTATATATTTTTTTCAGGAGTTGTAAACTAAACCCGTGTGAGTAGGTACCCAAATAATCTATCTAAAAATGTTTTTAATTAATGCTTTAAATAATGAGAATTATCGAGATTTGGCCATTTCGATTACGGACGAAGTTGTGCATGCTAATGATGACAGGATTCGTGCAAGTGGTCACCTCGCCGCTTTTTATTAGAACCATTGAATTCGGAATAACCCTGTTTTCGTATTTACCCAGCTTTCCCCCAAGAGATATGTTAAAAATCAGGGCTGCGTACATTGATATACTAAAAAACCAAGATACACACTGAGCGTCTCAAAAACGTCCCCCTAAAATGAGTGCACAATTCAAAATTGTGCACTCAGACAGACAGATATGTGCACGCATTGGTCAAAAACTACTGAAGAGATTTTAACCAAACTTGGTACGATTGTAGTCCATACTCCTTGTATATCATAACGCTAAGACACATAGGAGCTGAGCAGTGACGGTAAATTTGAAGCAAGTCGGATGAAAATGCGCTTTCGAGCTCTTATCCTCGCATACGTTTACTCAATCACGCAAAAACGGCTGAACGGATTTGGATGGAATTTGCCATGCACGTTGTCAGGGGTACAGAGGACATAGGGTACTTTTAATCCCGGAATTCCCGCGGGAACTCCGAAATTACCGCGGGTGAAACCGCGGGGCACAGCTACTATTAAATAACAATGTCCTCCGCCGCGTCTGTCTGTCCGTTTGTTCGCAATAAACTCAAAAACTACTGAACAGATAGATTTTCATGAGGTTTTCACCAATACATAGAGTAATTCCAGAGCTTTTTTAAGGTTTATAGTTTATCCTGGAATTCCCGCGGGATCTCCGAAATTACCGCGGGTGAAACCGCGTAACAAAATAAAACGCAAAACCAAACTTGGTATGTATTCTGAAATCATGGACCAATTAAACTATAAATTAATGAAACCCATACATTCCGATAATAATCTTATATTTATATTTTTTTACATTTGACATAATACAAATTGGTTACACAAAATAATAAATAACTTTACGCACTTACGGTCTAAAGAGTACGTGGTGTACAAAAAAGGTACATTATACTTATTTATACTATAAACAAAATCGAGGTGAAAGTCCCAATACCTAAAGGTACAGTCTGATACATAAATAGATTTGCAACAAAAAAATACTAAATATACTTAGATTTGTCAATATAAAACTTTAATGACTAAGATGACTTCAATTTAAAGTCCACATCCTACATATTGTGCAGTCAACGTCGTACATATAAAAATAAATAAAAACGGAGAAATTTGTAAATAGAAATT